>CM071598.1:81802500-84302500 GCA_036435485.1 Saposhnikovia divaricata
TTTCTTTCATTGCACATGAAAGTTACAATTCAAATGTATAATACGTACTGAAAGGCATGACATATAGAAAATATTGTTATTAAAATAATTATAAATCAACTAACAAGTCTTTATCATTGCACGTGAAAGTTATTTTATTGTACTTAAATTTAGTTATTTTAAATATAAAACATTTCAAAAGCAAGGTTTATAAATAGAGAGTTCATTAAATTTTGGATCATTTTCAAGTTTTGGATTCGTGTTTGAATATACTTGATTGTTTCGGGTTGAATATTTATTGATCAAAATTCATATTTTCTCAGTTGTGTCGGATTTTGAATTGGATCAAAAATTGTCACCCTTCACTATAGGGTAAATGAATAGAATAGATAAATATCGTGTGGATAGTTGGTTGTCATCCATAACTAGCTAGAAGAGAAGCCTGCAACAGTGCAATCGACGTATATAAAGGGTGTTTGGAAAATTTATTTTTCAAAATAAACCAACTTATTTTAAGTTGAAAGTTAAGATTCCTAACTTTCCAACTTATTTTTGCAACTTATTGAATCTCGAACATACATTAAATATTTGTATAAAATTTTTTTATCAAAATATAAAATTTTTACCCAAAAATAAGTTTATAAAGACTTAATTTAGTCGTCCCCAAACAGGCCCATTAATGCATCCCAAAGTGATTTACAATAAACGATTGCTACATACAATATATTATAAAGTACATAATATTTGTGTCATGTGTAAAATAAACTTTTTTGGCATGGATTCAGGATGGCTCATGTTATTATGTATCGTAGACATTATATCCATTTGGGAAATCTTATTTCCCAAAAATAAGTTATTTATTCTAAAATAAAATACATAAATATGTATTTTTTTTCTGAAATAAATAATTTATTTTTGCTAAATAATGAATGTTAAACTTCTCATACACATTTTTTCTAAAAAAATTATATAAATATGATTTTTTTTTCCAAAATAAGTAACTTATAGATTACAATTAAAAAATGACAAACATACCCATTATTTGTGAACAATAATTATTTGATCGGCTATCTACAATTATACCTTTATATATAATAAGCATTTTACCCATAATTTTGGTCACTGTACTACCAAATTAATCTCAATCATCGAATCTAATATTTTTAAAAATAAACGATCAAGATTATATCATATCAAAAAGAAAATTATAGTCTAAAAATGATATAATTAAAAAAGGTCATATCATACAAAAATGAAATTATAATTTAAAAATGATATAATTAAAAAAGATTGTATTAGTGAAAGACATATGACACTGCCTATTTGTAGTTCGAGGATTCAACTCAACTTAAATTAGTTTGTAACAGTAAATAATCATATTAACTTTCACAGAAATCTCAGAAAGTACTATTTGTCAGAAGAAAGGACAAAGTCAATCTATAGTTTTGATGTTTTACACTGGAAGAAGATTCAGTCAGCTGATCAAGCCTTAGTGTGGCATTGAAGCAAGTGGATTTATATAGAGTGATTGAGAAATCTGTGAAGACAGTATCAGTACAGATAATTTGAAGAGTGTCGAGAAAAGAAATAGACCACAACTTAGAGTCAAAATGAAGAACAGAGATTGGAGTTAGTCGTTCATGAACCAGATCGTGCATCGAGCGTCAACAAATATTCAGTGGAAGTTCTTTATTTATTTCAGTGGTTTACAGTGAAGGTTAGACTATTTAAAAGAATTATGTTAATTCTTTCTTAATTAATTTAAAGTATTTAGTTAACTTAATTAATAAATTAATTCTTCAAGAATTAATTAATTTATTAAGTTAGTTATTGAAATTAATTCAGAATTAATATAAATTACTAGAGTCTATTGTTTTATGACTATGATTTAAAGTTAAAAGACTATTTGAAATAGTCTCATTAATAGTCTAAAACAATTTAAAGAGAATAGTCTGCAAAGAAAAGGAAAAGTCTGCATGGTTGATAGTCCGCAAGGAAGTCTGTCAGAAAAACGAACATTAAAGACTATCAGGATAGTCATTCCGATAGTCTGCAAAGAAAGGTGGATAGTCTGCAAGCACTGACAGTCATGCCGACAGTCTGTAATTTAAGTGGAGTCTGCAAACACTAATAGTCATGTCGATAGTCTCAATTTCAAGTGGATAGTTTGCAAGCCTTTGAATAGTCTTTAGATAGTCTGTTTAGTGTTAAATCAAGGCAGTTGACTCTTCAACACAATTTGTCTATAAATTAGACAAACACGAACAGAAGGCAAGAGACACACAGAGACAGAAGCAAAAAGATACATACCCAACATAAAAACTCTCTCATCTTTAAAGCTCAACCAAGAAGAATTAAATTGTCATAAATTCTTGAGTTCTTTGTTTCAAAGATTGTATCAGTTAGAACTTAATTATTTGTGACTCTCTTACTACTAGCGAATTAATTTTCTTAGTTCTTATCTCGATTTTTTATTAACTAAATTAGAAAAGTTCATGTCGAATTTTCTAATTAGTTTTTATTAACTTGATAATACTCTGTACTGAATTTTTAACAACCCTCAAGTTTAATATATCGTTATATTTAACTTGAATATTGTTTCAATTTATTCCGCACAAATTTGTCTAGACTAAATTTTATTTAACGGACAAATTTCGATAAAAAGGTAAAGATTGTATTCAACCCCCCTTCTACAATTTTAACGGGCCTAACAATTGGTATCCGAGCCGTTTGATTGAAGTACAAATCAAGATCCGATTTTTACTCAATTAAAAATCGAGCCCGAATTTTTAACCCACTTAAAAATTCATCATGTGCGACGCCCCCAAATCCGAGGTCAAAGATTCAGGTCGTCACATCACCATCCAATCATATCATACCTGTATTAACTTTACAACTCAACAATACATCCATCCAGACCTCAATCTTACGCACAAACAAGTTAGAGCCTCAGAAACGATAATCAAAAGTAACACTAAATATTACAATTCATCTATACAATCCAGAATCTTACGCACTTCCACTTATACAACTACACTTGAAGACAAGTCCTACTATTACAGTTGAAAACCTATCAGACTTACTCTGTAGTATTTATCAGGAACTGAATCATCTCCGGGGTAAATCTTCTACTCCTCTTCTGCTGGTGCGGAGTTAACCGACCAAATTCTTCTCTTTCTGAAAAGTTTTTATAAAGCAAGAATGAGCTACATAATGCTCAGCAAGTTCACCATTTTGAAAAATAATAATGTGGTTTATTTCGAAAACATTCCCAACTGTATGGGTATATATATCTCAGATTTCAAAACATAATTGGACAATATATATGTCCGAGTTTGAATAAAACATTTATACTCACTAAGGAGCTTTAAGAATAACACATGAACCCTTTATAAGGTTCCCATTTCAATATATCGCAAGTTTGAAAATATATACATATGAGTATATCATTTTCGGCAAAACACTCTACTGTTAACATACTGTACAGGGAATACATCATTGCAAAACCTCTTTCCTTCCATTAGCTTAGAAGGTTTCTCATTCAAAAACATTTCATTCTTTGAAATAATTGCAAGAGTGCACTAACACGTGCCAATCTTTATAGAAAATCTTGCAGTTCTAGATACTGCACGATGTCAATATTTTTCTTATCAAAAACCACACTATCGGCAACTTGGCACTTAGGCCCAAGAAGCAGTGTTTGAGTATTTTTCCAAAGTGAAGGATGGGACTGGAAGAAAACATAAAAACCTAACAAGGAATGACGATGATCAGTCGCCACAACCAAGTCCAACAATCCGCGGGTCTTCTCTACTAGTAGAAGGATAGAAACTACATCCGTAACTATCCTCGGGTGAAAACTACATCCGTAATCACCCTCGTTGAAAACTACATCCGTAATCATCCTTCGGCAACACCTGGGCCGGAATAATAATTGATGGACCGCTCACGGCCGCTTACACATCCCGGGAATCGTTCGTCAACGATTCCCACACCTGCCAGAGTCCCCTTTTTCTTTCTTGTCAAAAATCATTTTGGTAGAAATTCGAGTAGTTGAAGTTCGACCTCAGTCGACCGATAATTCTTGAAAAACGTACAAGAAGCAAAACCTGACCGGGGGTTTTCGAAAATGTTTTGGGTTCGAAAGAGTTCGAGTTTGAAAACGCTAAAGGTATCTTGGATTAGTTTTGTCTTTAAAATGATGAACAATAATTAATAAATGATATTTTGAGATTTAATATAAACAATTAATAAAATAATTATTTAATTAAAATAAGCTTTTAATCCAAGATAGATATTTTTGAGTATTTTAACAACGTAAAAATAATAAATACTTAGGTATACGATACTTCCCGAATGACTCTTCGGGTTTTCGCAATTTAATCATGATACAATAATATACCGCTCCCCGGTCAATAGTATATTTGGACCGCTACGACCTCTATTGCTAGAGTCGTTGTCCAAAGGAAACACTTTCATTCTAAGTTCAAGGGTGTACAAACACATATGCATAAATCTCAAACTTCAACATAATCTCGTAAAGCATAAGCATATCATACGTTTGGAAGCTACAAACACAACAGTGAAAATCCTTATATATATAAGTTTTGAAAAGTAAACTTGCATAGGTAAAATCAAGAATATAATCTTTTGAAAACAAATACTTAGGGTTGGAAAACTTGCCTTGGTAGGGTGGGGTGGTCGAGCTCGCGACGTGGAACGAAGATCTATACATAATCAATATTCATACGTTAGTACCTTAGCAACACTACTTAATCGTAATGTTTTAAAGGATGTTAGACCAACTTAACGACTCCAATTTGTGACAACTAACCCTCCTATATGACCATGTCATCACTTTATCACATTCATTACCCATTCGACTCGAATCCATCCCTCAAACTTGAAACACAAGTGAGTACTCTTAAAACTACGTTAAACTAAGCTCCTAGGTGATTTTTCATTCGCGCGCACTTCGCTTTAACATTTTTATAAAATTGAAAAATACAAATTTTACTCAAATTCTTTTTGGGTAATCTTCACCACTGCAAACTCTAGCTTTACTCAATTTTTCATAATGTTTACATAATTTTTAGGGGTCTAAAGGGGGTTCACAAGTGGACCATACAGTGCAGTCCGGATTTCAGAACCACCCTTCACTTATAGGGCCATAACTCAAAATCTATACATCACATAGTCATGAACCTTATATTTCTGGAAACTACATTCAAATACCTTTCTAACCATATGTATTGGGTCTTAAGGGGACAAGTTTAAGGGGTTAAAAACCCTCCTGCAAGTCAGTACATGCTCCCAGAATTTTTACACAGCACACATTCTTTCTCAAACATTCAAGGACTCACTTTATACATCACATCTATCATCAAAACCACCAAGACTTGACTCTCTAGCATACATGGGGTTACATACTCCAAGTACAAGCTTTAAAATCACATCAACAACATATAACCTCAAGATTTTCATCATCCATAACTCATGTAACCAAGATATGCACTAAAACTCTTAGATCTAACATTATAACCTATAAACAAGTCATGCTAAGGGTTGAGAGAGTTTATACCTTCCTTGATGTGTGTAATAGCTTTTTAAACCTTGTATAATCCTTGTATAGCCTTGGGTAAGCTTGAATGATCAAAAGAAATGAAGAAAACAAAGTTAGTAATTCAGAGTTATTAAAATCCGACTGAAAGATCATGGAAAACGAGGCCCTTACCGAGCTTTTCTGATCAAGGCTTCTAAATGAGAGTTGTAGAGCATCTTCACAGCTTTTTAACCATATAAAGAACACGAAATTCCATTGAGTAATGAAGGCTCTAGGCCCGTTTTACTGAGCTGCTGTTCTGCTGGGCAGAATGGGTGTTTTCTTGTGTTTGTTTTGTTTTGTTTGCTAAATAATGACTAATACATGTATTATATATCTATCTCATTTGGATGCATCTTCTTGTAATGTGTTGTCAACACCTCATTGGCTCACTTGGATTTCCTTATCCACAACAATTGCAACAAAGTCCTCATCTTTTGTTTCTTTCATATTAGTCCCTTGGTTTGTTTCCTTTTCCAACAATTTGATTTCCTTGTTGTCTCGTGAATAAAATTAACACGTTACAACTTATACTTTGCATATTATTGCTCTAATATGGCACAATACCTCGAATGAATATTAATTCCAACATCCCTTGTTTATTTCTCTTTATCTCAGAAAACGTTCTCCCGATTTCTCAAGCATTCTCTATTTCTCAATTCTAGGAGTTTATTCTCAATCCTCTTTCTTTCTCATAATATATCCTTCCTTGGACTCTTAATATACCATATCCTTAATCCATGCTTCGTTCGCTCAATCGCTTAATCTCATTGTAAAGTTTCAGCGGTTTCTAAAACGTTTGTTTCACTTCCTCAGTGGTTTCCGTTCCAAATTCTCAAATCACTTATAATAAAATTCCAAAATATTAACTCCTCAATTCCTCAAATTAAATATCTCCTTTCTTGATATTACTGATATATAATTCACTGCTCGGTCAAATATTACACGAAAATAGAATTTGGAATTTCTGAATTCCGATCGCATTTACATACACTTATTTACTCCGTAGATTACTAGTATAACTTCGGAATATCCACACTACGTCTCGTACATAGGTGGCATGAAAAATTTTCTTAATCCTCAAAATCACTATTCATCCACCAAATCACTATTCATTGATGCACTTCATCATAATAGGAAAAGTTTTAATTCTACCGAAATTTTGGGTTCTTGCATCATGTCTTCAAAAGTTGGCACCGTTAAGATACCCATCTATGACAAGGATAATTATGATATGTGGAAGAATAAAATGATGTTGTTTATTGAAGTTGCAAATCCCAAATATATGGGTGTTTTGAAAAATGGACCAAAAGTACCTACGGTCTATGAACAACAAGTAGTTGTTGAAGGAGTTGTTGTTTCTCCTGCAAGGGCTTATCAAAAGGATCCTGCTTCCTTTACTCCTGATAAAAAAGAGGATGCTGGACTTGACATAAATTTAAGACTCATTTTAATGGATTCCCTGGACTCAATAATGTATAGTCATGTTGTTAATTGTAAAAATGCTAAACACATGTGGGAAATTATTGAAACCGTCAATGAAGGAACGAATGAAGTTAGAGAGAACAGATTAGAGATCCTAACCTCTAAGTATGAACACTTCAGATCAGGCCCTAATGAAAATATTCAAGAAGTGTTTGAAAGGTATAATAAACTAATCAACAACTTGCAGCTGCATGGCAAGTATTATACACTCAAGGAAATTAACAGGAAGTTCCTTCTATCAATGCCTACTCATCTGGAACATAGGATTACTGCCATTAGGGAATCCAGAGATATGAATGAAATTTCTCTTGAAAGACTCTTCGGTGTTCTGAAAACCTATGAATTGGAGCAAGCTCAACAGAAAGAGATTTTTGGTAAAGGTAGAGTTGAAAACACATCTACAGCTTTAGTTGGTGAGACTCCTAGGGAAATGGAAGCTAAGGTTGTTCGACCTTACAGCACTGACAGGGAACAGTTTGAAGTTGAAGTTGGTCAGACACCTGCTACTCATGATGGTGGAGAGTTTTATTCTTTAGAAAAGCTGGATCAGTTGGAGGATGAATCCATGGCTATGACGGTGAGACAGTTCAGTAACTTCAGATTCAGGAGGAATTCCAAGTTCAGGTTTAAATCTAACAACAATAGATTCTAGAAAGGAGGTTCTTCATCCTCCAGTAGCAAGGGTGGATATAAAACTGGAACTGTTGATAGAAGCAAGATTAGGTGCTTTAACTGTAATGAACTTGGACATTTTGCCACTGAGTGTCAAAGACCCAAACAGAGTAAAAGGAGGGATTATGCTTCTGAAAATAAAAAGACTGGAAAAGCCTATGTGGTTGCTGGTAAAAGCTGGGATGACACAGACAGTGGAGATGAAGAAGTTGGTAATATTGCGCTGATGGCAAATTCTGACAACACCAATGGTTCTACCTCACAGGTAACATTTACTGACGCTGAGATAATATGCCATCTAGGTAGTACTTTGGATTGTGCTAAGAGAGAAAATGCTAGAATAAATTTATTAAACAATGATCTTGAAAATCAAGTGTTAGAACTACAAAATGTGCACAAGTGTCAGGATAAGCAAAAAGAGGAAAT
Source organism: Saposhnikovia divaricata (assembly GCA_036435485.1). Classification (NCBI taxonomy): domain Eukaryota; kingdom Viridiplantae; phylum Streptophyta; class Magnoliopsida; order Apiales; family Apiaceae; genus Saposhnikovia; species Saposhnikovia divaricata. The sequence continues at coordinate 81,810,665 of CM071598.1, forward strand.
ATAACTACTAAATAAAAGGAAAAAGTCCTTAGTGGAAGTAGTGTCTAAACAACTTGCTAAAATCAGTGAACTTGAGACTAAGGTTAGAGCTTACTATAACTCTTGTAAAGTGGCTAAAGAGATTTTCAACATACAAGTTGTTGATCAAACCGTAGGAATTGGGTTTGGTTACAATGAGGCTGTTGGAATGTTAGGCATAAATTCCCTAATCCTATTAGTGCTAAAGAAAGGGGAATACCATATGTGCTTAAAGGTGTCAAGAACCTTCTCTTTAAGAAGTCTATTGCAGAACCATTAGATACCACTTCTTTAATTATTCATGAAGAGTTGAGAACTGAGGACATTGCCAATGCAAATGTCTGTTCTAAACAAGGTATACCTAAGGTGCCAGTCAAGGTTGTTAATTCAACTAGTTCTTTGAGGACTGGATTAAGTTGTAAGAATACAAACAGTAACAACATGTCTACCATGCCTACCATTTCTATTATTGATACTTCTCATAAAGCATGTGATGTTGTGAATTGCATGTCGTGTGTTTTTAATGCTATGTCTGCTAACTATAATGGTAACCATGCATGTGCTATTAAGACTTCTCCTCGACAACATATGAGTAGAAATAAGCATGTTAGATCCAGGACTGTCACTCCACCTAATCCTAGGTCAAGGACCTCAAGTCCTCCTAAGGTTATGGTGAAGACATGGATACCCAAGCTGAAACCAAAGAATGTTAAAGCTGTTTACAGGGTTAAGTGTCCAGTCTCTGTTGAAGATGTTGTTGTTAAGATTAAGAATGTTGTTTTGCCTGATAAAGGCCAATTCTTCAAGTACTCTGGACCCAATCAAATTTTGATTTCGAAGAAAGTTTAACATATTTGTCATTGCAGGGTGTGGAATAGGTTGATCGTGTTATGTGGATTTTGGACAATGGAAGTTCAAGGAATATGACCGGAGATAGAGCCCTGCTGACAAATGTGGTGGAAAAAGCCGGCCCAGTGGTTACATTTGGAGATAATAGCAAAGGTAAAACTGATGGATAAGGTAGATTGGAAGCTGGTAATGTTATCATTAATGAAATGTCATTTGTGAAAGGACTGGAACATAATCTGCTGAGTATCAGTCAATTATGTGACAAGGGTTATGAAGTTTTCTTTAACAATAAGAATTGTCTGATCTCACACAAGAGACATGAATAGCCTACACTGATTGGAGTTAGAAAAGGTAATCTGTATGTGGCCAACATGAACTCTGGAAGCACTGAAGAAATCACTTGCTTCAATTCTAAAGCAACTACAAATGAGAGTTGGCTATGGTACAAGAAACTTTCTCACCTTAACTTCAAGACAATGAATTCTCTAGTTAAAAGAGAACTGGTGAGAGGTTTGCCTTGAAAGAGAAGTGTCCTAAATCCAATCATGGATGATGAGTTAGGATAAACTTTCTTGAAATCTTGGTAGGTTTTATGATTATTAGTGAAAGACATATTTGTCTTTATACGGGCTTTATCTATTTAAAGTGTATTAAATCAGATGTTCCATAGTTTAGAGTAAAACTTCTAGAATTATAATGAGATTATAATAGTGAGATCTAGAAGATGATAACACTAGACTTAAAACTGTTCCTGATCATAGGATAACTGATTGGAAGTTAGATAATCCGTAAAGATCAGTACATACTATGCTAGCTTCCTAGGAAGGGTGTCTATTCTTATAGGCATTTGTGTGGTGACACTATAGCTAATATGTAGGTGATTATTATGGAATAAGTTCACTGAACATGACTCGATCAGTGGAGCAACTAATGGAGTTTACTCACGTGTCGATAGTTGTTCACTAAGTGATCGTTGTACAAGTGTCCTTAGACTTGAGATCATTAGAGTAATCTTGTATATAATGAACTATGCTTTGGTTTAGTCCTTAGTCTAAAGGACACCCATTAGGTCTATTCTGGGCATAGGGATTTGTGTATGGAGATAGTTAATGGTCAATAAAGGATCTACCCCTTCCAGTAAAGGAAGAGAATATCCTATGCTATTCTTATTATGATAGTTCCAGAATCTCTGGCCAGAGTGAATGAAATTAGAAAGGAGTTTCTAATTTGCATTAACATGAACTATGCATTATGAATAAGGAATCATATGATTAAATTTGATAGGCTTGACACGAGTTCCATGCCTTGTATTTAATCGGGATATTGTAGGGTGGAAGGAATTAAATTGTACGGTAACTATTCACTGACTAGGTTCTAGGTATTCTAAGCAGTGAATTTATATTATCCGGATAGTCGCGATATGCTGAGAAGTATCCCTCACGATGTAGAATAAATATGATTAATTATTTAATTAATTATATTTAATGAATTAGAAGAATCATATAAATAATAATAAAATAGTTTTATTATTATTTATTTCTACTACCGGCTTAATATTGAACCTACAGGGTCACACAATAAAAGAGACTGATTTATTGGTGGAGGAATTAATTAATAATGGCTAGTAATTATTTATTTGTGAAATAAATAAATTATTAGCAATTTTATAATTGATTAAATAAGATTTAATTGATTATAAAATATTTAAGAAGAGTTCTTAATATTATTAATTAAGAATTTAATTTAAGAAATTAAATCAAGTGAGAGAATTATTTTCTAAAGAGTTTAGAAAAAGAATTAATGATTAAAAGAGTTTTAATTATTAATTAATTGATTAATGAGATTAATTAATTAAAAGGGTTAATAATTATAAGGAAAATATCAGCTGAGATATTTCCCTATAAATATAATGTTATAAACCCTTTTAGCCTCAGTTGTTTTTACGTAAGATTTCAGAAGGAGGCAACCCTAATTCTCTCAGTTGTGATTCACGCTTCCGTATATGCATAAAAATCCTTCATGCCTTCTATGGAATTTACTCAGGAAGGACTCTGTGATGCCTGTCAAAAAGGGAAATTGAAAACAGCAACTCGCAGGAGCACTGACACATCATCAATAACTGAACCTATGCAATTACTACACATGGATCTTTTTGGTTCGGTTAATGTGATGTCTATGTCAAAGAAAAGGTATGCTCTCGTAATTGTTGATGACTTCTCAAAATACACTTGGGTTCTTTTTCTAAATTCCAAAGATGAAACTCCACAAATGGTGATTGATCACATCAAGTTGATTGAGTTAGATTCAAAGCATCCAGTAAGAGCAATAAGGTCAGACAACGGAACTGAATTTAAGAATGCAGTTCTAAATGACTTTTGTACTGACAAGGGCATAACAAGACAATATTCAGCTCCAAGACCTCCTCAACAAAATGGGGTACTAGAAAGAAAGAATAGAACCTTGTTTGAAGCTGCACGTACAATGTTAGTGAATCAAGGCTTCCTTTATATTTTTGGGCTGAAGCTGTCAACACTGCATGTTATGCCCAGAATTGAACTCTTATCAACAAAGATTTAATCAAGCCACCTTATGAAATAATGTATGAAAAGAAACCAACACCCAAATACTTTCATGTTTTTGGAGCAAAATGTTTTGTGCTTAAAAAAGGAGATGATCGTGGTTGAAAATTCAAGGACAAAGCACATGAAGCAATTTTTATTGGTTATACAAGAAGAGCTTATAAGGTGTATATAATTGATCAACAGAAAATGCTTGAAAGTGTCAATGTAACATTTGATAACACTAAACTCCCAGTATCCAAACAGAAGATCCATCTGAGAAATTAACTTTTGATGACATGCTAGATTCAGATTCAGATGGTGACAATCCACCTGATGTTGTTGATGATGATGATGATAATAGTGATGATGATGATCAGGGTGGTGGCGGTGGAAACAATGATAATATTGGAGATACCCCTGACACTCCTGAACAATCATTAAGTCAACCTGACAACAACTCAGGGGGAGACAATGAAGGATCAACTAGTCATACTCAACATCATAATGAAGAACAAGGCGAATCATCAAGATCTAATCTTCCCAGACAGACTGTTTGGAATAGAGCTCATCCCTTTGAGCTAATCCTTGGTGATCCAGATGTTGGTGTGAGAACTAGAAGAGCTTATCAGAATCAATGTAATTATTCAGGGCTTCTGTCTGAAATGGAACCTAAGAAAACTGAGAAAGCTCTTTCTGATCCTGATTGGGTGCTTGCTATGCAAGATGAACACAATTAATTTATACAACAAGAAGTGTGGAAGCTGGTACCCAGACCTAAAGACAAGAAAGCGGTTGATACAATGTGAGTATTCATGAACAAACTGGATGAATATGGCACTATGACTAGAAACAAAGCAAGGCTGATTGCAAAAGGTTATTCCCAAGTTGAAGGAATTGATTATGATGAGACCTATGCACCAGTGGCTAAACTTGAGGCTATCAGAATATTCTTGGCATTTGTAGTATTCTCCAACTTTAAGGTTTATCAAATGGATGTCAAGAGTGCTTTTCTGAATGGTAAGTTGGATGAAGAAGTGTATGTAGAACAGCCCCTGGCTTTGAAGATCCAGATCTTTTGGACTATGTCTACTTTCTCTTCAAGGCTATCTATGGTCTTAAGCAAGCACCAAGAAGATGGTATGACACTCTTTCTGAATTCTTACTTCAAAATGGTTTTTTTAGAGGTGTCATAGACAAAACTCTCTTTATTAAGAAACATAAGAATGATACTATACTAGTCCAAGTCTATGTGGACGATATAATATTTGGGTCTACTTATGATTTCTTGTGCAAGAAATTTGCTAAGCTAATGCAGGGTAAATTTGAGATGAGCCTGATGGGTGAGCTAAAATTCTTTCTTGGATTACAAGTGAGTCAAAGGTCAGTTGGAATCCTTATTTATCAATCCAAGTATGTGAAAGAGCTCCTCAAGAAATATCAAATGGAGGATTCATCTTCAGCAAGGACACCATCATCTACAGCTGTAAAGTTTGGGGCATGTGAAAATTCTACAAAGGTAGATGTCACAAGCTACAGAGGTATGATAGGTTCATTACTTTACCTCACTGCAAGTAGACCAGATATTATGTATACTACATGCTTGTGTGCAAGGTTCCAAGCGAATCCTAGAGATGTGCATCTCGTTGCTGTTAAACGAATCTTGAGATATCTTAAGGGCACCCCTAACTTAGGTATTTGGTACCCTAAAGAATCTGGTTTAACCTTGTTGGATATACATATTCAGATTATGCAGGAAGTGTTGTAGATAGGAAAAACACCTCTGGGAGTTGTCAATTCCTAGGTGGAAGACTGGTTTCCTGGTACAGCAAGAAACAGCAAACCGTTTCCAACTCAACAACCGAAGCTGAATACATAGCTGCTGGAAGCTGTTGCGCTCAGATCTTGTGGATTAGGAATTAGCTACGTGACTATGGCTTTGTACTTGACAAAATGCCAATCTTGTGTGACAATACAAGTGCCATAGCAATCTTCAACAATCCTATGCAGCATACGAGGATCGAGCACATTGATATCAGGTATCATTTTATTAGAGAGCATGTCATGAATGGTACTGTGGAATTACACTTTGTACCCACTGAAAAACAAACAACAGATATTTTTACTAAGTCTCTTGACGAATCCACATTCACCAGAATTGTTGGTGAATTGGGTATGTTAAACAATCCTAGTAATTAAACTAGTTAATATCTGAGGTTTGCTCTTTAATAATTTACAAGTGGTTACTTTGTTAATTTTCTTATTTTATTAAAATCACTTGTATAATTATTTAATCAACTTATCATCTTGCTTGTTCATTCTCAAACCTTTGCCATAATCTTCTTAATATTTTTCTACATACTTCTATCATTTTAGAATAATTTATTTTCTCAAAAAATATTTTTCTCAAATTTTACAAATTGAAATAATTGAGAAATCTATTTTTGTTGAAAATTTCATTATTTTAAACTACTTTTAAATATTTGGGGTATTTTAGTAAATCATATTTTCTCTCTAAATAATTTTCTATTCAAAAAGTTATTTTATTTGAAATATATAGATTTATTATCTTACTATAAATATTTATGTAAATAGGTAATATTTTATTTAATAATTTGTAGTGTTTGTCCTTTTGGTATTAATGCTTCGTTTCCGTTTAAGGGATAGCCTATGGTCATTTTAGTATTCTTGTAAATTATTTATAAATTTTCTTATTTTATTAATAATAATCATGTGCTTAGATGATTCGAATTTTAACTGTTATTGATAGTTTGCATAGTAATTATCCTCAAAAGACTATCTCCATCATTTATTTTTGAATTTTTCTATTATTTTTAGACTATTCCTTGATAGTCTTAAGGTTTATGGTCATTATTTTCTATTTCAGACTATCTAATCACAGTTTATATTAATAGTCTATATTTATAATCTATAATCATAGTCTACTTATATAGTCTATAGTCTTGTAAATTAATAAGTCTCTAGTGTATAGTCTATAATCTGTTAAGTTAATAGTCTGTATTTATAGTCTATTAAAATTTTAGTCTAATTTGGATAGTCTATATTCCTGTAAATTAATAGTCTGGTTATTTAATAGTCTTTATTATATTTTCTGTAGTCTTTTTAATCACTAGTCTATTTAGTGGTTGTCTGTTTTTGGTCTATTCAGACTATCGGGTAGACTATCGAGCGATAGTCTTATTTAGCCTACTGTCTGATGTTTTTCCTTCTATTTAATTTAGACCATCCATTCTGACTATCTGTTAGTATAAATAGATTTTGGCCTTCACAGACTATCGTTAGTCTAATTTCAGTCTAAACTCACGAGTTAAGTCTCTGAGTACTTTGTCTCTCTCTCTCGAATATACATACAATGCTGTTGAGTATTGAATACAGTAAAAGAATACAGGGGGGGTGAATGGATTCTTGAACTTTTCTTTGTTCTTGAATCTTTGCAACAAGATATGTGTTGAGTGTGTGAGATATGTAAGTGCAGATAACAAAGACAAAGACAACACAATATCACTTTAATCTAATATTTTATTAGATAAAGATTTTGCTACAATCTGTGAATACAAATGATAGTATTCTCAGCTTTATTTTTCTTAGAGAGATATTTCTTGTGATGTATCTTGAAAAACTTTTCTACTAAGGAAGTGAGGCTGTATCCTTATAGACATGGATACCTACTTACTACAAATAAGGTAGGTAAAACAAACTACTTTCCAGTATGTCTATCTTATTTGAGTAAGAGTCCAAACGGCTACAGATTTGACTTTGCAAAGCCTGTTCAGATCCACTTCTTTAGCTCCTTGTCCCTTTGTCTTATCTCTCCAAGCTTCTTTGTAGGCTTTCCAATGTGCTTTATAGTACATAGTCAAATAAAGCGACTTGGCTTGTTGTAGGTTTCTGACTTGTACAATTCTTCAGTATTTTGTCTCCAAGAATGTATTCGAGAAGTGGCTAAGTGATTGATTCGAGAACTCAAATTGACTTAATCGATAACTCTGAGTTCTCGAATAGTGTTATATTGACATATCAAATCACTTCTCGAATAGCTCTTTTCTCTGGGACTCATTGAGATATCGAATAGAGCATTTTGACATATCGAATCCCTGAGATGTCGAATAGCTTCTTTAGTCCTTGAGATATCGAATAGAGCATTGACTTGTTGACCCTAAGAGAACTCGAATGATGCTTTGACTTGTTGACTCCATGAGTTCTCGAATAGAGTAATAGACATATCGAATCTCTGAGATATCGAATGAGATATCGAACAGTGTATTCAGAGATATCGAATAGTGTCTTCTGAGATATCGAATCTCTGACTTCTCGAATGCTAGACTTCTCGAATAGACAAATGCACTTCTCGAATTGGTACTTAGGCAAATTCTTCATTTCTTCAAATCCTAACTGTGATTATTTGGCAGTCTTTATCTCCTTGCTTGAGGCATGAACCTTGGAACTTCTTTCAAGCATTATTCTTGACTTTATAAGTACAGTAACACAACTAGAATTTGATGCCTATTACAAGTACAGAACAAATAGAAACTCTACAACTAGAGGTTCCCTCAGTTAAGAGGTCATGTAGGTAATGCAAAGCATTACACACACTTAGGCTTGTTATTAGATGTATTCAGGCATGCCTCTGTGACTAACAATCTCCCCCAAATTGTGAGTAAGACCCTTAGTCACAATTTCATGTCTGATAACAAGCCTAACATACATAAAGATAAAACTTTACAGTACATGTATGAATTTTGATTAGCAATGTGGATAGAACTACAGGGAGAGTAATCTTACAGCCTATGATGAAGTACTAGCCATTGTCATTTGTTTCCCTTTCCATTGCTTTGGCTTGCAAATCATCATATGCTTTCTGTCTTCTTTCTTTCTCCTTCCTTGTATTCTCATCCATAGCTTTTATTATTTCTGCCATAGCATCCAATTCTTCAAGCAAAATTGAGTCTTTGAAATCTTCAAGTACTGAATTCAGAATGCTTGTAGGATAGTGGTTGAGTAGATTCATTCTGATGTGGATCTGATTCCCATTTCTCCTCCTATACTTCACCACATAGGGGTTAAACTAAACTCTACACAATCCCTTTGCCCTTAGCTTTTCTGCTTCAATCTCCAGTCTCTCAATTTCTTTCTCCCTTGCTAGCCATTTCTCAAGACACTCTTTTCTGATTCTCTCCTCATGGTCTCTCTTCATCTTCACAAAATCAATTAGCTCCAGCTTCCATACTCTTTCCACTTTATCTTCTGAGCTCAACAATGCAATGATTCTTTATATGTCATGTAGCTTGCCCCAGTGTTGACATCCTCCTTGTTTGAATTTCTCCTCCCTTCCATCAGTATATTTGATCTCAAGGCAGTTATCAACAATGGCAACATGATAGATTCTTTGAGCTTGTAAGAATTGCAGTTGGTCTTCATCAAAATCTTCATCTAGTGGTTGGAGTTTTAAGCCTGGATAGATTGTCAGAGTCCTTGATTTGGATAGCTTTGGTTTCCTTGCAGCTTGTTTGAATTTGATCCTTTTGACATGGTTGCCTGGCAGTAGCATGTGACCTTTGTTTGTGGACCATTGTAGTATTCCATTAGAAGTATGCTTTTTGAAATATACAGATGGTTTCTTGACTTGAATCTTCTTCTCTTCTTGAGGTGGCAAGACAATTGGAGAAGCCATAGATGTAGATTTTGGTAGGTCACTACTAACAGCATTCACCCTAGACTTAGAGTCTTGTGATGTGGTGAGGTTACTGTCAGCAATGCCTAAGGCTTGCTGTCTTCCACTCTTCCTCTCAGAGACTTTACCTTGGTCATCATCATTCTTCTTCTCCTTACCATCCTTCTTTTTCTTTTTGTCTTCATCACCCTTATCACTCCTGTGATGTCTTCTCCTTCCATCACTTTTGTCTCCATCCTTGTCTTGATCACCATCCTTGCTAGGGTTGAACTTAACAGATTCAGGTACAATGCCAGTTGCAATGTATGACCTGAGATAAGATATAGCTTCCAATTCTTCTGCTGTTCTTAAACCCTTCTTCTTGTTCAGCTGCTCAATGATGGCAATAATGAGAGATTTGTTCTGAGGAATTAGATGCTTAGGGATGACCAGCTGCTTGATATCATCAATTCTTGTTGCAGCCTGATAGATGATTGTTCTAGGATTTATGAATACTTCAGGAAGCCTTGCTGGTTGACCATCCCTTAACTCTTCAAAGAGACTCTTGCAGTTTTCATCCTTCTTTTCAATCATTCCAAGGAACACATCCACTTCTGAGTGCTTTAGACCCTGTAGAGTGTTGATTGTTAAGTGCCATATCTTATTCTTTCCTACCATCATTATCTCTTTGAGCCATAGGCCATCAACTCTCCTTGGTACTACAGTGAGAAAGTCAATCTGACTCTTCAAACTCCCATGATATGATAAAGCATCACCAGCCTGTTCTCTTGAGACTTTCAGAAACTCCAAGAATGCATCATCATGATAGACATTTGAGTTTGCAATTTCATGTAGCTTGGCCTCAGTGACTACCTTCACTTCTACTGGCTTGGCACTCTTAGATATGGAGATTTGAGGTTTGTCAGATAGCATACTCCCTGCAACCACTGTGGTTGTAATAGATTGCTTTTGACCACTGGAAGTAGTGATGTGCACAGTTGGTAGAGTGACAACTGGCAGAGAAGTAGGAGGCTCATCAGCTTTGTCTTTTCCTTTGCCAGGCACATGAATTAGAGATTTGGAAGTTCTTTGATGAGCACCTTCAATGATTTTGATGCCCTTTACTGCTGGTGGTTTCTCCCCCTTTGTATTTGAATTTCTTGATGTCCTCTTCTCCCCTTTAGGCTTGTTGTCAGGCACAGAGGCTGTAGGATTGACCTTTGGGGTTGAAGATTCTTCAGGTAGAGGAAGACCCATGTGCTTCATCATTACAGACAACATTGATTGTTGATGCAGAAGAACATCGGCTGTGGTGGTGGCTTGAGTGTTCAACTGCTCAGTCAGAGTTTGTACCTTGTCTGTATGATGAGCATTAGACTTAGTGAGAGTAGCTACCTCTTTCTCAAGTGCATCTACCTTACTGAATAATGCAGTAGATTTGAAGCCAGACAGGGATTGTTCTTTAAGTCTCTGCACTTCAAATCTAGACAGCTCATGCACAGGGACCTCAATGACCAGCTTGTCTCCATATTGATTTGCAAAGAGTGTCCTAAGCATGGCATTGGCGTCTGTAGTCTGGTCAGATAGAATTTGAAATTTGCTTCCTAGACCTGTGACTGTATCTTTAAGTAGAGCTAGACCACTATCCATCTTGGTGCAGGTGGTGTTGCAGTGTCTGAGATCTTTGACCACACTGTCTAGTTGAGGAAATTTGGCATCAAAGGCCCTCTTTATCTCTTCTACTGAAGTGGCTGTTTTGTCACTCACCTTGTTGACTTCAGTTTTGACTCCCTTGCCAAGATAGTGTGCAGCCTTGAGGAAACCCTTGTAGGAATCATTGACAGCTTCATACACTTCACTAGGGGACAGGGATTTTGCATTTGAACCCAGTGAAGTGATGTATTCCTCTCTAAGATATTGAAGTGCTTCATTGAGAGTTACATCATACTTTCCTTGCATCCAGGCATCTACATTGCCATCTCTCTCAGCATCATCAATAATCTTGGCCTTCTGCATCTCCACATCATCCCTATGGCATAGTAGGATGGCTTCATAATCTGGATTTGAGATGTTGGAGGTGACAAGGTTCTGGGATATTTTTACAAACTCAGGAATCTGATCCACAACATAGCTTTGGAGAGCTTCAATGGACATTTGTGGTGGAACAGACCCTGATCCTGAAGCACTGTCATGTTACACAGGCTTCAGCCATTGGGACAGAAAGTGAGAGCTAGAGCTAGGCAAGCTAGACTCCTCAGTTACAGATGCAACTTCTGTAACCGGATGGAAAGACTCTGCTACTGTTGTCTCCACAGAAGTGGGATGAGTTACAACAGTAGTTGACACAGGCACAGAGTCTCTAGTTAAAACTAGTGAATCCTCTGTGTTTGTGATGGTGTCATTAAGAGATGCCCCAGCATGCATTCCCTGACCATCTAAATGTGGTACCTGGGTGGTGAGCAAGGTGTCATGCACCAAGTCACTTGAATCCATTGGCTCATCAAGAGAAAAGAATTCTTGATGATCAATGCCTTGCTCCTCAATTGCTTGAGTTGCAGGCTCCAAAGAAATATGAGTGGTAGATTCTGGAAGAGAAGTGTGTTGTAGATTAGATTTTGGTAACTCCCCCTGAGAGATAGAGGGAGTTTCAATTGTGATGTGCTCTCCACTCAGTGTTGTGCCAGCCTTATCATTCCCATGTGCTGACTCTGTACAAATAGGTGCATTGGGGAGGATGCTTGATTCTATAGATGCACCCTGTTGAGAGGATACATCTAGTGAGCTGTTTGCCCCTGATTTTACAACTCCAGCCATTTGGGTGACTGAAGAGGTGGTTTTAGATTTCTTCTTCTTCTTTAGGCTAATGATAGGTGACTCAGTTTCCTCACCTCCTAAACCTAGTTCTACAGCCAAGGCTGCTTCAGTTAAGATGGTTAAAGGTTCAGAAGCAACCTGTTTTCTCTTCTTTTTACTAACATCACCCTTTTGAGAGGATGATGCAGTTGGCTCTCTGTTTGGTAGAGTGTTTGTCTGAGAGGGTTGGTTAGCAAGCCTTGGGTTAGCATTGTGTTCTTCTTGCTTAGGCTGTGCTAACTTAGACTTAGACTCAAATATTGGCATGTTGTGGGGGTAAGACCTAAACAAACCCTCCATGTGGGGAGTTATTTTAAGCCTTACATCCACATCATTCCTAGTCTCCAAGTTACCAAAAATAAGTTTGGTCATGGACCTAGGATAGCCTATTTTACTTTTATCTAATCCAGGCAATTCAATCAATGAAGCATTTTTAAAATTAAGTACTGATTGAATAAAGCGGGGAAAGAAAATTTCAGTACCTCTCTTGGCAGTGTTCTTACCAAGTCTCCCATATAGCTCTTGTATGATGAGATGTCCAACTTCTATCTTTCTCCCATGATCCAAGGCATAGGCAAGCTGCTGCACAGGTGTACTAATCTGATCAAAGCTCGATTTCCTGGCAGTGAATACCTGAAGGAGTGTAGCAAAAACATAGCTCCATTCCTTTCTCAAGTACTTCCTATTCAGCTTTCCAAGTTTAATAGCCTCTGAGTAGTTGATAAATTCAAAGAATTCTTCCAACTCAGCATCTGTGACCAGGGAGTCATATGCCTCTTGCTGCAAATCCAAGGCTTCATTCATGTCTGCGGTAGTGATAGAAATATCCACGCCTTGAATCTTGCAGTAGACAACATATGAGGTGATAGCATTCTCAAGGGCGATGACCTCCACTGTAGCTGTCCTCCAGAATTGTTCTAATATGTCTATGTACAGGGTTGGGTTGGCTGATAGTGCACCCTTGATGTAAGATTCAGACAATCATCGAACAAAGCACTTGAAATTAGCATTTGGTGCTTCCACATCACTGGTAATTGCGATGAAATTGGTTTGGGATGGTATGGTGAGTTGAGTGTTTGCCATTTGGGTAGAGAAGAGAAGAGAATTAAGGTTGAAGAAGAAATTCGCAGTTAGGGTTTTCAGAGGTTTTAAGAGTTTAGATGCTTGAAAAATCGAACGAAATGAGTTGAACAGTTGTGAAATTGTATATATGTGAGTGACTTGAGTTGTCGATTAGATATAAGTTTTGTATCGACAAGACAGTCATTCGAGAAGTATAAAACAACTATTCGATAAGTCAAGAAAGGCTTATTCGATATCTCAAGCAGTTTATAACTCACAGCTGGCAGTTATTTAACTCAGAAAATAATTCTAAGCTAAATAAAATATGTTTTTATGAGCGAAATGAAAATTTTAATATAAATCCAAAAAGCGGCTAAGTGTCAGCGAGAAATCAGCCTTTTCAAATGATTCGATAACTCAAATACAGTATTCGAGAACTCCATCATTAGAGAACTAAAATACTCTATTCGAGAACTCAAAGTGTGCTATTGGATTTCTCCAAAAGACACTATTCGAGAACTCAGGAGGGTTCTAGATAGGCCTATTCGAGAACTCGAGCCATGACAAAACAATGAACCATTCGAGAAGTCTGACTTATCGAACTATACTTTTCACTCATAAAATTCAATTTTCACTATCTTTTAAAATTTACCAGAAATATTCACTGAAGAATATTCTACTAAATTAAATAGTGATTCTCTCAAAATTTCACAGAAATTTCAAGCTAAAGATGTATGATTTTCAACATATGCAGCATTGTGGAATATTTATAAATCATAATCCAGCCAATACTTACTTTAAAAATATTGAGCATTTGATAAAGTAAGTATTTACTGCTGCAACAATCTAGTTGATATATTCACTTAGCCAGAATTTGAAGAATTCAGCATTCCAATCTCACTAACCAACCTTGTGAAGGTGGCTTCATCTAATGGCTTAGTGAATATGTCAGCTAGTTGTTTCTCTGTGGGAACATAATGTAACTCAATGGTTCCATTAGTTGCATGCTCCCTTATGAAGTGATATCTGATGTCAATGTGCTTTGTCCTAGAATGATTGACAGGATTGGAAACTATAGAGATTGCACTTGTGTTGTCACACATGATTGGAATTCTTTCCAACACAAATCCATAATCTCTAAGTTTGTTTCTGATCCAAAGCACTTGAGCACAGCAACTTCCAGCAGCTATGTATTCAGCTTCAGCTGTGGAAGTTGACACAGATTGTTGTTTCTTGCTGTACCAAAAGACTAACCTTTGTCCAAGAAACTGGCAGCTACCTGAGGTGCTTTTCCTATCCACTCTGCATCCAGCATAATCAGCATCAGAATAACCAATCAGATTGAACCCTGTGTCCTTAGGATACCATAATCCCAAGTTTGGTGTGCCCTTCAGATATCTAAAAATCCTCTTGATAAGTGCATATTTTTACATATTTTATTTACCTATTTATTGCTTGAACTCGTGTTTTAATAATTTATTTTGTTGCATTTCAGGTAAATCGTAAATAAATAAAGAAATGACAAAATAAATAAATAAAGTGCAAGGAAGGGAAAAAGGAGGAAGAAAAAGGACCAAAAATGAAAGAAGGAAAAGAATTAGGAGCTTGAAGCAAAAGGAATATTTCAAGACAAGTGGAAGGTGGAGATCATCCCAACACATTAGCAAAGTGTATGGCCAAGATCAACTCTTCAAAGCTTAAGGGGGAAGGAATCAAATAGATGGCTAAGATTTCACCACCACACAACCCAAATGTATGGTGGGGATTTACCCAACACCCCCCTTAACCCTAATTTCTATCCTATAAATACCCCCTCACCCCCCTTGTATTTAGTAGCTTAGATTTTAGGGTAGTTTTAATTTCTTGTATTTCTTTTCTTAGTTTCAAATCTTGTAAACACTCCTATTATAATTAATGCAATTTTTATTTTCTTTACTTCTTGTCTTGCTCTTTCATTATTGTTGTCTTGTTTCGTTATTTTCGTAAATCCCGTTGCTAACCACTTGGGGTTGAAAATAACGGAACTTTATTTTCTTGTTCTTAGTTGCTAATTTTCTAATTATGCCCCTTTAAAAATCCATTTTATTGTGGGCCATTTAATTCTCATTCCAATTTCCTTAGAATCATTGTTTTTAATTTCGTAATTAATTTTTTTTACTTCCGTATCTAATTTTGAAAAAAAAATATAAAACTCCAAAAAAATATTAGTTAATTAGTTTTATAAAATTTCAGTATTTAATTTACCTGTTTTTATTTATTAAATTCGAAGCATACAGACTAGTCCCCTGTTTTTAACTTTACTAAAAAATCCAGCCTTTTGTTTTCCTTCCTCTTCCATTTTTCGCTGCTAATTCTTTAACCCAATACCTTTTCCCCTTTTTTCATCTTGCTGCAATCCTTTCCCCTCCCCTTTCTTTCTCGTTTTTTTTCTTTGCTGATTTCATTGTACTGGTGGTCGAGTGTTGATTTCATTTTCTTGTAATCCCTGAGTTGTAATCATTGAATTTTAATTTCGTTTTTGCTGTTGGCTTGTCTTAGCAAATTGTTTTTGATTCGGATTAATGTTTCCCTGTGTTTGATTCGAATGGTACTGAGTGTAATTACCGAGTTGAGTTCGATGTATATTTGCTGAGATCGTATAATGCTGAGTTTATGTTTGCTGATTCCCATGTTTAGTCGTTGTTGAGTCTTGCTTTGATTGCGGAGTAATATGAATTGTATTTCCTGTGAATTTACTGTTGGTTAGCCGGGTCTCATTGCTTGTTATGCCGAGTTAGCTGTAGAAGCGTTTTGTCGAGTTGTTTGTATGAATTTTCTGAGGTTTCTATTTTGGCTTTAGTTCATGAGCGGGTTGTGGTTTTACACTTCGTTTCTTTTTCTGATTTCTTTCGCTAATTCTGAAGTCTGTCTTTGTTTGTTGGTTTCAGGAGTTGTGGTTTTGAATTACTTTGTTTGATATTTGTTCGAGTCTCGTAGTCAAGGATTCCTATTCTGAGCTCTGCGAGTTTCAGCCGAGTTGTATTGTGTTTGATCATCGAGTTATGAATTTCGAGTTGATGAGTTGGTTTGAGTGTTTGCTGCCATTTTAACCTCGTTCTTGTAGTATGAGTGCTGAATTTTGCTTGCTGAGTAGCCTGTTAGTATTGTTTGAGTTATGTATTGTTATGAATTTTGTTTGCTGAATTTCGAGTTATGAATTTTGTTAGTATAGTTTTCTTGTTAGTATAGTGTGAGTGTTTTGTTCTGCGTAGTTTTTTTTTCTGTTTTGAGTCAAATTGTGCAGTCACGTGTTAAGTAGTAATAGGTTGAGTTGATTTTCTTCTTGTTCGAATTTCTTTACTTGAGTAGTGACTTATTTGCTGAATTAATAAAACAGGGTTTGTCTAGTTAAGTTACAAATAAGTTAGGTCAATATTTTTTTTATTTTTTTAACCTTAGTTTTAATTCGAATTGAGAAATCTTAGAATAATTTGTCTTTTTTTTTTTGCACATTTAATTAGTTAGTTTAAAAATTAGAAGCAACTTAATTTTTCTTTAAAAAAATAGTTTAAAAATACTTTTAGTTTAAAATTTTCCAAAATCAAACTTGTTCTAATTTGATTAAATTAAAAATTAAGGTTTGCGAAGAATAAAATAGTCCCTGTGGAACGAATCATCAAATTTTACAACGAAACGAATTGTGCGCTTGCGATTCAAATTTAAATCTTTATTTTTAGCACAACAAGTTTTTGCCGCCGCTGCCGGGGACTAATTATTTTTCGCGCCTTAATTTTTAATTTTTCGAGTTAGTTTTATTTCTTGTCTTATTTTTATTTCGTTCTTTTTAGGAAAGCTTGAGATTTCGGAACTCTTCTCAACGAAGCGTGGAAAAATTGGAATTTATGGAAAGCAAGCTTCGGTAACCGTATCTCACTCTTTTCGCCCTTTTTATTTTTAGAAAAAAAAACACAAAAAAATTAGAAAATTCAAAAATCACAAAAAAATTAACAATTAAAAATCCAAAAAAATTAGTTGTAAATACATAATTGTTGCATCATGCATTTAATCACTTAGGGCACATCATCTAGATTTTTTTATTTTCTTGTTTTTAATTTTTCGTACCTATAATTGTGGTGATCGCTGGAGGACCCCAAGGTACGTTAAATTCTTTCTTTTCTTTAGTTAGAACACGTAGTTTAAAGCATTCATAAATGTTTATAGTTTTTTTATACCTCTTTATTTGTTGCATCATTTTGTAAATAAACTTTAAGGGCAAAACCTCTCAAAAGATAAGGGAAGGGATTTCATCACTCTTTCCTTAGCCCAAAAACAATTTAATCCCTCATTTTGCATACCTAGCCGTTAATAAAATTAATTAGACGTCTGCCCCTAGGAATTTCGCGCTCAATTAGGAAGGTGCTTAAGAAACAAAGTAATCTTTAATTATTCTTACTTTTTGGTGTCTAGGAAAGCGAAAGCTGACCTGGTCAATTAGGGTTTGGTGTCTAGGTTGGTGTTTAGCCTCTTGGCAATGCTTGCACCTACCTGGCCAAGCCGGTTCGAATAATTATTGATTTACCTAGTTTTTGGTAGCCCTTACAGTTAGGAGCAAGGTCTAGTTATTTTATTAGGGAACCCTAGGTTTAGGATTTTTCTTTTAATTTTACACCCTTTCTTTTTGTGTGTTTTAATTTATCGCACTTTCTTGCTACGTGTTTCCTTTTCTGGTTTATACGAACTACGTGGATTAGGGATAATTCTTCTAGACTAGTGAGATCTTTCGAGACTTCTTCATCGACTAATTCCGAGTCTTTAGATTATTCCGAACCCGTAGTAAACATGGCCATGTCTCTTAGGGATCGTTGCTATCCCACTCGTTCCGCCCAACCTTCGTGTATCACCCTTCCTCCCGTTAATGGTAATAATTTCGAAATTAAAGCTCACCACATCAGTATGTTACCTAAATTTAACGGGAGCGAGGGTGAGGACCCGTATCTCTTTCTTCATGAATTTGAGGAAGTTTGTGCCTTACAAAAGCTCCAACAATTAACCGAGGACTCGATTAGGCTTAGACTCATTAATTTTGCGCTTAAAGAAAATGCTAAGAAATGGTTGTATAGCCTACCGGTTAATTCTATTTCCACGTGGGAGGGATTTGTGGTAATTTTTCTTAAAAAATATTTTCCAAACCATAAGACTACAAGAATTACAAACGAGATAAATCAATTTCATCAAAAGGAAAATGAGTCTTTTTGGAAATATTTTGATCGTTTCAAAAATCTTTTATCACAATGCCCCTACCACGGAATAGAAAAATGGAGGCTTTGTAAGATCGTTTATGAGGCCTTAGATGGACCAACAACCGCGTTGTTGGAATCTATGTGCCAAGGAAAGTTCATGGAGAAAGATGAGGACGAGGGTTGGAAATTTTTCGAAGAATTAGCCGAGAAGACCATGTTGTGGGAATCTACTAGGGAACCTAACAAGTCTAGTGAGTCGTCTAGTTCATCTAAGGGTTTGCATTCGATTGGGAGTTCGATTGCAACCGATGCCAAATTAGCCACTCTAACTAGGAGACTCGAAGCCCTAGAAACTAGTAAGGCCCCCTCAAATGTGCCTATGTGCCCTAATTTCAATCAAGGTTTTTCGGACTATCCCGCTTTTGATCAAGTTAATGCGGTGTCTCAACCACCCGCTAGGAACGATCCGTTTGCTCCTACTTACAATCCCGGGTGGAGGAATCACCCGAACTTCTCGTGGAATCAAGGGCCAAATTACCAAAATCCGCCTTCTTTTCAACCTCCTTTTCAAAATGCTCCATCTTTTCAAAGGCCGAATCAAAATTCTTTCTCGACTCCAAATCAAGGTCCCTTTCCAAACCCTACTCAAAATCTCGGTCCTTATCCGACTCAACCTTCTTATCCAAATCAAGCACCCGCCCACCCACCTGGCTTTAATGAGTCGGATAAGAGAATTACTTCTTTGGAAAAGACTCTTGATGCGCTTTTGAAATCAACAACTAATTTGGCTCAGTCTCAACAGACCTTCATGCAAACCATGACTCAAGATAGGCAAATTTTAAATGCTAGTACTCAAGCCTTATCTAAGTTAGAGGTCCAAGTGAGTCAATTAGCCAACGCCATGTGTGAGGGAGAGAAGAATAAGTTCCCGAGTCAACCAGAGGTAAACCCTAAATTCCCTCTCAACCAAAGACCTCACAAAAATGTTAATGCTATCATCTCTCTTAGGTCGGGAAACCAAGTTAATAATCAAGTAGGTGTCGAGTCTTCCAAGGAAGAAGAAGAAGAAGAAGAGTCAAATGTTGAACCGAACCCTACACTTGATCATTCAAACCTTACTCCAACTTCCGAACCTCTCGAGTCATCTATTCTCACACCTTCACCAATCAAACATTCATCATCGAAATCCACTCCCGAGTCATCAAATTCTTCTCTTAAATCATCCTCACCACCTAACAAATCTTCGAATATCGTTCCACTTTCCACTTCTCTTCCCGATGTATCTAACGAACGAGTCTTTAAGCCTAAAGCTCCTTATCCTCAACGACTCATCCCTCCCAAACAGTCACCTCAAGTAGAAAAGATTATGGAAGTTTTCAAACAAGTCGAGATTAACATTCCTCTTTTAGATGCCATTCAACAAATTCCTTCGTATGCCAAGTGTCTAAAAGATTTATGTACTCACAAGCGATCCACCCACGTTCCTAAGAAAGCCTTTTTGACATCTCATGTTAGTTCAATTCTTTCGAACCAAATTTCAGTGAAATATAAGGACCCCGGTTGTCCTACTATTTCATGTGTCATAGGCACTACTTTCGTGGATAAAGCTTTACTCGACTTAGGTGCTAGTGTCAATCTCTTTCCATTTTCTGTTTACCAAGCCCTAGGGTTAGGTGAGCTGAAGCAAACGAATATGACCCTTCAATTAGCCGATCGCTCTGTCAAAATGCCTAAGGGAATAATTGAGGATGTGCTAATTAATGTTGGTGAATTCATCTTTCCGGTTGACTTTGTTGTCCTCGAGACTCAACCCGTCACGAATCCTAAGAACCAAATCCCGATCATTCTTGGACGACCTTTTCTTGCTACATCCAATGCCTTGATTAATTGTAGGGATGGTTCGATGAAACTCACTTTTGGTAATATGACAATTAACCTTAACATATTTAATGTTGGAAAAGAACCCAATGAGCTTTACGAGCAACCAATAGCGGTTAATCTTGTTGATGACATTGTTAATTGGTCTAACCTTGCGGATAGTGAGATTGAGTCTCTTCTCAAAGAGGATTTCAAAGTCAACCACGAGTCTAACCAAGAGTATGTTGATTCGCTAAGAGATATGACCTCAGAGGAGATGTTGAAGGAGTTGGACGACATTTGTTCCCCGTGGGAGACCAAACCCGAGGATGCTATTGTTGAACCCATTGTCAAAACTTTCGTTGGTGAACCACCTATATTCGGTGAGTTCTTAGGGGATTTGTTAGAAAATCGTTCCAAGTATGAGACCCCACCCGAGGTTGTTTGTAGTGAGCCCGTTCTTCACACTTCCGTTCTTAAGAGTCTCGTGGGTACACCACCCGCATTTGCCTTAACTCTTTATCATCCCGAATTTGATCAACAGCCGTTAGGGAAAGAGGAACCCTTGTCTCATGTTATTCCTAGTGATTCGAACCCTAACCAGACTTTCATTATCTCTAATTTGCTTAAACAAAATAAAGAAGCCTTAAGTTGGTTTAGGGAGAACATTAGTGACAATTGTTCTTTAGGGTTAAATGATTCAATGTTGATTGAGAAAATCTGTTCTGATAAAAATTTTCACAAATTTCTTGATATTTTCTCAAAGTTGCACCCGAATTTTCCTACCGGCATCGGCTAATTCAGTTTTATTCCTTTGCCTCCCGTCGTGTAAGATAGGTATGGGGGAGGAGTGTGTGCGTGTGTGAGTTGTTTTCTCTTGTAATTTTTAGAAGTTTTCAGTCTCCGTCATCCCTTATCAGGTATTTCCTCAACTTTCTCCTTTATCATTTCTCTTTTCTCTTGCATTCACATACATTGAGAACAATGCATGACTTAGGTATGGGGGAGGGTTTTTAGTGTAAATATAAAAATCAGAAAATCCAAAAAAAATTAAAAAAATCAAAAAAAATCAAAAAGAGTTCTTTTCGTATTCTAGTCTTGTTAATTGATTGCTAGTTGCTTGATGCACCCTTGCATGCTATGATAATCTTATGATCCATTAGCTTTTGTTTGAGAAGTGATTTGCTAAAGTTCTTGTTCACACACTTACACTAGCAAGGTGTAGCTAGTAGACTTATTTGAATTATGCATGAAATTAGAAGGTCATGATTAGGTGTAAGATGATTTGGTCTTCATGCTTTGAGTACAAGTAGGTGCATTGAGGATACCATTTCTTGAGATTGATTATGTTTTACCACACCAAGTGAGATTTTGAGCCTATATGCACATCTTTTGCATTTATATTCTTTTGCTTGAGTGTCCACTTTTCATTTGCATTGCTAGCACTTGTTTGAGTTCCTTCTTGAAATACATGACATTAATTGATGATAAAATGATAAAGGAACTTAGGAATAACCTATATTTCCAAAAATATCCACACCATGCTTATATGATCAATTAGTTAACCCTTTGAGCTTAATCATATTCTTTCGGTGACACACCACATTACTCGCCTAAGACCTTTTTCTTGTTCAGCCTTACGTATTCTTGATCCCATTTTGTCAAAGGCTAGTAGAAACTTGAGGGAGCAATAAGGTGTATGAAATAGGGTTTACTATTGTTCATAACTTTTGAGGAAATATTTGTTGTTACCTTGATAGTCGATTTTCAAAATTAAATCTAAGTGAGGATTATTGTTACATTTATCTTAGCTCTCATAAATAAAAATGAATAAAGAAAAAAAAAATGAAATGAAAAAAAATGAAGAAATGAAAGAAAAAAAAATGAAAAAATATACATATGAGAGCATACTTATGTTTTTTGTAATCCTCCTTCATTACGACTATTCAAGGCTTTTTGTTGAAAATAAAAAATAAATTGTGTGGGGAGGAAGTTTGGTGTTGTGTATGATATTCATGGTTACTACTAGCTTTTGACACTTCACCTTATTTTGGCATTTCTTGACATACCTTGTCCCTAGCCCCATTACAACCCTAATAAAGACCTTTTGATTGTCATTATTAATGTATGCTGTGATTTAAGTTGGGATGATACCAAGTGTCAAGCATGCATTTGATTTTGTTGGAATTGAGTGATACACTTACCCTTGTTCTTGAGTGAATATTCTTTTGTGAGTGAAAGGTGAGGTATTGCTTATTCATTTTTTGCATATGAGATCTCAAGTTTTGACTCTGAGGTGTGCCCTTGTAGACTTAGCATGGGTACCAATAATTTTTGCACTTGACATGAACTTATAATCACTCTTGCATGGTTCTTTAAGTAGACTATGTGAATCCTTGCACTTTCCACACCAAGACTTTGCAACTTCATTTTGATTCTTAAGTTGATGTGTCATGAGAGGACATGTATGTGTGGTGAGCATCGCCATGTGATCTTTTATTCAAGCTAGATGGATTTTGTGGGTACATTCACTATAGGCCCTCACGAGACCTCACTCGTCCACTAGGACTGCCTAGGGGTTTAAAGGGCTTGTTGCATATGCCAAATGCAACCGTCACACCTACGAAAAGGAGTATAG
Source organism: Saposhnikovia divaricata (assembly GCA_036435485.1). Taxonomy (NCBI): domain Eukaryota; kingdom Viridiplantae; phylum Streptophyta; class Magnoliopsida; order Apiales; family Apiaceae; genus Saposhnikovia; species Saposhnikovia divaricata. The sequence continues at coordinate 81,833,390 of CM071598.1, forward strand.
GACTTTGCATCTAGATTTTCATTTTATTTTTATTTTCCTCGAGGACGAGAAAAAGATAGGTATGGGGGCATTTGATAAATGCATATTTTTACATATTTTATTTACTTATTTATTGCTTGAACTCGTGTTTTAATAATTTATTTTGTTGCATTTCAGGTAAATCGTAAATAAATAAAGAAATGACAAAATAAATAAATAAAGTGCAAGGAAGGGAAAAAGGAGGAAGAAAAAGGACCAAAAATGAAAGAAGGAAAAGAATTAGGAGCTTGAAGCAAAAGGAATATTTCAAGACAAGTGGAAGGTGGAGATCATCCCAACACATTAGCAAAGTGTATGGCCAAGATCAACTCTTCAAAGCTTAAGGGGGAAGGAATCAAATAGATGGCTAAGATTTCACCACCACACAACCCAAATGTATGGTGGGGATTTACCCAACACCCCCCCTTAACCCTAATTTCTATCCTATAAATACCCCCTCACCCCCTTGTATTTAGTAGCTTAGATTTTAGGGTAGTTTTAATTTCTTGTATTTCTTTTCTTAGTTTCAAATCTTGTAAACACTCCTATTATAATTAATGCAATTTTTATTTTCTTTACTTCTTGTCTTGCTCTTTCATTATTGTTGTCTTGTTTCGTTATTTTCGTAAATCCCGTTGCTAACCACTTGGGGTTGAAAATAACGAAACTTTATTTTCTTGTTCTTAGTTGCTAATTTTCTAATTATGCCCCTTTAAAAATCCATTTTATTGTGGGCCATTTAATTCTCATTCCAATTTCCTTAGAATCATTGTTTTTAATTTCGTAATTAATTTTTTTTACTTCCGTATCTAATTTTGAAAAAAAATATAAAACTCCAAAAAAATATTATTTAATTAGTTTTATAAAATTTCAGTATTTAATTTACCTGTTTTTATTTATTAAATTCGAAGCATACAGACTAGTCCCCTGTTTTTAACTTTACTAAAAAATCCAACCTTTTGTTTTCCTTCCTCTTCCATTTTTCGCTGCTAATTCTTTAACCCAATACCTTTTCCCCTCTTTTCATCTTGCTGCAATCCTTTCCCCTCCCCTTTCTTTCTCGTTTTTTTTCTTTGCTGATTTCATTGTACTGGTGGTCGAGTGTTGATTTCATTTTCTTGTAATCCCTGAGTTGTAATCATTGAATTTTAATTTCGTTTTTGCTGTTGGCTTGTCTTAGCAAATTGTTTTTGATTCGGATTAATGTTTCCCTGTGTTTGATTCGAATGGTACTGAGTGTAATTACCGAGTTGAGTTCGATGTATATTTGCTGAGATCGTATAATGCTGAGTTTATGTTTGCTGATTCCCATGTTTAGTCGTTGTTGAGTCTTGCTTTGATTGCGGAGTAATATGAATTGTATTTCCTGTGAATTTACTGTTGGTTAGCCGGGTCTCATTGCTTGTTATGCCGAGTTAGCTGTAGAAGCGTTTTGTCGAGTTGTTTGTATGAATTTTCTGAGGTTTCTGTTTTGGCTTTAGTTCATGAGCGGGTTGTGGTTTTACACTTCGTTTCTTTTTCTGATTTCTTGCGCTAATTCTGAAGTCTGTCTTTGTTTATTGGTTTCAGGAGTTGTGGTTTTGAATTACTTTGTTTGATATTTGTTCGAGTCTCGTAGTCAAGGATTCCTATTCTGAGCTCTGCGAGTTTCAGCCGAGTTGTATTGTGTTTGATCATCGAGTTATGAATTTCGAGTTGATGAGTTGGTTTGAGTGTTTGCTGCCATTTCAACCTCGTTCTTGTAGTATGAGTGCTGAATTTTGCTTGCTGAGTAGCCTGTTAGTATTGTTTGAGTTATGTATTGTTATGAATTTTGTTTGCTGAATTTCGAGTTATGAATTTTGTTAGTATAGTTTTCTTGTTAGTATAGTGTGAGTGTTTTGTTCTGCGTAGTTTTTTTTCTGTTTTGAGTCAAATTGTGCAGTCACGTGTTGAGTAGTAATAGGTTGAGTTGATTTTCTTCTTGTTCGAATTTCTTTACTTGAGTAGTGACTTATTTGCTGAATTAATAAAATAGGGTTTGTCTAGTTAAGTTACAAATAAGTCAGGTCAATATTTTTTTTTTAAACCTTAGTTTTAATTCGAATTGAGAAATCTTAGAATAATTTGTCTTTTTTTTTTGCACATTTAATTAGTTAGTTTAAAAATTAGAATCAACTTAATTTTTCTTTAAAAAAATAGTTTAAAATTACTTTTAGTTTAAAATTTTCCAAAATCAAACTTGTTCTAATTTGATTAAATTAAAAATTAAGGTTTGCGAAGAATAAAATAGTCCCTGTGGAACGAATCATCAAATTTTACAACGAAACGAATTGTGCGCTTGCGATTCAAATTTAAATCTTTATTTTTAGCACAACACCTCTTTATTGCTATCATATGTGATTCCTTTGGATTTGATTGAAACCTTGCACACAAGCATGTTGCAAACATGATGTCTAGCCTACTAGCAGTGAGGTAGAGTAGAGAACCAACCATGCCTCTGTAGATTGAGATATCTACCTTCTTGCCCTTACCATCTTCATCTAACTTGGTGGCAGTGGCCATGGGTGTCTTTGCAGGTGAGCATTCTTCGAAGTCAAATTTCTTCAATAGATCCTTGATGTATTTGGTTTGACTTATAAAAATGCCATCCTTCCTTTGACTCACTTGCAGCCCAAGAAAGAATGTTAATTCTCCCATCATACTCATCTCATATCTGCTCTGCATGAGCTTAGAGAATTTCTCACACAGCTTCTCATTTGTAGATCCAAATATGATATCATCCACATAGATTTGAACTAAGATAATATCATCACCATGTTTCTTGTAAAACAGTGTCTTGTCCGCTGTGCCTCTAGTGAATTGATTCTCCAATAGAAATTGTGACAATGTGTCATACCATGCCCTAGGAGCTTGCTTAAGTCCATACAATGCTTTAAGCAATCTGTAGACAAAGTGAGGGAATTGTGGATCCTCAAAGCCAGGTGGCTGTTGCACATATACTTCTTCTTCCAACTCCCCATTCAGAAATGCACTCTTGACATCCATTTGATAGACCTTGAAATTAGAATGTGCAGCAAATGCCAAGAAAATTCTGATGGCCTCTAGTCTGGTAACAGGGGCAAAAGTCTCATCATAGTCAATGCCTTCCTGTTGAGAGTATCCTTTTGCAACCAACCTTGCTTTGTTTCTTATGACTACACCATTTTCATCCATCTTATTCCTTAGAACCCATTTTGTTCCAACAATGGTTCTATCCTTTTGTGCAGGCACAAGTTCCCATACTTTGCTTCTTTCAAATTGGTTTAGCTCCTCTTGCATAGCAATTATCCAATCAGGATCCAACAATGCATCTTCAAGTTTCTTAGGCTCAACTTGGGATAGAAAGCAACCATAGAGACATTCATTTAGAGTTGCTCTCCTTGTCCTCACTCCTGTATTTGGATCTCCAATTATCTGATCTGCAGTATGTGATATATCCCATTTCCTTGTATGTTCAGAATGATTTCTCAACCTTGATGTTGCTTCATCATCCAGATCATTTACATTTCCTCCCCCTGTGAAGTTTCCACTAATCACAGGTGTGTCTTGGATGCTTGTTTCTTCATTGTTGGTTGACAAAGGTTCTTCATTCACTTGAGTTTGTTGGATTGTGGGCTCAAATTCAGTTTCAATCTCCTCATCAGAATCATCTAGATTGTCAAACTTCAAAGGATCTTTATCTTCATCATTGGCTTCTTCTAATCCAGGTAGTTTGCTGTCATCAAATGTCACATCTGTGCTTTCCATAACTTTCTTTTGAGTGATGACATAAACTTTGTATGCAATTCTTTCCATAGAGTAGCCAAGAAAAATTCCTTCAAATGCTTTTGCATCAAACTTTCCAACATATTCTGAGTTGTCTTTTAACACAAAGCATTTGCTTCCAAAAGTATGAACATACTTTAGAGTGGGCTTCTTTCCAGTCATCAAGTTGTAAGGTGTCTTTCCAGTGTTTTTGTTGATGAGGGTTCTGTTTTGGATATAGCATGCAGTGCTCACAGCCTCAGCCCAAAAACATGTAGGCATCTTTGCATCAAGTAACATTGTTCTAGCAGCCTCAATCAGAGTTCTATTCTTTCTCTCAACAACTCCATTTTGTTGTGGAGTCCTTGGAGCTGAGAATTGTTGAGAAATACCATTTTCTTTGCAGAATGCTTCAAGCATGGCATTTCTGAACTCTGTTCCATTATCACTTCTTAATGCAATCACACTTGCATTGTTGGCCTTTGCTTCCTTGTCAATTTTCTTTATATGCTCAATGATTACTTGTGGAGCCTCATCCTTTGATGCCAGAAATTCTACCCATGTATACCTTGTGAAATCATCAACCATCACCAGAGCATACTTTTTCCTTCCTAGTGACATAATATTGATAGGCCCAAACAAGTCCATATGAATTAGTTGTAGGGGCTTGGTTATTGATGTCACTGTCTTTGTCTTGTGGCTTGATATTTTCATTTTTCCCTTTTGACAAGCCTTACACACTCCTTCTTGACAGAATTCAAGTGTGGGTATGCCTCTCACTAAATCCCTTTTGACTAGAGAATTAATGCCTTTGAAGTTCAAGTGTGATAGCTTCTTATGCCACAACCAACTATCTTCATTTGATGCTTTTGAGTAAAAGCAACAAATTTTGTCCTTGTTTGCAGAGTTCATATTGGCTACAAACAGGCTTCCTTTCCTTACTCCAGATAGAGCAAAGTCACCAGTCTTCTTGTGGGTGATCAAACATTCATCTTTGTCAAAATTCACTTTGAAGCCTCTGTCAGTAAATTGACCAACACTCAGTAGATTGTGCTTGAGTCCCTTGACCAGTGCTACATTTTCAATGATGACATTTCCAATTTCCAACTTGCCATATCCCAGTGTGTTGCCAATGCTGTCATCTCCAAAAGCAACCATTGGGCCAGCCTTCTCCTCATACTGTGATAGCAGGGCCATATCACCAGTCATATGGTTTGAGCATCCACTGTCCAAAATCCACATGACCTTCCTTTCACTTTCTTTGCCCTGCAAACACAAAGGTATTACTTCTCCTTTGATACCCAAACAAGTTTGGGTCCATGTGGCATAGCAACAATTTTATCATAAACAGCATGCTTATCAATTTTCTTTATGTTAGTCTTCTTGTCACTGTTAGAAGTCTTAGAATCAGGGTTCTTAGACTTAGGTGACAGAGGCACCTTCCTAACTTTAGGGGGACTTGAAGACTTTGTTCTTGTGTAGTGTGTGTGAACATTGTGACTGATGCAACCTTCCATGAATTGTCTTCTCAAATTAAAATAACTAGTCATTACATTCATGTTACATGGCATACAATCAAATTTATCACAGAAAGGAGAGTCTCTATGTCTTAAAGGCACAGAGCAATCATAGAATGGTTTAGCAACACTACCAGATGGTTTCTTGCATGCATGAGTTAAATGATTAGTGCTAAAACAATTTTGACAAACTTTCCTAGGGGCATTTGGCACATAAGCATAATTGTTGTCCTTGTTAATCCCTAATTTGCCATTCCTGTTTTGTTTCTTTTTAGCCACTTTCTTCTCAAACTCATTATTCCCAGCTGAAACAAACTTCACAAATTTCTCAAGTCTAGGTCTACCTCCTACTGACTCCTTGGCTTTGGTTTTGACATTCTCACTCTTAGAGGATGCTTGTTGTTCATTTGATTGTGCCTTATCTTCATCATCCAACATTTGCTTAATGAGTAAGGCATCCTCATCAATCTCAAGTGTTGGTGTTTTAAATATTGGGGTCTCAGCCTTTTTCAAAACCTGAGGCACTTCCTCTTGAACAACAATGTCATCTTCAATGACTGCATAGCCTTTCCTCTGTTTGAGAGTGTCATAATCAAGTCCAATAGCAGCCTTAGGTCTAGCTAGATTTTTCTCATGGTAGGACTGCAATAGACTAGAGGAATTCTTAAATGTTTTCAATTTAAATTCATTTTCAGCTAGTTCATCCCTAAGAGCTTTCTCAACTTGACTAGCACATAGAATCTTGTTCTTTAGATATTCGATTTCTTGTTTAAGGTTTTCTATTTGCATAGCAGTTAGTTCTAGTTCCTCATTTCTTTTGTTCAACAGTTCATTCTTAGTAGACAGTTTAGCAATTTCTTCATTAGCAGCAGTCATACTAGTATGAATATTAAACATCTCAACAGATAGTTGTTCAACCATAGATTTGTATTCAGAAACAGACATGTCTATAGTAGTGAGGGATGGTACCCGAGAGTCTGATTCAGATGTTTCTTCCTTGGAGTTGGCCATCAAGGCATAATTGCAGAATTCTTGTTCTTCTCCATCACTATCAGAATCATCCCAACACTTCCCTTCAGCTATGTAGGCCTTACCTGGTGTATGCTTCTTTAGCAGAGCCTCATACTTAGCTTCAAGCTCAAGAAACTCCTTATCCTTCTTCTTAGGCTTCTTGCATTCACTGGCAAAATGCCCTAGGTCATTGCATCTATAACATCTCACAGATGACCTATCCACATAGTTGGTTTTGAATTTGTTTTTGTTTGCTTTCACAAGTGCCTTGCTCTTGTTGAATGAATGATTTTGAGATCTAGACTTGAAGGGCTGATTCCTCTTAAATCTGATGTTTGGGAATTTTCTAGCCATAAAAGCATATGAAGTGTTTTCCATGGCATCCAACTCTTCAAGAGTATAGAACTCATCTTCTTCCTTTTCATCAACAGGTTCAGTCACTTCTTCTTCAGTCTCTTCATCATCTACTATATCTTCTATTCTTAGTTGACTTGTAGATGCTTCCAGGTCTTGAACGGATTTGTTGACAATCAAGGCACAGGATGTGTTTATCATTCTGCCTTGGTTGGCTTGGATAGCCCTCTTTTGAAGCAACTCAAGCTCATGAGTTTTTAAAACCCCATAGAGCACATCATATGTGACTTTGTTCAAATCTCTTTCTCTTAGAGATATGACCCTTTGCTCTAGATGGTTTGGTGCAGATAGTAGAAACTTCATGTTTAATTCCTTAGTGCTGTAAACCTTCCCATTCATTTGAAGCTCAGTAACCAGCTTGTGAAATCTCTCAAACATATCAGTAATACTTTCTTTGGACTGTGCCATGAAAGCTTCATACTGTGTGACCAGTATCTGTTTCCTATTTTCTCTTACATCCTCTGTCCCTTCACATAACACCTCGATGTGGTTCCACATGTCCTTGGCTGATGTGCATGATGCTATATTGGTAAACATCGACATATCCATGGAGTCTATGATCAGCAACATGAGATGACTGTCTAGGGCAACCTTTTCCTTCTCTGAGTCCGTCCATTTGGATGTCTCTTTTGCAACATATGATCTAGGAATCACTGTTGTGCCCACTGTGGATTCAGCAATTTCTTGTTGTGGTACAAATGGACCATTCTTGAGGATGTCAGGGTAGAGAGGATTGGCAGCTTTGATAAACAACAGCATTTTTATTTTCCAGAGGTGGTAATTCTCTTTGTCGAACTTAGGGACCTTCACCGTACCTGTAGTCTTTGGTGTATTCGAACTCATGATCGTTTTCTGTTTAGATTAAACAGCCTGCTCTGATACCACTTGTTGAGTATTGAATACAGTAAAAGAATACAGAGGGGGGGTGAATGGATTCTTGAACTTTTCTTTGTTCTTGAATCTTTGCAACAAGATATGTGTTGAGTGTGTGAGATATGTAAGTGCAGATAACAAAGACAAACACAACACAATATCACTTTAATCTAATATTTTATTAGATAAAGATTTTGCTACAATCTGTGAATACAAATGATAGTATTCTCAGCTTCGTTTTTCTTAGAGAGATATTTCTTGTGATGTATCTTGAAAAACTTTTCTACTAAGGAAGTGAGGCTGTATCCTCATAGACATGGAAACCTACTTACTTCAAATAAGGTAGGTAAAAAAACTACTTTCCAGTATGTCTATCTTATTTGAGTAAGAGTCCAAACGGCTACAGATTTGACTTTGCAAAGCCTGTTCAGATCCACTTCTTTAGCTCCTTGTCCCTTTGTCTTATCTCTCCAAGCTTCTTTATAGGCTTTCCAATATGCTTTATAGTACATAGTCAAATAAAGCGACTTGGCTTGTTGCAGGTTTCTGACTTGTACAATTCTTCAGTATTTTGTCTCCAAGAATGTATTCGAGAAGTGGCTAAGTGATTGATTCGAGAACTCAAATTGACTTAATCGATAACTCTGAGTTCTCGAATAGTGTTATATTGACATATCAAATCACTTCTCGAATAGCTCTTTTCTCTGGGACTCCTTGAGATATCGAATAGAGCATTTTGACATATCGAACCCCTGAGATGTCGAATAGCTTCTTTAGTCCTTGAGATATCGAATAGAGCATTGACTTGTTGACCCTTAGAGAACTCGAATGATGCTTTGTGTAATATCCGTAATTTTTTTTTTTTTCGATTAAATTTTTTTTTTCTCTACTCGATATTTATTTAATTTTTTTTTAGAAACGATGCACTAGTATACTTTTCAATTAGTACGTCTTGTAAAATTTTCTAAAAATATATATATTCGTATTATGTTTAATTATTTTTAATTAATTAGTGTTTATTAAAAGAATTTGAGAAAAATTAGGATTTTATTTTCGTATTTAATTAGAAAACGAAATTTAGTATCGTTTAATGGGAGAAAACGAGATCTTTTTACCAATAATTTCATTAAATATAAGCATAATCATTATTATTTTTTAATTATTTCAGCATTAATTTTTGTCTCCCACAATTATTCTTTTTTTTTTTTAATAATGAAAGCACTAAATAGTCTACTTATTTTGTCCCCCACGTTTTTGTTAAATAAAGAAACACCCACATCCTTATATTCACACAACACGGTACTCATTTCTCACAGCAACAAAAACACAAACACAAACACATTTTGTCTCTCTTTTTTTTCAAAAACGCAGAACATATATACATACAATTTCCGATTGAAGCCACAGGTAGTTTAGTTTATTTTCTGTTAATTGTTTTCCATTTTCGTTCTGTATTGGTAGAATGGATTCAATGGTTGATTGTTGTTATTGTTGGAAAAAAAGACGGGGAAGAGGGAGAGGTAGATGGGGAGAGGACGGAGTAGAGATTGAGGATGGTTTTTTTTTGTCGACTGGAATTGTGAGGAATTGGGAGGGGGTTGTATTGTAATCGAAGAAGAGGGGGAGAGATGAGGGTGTGGTGGTGTCGGTTTTTTGTGTTGGTCGAGAGGTAACGGAGAGATTGAGTGAGAGTTTGAGAAAGAGAGGGGAAAGAGAGATGGAGAGGCGGAGGAAGAGAGGAGAGGCGAAGAGGGAGAGAGACGGAGTCGGAGAGGGAGAGATTGTGAGAGAGAGTGGTACGGGAGAGAGAGAGAGAGAGAGAGAGAGAGAGAGAGAGAGAGAGAGAGAGAGAGAGAAGGAGAGGGAGAGAGACTGGTAAGAAAAAAAAATCGCAGGGGAGGGGTGTTGAATTCGAGCTTGCAGAAAGGGGGGGGGGTGGGGTCCACCATGGGGGAGGTGGGGCCCACGGGTAAAAAATACTGTTAAATTGATATATTAGATTAATAACGTATTAATTTATGTTTTTTTTATGTTTTAATTGGTTTTTAAATAAAAGGTTGTAGATTTTAAAAATTTGTTGTAATAATTGATTTTTTTTTAAAACTAGTGATTTAATTGAAATGTTATTAAAATTTAGAATAGTATATAATGAGATTTATATTAATTAAATTGGTGATTATTTTATTATTTTAATAAAATTATTTTGTGACATAAATTAGTGATTTATGAATTTGAGTATAAAAGAGGGTTTAATTTATTAATTTGGAATATATTTGTAGTTAGATTTTGATTTAAAAATATTATGTGATTATTTTCCATAATTGAGAGATTTATTGTTTTACTATTAAAAAGAGGATAAATTTAGAACAAATAGGATTAAAAAGGGGTATAATTTCAAGATTTTATATTTAATATTTTCCGAATTAGTTTATTAATCAGATAAGACCAGATTTATTTAGAGATTTAAAAATGAATTAATACTATTATTGTTTTTAATTACGAGATTTAAAGGGGAAAATTAGTTAGTGAGATTAATATTATTAATTATGGATTTAAATTGAATAAAACTAGATTCTTGAATAATTTTGGTTGTGAGATTTATATTAATTAAATTAGGGATTTTCTGAGAATTTAGAAGAGATAATTAGAAGTACAATATGAATATTTAATGGTTAGCAATCGTTTAGAAATAATTCGTGTTTATCTGGTTGGAAATTAGGGATTTAATAATTCATTGATAAAAAGAGAGAATTATTGGGAATAAGTAGAATTAAATGCGGTATTATTTTAGGGGACTAATATTTATTATTGGATTATTTTAAATAAGCAGATTGAATTATATTAGTTTAGATTAAAACTGAGATTAGTACGAAACAGCTGAACTAGGTTTTTAAAGGTGAAATGTCGGGCCTAATAAAGTGAGTTTTTATTTGGTTATAGAGGATCAGAGACGTGGAGCCAGGTGAATTATCGTACCGCAGAGCACAGGCAAGTTTACTAATTCGTACCCCATTGTTCGGGGTATTTATATTTTTTTTTAAGTATGTTGATTAAATTTTTCGATTTACATAATCAAGTATTCTTTCGAGTGATTTATACCAGATTTTTTATTCATGCAATTTACATTCATATATATTATTGCTGAGCTGTTATCCAGACATATTATATAATGAGGTGTTCAAATTTATTTCATGAGTTGTTCCATATTTGTTGGTACGTTTATTGAGATACGTCATTCGAGTTTATATTTTAGAGTGTCTATTGTTCATTGCTTATGAAGGCAAAAGTGACCGGATTAACGCACCGGCCCAACTGAGTAGTATTTAGGGTGTGATCGAAACTTCGGCACATCCTTCTATCGATAGAAAACGAGTAGTGATAATGGATTGATCATCCATTACTTGAGTAGGCGTTATGAGCAGAAATCTAATCATTGACATCCTATCGGTTAATCGATGCCTGTGTGGTTCTGTTAACTAGGGTGTTGATCTGAGCAGTTGTTATATTATATTATCAATGGAGTAGTTTTGAGAAGTTATTGATTTATTTTCGAGTAGTATTTTGAGAAGTTGTTGAGATATATTGGAGTAGTATTTCGAGATTTATAAGAATTTCTGAGTTGATCTCTTTTCAAAGGTAATTATATTTATAACTTTTAAAGAGTAGTAAAAACATATTTTGAGTGAGTTGTTGTTGTATTATATGATATCTGTATATACTTGCTGGGCATTCTTTGGCTCATTCTTGCTATTTAAATATTATTGATCAGCGGCATCTAAAGACGACTCTAGCATGGCTGACTGTGGCAAAGGGAAGTGGAAGGGTTATTAAATTCAATCCAGTAGCCTTATAGTGTCAAAGGAGGTTGCAAGATGGAACGGAAATTGTTAATGCTTTATTGTGTGTTTGGTGTGTTGTAATAATACTTCAGAGATCCTGGGAGATGAGTTTGTATTGTAATAACTTTTATATTTTGAGTGCTTGTTCTAAGACTATAACCTGTGGAATAAAAGATGGAGTTGTCAAGGATATTGTTGTAGATTATATTATGAGTAGGTGATCGATTTTCCGCAAGAGGTGTAATAACCTGGATTCCTGTAAGGGATTTGGGGGCGTTACAGTAATGGTATCAGAGCAGTAGGTTATAAACCTTAGAACGAGAATAGAGAGGAGTTATAGTTATATAAGAGAGAGTTTAGAAGCCAAGGAATGGATAGGTATATAAATAGTAGGATCTCAAGGAATAGTTAGGGTGGAGGCATGACAGCCAATACCGATAGTAGAATCATTTGGAACAAGAAAAGCGCATTTCCATGATTTATTTATTGGGTTTATAATGAGTATATAGAAGTATGTATACGTAAGTATATATATATATGGATGCATACATATCTATGTATATATACGCATGTGTACCGATATATACTGTTTTGTGTTCATAATAAACATCTCATGGATATGCAGTTTTATTGAACGAAATGAATTTTTTTTTTATTTTTAGAAAATGCCGCCAAGGAGAAATGGAGCTAACTCCAGAGAAGGTGAGGCTTCTACCGGAGGAAATAACAACCAAAACAATCAAGGACTTAACCAACTCGTAGATTTGTTGAGGCAAACCCTAGACCGTGGACATCAGGATCCTATACCCCATGTAGGGAACCAAACCGCAGCAGCTTTTAAGGCTTTTAAGTCAATTCATCCACCTGAGTTTAAAGGGTTTGGGGAACCTGTCGAGGCTAGATCGTGGCTGAAAGAGATGGAGAAATCATTTAAGATTATAGGAGTAGAAGAAGGGCAGAAGACGATCTTTGCCACCTACTTGCTGAAAGAAGAGGCGAATTATTGGTGGGAGTCTAAGGAAGCAATGGAACCTGCAGGGATAATAACCTGGGAAAGGTTCACTGAGTTGTTTTTGGAGAAGTATTTTCCTGAGCATATGGAGAGTAAGATGGAGATAAAATTCTTGGAACTAAGGCAGAATAATAGGACTGTTGCTGAGTATGAGAAGGAGTTTACTGAATTATCTAGGTTTGTACCACATTTCGTAGATACTGATAAGAAGAAGGCGAGGAGGTTTCAACATGGACTGATGCCTATTACAAGTACAGAACAAATAGAAACTCTACAACTAGAGGTTCCCTCAGTTAAGAGGTCATGTAGGTAATGCAAAGCATTACACACACTTAGGCTTGTTATTAGATGTATTCAGGCATGCCTCTGTGACTAACAACTGCAAACAAACAAACCGCCGCCCATTTTTCTTCAGAAAACTGCCTCATTTCTCGACCAAATCACAATCTATAAACACCAGTGTAACGATCTATGAGAGCCCGTTATTTTGAGTGTCTAAAATCGAAGTTTGCTTATGTTTTGAAAATTGAATTTTTCCGAAAAACCATCGGTTTCTTGATTGTTTTGGGAGTTTTAGAACGTATTTTCCAAATCTGAAAATAGTGGTGTGTTCCTTGTGTTAAGATTAACAACATACCGTAATTTCATAATTTTCTAATAAACATTGATTTTTCGGATTTTGTTTATTAATTAATTAATTGATAAAATCCTTAAAATTCGTATTTATTTAAATTAAGTGAAATTTTAAGTCAGTGTGTGCTAAATTAAAATGGCTAATAATATGTAGATTATGAAACATAATTTTGTTGGTTATTTTAACCCGAGAAATTGTTCTTTCAGAAGGATTAGGCCCTGGATTCGGTTTTTGAATGAGCATTCTCTCTTCTAACTCAAGATCTTTCACCTTTACAGTGGGAGAAACATCTTATGTTGTGGATGAATCAATCATTAACACAGTTCTAAGCCTTCTAAGCCTTCTAAAAAGAATTTAATGGCTGAATGGGACTATTTCTTTGACACTATTGCTAAAGTGTTTGCCAACACTAAAAAGAACAACTTTCACAGTATTCCAACTTTTATTCAGCGTATTGGTTTTGCAGTTGCTCATAATTAAAGGATTAATTTTGGGAAATTAGTTTGGGATGCCATTATAAGTCGTCTCATAACTGCTAAGAACAATCATGGTTTGGGTAGTCGAGTTGACTGTTACTATCCTAGGTTTTTAACTCTTATATTTAATCATGTCGTTTCTGCTAATCATCAACGTCTCTTTGTTAACTCTCGTGCTAAAGTCTCAGGAAGCACTCATAAGAAATTCTTTACAAGATTAGACACAATGAGGAAATTCACAAATGTTCCAGTGGTCATAACACAGTTTATGTCCACATTCGTAAATCTTCCAGTCATACCTGTACATGCTTCAGTGCAACCTGAACCAGCTCATGAGGCACCTGCACTTGCTATTGAACAACATATTCCTGAGCCATTTGTACCAGTACTTGAACAAGCAGCACCTGATCTTGAGCAAGATGCATCTGTCCCCGATCAAGTAATTCAATCTCATGTGGTTCAACCCACTCCAGCTGGAACTTCTACAACATCTGCTAACCAGGTATTGACTTTAGATCCTTTAACTACTTCTATTTCTCAATCTACTTCTGGAACCCGAGTGGTTGTTAGGGATGACCAAGGGGTTGTAGAACCACAACCTCTAACCCAGGTCAAAGAGCCAAACACAAAGTCTAGATTTAACAAATACTATCAAGTCAGAAAGAAATTGTCAGTTAAAAGAAGTCAGAGTAGTGGTGTTGATATGAGTGAACCCACAGCTCTGCCTCTACTTAAGAAGAGTAAAACCACATCTGAGGCATCTGTAAGCCCATCCATGTCCTCCCAAAAGGATATGGACTTTGAAATGGCCGATACACAGTTACTAGTTTCATCCTCTCAACAAGATGAAACTATTGAAGTTCTCCATAGGGCCGTGGCACCTTGTAAAGAGTCTAGCACTCCCCTGTTACTCACAATGGGGGAAGACATAACATTAGATAATATTCAGGACACTATGCAAGGAGAGCACATAGGGTTGGAAACAGTGCCTGCCATAGTTACCGCAGAGGGGCCTTCACAGGTCTATGAGGGAAATCTTTATTCTTTCCCACCTATAATAGAATCATCATCCCCCCTCTCAGGTGGAACATACCTGGATCCCTTAAGGGAGTTTCCACTCACAGTTTCGGCTGGAGAAAGTGGAAGGCAACTTGGTCTTTCTATCTCTGAAGCAATTCATACATCAAATCCGAATGAGTTGATAGAAATGATTGAGGATCGGGATTTACGAACTCCCATTGCACCACCACTGACCTTCCCAGAGGAGGTTAAGGTGATTTTACATTCAGGTACATCTTCTGGAGTAGCTAAGGAACTTGAGAGGAGAGATGTGAGGATCACCACCAAAATGAGTGAAACACATGCAATTCAGGTGAGCGAAACACAGTGAAATTCAGGTGAGAGCACATAATGACACATACACTCTCTCATTACTTGACAAGATAGCATCTCTTGAAAAGGAACTTGAAGAAAGCAAAGCTGTACACGATCACTTCGAGCATTAGTGGGTGAACGGTCTTCTTCATCCACATCTGTCAATAATCAGCTTGTAATGATAAAGAATGACATTGAGAACATGAAGACGGTATTCAACACCAAGATCAACACTCTCGAACTTTCACAACAACAGGTACTTTCTGACTCTGGAGATGTTACGGTTACTCAAGATAGACTTATCACTGATCTCTCAAACAAAGTTGAAGACCTTCATACTGAAGTACATGCAAATCAGATATCCACTGAACATCGTCTTGATCATATTGAAAGGCAGAATGCACATCAAGTTAAGGGGCTGAAACACTTGTATAATTTCATCAGTAGATTTCGCACATCCACAGAAGAAGAGAAGGAATTCTTTGCAAGAACAGGTAGAGATGGTGATGAGCGAGACCCTGAAGTTGGTGCATCTGATAGAACTTAGAGGATCCCTCAACTATCGGGGAGAAATCAAGAGGGGGAGGAGATAAATCTGGAGATAAATCTAAAAATGATCAAGGTAAAGATAGGAGTGATAAGGGGAAGAAGAAAGCAGTTGAAGCCATTCAAGAGGAAGACACTCAAGATTACTACATAGGTGAACCTGATGACTTTGATGTTTTTACTAATATTGATGATATGAAGTTTCCTGGTGAGTGTGAAGAGGAACCTGAACAAGATCTTAGTCACTGGGAAGAGGAAGCACCAATGGATCCTGAATTTGAAACATCACTTGAAAAGTAGCGAGCTAATCTGTTAATGAGAGAAGACAAGCTTCAGAAAACAACTGAGCTGATTGAACACAATTTAGAGCTTCAGAAAGCAGAAGAGGAAGCTATGCAACGTCAACATGCCCTTGAGGTACAAGCAAGGAAAAGGTATATTAAGTATAAGCTTGGCGACAAATGGGATTTTTCTAAAAGAGTAATAGACACACCTCAAACTGCTGATTATGATAATTCTCGTCTACTTGCTATCTTTGATAAATTCAAAGAGGAAAATTCAACAAATCAGTTGTACATACATGCTTTAAATCAAGAAATTGTCAGGATATCTGCTAAGTATGACCCGAGAATAGATGAGTTGATGATTTTTGTTAACAGTCAAAGAATTGGAACATGCAGAGTATCTCTTCAGTTCTATCATGGCAGATCGCTGACTGAACTTTGAGTTCTTAGGCCAAAGGTGAGAACATCTTCTGAACTGGGTGTATTGCTAAATGAGAAACTTAAAGAATATGCTGAAAGGGCTGGTCCAGAAGTAATAGAGGAGCCTAGTCAAGTAAAGTTTCTCAAAAGTAACATACTTCAGACATGGCACCTTAACACAGATGCATTGTATCAATATACTGCCAAGCACTTGGTATACATTGAGCATATTCTCAGAACACATGTGTTAGTCACAGAGACATGCCTGTACTCATATAATAACAAGCCTAAGTATGTGTAATGCTATGCATTACCTACCTGACCTCTTAACTGAGGGAACCTCTAGTTGTAGAGTTTCTATTTGTTTTGTACTTGTAATAGGCATCAAATCCTAGTTGTGTAACTGTACTTATAAAGTCAAGAATAATGCTTGAAAGAAGTTACAAGGTTCATGCCTCAAGCAAGGAGATAAAGACTGTCAAATAATCACAGTTGGGATTTGAAGAAATGAAGAATTTGCCTAAGTACCAGTTCGAGAAGTATGTTTGTTTTATTCGAGAAGTCTAGCATTCGAGAAGTCAGGGATTCGATATCTCAAAAGACACTGTTCGATATCTCTGAAGGTCAACCAGTCAAAGCCTTATTCGAGAAATCAGAGATTCAACATGTCTAATACTCTATTCGAGAACTCATGGAGTCAACAAGTCAAAGCATCATTCGAGTTCTCTAAGAGTCAACAAGTCAATGCTCTATTCGATATCTCAAGGACTAAAGAAGCTATTCTATATCTCAGGGATTCGATAAGTAAATTGCTCTATTCGATATCTCAAGGATTCCTGAAGAAAAGACTTATTCGAGAAGTCATTCGGTATGTCGGTTTAACACTATTCGAGAACTCAGAGTTATCGATTAAGCCAATTCTAGTTCTCGAATCACTAATAGAGTTACTTCTCGAATACAATCTTGGAGACAAAATACTGAAGAATTGTACAAGTCAGAAACCTGCAACAAGCTAAAGCACTTTATGGACCACAATCTGTAATGTACTTTGGAAAAGCCTACAAAGAAGCTTGGAGAGATGTACAAGAGATAAAGAGCTAAAGAAGTGGATCTGAACAGAGCTTTGCAATGTCAAACCTGTAGCCGTTTGGATGCTTACTCAAAAAGGATAGACACACTAGAAAGTAAAATTGTTTAGCTACCTTATTTGTAGTAAGTAGGTTGTATTCATGCTCTATAAGGATACAACCTCACTTCCTTAGAAGTTAAGTTTTTCATACACAAAAGAAAACATCTCTCTGAGAAAAATGAAGCTGAGAATTGTTAGTCACAGAGGCATGCCTGAATACATCTAATAACAAGCCTAAGTATGTGTAATGCTATGCATTACCTACATGACCTCTTAACTGAGGGAACCTCTAGTTGTAGAGTTTCTATTTGTTCTGTACTTGTAATAGGCATCAAATTCTAGTTGTGTTACTGTAATTATAAAGTCAAGAATAATGCTTGAAAGAAGTTCCAAGGTTCATGCCTCAAGCAAGGAGATAAAGACTACCAAATAATCACAGTTGGGATTTGAAGAAATGAAGAATTTGCCTAAGTACCAATTCGAGAAGTACATTTGTCTATTCGAGAAGTCTAGCATTCGAGAAGTCTGGAGTTCGATATCTCAGAAGACACTATTCGATATCTCTCAATATGCTATTCGATATCTCAGGGATTCGATATGTCAAAATGCTCTATTCGATATCTCAAGGAGTCCCAGAGAAAAGAGCTATTCGAGAAGTGATTCGATATGTCAAGATAACACTATTCGAGAACTCAGAGTTATCGATCAAGTCAACTCCAGTTCTCGAATCACTCACTTAGTCACTTCTCGAATACATTCTTGAGGACAAAATACTGAAGAATTGTACAAGTCAGAAACCTGCAACAAGCCAGCACACTTTATTTGACTCTGTCCTATAAAGCATGCTGGAAAGCCTACAAAGAAGCTTGGAGAGATAAGACAAGGGACAAGGAGCTGAAGAAGTGGATCTAAACAGGCTTTTCAAAGTCAAATCTGTAGCCGTTTGGACTCTTACTAAAATGAGATAGACAGACTGGAAAGTGCTTTTGTTTTACCTACCTCATTTGTAGCAAGTGGGTGTATCCATGTCTATAAGGATACAGCCTCACTTCCTTAGCTGTTAAGGTTTTGAAGTTTCTCAAATATCCAGGAAATATCTCTCTGAGAAAAACGAAGCTGAGAATACTATCATTTGTATTCACAGATTGTAGCAAAATCTTTATCTAATAAAATATTAGATTAAAGTGATATTGTGTTGTGTTTGTGTTTAATTATCCGCATCTTCATATCTCACACACTTATCTTGCTGCAAAGATTCAAAACCGAAGAAAAACTAAAGAATCCATTCACCCCCCCTCTGTATTCTTTTACTGTATTCAATACTCAACAAGTGGTATCAGAGCAGGCTGTTTAATCTAAACAGAAAACGATCATGAGTTCGAATACACCAAAGACTACAGGTACGGTAAAGGTCCCTAAGTTCGACAAAGAGAATTACAACCTCTGGAAAATAAAAATGCTGTTGTTCATCAAAGCTGCCAATCCTCTCTACCCTGACATTCTCAAGAATGGTCCATTCATACCACAACAAGAAGTTGCTGAATCCACAGTGGGCGCAGTAGTCATTCCTAGATCATACGTTCCAAAAGAGCCATCCAAATGGACGGACTCAGAGAAGGAAAAGATTGCCCTAGACAGCCACCTCATGTTGTTAATCATAGACTCCTTGGATATGTCGATGTTTGCCAACGTAGCATCGTGCAGATCAGCCAAGGACATGTGGAATCACATCGAGGTGTTATGTGAAGGGACAGAGGAGGTAAGAGAAAATAAGAAACAGATACTGGTCACACAGTATGAGGCGTTCATGGCACAGCCCAAGGAAAGTATCACTGATATGTTTGAAAGATTTCACAAGCTGGTGACTGAGCTCCAAATGAATGGGAAGGTTTACAGCACTAAGGAATTAAATATGAAGTTTCTACTATCGTCACCAAACCATCTAGAGCAAAGGGTCATATCCCTAAGAGAAAGAGATTTGAACAAAGTCACGTATGATGTGCTCTATGGGGTTTTAAAGACACACGAGCTTGAGTTGCTTCAAAAGAGGGCTATCCAAGCTAACCAAGGCAGAATGATAAACACATCCTGTGCCTTGATTGTCAACAAATCTATTCAAGACTTGGAAGCATCTGCAAGTCAGCTGAGAATAGAAGAGATAGTAGATGATGAAGAAACTGAGGAAGTAGTGACTGAACCTGCTGATGACAAGGAAGAAGATGAGTTCTACACTCTTGAAGAGCTGGATGGCATGGAAAATACATCATATGCTTTTATGGCTAGAAAATTTCCAAACATCAGATTCAAGAGGAATCAGCCCTTCAAGCCTAGACCTCAAAATCATTCATTCAACAAGGGCAAGGCACCTATGAAAACAAACAAGAACAGATTCAAAACCAGCTATGTGGATAGGTCATCTGTAAGATGTTACAGATGCAATGACCTAGGGCATTTTGCCAGTGAATGCAAGAAGCCTAAAAAGAAGGATAAGGAGTTTCTTGAGCTTGAAGCTAAGTATGAGGCCCTTCTAAAGAAGCAGACACCAGGTAAGGCTTACATAGCTGAAGGGAAGTGTTGGGATGATTCTGACAGTGATGGGGAAGAACAAGAATTCTGCAACTATGCCTTGATGGCCAATTCCAAGGAAGAACCATCTGCATCAGACTCACAGGTACCATCTCTCACTACCATAGACATGTCTGTTTCTGAATATAAATCTTTGGTTGAACAACTATCCGTTGAGATGTTTAACATTCATACTAGTATGACTGCTGCTAATGAAGAGATTGCTAAACTGTCTACTAGGAATGAACTGTTAAATAAGAGAAATGAGGAACTAGAGCTAACTACTGTGCAAATAGAAAATCTTAAACAAGAGATTGAGTATCTAAAGAACAAAGTTCTATGTGCTAGTCAAGTTGAGAAAGCTCTTAGGGATGAATTAGCTGAAAATGAATTTAAGTTGAAAACATTTAAGAATTCCTCTAGTCTATTTCAGTCTTATCATGAGAAAAATCTAGCTAGACCTAAGGCTGCCATTGGACTTGATTATGACACTCTTAAACAGAGGAAAGGCTATGCAGTCATTGAAGATGACATTGTTGTTCAAGAGGAGGTGCCTCAGGTTTTGAAAAAGACTGAGAATCCAATATTTAAAACACCAACACTTGAGATTGATGAGGATGCCTTACTCATCAAGCAAATGTTGGAGGATGAAGATGAGGCACAATCAAATGAACAACAAGCATCCTCTGAGAGTAAGAATGTCAAAATCAAAGCCAAGGAGCCAGTAGGAGGTAGACCTAGACTTGAGAAACCTGTAAATTTTGTTTCAGCTGGAAATTATGAGACTAAGAAGAAAGTGACTAATAAGAGACCAAACAGGAATGGCAAATTAGGGATTAACAAAGATAACAATTATGCTTATGTGCCAAATGCCCCTAGGAAAGTTTGTCAAAACTGTTTTAGCTCTAATCATTTGACTCATGCTTGCAAGAAACCATCTGGTAGTGTTGCTAAACCATTCTATGATTGCTCTGTGCCTTTAAGACATAGAGACTCTCCTTTCTGTGATAAACTTGATTGTATGCCATGTAACATGAATGTGATGACTAGTTGTTTTAATTTGAGAAGACAATTCATTGAGGGCTGTATCAATCATAATGTTCACACACACTACACAAGGACAAAGTCTTCAAGTCCTCCTAAAGTTAGGAAGGTACCTCTGTCACCTAAGTCTAAGAACCCTGATTCTAAGACTCCCAACAGTGACAAGAAGACCAACATCAAGAAAACTGATAAGCATGCTGATTTTGATAAAACTGTCACTAAGTCACATGGACCCAAACTCGTTTGGGTACCAAAGGAGAAGTAATACTTTTGTGTTTGCAGGGCAAAGAAAGTAAAAAGAAGGTCATGTGGATTTTGGACAGTGGATGCTCAAATCATATGACTGGTGATATGGCCCTGCTATCACAGTATGAGGAAAAGGCTGGCCCAATGGTTGCTTTTGGAGATGACAGCATTGGCAACACACTGGGATATGGCAAGTTGGAAATTGGTAATGTCATCATTGAGAATGTAGCACTGGTCAAGGGGCTCAAGCATAATCTACTGAGTGTTGGTCAATTCACTGACAGAGGCTTCAAAGTGAACTTTGACAAAGATGAATGTTTGATCACCCACAAGAAGACTGGTGATTTTGCTCTGTCTGGAGTAAGGAAGGGAAGCCTGTTTGTAGCCAATATGGACTCTGCAAGCAAGGACACAATTTGTTGCTTCTACTCAAAAGCATCAAATGAAGACAGTTGGCTGTGGCACAAGAAGCTATCACACCTGAACTTCAAAGCCATTAATTCCCTAGTCAAAAGGGAGTTAGTGAGAGGCATGCCCACACTTGAATTCTGTCAAGAAGGAGTGTGTGAGGCGTGTCAAAAGGGAAAAATGAAAAGATCAAGCCACAAGTCAAAAACAGTGACATCTGTAACCAAGCCCCTGCAACTGATTCATATGGATTTGTTTGGGCCTGTCAATATTATGTCACTAGGAAGGAAGAAGTATGCTCTAGTGATGGTTGATGATTTTACAAGGTATACATGGGTAGAATTTCTGGCATCAAAGGATGAGGCTCCACAAGTAATCATTGAGCACATAAAGAAAGTTGACAAAGAAGCAAAGGCCATAAATGCAAGTGTGATTGCATTAAGAAGTGATAATGGGACAGAATTCAGAAATGCCATGCTTGGAGCATTCTGCAAAGAAAATGGTATTTCTCAACAATTCTCAGCTTCGAGGACTCCACAACAAAATGGAGTTGTTGAGAGAAAGAATAGGACTCTGATAGAGGCTGCTAGAACAATGCTACTTGATGCAAAGATGCCTACATGTTTTTGGGCTGAGGCTGTGAGCACTGCATGCTACATCCAAAACAGAACCCTCATCAACAAAAACACTGGAAAGACACCTTACAACTTGATGACTGGAAAGAAGCCTACTCTAAAGTATGTTCATACTTTTGGAAGCAAGTGCTTTGTGCTAAAAGATAATTCAGAATATGTTGGAAAGTTTGATGCAAAGGCATTTGAAGGAATCTTTCTTGGCTATTCTATGGAAAGAATTGCATACAAAGTTTATGTCATTTGTCAAAAGAAAGTAATGGAGAGCACAGATGTAACATTTGATGACAGCAAACTACCTGGATTAGAAGAAGCCAATGATGAAGATAAAGATCCCTTGAAGTTTGACAATCTAGATGATTCTGATGAGGAGATTGAAAGTGAATCTGAACTCATAATCCAACAAACTCAAGTGAATGAAGAACCTGTGTCAACCAACAATGAAGAAACAAGCATCCAAGATACACCTGTGAGGAGTGACAACTTCACAGGGGGAGGAAATGTAGATGATCATGATCTAAATGATGAAGCAACATCAAGGATGAGAAATCAATCTGAACATACAAGGAAGTGGGATAGATCACACACTGCAGATCAGATAATTGGAAATCCAAATGCAGGAGTAAGGACAAGGAGAGCAACTATAAATGAATGTCTCTATGGCTGCTTTCTATCCCAAGTTGAGCCTAAGAAACTTGATGATGCATTGTTGGATCCTGACTGGATAATTGCTATGCAAGAGGAGCTAAATCAATTTGAGAGGAGCAAAGTATGGGAACTAGTGCCTGCACCAAAGGATAGAACCGTTGTTGGAACTAAATGGGTTCTAAGGAATAAGATGGATGAAAATGGTGTAGTCATAAGGAACAAAGCAAGGTTGGTTGCAAAAGGATACTCTCAACAGGAAGGTATTGACTATGATGAGACCTTTGCCCCTGTTGCTAGACTAGAAGCCATAAGAATTTTCTTGGCATTTGCTGCACATTCTAATTTCAAGGTCTATCAAATGGATGTCAAGAGTGCATTCCTGAATGGGGAGTTGGAAGAAGAAGTATATGTGCAACAACCACCTGGCTTTGAGGATCCACAGTTTCCCCACTTTGTCTACAGATTACTTAAAGCATTGTATGGACTCAAGCAAGCTCCTAGGGCATGGTATGACACACTATCACAATTTCTACTGGAGAATCAATTCACTAGAGGCACACTGGACAAGACACTGTTCTACAAGAAACATGATGATGATATTATCCTAGTTCAAATCTATGTGGATGATATCATATTTGGCTCTACAAATGAGAAGCTGTGTGAAAAATTCTCTAAGCTCATGCAAAGCAGATATGAGATGAGTATGATGGGAGAATTAACATTCTTTCTTGGACTGCAAGTTAGTCAAAGGAAGGATGGCATTTTTATAAGTCAAACCAAATACATTAAAGATTTACTGAAGAAATTTGATTTGGAAGAATGTTCACCTGCAAAGACACCCATGGCCACTGCCACCAAGTTAGATGATGACGCTAAGGGCAAAAAGGTAGATATCTCAATCTACAGAGGCATGGTTGGTTCTCTACTCTACCTCACTGCTAGTAGGCCAGATATCATGTTTGCTACATGCTTATGTGCAAGGTTTCAATCAAACCCAAAGGAATCACACATGATAGCAATAAAAAGGATCTTCAAATATCTGAAAGGCACACCAAACTTGGGGTTATGGTATCCTAAGGACACAGGGTTCAATCTGGTTGGTTATTCTGATGCTGATTATGCTGGATGCAGAGTGGATAGGAAAAGCACATCAGGTAGCTGCCAGTTTCTTGGACAAAGGTTAGTCTCTTGGTACAGCAAGAAACAACAATCTGTGTCAACTTCCACAGCTGAAGCTGAATACATAGCTGCTGGAAGTTGCTGTGCTCAAGTGCTTTGGATTAGAAACCAACTTAGAGATTATGGACTTGTGTTGGAAAGAATTCCTATCATGTGTGACAACACAAGTGCAATCTCTATAGTTGCCAATCCTGTCAATCATTCTAGGACAAAGCACATTGACATCAGATATCACTTCATAAGGGAGCATGCAACTAATGGAACCATTGAGTTACATTATGTTCCCACAGAAAAACAACTAGCTGACATATTCACTAAGCCACTAGATGAAGCCACCTTCACAAGGTTGGTTAGTGAGATTGGAATGCTGAATTCTTCAAATTCTGGCTAAGTGAATATATCAACTAGATTGTTGTAGCAGTAAATACTTACCTTATCAAATGCTCAATATTTTTAAAGTAAGTATTGGCTGGATTATGATTTATAAATATTCCACAATGCTGCATATGTTGAAAATCATACATCTTTAGCTTGAAATTTCTGTGAAATTTTGAGAAAATCACTATTTAATTTAGTAGAATATTCTTCAGTGAATATTTCTGGTAAATTTTAAAAGATAGTGAAAATTGAATTTTATGAGTGAAAAGCATAGTTCGATAAGTCAGACTTCTCGAATGGTTCATTGTTATGTCTTGGCTCGAGTTCTCGAATAGGCCTATCTAGAACCCTCTTGAGTTCTCGAATAGTGTCTTTTAGAGAAATCGAATAGCACACTTTGAGTTCTCGAATAGAGTATTTTAGTTCTCTAATGATAGAGTTCTCGAATACTGCATTTGAGTTATCGAATCATTTGAAAAGGCTGATTTTTCGCTGACACTTAATCGCTTTTTGGATTTATATTCAAACCTTTATTTCACTCATAAAAATATATTCTTAACTTTGAATTATTTTCTGAGTTAAATCACTGCCAGCTGTGAGTCAAAAACTGCCTGAGATATCGAATAAGCCTTTCTTGACTTCTCGAATAGTTGTTTCATACTTCTCGAATGACTTGTCGCTACAGAACACTTATTTATCGACAACTCAAGACATTTATATATACAACTTCACAACTATTCATTTCTTTTCGTTCGATTTCTCAAGCATCTCAACTCCTGAAACCTCTGAAAAACCCTAACTGCGAATTTCTTCTTCAATCCTAATTCTCTTTTCTTCTCTACCCAAATGGCAAACCCTAAACTCACCATACCATCCCAAACTAATTTCATCGCAATCACCAGTGATGTGGAAGCACCGAATGCCAATTTCAAGTGCTTTGTTCGGTGGTTGTCTGAATCATACATCAAGAGTGCGCTCTCAGCCAACCCAACTCTGTACATAGATCTATTGGAACAATTCTGGAGGACTGCTACTGTGGAAGTCATCGCTCTTGAGAATGCTATCACTTCTTATATTGTTCACTGCAAGATTCAAGGAGAGGATATCACTATCACCACTGCAGACATGAATCAAGCCTTGGATATGCAGCAAGAGACGTATGATGCTCTGGCCTCCAATGATGAGTTGGAAGAATTCTTTGACTTCATCAACTACTCTGATACTATCAAGCTGGGAAAGTTGAATAGGAAGTTCTTAAGGAAAGAATGGAGCTTTGTATTTGCTACACTCCTTCATGTATTCACTGCACGGAAATCAAGCTTTGATCAGATTAGTACACCCGTGCAGCAGCTTGCCTATGCCTTGGCTCATGGGAGAAAGATAGATGTTGGACTTCTCATCCTACAGGAACTCTATGGGAGACTTGGTCAGACCACAGCCAAGAGAGGTAATGAAATTTTCTTTCCTCGCTTTATTCAATCAGTACTTAACTTTAAAAATGCTTCTTTGATTGAATTGCCTGGAGCAGATAAGAGTAAAATAGGCTATCCTAGGTCCATGACCAAACTCATTTTTGGTAATTTGGAGACTAGGAATGATGTGGATGTAAGACTTAGCATAACTCCCCACATGGAGGGTTTGTTTAGGTCTTACCCCCACAACATGCCAATATTTGATTCAAAATCACAGTTAGCACAGCCTAAGCAAGGAGAACAAAGTGCTAACCCAAGGCCTGCTAACCAACCCCCTCAGCCAAACACTCTATCCAGCAAAGAGCCAACTGCATCATCCTCTCAAAAGGGTGATGTTAGTAAAAAGAAGAGAAAACAGGTTGCTTCTGAACCCTTAGAAATCTTAACTGAAGCAGCCTTGGCTGTAGAACTAGGGTTAGAAAGTGAGAAACCTGAGTTACCTATCATAAGCCTAAAGAAGAAGAAGAAGTCTAAAACCATCTCTTCAGTCACTCAAATGGCTGAAGTTGTAAAATCAGGGGCACACAGCTCACTAGATGTATCCTCTCAACAGGATGCATCTATAGAATCAAGCATCCTCCCCAATGCACCTATCTGTAAAGAGTCAGCACAAGGGAGTGATAAGGCTGGCACAACACTGAGTGGAGAGCACATCATAACTGAAACTCCCTCTATTTCTCAGGGGGAGTTGCCAAAATCTTGTCTACAACACACTTCTCTTTCAGAATCTACCACTCATATTTCTTTGAAGCCTGCAACTCAAGCAATTGAGGAGCAAGGCATTGATCATCAAGAATTCTTTTCCTTTGATGAGCCAATGAATTCAAGTGACTTGGTGCATGACATCTTGCTCACCACCCAGGTACCACATTTGGATGGTCAGGGAATGCATGCTGGGGCATATCCTAATGACACCATCACAAACACAGAGGATTCACTAGTTCTTACTAGAGACTCTGTGCCTGTGTCAACTACTGTTGTAACTCATCCCACTTCTGTGGAGACAACAGTAGTAGAGTCTGTTCATCCGGTTGCAGAAGTTGCATCTGTAACTGAGGAGCCTAGCAAGCCTAGCTCTAGCTCTAACTTTTTGTCTCAATGGCTGAAGCCTGTGCAACATGACAGTGCTTCAGGATCAGGGTCTGTTCCACCACAATTGACGGTTGAAGCACTTCAAAGCTTAGTTGTGGATCAGATCCCTGAGTTCACAAAAATTGCTCAGCACCTTCTCACTGCAAACATGCCCAATCCAGACTATGAAGCTATTCTCCTATGTCACAAAGAGGATGTAGAGCTACAGAAGGAGAAGATCATAGATGAAACTGAGAGAGATGGGAATATCGATGCTTGGCTGCAAGGAACCAATTCAATCCCTCTCTCAGAAGGTCTTCAGTATCTCAGAGAAGAGTACATCACTTCACTAGGGTCCAATGCCAAATCTCTCAGCCCTACTGATGTGTTTGAAGCAGTGAATGATAGCTATAAAGGCATTCTCAAGGCTGCACACTATCTTGGTAAAGGCTTAAAGACAGAAATTAATGAAGTGTGTTCAGCTACAACCAAGGAGGTGCATGAGATCAAGAGGACTTTTGATGCTAAATTCCCTCAATTGGAGACTGTTCTCAAGGACATTCGAACCTGCAATGCTACTTGCACCAGGATGGACAATGGTTTGGCTATTCTCAAGGATGCTGTCACAGGTCTGGGGCACAAATTTCAATCCTTATCAGATCAGACAACTGATGCCAATGCCATGCTCAGGACCCTCTTTGCAAATCAATATGGAGACAAACTGGTCACTGAGGTTCCTGTGCATGAGATGTCAAGGTTCGAAGTGCAGAGACTGAAGGATCAATCCCTATCTGGTTTTAAGGCCAATGAACTCTTCATTAAAGTGGATACTCTTGAAAAGGAGGTAGTCTCTCTCCACAAGTCCAATGCTCATCTTACAGACACTGTGACAACTCTGACTGAGCAGTTGAACACTCAAGCCACCACCACAGCTGATGTTCTTCTGCATCAACAATCAATGTTGTCTGCAATGATGAAGCACATGGGTCTCCCTCTACCTGATGAATCTTCAACTCCAAAGGTGCCTCCTACAGTCCCTGTGTCTGTCAACAAGCCTAAGGGGGAGAAGAGGATATCAAAGAACTCAAATCCAAAGGGGGAGAGACCACTAGAAAAGGGCATCAAGATCACTGAGGGTGGCCATCAGAGAACTTTGAAATCTACTACTCATGTGCCTGGAAAAGGAAAGGACAAAGTTGATGAGCCTCCCACTTCTCTGCCAGTTGTCACTCTACCAACTGTGCACATCACTACTCCTGATGGTCAAAGGCAGTCTATTACAACCACAGTGGTTGCAGGGAGTATGCCATCTGACAAGCCTCAAATCTCAATATCTAAGAGTGCCAAGCCAGTAGAAGTGAAGGTGGTCACTGAGGCCAAGCTACAAGAAATTGCAAACTCAAATGTCTACCATGATGATGCATTCTTGGAGCTTCTGAAAGTCTCTAGAGAACAGGCTGGTGATGCTCTGCTATATCATGAGAGTTTGAAGAGTCAGATTGACTGTCTCACTGTAGTACCAAGGAGGCTTAATGATCTATGGCTCAAGGAGATATTGATGGTAGGAAAGAACAAGATATGGCACTTAACCATCAATACTCTACAGAGTCTAAAGCACTCAGAAGTGAATGTGCTCCTTGGACTAATTGAGAAGGGAAATGAGAACAACAAGAGTCTTCATGATGAATTGAGGAATGGTCAACCTTCAAGGCTACCTGAAGTTTTCACAGATCCTAGAACTATTATCTACCAGGCTGGAACAAGAATTGAAGATATCAAGCAGCTGGTCATTCCTAAGCATCTAACTCCTCAAAATAAAAATCTCATCATAGCCATCATTGAGAAACTGATCAAGAAGAAGGGATCAAGAACAGCAGAAGAATTAGAAGCTATATCTTATCTCAGGTCATATATTGCAACTGGCATTGTATCTGAGACTGCTAAGTTCAACCCAAGCAAAGATCAAGACAAGGATGAAGATAAAAGTGATGGAAGGAGAAGACATCACAGGAGTAATAAGGGTGATGAAGACAAGAAGAAGAAGAAGGATGATGAGAAGAGGAAGAATGATGATGATCAAGGTAAAGGCTCTGAGAGGAAAAGTGGAAGACAGCAAGCCTCAGGCATTGCTGACGGTAACCTCACCACAACACAAGACTCTAAGTCTAGGGTGAATGCTGCCAGTAGTGACCTTTCAAAATTTGCATCTATGGCTTCTGCAACTGTCTTGCCACCTCAAGAAGAGAAGAAGATTCAAGTCAAGAAACCATCTGTATGTTTCAAAAAGCAAACTGCTAATGGAATACTACAATGGTCTACAAACAAAGGTCACATACTGCTGCCAAGTAATCATGTAAAAAGAATCAAGTTCAAGCAAGCTGCAAGGAAATCAAAGCCAACCACATCAAAAACCCTGACAATCTATCCAGGCCTAAAACTCCAACCACTAGATGAAGATTATGATGTAGACCAACTGCAATTTTTGCAAGCTCAAAGAATCTATCATGTTGCCATTGTTGATAATTGCCTTGAGATTAAATATTCTGATGGAAGGGAGGAGAAATTCAAACAAGGAGGATGTCAACACTGGGGCAAGCTATATGACATAGAGAGGATCATTGCACTGTTGAGCTCAGAAGATAAAGTGGAGAGAGTATGGAAACTGGAGCTAATTGATTTTGTGAAAATGAAGAGAGATCATGAAGAAAAAGTCAGAAAAGAGTGTTTTGAGAAATGGCTGGCAAGGGAGAAAGAAATTGAGAGACTGGAAAGTGAAGCAGAAAAGTTGAGGAAAAAGGGTTTGTGTAGAGTTCAGTTCAACCCCTACATGGTAAAGTATAGGAGGAGGAATGGAAATCAAGTCAACATCAGAATGAATCTACTCAACCACTATCCTGCAAATATTCTGGAACCAGTACTTGAAGATTTCAAAGACTCAATTTTGCTTGAAGAATTGGATGCTATGGCAGAAATAATAAAAGCTATGGATGAGAATACAAGGAAGGAGAAAGAAAGAAGAGAGAAAGAATATGATGAATTTCAAGCCAAAGCTATGGAAAGGGAATCAAAAGACAATGGCTAGTTCTTCATCATAGGCTGTAAGATTACTCACTCTGTAGTTCTATCCAAATTGCTAATGGAAATTCATACCTGTACTGTCAAGTTTTATCGTTATGTATGATAGGCTTGTTATCAGACATGAAATTGTGACTAAGGGTCTTACTCACAATTTGGGGGAGATTGTTAGTCACAGAGGCATGCCTGAATACATCTAATAACAAGCCTAAGTATGTGTAATGCTATGCATTACCTACATGACCTCTTAACTGAGGGAACCTCTAGTTGTAGAGTTTCTATTTGTTCTGTACTTGTAATAGGCATCAAATTCTAGTTGTGTTACTGTAATTATAAAGTCAAGAATAATGCTTGAAAGAAGTTCCAAGGTTCATGCCTCAAGCAAGGAGATAAAGACTGCCAAATAATCACAGTTGGGATTTGAAGAAATGAAGAATTTGCCTAAGTACCAATTCGAGAAGTACATTTGTCTATTCGAGAAGTCTAGCATTCGAGAAGTCTGGAGTTCGATATCTCAGAAGACACTATTCGATATCTCTCAATATGCTATTCGATATCTCAGGGATTCGATATGTCAAAATGCTCTATTCGATATCTCAAGGAGTCCCAGAGAAAAGAGCTATTCGAGAAGTGATTCGATATGTCAAGATAACACTATTCGAGAACTCAGAGTTATCGATCAAGTCAACTCCAGTTCTCGAATCACTCACTTAGTCACTTCTCGAATACATTCTTGAGGACAAAATACTGAAGAATTGTACAAGTCAGAAACCTGCAACAAGCCAGCACACTTTATTTGACTCTGTCCTATAAAGCATGCTGGAAAGCCTACAAAGAAGCTTGGAGAGATAAGACAAGGGACAAGGAGCTGAAGAAGTGGATCTAAACAGGCTTTTCAAAGTCAAATCTGTAGCCGTTTGGACTCTTACTAAAATGAGATAGACAGACTGGAAAGTGCTTTTGTTTTACCTACCTCATTTGTAGCAAGTGGGTGTATCCATGTCTATAAGGATACAGCCTCACTTCCTTAGCTGTTAAGGTTTTGAAGTTTCTCAAATATCCAGGAAATATCTCTCTGAGAAAAACGAAGCTGAGAATACTATCATTTGTATTCACAGATTGTAGCAAAATCTTTATCTAATAAAATATTAGATTAAAGTGATATTGTGTTGTGTTTGTGTTTAATTATCCGCATCTTCATATCTCACACACTTATCTTGCTGCAAAGATTCAAAACCGAAGAAAAACTCAAGAATCCATTCACCCCCCCCTCTGTATTCTTTTACTGTATTCAATACTCAACAAGAATACTAACTTTTGTATTCACAGATTGTAGCAAAATCTTTATATTATAATATATTAGATTAAAGTGATATTGTGTTGTGTTGCTCACTTATTATTTTCCGCACTTAAATTATAGCACACACTTAACACATATCTTGCTATACAGATTCAAGAACAACGAAAAGTTCAAGAATCCATTCACCCCCCTCTGTATTCTTTCTTGTATTCTATACTCAACAAGTGGTATCAGAGCAGGCTGTTTATTCAAAAACAGAAAACGATCATGAATACACCAAAGACTACAGGAACGATGAAGGTCCCTAAGTTTGACAAAGAGAACTATAACCTCTAGAAGATCAAGATGCAATTTTTCATCAAAGCTGCTAATCCTCTATATCCTGAGATACTCAAGAATGGTCCCTTTGTTCCACAACAAGAGATTCCTGAAAAGACTGTTGGAACCATAACCTTTCCAAGATCTTATGTGCCTAAAGAACCATCCAAATGGACAGATACAGAAAAGGAGATGGTTGCCCTTGATAGTCATCTCATGCTGCTGATCATAGATTCAATGGAGATGTCAATGTTTACCAATATAGCCTCCTGCAAAACAGCAAAAGAGATGTGGGATCATATTGAGGTATTATGTGAAGGAATAGAGGAAGTTAGAGAAAATAAGAAACAAATACTGGTCACACAGTATGAAGCTTTCATGGCTCAGTCCAAAGAAAGTATTGCTGATATGTTTGAAAGATTTCACAAGCTAGTGACTGAGCTACAGATGAATGGAAAGGTATACAGCACCAAGGAGCGGAACATGAAGTGTTAGGAATATGTTGTATTTGATGATAACTTCACAATCAATCAAATTGTATAAGGTTTTGTAGCTGTCAACGGATGAGGATTTATAACTCTATCCGTTGACAGGTAGCTCATCAACGGATGAGGTTTTGTAGCATACTGCAGTATCTCTATATTATCAGTTGATAGTGTTTTTATCCACAGTCATGTTGACCATCAATGGATAGGCAGAATAGGGTTGCCAATTGTAAATAAGCTATGCTATGTAATTCTGTCTAAGTGAAAGTGTATCAACAGATGAAGACAAAACTCTATTAACGGATACAGCTCAAGTCTCAATATCAACGGATACAGCTCAATATATCATCAACGGATGTCAGTGTACAATATCAACGGATAATCATTGACACTCTCTTCTATGCTAAGCTGGGGATTAGCAGTTGATAAGGACAGGTTTGACTGACAGATCACATGGGTTGATAGTAGATACAAAAAGCAGTATGGCAGCCATACTTTGGAAACACAGAAGAAAAAAGCATTCCGTTTACACTATGAATACAAGAAAGGTGCAGGAGACATGTCTGTTCACAAGGACAACCTTTCGGCTACATGTGTATTTGGAGTGTAGTAGCAAGTCAACTAGAATTAGATTAATATTATCTTATTCCAGTAGTACTTGTAAAACTTGGGATTTATAACCAAGTGTAGCAACTCTTTGAAAGCTAAGAAAACAGATACATTTGCTTAGGGTTTTTGTTGAATATCCTTAGAAAGCAAAGAGTTGTAAAACAGAAGCTGTGTACTTTTGTATCACAGAGTTTTCTTCGAATAAAAGCTTCAGGTGGTGCATTTAACCACCTGATTTTTATGTGTTTGTGCATTAATCTTTCTACAGCAATTATCTAAGTATAGATTTCTGGAGTTCTTATCAGAAATTTATAAATATCAAGAATTGTATTCAACCCCCCCTTCTACAATTATACAAGTGTGTAATCTGGGAATAACATGAAGTTTCTACTGTATAAATATCAAGTTTGCTGCTTGAATAGCTGGCATAGCAAGGCTAGTAGGCACACCACTAGTAGGCATAGCAAGGTCTTCCATTTTGATCTTTGAATCAAGAAACTTTCGCTGTTTTTCTTTCCTTCGTTGATCTATGTATTGTTGACAAGTAATTCCAGAATCAGGACTAAGAGGAGGTGTATCTGCTTCTTCTACAGACCTGGGCATCAACAACTAAAACAAGGAAAAGCAGTAAAATCGGTCTCAGTTGGAACAAAAGTTCCAAAGAGACAATGGAAACAATCTAAAACAATTAAACTAAAATCTATAGAAACTAGGTGTCTCCCCGGCAGCGGCGCCAAAAACTTGGTGTGTTTTATTATATCTATCCGCAAGTGCACGGTGTCTGTTATTAGCAAATACTGGCAAGTACGGGTCGAATCCACAAGGAGACAAGTTTCAAGAAATTTAATCTAATTATTGCAAATTGTTTCTAGAGAATAACGATTAGTGAAGGTTTTGTCTAACTAAATAATGCAAATAAATATGTTTATAATTTAATTAACTAAAGTCTAGGGCAATCGGGTTCACCATGTTCACACCAAAGTGGTTTTAAGCTAAAGCAACTAAAGTGGTCACGTAGCTAGAGTATGTCAATCTCTCTCGAGTATTAACACTCTCGAAACATGCTTACACAATAATAACTTTTAGTAATTCAGCTGGTCAAGTAATTAGAACATGTGTTAATCTCTCTCGAGTATCAACGTTCTCAGAAATCCAATGATGCTCTCGCATTCACATTCATTCGGCCAATCATATGTATGCCTCTAATTAGTACATTATCTCTCGATCCATTACCATTATTGCATATAATTAATCTGTGATATTGGCCAATTACACAAATCAAACATTAAAACATATCAATTAGAATCACTTAAACCAGCCAAACTACTGTGAAAATCAATCCAATATCATGGTGTAAACATGGTTTTCCCTTGAGCCCTAGAAAACGACTACTCACTCATGCTAGGAATTAAAACAAGGAAAGGGATTATGAAAGCCATATAAAACATATACTATTAAAGCAAGAGGAGATAAAGAAATACCTTGAATTAATGAAGAACAAAATATCCACGCTAAACAATTGTATCTATGAAAGAGATGGAGAGTAAAACCTAGCTTCCCCCAAAATATCCAAGTACGTTCTCCTTTTCTACGTTACAAGCTAATAATCATAATGATAAAAAAATCTGATCCTAATAATAAAGTATTTTTAATGTTTTAAATAAATTACAAATCAGTCTTCTAAACCGAGTAGGATTCTCTAATAAAAATTCGTAGTTGTCTGTTCTCCTCTGTTTCTGGGCTGTTCCAACTGGATTTTGCTTTCTGAACCACATATGAATTAAAGAGAATTCCACAAGCTTCGCGTGGACAGTAAGATCGCAAAAAACGGACTTCTATAACTCAAGTTATGGCCCAAACAACGTCAAGAGCCCGTGTAATCCCAAAATTCCGAATTTTCTTCTAATTTAGCTCCAAAATTGATCTTTTTCTCCAAATCCTTCCAAGTTTAGAAATCCTTTACTTCCTACAATAAAACATCGAAATCTATGAAATAAAAATCCAAATCAGTGCAAAACACAATAAATATGAGAATAAAATCATCTAAAATATATATAAAAATATATTCTATCAAACATCCCCACACTAAGCATTTGCACGTCCTCGGGCAAATAAGTAAAGTAAAACTAAGTCCTAACTAAACATCACTTTCGTAGATGACACGATTGCATTGAGCATATGCAACAAGCTGTTAAACCCCTAGGCAGCCCTAGTAGGACAAGTGTTGTCTCGTGAGGGTTTATAGTGAATGTACCCACAAAATCCATTTTTTCTGCCAAGTCTCAAGTATGCAACATATCATAGCACTCCACACAAGTAAACCTCAATCGCACAATAATGAAAGTCTGTTCACTTACACATCATATGCACAAGACTATCCAAGTAAGCACATAGTCTAGATAGACAAAAAGATCAAGAAATAGATATCAATGCCGCATTCAGTGAGTAACATGCTATGGATAGAAAATCTCACATAACTCTAAAATCACATAAGTGTATAGGTGAAGTGTATTCGCTCAAGTTCAATCAATTAAGTCATGTGCTACCATATGCTTGGTTGTCCACTAAATCTCCACTACTTTGAATACATGCATGCACAAATCAAAAGGTCTTTGTTAAAGGTTGTAACGTGGCTAAGGTGAAGGGTAGAGAATCAAGAAAAAGGCTAACAAGTGGCTAACTTGACAACTAATAGAGCAAAATGTTCATTTTTAATTAAAACGCTCAACATGAAATTTTGATCATGTAAAAGCTGAGCAAACTCTCACAAGCATTAAACCCCAAGCACATATTACCATGTACTTTTTCACTTTCATATTGCACAAATCAATGAACACAAACTCTACTCGATCTTTTTTTTTCTTAACTCCAGTAACCAAGGGCAGTGAAAAGTCACCAAGAATAATTTCTAGTACAATGCACTTAATACCAGCACATGCACATGGATCGTCCCTTTCATATGACATTGCATTTGCCACCCATTGGTCTCAAAGGAGTACCTAGCCTCTCCTTTTTTTTTTTCTTCTTTTTTCTTTCATATTGATTCCCACCAAATTAACACAACTCAACAAAGAAATCCCCACACTATGCACTCACCAACCCCCAAATGAAACAAAATGCTCTACTAGTAAATCAAGACAAGAATAAACAAGTAGGCTTAAGAATTTAGAGTGGTGATATACAAAAATAACGGATAAAAGGCTCAAAGGGGTTCACTAGGGATATAATTCACGGGTATTGTTTGGGTACATATGGTTAATCCTAGTGCCTTTATCATTTTCATGCATACACATATCATGTAGTCACAAAAAGGTTTAAAACAAGTTTTAGAGCAACATAGTCAATGATGAACAACACACAACAATAAAAATTGATTGATATAAAATGAATCAATCACTAATTAGGCTCAAGATCTCACAAGGTGAAAGCATGCTTCAGTACTCACTAAAATTGACAAAGACACATCTCAAGTTTTATAATTTTCGTAAGCACAAACAAGGAATCATCAAGTAACATGATTTTCAGAAATGTGACATATCAAATAATCATGCAAAATAAGCCCACAAGATGTGTACCTATCCTTGTTAACACACTATGAGACGAGGCAATATACAAATTTTTTTTTCAATTTTTTTTGGATTTTTAATTTTTTTTTTTTGGATTTTCTTACATTGAGAACCCATCCCCACACTTAAGTGGTTCATTGTCCCCAATGAACTAATGAACAAATACAAAACTACAACTAAAAACAAGATAAAACTACACTAAAAAGAAAAGAAAGAAAACTCCCCTGGAATCAAGGTGTATGGTGTGAAAAATATCTCTGAATAGAAGCATAGATGTCAGCCAATTGTGTCCCCATCCTCTCTTGAGCTTGTATGATTAGAAGTTGGTTTGCCTTTATCTCAGCAACTTGTTGCTCAAGGGTTTCCACTGGAGCTGCAAGCACCTCTGATTGTAGTCCGTCGCGCTTATGAGGTACCACAAACAAACCATCCTTACCTTGTCGATGCAACATATGCATACCGGTGATATACTTAACATCAAGTGTTGACGACCACCCGTCTGCTTCCTTTAGATTAGTTGTGGAGCGATTAAAAACACCTAGCTTCTCAGCAATCCGAGTGACAAATCCACCCATCACCAGAGCACCCGTAGGTTGCTTGGCTTGATACAAGAACCTTTCAATCAACAAACTCGTCTAATCTACCGGAGATTCTGCATCAAAGTAGTACAACAAAGCAAGCTCCCCAGTTTGAATTTTGTTGTTGCTTTCACCACGACCATATATAGTATATGAGAGAAGTCGAGCAAAGTAACGGTAGCAGGGACTGATGATATCCGAAGATAAAGCATGTTGAGCAGTATATGAGTACTGGGCAAACCTGTGATTTTAAGCCAAAAGGGAGTAGCGTAATCTACAGGAAGCTGTTGCTGCTCTACCAATTGCCAGTTGAACATGCTGGCCAAGTGAGCTTTTGAAATCTCATGATTTTTATTTGCAATCCGAAAAGATAACAACCCATCGCTAGTAACTGTGAATGAGCTCAAGAACTCACAAGTAAGAATACCATAGACGGCTCATCCATAATATCGAGATCGCTCCATCCTACTTGGGCCATTTTGTGTTCCAACTCGAAGTTAATCTCCAACCTGAGAAGAGCACTATAATCTGCATATCTAGTTAGAAGAACTGGAAGTTTAGATAGTGCAGCATAGAAGGATCGTTGTGTTTCCCCAACTAGCTTGATTGTAGGATACTTTTGAATAACAGGTTTTGGAAAAACCACCGTGACTACTTCAGAACTTAGCTTTTGCTTTTTCTTAGGAGAAGAAGAATGTGTAGACGCACTACGAACCATAGTAGTAGAAGATAACGTGTAAGCACGGGAAGTAGATGATGTAAGAAACTCACGATGATGTGGAAGAGAACTCCGTTGGCAGTTGAATGAATGTCGGGGTTTCTTGCAGCTTTTCTTACTGTACAGATAGCTAGAGAGCGCGGGGCTGAACAAGAATAGGTGTGTCCTGGCTTTAACGAAATGCAGCAGGGTGAATGGTGTGGCTGGTAGGACTCCTTGCAATAGCCAGTGATCAGTAGCGTCCGTGCGTATGTGATCTGTGGAAGAAAGGTTCACTGATGGAGTCGCGAAGAAGCAGAGTAGCAAGGGTGGCTGTTACGGGGAAAAAAGGAGTAGAAGCCGCTAGGGTTAAAGACGTCGCTGTGAGTTGTGTTGTTGTTTGAGTCGCGAGATTGATGTCGCGGCTGAAATCAGGAGCTAGGGTTTACTTTCTGTTGTTGCTGTAAGTGATCATACTATACAAATATACATATTACTAATAATAATAACTTACAATAATACAAAAACATTTGTTTTTGTTGTTTTTTTTAAGTCATAATCACAAATAGAGTACAAATTATATTTAACATAAATATTAGTAAAACAAATATGTAAAAAAAATATATAAATATATATAATATATTATACATTAATAATTACTATAAACAAAATAAAAAGGAGAAAAAAAAATCTAAATAAAGAAAGAAGGGAAAAAGAAAAGGAAAAAAAAAATCAAAATACATATATTATAGTAAAATAATGATACATAATAATAATAATAATAATAATAATAATAATAATAATAATAATAATAATAATAATAATATAGTAAGAAAGACAAAAATATATAATACTTACAAATACTTGTAACATAAATAAGTTAGTCAATAAGTTAAAGAAAAATATTAAAAAAAATTATATTAATATAATATAAGTAGACATCCAACGTAGTAACATGTTTATTAACATGTTTTGTTAGAATACAGCGGGTGGAAACCAGGGGAGGGGGGCACCGCAGGTGGATAAATACACACCGCGGGCCTGCCTCTCTTGGTGTTGTATTGTTGTATTGTACACAATGTAATAACAGAGATCAGCCGCACCCCGGGAAGTAGTACTTGCACCGCAGGATCCTTTTTCTTTCTTCTTCTTTTCTACACTTTTTTTTTCAACCCCTTGCAACAGATAGCATGCACACCGTAGGTAGAAATAGAGATCTCGTGGGTAGCTTATTGACATAACCTTTTTTTTTTCCTGAAACACTTCACACAAAAATCATCAAGGCACTTTGAGGGAGTAAAAAAAAAAAATACAAAAAAAATTCTACCTAAAAAGATTAAAAGAAAAATATTTTTTTTTTAATAGAAAGAAGTTCTACAACAACCATGGGTTGCCTCCCAATAAGCGCTTATTTAGAGTCATTAGCTTGACTTCTAACCTCGATTTAGATGTCCGTGGAGGGATTGGAGATATAGAATGTCTCTATTCCACCAATAAATGCACCTTCAACATATAATTTCAAGCGCTGACCATTAACCTTAAACTTTGTTCCATCTTGTCCCATAATTTCAACAGCACCATGAAATTTAACTTGGGTTACAGTGAACGGGCCGGACCACCTAGTTTTAAGCTTCCCTGGAAAGATTCGAAGCCTTGAATTGAACAACAGAACCTTGTCACCAACTTGAAAATTTCGTCGTTGGATCACCTTCTCATGCATTTTCTTCGTTCTTTCCGTGTAGAGTCGGGAATTGTCATAAGCATCAAATCGAAGCTCATTTAATTCATTAATCTGAAGAAGCCTTGCTTCTCCTGCAGCCTTCAAATCCATGTTGAGCTCCTTTATATCCCAAAAAGCACGATGTTCAAGCTCAACTGGTAAGTGACATGCCTTGCCATAGACTAACCGATATGGAGTAGTGCCGATGGGGTCTTATAAGCTGTCCGGTAAGCCCACAAAGCATCATCTAGCTTTAAGTACCAATCTTTTCTGGATTTTGCCACCACTTTCTCCAAAATACTTTTGATTTGACGATTTGAAACCTCTACCTGGCCACTTGTCTGAGGATGATAAGCTAAACCAACCTTATGAGTGACACCATATTTCTTCAACAGATTTTCAAATTGTCTTTGGTGAAAATGAGAACCACCATCACTTATCACAGCCCTTGGAACTCCAAAACGTGGGAAGATTATTTTCTTGAAGAGCTTCATAACAACCTTAGAATCATTGGTTGGTGATGCAATAGCTTCAACCCACTTGGATACATAGTCAACTGCAACCAAGATGTACTTTATCCCACAAGAAGTTGGGAAAGGTCCTATGAAATCAATTCCCCATACATCAACGATTTCAACTTCTAGAACACCAGTTTGTGGCATCTCATGACGTTTAGAAATATTACCCGTTCTTTGGCATGCATCACAAGCCAAACAGAAAGAACGAGCATCCTTAAATAGAGAAGGCAAAAAGAAACCAGATTGAAGTACTTTTGCAGCAGTCTTAGAAGGACCATGGTGTCCTCCACAAACAAGATAATGACAATGTCTGAGAATGTCATTTACTTCATATTCTGGGATGCATCTACGAAAGATCCCATCAGCACACTTGCGATATAAGAAAGGGTCATCCCAAAAATATTGTTTAGCATCGTGATAGAATCGCTTTTGTTGTTGGTAGGTCAAATCTGGAGGGTGAGATCCACTAACACAAAAATTTGCAAAGTCCGCATACCATGGAGTTTTAGTGGCAACAGCAAATAGGTGATCATCTGGAAAAGAATCGTCAATGGGAGTGTCTGATGCAATATCTGATTTGAAGCGTAGTCGTGAGAGATGATCTGCAACCACGTTCTCCGCACCTTTCTTGTCCTTGATTTCCAAGTCAAATTCTTGGAGTAACAGAATCCAACGAATAAGCCTCGGTTTTGCTTCTTTCTTAGCCAATAGATATTTCAGTGCAGAATGATCAGTGTGAATGATGACTTTGGAACCAATGAGATAGGTTCGAAACTTGTCAAGAGCATAGACCACAGCTAAGAGTTCCTTTTCAGTTGTAGCATAGTTCACCTGAGCTTCATCCAAGGTTTTACTTGCATAATAGATGGCATGCAATACCTTGTCTTTCCTTTGGCCAAGAACTGCTCCAACAGCATAATCACTGGCATCACACATGATTTCAAATGGAATATTCCAATCTGGAGGTTGTATGATTGGTGCAGTTACCAAAGCATTCTTTATCCTGTAAAAAGATTCTAGACAAGCATCAGTAAACTCAAAGGTGACATCCTTAAGCAACAATTGAGTGAGGGGTTTTACAATTTTTGAAAAATCTTTAATAAAACGTCGATAGAAC
This sequence comes from Saposhnikovia divaricata, assembly GCA_036435485.1. Classification (NCBI taxonomy): domain Eukaryota; kingdom Viridiplantae; phylum Streptophyta; class Magnoliopsida; order Apiales; family Apiaceae; genus Saposhnikovia; species Saposhnikovia divaricata. Next base: position 81,874,328 of record CM071598.1, read on the forward strand.
CCAGCATGACCTAAGAAACTCCTCACTCCTTCACATTAACAGGGGGAGGAAGTTTCTCAATCACCTCAATTTTTGCTTTGTCAACTTGGATGCCACGTTCAGATATAAGATGACCAAGTACCACTCCTTCGTTGACCATGAAGTGGCACTTTTCCCAATTTAAAACCAAATTTACCTCTTCACAACGTTTAAGCACTTTAGAAAGATTATGCAAACATTCATCAAAGTCAGAGCCATAAACACTGAAATCATCCATTAATACTTCCATAATAGACTCTATGAAATCAGAAAATATGGCTATCATGCAACGCTGAAAAGTAGCAGGGGCATTGCACAGTCCAAAGAGCAATCTTCGATAGGCAAAGGTACCATAAGGACAAGTAAATGTAGTCTTTTCTTGATCATCAGGATGTATAGGGATCTGAAAGAACCCTGAGTATCCATCTAAATAGCAAAAGAACTTATGATTAGCAAGTCTTTCAAGCATCTGATCTATGAAAGGGAGAGGGTAATGGTCTTTTTTAGTGGCGGTGTTTAACCTGCGATAGTCAATACACATTCGCCAGTCTGTGACAACTCTAGTGGGGATTAATTCATTTTTATCATTCCTAATCACTGTAGTTCCTCCTTTCTTAGGAACAACTTGAACCGGGCTTACCCATTTTGAATCATAAATTGGGTAAATGATGCCCGCATCAAGTAGTTTAAGGACTTCCTTTTTAACTACCTCTTGCATATTAGGGTTCAAGCGACGTTGTCCCTGAATGCAAGGCTTATGATCCTCATCTAAATGAATTCTATGCATGCAAAAGTCTGGGCTAATCCCTTTAAGATCATCAATACTATAGCCAATAGCTTTTTTATGCATACGTAACACAGCGAGAAGCTTAGAGATCTGACCATCATCAAGTTTGGAGCTAACAATCACATGAAATGACTCATCATCATCAAGAAACACATATTTGAGATTAGATGGCAAAGGTTTTAACTCTAGCTTCTTTACCTGAGGTTTATCACTAGAAGTGATAGTGCTGGTTACCTCACAATTTTGGCTTGGATCAGCCTCACCATCCAACTCAAGGATCATAGAATCAATCTCAGTATGTCCTTCCCCTTCTGAAGCTTCAAGCATAAGAACTGCTTCTAATGAATCATTCAACAAAACCTGAGGTAGCTCATCATGGACAATTTCATCTATGACATCAATTCTGCAACATGTATTATCAAGCAAAGGGGACTTAAGAGCAGAGGTTAGAGTAAAAGTAATTTTATCATCACCAACACTCAAAGTAAGATACCCATTTTTAACATCAATAACAGCACCTGCAGTACAGAGAAATGGTCTACCTAAAATAATAGGTATCTGGCTATCTTCTTCCATATCCAAAACTACAAAGTCTACAGGAATATAGAATTTTCCAACCTTGACAGGCACATCCTCTAAAATACCAAGTGGATATTTTATAGAACGATCTGCCATTTGCAATGTCATTTGTGTGCATTTCAGTTCTCCCATGTTTAATTTTTGAAAAATTGAGAGAGGCATGACAGAGACGCTGGCACCTAAGTCACATAAAGCTTTGTCAATAAACAATGCACCTAAATGACATGGGATTGAAAAACTCCCGGGATCTTTAAGTTTAGGTGGAGACTTATTTTGTAAAACAGCACTACATTCTTCAGTAAAAGCTACTGTCTCCACTTCGCCAAAAGATCTTTTCTTTGTGAGTATATCCTTTAGAAACTTTGCATATGATGGAACTTGAGAAATTAAATCAGTGAAAGGAACTGTTACCTCAAGATTCTTGACAAGCGTCATAAACTTACCAAACTGTTGATCCACCTTAGTTCTGTTCATCCTTCTAGGAAACGGTAGTTTAGGCACAAATGGTGGAGGAGCACTAACAATCTTCTCTTTATCATCTTTCTTGCTTCCTTCAGTTCCACCCTTGTTTGTTTCATCAACAGCTTCATCTACCTTGCCATCAGTATTTTCCTTTGCTTTCTCATCAATCACATCATCTTTGGGCATCGGTGGACCATCATATGTGAGACCACTCCTAAGAGCAATAGCATTCACATTCTCCTTTGGTTGAGTTGGTTGTGATGGAAAAGAACCAAGTTGTCTTGAAGATGAAGAACTAGCCAATTGTGCTATCTGAGTTTCCATCATCTTATTGTGAGTTCTCAACTCTTTGATCTCCCTCATGTTGTCTTCCTGATTCTTTTGCACTTGTAAGAGTATCTTCATCATATCACTCGACTAATCAGGTTGTGTAGCTTGATTATATTGAGGAGCATTATTTTGAGAGGGCTTTTGAAATCCAGGAGGATTCATAGGTCCTTGGGAAGGCCTATACTGCTGCTGAGAAGGAGGCTGATATGACTGCTGATGCTGTTGCTGCTGATTAGGAACATAAAGATTCTGAGCATTATTGTTCCTATATGAAAAATTAGGATGATCTCTCCAACCTGGATTATAAGTGTTGGAGTATGGATTGTAATGCTGCCTTTGCTGAAAAACATTAGCTTGCTCCATCTGAAAATTTTGTGAATTTTGAGCATTGTACGAGCAATCATTACCATAGTGGCCTTGAACGCCACAGACTTCACAAACAGGAGTATTCATAGGAGCCATGGATGACAATGCATTAATGCTCATAGGAGGCGTGGAAGATTGAGAAGTCTTTAATGAGTGAATCTCCTGAGTTAATGCAGCGAGTTGAGATGATAAGAGAGAATAAGCATCCACTTCAATTTTACCCCCCTTCTTGGGTTCTCTCGTGTTATTGAAGTGATTGGCAGCCAAATTTTCAAGAAAAGTATGCGCATCATCAACTCCTTTGTCTAGGAGTACACCACATGCAGCATTATCAACTGTACCTTTTGTTTCAGGGTCAAGACCATTGTAGAAGCGTTTGAGCAGAAACCACTTCTCAAGACCATGGTGTGGGCATGCACGTTGAAGATCTTTGAATCTTTCCCACGCATCTCTAAGAGACTCTCCGTACTCTTGTTTAAAACCCGTCATCTTGTCAATCAATTCGTCAGTTCTATTGGGTGGGAAAAACTCAGTTAAGAAGGCTTGAGCAATTGCATCCCACTCGGTTAAGTTGATATCATTTAACCATTTTTGCGCTTTGTCACGAAGAGAAAATCCGAACAACATGACTTTCAACTGGTCTGAAGTGACTCCCTGATGTTTAATTGTAGTGCAGAGTTGTTGAAACCTTTGCAGATGAAGTGTAGGGTCTTCAGAAGGAAGACCAGCAAACTGATTCTGTTGGATCATGGTGAGTAACGCAGGTTTGATCTCAAAGTTTGCTGCTTGAATAGCTGGCATAGCAAGGCCAGTAGGCACACCACTCGGAGAGGGTTGTGAGTAGTTCTTCAAAGATTTAACAGGAAGGCCTGCCATTTTGATCTTTGAATCAAGAAACTTTCCCTGCTTTTCTTTCCTTCGTTGATCTATGTATTGTTGACAAGTAATTCCAGAATCAAGACTAAGAGGAGGTGTATCTGCTTCTTCTACAGACCTGGGCATCAACAACTAAAACAAGGAAAAGCAGTAAAATCGGTCTCAGTTGGAACAAAAGTTCCAAAGAGACAATGGAAACAATCTAAAACAATTAAACTAAAATCTATAGAAACTAGGTGTCTCCCCGGCAGCGGCGCCAAAAACTTGGTGTGTTTTATTATATCTATCCGCAAGTGCACGGTGTCTGTTATTAGCAAATACTGGCAAGTACGGGTCGAATCCACAAGGAGACAAGTTTCAAGAAATTTAATCTAATTATTGAAAATTGTTTCTAGAGAATAACAATTAGTGAAGGTTTTGTCTAACTAAATAATGCAAATAAATATGTTTATAATTTAATTAACTAAAGTCTAGGGCAATCGGGTTCACCATGTTCACACCAAAGTGGTTTTAAGCTAAAGCAACTAAAGTGGTCACGTAGCTAGAGTATGTCAATCTCTCTCGAGTATTAACACTCTCGAAACATGCTTACACAATAATAACTTTTAGTAATTCAGCTGGTCAAGTAATTAGAACATGTGTTAATCTCTCTCGAGTATCAACGTTCTCAGAAATCCAATGATGCTCTCGCATTCACATTCATTCGGCCAATCATATGTATGCCTCTAATTAGTACATTATCTCTCGATCCATTACCATTATTGCATATAATTAATCTGTGATATTCGCCAATTACACAAATCAAACATTAAAACATATCAATTAGAATCACTTAAACCAGCCAAACTACTGTGAAAATCAATCCAATATCATGGTGTAAACATGGTTTTCCCTTGAGCCCTAGAAAATGACTACTCACTCATGCTAGGAATTAAAACAAGGAAAGGGATTATGAAAGCCATATAAAACATATACTATTAAAGCAAGAGGAGATAAAGAAATACCTTGAATTAATGAAGAACAAAATATCCACGCTAAACAATTGTATCTATGAAAGAGATGGAGAGTAAAACCTAGCTTCCCCCAAAATATCCAAGTACGTTCTCCTTTTCTACGTTACAAGCTAATAATCATAATGATAAAAAAATCTTATCCTAATAATAAAGTATTTTTAATGTTTTAAATAAATTACAAATCAGTCTTCTAAACCGAGTAGGATTCTCTAATAAAAATTTGTAGTTGTCTGTTCTCCTCTGCTTCTGGGCTGTTCCAACTGGATTTTGCTTTCTAAACCACCTCTGAATTAAAGAGAATTCCACAAGCTTCGCGTGGACAGTAAAATCGCTAAAAACGGACTTCTGTAACTCAAGTTATGGCCCAAACAACGTCAAGAGCCCGTGTAATCCCAAAATTCCGAATTTTCTTCTAATTTAGCTCCAAAATTGATCTTTTTCTCCAAATCCTTCCAAGTTTAGAAATCCTTCACTTCCTACAATAAAACATCGAAATCTATGAAATAAAAATCCAAATCAGTGCAAAACACAATAAATATGAGAATAAAATCATCTAAAATATATATAAAAATATATTCTATCACCTTATGATGGTTGATGACTACACAAGGTATACATTGGTGGAATTTCTAGCATCAAAGGATGAGACTCCACAAGTAATCATTGAGCACATAAAGAAAGTTGATAAGGAAGCAAAAGCCAACAATGCAAGTGTGATTGCATTGAGAAGTGATAATGGAACAGAGTTCAGAAATGCCTTACTTGAAGTATTTTGCAAAGAGAATGGCATTTCTCAACAGTTCTCAGCTCCAAGGACTCCACAACAAAATGGAGTAGTTGAGAGAAAGAACAGGACTCTAATTGAGGCTGATAGAACAATGTTGCTTGATGCAAAGATGCCTACATGTGTTTGGGCTGAGGCTGTGAGCACTGCATGCTACATCCAGAACAGAACCCTCATCAACAAAAACACTGGAAAGACACCTTACAATTTGATGACTGGAAAGAAGCCTACTCTAAAGTATGTTCATACTTTTGGAAGCAAATGCTTTGTGTTGAAAGACAATTCAGAATATGTTGGGAAGTTTGATGCAAAGGCATTTGAAGGAATTTTTCTTGGCTATTCTATGGAGAGAATTGCATACAAGGTTTATGTCATCAGTCAAAAGAAAGTTATGGAAAACACAGATGTGACATTTGATGATAGCAAACTACCTGGATTAGAAGAAGCCAATGATGAAGATAGAGATCCATTAAAGTTTGATAATCTAGATGATTCTGATGAAGAGATTGAAACTGAAGTTGAAACTCCAGTTCCACAAACTCAAGTGAATGATGAAGCAAGAGAAGAATCTGATCCAACCAACAGTGAAGATACTAGCATCCAAGACACACCTGTGAATAGTAGCAGCTTTACAGGGGAGGAAATGAAAATGATCATGTCTTGAATGATGAAGCAACATCAAGGTTGAGAAATCAAACAGAGCACTCAAGGAAATGGGATAGGTCACATACTGCAGAGCAAATTATTGGAGATCCAAATGCAGGAGTGAGAACTAGGAGAGCAACTCAGAATGAGTGTCTCTATGGTTGCTTTCTATCTCAGATTGAGCCTAAAAAACTTGATGATGCACTATTGGATCCAGATTGGATTATTGCTATGCAAGAGGAGCTGAATCAATTTGAAAGAAACAAAGTATGGGAACTTGTGCCTGCACCAAAGGACAGAACCATTGTTGGAACAAAATGGGTTCTGAAGAATAAGATGGATAAAAATGGTGTGGTAATAAGAAACAAAGCAAGGTTGGCTACAAAAGGATACTCTCAACAGGAAGGGATTGACTATGATGAGACATTTGCTCCTGTTGCTAGATTGGAAGCCATCAGAATTTTCTTGGCATTTGCTGCTCATTCAAATTTTAAAGTGTATCAAATGGATGTCAAGAGTGCATTTCTGAATGGAGAGTTGGAAGAAGAAGTTTATGTGCAACAACCACCTTGTAATAACCCTAATTTTAGCAAAGCTACAGTGACCCCATGAATAGTAAATTTTGAGGATTTAAAGAAATGGTGTGTAGGTACTCTATATTGGAAATGGAAAATGAACAAACAAAAACCATATTAGTGATATACTATAAAAATAAGTGACTCGAAATGACGATGGATTTCAGAAATTCCTGAATTTAGATTTTGAGGATTTTGAGTTCGAACGAGCTTCTATTTATTGGATATTAAGGAGCATAGAAATATTAAAGGAATTATATATTGAGGAATTAGTGAATTTAAGTTAAACCAGGGGATTTTTAAGTTAAGAGAATGCTAAGGGAATTTGGATTTTTAAACGATTTCAAAACCACTGGATGACGAGATATATTCGAAACGAACCACAACTAGACGAGTATGGAAACCAAACAACCAAGATTATAATATAACAAGGATATATACCACATTATTATTACTAAGAGTGCTAGAAAATTACTTAGGAAAATCAAGAAAAGAGAATTATGAAATCATTAGAATGACATCACATTCCACTAACTTGTTTTAAGGGTAAATTAGTCATTTTAGCATGGTTTTACCACAAAATATCTCCAAAGCTTCCACTAGACTCTAGAATTCTCAAGAATTGATCAACATAAGATCAAAACAAGCAAGAGGAATCAATTACTTTCCATTATCTCTTTCTCTACAACCTGCCCAGCAAGAGCAAGGAGGAGAAGAAAAATCATATCTCCATTTCTATCCATGATAAAATCACCAAATTTTAACCACAACCTCTCCTCTCCATGGGCATGATTCGCTCCAAATTTCATAGCAATCCAAGTAGTATAGCCTAGTCAAATCCATGCTCAAAGTGGGAGAACCAAACCTGTCTAGTTTCTGTCCAGCGGAAAGATGGAGCTCAAAACCATAGCTAGGAAGCTTTTTTTTTTTGGTGATCTATAGCTCAAATCAAAGCTTATACAGAGGCCAAGATGTGGTAAAAATTTGAGAGCCAAACTCTTATTTTTCGATTTGTTATGATTTTTACAAAAGTGATGATGAATAGTAACCCTTAGAAACTAACTTTGTTTTTATGGTTTCTTTAGTTGATCCAAGCTAGTATAAGGTTGATTAAGCATATTCCAAGGCTTGATAAGGGTTGTTAAAGCTTCAAGAAGGTATAAATCTCAAGACCCTTTTGTATTACTTTGAATATAGGATGGATTATAGAAAGTTTAGTGAATAAGATTATGATAAGTGATTATTCATGATGATATATGTGTTTGTAAGTGATTAAAGTTGAAAATGGAAGGAGTATGTGCTTGTAACCATGGTTGGTAAGATGACCACATGGTGTAGGTGATGGTGTATAAGGTGGATGATAGATTTGGAGGAGTTGGATTTTGGAAAGTATGAAAATATAGCCGTTATAATGTCCGATTTTAGTTAAAACAAAAACTGCCCTGTTTTTGGACACCAATTCCGTACAGTAGCACCCTGGCTAGAGTACCAAGTGACCATGAGATGATAGAACTTAGTTCATAGATCATTTTGATATAAAGTACGTTAAAATCTGATGTACGGTTTAGGAGAAAAGTCAGTTTTAGTGAAAGACGTTCGGAAACCGAGAAAATGCAGTTGTGTCAACTTTGAGGTCATAGTTACCATACTTAAACATTTTTAAAAGTTATAAATTTTGGGACAATATAGTAGGTTGAACAGAGATTAAAACCCACTGACCTTGCATTAAAATTCAAAATTGATATTTTCTGAGAATTTTTACAGTCGAGTGTGGTTATTAAGGGAAATGGTGAAAAACATTGAAACTTTGATTGAGTCCAAAATGGTTAGGTTCTTGGAACTCTTGGATTATTAATAATGTGTTAAACATATACTAAGTGTCAAGGATATTGTTATGTAAAGGTGAAGTGAGTAAGGGATGTAGTATTCTAACGAGGATCCTTTTCGTGTTTATAGAAACTCAGGACGAACCGCGGGTCGTGCCACTGGGATATTGTTGGGACAATCAGATCTTAGCACTGCGAATTTCGATACAATAAATTAACGAGTACGAATAGAAAAGTCACCTTGTTAACGGTTGATTCCACGCTCTTCTATTGTATTCCCAAATTCCCTTGAGCGAAGTGTGGCCTTCGTCTTCTCAAGTTAACCTCTCTTCTTGCTCCTGGGTGGCTACAAAATTTTTTCGACCAGCCCCCAGCAAGAAGAGAATAGGAATATATATAGGCTACAATAGGGATCATGGACAATTAGGTTGGGCCTTCTAATTACATCTTGAGCCTAGCCCAATGTAATTAAATATTAATTCAATCCACTAAAGAATTAATATTTGCACTACCTTTCCTAATACCGTAATTTAATTAATTAATTCGGTTCCAATATTATTTGCTTATTAAATTCCCCATGTTTAAAATATCGCATGTCCATTAATTAAATAAATTACTGATAATTCATTTAATTAATATCTTTTATCCTTGATTATCCACTCAACCTTTATTTAATTATGCCGGAATAAATCCACCTGCAGGGTTTCACATAATTAAATCTTTTTGAGCTTTCAAGGGGACATCATTAACCCGAATATTATCAGGACATGGATTCCTTCAATAAATAATATCCCACCATATATATTATTTCATCACCCAAAATATAATGAAATAAATCAAAAGAATTATTTCATATATAAATCAAAGCATGTAAATAATATATACGTGTCAATTATTATTTCCGGATTAAGAACCTAAGCATTAATAATAACATAGAATCTTAGTTCACCTCCTTAATCAGTATAAGGGAACAATTCTAAATTTGATCCTGTTCAATATACACAAAGTATACTAGTATTATTTATTAGTCAATATAAACTAATCTAAATAATACTACAGCCATTCCAGTGGATTGTCTAACTCCACCTGTGCTGTGAACCTTATTATATTATATAAACCGTATTTAATAATCTAATATTCTGTATCCCATTTGATACTAGATTATTCACAATATATAATATTTAGACAACATGTAAACATTTAAATGATTCTCAATTAAACCGGCCAGAAATAAATGTAAATACTTCAAATAAATATTTTCAGTATACACCAACAATCTCCCACTTATACTCAAAATATTCTATGAGTATATCAGTGTTTATTTAATCCACTATTACACAGAAAACTATGTGTCCATCCATCTGACTCCTATCGCTTCCACATGCCTGTCAAAAACCTTGGCTGGCAAACTCTTTGTGAAAGGATCTGCCCGGTTGTCTTCTGATGATATGTGAGCCACAACTATATCTCCTCGCTTTACGATTCCTCGTATGAGATGATACTTACGTTCAATATGTTTAGCTGCCTTGTGATCTCGCGGTTCCTTCGAATTTGCCACAGCACCAGTGTTATCACAATACACTGTCAAGCTCCTAGGCAAATTAGGTACCACATCCAAGTCCAAAAGGAAGTTCCTGAACCATACAGCCTCCTTTGCAGCCTCAGAGGCCGCCACGTACTCGGCTTCCATGGTAGAGTCTGCAATGCATTTCTGCTTTACACTCCTCCATATAACAGCTCCACCTCCCAAAGTAAAAACATATCCCGAGGTCGATTTCCTCTTATCCCTATCTGATTGGAAATCTGAATCAGTATATCCCAAAGGAAATAGATCTGAGGCCTTGTAAATTAACATATACTCCTTAGTCCTTCTCAGGTACTTGAGTATAGTTTTTACTGCACTCCAATGTTCCTGACCTGGGTTCGACTGATATCTACTAACCATGCCTACAGCAAAGCAGATGTCAGGCCTCGTACATAACATAGCATACATTAAGCTTCCACATGCCGAAGCATAAGGAACTGCTTTCATGCTCTCTATATCCTTAGGTGTCGAAGGACACTGCTCCTTGGATAGAGCCACTCCATGCTTAAAAGGTAGAAAACCTTTCTTAGAGTTCTGCATGTTAAAACGAGCTAATACTTCATCAATGTAGGGCTCTTGAGATAAAGCCAACATCCTTTTCTTGCGATCCCTTATTACTTTGATCCCAAGGATGTATGCCGCTTCACCTAAGTCCTTCATTTCAAATTGTTTGAACAACCATGCCTTTATTGATGACAACATCTTAACATTGTTTCCAATGAGTAAAATGTCATCTACATACAGTACTAGAAAAACCACTGCATTACCCTCACTTCTCTTATACACACATGATTCGCTTGGACTTTGATCAAATCCATATGACTGGACTGCCTGATCAAAACGAATATTCCAGTCCCTAGAAGCTTGTTTTAGTCCATAAATAGACCTCTTAAGCTTACAAACAAGATGCTCTTGGCCTTCCTCAATGAATCCTTTTGGTTGTTGCATATAGATGGTTTCCTCAAGACTTCCATTAAGGAAAGCTGTCTTGACATCCATTTGCCAAATCTCATAATCGAGATGAGCTGCTATAGATAAAAGAATCCGGATCGACTTAAGCATAACAACTGGCGAAAAAGTTTCCTCATAATCGATCCCTTCTTTCTGAGTATACCCTTTCGCAACAAGTCGTGCTTTCCAGGCTTTCACCTTTTTGTCAGATCCTCTTTTCTTCTTGTAGATCCACATACATCCAATGGGTTTTACACCTTTGGGTGGTTCCACGAGCTCCCAAACTTGATTAGAATACATAGATTCCATCTCAGATTCCATTGCCTTTTGCCAAAGATCTGCATCTTTATCTAGAATTGCTTGTTCGTATGTCCTGGGATCCTCATCATGTTCACCAGAGACCAAGTCCGAGGACTCTCCCAAAAACATGAATCTATCAGGTTGTTGAACAACCCTCCCACTACGACGAAGCACCGGTGTGGTATTAGTGACAGGTTGTGCATTTTCTTGTGGTTGATCTACTTGTACTATTGGCACTTGGGGATTATCTGTCCCTCCCACTAGTTCCTCTAAAACGATACTACTCATGGGTTTGTGTTTCATTATATAGTCTTCTTCTAAGAATCTAGCATTGGTGCTAACAATGATATCTCGATCCCTAGGACTATAAAATGAATAACCTTTCGTTCCCATGGGATAGCCTACAAACAGCCTTACTTCTGTACGAGATTCTAACTTGGTCGCGTTCTTGTTCAGCACATGTGCTGGACAACCCCAAATCCGAATATGTCTTAGACTTGGTTTGCTACCAGTCCACAATTCTATTGGAGTCTTGGGAACCGACTTAGAAGGTACCAAGTTCAGAAGGTAAGCCGCTGTTTCTATAGCATATCCCCAAAACGACTTGGGTAAATCTGAATAACTCATCATCGATCTAACACTCTCTAAAAGAGTCCGATTCCTTCTCTCTGCTACACCATTCTGCTGAGGTGTGCCAGGTGCAGACAACTGGGACGCAATCCCATTTTCTGATAAATATTCCCTAAATTCTCCAAGCAAGTATTCGCCACCACGATCTGATCGTAGTGACTTGATACATTTTCCAAGATGTCGCTTCTCCGCACTTGCTTTGTACTCCTTGAATTTTTCAAAGCACTCAGACTTACGGCGCAACAAATAAATGTACCCATATCTAGAATAATCGTCAATGAAAGTGACAAAATACTCATAACCTCCTCTTGCTTGGATACTCATAGGTCCACATAAATCAGTATGAACCAATTCTAACACTTCTTTAGCTCTATTCCCCTTTGCTTTAAAAGGCCTATTAGTCATCTTACCTTCCAAGCAGGATTCACAAACTGGAAATGGCTCCACTGCCAACGAGCCTAATGGCCCATCTACTACCAGTCTTTGAATCCTCCTCAAGTTAATATGACCTAATCTTAAGTGCCAAAGATATGTTTGGTTCAATTCAGAAGGTTTCTTTCTTTTATTTGAGCTAGAAAGAATGTTATTAGTTTCCTTATGTTGCAGCATTGGTTGGATAGGATTAATAATATATAAATTGTCTTGCAATGTACCAGAACATATAACTCGTTTATTCATCATAATAGAAACATTACGATCCAAACAAACATTATAACCATCCATGGCAAGTTTAGAAACCGAAATTAAATTCCTTCTAAACGAAGGTACATAAAGACAATTGTTCAAAACCAAAATCCTATCATCACCAAAAGATAATGTAATTATTCCAACTGCAACTACTGCTACTTTGGTAGCATCTCCCATGAACACATATATCTCGCCATCTCTAAGCATTCTGGATTGCTGGAACCCCTGCATAGAGTTACAAACATGGTCAGTGGCTCCTGTATCTACACACCAAGTGCTCGTAGATATAGCCGCTATATATGTTTCTGTAACTAGAGAAAGAGACATACCAGTATTGTTTGTCTTCTTAGGAAGAGGACAATCCTGTTTCCAGTGACCTGACTGCTTGCACCTGAAGCACTTGCCCTTAGGCTTTTTCACACCACCTTGAACTCCCACTGCATTAGCAATCTTTCCAGCTTTCTGTGTCTGAGTCTTTTTCTTCTTCTTACCTTTTGGTTTAGATGAAGAAGCTTTCTCGGCCACATTCACTTGAACATTCTGCTTAAAGAGTCCTTCAGGTGCTTGAAGTTCTGTCAGAAGTTCCGCGAGACTATACATCCTTTTGTTCATGGTGTAATTCAAGCGGAACTGCTCAAAACTTTTGGGCAAGCTCATAAGGATGATATCAATCTGGGTTTCCCCATCAATATCAGCACCAAGGATCTCCATCTCATTCAGATGAGACATCATTCTGAGAACATGATCCCTTACAGGTGTTCCCTCAACCATCTGAGTGTTCATTAAAGCCTTCATTGCTACTTGCCTAGCAGCCCTATTCTGTTCTCCAAAAAGTTCCTTGAGATTAAAGAGCATATCTGAAGCAGTGGGCATAGCCTGATGCTGATGCTGCAAAACACCCGACATTGCTGCCAGAATGTAACATCGCGACATCTCATCAGCCTTAATCCACCGCTTATAATACTCCTTCTCACTTTCAGGAGCATCTTCAGCAGGCTGGTCTGGCTTGGGTTCATAAGTACAAAATTTGTACTCCTCAGCAGTCAACACTATGTCCAAATTACGTTTCCATTCAATATAGTTCGGTCCAGTAAGTTTGTTATCCTTAAGTATGGTGAATAGTGGATTAAAGCCCATAGTGATCTAATCCTGAGAATCATACATGTAACACATAATCAGATAGTTGCATAAATCTTAAATCCTATTGGTTTCCTCTAACAATTAATTAAAATTAATGCACTAATATTTAAACACCATAAGTATCTGGTACGCCACGATGGATGACATATATACCACTTAAATTCGTTTAAATATTACTTCGGTCCTATTACTAAATAATACGCCACGTTAGGGTGGACTATATATTATTTTTCATAGCTAAGTGTATACCATTATTAAATCTTAAATTAATAAAAAGACTGGATACCACCATTAAATATTTCAAATCAATAATCGATAATAGGATAATTCCCAGATCGGGGGGAGCATTGTCAAGAGGCATCACTTAAGACCCCTTTCTAGACAGAATCATCCTTTCTCTCAATATCAAAATCTATATTCAATCAGTGGTACCCTTCTAATTAATTGAATTCTATGAAACTTGGTACGCCACGATGGGTGGCATGTATACCTTTCAATATTCGTAATTAATTTAGGAAGTTTGTTCTAGTAATATCCATAACACTACCTGACACCATAAATCATACGCCACGATGGGTGGCATGTATATAATTTATATTCGTCTCGGTGTTAAATTACATACAAACAATAATGGAGACCATGGGATTTAATTCCTAATTAATTCCCTTACCCACTTAGAATTTTTATTTAAAATTGAGGAATTTTATCTAGATGCATCGCCCTATGTTAATTTTTCGAGGTCCACATGTTATAAAAATAACAAAACAAAGAACACATAACATAGCAGCATGCATCATAAAATTAAAGCAATAAATAAAATTAATGTCCATGTCGTCCTAATTATGTTAAACATGCAATTAAAAATTACACACATAATTAACAACACACATAATAATTATTTAAAGCAATAATTAAAAAATTAAATAGCGGAATTAAAATTAAAAAATATAATTTAAATCCACTATTATGGCCCCTTGAAAAAAAATAAATTTCCAGCACTATTCTGCTGAAAAAATCTATTTTCTGCCAAAAATCTGCTGTGGCGCATCTAGAAGCTGCGTTACTGCCCTGAAAGCTTTGTTGCGCATGATGCACATGCGTTACAGGTCCTGGAAGCCCTGTTGCGCATGTGCAACATGCGTTACACCCCTGGAAGCCCTGTAACGCAGGACAGACCTGCGTTACTCATGTTTTCCAGAATTTTCGCGCGCGCCGCCTTCTCCTCTGTTCTCCAGATCTGTTTCTGTTCGACTTAAACGAAACCAGCAGCCACAATCAACTACGCAGCGGACAATTTTGTTTCTCCGATTTGATTTCCGATCGAACGTAATTGTTACAAAATACCCGGATTTTTACATAATCCATCAAACAATTACATACAAAACAGATCTAATACAAAACTAATTTTGTAAATCTATTCTAACACGATCAACCCTCGTGTTTTACAACCACGATAAACCACGTGGAAACCAAACAAAATAACCACGATTAAACCACGTGGGATCCAAACACATAATTAAAATTACATGGCCATAATAGTGGATACTAAACAACCTGCAAAAGATTATTATCCAAGCACACCACTATACACATGCATATATAATTACGACATGGACATCGTATCAAAATTCGCAGAACCAATGAACCAGGCTCTTGATACCAATTGTTGGGACAATCAGATCTTAGCACTGCGAATTTCGATACAATAAATTAACGAGTACGAATAGAAAAGTCACCTTGTTAACGGTTGATTCCACGCTCTTCTATTGTATTCCCAAATTCCCTTGAGCGAAGTGTGGCCTTCGTCTTCTCAAGTTAACCTCTCTTCTTGCTCCTGGGTGGCTACAAAATTTTTTCGACCAGCCCCCAGCAAGAAGAGAATAGGAATATATATAGGCTACAATAGGGATCATGGACAATTAGGTTGGGCCTTCTAATTACATCTTGAGCCTAGCCCAATGTAATTAAATATTAATTCAATCCACTAAAGAATTAATATTTGCACTACCTTTCCTAATACCGTAATTTAATTAATTAATTCGGTTCCAATATTATTTGCTTATTAAATTCCCCATGTTTAAAATATCGCATGTCCATTAATTAAATAAATTACTGATAATTCATTTAATTAATATCTTTTATCCTTGATTATCCACTCAACCTTTATTTAATTATGCCGGAATAAATCCACCTGCAGGGTTTCACATAATTAAATCTTTTTGAGCTTTCAAGGGGACATCATTAACCCGAATATTATCAGGACATGGATTCCTTCAATAAATAATATCCCACCATATATATTATTTCATCACCCAAAATATAATGAAATAAATCAAAAGAATTATTTCATATATAAATCAAAGCATGTAAATAATATATACGTGTCAATTATTATTTCCGGATTAAGAACCTAAGCATTAATAATAACATAGAATCTTAGTTCACCTCCTTAATCAGTATAAGGGAACAATTCTAAATTTGATCCTGTTCAATATACACAAAGTATACTAGTATTATTTATTAGTCAATATAAACTAATCTAAATAATACTACAGCCATTCCAGTGGATTGTCTAACTCCACCTGTGCTGTGAACCTTATTATATTATATAAACCGTATTTAATAATCTAATATTCTGTATCCCATTTGATACTAGATTATTCACAATATATAATATTTAGACAACATGTAAACATTTAAATGATTCTCAATTAAACCGGCCAGAAATAAATGTAAATACTTCAAATAAATATTTTCAGTATACACCAACAGATATAGAGATCGAGGCAAGATTTCTTCTATCCTTACCTTGGAAAACTATTTTATTTTCAAAGTAAATGATTTCATGGAATATATATGTTATTCTGTGTTTGCTACATTGCTAAGAATTATTTCCCTGATATTGGAATTAAAGGGAAATGGATATAAATTATGAAATATGAATGTGGATATGATTATGAATGGAGCGAATATGCTTTATGGTAAAGAGAGGTGAAAGAGAATGGTATCAGTTGTTATCTAGAGTTATATGAAGAATGGTATCAGTTGTTATCTAGAGTTATATGAAGAATGGTATTAGTTGTTATCTAGAGTTATATGAAGAATGATATCAGTTGTTATCTAGGGTTATATAATTTATAACGTTATGTTAAAAATATTCTTTCTAAGCAATTGTGATTTAATAAATATTATTTGATTTTTTTTTATTTAATACTTTTGAAAATAGATGGAATATTTTATAAGAGCGTATTGGATTTCATTGAATACAGAGGAGATGTCTGAGTTATAATCCAAGTATTATGATATATATATATATATATATATATATATATATATATATATATTAAGGGTGATGATACATGGAAATGATGAAAAAGATAAATGTGAATGAAAATGTGAATGGAATATTTTATATATATGTAAGTTTACTGGATTCCAGTAAACACAGAGAAGATGTCTGAGTCATAATCAAAGTATTATGACATATGTGAATGGAAATGGAAATTGAAAGGAAAAATGTGGAATGGTATTGGTATAAATGGAATACTGATTGAAAAAAAAGGGGGGGATTGCAACAGACTTGCGTAAGTGGCTGTGTCAGGGCTGTGTGCGACACAGTCCAGCATTTATTATTTTTATTACGGCACGAAGATGCCAAGGGAGGATGTTAGCAGGTGGCCTTCCTCCAGGGATGATCTTCATTCCTTCTACCGGTAGTAAAAAGAGAGCAGGTACGATTAGGCGACTGATCATCGTCCTAACGTATCAGGCGACAGCAGATATCCCCAATATTTTTGAAAAGAAAGTGTTGACAATGGTTTTCAGATTTTTATACTGAAAACAGAAACATGATCTGAAATGATGGAATTATTGTTACAGATGAAGAGAAACTGATTTTATATTAATTTATATAATTGTTGCATAAGAAGGAAATGAGAAGATGATAGCGAAAGATTTGTTCAAGTTTATCATATTATTTTAGAAAAGTACACTGAAACGGTATATTGATTATTATATTATTTAAGAAGAGAAACTGATATTATATGATATTAGAAGAGAAACTGATATTATAATACTATATATTTCTTTTCGTACAAAGATAATTGGAAAGTGTATATATATTGAATGAAAATAAAATTCTTTCCATAATAACTGAAATTTGTTTTTGTCTATTATATATATATATATATATATATATATATATATATATATATATATATATATATATATATATTGATTTATTTCCCTTTGATGCTAATTGATAGAATTTATCTTGCTGAGCTATTTTATCTCATTCTTGCTATTATGTATACAACAGCTAGGTATGCCGATACTCCGCACTACACCCCGCAAGAGGGTACGGGAAAGATGAACTTTTGAGAGAGTGTTGGCAACGATTCCCGAGGTAGCTATCGGACGGTTGGGTACTGGTAGATTATGTACATTTAGTGTGTAAGCTGTTGTAATAAACTTTTGATTGTTGAAATGCTTCATGTCGAAGTGTTATTCAACAAGGTATTTAAGTATGATCCTGGTTTGTAATAACTGCTTAAATCTAAACTTTTAATATTATGGATGTTGTTCTCTGAGCATATGACAGGTGTGTAACATTATTAAGTGTGGGGTCTATTATGTAAGTTTTAGTATGAATTTATATTCCAGCTACCAAGAATGAAGTGTCACTAAACTGAAATTGGTCGTTGACGGTCCGGATTCCTGACCCCGGATCTGGGGCTGTCACACACCTGGCTTTGAGGATCCACATTTCCGAGAATTTATCTGCAGATTGCTTAAGGCATTGTATGGACTTAAGCAGGCTCCAAGGGCATGGTATGACACTTTGTCACAATTTCTTCTTGAAAATCAATTCACTAGAGGCACATTGGACAAGACACTATTTTACAAGAAGCATGGTGATGATATTATCCTAGTTCAGATCTATGTGGATGATATCATATTTGGCTCTTCAAATGAGAAGCTGTGTGAGAAATTCTCTAAGCTCATGCACAGCAGATATGAGATGAGTATTATGGGAGAGTTAACATTCTTTCTTGGATTGCAAGTTAGTCAGAGGAAGGATGGTATTTTCATCAGTCAAACCAAGTACATTAAGGATTTATTAAAGAAGTTTGACTTAGAAGATTGCTCACCTGCAAAGAAACCCATGGCCACTGCCACCAAATTGGATGAAGATGTCAAAGGCAAGAAAGTAAATATCTCAGTCTACAGAGGCATGGTTGGTTCTCTACTCTATCTCACTGCAAGTATGCCAGACATCATGTTTGCTACATGTTTGTGTGCAAGGTTTCAATCAAATCCAAAGGAGTCACATTTGATTGCTATAAAAAGGATCTTTAGATATCTGAAGGGTACTCCAAACTTGGGTTTATGGTATCCTAAGGACACAGGGTTCAATCTGGTTGGTTATTCTGATGCTGATTATGCTGGATGCAGAGTGGATAGGAAAAGCACCTCAGGTAGCTTCCAGTTTCTTGGACAAAGGTTGGTCTCTTGGTACAGCAAGAAACAACAATCTGTGTCAACTTCCACAGCCGAGGCTGAATACATAGCTGCTGGAAGTTGCTGTGCTCAAGTGCTTTGGATTAGAAATCAGCTTAGAGATTATGGACTTGTGTTGGAAAGAATTCCAATCATGTGTGACAACACAAGTGCAATCTCTATAGTTGCCAATCCTGTAAGTCATTCTAGAACAAAGCACATTGACATCAGATATCATTTCATTAGGGAGCATGCAAATAATGGAACCATTGAGTTGCATTATGTTCCTACAGATAAACAATTAGCTGATATATTCACTGAGCCATTGGATGAAGCCACCTTCACAGGGTTGGTTAGTGAGATTGGAATGTTGAATTCTTCAGAATCTGACTAAGTGAAAATGTCAACTAGATTGTTGCAGCTGTAAACACTTACTTTATCTAAATTCTCAATATTTTTGAAGTAAGTGTTGGTTGGATTATGATTTATAAATATTTCAAGTTTGTTGCATATGTTGAAAATCATATTCGAATTAGCTTGAAATTTCTATGAAATTTTAAGGCTATCACTAATTAATTTGTTAGAATATTCTTCATTTGAATAATTTTGGTAAATGTTGAAAAGATAGTGAAAATTAACTTTTATGAGTGAAAAGTATAGTTCGATGAGTCAGACTTCTCGAATGACTATCATGTCTATGGTCGACTTCTCTAACAAGTCTATTTGGAACACTCTTGAGTTCTCGAATAGTGCATTTTGGAGAAATCGTATAGAGACCTGCTTGACTTCTCGAATAGAACATTTGAGTTCTCGAATAGAACATTTGAGTTCTCGAATAGAACATCTGAGTTCTCTAATGACTGAGTTCTCGAATAGAACATTTGAGCTGTCGAATCATTTGAGAAGGATGAATTCTCGCTTAATATTAATTGATTTTGGATTTTTATTCAGAATTTTTAAATCACTCATAAAAACATATTTTATTTAATTTAGAATTAATTCTAAGTTAGATAACTGCTAGCTGTGAGTTACAAACTGCTTGAGATATCGAATAAGCCTTTCTTGACTTATCGAATAGTTGTTTTATACTTCTCGAATGACTGACTTGTCGATACAAAACATATATCTAATCGACAACTCAAGTCACTCACATATATACAATTCCACAACTGTTCAAATCATTTCATTCGATTTCTCAGGCAGCTAAAGTTCAAAAACCTCTGAAAACCCTAACGTCAAAAACTAAACTTCTTCAACCTTCATTCTCTTCTCATCTCTCTGTGTAACAATGGCAAATACCTAACTTACAATTCCTACCCACACCAATTTCATAGCAATAACCAACGATGTTGAAGCACCCAATGCAAACTTTAATTGCTTCGTTCGATGGATGTCTGAATCATACATCAAGGATGCACTCTCAGCCAACCCAACTCTGTATCTAGACCTACTAGAACAGTTTTGGAGAACTGCTACTGTGGAGGTCGTGGCCCTAGAGAATGCAATAACTTCATACGTAATCTACTGCAAGATTCAGGACAAGGAAATCACCATCACTACTGAAGACATGAATCAAGCACTGGGGTTACAACAAGAAGTGTATGACAGTCAAGCTACTGATCAGGAATTGGAAGACTTCTTTGATTTTATCAACTACTCAGATAGAATCAAGCTTGGAAATTTGAATAGGAAGTACTTGAGAAAAGAATGGAGCTATGTCTTTGCCACTATTCTTCAAGTCTTCACAGCAAGGAAGTCCAGCTTTGATCAAATCAGCACACCTGTTCAACAAATAGGCTATGCTCTAGCATATGGGAGAAAGATTGATGTTGGTTTGATCATAATGCAAGAATTGGATGGGAGACTTGGTAAGAAATTAGCCAAGAGAGGTAATGAAATTTTCTTCCCTCGCTTTATTCAATCTGTACTTAATTTCATAAATGATAAATTGATTGAATTGCCTGGGTTAGAAAAAAATAGAATAGGTTATCCGAAATCCATGACCAAACTCATTTTTGGTAGCTTGGAGACTAGGAATGATGTGGATGTAAGACTCAAAATAACTCCCCTTATGGAGAGTTTATTTAGGACTTACCCCCCACAACATGCCAATATGTGCCTCAAAATCTGAGTTAGCTAGGCCCAAGCAAGTAGAACAAAATGCTAACCCAGGGCCTGCTAACCAACCCTCACAGCCAAACACTTTACCAAACACAGAGCCACCTGCATCATCCTCTCAACAGGGTGGTTTCAGTAAAAAGGAGAAGAAGAGAAAACAGGTTGCTTCTGAACCTCTTAAAATCTTAACTGAAGCAGCCTTGGCTGTAGAATTAGGTTTAAAAAGTGAAGAACCTTAGTCACCCTTACTAAGGCCAAAGAAGAAGAAGAAATCTAAAACCACCTCTTCAGTCACACAAATGGCTGAAGTTGTAAAATCAGGGGCACACAGTTCACTAGATGTATCCTCTCAACAGGGTGCATCTATAAAATCAAGCATCCTCCCCAATGCATAATCCTGTAAAGAGTCAGCACATGGGAGTGATAAGGCTGGCACAACACTGAGTGGAGAGCACATCAATATTGAAACTCCCTCTATTTCTCAGGGGGAGTTGCCAAAATCTAATCTAAATGACACTTCTCTTCCAGAATCTCACACTAAAATTTCTTTGGAGCCTGCAACTCAAGCAATTGAGGAGCAAGACATTGATCACCAAGATTTTTCTTCTCTTGGTGAGCCAATGGACTCAAGTGACTTAGTGCATGACACTTTGCTCACCACCCAGGAACTACATTTAGATGGTGAGGGAATGCGAGCTGGGGCATATCCTAATGACACCATCAAAAACACAGAGGATTCACTAGTTTTCACTAGAGACTCTGTGCCTATGTCAACTATTGGTGTAACTCATCCCACTTCTGTGGAGACACCAGTAGTAGAGCCATTCCATCCGGTTACAGAAGTTGCATCTGTAACTGAGGATTCTAGCTTGCCTAGCTCTAGCTCTGACTTTATGTCACAATGGCTGAAGCCTGTGCAACATGGCAGTGATTCAGGATCAGGATCTGTTCCACCACAATTGACGGTTGAAGCACTTCAAAGCTTAGTTGTGGATCAGATTCCTGAGTTCACTAAAATTGCTCAGAATCTTCTCACTTCAAATTTGCCAAACCCAGACTATGAGGCTATCCTTCTATACCACAGAGATGATGTAGAGATGCAGAAGGAGAAAATTGTGGCTGA
Organism: Saposhnikovia divaricata; assembly: GCA_036435485.1. Lineage (NCBI taxonomy): Eukaryota > Viridiplantae > Streptophyta > Magnoliopsida > Apiales > Apiaceae > Saposhnikovia > Saposhnikovia divaricata. Next base: position 81,896,622 of record CM071598.1, read on the forward strand.
TACTGAGAGAGATGGCAAAGTAGATGCCTGGATGCAAGGAAAATTTGATCTCACTTTTAATGAAGCTCTTCAGTATCTAAGAGAGGAATACATCACTTCACTGGGCTCAAATGCTAAATCCCTAACTCCTGGTGAAGTGTATGAAGCCACCAATGACTCCTACAAAGGATTCCTCAAGGTTGCACACTACCTTGGCAAAGGTGTCAAATCAGAAGTCAACAAGGTAAGTGATGCAACAGACAAGTCCGTGGGAGAGATAAAGAGGGCCTTTAATGCAAGGTTCCCTCAGTTGGATAGTGTTCTTAAAGACATCAAAGTCTGCAACTCCACCTGCACCAAGATGGATAATGGTCTAGCTATACTAAAGGATGCTGTCACAGGTCTGGGGCATAAATTCCAAATCTTATCTGATCAGACAACTGATACAAATGCCATGTTGAGGACTCTGTTTAAAAATCAATATGGAGATAGGTTGGTGTCTGAAGTCCCTGTGCATGAGATGACCAAGTTTGAAGTGGAGAGACTGAAAGATCAATCACTATCAGGTTTTAAAGCCACTAAGTTGTTCACAAAGGTGGAAACTCTTGAACAGGAGGTGGTCTCTCTCAAACAGTCCAATGCTCATCTGACAAACCAAGTTGCAACTCTCACTGAGCAGTTAAACACTCAAGCCTCCGCCACAGCTGATGTTCTTCTACATCAACAATCTATGTTGTCTGCAATGATGAAGCATATATGTCTCCCTCTTCCAGATGAATCTGCCACTCTCACCTCTTCCAACCCAAGGGCCCCTACTAAAGCCTCAGTGCCTGACTCCAAGCCTAAGGGGGAGAAGAGAAACCTAAGGGACTCAAAGCCTAAGGGGGAGTCAAAAGAGGAGAAGTCTAGAAAGGAGAAACCCAAGGAAAAAGGTATTACAATAAATGAGGGTGGTCATCAAAGGAGTTCAAAATCTATAACCCATGTTCCAGGAAAAGGGAAAGCCAAAGTTGATGAACCTCCAACTACTCTGCCAGTTACTACTCTACCAACTGTGCACATCATTACTCTCAGTGGCCAGAAGCAATCCATCACCACGTCAGTGGTTGCAGGGAGTATGCCATCTGATAAACCTCCATCCTCCAAACTTGAAAGTGCCAAGCCTGTAGAAGTAAAGGTCGTTACTGAGGCCAAGCTATAAGAAATCGAAAACTCTAATGATTATCATGATGATGCATTCTTGGAGATTCTGAAAGTCTCAAGAGAACAGGCTGGTGACACTCAATTGTATCTAATGAGCTTGAAGGATAAGATCGATTACTTCACTGTGATACCTAGAAAAGTTGATAGCTCATGGCTCAAGGAAGTAATGATGGTAGCAAAATCCAGAATCTGGCATCTAACCTACAAAACTCTACAAGCCTTAAAACACTCAGAGATAGATGCGCTGATTGAGCTCATAGAGAAGAGGAATGTAAATGAAAATAATAAGACTCTGTATGATGACTTGAGGAATGGCCAACCTTCAAGGCTGCCAAAAGTGATTAAGAAGCCATGGACAATCATCTATCAGTCTGGCACCAGAGTTGAAGAGATTAAATAATTAGTCATTCCCAATGATCTCACTTCTCGAAATCACAGACTCATTATTGCCATCATTGATCTACTGCAAAAAAAGAAGGGGACAAGTACTGCTGAAGAGATAGAGGCACTGCACATTCTCAGATCATACATTGCAACTGGTGTAATTCCAGAAATGGCCAAGCAAAGGAGGAATAAGGATGATGAAGATGAAGACAAGAGTGATGGGAGGAGAAGTCATCACAGGAGTGATAAGGGGGATGGGGATAAGAAGAAGAAGAAAGACAGCAAGGACAAGAAGGATGATGACCAAGGCAAAGTCTATGAGAGGAAGAATGGAAAATAGCAAGCCTTAGGCATTGCTAGCAGTAATCTCACCACAACACAAGACTCTAAGTCTAGGGTGAATGCTGTTAGTAATGACCTACCAAAATCTAATTCCATGGCTTCTGCAACTGTTTTACCACCTCAAGAAAAGAAGAAAATTCAAGTCAAGAAACCATCTGTATGTTTCAAAAAGCAAACTGCTAATGGAATACTACAATGGTCTACCAATAAAGGTCACATACTACTGCCAAGCAACCACACTAAAAGGATCAAATTCAAACAAGCAGCAAGAAAACCAAAGCTTTCCAAATCAAGAACCCTAACAATCTATCCAGGCCTAAAACACCAACCACTAGATGAAGACAACAATGAAGACCAACTGGAATACCTTAGAGCTCAAAGAATCTATCATTTTTCAATCATTGATGACTCCCTTGAGATCAAGTATACTGATGGAAGACGGAAGAAGTTTAAACAAGGGCAGTGTCAAAATTGGGGCAAGTTATATGACATAGAAAGGATGATTGCCATGTTGGATGCAAATGATAAAGTGGAAAGAGTATGGAAGCTGGAACTGATTGACTTTGTGAAGATGAAGAGAGATCATGAAGAGCTGATAAGAAAGGGGTACCTTGAGAAGTGGATGAAAAGGGAAAAAGAAATTGATAAACTGGAAGCTGAAGCAGAAGTGTTGAGGGCTAAGGGATTGTGTAGAGTTCAATTCAATCCCTATGTGGTGAAGTATAGGAGAAGAAATGGAGATAATGTCAATATAAGAATGAACCTACTCAATCACTATCCTGCCAACATTCTGAAACCAGTACTCAAAGTTTTATCGTTATGTATGTTAGGCTTGTTATCAGGCATGAAATTGTGACTAAGGGTCTTACTCACAATTTGGGGGAGATTGTTAGTCACAGAGACATGCCTGTACTCATATAATAACAAGCCTAACTATGTGTAATGCTATGCATTACCTACATGACCTCTTAACTGAGGGAACCTCTAGTTTTAGAATTTCTATTTGTTTTGTACTTGTAATAGACATCAAATCCTAGTTGTATAACTGTACTTATAAAGTCAAGAATAATGCTTGAAAGAAGTTCCAAGGTTCATGAATCATGCCTCAAGCAAGGAGATAAAGACTGTCAAATAATCACAGTTGGGATTTGAAGAAATGAAGAATTTGCCTAAGTACCAATTTGAGAAGTATGTTTGTTTTATTCGAGAAGTCTAGCATTCGAGAAGTCAGGGATTCGATATCTCAAAAGACACTGTTCGATATCTCTGAAGGTGAACCAGTCAAAGCCTAATTCGAGAACTCAGAGATTCGACATGTCTAATACTCTATTCGAGAACTCATGGAGTCAACAAGTCAAAGCATCATTCGAGTTCTCTAAGAGTCAACAAGTCAATGCTCTATTCGATATCTCAAGGACTAAAGAAGCTATTCGATATCTCAGGGATTCGATAAGTAAATTGCTCTATTCGATATCTCAAGGGTTCCTGAAGAAAAGACTTATTTTCGAGAAGTCATTCGGTATGTCGGTTTAACACTATTCGAGAACTCAGAGTTATCGATTAAGCCTCTAGTTCTCGAATCACCAACAGAGTTACTTCTCGAATACAATCTTGGAGACAAAATACTGAAGAATTGTACAAGTCAGAAACCTGCAACAAGCTAAAGCACTTTATGGACCACAATCTGTAATGTACTTTGAAAAAGCCTACAAAGAAGCTTGGAGAGATGTACAAGAGACAAAGAACTAAAGAAGTGGATCTGAACAGATCTTTGCAAAGTCAAACCTGTAGTCGTTTGGATGCTTACTCAAAAAGGATAGACAAACTAGAAAGTAAAAATGTTTAGCTACCTTATTTGTAGTAAGTAGGTTGTATTCATGCCCTATAAGGATACATCCTCACTTCCTTAGAAGTTAAGTTTTTCATACACAAAAGAAAACATCTCTCTGAGATAAACGAAGCTGAGAATACTAACTTTTGTATTCACAGATTGTAGCAAAATCTTTATCTAATAATATATTAGATTAAAGTGATATTGTGTTGTGTTGCTCACTTATTATTTTCTGCACTTAAATTATAGCACACACTTAACACATATCTTGCTATACAGATTCAAGAACAACAAAAAGTTCAAGAATCCATTCACCCCCCTCTGTATTCTTTCTTGTATTCTATACTCAACAACATGGATTCCCATCTCGAGCTAAGAGTGAATCTGCAGATCATATTAAATCTTATGCACAGACCAATATCGATCATTATACAAGATTCCAAGGTGAACTGAGAAAGAAACTTGGACTTCAACCAATCTTTCGTAAAGGCATAACATCTGAAAGAGATCGTCTCTACTACTCTGAAATGCACAAGTTACTGCCAGAAATAGCGGAACCAGAAGAAGGAGAGTTAAGTGATCAAGACACATCTGATTGAAGATCTGCTCTACATGTTATATCTTTAGAGCCTAGATAGAACAAGATAGGTTAATTGTTTTATATGATCAGTCTAGAAGATCATCTATCTTGTATTTATCTTTATGTTTGAATCTGGAAAATGTTATATATAAACCAGAACTCTTTCATTATTTACTTCAAATTTAATGTTTTTATCTTTTACTTGTTTAAGTTGAGTTATCCTCTAGGAATTTGCTTGTTATTTTCTAACAAACAAATAGGGGGAGATTGAAAGGCATATGACACTGCCTATTTGTAGTTCGAGGATTCAACTCAACTTAAATTAGTTTGTAACAGTAAATAATCATATTAACTGTCACAGGAATCTCAGAAAGTACTATTTGTCAGAAGAAAGGACAAAGTCAATCTATAGTTTTGATGTTTTACACTGGAAGAAGATTCAGTCAGCTGATCAAGCCTCGGTGTGGCATTGAAGCAAGTGGATTTATTTAGAGTGACAGAGAATTCTGTGAAGACAGTATCAGTTAGATAATTTGAAGAGTGTTGAGAAAAGAAATAGACCACAACTCATAGTCAAAATGAAGAACAGAGATTGGAGTTAGTCGTTCATGAACCAGACCGTGCATCGAGCGTCACCAAATATTCAGTGGAAGTTCTTTATTTATTTCAGTGGTTTACAGTGAAGGTTAGACTATGTAAAAGAATTATGTTAATTCTTTCTTAATAAATTTAAAGTATTTAGTTACTTAATTAATAAATTAATTCTTCAATAGTTAATTTATTTATTAAGCTAATTATTGAAATTAATTAATTCAGAATTAATATAAATTACTAGAGTCTATTGACATTGTTTTAAGACTATGATTTAAAGTTAAAAGACCATTTGAAATAGTCTGATTAATAGTCTAAAACATTTTAAAGAGAACAGTCTGCAAAGAAAAGGGAAAGTCTGCCAGAAAAACAGACATTAAAGACTATCAGGATAGTCATTCCGATAGTCTGCAAAGAAAGGTGGATAGTCTGCAAGCACTGATAGTCATGCCGACAGTCTGTAATTTAAGTGGATAGTCTACACGCACTGATGGTCATGCCGACAGTCTGAATTTCAAGTGGATAGTCTGCAAGCCTTTGAATAGTCTGTTTAGTATTAAATCAAGGAAGTTGACTCTTCAACACAATTTGTCTATAAATTAGACAAACACGAACAGAAGGCAAGAGACACAGAGATAGAAGCAAAATGATACAGACCCAACATAAAAACTCTCTCATCTTTAAAGCTCAACCAAGAAGAATTAAATTGCCATAAATTCTTGAGTTCTTTGTTTCAAGGATTGTATCCGTAAGAACTTAATTATTTGTGACTCTCTTACTACTAGCGAATTAATTTTCCTAGTTCTTATCTCGATTTTTATTAACTAAATTAGAAAAGTTCATGTCGAATTTTCTAATTAGTTTTTATTAACTTGATAATACTCTGTACCGAATTTGAAATAACCCTCAAGTTTAATATATCGTTATATTTAACTTGAATATTGTTTCAATTTATTTCGCACAAATTTGTCTAAACTAAATTTTATTTAACGGACAAATTTCTATAAAAAAGTAAAGATTGTATTCAACCCCCCTTCTACAATCTTAACGGACCTAACAATGAGAATAGAATTTTAAAAAGAAAATTATAATACGAAAAGGATATGATTAAAAAAGGATAAAATTGAATTTTATTTAATTTTTTGACTAATAATAAAAAAAAAGTTCATATTTACTATTTGACATCTATCTCGAGATCTAGAAATCATATTTGGATGATTTTACAGCCCACGCGAAGCTCATAAAATTATCTTTAATTTAGTGATGATTTAACGATTATTATCCAAATGAAAACACTCAGAATCAATAGAAATATAATTACAAATTTTACACTAATCCTATTCACTGTAGAACACCTACATTGATAATCCTATTTAATGTAGAAAACCAAAATATATATGATTTAAATCACTGACATACACTTTTTTCGTATTTCAATATAAATATACTTGTTATTTTACATGTTAAAATAGAAAATATTTTTAATGTTAAATCTAACGTTTTACATTTATTTATTTTATGATCTAACCGTTCTTATTTATTTTGTCCTATTGAACACCAGACTATCAACTACCAATTTTTTTGACAAATTCACTCTTACAATTATTATTAAAACTGTATTTGATTGTTAGTAAAACTATCTTCAAATATTAAGAAGGGTATATTGATAATTAAAATGTAATATAAGTAGATTTCGTAAAGGGTGAATGCCCAAAATACCCATTTTTTCACTTTCTCTCGCCAAAATGCCCATATTTCCTAACAACTGCCCAAAATGTCCACTAGATGCGCTAGATCGTGCAGCGTATCCTTTGATACGCCAACAGCACAGGCGTATGTGCTTCTCACGCCTCTGACATGGGTGTAAAGTGACCAGGGATGCGTCTCTAACAGCCACGCAACAAGAGATACGCATCTTGAAGATGCGTATCACACGTCATCACAGAGCTCTCCAACGACGACAACAATGGCGATTCCGGTGTTAATTTTCGAGCTCTTCCTCCGTCCACCTCCCAGACTTTCCCTTCACATACCATATACCATTAGAATCGGGTTTCGATTCTCTACATACCTATAATTGTTTTATAACAGTTCAGGTGCCGGATTGCAAACGCCCAAAACGGCGATTCAACCAACTGAAAAAACTTCGACGAGCTTCGTTTCGCCCCTACGGGGCCGGAGGTGATAAACGAAGTTCGGGAAGATCAAGTACACGAGCTTGTAGTCATTTTATGATGCTGTAGTCGTGTGGATAGTGCATGGAGAGAGTTCAATCGAAGGGAAGAAGCCGGAAGATAAAAGTCGTCGGCCAAAAGCTCTCATTTTTCAGGCGATGTTTTGAGTTTTCTGGCACGCTACAGTAACAGCGGACACGCCCACGGGAGTGGCGTATCCCGTGGGTACAGAAGTCGGTGTTTTCAGAATTTGGTATTTTGGTTAGTGGGTAGTGAAATTTTAGGCATTTTGGTCATTCTTTCGTAAATCGAATATAATTTTCAACATAAAAAATCGTCAATTCTTCCCTCTTTTATTTCTGCATAGTTTTAATTGGAAAATAATTGTTAAACCATCACTAAATTAAAGATCATTTTGTTAATTTTATGGGCTGTAAAATCGTTCAAATCAAATTTTAAGAATTCAAGATTAAACACAAATATTATATAGAACGAGTAAAATCTTGTATATATATCAATTTTATAACAACAATTTGATATGCAAATTAATAACATATAAATATTAAAAAAAGTTAATATAATTATAGATCTTAAAAAAGGAATTGCACGGCTTATAAATTAGTATGTATGTATATATATATATATATATATATATATATATATATATATATATATATATATATATATATATATATATATGGGGGGGGTGATTCAGGTGAGAACAATTTTTATATGAGAATAGTGAGAACAATTGTTCTGCACTCCTTTAAAAAGTGCAAAACAATTACTTTTCATATTTTGCACATTTTTATTATTGTATTGTTCTGCTGCAGAACAATTGTGTTTTCACTGTTCTCACTGTTTTCAATCAGAACGTGACCCACATATATATATATATATATATATATATATATATATATATATATTGAAGTACTACAACTTTATCGTTTTGTATTGTATATATAAATTTGGTTTCCTTACTAAAATTCATAGAATCATATTAGATCATAGACCGACTATCTCAATCGTTGTTGCATCAAACAAGTGATTAAGAAGATTATTATCTAAAACTGTGAAAACATTCCTTGAATATAAAGGATCAATCTATATATCTATATCTATATATATATATATATATATATATATATATATATATATATATATATATATATATATATATATATATATATATATATATATATATACTAATAGCAGAAGATCATAGAGTTGAGGTGGCGGCACGGAAATTCTTCAAAACAGTTTTATTATTTTCTCATTTACCGCCCCCCTGAAAGAGTGCCGCCTGATCTTAAACTAGACATCGAACCACTACTCGTACATTCTTTTCACGTTTTATTTCAAATCCTAGGTGCTAAAGGTAACTCTGTGTATGATTTCTTTTTACTGCCAATTATGTTTGTATGATTTTTGGGTAACCTTGCATGATTTTTACATACTTGGTCTAGCTTAGTTAATTTTCATTTTATTATCTTTGCCTAAAAAAAATTGATTTATCAAATATTTAACCCGAATCTATCATCATCTTTAACATTATCTTTATGTATATCAGATATTCATATATCATATTAAAACATGGACTTGCTTAAACATTTAATACTGCTTTAAACAACCCTAAAAATCTACAAGGAAGCATAAATAGCGATAAACAAAAAGTTGATAAAACAATTAATAATTTATTCAATTAAATTGTGTTAATTATAAACTTTTTTACGAGTGCTGGTGGCTAATTAAATTGTAGTCAATCTATATTTCTGATTTTTCATTTCTAAATATTATATTAATATTATGATAAAAATTTTTAATATTAATTTACTTTTACAATCTTAAAATTTTACGATTTAACTATTTTAACTATTTTTCCTGATTTGGGGCTGCTCAACTCAGTCGTTACCAGATCAAGTTTGTTACTTTTGTGAAAAAATTTGGTGTGCAAGTTAATTAGTGTTAAATCGTAAATATAAATTATAATATAATAAAAGAAAATGATCGATATTTTCAAAACTTAGAAAACTAATATGTATTTAAAAATTTAATATTACATTTATTCAAAAATAACTTGGTGTTGTGCTAGAATTATAAAAGGAATATTGGCTAAATCAAAATGTATTTGATATTTTTTCATTCTCAATCATGTACATTGTAATATTTACAAAAATAAAATTGTTTTAAAAAAATGAAAAATAATTCATCGACAAATTCAATAAAGCTAAACAATAATAGAACTTCTTGCTGACACTAACGAGAATATAAAAACGGGAATCGACTAAATGAAATGTATTTAAGCTAAAATTTTAATTTTTTCAAAAAAAAGATAAAATTTTAATATTTTCAAATTTAAATTAAGAAGGGTATTGTGATAATTAAAACGAAATATGAGTAGATTTAATAAATCGAATAAAATTTTCAACGTAAAAATTCGTCAATTTCTTCTTTCTTTTGTTTATGCATAGTTTTAATTGGAAAATAATTGCTAAACAATCACTAAATTAAATATTATTTTGTTAATTTCATATGGGCTGTAAAAGCATCCAAATAAAATTTTCAAAATTCAAGATAGAACACAAATATTAAATTTGAACGTGTAAAATCTTATATATATATATATATATATATATATATATATATATATATATATATATATATATAATCTTATTTATAGAACACGTTAGGGGTGATCATAAACCGCATCAAACCGCAAAAACCGTCAGTACCGTGCCAAAAGAGAGTGTTTCACTCAGAAGCTTCAAATAAAATTTCTTGATTTTTCAGATTTTATTTCCTTGCATTTAATAGCATTTTAATTAGTCATTAATTGTACATCTTAAATACACTTTATTTTATATTTAATATAAAATTTTAGCAATCTTGATTAGAACATTATAATTATGATATTAATATATATATTAATTATCTATATAGAAGTACAATTATTTCAAGATAAAATGATAGAAAAATTATTTATATCGTCCATTTCTAATCCTTATTCAAAATAACTACAATTTTTTTCGGCACCAATAAATAGACGATTTTAACTTTTCGATATATTCGTAATCATTAACCGTAAGAATCATGATAAGATATGAAGTATATAAATTCTCGAATTAACATGGACAAAATTTGAATACAAGTAATATTGTAGAATTTATTTATACACTTGAAGAAATTACACAAGGGATGACCAACTCGATTAAATTGAATTAACCTTCTTCACTGATTCATTGTTCAATTATATTGTGATGGAATATATTAATATTCTAACTAAAGACATTCTTATACTATTACTAATCAATTAATCATGTATGTATGTTATGAATTGGGCATCGACGTTTAAGAACGTTAATTAGCTATATTTAATATATATTTATAAATTTTTATTATAATGTTAAATATAATTGATGTGTTTTAATCAGTGTTTAAGTGTTACAGTGAATTATCAGAGTTTAGCTGGAAGCGGTCAGAGTTTAGTGTAAACCCTGACAGATGGAAGCTCGACAGAGTTTGTCAAACTCTGTCTGGAGGCAGCGTCTACTGGTCAACAGTGATTGAAGATTTATTATGGAAGCGATATCTTTGAAGATTGAATAACTGTCAAAGAGATTGAGTTGACGAAGGAGACGAGTAGCAATCGTAATTGATATCAATTGTATAGCTAATTTATAGGAGTATCAATTATCGATTGTATAGAAGCTGTATATTTTATAAATACAGTTAGGTTAACCCTAGAAGGGTATCGTGCATCGAACTATCTTTATTGTAACCTAGCAGCTCTTTGTGATAGTTTACATCACAAAGAGGGTTCTTAATACCAGAAGTTTTAAAGTGCATAATCATCTTACTCGTTAAACTCTCATACGAATTTGATTATTAATTGTGTATTCGGCCTAACAAGTGGTATCAGAGCCAATCTGTTACTTTATTACAGGTTAAGATCCAAACACAACAATAATCATGTCAGCAATTCCTCCACCAACACCTACTAGTTCTGAAAAGGCTCCTACTACTGTGAGTCGTTATGAACCAATCAGGGTTCCTATTCTCAGGCCATTAGAGTATGCCATGTGGAAGGTCAAGATGACTATGTTTCTGGAGGCTACAGATCCAGAATATCTTGACAGGATTTATGAAGGCCCTCACAATCCTACAAAGCTATCTGTTGCAACTGCTGGTGAAGAAGCTAAAATAGTTCCAAAGGAAAAGAAGGACATGACTCCTGAAGATCTATCATCAATTGCTAAGGATGCAAAGGTTAGGCATTTACTGCATAGTGCTTTAGACAATGTTATGTCTAACAAAGTGATTAACTGCACCACTGCAAAAGTGATATGGGATGCTCTTGAAGTCAGATGTCAAGGAACTGCTGCTATTAAGAAGAATAGGAGAAACATACTCACACAAGAGTATGAGAATTTTGAGGCTAAACCTGAAGAGACCATGACAGAAACATTTTATAGATTCTGTAAATTGCTTAATGATCTGTCATTGGTCAACAAAGAGTATGATCTAGAAGACTATAATCTCAAGTTTCTTCTTTCTCTACCTGAAAAGTGGGATGTGAAAACAACCACTATTAGAGACAACTATGATCTTGCTGAAACAGAGATTGATGAAATCTATGGGCTGCTCAAAACTCATGAATTGGAAATGGAGTAGAGAAACAGGAGATCAAGCAGGAAGGCAAAGTCTGTTGCTCTTAAGGTTGATGAGAAGCCTCAGAAGAAGGAGGCATCAAGAAGGAAAATGAAGGGAAAAGCTTTGGTCATACACTCAGAAAGTGAATCATCAAACTCTGATTGTGATTCAAACTCTTCTGAATCATCTGACTATGAGGATGATGAAGAAGAAATGAGGAAAATGGCTGTGTTGATGGTGAAAACCTTCAAGAAAATGGGTTTCAAGAATTTCAAGAAAGGGAAAAGGTTTTCTAGAGACTCAAATGAAGAAAGAAAAAGCTTCAGGAAGTCTGATAAGAGAGATTCAAGGGGAAAGAAGGATAAGTCTGAAATTCAATGCTACAAGTGTAAGGAGATGGGTCACTATGCTCCTGAGTGCAAGAAGGGTAAAACTGGAAAGGTACTCTACACTAGAGGCAGAGATTGGGCAGACACTTCAGATTCTGATGAAGAAGTGAACTATGCTCTCATGGCTACTACTGAATCAGAAACTTCTGAAAATCAGGTACCTCTAACTACCTATGCTTACAATATTGATGACATTGCTCAATTAAGAATTTATCTTAAGTCATTGCATATAAGTTATAGGGATCAGACTTTAGAGAATGAGAGGATAAAAACTGAAAATTCTGAACTTAAGGTTAGAAATAAACTTGTTGAAGAAAAACTTGAAAACATGCAACAAGTTCAGAAAGAGAGAGATGATGCTGTTTCTATAGAACAGGATTTGCTTCAGAAATATAAACAACTAGAATCTGAGTTGGAGGAAGCAAATAAGAAAATTAGGACTTGGACTAATTCTGGAAAGGACACTCAACAGATTTTTCAAACAGACACTGTTGGTCTAGGTTATAATGAGGGAGATGGACTAAGATTTCAAAATCAAGTTAAAATCAGACCTCATTTTGTGCATGGAGCCAGTAAATTTTTGTCTGATAATGAAAAAGAAGCTGTTAAAAATGAACCAGTAAAAACTAGTGTTAAACAGGTTAATATTGGTTCAATGACAGATAAACAACTCAAACATAAACTGAAGGAGTTAAAATCTGTTAAGAAACAGGAAGTGTCAAATAAGAACAGAAATGGAAAAGTAGGCATCACTTCAGGAAATAAACCAATGCTTGCTAGTTATGCTCCAAGAAAGACATGTCATAACTGTGGTAGTACTAAGCATCTTGCAAATTTCTGCAAGAAAAACAAAAATATAAACTCTTTACCTTCCAAGTCTGAGGTAAAGAAGGATTTTGCTAGAACTAAGCCACAGACTTTATGCACATACTGTGGAAGCACTTGGCATTCCATTTATACTTGCAGACAGTATCATGCTATCTATCATAATTACTATGAACTGAAACCCAATCTGAAATGGGTTAAAGTTAATACTGCAAGTGTAAACTCTGATACTGTTAGCTCAAACTCTGATAATGTTAATTCTGCTGCTAAAGCTAACAAAGTTAAGAATGTCAAAGGATCCAAGCAAGTCTGGATCCTTAAATCTAATCCTCAGTAATTGCTTGTGATTGCAGGGCAACAGGGAGGCAACCCTAGTTGTGGACAGTGGATGTTCAGGACACATGACTGGAAATAAAGCCCTGCTATCAGACTATGAGGAGAAGGCTGGCCCAAAAGTTTCCTATGGTGATGGCAATGTAGGAAGAACATTGGGATATGGCAATATTAATCTTGGAAATGTCATCATCAACAATGTAGCTCATGTCCCAGGACTCAAGCATGACTTGCTATCTGTGAGTCAAATCTGTGACAAGGGATATCATGTAGATTTTCAACCTGAATATTGTGAAGTTAGCAGCAAATCTACAGGAAAGGTTGTTCTAGTTGGTAATAGGCAAAACAACATTTATGAAATCAAGCTCTTAATAGACTCTGTTGGAAAAGCTGTTTGCCTGTCTACAAGAATGTCTAGTGAAGAGAGTTGGAAGTGGCACAAGAAACTCTCACATTTGAACTTGAACAACATCAATGAATTGATCAGAAAGGATCTTGTAGGAGGACTCCCAAAGGCTCTGTTAAATGTTGATGGCCTATGTGATTCATGTCAAAAGGCCAAGCAAAAGAAGTCATCTTTCAAGAGCAAGACAGAATTTTCAATCACTGATCCTTATCATCTTCTGCATGTTGATCCAGTAAATGTTATGTCTATAGCAAGGAAGAAATATGCTTTAGTCATTGTTGATGAATACACTAGATTCACTTGGGTGTATTTTCTAGCAAAGAAGGATGAAACTACTTTAACTCTGATGGAGCATGTGAAGCTTCTGGACAAAGGATCAAGTAACAAAGTCAGAATCATCAGAAGTGATAATGGAACTGAGTTCAGAAATGCAACAATGGAAGAATTCTGCAAGGACAATGGAGTGAAGCAAGAATTTTTAGCACCTGGTACACCACAACAAAATGGTGTAGTTGAAAGGAAAAATAGAACCTTGGTTGAAGCTGCCAGAACTATGCTTGATGAAGCAAAATTGCCAACTTATTTCTGGGCAGAAGCTGTTCAAACTGCTTGTTTTACTCAAAATGCCACACTGATCAATAAGCATGGAAAGACACCATATAAGATGGTGAAGAAAAAGAAGCCTAACCTGAAATACTTTCATATTTTCGGGTGCAAATGCTTTGTTTTGAAGACTCATCCTGAACAGTTGACCAAGTTTGAGCTAAAGGCAGATGAAGGAATTTTTGTTGGCTATCCACTGTCAACAAAGGCATTCAGAGTTTACAATCTGAGAACTAAAGTGATCATGGAATCTATACATGTGTCTTTTGATGACAAGAAGATAACTGGACTTGAAGACAAAGATGAATATGATCAACTGAACTTTGAAAATGAAGATTTAAACTCTGTTGAAGTAAACTCTGATCAAACAATTCTGACAAACTCTGTTGAAACAAACTCTGAACCTCTACTGGTAAACACTGGAGAAACTTCTCAGCCACAACAAAGGGAAGAACCAGTTGAGGGGGAGCATGATCAAGATGAAGACTCAAACACTGATACTGAGTCAACTGAAAAATCTGGATCAAACTCTGATGATTCAAACTCTGAAAATTCAAATTCTGACTCTGGGCAGTCAAGTTCAGGGGGAGTCTCAGAAAATGAAGAAAGACCACAACAAAATCAGGAGAGCATGGATCAAGGGGGAGGATCACATGCTGACAGAAGTCATTTGCCTTCTACTAGGAAATGGACCAAATCACATACACCTGATTTGATAATTGGTGATCCAGATGCAAAAGTGAAAACAAGAAGTGCCACTGCAAGTGAATGTTTGTTTCATGCGTTCTTGTCTAAAAATGAACCAAAGAAAGTGGAAGAAGCTCTTCAAGATGCTGATTGGATAACAGCAATGCAGGAAGAGTTGAATGAATTTGAAAGGAATGAAGTTTTGACCCTTGTACCAAGGCCAAAGAACAGATCTATTGTTGGTACTAAATGGGTTTTCAGAAACAAGACTGACAGTGAAGGTGTTATCACAAGGAACAAGGCTAGACTGGTAGCAAAAGGCTATTCACAGCAGGAAGGAATAGACTATGATGAAACATTTGCTCCAGTTGCAAGATTGGAGGCAATCAGAATTTTTCTAGCATATGCCTCTCACAAGAAATTCAAAGTGTTCCAGATGGATGTGAAAAGTGCTTTTCTGAATGGGAAGCTTGAAGAAGAAGTGTTTGTTGAACAACCACCAGGATTTGTGGACCCCAAATATCCAGATTATGTCTACAGGCTAGATAAAGCACTATATGGACTTAAGCAGGCACCAAGAGCATGGTATGAGACACTTGCTCAATTTCTTCTAGAAAGTGGATTCAACAGAGGTACAATTGACAAAACTCTGTTTTATTTCAATCAAGGAAGTGACCTCCTTTTAGTTCAGATATATGTTGATGACATTATCTTTGGGTCTACTAATGATAAACTCTGTAAGAAGTTTGCCAAGCTCATGCAGTCCAGGTATCAAATGAGCATGATGGGAGAGCTTAGTTACTTTCTAGGCCTACAGGTGAGACAAACAGATGATGGTATCTTCATTAATCAAGAAAAATATACCAAAAATCTTTTCAAGAAATTTGGTATGCTTGACTGTTCATCTGCATCAACTCCCATGGCAACAGCAACTAAATTGGACAAAGACACAGGAGTTTCAGTGGATATGACAAACTACAGGGGCATGATAGGATCTCTTCTTTACTTGACAGCTAGTAGGCCTGACATCATGTATGCAACCTGTCTTTGTGCAAGGTTTCAGGCAGATCCTAGAGAGCCACATCTGACAGCTGTGAAAAGAATCTTCAAGTATCTCAAGGGCACCATATCATTAGGTCTGTGGTACCCCAGAGAATCAGATTTCAAGCTACTTGGGTATTCTGATGCAGACTTTGCAGGCTGCAAGATAGACAGAAAGAGCACTAGTGGAAGTTGTCAATTTCTTGGTGACAGACTTGTCTCTTGGTACAGCAAGAAACAGAAATCAATTTCTACATCTACAGTTGAAGCAGAGTATATTGCAGCTGGTAGCTGTTGTGCACAGATCTTGTGGATGAAGAATCAATTGCTGGAATATGGATTGAGGTACAGTAAAATTCCTATTTACTGTGATAATCAAAGTGCTATTGCTATGACAGGTAATCCAGTACAGCATTCAATGACCAAACACATCAGCATAAGGTACCACTTCATCAGAGAACATGTGGAAGAAGGGAATATTGAACTACATTTTGTGTCTACAGAACAACAGCTTGCAGATATCTTCACCAAACCATTGAGTGAAGCTACATTTACAAGACTGGTCAATGAACTAGGAATGGTCTCTGGTTCTGACTAGGAATGTTGGTTAGATTCAAATTTTACTTATGTAATGTGCTGCTCATATTTCCTTGATTTGTTAAGTGCTAAGTGAACTCTGTTAATTAAACTCTGTTATGCATACTCTGATAATCTATTTTTCACTGCTAAACTCTGTTAAACTCTGTCAGCATGCCTGTAAGTCATACACTGCTAATAAGTTTGATAAACTCTATGAACTCTGAGTTGATTTTTGTCTGAGTGAAAACACCAATGAAGAAATATGTATGAAGCATGATTCTCAGCAATTAATCATGAATCTTTCTGAGTTATTGTGATCCAATCTTAGATTGTACAGAAAGTTAACACAGCATGATACTGGTTCATATTTATAGCATCTCTTAGTTTATTTTGTCCTAAACTCTGAGTCTATAAATACTGTGTGCATTGCCTTTCATGAATAACTACTGATGTTGATGAACTCTAAACTCTGTTAGTTATACACTGGTAGATTAAAATGCTTACTGCAATACCCCAAAGAAAATGTATATAGGTTGCTATACTCCTTTGAGATTATGTTGGAGACTAGGATGACCCAGGAACTTATTGGTATATAATATGTGCTAAAATTCTCTGATTTTTGGTGACTAGTCAAAGACTAGGATGACCCAGGAACTTATTGGTATATAATATGTGCTAAAATTCTCTGATTTTTGGTGACTAGTCAAATACTAGGATGACCCAGGAACTTATCAAAATGATAAGGGCTAAAATTTTTGAATTTTTGGTGACTAGCTCCAACCTCTAATTACTGGAATGAATAGAATAAAAAAAAAATAGCAATAAAGGGGGTATAAAATAAATTAAATGTTACTGTATATAGATTGACTACTACAGAGTTTAGCTTTCATCATACAGTCAGTGTTTACTATGAGAGTTTGTGCATCCAGTGTTTATTGATTTACTTTATGGATTTTATGAAAAATTAGATGTTCTAAAAATTGATTTGGTAAACTCTGCTTCACACACACATATTTTCACAACTGTGCAATTTTTGAAAGGGTTTCGGTGATAAAGTTGGAGAATTGACAAACGCTGCTGATTTGTGATTAGTACTCTGAGGTAAATTTTCTTTTGGACAAATTGAAAATTTTGGAGTAAATAGTGCTTTTGATAACTGTTAATAAGTGTATTGTGTTAAAGTGTCTTGGAAATAGGAAAGAGAATACAGCGGTGATTCAAGTAATCCCTAATTGTTCTGTTCCTGATTTAATTGTGGTTATTGTTGATGAATTTGTTCCTTATATGATTACTTTAATTAGTTTTCATATTCACTTCTTTGATTTAATTCTTTGAAGAACAGTTCATAAACATAAAAAAATTGCAGAACACATTGAATAAGATTAGAGAAACAGGATCCTTCATTGATAATAAGAAAGAGATTACATGAAAATATTACATCTTTTTGTTCTCTCTATCTGCTAATCTATTCAACAGGAAAATAAAAAGTGAAGTCCAAACCACTCCATTGTTAGCAGCCATCCCAGATCCCGTCTTTGCCACTTTGTTTGGGTGGAAGTTGAAGGGATAAGGTTATTTTTGCTAACATATTCATTAACAATGGTTGGTGGTGTTGGATGAGGATGCCTTAGAGCAAAGCCATATTAATGTTGCTTGAAGAGCAGCATCGATGTCGATCACTCTTGCAGGCTTTTCTCTCTCGATTTCTTCAAGACTGGCATCCATCTGCAGCCACAGAGTATCAAGCTGCCTTTCCCAGTCAAACGCATCAAACTCTTCACGAGTATAACTGAAGATATCTCTGTTCTCTACGAGATGGAGATTCTTTTCCTTGATGGTAAGTTTTGACATTGTTTAACGGTGTGTTGTGTGAAGGGTTTTTGATTTTCAGGAGAGGATGAAAGGTTAAAGGGATAGTGAACAAGTCTCTAGGCGTTAAATAGAGATGGGAAAGTAACGAAGTACTAAAACGCTTCGTATTCTGGTAAACGCTTCATATTCTGGTTTTTAATGGTTTCAGGTATTTTAAGAGAATGTTATTTGAGTTTTTTTAAAAATCAAATATTTTATTGTTATATTCACAAATACACTTCTTAAAATTACGAGCACGTGTCCCACTCACCCATTATTGTGTCCAACTCACCCATTATTGTGTCCCACTCACATATTAATCTAGGAACTGTTGAGTGTTTGAATACATAAACGATTGAGTTTTTAATTACTCTAATTACTTTTGTGTCCAAACGATTATGTTTTACTTTCACCCACTCACTTTTACATCTCACAGTTCTCTCACTTTTCACTTGGGCATTTCACAAACACCTTTCCTACATACACTTTTCTCTTGATTCAATGGCTTCTAAACCATTCACTGTTCTTGGTCTACGTTTTGTCCCTAACAACTATGCAGCTCCACTCTATCATGAACGTGTTCCAGAAGTGTTTCATCTTATACAGAATTTCTTGAGAGACTCAGAGATTGGACAAGCTCTGGTTGAACCTGGTACTCTCTCTGCATCTCAAATCGCCACTTTTTGGCAAAACTCGGTCTATGTGGATGGAGGAGAGAATGGGACTCCAAACATCATCTTCACTCATGAAGAACAAGAGTTTGTGATTACTCCACAAACTGTCAGAGATACGATGGGGTTTGATACACACACCTTTTATACTTACGTTGCTGAACCTCAATTGAGACAGATGCTACAGGAGATAGGTTACATGGAATCTCTTGACAAGCTTGGCAGTGTAAAGAGGCCTAATCTCAGGAAGGAATGGAATTTTTTCTTCGATTGCATTACAAGGACATTCCAGAAGAAGGTCACTAACTTGGATGCTATTCCAATGGACAGTCTACAAATCGGGTATTCTCTACTTTATGGTAGTAATTTTGATTTTGGTAGATATGTTCTGATGAATCTAGGTGATAAACTGTCAGAGTCTACTACAGTTTATTTTGCTCGATTTTGTCAAATGCTATTCACTGCTTGTGTATCTAGTTTAGAGATAGCTGAAACTGATGAAATTCAGCCTTTTAGAGTCAACAAGAGAATATTCTCTGATATGACTAATAAGAATGCTGGTAAAGAAAATCACCCTGCCTTTGTTCTGCCACTTGCTTTGCAGAATTTTCTCAACCAACCTCAAGACCAACCACAACCTGAACCACTAAACACTGAACCACCTACATCACCTACCCACACTGCACCTATTCAACAACCTTCATCACCAATCACAAACACTTCTCCAACCCAAAACCCTCAATCTCCAATCACAAAACAATCTTCACACACTCCACAAATAAACTCTGAACCATCACAATCTCAACCACAACCACAGCCTAAAGCAAAAAGAGGCAGAGTAAGGAAATCAGCAGGAACCACTGAAAGACATGCAAGAGTTAAGAAGACAATAGAGACAAACATCAAAGCCAAACAGACATCTACTGGAGCTGTTTATACTGGAAGAATGATACAAAGAGCAAAAAGACCTAAGTCACCCTCTGTGATAGCAGAATCTAGTAAAGAGGATTCAGATGAAGTACCTCTAGCTAAGAGAAGAAAACTGGTAATCTCTGATTCTGTTGATGAAAATGTTGAAGCTCCAGAGGTAGTTTCACAGCAAACACCTACTGTTGAGGCTGAAAAAGATACAATGCCTGCAGAGGTTGAAATGCCTGTAGAGGACAAAATGCCTGCAGAAGAGGATACTAGAGATGGCTTTTCTCCAATGAATGATATTCTTGATTCATTCATGCCATTCTCTGATCCTATCTCATCAATTTTTGCTCAATCTGAAGCAACTGGTGCAGCTGATCAACCTACAGTTGCCCTTTCTGAAACTGTAGCATCACATACAGAATTACTCTCAGATGCTCACCAGACTGTTGAAGGAGGAGATGAGATTGATCAACAACCTAAGGAGATAAACTCTGAGACTATTGTGCAATCTGCAGAGGATGTTGTACAGCCTATTGTTGACTCTAGTACTGAACCTGTTGCAGAGGATGTTGTTGACACTGTTGATGCATCTATTCCAATTCCTCCATCCACTCATCATGTTGAAGCTGAGGTTGGAGATGAAACTGAAGGGAATACTGACTCACGCTCTTCTCAGAGTTTACCAGTCCAGACTGATGCTAAGGTTAAGGATTTTGCTGGTCCTTCAAATCAAGCAGATGCTGAAGAAGAACACCTTGAACAATTTTCAAATGACTGGTACAAGGACACTTGTATCTTTCCTCCTGCAAGAGCAACTGAATTTGTCAAGAGAACCTCCAGAACAATTACAAATCCAGAGATTCTATCTTGTCTCAAGGCTACAGTTGTACAAGTGAAGACTCTCAACTATAGGTTTGATCTATGTCAAAAGGCAATCTCTGATGTTCGAGGTGATGTTGTTAGAGGAGCTGATATGATTAAACTTGACAACAAGAATAAATTTCACTATCTTACTCATAATCAAGAAACTTTGTCTCACAGGCTGAGCAAAGTTGAACAAAATCAGAATGATATGTCCTTAAAGATTGGTTCTATTGCTACCTCCTTGGAGTTAATCACATCTATTCTTATGCCTGATGATGTCAAAAAGGGGGAGAGAGTTGCTAAAGACAAATGCAAGCAATCTCAAATTCTGATCAGAAAGGATAATGCTGGAGATGGAGGAGCAAGTAGTAAAGGAAAGAGCAAAACTGAAGAATTTCAAACTCTGAAAACTAGCAAGTTCTCTAAATCACAGTTTGTTGGGATAAACACTGATACTCAAGGTACTTCAAAGACCAAGAGTTTGCTATTATCTTCTAATCCACAGACTGATGAAGAATTGGCTGCTAAGTTGTTTATTGAAGAGAATGAGGAAGGAGTTACAATTGAGGACATTAAAGCTGAAAAAAAGAGTTTACAAGAAGAACATCTCAAGGCTTTAAAGTCTGGTAAGTTAAAGAAAGGAAAAGCTCCTAGGCCTGTTCTTAAAGGCATTATGATCAAGGAAAGTGCTGATGTTAGTCAAAAATCTCAGTTATCAAAGGAAACAATGGCAGCAGAAGCTCAACTCAAGCTGAAAGGCATTGAAGGAGAAAGTTCACAGAAGAAATTTACAATCTCTGTTTCTACACAAGTTGTACAGAAGAAAGAAAACACAACCTCTGTTGCTACACAAGTTGTATCTAGACCTTTATCTTCTCAGTTGAAATCAGTTTTTTGGGAAAGGAACACTTCATGATCCAAATATATTATCTGGAGTTTCTATGAATTTTTTTGAAGGAAGAGCCTTGTCTGGTAAGGTTGGAAACAATAAGGGTGGACTAGGTTCACACAAGGACAAAAGGCAATATACTGGTCCTAGAGATCCTTCTTCACTGGCTGTTCCAGGTCGTGGTGTCACTCAAGAAAGTTTGGAAAGACTGGAATCAGTATAGTTAGTTTATCAGAAGAGTTTAAAGAAGGACTTTCTCTTGTACTTCATGGCTGATGGGACAGTATTTAGAATTGGTGAGAATGATATTGGCTTGAAATATTGGGAAGAATTAGAATATGTTCTATATCTTTTCAAGGTGAATAGTCAAAAGACTCAATCAGTTGCAAATGTGCTTAGAAAGAAAATGCTTCAGAATTTGGCAATCAGAGGAATGAAGTATAATAGCAGATATGTTCCTAAGTACAGGGATTGGAATGGAAATCTTATTGAAATGAAGAAGGGAACTGCAAAATTAAAGACTGATTTGGGAATCACAGTACTTGACTTCAATTCACAGTCAGAAGAAGTCAAATTTATCAGACTGGGAAATGAGATGAGAAGAAACAAAATCTATGATCTTAGATCTGCTATCTATCAGACAGATGAGAGTGATCCTCAGCTAAAAGAGATTAAAGAAGCTATGGAGATTGAGTTTGAAAATGCAGAAAGAAGATTGCTCATAGATTATCTTAGAGCTACACCAGATCTTGAAGAGATTAGAGATTAAAGTCTGTAAGGATTTTCTTATTCTCTGTAGATTTTGTTAAGTAGAAGCTTAAACTCTGAATTTGTATAAACACTGTATTTGTCTATTTGTTTTGACATCATCAATTACTGTTATTAACTTGTGCATTTTTGCTAATGAACAAGTTGGGGGAGATTGTTAAATATAATTGATGTGTTTTAATCAGTGTTTAAGTGTTACAGTGAATTATCAGAGTTTAGCTGGAAGCGGTCAGAGTTTAGTGTAAACTCTGACAGATGGAAGCTCGACAGAGTTTGTCAAACTCTGTCTGGAGGCAGCGTCTACTGGTCAACAGTGATTGAAGATTTATTATGGAAGCGATATCTTTGAAGATTGAATAACTGTCAAAGAGATTGAGTTGACGAAGGAGACGAGTAGCAATCGTAATTGATATCAATTGTATAGCTAATTTATAGGAGTATCAATTATCGATTGTATAGAAGCTGTATATTTTATAAATACAGTTAGGTTAACCCTAGAAGGGTATCGTGCATCGAACTATCTTTATTGTAACCTAGCAGCTCTTTGTGATAGTTTACATCACAAAGAGGGTTCTTAATACCAGAAGTTTTAAAGTGCATAATCATCTTACTTGTTAAACTCTCATACGAATTTGATTATTAATTGTGTATTCGGCCTAACATATAAAAATTATGTTGACATTGTAATTTGGTATGAAAAAAAGTGAGAGGTATTTATGGAGTTGATAAAGTTGATAATATGTTGATAATTTTAAACGACTTAGTGTTTGTTCAGATTCCAATGATTTTTGAATTCATTTCTATTTATTGTTAAATTGGAGATAGAAAATAATTGCATGTACATATTTATTATAAGATTTAATGTAAGAGTATTAGAATATTTGAGTACCATTTTGAACACGTATCCATGAATTTAATTTTTTTTTTGATAAACAGACATTTTATTAATAGATAAACCAGGTCTAATACAACTTGGAAAATTGAAAAGAACCTGGTACAGACTCGAAATTAAAGCAACGACTACTGCTAGAAGCCTAGGCTTGAACATTGCCTCGGCATTTTGGTAAATAGAAAAGCATCCTCAAGTGGTCTTCAGAATAAGTATACTACTGCCCCTTCTCCAGTTAAGCATCATCCATGTCCATATTGACATTAGAGAGGTTACCCATGACCGTGTTAAAATTTTCAGAAGAGGATGCTAGATGGCCCTCTGTCCTGTTCTTTGCTGCAAAGCCAATCTGAAAGACTGAGAGGTTTCCTTGCACTGTACTATGTAGAACATCCTTAGCATACACACCATCAAAGATTTTTTCATTTAAATCTATTGTCTCCTGAAAGTGTTTACACTCCACTGGAAAACAACTAAGCTAATTAATGGGCCTCAAAGAGATCCAGATATTAGCCCAAGATTTATGCCACAGAATAAACCCAGGAATTAAATCTATTACTGGACTCTCAGATTTGTAAGCTTAAAATACCGAGGTGTTCCAAAAAAAGGACATGGAACCTCTTTTAGTCCCAGCTTTTGCAAGAGAGTCTGCATTCTCGTTCAGTTCTCTTGGCACGTAGTGGAGGAAAATAGAAGAATCCAGAAGACGTTTTACTTCTACTGTGGAAATTTGTGATGAGAAATAACCGTCTAATCCTTTGGTCACGATGCTAATAGCTTCAACCGAGTCAGAGCAGATAACCACCTTACTATTTGAAACTTTCATTTTTGACACAGTGCGTAACACATGCAGGATCGCTTCTGTTTCAGCTTAAACACTGTTTGATACATTAACTGGACCAGAAAATGTATAAATAGTTGTTTCTTGCTTGTTTTTTTACTGTGCCTCCAACTCCTCCCCTGAATGTCCCATAAGAATCTAAGTCCCATGAACCATCTACAGCACATATCAGGTCAAAAGAAACAGACTTAAAGCTCCAGTACTTCTTATTTACTTGAAAATGATGAAGTGCGATTGCCCCTAATGGATTGACTTTCCAAAGAGGATCCTCACCAAATTCCATTGTCATTGTTGCCTTGCCCCATTTGTTAACTCTAGCTAGTATCAACAGTTCCA
This sequence comes from Saposhnikovia divaricata, assembly GCA_036435485.1. Lineage (NCBI taxonomy): Eukaryota > Viridiplantae > Streptophyta > Magnoliopsida > Apiales > Apiaceae > Saposhnikovia > Saposhnikovia divaricata. The sequence goes on from CM071598.1 coordinate 81,921,246, forward strand.
ATGTTGACCTTTTAATTCTTCCTTTATTGAACGTAGCATCGTTTCTTGCTATCCATATAGACCATAGAGTTGCTCCCACCACCAAATTCCAAATTTTCTTGAACCTTACACCATTGTGAATAGCGAGAAGTTTGATTAAGGAAATTCTTTGAATTTTGGTTAACGAACCACTTGAACTCCACCATGATCCTACGAAATCCCATGCCCACTTAGCAATTTCACAAACCCAAAATAGGTGGTTGATTGATTCCTCTTCTGAGCCGCACCATACACAGCTTTGCTGAATATTCTGTATTCTTTTACTTAAAAAGCTTCTTGTGGGAAGAATGCCCCATTGAAGCTTCCATAAAAACAGAATGATTTTTGGTGGAACTTTCATTGACCAAATCAATTGCCATATTTTTGCAAAACTCACACTATTATTAGGCTGACTTAACAGTAGATTACAGCACTCTATTGTGGAGTATTCTTTTTTCCCTGGAGACCATACTAGGTTGTCATGTCCCTTGAAAGACTACAAGAGTTGATGATGAGATCCAAACTATGAATATCATTAGAATCTCTGTTGATTAACAGTCTAGTCCAAATAGATAGGTCATCCAGCCTTGATGACCAAATTTCCTTTACTGATTTTATGGACCAATACTTTAACTTAGAGATTCTATATAACCTGTGCAATTGCTTCGATAAAGGACCTGAAGGTGTCCATTTATCCTCCCAAAAGCAGATTTTTTCTCCACTCCTTACTATCCATATAAAATTCTCTTCCTTGAGCAGGGGGCAAAGTAAAGGATGGTTAGAAATTTTTAAATTTAATTTAATATTACATACAAAAAATTTATCCAATAATGTTATTTTTACTTATCAATCTCAAACTTTGCAAATTTTTGTCAATATTAGATTTTAAAAGCATGTTTTATGCGATAAAATAGATATCGTTAAAATATTCAAAAATATTATAATTAATATTTAAGAGTTTAACTGAAACATATTTTTTTCCCGCTAATTTTTTTTCTATAATTCTTAAACATTTAAATTAAATTATATTTCACATAAGTTTCAATTTATTATATCAAATTCCAAATAATAAAATTCAATGAATAATGATATTATGTATACGATTTTTTGAAATATTTTCGTGCCGCTCCGGAGATCGAAAAGTTACTAGAATCGTTTAGGGTATTTTTCTTGAATTTTTATTTTTTTTAATTTTTTATTTAATTATTTTCTTGCATTAAATCGTTCTTAATGAGACATTAATTAGTCATTAATCATACCTAATAAATATGTATTAGATATATTTTATTTTATTTATTTTAAAAATTATAAACTTTATTTGAGCATCATAATTATTTCAATAATAAATATTACTTACATATATAATTAAGTTTATTTTTAGGAGTTTTCGTTTTTCTGATTTTTTATTAAAATTATTTTCTTACATTAAATAGCTCTTAATGACATGTTAATTAGTCATTAATTACACCTAATAAATATGTATAAAATTTATTTTATTTTATTTATTTAAAATATTATCAAACTTTATTTGAGCATTATAATTATTATTTTAGTATTAAATATTAATTACATATATAATTAAGTTTATTTTTAGGTAAAATGACGACTAAAAATTGTTTATATTGTGTTCCTTTTTATTCCCTATTGAATATCGGTCCAATTTCTTTTCGGATAATTGTAGTACAGACTATCCTTAACTTCTCAAGCAATCTTTATCATTAGTGAGTATGGAAATCGTAATAAATTTAGGAAATATGTAAATTTTCGCTTAACACTTGTAATAAAAATAAAATAAATAGTTTTTTATTTTACATATGAATAAATTACACATGGGTTATGACCAAAACGATTAAATTGAAAAAATCCAATTTTATCGGTAGATTAAATCGATAAAAATGTTATACTTCCATTGTTCATTATATTATGTCGAAATAAATTAATATTCTAATTAAATAAATTCTTACACTACAATTGAACATGTATGTTATAAGAGGGGCATCGGCTTTAAAAGTGTTATTATATATAATATTTATAACTTTTAATCTTAAAGACTACATTTATATCGTAATTGCTACTTTTTATGTTTATGATATTTTTGAGATTATGAAAATTTTAGATAAATAAAAAGAATATCTTCAAACTTATAATTCATGTAAATTGTTTTGAGTAAATATTTTTTAAAAATTCGTAAGAGATCAATCAATTTTTAAAAATATTAAAAACAGATAAATCTTAAAAAAATTCATCTATCTTCAATATGTTAAAATGAAAATTTATGAACCGCGCGAAGCTAGTAAATGGTTAATGGTTGACGAATATGTATGTGATAGAGAGTGTGTGCATGCGCAAACAAGACAAGTTTGGTGCCATTAAAAGCAAGACATGGCAGTTGGCACTGTTCGGCCAAAAATTGACAACCCAGTTGCTGGCCTGCTACCATCTTCGATAGTGGCTTCACCAGTCACCACTAGGCTACTTTAAATAGTGTTCCGTACACATTCTATTTGCATTTTACAAAATTGCCAATTTATTTATTTATTTGTCTTTCAGGTAAGCTTTAAAAATTGTCAGTCCGGTCTAGGGAGTAAGCCTACCCTCCAATGATTAATGGGTTAGACGGTGTTTAATAGGAATATTAATTGAATGCATTAAAATATTATTTTTTATATAATTTAATTTTACTATTTGAAAATATATTTTATATTAGTAAGAATGTAAATATATTCATTTTATTATCAAATATGATAAGTGAATTTCATGTTAATGTGTAAATTATATTATTTTTAAAGTTTTATTCTAAATTTGACCGATTAATTCTGATTAAATTCGATTAATTCTATCTAACATTTTTATCGATTAATCTCGTCCAAACTCACCTAAATTCCATTAATCACCAATTTTTGTAGAAAAAAAATTATTTTTACCAATTTTTTAAAAAATTAAACGCTTTTACATCATCAAATGCCTAGGCAATGATTAATCAATTATCTATATCAATTTTTAGAATACTCCTGGATCACTTATTATTCTGTTTGATGCTTACTAAACAAATCCCTCGATGGGCCGGGAAACACTTGTATCATAATTAAGTTTTGTTTAATGAGTAATGCTAGATTGTTAGGTGCACTGAGAATGATCCACAAATGTGTACGTAATTAAGTTTTATTAATTTTTTTATTTTGATTTTATATTGGAACCATTATTTAAAACATTTTTACTTATATTAGTTTCAAACTTCTATCCAATTTTAAATATAATGGGGTGCAATTATTCTTCCTTGTATGCAAATTTTAAATGTAAACATAAAAGTTTAAATGAATTTGACTTTTATATTTTTTTAATAAATAGAAGTCAGTTCTAAAAGATTTTTGTCAACCATATTTACTTGCATACATAGAATAATTATATTTAAATAATTATATTATATTTAAATATAATATCATATTTACTTGCATACATAGAATAATTATATTTTAATAGAATAGGGAGAAGGGGCATATTAAATCTGATGAGTGTACTATTTTTATGGTAAATATACCCTTTGAGGCAACTTCAAAAGGGTTATGGGAGTTTTTCAAATCTTGTGGTAAAATCAAAGACATAATTTTACCAAGGAAAAGGGATAGGAATGGAAAGCGATTTGGATTCATTAAGGTTGCTCATGAGGATGAAGCCGGTTTGATTATTAACAATGCCAAAGAGAAAGGGGGTTTAGCAAATAAAATAGCAATGAGTATAAATAAAATTATAAGGGTAGTAGAAAAAGAGACCATTAGGGAGCCAAGTAAAGGAGAAGTCACTAATTCCGGGAGCAAAGAGCAAGTGGATGACTGCAGCAAGAAGATGTTTGAATATACGGAAGCTGCAATTGATGAGGATGTGGAGGCTGGTCTTTTCAAAACTTTAGTGGGAATTACTTGGTTGACGGAATCTTCTGAGAGTTTACAAGAAAAGGTTGAGGAACTAGGATTTAAAAACATCAAGGTTGTTGGTCTAACTGAAAGGAAATATCTGCTTAGGAATGAAAATGAGGGGGATTGGAAGAATTTGGATTTTAAAATCTTCTCGAAATGGTTCTCGGTAATTAGGAAGTTTAAAGAAGAAGATTTAATAGTTCCTAGAACGGCTTGGATTGAATGCACTGGTTTACCAATGATAGCTTGGTTGGAAGAAAATTTAAAAGCTTACTCGGCAAGATTTGGAGAGTGGGTGACTTGGTCATATCAAAGGGATGATAGTAACACTTTCTTCAACCCTGTAATTTGCATTCAGACTGTTCATATGGGGAAAATAAATGAATCTTTGAAAATTCTTGTAAAAGGAAAGAATTTGATGATAAGTTTTAAGGAGATAGATAGTATTGAAGATTTTTTGGAGAAGTTAGAATCTAAAAGAGTTGATGAAGTTTCTACTGAGGAGGGAAAGTGTGATAACTCTGGCAATTCATATAGATCTTCCTGTCATCATAAGAAGAGTGGTGAGCGTAATATAGAGGTAATGGAGAATATTGATGAAGTGGTAATTGAGAAAAATGATACTAAGCAGGTGGATTCTTTGACATCTAGGGTTCAGGAGCCTGAAGCAAATGTTAACAATAAGGCTTTGGTAATTGTAAGTAACCCAGCCTGTTTGAATAATACGGTTAATGAGAGTTTCTTGAAGGTTCAAGGGAGTGGTGTTGAATCTTCTTTGATTTCGGGTACTATGGATGATGAAGAAGATCAAAGTTTGCAGAGAAGCTCTCAAGTTTCTCTATGCAACAATGTTGGAAAAATGAATATGGGTGGCAGGAGAGGTAGGCCAAGGAAATTAAAGAACAAGGATGATCAAAAATCCGTTTGATTTGGGTCTAAACAAAAAGAAGATAGGGAGTGGCATTGTTACAAAAAAGAATTCTGAAAAGAGGAATAAAGGATATGGAAGAAAAGGTAATAAGATTAAAGGAGATGAAAAAAAAGGTAACAAGATTCTTAAAAGTTTAGAAGGGGATTTGATTCAGGTTGACAATAAGCAGCAGGAGGTGGACTCAATTTTGGAATGTGCTGAGAACTTGGGACTATCAGTTGTCAATGATATAACTGGTACCAAAAAGGTGATTGGGGATATGTTAAGCAAAGGTGACCTTTAATCCTTTGCATATAAGATGTATTATTATCATAGTAAATATAGTATTGTTTAAAAATTGTTTTATGGATAGCACAATATTATCCTGGAATATAAGAGGTTTGGGTAGTAAAGGGGCTTGTAGATTTATTAGGGAGACTGTCAGAGACAATGAGGTTAACATTATTTGTTTGCAAGAGACACTGTGTGATTCATGGAGTTATTGGCTTAAGAATGCAATCTGGGATATAGAGTCTCATGGATGGTATATTCAAGACTCTAAAGGACACTCAGGTGGTTTATTAATATCATGGGATAAAGAAGTTTTTCATGGTTTGGGGTTAGCTCAAGAGGATGGTTGGTTGTGGGTTCAATTGGAGTGTATCATTTCAAAAAGCAGATTTAATGTGGTCAATGTATATGCACCTCAAAGCTCTCAGGGGAAAATTTTGCTATGGGATAGGCTGAGTCTGTTAGTTTCATTGGTGAATAACGAGCCTATGTGTTTGGTCGGTGATTTTAACTGTATTAGATGGGAGGATGAGGTGGCTAATTGTTTATATAGGAAGAAGGACTCTGCTTGTTTCAACAAGTTCATTTCCAATCAAAACTTGCAGGATGTTCTTATGTCAAATGCAAAGTTTACATGGGTTGGTCCTACAGGAAAAAAGAGCAGGCTGGATAGGGTACTAGTCAACTCAGAGTGGTTTGGTAGAGGGGAATGGAGTCTGCTAGCATTACATAGAAAGAAGTCAGACCATAAAAGGTTGGTTTTTAAAAGAGTTGTTGTTAACTGGGGGCCTAAACCAATGAAAGTATTCAATTGTTGGTTAAAGGAAGATTCTTTATTGGGGTTGTTGGACACTTATTGGGCAGAAAATGCTACTGAGAAAATGAATGTTCAATTAAGATTGAAGGAGGTGAAAAGGATTATTAAAGGGTGGGCAGTTAATTTAAAGGATAAGACTCATAGAAGAATCGAAGAATTGGAGAAGTCATTGGATAATGACAGTCTAAAGTGTGACAACATTGAGACAGAGATGGTTTGTAGGAAGGAGCTAGAGCATCTATATGATCTTAGAGATGATACGCTTAGACAAAAAGCTAGACTAAATTGGCAAATCCAAGGTGATCGTAACACAAAATTTTTTCATCAAGCCATACAAAAAAGGAGAAGCAGGAATACGATTCACAAGATTTTGTATGGTGCAAGGATGACTAATGAACCTAGTCAAATCAAAGATGCTTTCTTCCATCATTTTAAATATTGGTTTGATGAAAAGCAACAAACTAGAGTTTTTGAGATAGGTCAGATGGAAACTGCCAAAATTACAGAATGTGAGGCAAAATGGCTAGAAAGAGAGTTTTCACTTGAAGAAATTGAAAGTGTGCTTAATAGCTCGGCGAATGACAAGGCGCCAGGCCCTGATGGGTTTAATATGGGATGCTTGAAAGCCTTGTGGAAGCATTTAAAGGAAGGAGTTGCTAAATGTTTTGAGTATTTTACTGAGCATCTATCTTTTCCTCCAGGATTCAATTCATCCTTTATCGCACTCATTCCTAAAAAGAAAAGCCCTGAGTTGGTTTCAGATTTTAGACCTATAAGCTTGATTAATAGTACAGCAAAGTTATTCACGAAGGTGTTGGCTCAAAGATTAGGGGAGGTGATTGGTAAAATTGTGGGAATGAATCAATTTGCGTTTATCAAAGGTAGACAAGCCTCTGAGAGTATTTTGATTGCTATCGAAGCTATTCACTATCTAAGGAATTCGAAAAGAAAAGATTTGATTCTTAAGCTGGATTTCGAAAAGGCGTTCGATTCAGTAAATTGGAGCTTTCTTTTAAAACTGCTAAAGGTGATGGGTTTTGGTGACAAATGGATTTCGTGGATAAGGGCTTATCTTGATTCGATGAGAATATCGGTACTTGTGAATGGATCACCGTCTAAAGAATTTTCACCTAAAAGAGGCTTAAGACAAGGTTATCCACTTTCACCTTTATTCTACAACATTGTGGCAGAGGTACTGAATTTAATGATCAAGAAAGCAAGTTCAAAAGGTATGTTTAAAGGTATTGTTCTGGATGGAACATCCGAACAGTTGACACATTTGCAATTTGCTGATGATACATTGTTATTCTTAGAGGGTTCTATTGAGTCTGTTGTTGCTGTTAAGCGTGTCTTGCAATGTTTTCAATTGCTCACTGGATTGAAAATCAATTTCAACAAAAGCAGCTTATTCTCCTGTGATAAAAACTCCAGCCTAGTCAAGGAAGGTGCTAAGCTGTTGGGTTGTTCAGTTGGTTCATGGCCTTTAATTTATCTAGGAGCTCCTTTAGGTGTTTCTGCTCGAAGAAAGGTGTTTTGGAAGCCATTGCTTAAGAAGTTTGACAGTAAATTAGCAAATTGGAAATGTTCTTCTTTTAACAAAGCTGGTAGGCTTGTCCTTCTTAAATCTACTTTGGATAGTCTACCGGTGTATTGGTTTAATTTGTTTAAAGTTCCTAAGGGAGTTTGTGCAGAGATTGAGAAGATAAGGTGCAATTTCTTTTGGGGTCATCAGGGTATTAACAGGAAGATGCATTATCTAAGATGGAAGAAGATTACACAACCGAAAAGAAATGGAGGACTTGGACTTTCAGATATTTCCAAGAAGAACATTTCTCTACTTGGGAAATGGCATTGGAAATGGTACAAAGACAGAGATAAATTGTGGAACAAATGGGTTAGATCAAAATACAAATGCTCAGAGGGTGATACAATAGAGAGGATTACTAATTCAGGTAAGGTGTCTGATTGTTTATCAGGAATAGTAGACATTGCATCTAATACAAATGTAAAGGATTTCTTGGGTCGTAACAATTTTTGGTGGGAAATCAAGAATGGAGACAAGGTTTTATTTTGGGAAGATTTGTGGTTTAATGAAGGGATATTGATGACTAAATTCCCAAGGCTATATAAGATTTCTAATCTAAAACACAGTAAGATTAGAGATTTTATAGTCTTGACTGAATGTTATCATATGCATAGTGAGGTTTTTTGGAGTAGACAGCTGAGAAGTTGGGAGTTAGATCAAGTTAACAAGATAAGGGAAATATGTTCAAAGATAATTCTGAAGGATGGAAGTGATATTTTAAGATGGGTTCCAATGAATAACGAGTACACGGTAGCTAATAGCTATGCTCTTATAGGTAAAGAAAGTTTTGACAAGGAGGTTAATTGGCAATTCTTATGGAAGATAAAGGTTCCTCCCAAGGTTCAAATCTTTATATGGCAGTACTTTAGTAATTCTCTACCTACGAATAGTTTGTTAGCAAAGAGGACAAGTCCTTTTGGTACGATCTCAAAAAAATGTTTTTGGTGTAAGGTTGAGGAAGAGACTCAATTTCACCTATTCTGGAAATGTGAGATAGCTTTATGGGCCTGGGACTTTGTGTCCAAATGGTGGAGCATCAGAGTGCAAGACTGCCAACATGCTCAAACCAAGAATATTTCTAGGAGTCCAAGTGTAAGAACTGCATGGGAAATTACATGGTCTGCAACCATGTGGACTATCTGGTTGTGTAGAAATCAAGCAATTTTCCAGAACCATAAAATAAGAAGATCAGAGCTGAATTTTCTTATTCTTAACAGGTCTCAAGCATGGTGCCAAGCAACAAATCTTATTACAGACTCTCCTGTTTGGAAATCAAATCCTATAGGCCTTATTCTACAATCTAACATTCAGAGGAAGAGAAGTTTGTTAAATAAAAATGCTGATCTCATTGGATATGTTGATGGGGCTTGGAAATTGAAAAGCAACTCTGAGATACAAGCTGGTATTGGAGGATATGTTATTGATTCATGTGGCAATCTGGTTTTTATTTTTTCAGGACCTGTGTCAGCCATTTCGCCTTTACAAAGTGAGTTGGAAGCTATATTTTTTGTGATCAATAATGTTGCCTCAAGTGAATGGAGCAAAAGACAATGCATTCTTTATACAGATTCGTCTGAGGTAATCAAGGAGATTCGAAAATACAAATTTTCTTTTCAAAATCATTGGGATAAATTGATAAAAGATTCACTTTCAAAATCAAACTTTCTGTTCAAAAAAGTGGATAGAATGCTAAATTGTGAAGCAGATAATTTAGCTAAACAAGGAATGAGGAGGAAAAAAATCATTTTTGCATGGTGTTAATAAGATTGGATTGGATTAGGAGATGTGTACTGGGCTTTATGTCTGTGGGCTCAGTTTTTTGACAACCAGACTTAAATCATTTGGGACGATACTGGTACTTGGGGAAGTATTTAATTTATGATAGTTTCAAAAAACCAACAGGCAAGGGGTTTTATTGTGGCTGTATGGAGAATTGTGTAGGCAAGGCAACGAAGAGACTACTTAAGTCTATAAATCAATGTGTTTGGCTATCAGTACCAGCATATAACACAAGAAGGTCTAGGGTTGTAGAGTGAACTAAGATGAATGTGGATGCAGGAGTCCAATGGACGATGCCTCCACTAGGTGTGGTAAAGATTAACGCTCATGGGTTCTTCTCAGATCAACCTCTAGCAAATGGTAACAGAACAGGGATTGGTTTTGTTTTTAGAGATGATACAGGTCGTATACTTAGAATGGTGGGAGGGTCAATCGGTATACAAGAAGAGAGAATCAATGAGCTTTATGCAATGCTGATGGCGCTAAGAAGAGCTTTCTGGGAAAGTCGAAATGATTTGATTCTTGAGACAGATAATGCAGCAGCGTATTGGGAATGGACTTTTGTGAATATGGATGGAGTGATTCCGGAACATAGATACGTGGTTAATCAGTTGGAACAGAGGAAAGCCGATAGGAATCTCAGATTGGAAGTGCGTGCGATACCTCAGGAATCAAACTTGTTGGCAAGATACTTGGCTCGATATGGAGCAAACAACTATGATCATTTAGTGGTGTTCGAAGCTCCTTTTGGAAGAATTAGAGAACTCTGGACGAATGATATGGGGTTAGGTCCTTTGGGTGAACAATTTCAGGAAATTTGGGAAGAAGATTTGAATGCCGAGGACGAAGAAGAAATTGTGGAGCAGATGGAAGACAACTAGGACTCAAGAATCGGTTAATGTTTTGCTGCTCTGTGTTATAGCCGAGTAGGTAAACCTAGTGTCTGCACTTCGTTTTACCATCTAAGTTAGCCAGTCATAAGATTTAAGTCTTGAAGAAGCTCTAGTTGTCTGAGTAGGAGGTCATGTCTCTGGTGGTTTATGATTGATTGTATTGTGGTGGTGTTTTATTATATAATATATGTTCCTTTGCTTTTAAAAAAAAATCAATGTGTGATATATAACTCTTGTCTATTATTACACTGTATATCTAAATTACATGATTTTTTTTGACAAAAAAAATTGCATGTCTTTCAACTTAAAAATTTCAACTAAAAATTGATCGGTCAAACTTCCAATTTAGAAATGTTAAAAGTTTGTTTTAATAGTTGCATGTAAATACAATAAATAAATTACAGTGATTTTTTAAATGTCTTTAGTTACTTACCTATATTTATATACACATTATTAGGACTAGTTTAATTCCTCAAAAATTATAGAAAATCAAATTCATTTAGTTTTATCAATTTATATCTTGAATTTGCATAAAACTAATTAGTAGGAAAAAATAACATATTATTGTATATACAAGTTTTACAAAATTTAAAAACATAATATGTGGAGCATATTTCTTTATTCCTCTCTCTATAAACCTAGCATTATTCAAATTGGGTTAATAGGCAGTTTCATCACTGAAGTGAGTGATAACTTTCAGTTGGCCTACCTGTTAGGTCCGATAAGATTGTAGAAGGGGGGTTGAATACAATCTTTACCTTTTTATCGAAATTTGTCCTTTAAATTAAATTTGATAAAGACAAATTTATGTGCGGAATTATTTAACACAATTTTTCAAGTTGAATATAATTGTATATTAACTTGATGTGGTGTTACAAAATCAGTATAACAACTTATCAAGATGTTAATAACTAATTAGAAAATTCGACATGAACTTTTCTAATTTAGTTAATAATAATCAAGATAAGAACTAGGAAACTTAATTCGCTAGTAGTACAAGAATCACAAATAAACAAGTTCTAGCGGATAGAATATAACAAAGATGAAGAACTTGAATTTCTGAGAATTGTTTAAGCTTTGGTGTTCTTGGTGTTCTTGAGAGAGAGAATTCTGTTCTGGATTTGATGTTTCTGCTGTGTTTTTTCCGTTATGACATAATATGCTGTGTTCTGTTCTTTTATATTAGTAACAAGTCTTGCTGGCTTTCTGTAGGATATTTAACTGCTCCAGCATGACTTAAACTGCTACCAAGACTTGATTTTTCTTCATTAAGACTTACACAAACCTCCATTAAGACATAAAATGTGTCGGTATGACTTAACAGAAATTCGGTAAGACTTATAACAGCTGGCAGAGGTCGGTAAGACTTAATCCAGGTCGGTAAGACTTAATCCTGAAAAGCTCCTGTCGGTATGACTTAAAATTAAGTCATACCGAATTTTCCTTCTCCAAGACATAATCCATTTTTCTTTCTTTAAGTCATATTGATCCATTTAATTAATTAATGATTAACTAATTCATATTTAATTGATACAATAATTAATTTAATAAATAAATTAATTCTTCCAGAATTAATTCATTTAATTAAATCAACTAAATGATTTATATCAATTATAAATGAATTTAATTAAATCAATAAATAATTAATTTAATTCTTACAAACCACTAAAGGTAGTAAAGAATTACCACTGATTTGTGTTGACGTTCGATGTACTGTCTGGTTCATGAACGACTAACTTCAACGATGCTTCTTCACTTTTGACTTTAGGTTGTGGTTTATTTCTTCTCTCAATTCTCTTGTACTGTAACTGACCTTCAAACTATCACTCGAAAAATCTCTGTCACTGTTTAAATGAATCCATTCACTTCAATGCTATACTGGGGCTTGATCAGATAACTGAATCGTCTTCCAGTGTATGACATCAAAACTATAGATTGACTTTTCTTGTTTCTTCTGACAGATAATACTTCTTGAGATTCCTGTGGCAGTTCATATGTATATTTACTTATTACAATTTGGTTTAAGTTGATTAGGATCCTCTAACTACAAATAGGCTGAGTCATATGCCTTTCAATCTCCCCCTATTTGTTTGTTAGACAATAACAAGCAAATTCCTAGAGGATACCTCAACTAATCCAACTTAACCAAATGAAAGATAAAACTTTAAATACTAAGTAAATATGAAAAAAAAAGTTCTGGTTTATATTTAACATTTGCCAGATTCAAACATGAAAGATAAATACAAGATAGATGATCCTCTAGACTGATCATATGATACAAATTCCTATCAAGATTTATCTAGGCTCTAAAGATATAACATGTTGAGCAATTCTTTTTCTTTAGTTGTCTTCCCTTCTGAATTCTCCTTCTTCTGGTTCATCTGTGACTTGAAGTTTCATGTGTAGATCAGAATCAACAAGACGTTCTCTTCTTGATGACAATCCTTGAGGTAAGACTAAAGGAATTCCAAGCTTCTTTCTCAGTTCACCTTGAAATTTCTTGTAATCTTTTATGTTCGTTTGTGCATAGGAACGAATGTGATCTGCAGCTATTACCTTTTCTTCAGTCAAGAATCCATGATTTCTGAGAGCATATTCAGCATATACCAAGTGCTTTGCATGATGTTCATATAACTCATCTGTCTGAAGATTGATTGAGTGAAGTACCTCTCCCTTAAGAAATTTTACTTGTGGAGGTTCCTTAATCACTTCTGGTCCAGCTCTTTCAGCAAATTCTTTGAACTTTTCATGTAATAACACACCTAGCTCAGAAGATGTTCTTTCCTTAGGTCTAAGTACCCAAATCTCTGTCAGCGATCTGTCATAAAAGAACTGAATAGATACTCTGAAAGTTCCAACTTTATGACAATCTACAAATATTACCAGCTCATCAGATTTGGGTTCAAATGCAGTAGTTATCCTGATGACTTCTACCTGTAAGGCCTTTATATACATTTCATGAATTGGATTTGCCAGTTTGAATTCCTCGAGAATTTGTCCAAGACGACGATCTTCATAATCAGAACTCTGAGGTGAATCAATTGCTCTTTGAGCACGTTCCCATTTGTCACCGCTCTTTAGTCTGATATATGTTTTTCTCTTCTCAACATTTATAGCATGTAATCGTTGTAATGCTTGATGTTCAACTTTCTGAAGTTCTTCATTTCGTGCAATTTGCTCTAATGATTTTTGAAGTTTTTCTTCTCTCATTTGCAAATTAGCTTCCCTTTGAGCAAATAATTCTTCAGATTCTTTCTCAGCTTGTTGAGCTTCAAATTCAGATATCACCGGTCCTTCATCTTCCCAGTGACTAAGATCAGGTTCAGGAAGTTCTTCACCTTGATCAGGGAATTCAAGATCAGCAAAAACATCGAAGTTATCCGGTTCACCAGTGTAATAATAACCTGTGTTCTTGTCTTGAATTTCTTCTTCAGTTTCTTCAACTACTTTCTTCCTCTTATCTTCACCTTGGTCAGATTTACCAGATTTTCTTTCTCCTCCCTCTCTTTCTTTAGTTTTATCTTGTGACCCCTTTGATTTCTCCCCCTTAGTTGAGGAATCCTCTACAGATTTATCAGTTGCCCCAGCTTCAGGATCTTGTTCATCATCATCACCATCCTTACTTGAAAAGAATTCAATTTCTTCATCTGTAGGTTTGCGACTTTGACTTACAAGATTAAACAGATGTTTTAACCCTTTAGCCTGGTGTGCATTTTGCTTTTCGATCTGGTCCAGACGAGAATCAGTAGATTCCTGATTGTGCTGTACCTCTGACTGTAGATTATCAACTTTCAAGGAAATCTCAGAAATTAACATGTCTTGAGCAACAGTAATATCTCCAGAGTCATCAAGTGCCTTTTCATGAGAGAGTTCGAGAGATTCTATCTTCTTGGTGAAAGATGTCTTTAAGTAGTTTATGTCCTTCTTGATTACAGCAAGCTGACTGTTGACAGAGGTGGATGAAGAAGATCGCTCACCCACTTGTGCTCTAAGGATTTCTGTTTCAGCCTTGCTGACTGCAAGTTCTTTCTCTAAAGCAGTTATCTTTTCTAATAATGAGAGAGTGTATGTGTCAGTGTGTGCGCTCACCTGGCGTTCACTTTGAGATCCACTCACCTGAAGTGCATGTGTTTCACTCAATTTTATGGTATTCCTCACATCACTCCTCTCAGATTCCTTAGCTGCTTCCAGATTTGTACCTGCATGTAAAATCACCCTAGCCTCCTCTGGGAAGGTCAGTGGTGGTGCAATGGGAGTTCGCAAATCCCTGTCCTTAATCAAATCTACTTGAACATTTGAAATTGTTGACTGAATTGCTTCAGTAGTAGATTGATCAAGTTGCCTTCCACCTTCTCCAGTCGAAACTGCGAGTGGAAAATCCCTTGAGGGAGCCAGGAGTGTTTGTCCTGGGAGGGGAGATGATGGTTCTATTAAAGTTGGCTGAGAACCAAGATTTCCCTCTAAAGCCTGTGAAGACTCTTCTACCGTAACTATGGTAGGCACTGTCACATTTTCTACGTGCTCTCCTTGCAGTGTGTCCTGAGACTCATCTAAAGGTATGTCTTCCCCCATTGTGAGTAATAGGGGAGGTGTGCTTGACTCACTACAAGGTGCCACGGCCCTATGGCGAATTTCAATAGAATCACCCTGTTGAGAAGATGATTCTAGTAACTGTGTAACGGCCATATCAACTTCCATATCCTGTTGGGAGGATATAGACGGGCTTACAGTTGCCTCAGTTTGAGTTCTACTTTTCTTTTGTAGAGGCAGAGCTGTGGGTTCACTCATACTATCACTACTGATTCGACTTCTTTTGACTTGCAATTTCTTTCTGGAGTGAAAAGATATGAGTTTTGTTGGTTGAGTGTTTGGCTCTACGACCTTGGTTAGAGGTTGTGGTACTACAACCCCTTGGTCAGACCTACCAACCACTTGGGTTCCATAAATAGATTGAGAAGTAGTAGTTTGAGGAACAGAAGGCAATACCTGGTCAGCTGATTCCGCAACAGTCTCTGATAAGATGGGTTGATCTGATTCAGGTTCAGGGACAGATGCAGTTTCTTGCACTGGATGTTCAACAGCAAGTGCAGCTGGCTGAGGAACAATTTGCTGAGCAGGTTCAACTCGTTGATTGCCTTGATTTTCATTATCAACAAGTATGTTTTCCACTGGTGGTTCAGGGTTTTGTTCAGGTTGTTCAGGTTCTGGTACAGGTTCAATGATAGGTAGTTGTATATAATTTGACATGTATTGGGTGACAACTACATGTATGTTTGTGAATTTAGGCTTGTTGCTGTACTCCGTGAACAATCTGGTAGTAGGTTTACCTGACGCCAGTGATTCTCCATTCAGGAATTGGGCTTGGTTTTCTAGTTCCACAAGATGATTAAAAATTAATGACAAGAATCTTGGATAATAACATGATACTTTATGTCCATTATCAAAATTCTTCTTTGCATTAATGATTCTTCTAACCATCGGAACACACAGTAGTCTGCCAATATTAATCCTTCGGTTGTGTGCAACTGCATATCCAATATGCTGCAAGAAACATGGTAATACCCCGAAGTTCCCTTTAGTAGAATTGGCAAAGACTCTACCTAATGTGTCAAATAGATAATCCCATTCCTGAATGAAGTTCTTTTTATTCCAGACACTTTGATCAGGACTGTCTTGATAGAATACACCATTTAAAAAATTTATCAATTCTTGATCTGATGGTAATTCTTCGAAATTATCAGTTGGGAAATTTAAGACCGTATTTATTGTATATTCGTTCACTGTGTACTGATTGTCTCCTACAGAGAAGACAAAAGATCTGTTATCATTAGAAATGACAGCAGTAGTACACATGATTCGCAAAGGTTCAATTTTCAGAGGAGCATCCAATCTCAAAGCATTGCGAACCAGTGAATTTTCATTTAAAAAGCGAATCCACGGTCGAAAACGTTCAACTGAACATTTTTCTGGATCAAAATAACCGATTAAATTATGTTTAATAATTTCAAATCGATCAGCCATTTTAATCAAGATTTAATTTCCTTGAAAATTTCAGATTTTACAAATTTATAATTTAAAAATTAATTTTTCGAATTAATAATTAATTAAAAATTCGAAATAATTAAAAGTTCTTCAAAAATTCTGAAAAATTCACACAATGATCCTTGTATACACATAAACACACGTATATTTTTGAATTTGCAAGAATCGGACCCAGTTTTTCAGAAAAACAGATCTTGAAATCGATTTTCGAAAATAAAAATCTTCAAAAACCGAACCAAAACTCGATTTTAACCACTCAAAACGAAGATAATCAAACAAGGAGTCCAAATATGTGGTTAAATCGTGAAATGGGTGAGTGAATCCGGTCGAAAATCCGGCAGAGGTTCGACAGTTGTGTGTGTGTATCGTATGTATCTATGTTTCTGTTCTCTAAGACTTAACTTGAGAGAGACTTAAAATGAAATTAAGACTTAACATACTCTAACTGTTATATATATACTAAGTAAATGAAAAAGACTTAAAAAGATAACTAATAAGACTTAACTACATTAAGACATAACTGATATGTATATATACTATATTCGAATATGACTTAAATAAAAAATATTCTATTATGACTTAATTAAAACTAAGACTAAATTAAGACTTAATATTAACAAGACTTAAAAACTGTTACTATTATGACTTATTCTAAATAATCGATAAGACTTAACTAAATAACTAATAAGACTTAAAACTCCGAATAAGACTTAATCTAAAAATAGAAGAATAAGACTTAACTTATATACATACACGACTTAAAAATAAGTAATTAAGACTTAATATAAACAGATTGGCGAATATGACTTAGATTTAAAAACTCAGTAAGACTTAACCTGTTTAAGTCATACCGATTTTAAGTTAAGTCATATTGATTATTTATCCTAATTTTAAGTCATATTTACTTTAAACAATCATTAAAAACATAATAAAATATACAATTAACTTATAAAAATAATAAAAATATTATAGAAAATTAAACAAATAATAAAAATAATTAAAAATACCATATGTTATCCTATTAACGAAAACAAAGCAATATTAACAGGACAAACATTACAAAACATATGATAAATTAATTAATAAAATAGAAATTAATATCTAAACATATTCTAAAAATACAGAAGTATGAAGTATTAAATAATATGAATAAACAGAATGAAAAATAACTAAACAAGCAAGAAAATCAGATGGTAAAATAATTATACAAGTGATTTCAAACAACAAATATTCACAGAATAATCACTTGCAAAATTATTAAAGATCAAATTTCAGATATTAACAGTATTAATTACTAGGACTGTTTAACATACCCAATTCACTAACAATTCTAGTGAATGAGGATTCATTAAGCGACTTAGTAAAAATATCTGCAGTTTGATCTCCAGAGCCTACAAATAGTAGTTCCACTGTACCATTCATTACATGCTCTCTTATAAAATGATACCTTATGTCAATGTGCTTTGTCCTTGAGTGCTGCACAGGATTGCTTGCGATTGCTATGGCACTTGTATTATCACATAAAATAGGAATATTTTCCAATACAATGCCATAGTCCATTAATTGATTCCTTATCCATAAGATCTGAGCACAACAGCTTCCAGCAGCTATATATTCAGCTTCGGCTGTAGAGTTGGAAACTGTTTGCTGTTTCTTACTGAACCAGGATACCAATCTTCCACCTAGGTATTGACAACTCCCAGATGTACTTTTCCTGTCTACAACACTTCCTGCATAGTCAGAATCTGTATATCCAATTAAAGTAAAACCAGTTTCATTAGGGTACCAGATGCCTAAATTAGGCGTACCCTTTAGATATCTTAAGATTCTTTTGACAGCAGTGAGATGGATTTCTTTAGGGTTCGCTTGGAACCTTGCACACAAGCTTGTGGCAAACATTATATCTGGTCTACTAGCAGTTAGGTAAAGCAATGAGCCAATCATACCTCTATAGCCTGTGATATCTACCTTGGCAGAACTTTCACATAAACCAATTTTGACAGCTATAGTTGATGGTGTCTTTGCTGATGAGCACTCCTCCATGTGATATTTCTTGAGAAGCTCCTTAATGTACTTAGATTGACAAATAAATATTCCATCTTGTCTTTGACTTATTTGTAATCCAAGAAAGAATTTCAGTTCTCCCATCATGCTCATTTCAAACCTACCCTGCATTAACTTAGAAAACTTCTTGCACAGAAGCTCATTAGTAGACCCAAATATAATATCGTCCACATAGACTTGGACTAGTATTATATCATTCTTATGTCTTTTAGTGAAGAGCGTTTTGTCTATGACACCTCTTATAAAACCATTTTCTAATAGAAATTCAGAAAGAGTGTCATACCATTTTCTTGGGGCTTGTAACACCCCCAGATCCGGGGTCCGGGATCCGGTCGTTACGGTTTCCAATTCTATCCACAACACTTGAACTTTCCTTAACATAAAATAAATTACATCTCTATGACCCAACACAACAATGTAAAACACACCCGTTATAGTCCCAGAGATGAAATCAGAGTAACAATCAAATTTTATTAATCACATTATGAGTTCTTACAATCCAAAAGAATTTCAATATAAATACATACTCTTTGCCATCCATTTACATAAGTCATACTAGACCATATACTTGGTACTGAAAGAATAAATATATCCTACCAATAGCTTCTTCTTCAACTCTGGTAGTCTCATCGTCCTCGCCCGCGTCGAGTGCGCCTTGTGCGAGTCATCTGGTCTAGCTGTTGTTGTGATATAATAATAAAGCAAGGGGGAGCAATAGCCCACCAACAATAATATATAACTGAACGATAATATATAACAGTTCAAAAGTATCTTTCAAACCATATGCCATGCATTTACGGAAATGATGCCAGTATAATATGAACGATGAAGTTACAAGGTAACTTAAAGTATTTGTTTGTAGAAATATCTGCTACATCAAAAGTAAGCGAGATATTCGCATTTCATTAAAAAGAGGAACTTGCATGAAAAGATTGCAATTCCAGTTATGAACACTTTTCCAGCTCTGCCAACAGTAATCATGTTGCAGGAAATAATTAAGTTTGGATGATGAACCAATGATGGAGTATTCACCGCGCCCGCTGTTCCAATCTTGATGATCAGTCGAGATCGTACAGCTCAAATTAGATTTACTACCGGTAGAAGGAAGAACTGACGGCTTTACTTGTATACCGCCTTACTAGCTCTCCCCGGTCAACGGTTGGGCCAAAGGGGATGGACCGGCGCTACTCGGCCTCTTACACGACTCCTAGTTCAAATAGAATTCATGATTCTGAATGTAACGTTCGTCCCCCTTTCCCCAAGTATAATACTTGTTGATAAGACTCCACAAAGTAGTCGTATCTAGTTGGAAAGGAAAATTCACCAATAACTTCCAAGCTATTGCTTGGTAACGAATATCAACTTGTTCTAACAATCTTACCCCTCGAAAGATGAGAAGGTAAACAACGACTTAATAAGTCCATAGCACCCGAGTTGCGAGTGAAGAGAATGCTTTATGACCGGGAAGTCGACAAGATAAATAACATTTTCCAAGTAAGGTTCCCTTATTTTTAGGGAGATAGACTCAAGAAGAATGATGTCTGAGAACCTTTCTTGATATAAGATTAATAATAATATGACTTCGAGATATTTTCCGTAATAATCGGAGAAGATAAACCTTATTGAGGTTATTCTAAGTATGGAATAAATATTCAGAGAATATTTATTGAATTAAAATATTTAAAGAATATTTAGGAATATGAAAGAATATCATTAATCAGAGTATTTCTCCAAATAATCCTTGAAGAAACATCAAGAGAATATTTATTGAATGAATAAATATTTAAATGAATATTCAAAATAATATTCATTAATTAATAAGGAATTTAAATGAATATTCAAATAGTAATATTCTTTTAATGAATAATATTCTAAATGAATATCAAGTAATATTCATTTAGTAATCCAAACTTTAAAGGAATATTCGAGATGATATTCGATAAATAAATCAAGCTTCAGATGAATATTAGAATAATATTCATCAAGTAATTAATATCTTCAATGAATATTCAAAAGTAATATTCATTTAATAAAATAATAGTCTAAATGGATATTCAAATAATATTCATTTAGTAGTCCAATCTTTAGAAGAATATTCGGAATAATAATCGATATTCTATTCGAATTTGAATGAATATTGAAAAATATTATTCGTCGAATGGTTACGTTCAAATAATTATTTGAAGTAAGGATCGTTAAATAAATAATCTCGAACGAATATTCAAATAATATTCGTCGCCCAAATAATGGAAAATATTTACTTAAATATTTTCCTCCGAGGTAATCTCGATATATCAAGAAATATTGACTCCCGGTCTATATTTGACGAATAAGATGTATACGCTCTTCTATGAGGGTCTTACAATAGCCGGCTTATAATTGATACGTTAGTTATCTAATTTGTAAGCCAATAAACAATCAGGGAACAAGCATAACGATATAACTTGAAAGTAGGCATGCATGCTATGGCATATGTATAACAGAAAACATATATATATATATATATATATATATTCAATCACAACAACAGCCTAAAAGAAGGGAATTGAAACTTGCCTGGTAGTCGAGTACGGTAAGGGGTGGTGGTAGCGGGTCCCGGGTCAGCTTGGTGATCTATAAATAGCCAAGGCATTCGGGATTAATCACTTAACATCTTAAAAGTTAAGTTATACTTAAATCAAAACACGTTCTCGAGTTATCTCGTTATACCCCTTTTTGTGGATTCCTTTTATCATTGATCCGACCCGACATTCGTTCGTTAATACGACATGTCACTGTACTTACACTTGGGACATACTTAAGTCATACAAGTTCTAAAGTCGATCGTTACGAATCAATATTATACTCCGAGTTTTATCGCCCATTTTCTAAGTGTTTTACCGAAGTTATAATAGAGTCGTCTTTTAGGGGTTCGTTCGCGTTTAACCTCGACTCGAATATTTTTAATAAATCGAAAAACGATCCTTTTGACATACGGTTTTCTTTCACACCTTTCTTTTTACCTCTAGTATTTATTTACCAAGATTCGTCATGACTTTACATATTTTACGAGGGTTCAATTTCAGTTACGAACTTTCGTTTATGGATTCGAACTACTTTTAGTAAATCGGTCATAAATCCTAAACCGTAAGTCTGTTTGATTCGATTCTTTTTCCAAAATGATCTACGACTCAAGATCTACAAGGGCATGTTAGATACTTGTCCAGTTTCAGCCATTAGACCTACTGTGATGCACGGTTTTCAATGATTAACGAAATTTCGGCATTACAATGGCTATAATACGAACGTTCCAAAAATCGCAATCAACAACCCAAGCCACACCGGGCATCAATACAACTTATACACCTAATAATCATCTCACAAGTCCAGAAGCTACTGATCTTAGCATCAAAATCATCATGCATCTTAAATCATATAACTAATTACATAATCATGCTTATAATTATCACTATAATCATACCAAGCTAAATCCATCAAAAACATTCATAAATCTCAAATCAAATGCTAGGGTTTCAAGAGATCTACCTTCCTTGGAGTATGATATAACCTTAATAAGCTTGGTATGGTCCTTGTCTAGCTAATCAAACCTTAGATCATCCAAAGAAATCATGAAAACAAAGTTAGTTTCTAAGATCCACTCTTCATCGTCAATCTTGTAAAAATCATATAAAATCAAAAACTAAGAGTTTGGTTCTAAAATTTTTACCACACCTTCTACTCTTCAAGGGCTTTCTTTTGATCTATAGAACACAAGAATCCAACCATCGGAGCTAGGGTTTTGAGCCCCATCTTTCTTCTGATCAGAACCTGGACAGTTTTGGTCCTCCAACTTTTAGCATGGATTTGACTAGGCTATACTACTTGGATTTCCATGAAATTTGGAACGAATCTTGCCCATGGAGTAGAGAAGCTATGGTTAAAATTTGGTGATTTTATCATAGATAGAAATGGAGATATGAATTTTTCTTTGTGTTATGTTTCTGCTGGACAGTTTGTATGTTCTATGTTTTCTTTTGCTTTTCTCTCTTTTCTCCCACTTGATCATCTACTTTTTGCTCATATAACTAGATATTATCAGCTGGTAGGATGAGATTGATAGCATTGGGGTAAGAGCCAAGAGTCTTGGATAAGTTTTGATAGATATTTGTTTTGTTTCTTGTTTGATTTAAATCACTTAACTCCTAAATTGTTTTGATTTAATCCTTGATTAAATAATTTAATCCACTTGATATAATTCTCTTGATGATCATATAGGATATTTAATCTCGATACGAACTTAATCCGTAATCTAGGATTCGTTCGCTTTATTGATTAATCTCGTTATAACGTTTTAGCGGTTTCTAGAACGCTTGTTTCACTGCCTCAGTGGTTTCCTACCTTCATTCTTAAATCAAATATAATAACATCCCAAAATATCAAATCCTCAAAGTTAATATCTCAATTCTTGGATTATAATAATATTTAATCCACCGTCCGGTCAAATATTATACCGAAAAAGAATTTGGAATTTCTGAATTCCGATCGTCTCTGCATTCACTTATTTCCTCCGCGTATTACTAATATGACTTCGAAACATCCATATCACGTCCCGTACATAGGGTGGCGTGAAAAGTTTTCCAACTTACAAAATCCACTATTCATCCACCGAATTACTATTCACGTACAGGAAACACTATGCACGTATGGGAAACACTATGCACGTACGGGAAACACTATGCACGTATGGGAAACACTATGCACGTATGGGAAATACTATGCACGTACGGGAAACACTATGCACGTATGGGAAACACTATGCACGTATGGGAAATACTATGCACGTACGGGAAACACTATGCACGTATGGGAAACACTATGCACGTACTCATTTCCCTTCAAGGATCCATTAGCTTCTTCCTGGACGGTAGATTATTCTTATCTAGGTCCTCAACCATCGAATTACTCTATTCTGACAATATACCAATGCATCAGGATTATTGTCCAAAGCAATATCCATTCATTACGATCATTGTTCTTTGAAACCACCATTCATTAGTGCTCTTTAACCACAATAAGAAAAGTTTTAATTCTACCCAAAATTCGGGTTATTACAGTCTCCCCTCCTTAAAAGGATTCCGTCCTCGGAATCAGTTTAGGAATAACTGGGGTTACTTCTATCCCATTGCACTTTCTATTTCTCAGGTGGATTCTTCCACTTCTTGATTTTCTTCAAATCTCTCACTAGCTTGACAACCTTATCCCTTAGCGCTTGCTCTTTTCTATTCATAATTTCCACAAGTTGTCCTTCGTAGTTCAGATTCGATTATGTATATCTATCTGCTCGTATTCTGTCATATTCCGGGCATCTATAGTATACTGATGAGGCACATACGCATGAACCATGTTATGACCATTTACTGGTTTGGGTGAGGCTGGCTCATAGGCCACCTTCCTGACGCGTTTAAACTCTCAGATGGCCCCATGAATCTTGGGCTAAACTTCCTTTCATTCTAATCTTGTTAATTCCTTCCACGAGGATACCTTTTCTTATTACAAATCTCGAACCTTATATTCTCTATCTTGTTTGCACAGAAATACATCAACAAAAACTTGCTTGTCAGAATCCTCTATTAATTCTAGATATTTCCCAATTCCATTGTATAAATGTCAACTCTATTGTCGACGGGGTACTCTGTATTGAAACTAGTTCGAGTATTCTAACAACCGATTCGAGTAACTCTTGATGTCTATCAACGAGCTCGTCGGCCATCACTGTTTTGGCCTCGCTATATCATTGTTAATTACTATCACCCTCGGTGTTCCAACCTCTTCTTTAATCATCTCACAGAATGCCAATCTACCTCCTGTGTTCATTCAGTCATTCTCTATTATCTCTTCTCTTCTCCTTTCTGAAAGAAATGCGAATCTCTTGGGGGGATTTGTTTGCGGGGAATGTTGTCTGGTTCGAGGACTCTTAATCCTTTTATCACAAATCATAATCTTCATATACACACAAGCACACATATTTTCAGATCTGATAGGTCTGAAAGTCGATCATGTTTGATCCTTTTTGATTTCGCACCTTTCCTTCATATATACAATGTTTCGATATACTTAGGGTGAAAACTGTCTCAGATAACTCACAGCCAATTCATTAAATTCCAAAAAGTTATGGGTGCAATAGTCAACCCAAAATGACATCACTTACAATTTCATAGTGTCTATACCTAGTGCGATTCACAATCTTGGGTATATCCTCGATTTTTTTTTTAACTTCCAACCGGTGATGTCCCATTTCCTAATAAGTTTGGAAAATACACAGCGTCCCTGTGCTGCTCAGACAATCTTCTACAACAGTACCTATACTCAATGTTGACTCATTCAACTCTCGAGGTTCGATGCACAATCTTGTGTTAACATATTTCTTTCTTACAACACACCGGTTCCTCACGGTGGCACACTGAGTCTCATCGCACTCTTATTCAACAATCCTCGCATCTGAGTTGATAATTCTTTTATTCCTACTGGGCTAACGGGAAATGCAACACTAGGCTCTGAACACTCGATATTCATTATTATGTCATCCAAATCGTTATTTGGTAGCTTATTAAAACCTTGTACAACCTCCCAAAATCATTATAATTATACTTGGTGTCTTTTTCCTCGGGGTCAACCATATGAGCTAATCAAGCCTCATATCTCTGGCGTCATAATCTCTTAGTCTGAACTAGATTCCAAAATCTCTTACTGCGTCGTTATCCTTAAATTATTTCCCTCATAATCAATTTGGTTCCATTGGGTATCAACTAATCCATCATTATTATAATATCAATTTCTCCCTAACTCGAAAGGAATCAAATCTCTCGATCGAGTGGTACCCTGGGTAGGTTCTCTGGAAATCACTATTCCTTATACATAAGGAATACTTCCTGAACTTGATGTAGATATTACATGAAGTAGATAAAATTGCAGAAGAGTTTCAAGCATCGCAGCTATGTCAGGTTGATGAAACTATCACTCATGCAGCTTCCATAAAAGACTGGAAACTTAACGGTTTACTTCGTCAATTTTGTATCATGGTCCTGGTTTGCCTCAAAACGGGACCTTCTAAGGTACGTAATATGCTTAAGACTCCATCACGAATCGAATCTTTACTTAAACTATTATTACCTTCGATTCTTGCACAATCATCAAAAGGAATGTAACTTCCTCTACTCCGATATGACCTTCAAGGTCTTTCCAAATATCATTTTGTTTCTTCGGTATGGACATTTGTAATTATTCCTTTATACTTAGACTGTCGGCCACCTCATTGGCCCTTCCTGATAATAATAATTTCTGGTAATCCTTGTTCTCTGGATATATTCCAATTCAAACTTTTCTACCTCATTCCCATCACTGTTGGGTGAAAGCATTCTCCCTTAAGCTTTGCTAATGGAGAAAAATATATTTATCAGTTTTTTTTCCATAAGTCATTGCTTCCACCTACCCGTGGGAACTTTATCACGTTTATTCCCAATCCTACTTAGTATACTTCTTTTCTTAGTTCTTTCCTTATCTTAGGATAATCTCAGCCTTTATAGGTTCAATCCATACTTCCTCAGGGTTTCATACATGCCACATCTGGCATTATTGTTACTATGTCATACATTCCTTACCAAACTTCCATTTTGAAGTTCGGAATATTACTTTTTTTTTTCCTTGTAAGGTTTCATAGGTCATCCTCATCATTCCTCCTGTATTTTCTGGGTACAGGGTATATCAAAATGTCATTGATCAATACTCTAATAATTCTATCTATGTTCTTTCCAGAACTCTTTTTAATAATCCTTACCGGTCATTGTTGCCTTAGCAAGTCCAACTCATATCATCTGAGTTCATAATGTCGTTATTAGGGTTAATGCCATCCTTTGTGCATTCCCAGGGTTTGTCTTAATTTATGGATATCCTATCCTTAATTCAACTGCCAAGGAATTCTTGCATCCTATACTTGGCAATCAAATCATGTATCCTTAATAAGGGTCTCTTTTCAATCATTCTCATTTGATAATCGATCGGTGGCTTAATGCTAACCTCTTCTTTTAGATAGTTGTCAGTCTATTTGACCTTCCAAAAGACAACGTATGTCTATCTGCTCTCTTACAGAACTTGGTAATGGTAGCAAGGATGTTCTGGAAGATATTGATCGAGTTCAACGTGAATCTCTTAGTACTTATCGTTTTTCTCAAAGGTACTTGCCTTAGACAAAATTTCTACAGCATACTGATCCATCTATGACCATTTCTATACTCTCTTCATAAACCTTCATTGTTTACTTCCCTTGGTCATACTATATTCATGGTATTTATAATACCATAACATCATACATCTCAAGTCATTATACTTCCATTTTTACTCGTAATCTTGGGCAATCATATACACATGAATCACTTTAGTACGGGTGACCCCATTCCAAAAAGTCTAGTAAATTCCCAATCCAAACATGGGTTGCAAAGGGTTCAGTAGAAGATTCCTACGATCTCATTAATATTTCCTTTATATCAAAAGCCCTTGCAGTCGGCGCTTACTTAGAAGCAACCCTGCTTTGTCCTTTCATTGCTGGTCTAGTCACTTGATAATCCTTTGTGACTTGGGCTCAACTGACCACACTAAAATAAAAATATATGGTTTTTGGGGTTGGCTAATTAGCATTACTTTTCTAGAAATTGCTGGCATAGTGCCTTCTACTTTGATACCTTTCTACCTTTCCAAAACTTTACTCCATATAGGTCTTAATCGACTTCTCGGCACCGTCTCCGGTCACCTTTCCTCCTCTTTTATCTTTTCAACTATTCTTATCAATCCCACGTGCCACGCAAGCTTACCATTCATGGTATAACAATCTTTTCACTTAAGTCAATCCCGGAGTTTCTCAGTCCGGCCGGTTTCTTACTTACATTTCCTGTTTTCGTCCAATCTCACCTCATCATTGTATTTCTACAATCAATCGCGATAATCGGGGTCTATCCACCAACCCATATAGCGGCTACATTACCCAATTCACGGGGTTCGCCCCAGTTTCTACTCTCTTCCATGATGTTCTCTGATAATCAGAAAGACAAGGTTTGCCAAAATTCGTTGAATTTCTTTCCAGAATCAAGGAAATTTTGGTCAATCTATCCAACCACCGGTAACACTATGAAGATCAATTTCGAAACCTAAAGAATAGTTCTATGAGCATCCAAGCAGGTAGAATCATAAGCAGTTATAATAACGGAATTATTGACATAAAGTTGGAAGTTTAACCACTAGAAAGGAACCAAATATATATATATCCCATAGAAGGGAAATCAAAAGTTTCAAACTGAAACATGCCACCTCTTCCTGATACATATACATCTTAGTTGTCGATAATATCAAATGTCAGTCTTCCTAACCACAGGTTTCAGAAGGAACACTACCGTCGGAGTTAGTCGTTTCATAAAAATTGGCACTACTAGGGCCATCCTAGTCTGGTGTACCGTGCTGTTCGAATGCATCCGCAATTACTCTGCCGTGCTACATAAGCACACCACCTAAACCTGTATGAGATGCATCATAGTGTATCATAAAGTCTTCCTTCTCCCGTTAGGCAACACCAACGCCGGGTCGTTACCAATTTCATCTTAAAACATTCTCTATTACCTCTTAACCACTAATCGCATTACTTGATCCATTTGCAATTCAGTGTCAGAATAAACTTAAGGTAACTACTATAATCTATTTGGGGAAAAGAAAGAATTTAATATTTTTCTGAATCACATGCATCTAACGTTCCTGATTCACCATTTTACTGAGTTAAAAATAAACTTATACTTAGTACCTGATAGTAGTCATATTACGAGTTTATCATAGACCCACTGGTCTTTTCCTCTGGTAGTTTCTGAGATCATCTTCTCGCTTACTACTTTATATAACTTTATCCAATCAGGCCCTCACTTTCCACTATCTTTACTTTCGAAGCTGGTTCATTCATAATATGGACATTTCGCTGAATAAAACCACCTCAACAATCTCAATTTTCATAAAATATAACCCATGAAATCCACCTTCTCATGGCGAATTACCATTGACAATATTCACACTAATCCATTTATCCGATAATATGGCACTTGTTGCCTCTATCTCAACTGCTCCTGGGTGCTCCCCGTCCTACATCGACGTCTTTGATAATCATGCCTCATTCTAACTCTTTTCTCATTAATCTGAAAGTCTCTAAGGATCTTTATCTATCCCCATATAAGACCTCAAGTAATCCTTCCAATCTGTCTTAATTGCTGGTACTACCTCTCGTAGTCCGGCTATAAATCCAACATAAAAGTTCAATTCTCTTAATAATATCTCAGTTCCTTGTGCTCACTTCTTTGAGCACTATAATCTTAACTCTCGCTATCCCTCTGGCTATAGCCCTCATTTCCTTGGAGTAAACTCCTCATCCACAATAGGATTCTCCTCTGCTGGAACCTCTTTCGAGTCCTCAATAGGGTACTCTATCGAATTCACAATCCGATCGTCAGCATATAATAAAACATCATCATGCTGCTGCTCGTACGCCTCAAGGTCTGTCGCCTTACTAGTCGATACGAGAACGAGCTAAGTTACTATCATGATACTTAAGAGTTCCCATAAGGGTTTTATATGTCAATACTACTTGAAGTAGTCCGACTATGAACTTGGCAAGAGTTCTTATTATCTTAGTGAGTTTATTGTTTTAACGTCGCATCATCTCTGGGGTTTATAACGTATGCTCTGATACCACTTCTGTAACACCCCCAGATCCAGGGTCCGGGATCCGGTCGTTACGGTTTCCAATTCTATCCACAACACTTGAACTTTCCTTAACATAAAATAAATTACATCTCTATTACCCAACACAACAATGTAAAACACACCCGTTATAGTCCCATAGATGAAATCAGAGTAACAATCAAATTTTATTAATCACATTATGAGTTCTTACAATCCAAAAGAATTTCAATATAAATACATACTCTTTGCCATCCATTTACATAAGTCATACTAGACCATATACTTGGTACTGAAAGAATAAATATATCCTACCAATAGATTCTTCTTCAACTCTGGTAGTCTCATCGTCCTCGCCCGCGTCGAGTGCGCCTTGTGCGAGTCATCTGGTCTAGCTGTTGTTGTGATATAATAATAAAGCAAGGGGGAGCAATAGCCCACCAACAATAATATATAACTGAACGATAATATATAACAGTTCAAAAGTATCTTTCAAACCATATGCCATGCATTTACGGAAATGATGCCAGTATAATATGAACGATGAAGTTACAAGGTAACTTAAAGTATTTGTTTGTAGAAATATCTGCTACATCAAAAGTAAGCGAGATATTCTCATTTCATTAGAAAGAGGAACTTGCATGAAAAGATTGCAATTCCAGTTATGAACACTTTTCCAGCTCTGCCAACAGTAATCATGTTGCAGGAAATAATTAAGTTTGGATGATGAACCAATGATGGAGTATTCACCGCGCCCGCTGTTCCAATCTTGATGATCAGTCGAGATCGTACAGCTCAAATTAGATTTACTACCGGTAGAAGGAAGAACTGACGGCTTTACTTGTATACCGCCTTACTAGCTCTCCCCGGCCAACGGTTGGGCCAAAGGGGATGGACCGGCGCTACTCGGCCTCTTACACGACTCCTAGTTCAAATAGAATTCATGATTCTGAATGTAACGTTCGTCCCCCTTTCCCCAAGTATAATACTTGTTG
The DNA here is from genome assembly GCA_036435485.1 of Saposhnikovia divaricata. NCBI lineage: Eukaryota > Viridiplantae > Streptophyta > Magnoliopsida > Apiales > Apiaceae > Saposhnikovia > Saposhnikovia divaricata. Next base: position 81,951,297 of record CM071598.1, read on the forward strand.
ATAAGACTCCACAAAGTAGTCGTATCTAGTTGGAAAGGAAAATTCACCAATAACTTCCAAGCTATTGCTTGGTAACGAATATCAACTTGTTCCAACAATCTTACCCCTCGAAAGATGAGAAGGTAAACAACGACTTAATAAGTCCATAGCACCCGAGTTGCGAGTGAAGAGAATGCTTTATGACCGGGAAGTCGACAAGATAAATAACATTTTCCAAGTAAGGTTCCCTTATTTTTAGGGAGATAGACTCAAGAAGAATGATGTCTGAGAACCTTTCTTGATATAAGATTAATAATAATATGACTCCGAGATATTTTCCGTAATAATCGGAGAAGATAAACCTTATTGAGGTTATTCTAAGTATGGAATAAATATTCAGAGAATATTTATTGAATTAAAATATTTAAAGAATATTTAGGAATATGAAAGAATATCATTAATCAGAGTATTTCTCCAAATAATCCTTGAAGAAACATCAAGAGAATATTTATTGAATGAATAAATATTTAAATGAATATTCAAAATAATATTCATTAATTAATAAGGAATTTAAATGAATATTCAAAAAGTAATATTCTTTTAATGAATAATATTCTAAATGAATATCAAGTAATATTCATTTAGTAATCCAAACTTTAAAGGAATATTCGAGATGATATTCGATAAATAAATCAAGCTTCAGATGAATATTAGAATAATATTCATCAAGTAATTAATATCTTCAATGAATATTCAAAAGTAATATTCATTTAATAAAATAATAGTCTAAATGGATATTCAAATAATATTCATTTAGTAGTCCAATCTTTAGAAGAATATTCGGAATAATAATCGATATTCTATTCGAATTTGAATGAATATTGAAAAATATTATTCGTCGAATGGTTACGTTCAAATAATTATTTGAAGTAAGGATCGTTAAATAAATAATCTCGAACGAATATTCAAATAATATTCGTCGCCCAAATAATGGAAAATATTTACTTAAATATTTTCCTCCGAGGTAATCTCGATATATCAAGAAATATTGACTCCCGGTCTATATTTGACGAATAAGATGTATACGCCCTTCTATGAGGGTCTTACAATAGCCGGCTTATAATTGATACGTTAGTTATCTAATTTATAAGCCAATAAACAATCAGGGAACAAGCATAACGATATAACTTGAAAGTAGGCATGCATGCTATGGCATATGTATAACAGAAAACATATATATATATATATATATATATATATATATATATATATATATATATATATATATATATATTCAATCACAACAACAGCCTAAAAGAAGGGAATTGAAACTTGCCTGGTAGTCGAGTACGGTAAGGGGTGGTGGTAGCGGGTCCCGGGTCAGCTTGGTGATCTATAAATAGCCAAGGCATTCGGGATTAATCACTTAACATCTTAAAAGTTAAGTTATACTTAAATCAAAACACGTTCTCGAGTTATCTCGTTATACCCCTTTTTGTGGATTCCTTTTATCATTGATCCGACCCGACATTCGTTTGTTAATACGACATGTCACTGTAGTTACACTTGGGACATACTTAAGTCATACAAGTTCTAAAGTCGATCGTTACGAACCAATATTATACTCCGAGTTTTATCGCCCATTTTCTAAGTGTTTTACCGAAGTTATAATAGAGTCGTCTTTTAGGGGTTCGTTCGCGTTTAACCTCGACTCGAATATTTTTAATAAATCGAAAAAGGATCCTTTTGACATACGGTTTTCTTTCACACCTTTCTTTTTACCTCTAGTATTTATTTACCAAGATTCGTCATGACTTTACATATTTTACGAGGGTTCAATTTCAGTTACGAACTTTCGTTTATGGATTCGAACTACTTTTAGTAAATCGGTCATAAATCCTAAACCGTAAGTCTGTTTGATTCGATTCTTTTTCCAAAATGATCTACGACTCAAGATCTACAAGGGCATGTTAGATACTTGTCCAGTTTCAGCCATTAGACCTACTGTGATGCACGGTTTTCAATGATTAACGAAATTTCGGCATTATAACGGCTATAATACGAACGTTCCAAAAATCGCAATCAACAACCCAAGCCACACCGGGCATCAATACAACTTATACACCTAATAATCATCTCACAAGTCCAGAAGCTACTGATCTTAGCATCAAAATCATCATGCATCTTAAATCATATAACTAATTACATAATCATGCTTATAATTATCACTATAATCATACCAAGCTAAATCCATCAAAAACATTCATAAATCTCAAATCAAATGCTAGGGTTTCAAGAGATCTACCTTCCTTGGAGTATGATATAACCTTAATAAGCTTGGTATGGTCCTTGTCTAGCTAATCAAACCTTAGATCATCCAAAGAAATCATGAAAACAAAGTTAGTTTCTAAGATCCACTCTTCATCGTCAATCTTGTAAAAATCATATAAAATCAAAAACTAAGAGTTTGGTTCTAAAATTTTTACCACACCTTCTACTCTTCAAGGGCTTTCTTTTGATCTATAGAACACAAGAATCCAACCATCGGAGCTAGGGTTTTGAGCCCCATCTTTCTTCTGATCAGAACCTGGACAGTTTTGGTCCTCCAACTTTAAGCATGGATTTGACTAGGCTATACTACTTGGGTTTCCATGAAATTTGGAACGAATCTTGCCCATGGAGTAGAGAAGCTATGGTTAAAATTTGGTGATTTTATCATGGATAGAAATGGAGATATGAATTTTTCTTTGTGTTATGTTTCTGCTGGACAGTTTGTATGTTCTATGTTTTCTTTTGCTTTTCTCTCTTTTCTCCCACTTGATCATCTACTTTTTGCTCATATAACTAGATATTATCAGCTGGTAGGATGAGATTGATAGCATTGGGGTAAGAGCCAAGAGTCTTGGATAAGTTTTGATAGATATTTGTTTTGTTTCTTGTTTGATTTAAATCACTTAACTCCTAAATTGTTTTGATTTAATCCTTGATTAAATAATTTAATCCACTTGATATAATTCTCTTGATGATCATATAGGATATTTAATCTCGATACGAACTTAATCCGTAATCTAGGATTCGTTCGCTTTATTGATTAATCTCGTTATAACGTTTTAGCGGTTTCTAGAACGCTTGTTTCACTGCCTCAGTGGTTTCCTACCTTCATTCTTAAATCAAATATAATAACATCCCAAAATATCAAATCCTCAAAGTTAATATCTCAATTCTTGGATTATAATAATATTTAATCCACCGTCCGGTCAAATATTATACCGAAAAAGAATTTGGAATTTCTGAATTCCGATCGTCTCTGCATTCACTTATTTCCTCCGCGTATTACTAATATGACTTCGAAACATCCATATCACGTCCCGTACATAGGATGGCGTGAAAAGTTTTCCAACTTACAAAATCCACTATTCATCCACCGAATTACTATTCACGTACAGGAAACACTATGCACGTATGGGAAACACTATGCACGTACGGGAAACACTATGCACGTATGGGAAACACTATGCACGTATGGGAAATACTATGCACGTACGGGAAACACTATGCACGTATGGGAAACACTATGCACGTATGGGAAATACTATGCACGTACGGGAAACACTATGCACGTATGGGAAACACTATGCACGTACTCATTTCCCTTCAAGGATCCATTAGCTTCTTCCTGGACGGTAGATTATTCTTATCTAGGTCCTCAACCATCGAATTACTCTATTCTGACAATATACCAATGCATCAGGATTATTGTCCAAAGCAATATCCATTCATTACGATCATTGTTCTTTGAAACCACCATTCATTAGTGCTCTTTAACCACAATAAGAAAAGTTTTAATTCTACCCAAAATTCGGGTTATTACAGGGCTTGCTTAAGACCATAGATAGCTTTGTAAAGAAAGTAAACATAGTCCTGATGATCTTGATCTTCAAAACCAGGGGGCTGTTCTACATACACTTCTTCATCTAGCTTACCATTCAGAAAGCCACTCTTGACATCCATTTGATAAACTTTGAATCTTGAATAGGATGCATATGCCAAGAATATTCTGATGGCCTCAAGTCTTGCCAGTGGAGCATAGGTCTCATCATAATCAATGCCTTCAGCTTGAGAATAACCTTTAGCTACCAGTCTTGCTTTGTTTCTTATCACAGTTCCATCTTCATCTAGTTTGTTTCTGAATACCCATCTTGTGTCCACCACTTTTCTATCTTTAGGTCTGGGTACCAGCTTCCATACTTCTAGTTGCTTAAATTGATTGAGTTCATCTTGCATAGCAATCACCCAATCAGGATCAGATAGAGCTTCTTCTACTTTCTTAGGTTCCATAACAGACAGAAACCCAGAATAGTTACATTAATTCTGATAAACTCTTCTTGTTTTCACACCAACATCTGGATCACCAAGAATCAGCTCAAAAGGATGAGCTCTATTCCAAACAGTTTGTCTGGGTAGAATAGATCTTGACGATTTGCCTTGTTCTTCAGTATGATGTTGAGTATGACTTGTTGACCCTTCATTATCTCCCCCTGAGTTGTTGCCAGTTTGACTTGTTGATGGTTCAAGAGTATCAGTGGTGTCTTGAAAGTTATCATTGTTTTCACCAGCATCACCTTGATCATTACCACCAACATTTGGATTATTATTATCAGCAACAACGTCAGGTTGATTGTCATCATCTGAATCTAAGTCTGACATATCATCAAACTTAAGCTTTTTAGATGGATCTTCATTTTGGATATTTGGGAGTTTTGTGTCATCAAATGTAACATTGACACTTTCCATAGTTTTCTGTTGATCAATAAGATACACCTTGTAGGCTCTTCTAGTATAACCAATAAATATTGCTTCATGTGCTTTTTCTTCAAATTTACCACCTTGAACATCTCCTTCTTTCAGCACAAAGCATTTTGTCCCAAATACATGGAAGTACTAGAAAGTTGGTTTCTTGTCATGTAGAGCTTCATATGGTGTCTTCATTAAGTCTTTATTGATAAGTGTTCGATTCTGGGTATAGCATGCAGTGTTGACAGCTTCAGCCCAAAAGCTCAATGGAAGCCTTGATTCACTTAGCATTGTACGTGCAGCTTCAATCAAGGTTCTATTCTTTCTTTCAACTACCCCATTTTGTTGAGGAGTTCTGGGAGCCGAGTACTGTCTAGTTATACCCTTTTCAGTGCAAAAGTCATTCAGAACTGCATTCTTGAATTCAGTTCCGTTGTCTGACCTTATAGCTCTAACTGGATGATTAGAATCCAGCTCAATTAATTTAATGTGATCAACTACCAGTTGTGGAGTTTCATCTTTTGAGTTCAGAAATAGTACCCATGTGAATTTTGAGAAATCATCAACAATCACTAGAGCATATCTTTTTCTTGACATAGACATCACACTAACTGGACCAAACAAATCCATATGGAGAAGTTGTAATGGTTCAGTTATTGATGATATGTTAGTGCTCCTGTGAGTTGCCCTTTTTAACTTCCCTTTTTGACAAGCATCACATAGACCTTCCTGAGTAAATTCAATCGAAGGTAAACCTCTCACCAACTCTCTTTTAACTAAAGAATTCATTGTTTTGAAGTTTAGGTGAGAAAGTTTCTTGTGCCATAACCAACTTTCATCAGTGGATGCCTTTGAATAAAAACATCTAATTTCTTCTGTGCTTCCAGAGTTCATATTGGCTATGTACAAGTTTCATTTTCTTACTCCAGTCAATTGCGGCCTTTCATTTCTCTTGTGTGATATTAGACAATTCTTCTTGTTGAAATGAACTTCATAACCTTTGTCACAGAATTGACTAATACTGAGCAAATTGTGCTCAAGGCCGTTCACAAAAGAGACATCTTCAACGATAACATTTTCAGCTTCTAATCTGCCGTATCCATCAGTTTTACCTTTGCTGTTATCTCCAAAGGTAACGACTGGGCCGGCCTTCTCCACCACATTTGTCAACAGGGCTCTATCTCCGGTCATATGCCTTGAACATCCACTGTCCAGAATCCACATGACTCGTTCAACCTGTTTCAAACCCTGCAATGACAAATTGGTTAGACTTTCTTCGGAACCTAAATTTGATTGGGTCCGGAGTACTTAAAGAATTGACCTTTATCAGGTAAAGCAACACTTTTTATTTTAACAACATTTTCTTCAGGTACTGGACATTTAACCATGTAAACAGCTTTAACTTGTTTTGGTTTCAGCTTGGGTAACCATGTCTTTACCATATCCTGAGAAGGACTTGGAGTCCTAATCTTAGAATTAGGTGATTTTACAGTCCTGGATCTAACATGTTTATTTCTGCTCATTTGCTATCTAGGAACATTCTTCTCAATACATGCATGATTACCGTTAAAGTAAGCAGACATTAAATTAAAAGCACAAGACATGCAATTAACAGCATTGCATTTCTTATGAGCAGTACCAATAACAGGAATAGCATGCATGGTAGATATGTTGTTGCATTTATTCATGTTGTTACTTCTACTACTAGTTTTCAAGGAACTAGTAGACTCACCAACTCTTTCTGCTTTCTTAAACACAGTTTTTCTATCTTCATCATTTTTAACAACTTTATTACTTTCTAAGACTACGCCATTAGCTAAATCCTCAATGCGCATCTCTTCCTTAATGATTAAAGATGTTGTATCCAAAGGTTCTACTATGGATGTCTTAAAGAGTGGGTTACTAACACCCTTAAGCACTAATGGTATACCCCTATCTACAACACTGACACGATTAGGGGTAATAATGCTTTTTCGACCAATAGCTTCATTATAGTCAAACCCAATACCCACGGTTTGATTAATAACTTGTTGGTTAAACAACTCTTTAGCCACTTTACATGAATTAGAAGTAGCACTAGCCCTTATTTCTAGCTCAGCTATTGTTTCACGTTGTTGAACCACTATCAACGCTAGAGACCTCTCAAGTTCTTTTAGAATTCTTATTTCTGATTTTTGTTTATCATGACAATTTTGTACATCGTGTAATTCTGATAATTGATTACTAAGATCTGTAATTAACAAATTTAGCCTTTCAATCTCTCTATTAGCATTACCTAGTGTATCACTAAGTTCATAGATATATTGACTTTCAGTACATGATACCTCAGATGAAGTACCACTGGAGTTATCAGATTTTGCCATCAGGGCAAGATTGCCATACTCTTCATCTTCAGAGTCTGTATCATCCCAACTCTTTCCAGCAGCCACATAGGCTTTACCAGTCTTCTTCTTCTCAGATCCAAAGTCTTTTCTTTGGTTTTGTTTTGGCTTCTGACATTCAGTAGCGAAATGTCCAAGTTCATTACAGTTGTAGCATCTAATTTTACTTCTTTCAATTGTTCCAGTTCTGTAACCTCCTCTGTTACTTGAGGATGAAGAACCTCCTCTCTGGAACCTGTTATAGTTAGATTTGTACTTGAACTTGGGATTCTTCCTGAATCTGAAGTTGCTGAATTTCCTTACCAACAAAGCCATGGACTCATCTTCCAACTGATCTAGCTCTTCTAATGAATAGAAGTCTCCTTCATCTGGACTAGCATTCATTTGACAAACTTCAACTTCAAGCTTACCACTGTCAACATTACAAGGTTGAATAATCTTATCTTCCACTTCCTGTTTGTTCTCAACAATAAGAGCTGTAGAAGTATTAGCAACTCTTCCTTTTCCATAAATCTCCTTTTGTTGAGATTGTTCCAGTTCATAGGTTTTTAAAACACCAAAGAGTCTTTCTACAGTAATTTCACTTAGATTCCTAGACTTTCTGATAGCTGTAATTCTATGTTCTAGATGAACAGGCATTGACAGTAGAAATTTTCTGTTGATCTCTTTCTGAGTGTAGTACTTGCCATGCATCTGTAAATTGTTGACAAGTTTGTTATATCTTTCAAACACATCTTGAATACTTTCATTGTATGCTGATCGAAAGTGTTCATACTCAGATGTCAGAATTTCTAGTCGATTCTCCCTAACTTCCTCTGTTCCTTCATTCACAGTTTCAATGGTTTCCCACATTTGCTTTGCAGTTTTGCAGTTAATCACATGACTGTACATTACAGAGTCTAGAGAGTCTATTAAGATCAGTCTTAAATTAATGTCAAGTCCAGCTTCCTCTCTTTCAACAAGAGTGTATTCAGAAGAGTCTTTGTGTACATACCTTGCAGGGGAAATAACTTTTCCATCAGTAAAAACTTCAGGAATTATTCCAAAAGGTATTATAGGTCCTTCTGATAAGACTTTCATGTATTTAGGATTTGCAACCTCGAGGAACATTAACATTTTGTTCTTCCACATATCATAACTATTTTTGCCATATATGGGAATTTTCACAGTTCCAACTTTAGAAGACATGATGAATTTTTTAAGAGGGTTAAAAAATTCGGGGATGATTTTTAATCGAGTAAAATGGGATCTTTGATTTGTGTATCAATCAATCTGCTCTGATACCAATTGTTAGGTCCGATAAGATTGTAGAAGGGGGGGTTGAATACAATCTTTACCTTTTTATCGAAATTTATCCTTTAAATTAAATTTGATAAAGACAAATTTATGTGCGGAATTATTTAACACAATTTTTCAAGTTGAATATAATTGTATATTAACTTGATGTGGTGTTACAAAATCAGTATAACAACTTATCAAGATGTTAATAACTAATTAGAAAATTCGACATGAACTTTTCTAATTTAGTTAATAATAATCAAGATAAGAACTAGGAAACTTAATTCGCTAGTAGTACAAGAATCACAAATAAACAAGTTCTAGCGGATAGAATATAACAAAGATGAAGAACTTGAATTTCTGGGAATTGTTTAAGCTTTGGTGTTCTTGGTGTTCTTGAGAGAGAGAATTCTGTTCTGGATTTGATGTTTCTGCTGTGTTTTTTCCGTTATGACATAATCTGCTGTGTTCTGTTCTTTTATATTAGTAACAAGTCTTGCTGGCTTTCTGTAGGATATTTAACTGCTCCAGCATGACTTAAACTGCTACCAAGACTTGATTTTTCTTCATTAAGACTTACACAAACCTCCATTAAGACATAAAATGTGTCGGTATGACTTAACAGAAATTCGGTAAGACTTACAACAGCTGGCAGAGGTCGGTAAGACTTAATCCTGAAAAGCTCCTGTCGGTATGACTTAAAATTAAGTCATACCGAATTTTCCTTCTCCAAGACATAATCCATTTTTCTTTCTTTAAGTCATATTGATCCATTTAATTAATTAATTAATGATTAACTAATTCATATTTAATTGATACAATAATTAATTTAATAAATAAATTAATTCTTCCAGAATTAATTCATTTAATTAAATCAACTAAATGATTTATATCAATTATAAATGAATTTAATTAAATCAATAAATAATTAATTTAATTCTTACAAACCACTAAAGGTAGTAAAGAATTACCACTGATTTGTGTTGACGTTCGATGTACTGTCTGGTTCATGAACGACTAACTTCAACGATGTTTCTTCACTTTTGACTTTAGGTTGTGGTTTGTTTCTTCTCTCAATTCTCTTGTACTGTAACTGACCTTCAAACTATCACTCGAAAAATCTCTGTCACTGTTTAAATGAATCCATTCACTTCAATGCTATACTGGGGCTTGATCAGATAACTGAATCGTCTTCCAGTATATGACATCAAAACTATAGATTGACTTTTCTTCTTTCTTCTGACAGATAATACTTCTTGAGATTCCTGTGACAGTTCATATGTATATTTACTTATTACAATTTGGTTTAAGTTGATTAGGATCCTCTAACTACAAATAGGCTGAGTCATATGTCTTTCACTACCGAGTCAAAAAAGCTTACAAACGAATTACCGAGTAAATAAAAGCTAACAAATACATAATTAAACTGACTAAAAATTTCATGATCGTTAGGTTCCATTGACTTTTAACGGAGGGCCGTTAGTCAGTGCCAAATAAGCTTCCATGTAGGTGCCAAATAAGCTTCGAAGTAATATAACCCATAACACAAATAACCCATATCCGACCCGTCCGTATAATAAATCCCAACGCAATATATCAACCCGCCCCCGTCTGTCCTCCCACAACACCACCGCCCACCCAGCACCTCGCCTCCGTTACCCCTCTCCACCACCGCCACATTTCTTCAGCCTTTTATCCCTCCGACCAGAAATACACCCATCTATTCTTCACCCCGTCTTCCTCTTCCATTCACCTTCGCCCATCTCCCTCAACCCACCCAACTCACGACATCACCACTTCGACCAACACCGACCTCTTTCTTCGCCTTCTACAACACCCAATAGCTAACTCCACCACCAACAAACCACCCAACCTCTGTTCAATCTTCAACTGCGATGCTTGAAACAACCAGACCTTCACTACAATACCCCTCTTCTCCTATCCCAACACCACCTCCCCTCGCCATCTTCTTCTCTCCGCCGTTAGCTGCTACTTTCAACCCGCCACCAACTATCAACTCGTCTCCGCCGTCCCTTTCATTCCCTTCATCCTCGCACCCACAAATCCCCACAACACACACCCGTCTCCTTCAATTTCCTCCTCCACCATTCAAACTCCGGTTGTAGGAGCTTGAAGAACTCATGCTTGAGTTTTAAAGGAAGGAAGATAATGGAGTAATGGGTGGGTGGGTGTTTAAAAAAGATGGGTGGGGTGCTTAAAAGGAAACGGGTTGAAAGGAAAAAGATGTTGCAGCCACGTAAGGATCCATGTAAGCATTCCGTTAAAAAGTTAACGGGACTGACGGGGAAAACTTAATTGAAATATTTAAATTAGTTGGTTGTTTGATTGTATGCTTTTTTGCCTCGGTAGGCCAATTGAAAGTTATGACTCACTTCACTGATGAAACTGCTTATTAACCCTATTCAAATTACAATACTTATCTCAATTCTCACCTTAATTTTCATATCTACCAAACTAATCCCAATACAATCAACAGCTCAGATGCCAAAAAGAAATGCGGGATCGAGTTGAAATTGGAAGGGCCTCAGGTCTTCTGGTTTGAAAAACCTCTTCTGACCTTTCCTATTAAACAACAAAGATCGCATTTTTTTAACTTTGGTTGTAGTATTTAGGGGGTCTTTAGGGGAACTTTTTTTCAGAATAAGTCAACTTATTTTAAGACAAAGTTAGAGATTCCTAACTTTCCAACTTATTTTTCAACTTATTTTTGAAACTTATTAAATCTCAAATATACATTAAATACTTGTATAAAAAAAGAAATTTAAAATATAAAATTTTTACCCGAAAATAAGTTCATAAATCCTTATTTTAAGCTCAGCCAAATAGACACTTAATTAAACAGCAAGGTTGCAGCTTATTTTAACGTAAAACTTCAATTATGAGGATTGACAATTACAAGCTAGGTTTGCTTGTATATATAAAGTTTACAAAATTTTATTTTATTTTTGACATTTATTCGGTGTTATATTACACTCTAATACTGTACTAATCTTTAGTTTAAATCCTAATACGTTCGAGACTTCTTAAATATAATAAAAATAATCCTAACGAATCTCCCCTCACAATTCGTATTAGCAAACAAACAAGTGCAGAATATTCGTATTATATAGCAAACAAGAGCAGTGTTACGTATTTCGAATAATTTTCCAAAAATATTCCCGAATGACGTGGCATAATAACATGGCTCATTTTAATTTGTGAACGCATATAAATACATGCGTGATCCCATATTATTATCGAAAAATTATCGATTATATAAGTACCACATCAATATTTGGAAAAAAAAATTAAAAATCGTTTCGGGATACCTAGCATTTTCCTTCAAAACTAGCTACTAGGAGTTTACATAATCCAAAATCTGTAACTTAAATTATATTGGATTCACGGAATCACGGGGCTACGTTACGAGGTAGATAAGCTGCGACTTGGAGAATATATAATTAAGATATTCAACTTGAAAAAAGATTTTGTTCATAAATGAATTGAATTTGAACCTGATTAGGAATTTTGACCGCGCTTCACGTTCGATGAAAAATTGATAAATTTAAATTAGAAAATAATATGATCATAAGTTATAAGAATATGTTAAACTTATATATTTTTAATACAAAATTATATTAAATATTTTGCAGATGCTTTTTATGTTTTAGATATTTGTAAACACATTTTTTTTTTGTTTTTGTACATAAATTGTATCAACAACACAATATCTAGAAAAATGAATTCTTTCATTGAAAAAAGTTTATTATCTAACCTAAAATCACGCATGTTTATACAATAATACTTTAATGTTTGAAAAAAAACATCTATCATGTCACCGCACCTGAAGTCACCAACAGAATTGAACAAAAATTAGTCTCAAAATAGTGAGTATATATATTATTCTTAATGTAATATAAAATAATCAATATAAATGTAATGAAAGGGAATCCTTTGGTTAGATGCCTAATTTTATTAAATATAACAAAATTTAATTAATTATATATATAAACATATTCGAATATTAAAGTTTTAATATCATTTTCATACAATGCCAATAACAGTTCTAAATTTAGTCTCAAAATAGTAAGTATACTATTCTTAACGTAATATGAAATAACCAATATAAATCTAACCAAAGGGAGTCCATTTGATTAGATACCTAATTTTATTAAATATGTCAAAATATAATTAATTATATATATAAATATATTTTAATTATTAAAATACAAATTATTAGGAAAAATTTGAAATCCAAACTGCTTAGGCATATTATTAATTTATTAATAATATGTCTTTTGGAAAAAAAAGATTGTGCTTAAAATAATAAAGAAAAACATTCCACTACAATTACAAAGTTGACTTTCTAAAAAAAATTAGATTTATTACATATTCATAGAAAATTGAACAATAAATTAATTTTTGTAGTGTTAGAGATAGAACACATTAAATTGGCAAAACAACTGGTATATTTTATCTTGTAGACGATTAATCGGAGAAACCCAAAAGAATCCGTTGCATGAAGAGGTCTCCAGCGATGAAGCAATTCTCAATCGAAAGACAAAGTTAAATCTTCATACACTTGATTTCAATCTCCTTTTAATCCAGGGTAACAACAATGGAGGTATCTAATTTTTATTTGGTTTCTAGTTTTGGCCCCTGCCTACACTCTAGTTCGCCCCCGTGTGTTGCTCAGATCATTCCATCAATGACAACTTCATCTTCTCTTTAATTTGTAAGTGGAAGGGCCGATCTAGCAAGACCATCTGCACAAAACTTGTTGGTTTAGAAGACCGTGATGTTGTATAGGGTCGGTCTGGCTAGACCATTCAGCACAAAACCCGCTGGTAATGATGTCTTGGAACCGACTTGGGTATGCAGGGAAAGCCTGCATAAGTAATGGATGATATTGAAAGATCTTGCACACACTATTTGTGCTAACCTTCAACAATAAAAGAGAGAAATTGAAGGTACACTAGGTAAGATTAAAGCAGCGACTAAGCCAACAAACAAATACCCTTGGGACCACACATTTATAGGAAGCCGATTTGATGACCTACAAACATTGAAAGAAATGAAGGTGATTTCTTATAAAATTGTTTGACCTCTAAATGGAGATGTTTGTTTGATACCAACTTTCAACAATATTCACTAAGGCGCTTCTGTGCTAACTAAGATTGAAATAAACCATACTAAGATTGTTATCTTAGGACTGTGACCGAAAATGGGATTATTGTTCTAGCATACTTCAACGATGCACAAAGGCATGTAACCAAGGATACATGGTGTACTTTCGGCCTGGATGTTCAGAGAATTATTGATGAACCTATTGCAGCTGAACTTTTTTATGTATTGATAATATAGAGGGTCTAACTGATGTTATTTCAAAAAAAAAAAAAAACTGATGTTTTTTTTTCACTCTTGTTTTTTCACCTTGGTTGTGAAACATTTGATATTTCTAGGGCTGTCAAAAAAATTCAAAAAATCCGATATCCATTCGAAATATCTATATTCATATTCGAAATAAATCGGATATTATCCGTATTCAAAATTAATCGGATATTATCCGTATTTGGATCTGAAAATTTCGAATACGGATATCGATATAGGCACATCCGTATCCGATAATATCCGAATCTGAAATTATACGTATATATTATAAATTTTATATTTATATTTATATTTATACTCCTATAATTTAGAAATTATTATGTTATTTATTCATCAAATAATTTATTTATATGAGATAAATATATTTGTAAACATAATATAGGTACAAATTTATGTAAATATCATATAAATTCAATATTTTAAGAATTACAAATATATACATAAGAAGTTATAGTAAAATTATTTTTTTAAAATAAAAAATAAACATGTTCAAGTAAATTTTATTTTTTATTTAGTTTTAAACAAGTTAAAAATCTATTTTTTTTATTATTTTTACATTTTTTTGAATTTAAAACTTAATTTAAAATAGAAAAATCAGACTGGCAAACAGATTCGGATATTATCCGGATCCCGGATCCGGATAACATCCGCCGAATTCAGATTCAGATATTTTTTTAAAAATATTTTCGGATCCGGATACGGATCTGAATTTTCGAATTCAGATACTGGCAGATCGGCATCCGAAATATCCGTTTGACAGCCCTAAAGACATGGAATGGTGTCTTGATGGTGACATTTCTGGAATATTTTGATCCAGCATGAACAATGGAACCGAAGGTCTTGCTTCCTAATTAAGATTCAGAAAAACAAAACTGATACATTAAACATAATTGAAATAAAAAATTAGTTAACCCACAATATGTCAAACTCACTGCAAATTATTAAATTGGTGGCACTCACCATCCTCGTTCACTTTGTTTCTAATTGTATTTGTGTAGCACTCAGACATGCTTGAAATCAACGTTTTAACTTCTATCAGGACAATGGTTTTGGAGAACCTGGAAACAAAAATATACCATGATATGTAATGAGCCTTTAATGAGCTTTTACAAAATATGGTTATCAATGACTAAGTTTGCAAACCTCTGTTCACGGTCCGGTATTGTGCATCAGACGCGCTTTTGATAATGTTGGTATATTTTGATCCAACGGGGACAGGGATAGTCGACAACTTGTTTATATCAATGAAGGAGATAAACATTCAAATGTGAACAAATACATCAAAATACTTTATTAAACTTATATTCTTGAATTTGAAGAATTTGAAGGTCATACCATTAATCTGTGTTTCCTTTGGAGTGATAGCAGCACTGGTACATTGAAAAGGAATACTTCCGGAAGACATGTAAGTTGGTCCTCAAAATGCAACTATTTTCCAGTGATTAGCAAACGCAAGTGATTGAGATATAGTAGTCACACAATAATCATTAAGATTTTTAATACCGAATAAGAATTTCAGTGTACCAATCACAAATTCACGAAACACATCAAGATTCAAAGTAATAATATGTAAATGAGATTAATATGTCGATATACTATTATTGTTTATCAAGTTTATACAGTTAATTTCTTTAAAGCAACCTAAAGCAAAAATTAATTAAAAATGAAATTTGGTTATAATATAAACGCTAACCATATTGATTTCACTTTGTAAAACAAATTGTTGAATCATGTGCTGTTTTGACAAATAATCTCCGATGGACTTGTCTCATGCGGGAACGAAGCAGTTAGCCTACTTATTTCTATTATCTAGAAAAAAGTAGATATGCAGCACACAAACTCAATTTGTTAAATGCAGCTTTAAATAAAAAAGAAAATCTTACCCAAAAACTCAATTGATATATTCTTGTTAGAAAGTGAGGTCCCTTATAGATAGCACTACAATATAAAACACAAATTTAAAATTAAGAACTTGGAGAGCACGATTAAAATTTAGTGCTAAATGTAACACGATTAAAAATAAAATATTAAATATAATTGACAAAGAACGTTAGTTAACCCACAATATGTCAAACTCACTTCAAGTTACAAAATTGGTGGCACTCACCATCTTGGTTCACTTTGTTTCTGGATGTATTTGTTATATCATTTTTCGAACTAAAACCACAAAATGTCGTAGCTAATCTGGGACCAAAAAGTATAACAAATATATTGAGAATACATAGAAATTCAGAGTATTTTGATATTTGAGCACAACATGAACAATACACATAAAGTCAAGTCACCTTTCATCACCGTGATCGCTTGCTTTGCAAATAAACTGTTAGAATTGAATTTGCATCCAGTATACATCTTAAATTTACTTTTGTTCTTACCGATCCTTGGCGCATAGCAACAAAGACATGTTTAACACCCACCACGTCCAATTCCTCTTGTTGGACTATGATGAGAAGGGCTACAACTTTTTTTATTATATATTAATCATGAGCTGTTTTGACACATAATATCAATTATTAAATTATATACTAATAGCTTCTCCTCGACTTCGTTCATATTAATAAAATAAAAAATTATCTTTTACAATTGATATACTTCACTTTTATGTTTGAATTTCAAGTTTATCATAACATAATTTTAAAAGATTAAACACCCAACCATAAATAAAATAAATTCATTTAATTACATTACCTTTCTTTTGAACGTTTTCATTTACTTAACCTTAATATCATTGATTAACTACAAGTCTGGAGATGATCTAATATCTAAGCTTACAACTACATACTCCAAAATTAGGATCACAATATACATTGCACCATCAATTTTAAATGAGTAATATTTTGCATTTCATTTTAATAATTGTATAGTACTATTTTATTATGAAATATGGTAGAAAAATGTCTTTTTTTAAAAGTATTTGTTAGATATTCAATTTTCCTTAATAACTTATTTTATTCAAAAAAGAATCACCTTAAATTTTCCTTAATAATTTATTTTATTCAAAAAAGAATTACCTTAAAATTTTCTTAATAATTTATTTTATTCAAAAAAAGAATCACCTAATTTTACAAAAAAGAATAAAAACATAGTTATTTATAATGAATAATCAAACATTTATTGGACTTGTTGTCTGAAGCCTAAAATATTTATGAATACATTTTAGTAGATTGAGCTAGCATGAACTCACGAAGCAAAACATCAAAACCTGAGGAAAAAATAGATCTCTCTAATATGCTAGATAACAGATCATGTAACAGAAATAGAGCTCAATCCATCGCACACTGGTATCTTTGGAGCACCTCCTGCACCTGTCCCTCCATTCACAAAATACCTATCATTAGAATAATATCAAAATAATACATGTTTGCTGAAGATTGCAGAGTTTCATATCTTGGTACTACACTATTTGAGGCAGATTGCTGAGAGGTTTTTTAAGAATACCTCTTAAGCAAGCTACACACTACATCTAACTAAAAAATTGCTAACATCTAATATTTAACAAAATCACAAAGATGTCATGTCGCTCGGAAGAAAACAGTACTAATCTTGTTCAAAAAAAATCTAAAATTGATAGAATTGTCAAATACATCTTACTTATGAACCAAAAGTGCTAGCAGTAAGCAAATTCAAGATCCTAAAGTCATTCCTAAGTAGATCCTGCACAATTGTAGTCCTGCCCTAATACCTTCATGCTATGTTAAATGTCAAAATTGTAGGCGCATAAAGCAATTATAGCAATAAAATCATGAAATTAATTCATTTGTTGCAGCTATATCAACAACAACCTGGTTCACTACAAGAAATTTGGCCAATTATGACGGCCAACTTGTGACGGAAGTAATTTTCGCGCCAAATTTATGACGGAATCTCAAATCTGTCATAAATTTCGCGCCCAATTTACGACGAAAATAAAATTCGTCGCAAGATAGTTATTTTATTAATAAAATTTAGCCCCAAACAATTAAAATTTAATTGAAAAACCAATGTAGTGAATTTATGACGGATTGTCCGTCGCAAATTCATTTTAGCAGCGAACTTATGACGGAATTTTCGTCGTAAATTTTGTTACTTTAATTTAATTTAATTGCAAAATGTATTATTTTTTCTGATGATAGAACGGCACACGGATTGTGTTTCTTCAATGAATTCATAGCCCTTGATTAAAACAAAAAAACACACATCCAACCATCCATATTTCATCCCAAAATTTAAATAAACCCAATAACACACCCTATTATTTTTTCTACCCCATTTCCTCCACCCCTGTCTCTCGCCTCTCTCCCTTTTCTCCAATATCTCTCTCTCTTCAACACCATTTCCCTCTCTCCCTTAAAGATCTTGATGTTTCTATTTCTTTTTCTAATATCACAATTGTTTGTCCATTTCTATCTCTTCGTACATGTAGTTGATTCTTCATAATTTAATATATATTCATGTGTATAATCTTTATTCATGTGTTTTTATAGGGAGGCATGTCAAATATCAACTTCAATTCCAAGGCAATTAAGCTCTCTGTGGTGATGAATGGATGGTGAACTTAAGATGGCATGTCCTCACTTGGCACATGAGTCACAACAAGGCCACGGGGGCTCACAAGAGGGGCAGGGCCAGGGATAAGAAGGCTCACAGAAGGGTCAAGGAGGCTGTGGAAGGCTCAAGAAGGATTAACATGACTGTTTTTATTTTTATTATGATCAAGAAGCTATTATGCTCTTAACCAAAGACCCCTTTGTATAAAAATCCTTCAGTGTAATTTGAATCTTCAATGTAATTGATCTTTCTTAAATGTAATGAATGAAATATTATTTTATAAGTTTATTGCAGTAAATTTTATAAGCTATGAGTTTGTTCTCATTTCATATTTTAGTGAATCCTTATTTTGCTTTTTGCACCTAGAGAAGAAAATTTTACATTTCTGTGTTTGATTTATTAAAGTGATCGTGGTCCGACAATTTTTTGCCGGAGAATTGTTTAACTTTCGACGATTTTTCTATCATAAAACATAATTTATGACAGTTTATTTCGTCATAAATTCATTTATTATTTTATTGTAAAAAGTGGGTCCCATATTGGTATTTATGACGAAATTTATACTTGTGACGAAATTTTTATTTGTGACGAAAACCCGAACTTAAGACTCGAGCAAAAACGATGAAAATTTTCCGTCGTAATTGGTACCAATTGCGACGATTTTAGTATTAAATTTCCGTCATAAATGGCCATTTTTCTTGTAGTGGTTGTGGAGCCCGGATGAATATGAATATTGCCTATTGCAATTCTAATATGCCTAACCTCTGCAAAATATATAAAAGAAGTAAGATGCTACCCACAACATAATTATAGATCATCATATGTAAACTTGCGGTATTCAGAATACTCATCATATTTCATCTAACTTAACAACATCATACATTGGCCACTATTAAATCAGTTTCACTTCATAAGTTCCAAACCATTTTATGTATCAATAAGCATCCATTATATTGGACACTATAGTTCATCAAGCACTCCGGTAAAAAATAAACTTGAAGGTAGATACACTACTATTGATGTGTCGATGTGTGTGCGTAAAGATTAGTATACCCAGGCAAAGCAATTAATGACCACCTATATTTTTCACCAGATAATTACAAAGAAGTGTTGTAGAAAGATCTTAAAATGAGTGGATATTTATACATTTAATTTGTTTACTCAAATGCTTATCTTAACTCTAACCTATTAGTTTAGGGAAAGACATAAACACAAGTATGGTATGTATAGTTTGTCAAGTGAAATATATATTACATACCAAGTTGATTTGTTAAATAGACATAAAATATATATTACATACCAAGTTGATTTGTTAAATAGACATACCAGACACATATATATTAAGCTTAAGTAGATAATAATGTTGGAATATGTGGATTCGATTATAATTTGAATTCATTGATTTGGTAAAATCAATTCCGTTTTTACTACGGATTTTTTGTTACCGCCTTAACATAATTAATTAACGCGGTTAATTAATTAACGAAATTGCCACCGATTTAATTGATTAGTGCGACTAATTAATTAAGGTAATTGTGTAGCGTACAAGTCTTCTCATCCTATAAATACTCATCTATAGCATTAGGATTAGATACTCGAAAACACAAATCCTCCTCTCATACTTCTCTTCCTCTGGTGATAGTTCTTGCTCGTCTCAAGCTCGTTGAGAGTGATGCTCGTCTGTAGCCTCACTGCAATCCGTTTTATCCTGGGAGGCGTTTCGCTCGCACATACAGTGAGGGCTAATACGCTTTAAGGAGACAGTCACGCACTGGACTCGGGTTTTTCGTTCCTTGTCTCCTTTTTTGTCTGTTTTAATTATACACATAACTGTTACTCATACACACACAAATATTATACTATTTATATTTGTCGCAGATTGTCTAACAATCTTAAAGCATATTATTTATTATATTTGTGATCTGTACTTACGTATTTACTTGTTTATCTGAGTAACATAAGACGTTTATGGAGAAGTACCTACCTGTCCACGTACAAGTACACTTATAACATATGGCTTGAATCCGTGAATGGATTATTTGTGGTATACCGCTCTACCCTGTTTACGGTTAAGTTTGCTGTTATGTTTTAAAAAACGGCATACATATTATTTATTCAGTTAATATATTAATGATGCATATGGTGTTTAAATTATGACTGAGGCGCATTATACGATTCTCCTCTATTGTTTCATAGAAAAAAGGAGAGGAGAAAATAGAAAGTCAATTGTGTGATTCCTGAACATGCTAGTTTGATCATAAGCTTGTAATTTGACATGTATGACATGTATGTTAACATGGTGTCATGTATATTATGCATTAATTGCCATGTCCTTTACAGGAAGTATATGTGTGTTGAATGATGATATGATTCTTATTACAATAAGAAAAGTTCCATATTTATTAATAGATAAATGCATATTTAATGATATGTATTAATTTGGTTATAATAAATCATGGTGGAAAAGACCTGTACATGTAATAACATGATTGTTATTTAGTTAAATAGGAGTATGTGTTACTTTTGCATACAGGTAGGCAAGTTTCCATGATTGATGATACCCACCAAATAATATTATGTATATTCTTTTTACACCTTGAATGTGGTCAGTGCAGTAAAAGATATTATTTGATTAATATATATGAACGAGTGCTTATAGCTTATACTTGATTTATAAGCTATTAGATAATTATGCCACACACGTGAATGGATGTATAGACTAATGGTCTCGGCTGCAGGATTTTGGATACCCATGTAATTTTAATAATCTTATAATTTAGTTATCTTTTGATTATTAAGAATTCGGTTGGGTTTACTTATTTAATATTAATTGCAATATTAACAAAATAAGTTTGTATGCTTATGTGATGCAGGAAAGGTTATTGGACTTATAGTCCTCGTCAGATATTTATAACGTTAAAAACCTAACGGATTTGGTATCTAATGAATACATGTTATGGGTCGGCATGAGATTTATAATTTTCTGACGGGATTTGATTCCTTCGGTTAAATTAATATTTCTTATGTTGGTGCCGGTCTGCTACGGCAGTGACACATGAGCCTATTATGGTAGTCCTTGTGATACCTAATATGGTGATATTGATGTCAGCTCTATATGCTGAAAATTGGATAAATCCAAAGGGTTAACTCTAATGCTGTACTGGTGGTTATATTTGTGATGGTGGTGCAGTAAAGTTGGTTCTTATGAACCATCCAGAGGGAAATTCAATAATTGAATTTCAATAAAGAACATAAAAGTCCTTTGTTAGGATGTTAAAACCTAAAAGGTTATTAACGAATGATGACGAAACCTGCTCTAATGAGAGGTGGTAACAAGAAATGTGATTACTTTTAAGAATGAAATGACGGTAATTCATTGGTTACATTTACTCGCTAATGAGTAATAGTGAAATCATTTAGAGTATTTACACTCTATGAAATTGAGATTGAAAACCAACTTAATACGGAAATTAAGATGGTAAATAATGACTTTGGTGTTGAATAATCACTGGGTGATTTTATTTCACAACGTGAAAGTATTCATGAGGCCACTGCACATTACTCGCATTAGTTAAATGAAGTAGCTGCACGTTTAAATCGCTCTCTAACAAAGATGAGAACGATTTTGATCAGCTCATGCTATCACTGGATAAATGGAGATTATCCTTGTCAAGACTAATTTCCTTGAAATAAGATACCGCAAAAGGAAATAAAAGTAATTTCCTGCGAGACATAGAATGTAGTGAAACATTCTTAAAATATTATAAGTATGGTGGTATCTTGATGAGAAAATTATATGATTTTCTGAGGATTCTGGAATGTAACAAACATTCTTAAAAGGCTTAATGACCTTTTGGCCCTTTAAGTTTGCACACTTATACCAATAAAGCCCTAACGTTTAAACTCGTTCCTTTTTGCCACTCCAACTTCAGAAATGTACCTTTTTGCCACAAACCGTCGTCTATTCGTTCTAAAAGATGACGATTTTGTGTCAAAAAGGCGACGGTCTTGTGGCTAAAAGGTACATTTCTGAAGTTGGAGGGGTGAAAAGGAACGCTTTAAAACTGTAGGGCTTTATGGGTATAAATGTGCAAACTTGAAGGGCCAAAAGGTCATTATGCCTTCTTAAAAATATTTGAGATGTAGGGGTATCTTGGTGATGTCTTGATACAAATACCCATGATGGTTAAATGAGATCCAAAATTGGTTGAGATATTTTGGATGGATATAGACAACGATTGTGTCTAATGATATCCTATACATGAATCTAAATAATGAGATTCTAATTTGTATGCAACTACGGAATCTGGGAATGCTTATTTATTAAGTTAAGTTGTTCCACATAAATCCGTAAGTGATCCAAATGAACTCTTAAGTTATTGGATTAATGTGAGAATGAACCTAAACAGAGCAAAAGACATAGGATAAGAAATTCGATAGTCCCGAATGTCTTAGCGATTTGCTTAGTGGTGCACCTCAAAACTTGAAAAAGCTACGCGTTCTTCTAATAATTCTTTGATGAAAGAAGATATTAAGAGGGAAATTGGCCAAAGTTTAAAAGTCAACGAGTCAAGATTTTCTAACATGTGTGCTAGAAAATGTTATATGAACTCTCTATATCCCTTGTGGGGTAAAAGGTGTTAAGGAATAGAGAGAGTGGTTCTATTAAGTAGAATCATATTTGAAATTATATGGATCTTCTTGCGAGATAGATACCATTAGGACCCAAACAGATTTTTCAAATTGAAAAATAGATACATGGGTAAAGAAAAAGTATAAGGTCAGACTGATAATTAGAAATTAGAGTCAAAGTGAAGACCCGATATATTTTGAGATAGTATTTCTCGATTTACGAGAATGAGTTTCTCGATTTACGAGAATGAGGTTCATTAAGATGATACTTAAAATTATCGTGTTGCGAAATTGAGAAGTATATCAAATGAATATTGAGATAGTCTTTCTAAATAGAGATTTAACAAAAATCGACGTGAGATAACCTGGGGGTTTGTTGCTAAGGCAAGTGTAGAAAGACTATGACCAGGTGAAACATTTTGTGAAATCAAAATAGACATCAAAACAGTGGCATATAAAATTTGATATTGCTATGATAAGCAATGGCTTCAAAATTAATGACTCAGTTTTTCATTTTGAGGACGCTCAAACGTGAAAACTGTATAATGCGTATTGTCAGTTTAGGGACACTTAAACTTGGTAATAAGGTGAATTGAAATTGCTAATTTTTGGGACGCTAAAAATTGGTAATGTCAATATAACGAATTGAAGCCTCAACTAATATTTGGTAAAGTGATTACCAAAATGTGAAATATACCAATGTTGAGATGCTAAAGTGATAGACAATCAATGGATTGGCATGTGGGTTTGCATTATTTACGAATGAAATGGTGGTCATATGAAATTGCACGCGAGTGATTTGATCATTACTAAAAGCAATGAAGAGAGGATCATCTCTAGCAATTTTGATGAGACTTGAAGTTTTGATTTTGGTAATTAAAATCTTAATAACTTTGAAAGTCTTAGAGGATACATGTCACACGTTGGTGATGTGAATCTTGAAGAGATCAACGTAACTTAATCTAGTATAGCTAGAATGAATTCGTATCTATCCAAGTGTAGATTAACAAGGATCTCTCAAGAATGATTGGAAGTCTATTGTACATTTTAAAATTTTACAAAATCGGTCATAGGCTACACAGTTGGTAAACTGAGTAGATGCACGAGTCAAATCGAAATTGGTCTCTTGAATGTGTGATAAGTGCATATTTTTGCATATTTTTATTACTTATTTATTGTTTGAATTCGTATTTTAATAAATTATTTTGTTATATTTCAGGAAATTCAAGAAAAAAAATGAAGAAATGGCAAAATGAAGAAATAAAGTTCAAAAGACCGCAGCTTAGGGCTTAAGAATTTATTTTTATTAATAAATACTTTATTTGATTAGAAAATTATATTTATAAATGTCTAATAATATTAGATATTTATTTTTATAATTTTCGGATTAAATTAATTATTTATTATTTAAAGATTATAAGTCGTGCGGGATAAAAAGCATTTCTACGAAGCCCATCTATACACAATAAAAGTGGCCAACCAATGTTGATTTTTCCATGGGAAGGAATCTAGAAAAGTGAAAGAAGATGGGTGGAGTTGGTGTTTTTGGTTGTAAAGTGTTCAATAATTTCATTTATTTATGTAAAAGTTGTACTAATTCTTCCTATAAATAGGAAGTAATTCTCCATCTTTGAGGACACCAATTAGTTTCAGTACAATCCTAAATTCAGTTGTAAATTTTCTTTGTAAACATTTTTATTTTTAATACGTATCTATCTTTTATTTTCGTTAATTCGTACGTTAGTTTCCCCTGTTTTTAGTTTACAAACCCAGCATCTTGTCATTTTATTTTTCTTTCATTTTTTCCTTCGAATTTTTTTTCCCTGCATTCCTCTCTTTGTTCTTGTTGATTCACAAATCTCACACCCTTTCCCCTGTTCTTTCCCCTCTCTAGCAAACCCAAATCTCTCCCAACCTCTCTCCTCTCCTTTCATTTTTCTTCTCTGCAAACCAATCCACCACCCAATCCTCATTCTTTTTGTTTTCTTCGATTTTATGCAATCTATAAACGCATCTCACCCTTGTGTCTCCCCTCCTTTTTTTTATTCACAAAAGCGCAAACCCCCATCTCTTTCTTCTTCGATTCTCCCCATTCCCCTTTTGTGTTTTGTTTTTCTGGATAGTAATTTCGTTGTAATCTGTTTGTGTTTCCCCCCTGTTTTTTTTCTTCTTTACCAACGCATAACTCACCTCTCTATCCCTCTCTTTTGAATCTTTTAATTCACTGTTGAGTTTATGATTCGTCGGTTTCATTTGGTTCGATCTCGTTGCTGCGTATTCTGCTACTCGTGTTCGTCGGTGTAGGATTCGTTGTGGTTTCACTTGGTTTCATACGCCTGTTTTATGCTACTCAAATGCTGATTTTCGTTTTGTTTTTTTCTGCGAGCTGGGTCCTGAATTTCTAGGCTGCGAGTTCGAGTTTCGCAATTGTGTCGCCGTCCGTTGTTTTCAATTCTGTTTTACCGAGTCATTGTCTTGAGTGTTGTTCAGTTTTTATTTTGGTTAATCATATTCAAGGCTGCGTTTGCAGAGTCGCGATTTTCAAGTTGGTTTCTTGGTTAATCATGATGTTTTTGGCTAATTGTTAGAGTTTCTTTAGGATTGTTTGAGTTCGTTATTGAGTCAGTGAGTTCGATACTTAGTTGTCCACCGAGTTGTTGTTGTCTACTATTTGTTTTGATGTCCGAATTTGTGCTGAGTCTCGAGTTGTAATGCAGTCCGGTTTTTGTTCTAATTTGCACGTTGTTGTCCTGTTTTAGTTGTCTCAGAATTGTTGTTGGATTAGGATTGTTTCTAGTTTGCTGCAAATTCTGATTTGTTGAAATTGTCTAAGTTCTGCTTTGACATTGGTGATTTGTTTCTTTTAGGCTAATTTAATTAGGGAAGAGTCATGTCAAAATTTTATTTTCTAAATTTTCTGTAAATGATTTTTTTTTATTTTGTAAAAATAAAAAATAAATTGAAAAATTAAAAAAAAAAAAATTCGAATTCAGGATTTTTAATAGTAATTTAATTTTTGTTTTTGATTAATTTTTTTAAAAATGGAGTAATTAATTTGTTTAATAGTAATTTAGAGTGGCTAATTTTTCTATTCTTTTGAATTTTATTTAGATTAAATTAAATTCTCTTTTTCTAATAGTTTAAATTTTCTTTTAGAAAATAAAAGCTTAAATCCAAATTTCCAAAAATCCAAAAATCATTCTAGTTCGATTAAATTGAATTTAAGGTATGCGAAAATGTTAATTCCCTGTGGATCGAATCTTAAATATTAAAACGATGATCGTGCGCTTGCGATTTTTAATTGTATCATTTCCGCCACATCAAGTTTTTGGCGCCGCTGCCGGGGAACTTAATTATTTTTCGCACCATAATTTTTGATTTTTCGGATTAGCTCTCTTCTCACCCTTTTTTTTCTTGTTTGCATTTTTTCGAGGAATTTGGAGGAAAATTCGGGTGACTTGGATGAAAGCGGAAGAATTTTCTCGGAATTTTGGAAGCTTTGCTTGGGTAAACCGTATCTCTCCTCTTTCGTTTTTTAGAAAATCACAAAAAAATAAAAAAATCACAAAAATCACAAAAAAATTAAAAATTAAAAATCCAAAAAAAAAATTAGTTGTAAATACATAATTGTTGCATCATGCATTTAATCACCTAGGGCACATTATCTAGATTTTTATTTTCTTGTTTTTAATTTTTCGTACCTTATAAATTGTGGTGATTGCTGGAGGACCCAAAGGTACGTTAAATTCTTCTTTTCTTTAGATTAGAACACGTAGTGTAAGCATCCGTAATTGTTTACCGCTTTCGTATATATCTCATTGTTTGTTGCATTCATTCTAATAAATTTTAAGGGCAAAACCCATCAAAAGATAAGGGAAGGGATTTCATCACTCTTTCCTTGGCCCAAAAACAATTTAATCCATCATTTTGCATAACAAACCTTTAATAAAATTAATTAGACGTTGGCCCCTATAAATTTCACGCTCAATTAGGAAGGTACCGAAGAAACGAAGTAATCATTAATTATTCCGACTCTTTGGTGTCGAGGCAAGCGAAAGCTTACCTGGCCAATTAAGATTTGGTGTCTAAGTGACGAGTTTGGCCTCTTGGCAATGCCTGCTCTAATCTGGCCAAATCGGTCCGAATAAATTCTGATTTACCGAGTTTTTAGTGGTCCTTACGGTTAGGAGCAAGGTCTAGTTATTTTATTAAGGAACCCTAGATATAGGATTTTTCTTTTGATTTTTCACCCTTTCTCTTTTGTGTGTTTTCCGCACTTGCTTGCTACGTGGTTACTTCGTTGTTTATGCAACCTACTTGGCTTAGGGTTAATTCAAGACTAGTTAGAACGATTGCGATTCCTTCTTCTCCCGAGATCGAGATCGAGATCGAGACCGAGCCCGTAGAACTTGTTGAACTTGAACCGATTTTAACCATGGCAGTCTCGTTAAAAGATCGTTGCTACCCCACCCGTTCCGCTAAACCTTCGTGCATTACTCTTCCTCCCGTAAATGGTAATAATTTCGAAATCAAAGCTCACCATATTAGCATGTTACCTAAGTTTACCGGGAGTGAGGGAGAGGATCCGTATATTTTCCTTCATGAATTCGAGGAGGTTTGTGCTCTACAAAAAATCCAACAATTGACCGAAGACTCCATTAGGCTTAGACTTATCAACTTCGCCTTAAAAGAAAATGCCAAAAAATGGTTGTATAGTCTGCCCGTTAATTCTATTTCAACGTGGGAGGGATTTGTGATAATTTTTCTTAAAAAATATTTTCCAAACCATAAGACTACAAGGATTACAAACGAAATAAATCAATTTCATCAAAAGGAAAATGAGTCTTTTTGGAAATATTTTGATCGTTTTAAAAATCTCTTATCACAATGCCCCCACCACGGAATAGAAAAATGGAGGCTTTGCAAGATTGTTTACGAGGCCTTAGATAGTCCAACAACCGCGTTGTTAGAGTCTATGTGCCAAGGAAGATTTATGGAGAAAAATGAAGACGAAGGGTGGGAGTTTTTCGAGGAATTAGCCGAGAAGACTATGTTGTGGGAGTCTACTAGGGAACCTCACAAGTCCAACGAGTCATCTAGTTCTTCTAGGGGTATACACTCAATTGGAAACAATATTGCAACCGATGCCAAGCTAGCCACCCTTGCTAGGAGACTCGAAGCTCTAGAAACTCATAGTAGTCCCCCACCCATGTCTATGTACCCAAATTTTAATTCTTCCAACTTTGAGTCTCAACCTTGTCCCGATTTTGAGCAAGTGAACGCAATGTTCCAACCGAGACCTCGGCATGACCCGTTCGCACCAACTTACAATCCCGGGTGGAAGAACCATCCTAATTTCTCTTGGAACCAAGGCCAAAATTTCCAATCTCCACCATCTTTTCAAAAGCCGAACTATCCAAACCAAGTTCCGTTCTCAAACACGACTCAAAATCACATTCCTTATCAAAATCAAGCACCCACCCACCCACCAGGCTTTCATGAGTCGGATAAGAGAATTAACTCCTTGGAAAAGAGCCTTGAAGCGCTTTTAAAATCAACGACTAATTTGGCTCAATCTCAACAGACCTTCTTGCAAACCATGACTCAAGATAGGCAAATTCTAAATGCTAGTACTCAAGCCATATCTAAGTTAGAGGTCCAAGTAAGCCAATTAGCCAACGCCATTTGTGAACGAGAGAAGAACAAACTTCCAAGTCAAACCGAGGTAAACCCTAAATTTCCAATCAATCAAAGACCTCCTCACAATGTGAACGCAGTCATTTCCTTAAGGTCCGGTAAGCAAGTTGAAAATCATGTCGGTGACAAGTCTACCAAAGAAGACGAATCGAATTCTGAACCAAACGCTAATCTTGAACCCGAGATTTCTAAGGAACAAGGATCAACGAGTGGGACAAAACCCGTCCCCGAAGAACCTAATGAACGAGTCTTTAAGCCAAAAGCTCCTTACCCACAACGCCTCGTCTCTAATAAGCAAACTGCTCAATTAGACAAGATCTTAGAGGTTTTCAAGAAAGTTAAAGTCAACATTCCTCTTTTAGACGCGATTCAACAAATTCCTTCGTATGCGAAATGTCTAAAAGATTTGTGCACACATAAGCGAACTACTCACGTCCCTAAGAAGGCCTTTTTGACCTCTCAAGTGAGCTCAATTCTTTCTAACCAGATTCCCATGAAATATAAGGACCCCGGTTGTCCCACAATTTCATGTGTCATAGGTAATTCTTTTGTGGACAAGGCGTTACTCGATTTAGGCGCCAGCGTGAACTTGCTTCCATATTCTGTCTACCAAACTCTAGGGTTAGGAGAACTTCAAAAGACGAACGTTACCCTCCAATTAGCAGATAGATCAATCAAAATTCCTAAAGGGATCATCGAGGACGTGCTAATTAAAGTTGGAGATTTCGTCTTTCCTGTTGATTTTGTGGTACTAGAAACCGAACCGGTTAGGAATCCGACATATCAAATTCCCGTCATTCTAGGACGTCCGTTTCTCGCCACTTCGAATGCTTTGATTAATTGTAGGAATGGATTGATGAAACTAACATTTGGGAACATGACCATTGACCTGAATATCTTTCATGTTGGAAAACAACCCGATGATTTTCATGATCAACCTATGGATGTTAATTTAATTGATGAAATAGTTGATCAAAATTTCATGACCCCTAATGATGCTCTTGATTTTTGTTTACACCATTTTGGTCAAAACTGGGATGTTTCCGAATATACAAATGAGGTCAACCAAATGTTAGAATCCACCATTCCTACAAATAATCATGATGTTGAACCATCTCTCCTGTCTCTTCTCGAAACTAGTGAACCTGTTGAGTCAACGCCGCCCGATTTAGAACTCAAACCTCTTCCCGACACTCTTAAGTACGCCTTTTTAGGTCCTAACGAGTCTCTTCCCGTTATTATCGCCTCTGATTTGTCCGAATCACAAGAGGATGAGCTTGTTAGGGTACTTAGAGAACATAAGGAGGCCATAGGTTGGAGTATCTCTGATATTAAAGGAATTAGCCCGGCCATTGTCCAACATCGAATTCACCTAGTTGATGATGCGAAACCCGTTCGAGATCCTCAACGGCGTTTGAACCCCACCATGATGGAAGTTGTTCGAAAAGAAATTCTTAAGTGTCTCGATAATGGGATCATTTATCCCATTTCTGATAGCTCTTGGGTCAGCCCCATTCAAGTAGTTCCGAAGAAGTATGGCATTACCGTTGTCACCAACGAGAATGACGAGCAAGTGCCCACCCGTGTTCAGAATGGGTGGAGGGTATGCATAGACTATAGGAAACTCAATTCTGCCACTAGAAAAGACCACTTTCCCTAGCCTTTTATCGATCAAATGTTGGAAAGGGTTAGCCGGTCATTCATTCTATTGTTTTCTAGATGATTATTCTGGCTACTTTCAAATTCCCATTGCTCCCGAAGACCAAGAAAAGACCACTTTCACATGTCCCTTTGGCACATTTGCCTATCGACGTTTAGCCTTTGGTCTAACCACTGCTCCAGCCACTTTCCAAAGGTGTATGATGAGCATCTTTTCTGACATGGTAGGGGATTTTCTCGAGATCTTTATCGATGACTTTTCCATCTTTGGTTCGTCTTTTCACCAGTGCCTAAACCATCTTGAGTTAGTTTTAAAACGGTGTAAAGAAACCAACCTCGTTCTCAACTGGGAGAAATGTCATTTCATGGTTAAGGAAGGGATCGTTCTTGGTCATAAAATTTCTGAAAAGGGGATAGAAGTCGATAAAGCCAAAGTTGACCTCATCGCAAATCTACCACCACCCAAGTCGGTCAAAGCCATTCATTCATTCCTAGGCCATGCGGGTTTTTATAGGCGTTTCATTAAGGATTTTAGCAAGAAGGCTAGACCCTTAACCAATCTTCTCGGGAAGGATGTCAAATTCGATTTTAATAGCGATTGTTTACAATCTTTTAAGCATCTTAAGAAAGAATTGACTTCTGCCCCAATCATTCGATCTCCCGATTGGAATCTCCCCTTCGAGTTGATGTGTGACGCTTCTGATTATGTGGTAGGAGCCGTTTTAGGGCAACGAATCGATAAGATGCCCCATGTCATTTACTATGCTAGCAAGACTTTGAATGATTCCCAACTTAACTATTCTACCACCGAAAAGGAACTTCTAGCCGTAGTCTTTGCTCTCGACAAGTTTCGGTCCTATCTTATCGGTTCGAAAATCATTGTCTACACCGATCATGCCGCTCTTCGTTATCTATTCTCTAAGAAAGACTCTAAAGCCCGATTGATTAGGTGGATTCTCTTGCTCCAAGAGTTTGACCTAGAAATTAGGGATAAGAAGGGTTCTGAGAATGTTGTCGCCGATCATCTTTCCCGCTTGATAGTGGAGTCCACCATCGACTCTCCCGTAAACGAATCTTTTCCGGACGAGCAACTTCTGTCCATTTCCACTCCCTCTTGGTTCGCCGATATTGTCAACTATCTTGCAACCGGTGACATTCCCTCTCATTGGTCCTCTCAAGATAGATCAAAATTTTTCTCACAGGTCAAACACTTCTTTTGGGATGACCCGTATCTCTTTAAATACTGTCCCGATCAAATCATTCGGAGGTGCGTCCCAAATCATGAATTCAAGAATATCCTTTCTTTCTGCCATGACCAAGCCTGTGGAGGGCATTTTAGTGCTAAGAAAACAGCCGCTAAAATCCTCCAAAGCGGTTATTATTGGCCCACTTTGTTCAAAGATGCTGCTGAATACTGTGCCGCGTGTAATAGGTGTCAACACTTAGGAAAGATCACTAGGAGAAACATGATGCCAATGAACCCCATCTTAATCATTGAGATTTTCGATGTATGGGGTATCGATTTTATGGGCCCCTTTCCTAGTTCCTTTGGCAACCTCTACATTCTGTTAGCGGTAGATTACGTGTCTAAGTGGGTGGAAGCCATTGCTACTAAGTCCAATGATAACAAGGTCGTTCTTAAATTCCTCAAAGAGAATATCTTTTCTCGTTTCGGTACACCTAGGGCTATCATTAGTGACCAAGGCAAGCACTTCAAGAATCGTCAATTTGAGTCTCTTCTGAAAAAGTACTCAATAACTCATCGACTAGCCACCCCTTACCATCCTCAGACTAGTGGGCAAGTTGAAGTCTCGAATCGCCAAATTAAGCAAATTTTAGAAAAGACTGTCAACTCGAATAGAAAGGATTGGTCAACTAAGTTGATAGACGCCTTGTGGGCCTATCGGACCGCTTTTAAAACAATTTTAGGCATGTCCCCTTATCGGATTGTCTTTGGCAAGGCCTGTCACTTTCCCGTTGAGCTCGAACATAGGGCCATGTGGGCCATTCGAGAGTTGAATTTTGACTTACCGACCGCTGGTAGTCATAGGAAGTTGCAATTGTCTGAACTCGAGGAGTTGAGAAATGAAGCCTACGAGAATGCCAAAATCTATAAACAAAGAACTAAGCTTTTTCATGATAAATCTATTTTGAGAAAATCTTTTTCTCCTGGTCAAAAAGTTCTTTTGTACAATTCTAGGCTTCATTTGTTTCCCGGGAAATTGAGATCCCGGTGGGAAGGTCCTTATGTTGTTAGGGTCGTTTTTCCTCACGGTGCTGTTGACATTGAAAATCCTAAAAATGGTGATATATTTAAAGTTAATGGACAAAGACTCAAACCATTTTTCGAGCTGTAAATTGATCCCGAGGAAGAGGTTATCTACCTCATCGATCCATGAATCAAGTAAGTTTCTTCAGTAGGTAATTGTAAACTCTCTTTCATCCTTATCAGGTATTTTCTCACCATTCTCCCTTGTCATTTATCCTGCATTTTGCATACATTGAGGACAATGCATGATTTAGGTATGGGGGAGGGTTTTAGTGTAAATACATAAAATTGAAAAATCCAAAAAAATTGAAAAAATTTTAAAAATCCAAAAATAGAGTTATTTTAGCATAGTTTTCCTTCCCACTCTTTAAATTCTAGAACTAGTTGGTGTTGACTATTTTTCGAAAATTATATGTATAATGCCTTTAGATAATTTGAACGTAGTCAGGTAAGGTTTTTCCTCATGAAACTTGTGTCGAACAAATTTTTACTTAAAAGTCCAAGACGACACATTTGCACAAGACTTTTGATGGAAAAATTGTATAGGAATGTTATTCGATACCTGAGAGAGAACCCACATGTTAGAACAATGTCGAATCAAACATTTGCGAGATTTGGTTCCTATGGTGTCATAAAAAAAGAAAAAAAAAGAAAGAAAAAGAAAGAAGAAAAAAAAAAGAAAAAGAGTCAATAAATGTTTGTAATTGTTGAGTGCTAGTGTAATTTTGTAATAATAAATTCTTAGTAGGGAAATCGGCTAGGTTGGGCTCATTAATAACCCGAGTAAGTAAGTCTGAGGGGACTTTGTGCCTAGCAACCTAAGGTCCCTTGTGATCTGGGATTGTTGACCTAAAACTCGCTAAATGGGTATTGATGCATAAGTCTTTTGGGACCTCAACCATTGCACGGTCGGTCTAACTACTAAGAACGTGAAGTTTGGCTAGATACTGTTCTGATAGAGATTGGGTCAGTTCAATATTGGTTGAAAAAGAGAAAATGTTCGTATGCAGTTAATCCATCAAAGGCCTTAAATTCACCACACACCTTGGGATTTTTTGTAAATTTTTAGTCTAATCATGTGGATTGTGGGAACCTATAACTTGGCTATTAGTAGAATAATCTTTAAGGCATGTATTTTCCTACAAAATTGTTTTGTTGACACCAATGAAAGCTAGAGTAAAAGAGGAAAGTTGGATACTTGCTGACTTATCTCAAAGATTTTATGGGTATATCTTCTGTAAACCCTTAGGAGACAACACTCCTCCTGTAGAGATCGTCTATTGGTTTAACGGGTTGGTAAACCTAAAATTACCCGTCACACCTACGAAAAGGAGTATAGGACTTTTTATCTAGATTTTCTTTTTGTTTTACTCGAGGACGAGCAAAAGATAGGTATGGGGGCATTTGATAAGTGCATATTTTTGCATATTTTTATTACCTATTTATTGTTTGAATTCGTATTTTAATAAATTATTTTGTTATATTTCAGGAAATTCAAGAAAAAAATGAAGAAATGGCAAAATGAAGAAATAAAGTTCAAAAGACCGCAGCTTAGGGCTTAAGAATTTATTTTTATTAATAAATACTTTATTTGATTAGAAAATTATATTTATAAATGTCTAATAATATTAGATATTTATTTTTATAATTTTTGGATTAAATTAATTATTTATTATTTAAAGATTATAAGTCGTGCGGGATAAAAAGCATTTCTACGAAGCCCATCTATACACAATAAAAGTGGCCAACCAATGTTGATTTTTCCATGTGAAGGAATCTAGAAAAGTGAAAGAAGATGGGTGGAGTTGGTGTTTTTGGTTGTAAAGTGTTCAATAATTTCATTTATTTATGTAAAAGTTGTACTAATTCTTCCTATAAATAGGAAGTAATTCTCCATCTTTGAGGACACCAATTAGTTTCAGTACAATCCTAAATTAAGTTATAAATTTTCTTTGTAAACATTTTTATTTTTAATACGTATCTATCTTTTATTTTCGTTAATTCGTACGTTAGTTTCCCCTGTTTTTAGTTTACAAACCCAGCATCTTGTCATTTTATTTTTCTTTCATTTTTTCCTTCGATTTTTTTTTTCCCTGCATTCCTCTCTTTGTTCTTGTTGATTCACAAATCTCACACCCTTTCCCCTGTTCTTTCCCCTCTCTAGCAAACCCAAATCTCTCCCAACCTCTCTCTTCTCCTTTCATTTTTCTTCTCTGCAAACCAATCCACCACCCAATCCTCATTCTTTTTGTTTTCTTCGATTTTCTGCAATCTATAAACCCATCTCACCCTTGTGTCTCCCCTCCTTTTTTTTATTCACAACAGCGCAAACCCCCATCTCTTTCTTCTTCGATTCTCCCCATTCCCCTTTTGTGTTTTGTTTTTCTGGATAGTAATTTCGTTGTAATCTGTTTGTGTTTCCCCCCTGTTTTTTTTCTTCTTTACCGACGCATAACCCACCTCTCTATCCCTCTCTTTTGAATCTTTTAATTCACTGTTGAGTTTATGATTCGTCGGTTTCATTTGGTTCGATCTCGTTGCTGCGTATTCTGCTACTCGTGTTCGTCGGTGTAGGATTCGCTGTGGTTTCACTTGGTTTCATACGCCTGTTTTATGCTACTCAAATGCTGATTTTCGTTTTGTTTTTTTCTGCGAGCTGGGTCCTGAATTTCTAGGCTGCGAGTTCGAGTTTCGCAATTGTGTCGCCGTCCGTTGTTTTCAATTCTGTTTTACCGAGTCATTGTCTTGAGTGCTGTTCAGTTTTTATTTTGGTTAATCATATTCAAGGCTGCGTTTGCAGAGTCGCGATTTTCAAGTTGGTTTCTTGGTTAATCATGATGTTTTTGGCTAATTGTTAGAGTTTCTTTAGGATTGTTTGAGTTCGTTATTGAGTCAGTGAGTTCGATACTGAGTTGTCCACCGAGTTGTTGTTGTCTACTATTTGTTTTGATGTCCGAATTTGTGCTGAGTCTCGAATTGTAATGCAGTCCAGTTTTTGTTCTAATTTGCACGTTGTTGTCCTGTTTTAGTTGTCTCAGAATTGTTGTTGGATTAGGATTGTTTCTAGTTTGCTGCAAATTCTGATTTGTTGAAATTGTCTAAGTTCTGCTTTGACATTGGTGATTTGTTTCTTTTATGCTAATTTAATTAGGGAAGAGTCATGTCAAAATTTTATTTTCTAAATTTTCTGTAAATGATTTTTTTTTATTTTGTAAAAAAAAAATTGAAAAATTAAAAAAAAAAATTTCGAATTCAGGATTTTTAATAGTAATTTAATTTTTGTTTTTGATTAATTTGTTTAAAAATGGAGAAATTAATTTGTTTAATAGTAATTTAGAGTGGCTAATTTTTCTATTCTTTTGAATTTTATTTAGATTAAATTAAATTCTCTTTTTCTAATAGTTTAAATTTTCTTTTAGGAAATAAAAGCTTAAATCCAAATTTCCAAAAATCCAAAAATCATTCTAGTTCGATTAAATTGAATTTAAGGTATGCGAAAATGTTAATTCCCTGTGGATCGAATCTCAAATATTAAAACGATGATCGTGCGCTTGCGATTTTTAATTGTATCATTTCCGCCACATCAATGTGATTGCAATGAGACTAAGGTGTTTGAGATATACTCGTGAGTTTGGGAAAGATATCAAATTGCACCATGTGGATATAGTATGGATGTTAGATGTGTGACTTTAAAAACTTAAAAGTCATTAGTGAATTTAGCTCACATTAACGAAAGCAGCCATGTGATGAAAATCCTAGATAGACGATTAAACATAGCTCGATTCACGATGGAATACGAGTCTATTGCATAATATGTATGCTTGTTAGAGTGAATTAGTGAGAGACTGAATGTAGTCACTTTGTAATGGATATTCCTAAATGACAGGAAAATGTGTTTTCAATATTCATATTTTATGTGAATTATTTACAAATTGGGAGATCACATTGTCGTGTATGCAATGGTATGTCTCGCCTCTACGAGAGGACATAATACCATTAATTAACTACTCTCAACGAGAATTATCAAGATTGTCTTGTAAAGTCAAATGATAATGTTGTGGATCCACTAACCGGATGGCTAAAACTAAGATAATTTGGTTGAGCTAAGAGAATCTGGTTATATTTAGAGTTAGTTGTAAAATCATCAAGAGGGATGGGCCTTAAGCCTATTGCTTAACAGCGTCATGGTGGACACCTAACCATTGTTGACTGGAGATCCCAATAACTTGGTTCAATGGGCCAACTAAATCATGATGACCAAATCACTGTGGGGGTAACCCCTGGCCTATTCCTATGATGAGGAAACAGTGAGACCCGTAAGGTACGAGGGTAAGATATTAAGCTTTTAATGATCTTTCAGTGAATACATGGAGTTCAAGTTTTGAATGCATGGAATTCAGTTGAGTAAATGCGGGTTACTCTATAAGATAAAGATCACCTATGTGGGAGAGAAGTGGGGCCGCTTCAAAGGAGAATTACGAGGCACAATTCTTTAAAAACTCCTGCAGAACCAGGACGATGTTCCATTGCAAAATGGACATAATCATGAGAGTTGAAAGAGTCAGAAAGGATATAGTGATTAATTTATCATCGTGTACACAAACGGTCGAACAGTTCAAAGACAAGCTCGTCTACTGTCTACCAGTAAAGTTGGTATGCTTACTCAAGCAAAGGTTCAAGGAGCATTCTCTACCTATCGTATGCTATATCTAATCGAAGAATTTATCACCAAATCAAATTCCGTGTCTGTCTGTATGGTGTGTGCTACTACGTTATCAATCTCATCCATGTGGGGGATTGTTGGAATATGTGGATTCGATTATAATTTGAATTCATTGATTCGGTAAAATCAATTCCGTTTTTACTACGGATTTTTTGCCACTGCCTTAACATAATTAATTAACGAGGTTAATTAATTAAGGAAATTGCCACCGATTTAATTGATTAGCGCGACTAATTAATTAGGGCAATTGTGTAGCGCACAAGTCTTCTCATTCTATAAATACTCATCTAGAGCATTAGGATTAGATACTCGAAAACACACATCCTTCTCTCATATACAACCTCTTCTCTTCCTCTGGTGATAGTTCTTGCTCGTCTCAAGCTCGCTGAGAGTGACGCTCGTTTGTAGCCTCACTGCAATCTGTTTTATCCTGGGAGGCATTTCGCTCGCACATACGGTGAGGGCTAATACACTTTAAGGAGACAGTCACGCACTGGACTCGGGTTTTTCGTTCCTTGTCTCCTATTTTTCTGTTTTAATTATACACATAACTATTACTCACACACGCACAAATATTATACTGTTTGTAATTGTCATAGATTGTCTAACAAATAATGCAGTAATTCTTGAGCAAGTATCTAGAAACACTCAGATTAAATGTGAATGGCAACTGTCAAGGTTTGGAAATAAACTTCATACGTTGAGAGCACACTTGCCAAATTATGATTGTAAATTATGCAGGTAAATGCCACAAAGAATTTTAACAATCATAAATATATATATCCCAATCATCTCCTCGCAAGTTAATAAATTAGTGTGACATTTTATAGGCATACTATGACGATTTACAAATCCTTAATTTCCGAGGCATAATTATAGTGATTCAAATGACAAATTTTTCACCTGGTTGTGCCAATGTAGCATGTGTCACTGTCCAATCAGATGATGCTATTAAGATATCCGCAATTAGAAATGTCCTTTTTTTAGTCGTCAGAGATGATAAATCACTCAAAGTAAAAAACGTGGACAGGGTTGACAAGTTTGAGGATAGTCGACGAAGAGAATTAAAGTTAACATTGTAAAGATCACCAATAGCAAACTTTAACATAGCTATGTACACTGCAACATTTAAATAAAAAATTACAGGAAAATAGCTAACTTAGAGAAACACACATGTATTTTATGGATTCCTCTGTTATAGCTAAAATACCACCAGTTATCCTCCTCTGCAAGTTTTACCTCTTTGTCATGTCTGGTGGCATCTTGAATATGATTATTGATCATGTGAAGCCATGTTTGTATTCCTGTACCACATCATTTATGTTGCAATAAAAAAATGGTTTATAGTTAAAAGATGACTCAATTCTATACAACATGGTCATGTCACATGTGCATGCAAAATATGTACAAGTTGTATAAATATTTTATAAATGGACTCACAAAATCAAAATATGTGCGAACTGTTGGACAAATACTAATATGAACTTTTATCAATCCTGAATTGATAAAAAAAAGTAGTTGACTTTGGAAAGCCAAATTGTGTGACAGCTGGAGGAGCATGCAAGTTGTATGAGTATTAGATGGTCTTGTCTCAAAACAAAAACTACATTCGGATGTGTAAAAATTCATTATTTGGCAAGAAATCTGACTAACCCTTAGGTGCATTAGAATCTTCAGGCTCCCATACCATAGAATTTGCAATTGAAGAGTTAGTATCTACAATATCTTCTGCATCCTTATCTAAATTAATTTGCAACCTAGAAGATGTTGATGCAGATTCAGCTTCAGTACCAGGGGGAGTATCATAATCCTCTGCCACATCATTATTCCTGGTTCAGATATGAGTAATAACACAACACTTATTCTTAATATCCAGGTGAACAAATGTTAGTGTACTCGTTTTATTTAATAAAATTTTATGCTTACTGGGCATACCTTTCATTAGAATCCAACTCATTCACTGCCTTATGGGAACTTCTTGACTGTTCACCAGCAAAACTTTCATTCTCTAGGATACTTAACACAGGACTCATATAATCACTTTCCTAGAGTACTTTCATTAATATACTAGATCCCGAGAAGAATAAACTAATATTAGTTTGGTTGATTACACTATGGTCTCGGTTTTGAATACTCATGCGCTGAAGTTCCTAGTTAGCATACATATATAATTTTATATATGCACTTTGATGTTATTTGCAGATATGCTGGTACAGTAGATAGAAATCCACAGGATTATGATGCTCTTTACAATTGTTCTCTGGTTCTTCAGGTCTTTTTGCTGTGAACTTAACCTTCTTTTCCTGTATTAATTAAGAAGAAATTACGTATAACCTTCATGATCACTTGCTTCGAAAAATAATATTAATATCAAAGTGCATAAATTACATAGTAAAATAACAAATAAACAGAAAAGAATAAAGTTAGTAGAGTATTACAAATGCCCAATTTAAGTACGAAGCAGAAGGATAATGATAAGTGGATTTTTATCCATTTGGATCGTTCTATTTTGGCTTGAATTGATCGCTTAATCCTCGAGTATTTGTGTGGTTTAATGTGTTTTGTGGAGTTTGTGCAGGAATTAAGTTTTTGCAGGTAGTTATTGTGTTCTGTGGCTTTTGGAACAGAAGTGGTTGTGGTGTAAAACGGCGCGCGAAGAGTTAGTTTCCAACAGGAATTCTGCAGAAACAGTATTAGAGGAGCGCGACCGTGCTAGATTTACACTGGAGGAGAGCGCGACCGCGCTAAGCAGAATTGACAGGATTGGTAGAGCGCAACCGCACGGAAAAAGCAAAGGGAAACAGCGCGACCGCGCTATGGTGAAAACTGGCCGCCAGAAACTTTTCTAATTCAGATTTTAAAGAGGAATGTTGCCGTTTTCTTCTCCTATTCGACATGGAAATAATCTTGGACGGTGGGAATAGTCTAGAAACCTTATTTGACAAGGGAATTTGCAATTTATATCATATTTAAAGATGGAATTTGTCAATTTCAATTCCTACTCAAGAATGGCAATTGCTTGGAGAATAGGCAATATTGAGCTATAAATACACATGCTGGGAGGTCAGATTTACACACACCCAGACACCAGAGATCAGATTACTTCACATCACATACACACTTTTGAGCACAAGATTGAGAAGCCAAGGCGAGGATCGTGACAACAAGAAGATCTAGTCATAGTTTTCTTGTATTCTTACTAGGCGTATCTTCTGGATGCTTGATCATTATTCGACTTTGTTCTATAACTTTGTTATCATTGATTTACTCATTATTATTCTCTTCATCTTTATCATGTTTTCATCAAACCCCATGATGACGAACGGTTCGATTATGAACTAATCGCCGTCATGGGGTCCTAACGGATTTACTTATGGAATTTAGATGTTGATTGCCTAACTTGATATATGTGTGGTGAATTTGCGATATCCTTGCATGGTTGTATTTAATTCATATAGATGCGTAGCTAACATCTATCTTGTTAATCTTTAGTGAAGCGACAGTGAATCTTTAGATTTAGAACTTGCCATGCTAGCATAAGTCCATGAATGTTATTCATGTTTGTGGTGTGTTTCTAACCGTCTCATACTACCTTATGTAATCTTATGGATACTTGATCTTCAACCATTATGTTTTCAAATTCTATAGACATATAGGGTCTAAGCATAATTGGTGCCTGCATGATTTCTATCTTCTGTGGATATTGTGTAGATTGGTGTGCGTGTACTGAAAGGTAACGTATACTTATTTCGTGTTGTCCGATTAGTTATCGTAACCACCACATGTGTTGATAAAAGGGCATGATCTCTAAAGGAAGTTTGTATTGAAGTTAGGATCCCATGTTTTCCATATCATAAGTAATTCGAAATCAATTAGTTAATTAATTTAGTTGTTAATTAATTCTTCTTAGTTAATTTAGATAAGCAAAACCAATTTGTCCATTGTCTTAGCATTGAACGATAATTATACATTGATGCTTAGGTATAAGAACTAAATTATACAATCTCTGTGGGAACGAACTCTACTTCATTCTATATTACTTGTGAACACGTGCGCTTGCGTGATTTTGTGCTAACAGATAATCTCGTCTGTTTCTCATAAAATGACTTGAAGGATAATCTCCAAGAAAATAGAATGCAAAATCTGACTACTAAAAACATATTAAAAGTGATAAACAGAAGCAAAAAAGCAGGACAATAACACCCAAAAATTACTAATAGGACGTTTGTCAGAATATCACTTAAATAGAGGGATTCTTCTCCGATTTTAAAACATCGGCCTCCATAATCAAGGTCTATACATTTAGAATAGATACTACTCTGCATAATATATATAATTCAAATTTAATTGCATCCATATATATATATATATATATATATATATATATATATATATATCAGCAAACTATAGATGTTACATTACTTATTTTATCCAGTCATTACATGGAGTGGTATCCATTAAATGAAAGTACTCCGGTTTAGATATGCTAGGTCGGCAACAATGGACCCAGTCCCCACATCTCCACCAGGACGTGTGATGTGACTATTATAAGGATATAATAAATAGTGTGTTTAGGATGCATCCTAAAGAAGAAAGCATGTTATACTCTACATAAGTCGTCCTAAGTTTCACAATTAAAATTAGTTCAATCCTTAATATGTATGCATCAGGTTCCTTGTAGATCATTATATTATGTGTAAAATGAACTCAAAGACATGATAGCTAAATAATTTGGAATTGAACAAATTATAAACTATAAAGTGATACATTTGTAAATGGAAACAAATTAAAAAAAGCAAAAAATTACACTTTAATGAGGATAAGTCAGAGATAGAAATCAGTGGTTGAAAAAGCAAAAGGAAAGTTTCCTTATTTCAAGAAGACAGTGAAACAGGATCAAAGGTGCTTACTTTATTTTTGCTTGCAACACATTTTTCTAATCAAGATAAACTTGTTATCTATACATTGAGTGTCAACAATGCTCTTATTTTTACTGGAGATGGAAACCTATCCATTAGGTTAAAAACCTGAAAGAACAATTTAAAGAAATAGAGACATAAAGGATAATAGAATCAGTTTTATCTTTATTTCTCACATAAAACTTTATAATAAACGTCTTAATAAAATCAAAACTACAAACTCAAAAACATACTATATGCAAAGCAAAAATCAATACAAATTAAAAAAATTAAAGAGTGGTTGAATACCCATCAAGACTTCAATTTCAAGCTCCAAATGAGAAGGTAAATATTTTATCACCTCTTGATGGGTCTGATGTTAACATATTGTATCCTTCCTTCTTCGAGTACTGAGCTTTGATGGGTCTAATGGGTCTAGTTTACATCTAATATAGATGTCCATTCCTGTTCTAAGGTCCCAGCAATATGGTATTTGCATCTAATTTCCAGAATGTCAATGCCAATAGCAAAAAATACATGATGCCCATTTAAGGATCCCGAATTATTTTCTTGCTATTACATATATTACATTATAAAAACATACTAAATATTTATCCATCAAACACTTCTGGGAATGCAACTATATATCAACCCATGCCATACCTTTTTACCTAATAAAGAATACATGAAATTCAATAATCAATATTCATTCTACTGTTAATAATCTGTTAGGGGACTTACACAATTCGAGATTTACAAACCACCAATGCAAAGCACACACATAGCCAATCGATTAGTTGACAAGATCCACTAAAGCGCAGTCACAAGTTATCCAAGTATTACTTCTACTTATATCAAATCAATAAGTAGAAGTAAAACAAGAATACACAAATGTTTGACGTGGAAACCCCCACGTCCCAACTCGTATAATTAATCAAAACATTTATCAATAATACATCAATACAATAACACCTCAATGGCATCCCAAACTGATACTTAAGCCAAAAAATACTTAAGCATCTCCCAAACAATACTTAAAACTACATCTTTTCAGTAGGGGACATCTTTTCAGTAGAGGTGTAATTTGAGTCGAGTCAAGTCGAGTTCGAGCTTTTTTTTCCGAGTTCGAGCTTTTTTTTTTGAGTAGAGCCTAAAATTTATTGAGCCTGAAATTTGTGTTCGAACTCGACTCGTTTACTATACGAGTCGAGTTCGAGCTATTATCGAGTTTTCGAGCTTATCGAGTTTTTAATCGAGCTTTCGAGCTTATCGAGTTTTTAAACGAGTTTCCAAGCTTTTATCGAGTTTTTGAGCTTATCGAGTTTTCGAGTTTTTCAAGTTTTTACCGAGTTTTCGAGTTTATCGGGTTCGTATATCGGGTTCTTGTCGAGTTTTCATGTTTTGACTTAAGTTCCATGAAAGCTATTTGTTTATATTATTTTCTTTTCATGTTTAACTGTCGAGTTTTCATATTTTGACTTAAGTTCCATGAAAGCTATTTGTTTATATTATTTTCTTTTCATGTTTAACCTAAATTTTTTCCCAAATTTCAAATGAAAATAAACTTTCAAAATTTTATATTTTTTGATTTTGACAATCAACTTTTCCAATCAATTAAGTAAACTTTAGTTTATTCTACTCATATATATTTACGGATAAATTTTATCTTTATTACATATTTTGCATCTAACTATCTAAGCATCATAAGTAGTAAACGATGATAATAAGAATGATAAAATGTGAAATATTTTTTGATGGTGAGCTCATATGTGTTTTATTTTTTCAAAATAGGCAAATAAGCACCCATACACTGAGAGTCATTAGTAGTTTTATAAATTTTATTTATAATTTAATAGAAATATTGCATACAACAA
This sequence comes from Saposhnikovia divaricata, assembly GCA_036435485.1. Lineage (NCBI taxonomy): Eukaryota > Viridiplantae > Streptophyta > Magnoliopsida > Apiales > Apiaceae > Saposhnikovia > Saposhnikovia divaricata. The sequence continues at coordinate 81,995,399 of CM071598.1, forward strand.
GTTTATGATTTTATTATCTTGTTGTTATAGTTTATAATTGTACAAAGACAAAATATATAGAAATAAAATTCAGGAATCGAACTTGATCGCTGACAACTAAGGATTGATCAAAAGATCAATCGAAGTAGCATAGACTAATCGTGATATATCTTGGACCATGTTAGGCTGAATACACAATTATAATCAACTAAGTATGAGCGAATAACAATAAGTTCTTAAAAGACTTTAAAAACTATTTTGGAATTAACTCCTCTCTCAGTGATGCAAAATATCATAGAGAGCTGCTTAGGTTACAATGAAATGATATTGCGTTACACGATCGATACTGTAAGAACCCCAAATTTTGGATATAATTAAAAACTTTTTATTATGTACTGAGGTAATGGTGAATAGTGATTACGATTACGATGTAACGATTGAGATAATGAATGAAAGGAGTAGATTTGGATTCAAATGCTTATATGTCATGAAGAATGCTATTGGTTGACAATCTAGATAAGAATTATCTATCTCCTAGGAAATTAAGATTTGATCATTCCAAGGGGGAAGGTTATTCTTATGTCATCCAAATCGAGATCTGTTATCAGTCCAGTGGTTCCGTAAAAGGGTTAAGGAACGATTGAAAGAGAACCAGGACATTTATATAACCCTAAAAGAATAAGTGATGAATAGTGATTTTGGTGGACGTAGGAATATGATTAGACGATGCTATATAGAAGTACCCGGAACGAAATTCTGAGTTCGTATTAGTGATCCAGGGGGAAAAAGAGTGTATGTAAAAGCTGTCGGATTCTGAAAAATAGCACTTTTATTTTCCCCGAGATTTCCCTGGACACTGAAAGACTTAAGGAATTATTAAAGGGATTTAAGGAAAATAGGTTCAAGAATTATTAAAGAGAATGGAGGATGATAGTATAAATATTAAGACGGTTTCCGGTAAAACCCTAACTAGAAACGAATGAGTTATTCCTCCGAACGATCAATCAAATTAAGTAATAACCGGACAAAGAGACAAGCAGAGAGCCAAGATACATGCATGTGCAAATAGATAAGATCAAGTAACTAAGTAGTTACAAAGTAACTAGCATCTTTAGAAACCAAATCACTTAGTTAGCTTGCATGACACCTTTCCACCACAAAATCACAACACTTGTCCCTTGGATTGCATCATATATGAGCAAAGCACTTTAATAAAGTAGCTTTATGCTAGATATTATCATCAATAATGTATTTTGGACAAGGATGAGATCAAAGCAAGCAAAACAAACTCCATTCCTCTCATTCTCTCAAACTGTCCAGCAGAAACACTCTCCAAAGACAAATTCATATCTCCATTTCTATCCATGATAAAATCACCAAATTTTAACCATAGCCTCTCCACTCCATGGGTAATATTCGCTCAAAATTTCATGTCCAACAAAGTAGTATAGCCTAGTCAAATCCATGCTCAAAGTTGAAGAAGCCAAACTGATCTGTGCTTGACAGTTTCTGTCCAGAGGAGAAAGGGGGCTCAAAACCCTAGCTAGGAAGCTTCAAATCTGATGATCTAGGACTCAAAACAAATCTTATGAAGAGGCCAAGATGTGGTAAAAATTTGAGAGACAAACTCTTATTTTTCTATTTTCTATGATTTTTACAAAAGTGATGATGAATAGTAACCCTTAGAAACTAACTTTGTTTTCTTGGTTGCTCTAAGCTATATTAAGGTGATCCAAGGACTAGATCAAGGCTTGTTAGACTCCTAGACACACCAAGGAAGGTATAACTCTCTTGAAACCCTAGGTTTTACTTTAAGTATATGCATGATCTTGATGAGTTTTAGTATAGTTATGATATTAGCATGGTTATAAGCTTGATTAGCATGATCTTGTAGTGGTTGAAACATATGATGATTATAAGGATGAAGTGATATGATCTTGGACAGATTTGGATGAGAATCATGTATATAAGATGTGTATTATGCCCGGTGTGGCTTGGTTTTGATGTTATAATTTTTGGAACGCTCGATTTATAGCCGTTATAATGCCGGAATTTCGTTACACCTTGAAACTCGTGCATAGCAGTAGCTATAATTCACTGATCTGGTTAATTATATAACATACCCTTGTAGATCTTGAGTCGTAGATCATTTTGGAAAAAGAATCGAATCAAACAGACTTACGGTTTAGGATTTATGACCGATTTACTAAAAGTAGTTCGAATCCGTAAACGAAAGTTCGTAACTGAAATTGGACCCTCGTAAAATATGTAAAGTCATGACGAATCTTGGTAAATAAATACTAGAGGTAAAAAGGAAGGTGTGAAAGAAAACCGTATGTCAAAAGGATCGTTTTTCGATTTATTAAAAATATTCGAGTCGAGGTTAAACGCGAACGAACCCCTAAAAGACGACTCTATTATAACTTTGGTAAAACACTTAGAAAACGGGCAATAAAACTCGGAGTATAATATTGGTTCGTAACGATCGACCTTAGAACTTGTATGACTTAAGTATGTCCCAAGTTTAAGTACAGTGACATGTCGTATTAACGAACGAATGTTGGGTCGGATCAATGATAAAGGGAATCCACAAAAAGGGGTATAACGAGATAACTCGAGAACGTGTTTCGATTTAAGTATAACTAAACTTTTAAAATGTTAAGTGATTAATCCCGAATGACTTGGCTATTTATAGATCACCAAGCTGACCCGGGACCCGCTACCACTACCCCTTACCGTACTCGACTACCAGGCAAGTTTCAATTCCCTTCTTTTAGGCTGTTGTTGTGATTGAATATATATATATATATATATATATATATATATGTTTTCTGTTATACATATGCCATAGCATGCATGCCTACTTTCAAGTTATATCGTTATGCTTGTTCCCTGATTGTTTATTGGCTTATAAATTAGATAGCTAACGTATCAATTATAAGCCGGTTATTGTAAGACCCTCATAGAAGGGCGTATCCATCTTATTCATCAAATATAGACCGGGAGTCAATATTTCTTGACATATCGAGATTACCTCGAAAGAAAATATCTAAGTAAATATTTTCCATTATTCGGGCGACGAATATTATTTGAATATTCGTTCGAGATTATTTATTTAACGATCCCTACTTCAAATAATTATTTGAACGTAACTATTCGACGAATAAAATTTTTTTAATATTCATTCAGAGTCGAATTATTTATCAATTATTATTTCGAATATTTTTCTAAAGGTTGGACTACTAAATGAATATTATTTGGATATTCATTTAGAATATTATTCATTAAATGAATATTACTTTTGAATATTCATTTAAGATAGTAATTACCTGATGAATATTATTTTAATGTTCATCTGAAGCTTGATTTATTTATCGAGTCTTATCTCGAATATTCCTTTAAAGCTTGGATTACTAAATGAATATTACTTGATATTCATTTAGAATATTATTCATTAAATGAATATTACTTTTTCAATAAACATTTAAATTCCTAATTAATTATGAATATTATTTTGAATATTCATCCAGGGGTCTATTTAATCATCGAATATTATTTTAAATATTTTAAATATTCCTTTCAGGTCTTATTAATTAATGAATATTATTTTGAATATTCATTTGAATATTTAATTATGCAATAAATATTCTCTCGATATTTCTTCAAGGATTATTTGAGAAATACTCTGATTAAAGATATTATTTCATATTCCTAAATATTCTGTAAAATATTTTAATTCAATAAATATTCTCTGAATATTTATTCCATACTTAGAATAACCTCGATAAGGTTTATCTTCTTCGATTATTATAGAAAATATTTCAGAGTCATATTATTATTAATCATATATCAAGAAAGGTTCTCAGACATCATTCTTCTTTGAGTCTATCTCCCTAATAATAAGGGAACCTTACTTGGAAAATGTTAATTATCTTGTCGACTTCCCGGTCATAAAGTATTCTCTTCACTCTCAACTCGGGTGCTATTGACTTATTAAGTCGTTGTTTACCTTCTCATATTTCGAGGGGTAAGATTGTTGGAACAAGTTGAGATTCGTTACCAAGCAGTAGCTTGGAAGTTATTGGTGAATTTTCCTTTCCAACTAGATACGACTACTTTGTGAAGTCTTATCAACAAGTATTATACTTGGGGAAAGGGGGACGAACGTTACATTCAGAATCATGAATTCTATTTGAACTAGGAGTCGTGTAAGAGGCCGAGTAGCGCCGGTCCATCCCCTTTGGCCCAACCGTTGGCTGGGGAGAGCTAGCAAGGCGGTAGACAAGTAAAGCCGTCAGTTCTTCCTTCTACCGGTAGTAAATCTAATTTGAGCTGTACGATCTCGACTGATCATCAAGATTGGAACAGCGGGCGCGGTGAATACTCCATCATTGGTTCATCATCTAAACTTATTTATTTCCTGCAAAATGATTATTGTTGGCAGAGCTGGAAAAGTGTTCATAACTGGAATTGCAATCTTTTCATGCAAGTTCCTCTTTTTAATGACAATGAGAATATCTCGCTTACTTTTGATGTAGCAGATATTTCTACAAACAAATACTTTGAGTTACCTGGTAACTTCATCCTTTATATTATACTGGCAATAACCTCATTAATGCATGGCATATGGTTTCAAAGGATATTTTGAACTGCTGTATATATGTACACTGTTCAGTTATATTATTGTTGGTGGGCTTTCGCTCACCCTTGCTTTGTTCATATTATGTCACAACAACAGCTAGGACAGATGGCTCGCATCAGGCGCACTCGGCGCAAGCGGGTTACCCGACCCATCGGACTCCCCGCTGAGATGCTAGCCGCCATTGCTGAGGTAGCTTAGTTAGACAGCTTTTGTTTCCTGTTTAACTATATGTATAATTAATGTAATCAACGGCAAAACTGTTAAACTTATGATGTTATCCTTTTGGGATTGTAATAACGTTTATTCGTAACCCTTTAATGTAAGACTTATTTCAATTTCATCTCTAGGACTATAACTGTTGTGCGTGTGAGTGGATATTATTGTGGGGTCACAACATGTGATTTATTTATTATGGACTCAAGTCAAGTATTATGAATGGATGTAAGACCGTAACCACCAGATACCTGACCCCGGATCTGGGGGTGTTACAGATACCCTTCTAGGGTTAACCTAACTGTATTTATAAGATATACAGCTGCTATACAATCGATAATTGATACTTCTATAAATTAGCTATACAAATATTATCAATTACGATTGCTACACGTCTTTCTAGTCAGCATGACTTCTTTGACAGCTATCTAATCTTCAAAGATATCGCTTCCATAATTATCTTCAATAATTCTGTTACTGACCAGCAAACGCTTCTCTTCAACAGAGTTTAGCTGCTTCCTCTTGTCAGCGTTTAGCAGACTCTGTCGAGCTTCCAACTATCAGAGTTGAACTAAATTCTGACTGCTTCCAGTTTCAAGTTAAACTCTGTTTTTCCCTGTAAAACTTAAACACTGATATTAACCACATCAATTATATTTAACAATCTCCCCCAACTTGTTCATTAGTAAAAATGCATAAGTTAACAGTAATTGATGATGTCAAAACAATTTTATACAAACACAGTGTTTATTCAAATAAGCAGAGTTTAATCTTGACTTAACAAAATTTACAGAAAATAAGAATTACTTACAGACTTTTTCTACCTAACCTCCTCAACATCTGGTGTTGTTCTAAGGTAGTCTATAAGCAGGCTTCTTTCCGCATTCTCGAGCTCTCTCTGCATTATCTCCTTGATCTCTTTCAGCTTAGGATCATCTTCTCCAGTTTGGTAGATAGCAGCTTTCAGAGAATAAATTTTGTTTTTCCTCATTTCGTTTCCAAGCCTGATAAAATATGCTTTCTTAGATTCAGAATTGAAGTCCATCACAGTTATACCCAAGTCAGTCTTCAGTCGAGCACTATTCCTCTTCATTTCAACAAGATTTCCATGATAGTCTCTGTACTTAAGAACATACTCTTCTGTAGTCTTTGAACCAGTAAGTACTTTAGCTTTCTTCATATATTCTCTAATAGAATCAACAATAAGTGCTGTTCTTCGATTTGTAACCCTGAATAAGTACAGAACATATTGAAGTTCTTTACACAACTTCAGCTTGATGTCATCTTCATTCACCCTATACACTGTTCCATCCGCCATGAAGTACAGTAAAAAGTATATATCCAAACTCTTCTGATGAACCAGCTGAACTGACTCCAGTTTGTCTAGATTTTCTTGAATCATACCAGTTCCAGGAGAAATAAGTGATGAAGGATTTCTAGGACTGTTGTTTATTCTGACATCTTTGTGAGAACCCAAACCAGATGTGTTCTTACCAGGAGGCTTTCCTAAGCAAGCTCTGTCATGCTGAAAAGTATCAACTCCTTTCTTCTGAGCTTGAACAGGAATTGTAGGCATGGAGAAAAATCTTTGCATTTGAGCAGACAATGGATTATTTTGAACAGGTAGGGGTTCATTCACAACATGTGTAGTAACAAAGGTTGTATCTACCTTTTTCCCTTCGTCTTCCTGACCCATTATACCTTTAAGCTTCAGCTTGGCATCAAGTGATGATTTTCTTGTCAATTTTCCTTCTTCTTCTTTTTCTTGACTACCAGCAAGATTTTCTTTAATCACTATCCCTTTTAGAACAGGCCTTGGAGCTTTATCACTTTTCTTGGCCTTTCCAGATTTCATAGCTTTCAAATGCTCTTCTTGCAAGAGTAATTCTTTAGCATGAACATCTTCCAAGGTAGCTCCCTCAGCATTCTCTTCCAAGAAAATCTTAGCAGCAAGCTCTTCATCAGTTTGTGGATTGTCAGAGAATAACAAATCCTTTTGCCTTGAAGTACTCTGTATATTTGTATTTACTGCTGTACTTGATCTTGTAGACTTTCCAGCTTTCAGATTAACATCAGACTTTGATCTCAGCCTCCTCTCTAAATTAGTTCCTTCATCATCAAGATCATCTTTCTTTGACAGAGTTTGAGGCTGCTGCTTACACTTGGATCTAGCAACTCTCCCCCCCTTTTTGACATTATCAGGGATCAAGATTGAAGTAATTAACTCAAGAGAGTTGGCAATGGATTCGATCTTGTCAGCTAACAAAGTCTGATTTTCTTCAACTTTGCCCAATCTTTGAATCAGAGTCTCTTGAGCCTTTGAGAAGGTTTGAAATAACCTGTTGTTGTCTCTCTGTAGACTCATCTCTCTATTTGCAACTTCAGTTCTCAGATCTAGAATTGACTTCTGATTTTCATCAAATCTGTGATTCAAGGCCTTAACCTGAATCACTGTGCCTTGTAAGCATGTCAGAATGTCTGGATTTGAAATCTTCTTAGAATTATCCTTGAGAAAAGTAGCTGCTCTTCTAGTAGGAAAATGCAATCTTCTTTGTACCATTCTGCAGTTTGTTTTGCCAGATAATCATCTTCAATCTCTCTTGCAGAAGGTCCAGCAAAGTCTGTCTTCTCCCCTATTTTCAGTCCATCAGTCTGAACTTCAACATTTTGAGCAGATCCAGCTTCTGCACTCACTTCTTCAGAAAGATAATTTTCAGAATCATCTGCAACTGAGGCAGTTTCTTCATTAAGTTCAGGAACAGGTTCTTCTTGAGCAACTTGTTCTTCTTGATTAGTAGAGTTTACCATGACAATCTCTGAAGAGAGAAATTTTGCAGGCTGATCTATTTCCTCACCATGGTCAGAGACTTGATGTGCATCAGAGAATAACTCTGTGTGAGATGCAACCTCTGTTTCTTCTAGCACCACAGTAGGTTGATCAGCAGCACCAGTATCAACAGAGTTTGCAGCCATGGGTGTTGGAGTAGGATCAGCAGGTTCATCAATTCTTAGTTCAGGTTCTGCTACAGTAGGTTCTAAGATAACCTCTATCTCAACAGCAGGAGTCTCCTTAGAGATATCCTCTGGAGCTTCAATATTCATTTCTTCATCAGACTCATCAATAATCAGTCTCCTCCTTTTAACTTGAGGCACTTCTGCTTTCTCTTCATCTGAAGTAGAATCATCTAAAGTAGATGGAGATGGAGGTCTATTTGCTCTTGCCTTTCTAGCTCTTTTTGGCCTAACAGACTCCTTTTGAGCTTGAACAGATGCCCTTTTAGCTTTAGCTTGTCCATGCTGGGTACTTGCTGCTGTGTGTTTTCTGCTACTTCCATGTTTTGGTTTGGGTTGGATAATAGATGGTTGTTGTTCAGGTTGAGGTGAAGATTGAGGTTGAGTTTGTGTTTCAGAGTTTAGAGTTGGAGGTTCAATGTTTGAAGTTGGTTGTATAGGTTCAGTGTTTAGGGTTTTGTAAGGTTCAGTGTTTGTAAGTTCAGGATTTGGCTGTGGAGGTTCTTGAGGTTGTGGAGACTGTGGAGGTTCTTGAGGTTGGTGAAGAAAGTTTTGAATTGCAAGTGGCAATACCAAATCAGGTAATTGCTCCTTGTTAGCATATTTGTTTGTAAGATCAGAGAATATCCTCTTATTAACCTTGAAGGCTAAAATAATGTCATTCTCAGCAATTTCAACTCCAGAAACACAAGCAGTGAATAATAATTGACAGAATCTAGCAAAATAAACAGTACTAGACTCTGACAACCTATCACCTAAATTCATTAAGACAAGTCTACCAAAATCGAAATTACTTCCATAGAGAAGAGAATACCCAATTTGAAGACTGTCAGTAGGAATAGCATCCCAGTTGGTGACTTTCTTTCCAAAAGCTCTTGTGATACAGTCAAAGAAGAAACTCCATTCCTTCCTGAGCCCTGCCTTTTTTACATTAACAAGCTTGTCCAAAGAGCCAGAAAACCTCAGCTGCTGCAACATCTCCTTCAAGTCATTCTCACCAGCAACAGTGTATGAAGTGTGAGTGTCAAAACCCATAGTATCTCGAACAGTTGCAGAAGTAATCACATACTCTGTCTCCTCATAAGTGAAAACAATTGATGGATTTCCATTTTCTCCACCATCATCATAGACAGAGTTATTCCAAAAGGTAGCAATCTGCATGGCAGAAAGCGTTTGTGGTTCGACAAGAGCTGTTCCAATCTCTGAGTCTCTCAAAAAGTTCTGAATCAAGTGAAACGCCTCTGGAACTTTCTCATTGTTCAATGGGGCTGCATAATTGTTGGGAACAAACAACAAACTTTGGGCAGTAAAAGCTTTAGTGGCCATTAGAATCGATTTGAGAAGAAAATAAGAGTGAAAAAGATATGTAGCAAAGGTGTTTGTGAAAATGTGTAAAAGAGTATAACAGAGAAATTGTGTGTAAAGTTGTGTGTTCGTGGGTGTAAAAGTGAAAAAGTGAATAATGAACCGATTTTGATTAGATCTGTAATTGAAAATTAAAAACCCAATCGTTTTAGACATTAAACACGCAACCAATTTGTTGTTAAGTGTGTGAGTGGGACACGTGTAACGTAAATAGTGGAACAGCCGTTTACACGCGCAGTAATAATGGCTATTATTACTGCTATTCTCTCTCATATTACCAATACGCTTTAACTGTCTGGCACCAATAAACAGTTGGCACATATCACATGCAAATTTGAAAACTCTTTGTACTCCAAGTATATACTCTGTCTGAAATAAAATATTACCTTAGAGTACTCAACAATATCCAACAGTGTTTACCAATTCTCCAACTTTATTACTGTAATCCTTTCAAACACTGCACAGTTGTGAATATGAGTGTGTGTATAGCAGAGTTTACTAATTCAATATTTAGAGCATCTAATATTTTATAAAATCCATAAAATAAATCAGTAAACATTGTTTGCACAAACTCTCATAGTAAACTCTTAATATCTGATGAATGCTAAACTCTGTAGAAGATGAATAATATACAGTAATTCTGAATTTTCCTATACCCCCTTCTCACTAATCTAAAATATATATATATATTCTATTATTTTTTTTTCTTTTCTCCAGTAATCAGAGGTTGGAACTAGTCACCAAAAATCTAGTAATTTTAGCCCTTATCTTTTGATAAGTTCCTGGGTCTTCCTAGTCTTTGACTAGTCACCAAAAATTAAAGAATTTTAGCCCTTACTTTTTACCAGTAAGTTCCTGGGTCATCCTAGTTACAACATAATCTCAAAGGAGTTCTAAATAGCCTATCTATATTTGCTATGGGGGTAGACTAACAACATAAACTAACTTATCAGAGTTTGAACTAACAGAGTTTATCTAACAGAGTTTAGGAGTCATCAACATCAAAAGTTAATCATGAGAGGTAATGCACACACTGTTTACAGATTCAGAGTTTAGGATAGATAACCTAAGAAATGCTATAAATATGGAACAGTATCATGCTGTGTTAACTTTCTGCACAGTTTAAGATTAGATCACAGATAACTTAGAAAGATTCATGACTAATTACTGAGAATCATGCTTCATACATATTTCTTCATCGGTGTTTATGTTCAGACAGAAACAGAATTAGAGTCTTATCAGAGTGTAATCATTATTGCAATAGATTTTGACATACAGAGCATGTTAACAGTCATAGTAACACATGAAAAGTTTCTAAGTACAGACATGAAATCACAGAAACATGAGCAACATATTTTTCAAAAAAAATTTGAAACTAACTATTATCTCTAATCAAAACCAGAGATCATTCCTAGTTCATTTACCAGCCTTGTAAATGTAGCTTCACTCAAAGGCTTGGTGAAGACATCTGCAAGCTGCTGTTCAGTAGACACAAAATGAAGCTCAATGTTACCTTCCTCTACATGCTCTCTGATAAAATGATACCTTATGCTGATGTGCTTGGTCATTGAATGCTGTACTGGATTACCTGTCATAGCAATAGCACTTTGATTATCACAGAAAATAGGTATTTTGCTATACCTCAATCCATAATCCAGTAATTGATTCTTCATCCACAGAATCTGTGCACAACAGCTACCAGCAGCAATATACTCTGCTTCAGCTGTAGATGTAGAGATTGATTTCTGTTTCTTGCTGTACCAAGAAACAAGTCTATCACCAAGAAATTGACAACTTCCACTGGTACTTTTTCTGTCTATCTTACAGCCTGCAAAGTCTGCATCAGAGTAACCAAGTAGCTTGAAGTCTGATTCTCTTGGATACCACAAACCTAAAGTTATGGTGCCCTTAAGATATTTGAAAATTCTCTTCACAGCTGTTAGATGTGGTTCTCTTGGATCTGCCTGAAATCTTGCACAAAGACATATTGCATACATGATGTTAGGTCTGCTTGCTGTTAGAAAAAGAAGAGACCCAATCATCCCTCTATAGCTTGTCATATCCACTGGTGAACCTGTGTCTTTGTCCAACTTTGTTGCTGTTGCCATGGGAGTTGATGCAGATGACCAGTCAAGCATACCAAATTTCTTGAGAAGATTTCTGGTATATTTTGCTTGATTTATGAAAATTCCATCATCTGTTTGCTTCACCTGTAAGCCTAGAAAATAACTAAGCTCTCCCATCATTCTCATTTGATATCTGGACTGCATGAGCTTGGCAAACTTCTTACAGAGTTTATCATTAGTAGACCCGAAGATTATGTCATCTACATATATTTGAACTAATAACAGATCACTACCAAGTTTGAAGTAGAACAAGGTTTTATCAATTGTACCTCTGTTGAACCCATTTTCCAAAAGAAATTGAGCCAAAGTCTCATACCATGCTCTTGGTGCCTGCTTAAGTCCATAGAGTGCCTTGTCAAGCCTGTAGACATAATCTGGATACTTGGGATCTACAAATCCAGGTGGTTGTTCAACAAACACTTCTTCTTCAAGTTTTCCATTCAGAAAAGCACTTTTCACATCCATCTGAAAAACCTTGAATTTCTTGTGAGAAGCATATGCTAGAAAGATTCTTATTGCCTCCAACCTTGCAACTGGAGCAAAAGTTTCATCATAATCTATGCCTTCTTGCTGTGAATAGCCTTTGGCCACAAGTCTGGCCTTGTTTCTTGTAACAACCCCATCACTGTCAGTTTTGTTTCTGGAAACCCATTTAGTACCAACAACAGATCTATTCTTTGGTCTTGGTACAAGGGTCCAGACCTTATTTCTTTCAAATTCATTCAACTCCTCCTGCATTGCTGTTATCCAGTCAGCATCTTGAAGAGCTTCTTCCACTTTCTTTGGTTCAGATTTGGACAAAAATGCATGAAACAGACATTCATTTGTTGTAGCACTTCTTGTCCTAACTTTTGCATCTGGATCTCCAATTATTAGATCAGGTGTATTAGATTTTGTCCATTTCCTAGCTAAAGGTAAATGACTTCTATCAGTATTTGATCCTCCCCCTTCATCAATGTTCTCCTGATCATCTTGTTGCCTTTCTTCATTCTCTGAGGCTCCCCCTGAATTTGATCGCTCAGAGTTTAAGTTGTCAGATTTTGAACTATCAGAGTTTGAGTCATCAGAGATTGATCCAGATTTTTCAAGTGACTCACTTTCAGAATGTGAGTCATCAGAGATTTGTTCTGCATGCTCCCCCTCAACTGGTTCTCTCCTTTGTTCTATCTGTACGGTTTCTTCTGTGTGTACCAGTAGAGGTTCAGAGTTTGCATCAACAGAGTTTGTTAGACTGGTTTCATCAGAGTTTATTTCATAAGAGATTAGATCTTCATTTTCAAAGTGCAACTGATCATATTCATCAACATCTTCAAGTCCAGTTATTTTCTTGTCATCAAATGACACATGAATAGATTCCATAATCACCTTTGTTCTCAGATTATAAACTCTGAATGCCTTGGTTGACACTGGATAGCCAACAAAAATTCCTTTATCTGCTTTCAACTCAAATTTAGTCAACTGTTCAGGGTGAGTTTTCAACACAAAGCATTTGCAACCAAAAATATGAAAATATTTCAGGTTTGGCTTCTTTTCCCTCACCATCTCATATGGTGTTTTTCCATGCTTGTTGATCAGTGTGGCATTTTGAGTAAAATAGGCTGTTTGAACGGCTTCTGCCCAGAAATAGGTTGGCAATTTTGCTTCATCAAGCATAGTTCTGGCAGCTTCTATCAAGGTTCTGTTCTTCCTCTCAACTACACTATTTTGCTGTGGTGTACCAGGTGCAGAAAACTCTTACTTCAATCCTCTGTTTTTGCAAAATTCTTCCATTGTTGTATTCCTGAACTCAGTTCAATTATCACTTCTGATTATCTTCACTTGATTCTTTGATCCTTTGTCCAGCAAAATTATATGCTCCATCAGAGTTAATGCAGTTTCATCCTTCTTTGCTAGAAAATACACCCAAGTGTATCTGGTATATTCATCAACAATGACTAGAGCATATTTCTTTCTTCCAAGAGACATAACGTTTACTGGTCCAAAAAGATCAACATGAAGAAGATGATAAGGATCAACAATTGAAGATTCAGACTTGCTCTTGAAAGAAGTCTTCCTCTATTTGGCCTTTTGACATGAATCACACAAACCATCAACATTTAACAAAGACTTTGGAAGTCCTCTAACAAGATCCTTTCTTATCAGCTCATTGATGTTGTTCAGATTCAAATGAGAGAGTTTCTTATGCCACTTCCAACTCTCTTCACTGGACATTCTTGTTGACAGGCACATAGTTTTTCCATCAGAGTTTGTCAACAAGCTTGCTTCATAGATATTGTTGTGCCTTTGTCCAACTAAAACAACTTTCCCTGTGGTTTTACTGATAACCTCACAGTATTCAGGTTGAAAATCTACATGAAAACCTATGTCACAGATTTGACTCACAGATAGCAAATCATGCTTGAGTCCTGGAACCAGAGCTACATTTGTGATGATGACACTTCCAAGATTGATATTGCCATATCCCAGAGTATGTCCTGTGTTGCCATCTCCATAGGAAACTTTTGGGCCAGCCTTCTCCACATACTCTGATAGCAGGGCTTTATTTCCATTCATGTGTCCTGAACATCCACTATCCACGACTAGGGTACTCTCCCTGATGCCCTGCAATAACAAACAATTACTGAAGATTAGATTTAAGGATCCAGACTTGCTTGGATCCTTTGGCTTTCTTAATTTTGTTAGCTCTAGCAGCGGAATTTACATTATCAGAGTTTAAGCTAACTTTATCAGAGTTTACACTTGCAGAATTAACCTTAACCCATTTCAAATTGGGCTTCAGTTCATAGTAGTTATGATAAATAGCATGATAATCCCTGCAAGTATAAATAGAATGCCAAGTACTTCCACATTGTTTACATAAAGTCTGTGGTCTAGTTCTAACATTATCTTTCTTTACTTCAGACTTGGAAGGTAAAGAATTAATGTTTTTGTTCTTCCTGCAGAAACTAGCAAGATGGTTAGTACTACCACAGTTATGACATGTCTTTCTTGGAGCAAAAGTAGCAAGCATTGGAAAATTACCTTGAGTAATGCCTACTTTACCATTTCTGTTCTTCCTAGACACTTTCCGTTTCTTGATAGATTTTAACTCCTTAAGCTTATGCTTGAGTTGTTTATCTGTCATTGAACCAATATTAACCTGTTTAACACTAGTTTTTACTGGTTCTTTCTTAATAGCTTCTTTTTCAGCTTCAGACTTAGGTTCATTTTACTGGTGTTCTTATTTTGACTTTGTTTTGAAACCTAAGTTCATCTCCCTCACAATAACCTAAACCAACCGTGTCTGACTAAAAAACCTCTTGAGTGTCTTTTCCAGAATGAGTCCAAGTTTTAATTATGTGATTTGCCTTCTCCAATTCAGATTCAAGTTTCTTATATTTTCCTAGCAAATCCTGTTCTAGATAAACAGCATCATCTCTTTCTTTCTGAACTTGTTGCATGTTTTCAAGTTTCTCTTCAACAATTTTATTTCTAAATTTAAGTTCAGAATTTTCAGATTTGATTCTCTCATTCTCCAAAGTCTGATCCCTATAACTGATATGCAAAGCCTTAACATAGATTCTCAATTCAGTTATATCATCAGTATAATAAGCATAAGTAGTTAGAGGTACCTTGTTTTCAGAATCTTCAGATTCATTAACAGTAGTAGCCATGAGAGCATAGTTCACATCCTCATCTGAGTCAGAGGTGTCTGCCCAATCTCTGCCTTTAGTGAAGAGTGCCTTCTCAGTTTTACCCTTCTTGCACTCAGGAGCATAGTGGCCCATCTCCTTACACTTGTAGCATTGAATCTCAGACTTGTCTCTCTTCCCAGATTTGGTATCCTTTCTCTCAGGTTTGTTGAAATTCTTCCTGTCAGACTTTGAATCATTCTTGGAGAATCTCTTTCCCTTCTTGAAGTTCTTGAATCCCATCTTCTTGAAGGTCTTTACCATCAAAGCAGCCATTTGCATCATTTCCTCATCATCTTCAGAATCAGATGATCCATCTGTGTTTGAGTCAACATCAGAGTTTGATGACTCACTTTCAGAATGAATTACCAAAGATTTTCCTTTTGCTTTCTTCCTTGATGCTTCCTTCTTTGAGGGTCTTTCTTCAACTCTTAGAGCAACAGACTTTGACTTCCTGCCTGATCTTCTGCTTCTCTGTTCCATTTCCAGTTCATGAGTCTTGAGCAACCCATAGATCTCATCAATATCAGTGTCAGCTAGATCATAGTTGTCTCTAATATTGGTTGTCTTAACATCCCACTTTTCAGGTAGAGAAAGAAGAAACATGAGATTTGAATCTTCTAGATCATATTCTTTATTAACCAGTGACAGATCATTGAGTAGCTTACAGAATCTGTCAAAGGTTTCTGTCATTGATTCTTCAGATCTAGCCTCAAAGTGTTCATACTCCTGTGTGAGTATGTTCCTTCTATTCTTCTTGATTGCAGCAGTTCCCTGACATCTAACCTCCAGGGCATCCCAGATCTCTTTTGCAGTTTTACAATTGATCACTTTGTTAGACATAACATTATCCAATGAACTATGAAGCAGATGTCTAACCTTTGCATCCTTAGCAATGGATGAAATGTCCTCAGGAGTCAAATCTTTCTTCTCCTTTGGAATAGATTTAGCTTCCTGTCCAACAGTAACGACAGATAATTTTGTAGGCTTATGAGGGCCTTCATAAATTCTGTCAAGATATTCTGGATCTGTAGCCTCCAGAAACATAGCCATTTTCACCTTCCAGGTTGAGTATTCTGCTGGCCTGAGAATAGGAACCCTGATTGTCTCATATCGGCTCACAGTTGTAGGTTGAGCCTTCTCAGCACTAGAGCCTGTTGTTGGAGGAGGAATTTCTGCCATTGATTATAGTTTTGTGTGTGTGTGGATCTTAAACTGTATTAAATTAACAGATTGGCTCTGATACCAATTGTTAGGCCGAATACACAATTATAATCAACTAAGTATGAGCGAATAACAATAAGTTCTTAAAAGACTTTAAAAACTGTTTTGGAATTAACTCCTCTCTCAGTGATGCAAAATATCACAGAGAGCTGCTTAGGCTACAATGAAATGATATTGCGTTACACGATCGATACCCTTCTAGGGTTAACCTAACTGTATTTATAAGATATACAGCTGCTATAGAATCGATAATTGATACTCCAATAAATTAGCTATACAAATATTATCAATTACGATTGCTACACGTCTTTCTAGTCAGTATGACTTCTTTGACAGCTACCCAATCTTCAAAGATATCGCTTCCATAATTATCTTCAGTAATTCTGTTTCTGACCAGCAAACGCTTCTCTTCAACAGAGTTTAGCTGCTTCCTCTTGTCAGCGTTTAGCAGACTCTGTCGAGCTTCCAACTGTCAGAGTTTAACTAAACTCTGACTGCTTCCAGTTTCAAGTTAAACTCTATTTTTCCCTGTAAAACTTAAACACTGATATTAACCACATCAATTATATTTAACAGACCACCCAGGCCCATAACATTATATTGGGTTGAAACCCAACATAATCAATATTCAATCAACGTAGGAAAATCTAAAACTAAAAGGACATAATCAACACAGAAAAAACATACTATCAAAATCTATATGTAATGTATATAAACATATATGTAATCGACATAAACAATAAAAAAGTTATAGATTCAGAGAGAGAGAGAGTCAATAACAAAAAAAAATGATGCAATATTGAAGAAAGAAATATTAAATCGAGATGTTTATGATACAGTTTTAGATTGGAAAGGTTCATAGGAAAATTGAAGAAACTTGACAGAGTCAGTGCTTTTTCTCTTTAGGTTTTGGAATTTGTCAAAATAAAAGTGAAATTAAATTAGAATTAGGAATGTACTTAGAATCCTCCACCGGAGACGACATTTTCTAGTATCAAGTCAAAACGGTTAAACCTAACTCAAAATGTTTTCCGACACATTTTAGACATCGACTTAGGATGAAAATATCAAGTTGATGGTATTTTATATTCTAGGTTATTTATGTCAAAAGATTTAGGCATCGGCTAAAGGCACGAATATCGAAAATTTTCAAACACTACTTTTACGTACCAAAATTGCTCAAATTATTTAAATCATGTCATTCTTAAATGTTTTACTCTCAAATATTCTTAATATATTTGTTTATTGTTTATATCTAATTTCCTTGCCAAAAACCATGCCAAAAGACCAAAAATAGATTTCATTCCGAAATACCCGTAATTCCTTATTTATCCAGTTAAAATCTTTTAAATTCAAACTTAATTACTCTTTGGACCTCATAATCATTATTTCATAAGGAATATTATGTTTGAATATTTATCAAGTCAAAACTTTTGTCAAAGTTATCGGTAAAGACAAATGAATTTTTTCGGTCGCTCCGAAAGGCCATTATAACATTCGAAAAATTCGTAAAAATACTTCCACATATCTTTTTGACTTGAAACTTTAGATATGTCCTTAGTTTCTCCATAGGACATTTTATTATAAGTTTCGTAAATTTTGGATGACTTTTTTTGGAGACCCCTTAAATCGATATGTAATTGATTTATCGATCGCTTAAAAGTCATAGATGGTCAACTCATTTCAAGGTGAAATTTTGACCATAATCCTCTGCGAACATTTCTAGGGGATTCCCAAAAGTTCACAACTTTTTGATGATTTTCGATTTATTGTTTATTCGCATTTTTATCTTGTCGGTATGCGCATTTCTCGGTTTTTGTGCTTTGTATAAATGGTAAAAACATGTGGGCACTCTTTCCCATGCAAGTTTGAATTGTATGATAGCTGCTAGAACAATAGGAATGTTCCCCACACCCTCCTTTTCAACATGTGCCTTTATGCCATTTAAATTAAAGCTAAAATACTTATATTTTGGCTATAAAAAGGCCTTTATACCTCATTCTTTTTCCAAGCTTTAGAGCCAACAAATTTCTGAAGAAAACACTTCCCAGATACTCTCTCCACTGCCCCCTTTGTGCCAAAAACGTAGCCTTGGATTGAGCCATTTTTACACCTTGATATAACATCATTTTGGCTTGTTTTTCTTCACTAAACTTGCTCTCCTACACACACCTTTGGTCACCTTTATTTTTCCACCTTCCAAGCCTTGTTTAGGCAGCTTGTGAGTGACCTTTTAAGCCCAAGAAAAGTCTCCCTTGAACCCCATATTCCAGCCATTTTCCTGCGACTTTTCCGGCGAGCAATTTTGTGTGTTTAAACTTCATTACAAGTTTTTTCTCTTATTTTCTCTCTAGATCTCAAGGGTTATAAGTTGGTCTCTTATTGTTATATATATTGATATATATAACCAAATATATAGCTAAAATATTATGCTTGCTTGGTCATTTTCTTTATATATTAGTTTATATTCACTTCATCTTGCATTTTGCTCTTAGAAGTTAATTCGTTTAGTGTGTATTTTGGCAACTTGTGCCGAGTGGGGACCTTGGGCCGAGTCCAGTCGGGATTGGTTATAGCCTATCATTTGACCCCCACTCCCTTATGCGGATTTTCCGTATGGGGGAGTGAGAGTTCAGGAATAGCACTGAAAATGGCTTCTTAGTTGAACCTTTGTAAAAAGAAAATTTTTCGGTTGAATGTTGCCTCCTAATCCGAATTGTTTCCAAGTGGGGACAATTCGGATTGAAGTAGTTTGTAGAAAAATTTTTGGTTGAATGCTGCCTCCTAATCCGAATTGTTTCCAAGTGGAGACAATTCGGATTGAAGTAGTTTGTAGAAAAAAATTTTGGTTAAATGTTGCCTCCTAATCCGAATTGTTTCCAAGTGGAGATAGTTCGGATTGAAGTAGTTTGTTGAAAAAATTTTGGTTGAATGCTGCCTACTAATCCGAATTATTTCCAAGTGGAGACAATTCGGATTGAAGTAGTTTGTAGAAAAATTTTTGGTTGAATGCTGCCTCCTAATCCGAATTGTTTCCAAGTGGAGACAATTCGGATTGAAGTAGTTTGTAGAAAAAATTTTTGGTAGAATGTTGCCTCCTAATTCGAATTGTTTCCAAGTGGAGACAATTCGGATTGAAGTAGTTTGTTGAAAATTTTTTGGTTGAATGCTGCCTCCTAATCCGAATTGTTTCCAAGTGGAGACAATTCGGATTGAAGTAGTTTGTAGAAAATTTTTTGGTTGAATGTTGCCTCCTAATCCGAATTGTTGGAAGAAAGAGGCAGTTCGGATTGGGGTGTACTGCAGGAATCCAAGCGGATTTGGGGGTTTTCCCTCTATCCATTTCGAAATTATATCACTCCATTTTTCCTAAAAAGACGTGCGACAGCTGTTTATCATTAAAGCAGCTGTCTCTTCACCTTTCTAATTATTTCCCAGCCCATCAAAACATGTCGCGTGGCCCACCAAGCCGTTTCTTTTCAGAAGTTATATATAACTTCTTTTAAGTTTCGATTGTACTTCTATTCTTCTTTCTTCAGAGAGCCAACTAACCCCCTTTTCTCTCTTTTCTCAGATTTTGTGTTCTCTTTGGTCTCCGCACAACCCTCTTTGGAAAGCTTTTATCTGTAAGTTTCTTCTCTTTCTTCCTTTGCCTTTGTTGCTTTCTTTTCTTTTGCATGCTGCTGCGACCCCCCCTTTTTTGTGTGCTTGTTCATCTCCTTGATTTTGTTTTCTTCATGGAATTGTCGGTTTGTTATTATTGGGTGTGGGTTTATGGTTTCTTTTGTTTAACTGTTCGATTTTGCCTGCCAAGCCTTTCAGAATTGGGGTTTTTTGGGTGCCTGTTGGATCTGGGTTAAGGGGTTTTTCGCTTGTTAATTTTTGAGTTCTGGGTTTTTGTATCTTTATTTGAGTGTGTATGT
Organism: Saposhnikovia divaricata; assembly: GCA_036435485.1. Lineage (NCBI taxonomy): Eukaryota > Viridiplantae > Streptophyta > Magnoliopsida > Apiales > Apiaceae > Saposhnikovia > Saposhnikovia divaricata. Next base: position 82,015,554 of record CM071598.1, read on the forward strand.
ATGTGTTTAGATCTTTGCAGGATGTTTTTGGCCCTTTGTACCGTGTTTTTGGGTTTCATGTATGTGCTTAATCCTGACTAGGCGTTCTCTCTGATAAGGGATGGTTCGCCCAATCTGGACTAGACATCTAATGTGTTTAGGACTATAGGGGGAATCACGCTAACCCAGACTAGATTAACTGGTTAGAGTAAATCCTTGCCCGGATTAGGTGTAATAAGATATTGTAAAACGAAAATTTGTAGATAAATGTGGAATTGGGTTAAAGAAAAAGACTTATCTTTGGTAATTTCCTCAGGTTTTATGGTTCGTTACGAAAGTCGGGCAAGGAAATCGAAGCCTCCTTCCGATATCTTGGTTATCAGCTCTGACAGTAGCACCGGTAGTACTAGTTCCGTAAATCAACCCTCCCCAATATTAGATTTAGAGTGGTGTTTGATGGCCAAGAAGAACAAAGGTGGTAAGCAGGTATTGACCCAGCTCTGCATTAAGGATCGGGGTCCCGGACAGGCCTGTATGACTCCCGATGGATTCTGGGTAGATAGTAAATACTTCTTTGTTCGGAAATACAAGGTCGAAGAGACTCTCTTTTATAATGACCTTAGCTTCCAATATAAGCATAGGCAGCCGCGTGGGGTGCCCGGTCCCTATGATAAGGCCCGTTTGGATGCAATCTTTTCTGGGACCGTGTTGAGTGAGGCCCCCTATCCTCTATCTCCGGTCTACACCGCATACTCTAAGTCCGAAATGGACGATGCGATCCGATCTGTATTCCACCTTGGGCCCAAAATTGAGTGGAGGTGGCCCCGGCATGGTGAGAGAATTTACCACAGGCCGGGAGATGGGTATGTAGGAGTCTGGTTAGAGCATCTCCGATCTGGTTGGAATCCGGAGTACCACATCTTTATCAAACAACTCTTTAAGTATGAATATGGGATACCACTGATGCAACTAACCCCCAACGCCGTGAAGTGGATATCTTGGTTCCTGGCCGCCTGTAATCAGAGTGGCATTTTTCCTAGTTTCAAGTTGTTCCACAATCTCTTCACCCTTATCCACTCGAGTAAAGATCCCTTCTATGAGCTTAGGTTCCGGGGTGATGAGTGTGGTTATTCGTCCGGGTCCGCTAAACTGGTCATCCACCAATCTTCTCTCAAGGGTTGGAACCGGGAATGGATCTATATAAAGGGGTAGATCTCAAGTTTATGCCCCTCTTTGCCAAGCGTGTGAAAGATATTCCCGTGAGAGAGACGTTTGACTTCGAGGGAGCTGCCTTCGACAAAATGCACAAGTTCTGTGAGAGTGTTGGTTATCAAATGACCCGGGATACTTTCATGGATCAGGAGAAAATGTATCATCTTGGATGTAAGCTGTTCCCCTTCCTTGTTCGCACTATTTTTATTTTTGTGTGTTGACTCTATTTTCGTTTGATTCTTTTAGGTTTACCTTTTTACGATCCAGAGCTAGTTGAGAGGATGTCTAAGAGCGGTGCTACCCAAGCTCTTGCCTCCAAATTGAAAAGGATAACCGGAATCCATCAAACCAGGGTCCCTAACAACCGGGTTCCCACTGACTCTGAAACCGGTACTGGGGGTGGTTCCAATGTCCCGAAGGAAGTGGGGGCGAGTCCCTGGTTCAGGGAACAGTTGGTGGTCAACCTCCACATGACCAAACTCAAAATCATTCACCTCCTGCCAAAAGACCAAGGTTATTCCAAGCGGATGATAACTTTGAACTAGGATCGCTTCAAGGTGTGAATGTCGGGGCTGTCCCATCCGTAGGAACGGATGCCACCCCGCCAGGAGAGGCGGGGACTAGCAAGAAGAAGGGTTTCCGAGTTGGGAACTTCAGTATAAGGGAGATAGCTGAGATGGCTGGTTCCATCGCCGAAGAAAAAGACTGGAAAGTCATGGAGCGGCTTTCCAAGTCCGAGATTATCAAGAGGAACTTTGTTACTTGGGCTCAGGTAAATTATTTTGCTCCTTCGACCACTTCCATTCTCTGCTATAACTTTTTATTGATCTTTGATATGTTATACAGTCCGGGATTATGCTTGCTGGAGCTGCGGCTAATGCCCATATTGAGGAGGAGAAGATCCAGGAGTTGTCCGAACAATTTGACGTTATGAAAAGGGAGAGCACCGAAAAGGAATTAAAAATTGGTGATCTAGAGCAGTCTTTGGCTGAAAACTCCGGGAAAGATTTGAGGATTAGCGAGCTGGAGAAAAAGGTTTCTGAGTTGGAGGATGGGATGAAGTCAGCTACGGACCGGGTTGGCGCCACTGAGTTTGAATCCGGGGAGTTGAGGAAGTGGGTAAGCGAGTTGGAGGCTGAACTGAGTACTCGCAAGCCAGCGGAGGAGATTATCACTGAGTACAAAAATTCTGAAAAGTATACTGATGTTGTTGCTAAGTCTTTTGCGGAGAAATTGTACCGATGCTGGCTTGTTGCAGAAAGACTCATAAAAACTGATTTCGAGTCTTCTTGGGACAAGTTTACCAATCTTTATGTCTCCGCTGAAGAAGCTCATGATCGGGATGGTTCAGAACCGGAACCTTATACTGGCCCTAATCCGATCATTCCTGCCATCCCTCCTGCAGATCCAACCCTTGCTACTCCTTCTCCTGCCGTCGAGAACCCGGATGGCTATACTGCTTAAATTTTTAGTCTTTTGAACTCCTGCTTTGTAATCTGACCATTGGCTCTTATGACTTTATGTCTTGTAATTCTGGATTTTGCGCCTTATATGCGCTCTGAACTTGTGAATTTTCCTTTCTAATTATCCCTGTTTTTATTCGCATATATCTAGTTGTATATGTGTGTTGCCCCCCAATCTGGATTTATTTTTAGAAGAATAGAATCCGGATTGTGGTATAAGGATAAAGCCTAACAACTTTGTTATTGTATTTGCCCCCAGTCCGGATTATTTTCGTAAACACTGATCCGGACTAGAGTGGTTGTTATTAGCTAAGTCCAAAGATTGAAACTTTGGGTTACTTTAGAAATTTTTTGTAATATGTTGTCCACAGTCCGGATTGCTTCCAACGGGTTGGATTCGGACTGTGATGAGAATTTAAATATTTCCCTTGAGTTCAAGGTCAAAACCCTTGAGTTACTTAGAGAAGTTTTAATGTGGTTTCGCCCCCAGTCCGGATTCCTTCCAAAGGATTGAATTCGGACTGTGGTGAGAATTTAAATACTTCCCTTAAGTTCAAGGTCAAAACCCTTGAGTTACTTAGAGAAGTTTTAATGTGGTTTTGCCCCCAGTCCGGATTCCTTCCAAGGGATTGAATTCGGACTGTGGTGAGAATTTAATACTTCCCTTAAGTTCAAGGTCAAAACCCTTGAGTTACTTAGAGAAGTTTTAATGTGATTTTGCCCCCAGTCCGGATTCCTTCCAAGGGATTGAATTCGGACTGTGGTGAGAATTATTGCTTTCCTTACCTGATTCTTGACAAGATTTATTATGGCGCTTCATTACTTGTAATTTCCACAGTCAAACGTTTTGATTCTCGCGCTGTCAATTGACATTAACTCCATTTCGATTTCCAAGTGTGACAGAGAATTTGAATCGCTTGGCCTCTTCTCATTCCCCTCTCTATAAATACTGCCCCTTGCATATATTTTCTTCATATAACATTTTCCTCAGAAGCGTTTGAGGTTTCTCCTATCTTCTTCCTTTCTTCACCATGGATCCCAAGAATTTAGTTTATGATTATGAGAATAACAAGGTGATCGTGGATGGTATGGTCTTCGACGGACCAACCACCATGGCCGAAATTGATACAGTGCTGAAAAGGATCGAGGAGGCGCTCGCTCTTCGCAAGATGGTCGTGGATGAGACCAAGGGGAAGCCTGGCAAGGATGGGGAGGGTTCCGGCGGTCCTGGTCCAGCTTCTGGAGGGACGACCGTTTAGATATAATAATGTTGTACCCCCTCACCTTATTATCAATAAAAATGGCTTGAAATACAGCCATAAATATTTTATTATGATTCCGTTGTCGTAGTTTTCGCTGTGTACTTTTGTCGTTTCTTTTTTCTCTTGCTTGAACTTCGAGTGTTTTTCTTGAATACCGTAGCTGTTCTTATCGCATTTGCTCCCAGCCTGAATTTTTTTCGTGGAAAATTATCCGGGCTAGAATGGTTTTTGGCTAAGTCCAAAGTTCGCAGACTTTTGGTTACTTAGAATATCTTTTGTTGTTTTGCCTCCAGTCCGGATATGGTTTTCTTAAAGAATTATCCGGACTAGAGTAGTATTTGCCCCTAGTCCGAATTCTTTTCGTAGAAAATGATCCGGACTAGAGTGGTCGTTTTTAGCTAAGTCCAAAGCTTGAAAACTTTGGGTTACTTAGGAATTTTTTTTATCGTATTTGCCCCTAATCCGGATTCTTTTCGTAGAAAATGATCCGGACTAGAGTGGTTGTTTTTAGCTAAGTCCAAAGCTTGAAAACTTTGGATTACTTAGGAAATTTTTTTATCGTATTTGCCCCCATTCCGGATTCTTTTCGTAGAAAATAATCCGGACTAGAGTGGTCGTTTTTAGCTAAGTCCAAAGCTTGAAAACTTTGGGTTACTTAGGAAAATTTTTCGTATTTGCCCCCAGTCCAGATTGTTTTCGTATTGAATGATCCGGACTAGAGTGGTTGTTGCATATTGTTCTTGCCCCGGTCCTGACTCTGCCTATGGCTCCTGGCTGGGGACTTGTGTGTGTTAGTGATACAATAATTTAACAACAGTAGATGAAAATTGCGAGGCTAGGCCCGATTTCATTAATCGCGACATTCAAATTACAAACAAATTATTCTCGCTTCATTACAGAGAATAATCTATCTGTTGAAGACTTTTTAGGCTCAGAAGCAGCTCCTTGATTGGTTCTTCGGGCCTAGGCCTTTTGTTCACTGATAGAACTTCCGGATTCGGAGGTCGTGCCAGGTGTTAGGAACCTCCGAATCGTCCATGTTCCTGAGCTTATAGGTTCCGGGACGAAGAATTTTTTTGACCTTATAAGGTCCTTCCCATTTAGGCATTAGCTTTCTGGTGTTTGTCGGGTCGGAAGCTTCGGTGTCTCGAAGGACTAGGTCTCCAACTTGAAAGTTCTTGACCCTAGCCTTCTTTCCAAAATATTCTCTTGTCTTCTCCTTATACTTTTCCATTCTTGCCACAGCTTCATCCCGGACTTCGTCCACCAAATCCAGATTGATTCGGAGCCCTTCTTCATTTGCAATTTCTTCAAAGTTAATGACCCTGTGAGAAGGTGATCCTACTTCAATGGGTAGCATTGCTTCAGTCCCATAAGCTAGTTTGAAAGGTGTCTCTCCAGTACTTGTTCGTGGGCTAGTCCGGTAAGCCCATAGCACATTTGGTAGCTCTTCGGGCCATTTGTTTTTGCTTTCCTGAAGCCTCTTTTCTATCCCCCTTAGTAGAATTCGGTTTGTTACCTCTACCTGTCCATTTCCCTGGGGGTATGCTACCGAGGATTTCTTATGTTTAATGCCCCTCTCCTTCAAGTAATTTTCAAAGTCTGAACCAACGAATTGAGGTCCATTATCCGAAACTAAAATTTGGGGAAGCCCAAATCTCATCAGTATGGTATCCATGAATCGGATACAATCTTGCTGATTTATGGTTCTCATGGCTTTGGCTTCTGCCCACTTGGTCATATAATCAATTGCCACCAACAAGTATCTCAAATCCCCTTTAGCCCGGGGAAAAGGACCCATGATATCGATTCCCCAAACCGTAAAAGGTATAGGAGAGAGAACAGAAGAGGGTAGAACCAGGCTTTGCCTTTGCACATTGCTGAATATCTGACAATTCTTGCATTTTCTGACAAACTCCACTGCATCATTGTGAATCGTTGGCCAATAATAGCCCTGCCTTATTATTTTGCAAGCTAAAGCCTTTGCAGATAGGTGATCCCCGCAAATCCCTTCATGAACTTCTTGCAAACAGTATTCCGCTTCGGCAGGTCCCACACATTTCAAGACCGGACTAGAGAATGTTCTACGATAAAGTTGTCCTTCCTCAATGAAAAATTTAGCGGCCTTGGCCTTGAGTCTCTGAGCTTTGTTCTTATCTTCCGGCAACTCTCCTTTTTCCAGGTACAAAATCATAGGAGTCATCCAGTTGGGCTGATTATCTATCTCCATTAATTCACCATTTTCAATGGTGGGCTTCTCTATTTCTCCAAAGTAGACCGAGCTGTCCAGTTCGGTATCATTCCGGACTAGCTTGGACAATGAATCGGCTTCCTCGTTTTCTTCCCTATTAATCTGCATCATCTCAAATTTTGGGATTGTAGTCAGGTAACTTTTGACCAAAACTTGGTATTGAGCTAGCCTTGGATCCTTTGCAATGTATTCTCCTTTCGTTTGCTTGACTACAGTCTGAGAATCACTGTAAACATTCAGGTTCTGGACTTTCAAGGATCTGGCCAATCGGAGTCCGGCCAAAAGCGCCTCGTATTCTGCTTGGTTGTTGGTAGCCAAAAACTTGAAAGTGATGGATTGCTGTATCTGAAAACCGTGGGGACTTTTTAGGACTAAGCCTGCTCCGGATCTTTCGCTTGTTGAAGATCCATCAACATATAAAGACCAAACTTCCGAATCAGAGCCACCTTCTTCCCCCGTATCTACGACCATAGGATCAGATCGGAGTTTGGGAAAAGAGCATTCCATAATGAAATCGGCCAGCACCTGAGCCTTTATTGCTGTTCGCGATATAAATATGAGTTGGAACTGGCTGAGCTCGACAGCCCAATTAACGAGTCTACCGGATACATCTGGCTTATGAATTATTCTTCTCAAGGGCTGGTCAGTTACAACTTTAATTTCTCTTCCTTGAAAGTAATGCCTTAACTTTCTGGAGGCCGTCACCAGGGCAAAATCAAACTTTTCCAAGTTGGGGTATCTGGTTTCCGCATCTTTTAATACCTGGATGACATAGTAGACCGGTTTTTGCTGGCCATCATGCTCCCAGATCAGGGCTGCCCCCATAGCTAACGGACTTATGGCCAGGTAAAGAGACTGCGCTTCTCCGGGCTCAGCTTTTGACAGGATTGGTGGGGACGACAGGAATTTCTTTATAGAGTCGAAAGACTTCTGGCAATCCGGGCTCCAGTTTATCTCTTTTTTATTTCTCGCCCCCCTGAGTAGCTCAAAGAATGGTAAACATCGTTTGGCTAACTTGGGGATAAACCTCCTCAGAGCAGCTAGTGAGCCAGCCAGTTTTTGTATCTCCTTCTGAGTCCGGGGTGGATCCATTTCCATTATTGCTTTGATCTTCTCCGGATTGGCTTCAATCCCTCTCTCCCACCCCGAAGGTGCACTTTTCCGGGTTCAGCTTCATTTCCTGCTTCCTTAGATTATCGAAGCATTCTTGCAAATCTGGGATATGCTCCTCCACTGTTTTTGACTTAGCTATCATATCGTCTATATAAGACTCCAGGTTTCGGCCCAACTGATCTTTAAACACTTCAACCATTGCTCTTTGATAGGTTGACCCCGCATTCATCAATCCAAAATGCATGTATTTGTACGCATAGACAGCTCTATGAGTTATGAAGGCGGTTTTTGCGATGTCTGCCGGATTCATTTTGATTTGGTTGTAACCAGAGAATGCGTCCATGAAACTGAACATCACATGACCAGCGGTGGCATCAATGAGTTGATCGATACTTGGAAGAGGGTAGGGATCCTTAGGGCATGCCGCATTGAGGTCGGTGTAGTCCACACATATTCTCCACTTTCCATTAGGTTTCTTGACTAAGACAACATTGGCCAGCCAGTCTGGATATTTTATCTCACAAATTATTCCTGCTTTGAGAAGCTTTTCAACCTCTTCATCGATGGCCTTTTGTCTATCCGGAGCAAAGTTCCTTCTTTTTTGCTTTACTGGTCTTTTGTCAGGATTAACATCAAGGCTGTGCATGGCTATAGATTCTTTGAGTCCGGGCATGTCCTCCGGGCTCCAAGAAAAAACGTCCGCATAATTTCTTAGCAGCTGTATAAGGTTCTGCCTGAATGTCGGATCCAGTCCGGATCCTATCTTTATTCTTTTATCCGGGTTACCTTCCTCTAGCTCGATCATCTCAGTTTCAACCGTAGGTTCTACCTTACCGAGGTCTTTTTTTTAAATGAATTGTTGAACCCGGGCTTGGGTATCGGACTCTAAATAGCTTCGGGCTTTGGCAATCAGTTCTTCCTTAGTCTGAGCTTCGATACTTTCATTATTCTGGACTTCGTGCCCGGGTTCCTCTTGAAGTAGGCTCTATGCTTCTTGCGGCTCAAGTTCTTTTGGTACAAGGTTGTTTTTCTTTTATTTTTCGGATCGGTTTCAGCCATGATCAAAGCTTGGCCGTAGCATCGACCGGTAGTCTCCGAATCTCCTTTGACTTCCCCAATTCCGGACGGAGTAGGGAACTTAAATTTCAAATGCGGTGTAGAGGATATTGCCCGATGCTTGGTTAGTGCTGGACGGCCGAGTATCATGTTGTACGAGGACGGGGTGTTGCTCACGTAAAATTTCACTATGTGAGTGACTTGCTTTGGGTAGGTTCCGAATTGGACAGGTAACTATAAAGTTCCTTGGATCGGGACTAGGTTATTCCCGAACCCGAAGAGTGGGACTTCTCTGCATTCGTTCATTCTTACAATGCCCAGTTGCATTCTGTCGAATGTATGTTTGAAGATGATGTTGATTGAGGATCCGTTATCGACCAGAATTCTTTTGACTTCATTTTCTGCGATATCTAAGCTAACCACAAAGGCCTCATTATGATTTGGATCAATTCCTTCAAAATCGGCGTTACTGAAAGTTATTACTTGTTCAGGAAAGGACTGGATCATCATTACTTCATCACCTGAGTCCGGGCTGGGGGGAGGAGAACTGGACCCCCCATCACCACGTTGACAACATGCTTCTTTCCTGCTCCGGATCCCTCTCCTTTTTCCATGGCTTTCCGAGCTATATATTGCCCCATGTTTCCTTTTTTGATTTGATCTTCAATGAAGTATTTGAGAGATAGGCAGTTCTCAGTGGTATAACCGTGAGTGCCTTGATAATCGCATTGTTTGTGAGTAGGTCGATTTTCCGGGGCGGTGATCATTGGTTTAGGTGGGTAGAAGTATGGCTTGTCCCGAACTTCTTTCAGGATATCAGAGCGAGTTCGGCTGAGTGGAGTCCACTGAGGTTCAGGCTTTGGATCAGGTTTGGGTGGTTTTTGAGGTTTTGAGTCCGATTTGGTTGTCGTTGTTACCGGTTCAGAGGCTCTTTCCGAGGCTGAGAGTAAGGAACTTTGAATATAGTTAGTCTGTCTGTTTGGTTTGAATCTTTTTTCGAACTGGTACCCTCCTCGAGGGCGGTCGTCTTGAGTAATTCGGGATAAAGCATTCCCTTGACGAGTCATCCTCATCGCCTGGAGCACATCACTTTCTTTGATGAATCGAGCAGCCATGGAGTACGATGCAGCCAAGCTCTCGGGCTCTTTGTTGATTAGTTCATAAACATATCTTTCATTTTGGTCGGGGTCCAGGTTTCTTCGAAAGATACTGAGAGCTTCGCGCTCATCTAAGCGCAAGATTTTATTGATTGCCTCCTGAAAATGCTTCATGAAATTCGAAAGGGATTCGTTATCATATTGTTGAATGGCTTCCAAATGGCACATGTGTAACTCATGTGTCCGGTTTGCTCTGAATCTTTTTAGAAAAGATTCTCGAAACTGCTTCCAGGAGTGAATGCTCCGAGAGGGTATTCGGCTGAACCATCTTTGGGCCCCTCCCTTCAGGGTTGATGCAAAGAATCTACATTTAGTATTGTCATTGTAGTAGTAGATGAGAGCAATCTGCTCGAAGTAATTGATATGTTCTTCAGGGTCTCCCAGCCCGTCGAATGAATCAAAATTGTAGTGTTTCAGGTTCTTTTGCCTTGGAATAGCTTCCAAGGAACGACTGAAGGGCGTCAGAGTGCCTTTAATTTCAAGTCCGGAGTCTTGGCCCACTTTTTTCTGTAACTCGTGGATCATTTGCATGAGACTGTCTTCAGGTTCTTCTTCATCTGAGATTAGTTCAGGACTGATTTCTCTCATAACTCTCTTGGATCCGGACCGCCTTAGGACTCGATCCTCTTCCTCCTAGATTCTTTTCTGAATTTTGAGCTCGAGTTTTGCTTCCTCCTCTTGCCTGATCTTTTCTTTGAGTTCAGCTAGCTTTTTGAGTTTCTCAGCTTCATTATATTTACTTTGAGCTTTGTTGGCGGTTTGTTTTTCTTTGCCTTGGTTGCCGATTCGGTCAAAGACTGATCTTCTGGATCGGTGAGAGTGTTCAGAACCTTGTGAATTTTCAGCTTGCTCCGGTTCGGGAGGTGGTGCTATCCGGTTTGCTCGGTATGCCCGGATAGCATCCGTCAACTCGTCCCGGGTAAGATTTTGCATGTGCGCCGCAGCCAGAGGTACATCTGTATATTTGTATTGGTTGACTTCAATGTCAATTCGGGCATCCCCAGGACCAATCCCTACCCTCTCCAAAGCTGGAGCTGTTTCCGTCGGCACCAAAGGCAGGTCCGGAATGGGATTATGGTCTTGGTCTCGGGTATTGTTTCTTTGAGTAGATTTGCTTCCTCTCGGCATGATTTCAAGTTTCTAAACAAACTATTTCACAAAGTATCGATTATGACAGAACTAGGATAAGTTTCGAGTAAAGCAGTTTGTGTATGCACTAAATATTCAAATATGAACACGGGTAGGCAGGTATAAACAGATAAGCGGGTGACTAAGAGCACAGATCTGCGTATCAGCTATGTCTAGAAGCTAAAAATCGCAACTTTACCAAGATCTGAGCTAGAAAGGCTAAATAGTGCTAAATACATGTACACACAGCAAAGAAATGTGTAAAGGTGACATCTTTAGTAAAGGTTTTAAGGTTGCTTTAGATCTTACTGGTTTTGATTAGGACTCTTTTTTTAAGAGCTTGTTGGTGAAGTCGAGTCCAGTGGCATCGAGACCAAAGGACAGAGCCCCCTCCTTCTAGCGCCAATGATAACTCCAGGACCCGATCTATTGCCTCCTCCGCCGTTCCCACGCCCGGTAAGAGGTGAAGCTGGTGGTTGGGTGTCTGTAAAACAACACCGGAGGGGGGTTTAAGTCCCGCGGTGCCTCCGGCGTGAGAATAAGTGACGGCTTTGGAGAGTAAAAGACAAGGACTAGAGTATCTAATTATGGAGGGTGTGTGTATATGAGTGTGAGTAAAAGAGAATGTAACCCCCACACCTTTTTCTCCTCGTCTATTTCTAGGCCAATGATTAGGGTTTAGGGGTTGGTACCTGCAATCATGAGCGTCGGATCCGAGGTAGGTGGGACACTTGTCCGCCGCTGATAATTCCCACCTGTCCAGGTGATGTCTGTGGTGGCGTGTGTCCAGGGCGTGTCATCACGTGGTTTGATGGGGACATGATTGTGCCAATACTAGGATTCCCTTATCTGTCGCTGTCATGTGGGACCCTAGTCATGACTCGTGTCTCCCATGCTCCTTGGGCCTGGGTTGCAAGTTGAGTTGGCTTGGGTCCAATCCGGACTGGATGTGGGTCGGTCTCAGGGGACCTTGGGCCGAGTACAGTCGGGATTGATTATAGCATATCATCCATGATTTTTATTTGAAACAAAGAAAAATCTTTCTTTTCTTGGACAGAGTGCATTTTGAAGCTTGGCTGCTTATGTTGAAGAACAATGGTTGCGTTACACAATGTTAAAGAGTTTCCTCTCTCTTTTTTTGTTTTTGTTTTTTGTTTTTTGTTTTTTGTTCGGAGGGGACGGAATGTTATAAGAGTTGAAGTAAAACAAAGTGAACAAAGGGGGTGTTTGGGAGAACTTTTTTCCAGAATAAGTCAACTTATTTTAAGACAAAGTTAGAGATTCCTAACTTTCCAACTTATTTTCCAACTTATTTTTGTAACTTATTGAATCTCAAACATACATTAAATATTTGTATAAAAAAAAAATTATCAAAATATAAAATTTTTACCCGAAAATAAGTCCATAAGGACTTAAAAAAAGGTATGCCAAACGGGCCAAAAGTTGGATTTGAAATCTGTCGAAACAACCTTTAATTGGGCTGGGCCTGGTTCAGGTCTGTATTATATAGGATAACACAGGGTTTTTTTCCCTTGGAAAACAAGTACTCCTATAAGAGAGTGGCTTGCTTCACAGTAGATAAAGAATGGGTATTGCTAAATACAGTTCAATTTTACTCGACGCAGTTTGTAGATATTATATTTATGCCTTATCAGTATTAAATGTGCCAGATGCCTATTAATATTGCTTATTAATGTTTTGGTTAACGCTGGATATATTAAGTGCAATATTAAATTCATCAATATTTACTAGTTTTATACAATTCATTGAATATTTTATAAATATTATTCATTTTAATTTATTAAATTTAATTACTTTTTAAATCATAGTTTTATTAAAAATATTATTTTTTTTAAAAATGTATTCTGTAATTATATTTTTTTTCAGGTTATTGTTATATTATTATTAATTTATTTTAATATACTATATTTTAAATGTATTAAATCAGCTTTTTTCATATTAATTATATTTTTAATTTTTTTTAAATCTACAGATGAAAATGTAAAATAATGCCAAATAATCCTTTTATTCCAATTTCACGTTCCAGCTTGCACCCTTCTTCTGCCATTGGAAATTGATATATGAATATAATTTGATAACTAATACCTTTATTACTCATATTTGTATTAATAAATGGTTTGCCATAGTTAAATTTTAATACAAAATTTTACATACTATAGAGTTTATTTATTATTATGTGAAAAATAGTTTACAGTTAAAATTGCAAAAAAAAATAAAATTGATTGGATATTTTAGCCATAGCTTGGACTAATTTTTATAAATTTATTATATTTGATATATGATTTTGTTTTTATATAAAGCGTTTAAAAATATGCTTATCTTAGAAAAATAAGTGAAGTAGGTTTTATTGAAAATATAATTAATAAATAATAATATTCATATTCATATTTTCTCGATAAAATTCACAATAAAAATATTAAATAAATATCAAATGATATATTAAAAAGATTACATATAGGTGAATATATTCATGTAGCCTATAATAATAAAAAAATATGCATAAATACATTATTTATTTATTGTACGTAATCATGCATTTATTAGGTGTACATAATATTATACGAAAAACACACAAACATAAGGAAATGATTCACTATTCACGTTATTGCACAAAAAATTGAGAAGGTCAATAGTATAATTTCAATAAATTGTTAGGAATGTTCAAAATATTCGTCAAACCGTGAATCGGACCGGACCACGACAATTTGAAAAAAAAAAAAAGCAAAATTGTAAAAATCATTGTTAGTAGTTCGATTAACCGGACCATTTATATATAAATGATTTGGTTATGGTTTCAATATCTTAAAACCTGTTAAATCAAATCGGAGCGTTATATAATAATTTGTTAAATATTCTAGTAGATAGTTATAAGTTAAGATTATAATTTATATTATATGAAATATATACGTATATATAATAAAAAGATTAAAATACTTAATACTTAATATTGAGTTAATTGTGAATATGTTGTACTCCCTCCATCCCTCCCGGTTCTTTACATTGTGTTTGGACACGAAGACCAAGGATAGTGGGTATGATATTGTTAAAATAAATGAAGTAATGGGTGTAATAGTGATTTTATTGTTAAAATAAATGAAGTAATTGGTATAATAGTGTAAAGTGCTGAAAAGGTGGAGTGAAGTAGTGGATGTAATAATGTATTTTATTGTTAAAAGATACTATTTTTATTAATATAAAGAATTGGTGGGACGTCCCAAAAAGGAAAGTGTAAAGAAATGAGAGGGACAGGGGAGTAGTTATACACTAAATTATTTTGTTTACTATTTATATAAATTCAAATAAATTATCAACATATTCTTAATGCATTGTATTGCCCATATTGCATTTTACCCAATGGGTAAATTTTTTTACCCAACTTCTTTATTTTATACCATGTTCCTATTGTTTAGCACTTGACCCATGGATAATCCATTTAGCAACCCATTAATTAAATGATATACACAATATCTTTACATTAATATTTTCACTAACTAATCCTTAATTTTAGCAACAGAATTACACGTTCAAAATTTTCAAATTTTTTTACCCATCAGGTTTCTCATCAAATCACAAATTATGCTAATTAAATTATTCTCATCATTAATTATCTCTAATCTTGATTATACTTTTCTCTCAAATTTTTTGCTAGCGTTTAATTATCATCACCACAAATCTTAACCTATTTTTCTTGAAATATACGGGCATCCAAGTTTTGTGTATCGTTATGATCTTCATCACACATCTTAACCTAATTTCGTTGAAAAATATGTTAATTGAATTCGAAAGTCCGAAGAAGAAGACTCAAACAGGTAAGTCTTCTTCTCCGTTTTCTTTTGTCAATGTTTTCGTGATCGGTATTCTTTGCTGACGAGCTACATATTGCATCTGTCAGTGTCACGCTCAAATCTCTATTTATTGGGTATAATACAGGTATATTTTAAGTTTAACGAGCACATTGATTATATATGTGTTGGGTTTGTTCTTAAAGCTATGGGTTGTAACAGATGAGTTATATGTTCTTTACTGATGATCAATTATTTGATTTGATTTGACAATTATGAAATCATACTTTTATCGATCTACATGTTTGATGAAATTTCTAACCGAGATTTGCGGTCTCTTCTATGGCGATTGGAGTATTATATATGAATCTATGGTGCGTTATATATGTATTTATTCGTGTTTATATGTGTATTCCTTATTTTGACTCTTTACAGGATTAGAAGATCACCCGAGGATAGATGTAGAACACTGAAGATGAGGTCGAGATTCAGTTAATGGTCTTGGTTGGCCTTTTCTTCATGGCCATTTAATGGTGATCATGCTATTGGAGGTGGTCTTTGATTTTGAGGTGTTACTAAACTTTAAGCTGGAAGAGTTAAAGTTTTTTAATGTATACTTGGCAATGGAAGCCTCTACTGGATTCACAACTGAGGTGAGACATTGAATCTTTCTTTCATTTACACTCAATGACATTCATTTATATATTTATAGTGCAACAGTGATGAGAGACGAGGATTACAAATTCAGATGCTTTGTATTTATATATCTCATTTAGCCTGTGACCAAACTAGTTTATGTTGCCCTTGCTCAGCAAAAAGAAGAAAGAATAGCAAGGCTGCAGGTATCATATTTTTTTTTTTAATATATGGTCTTGCAATTCCTGAATGAGTTACCGTATCCATTTTTGCCACAATTGGAATCATCCATGCTTTTATTCCGTTTCATTTTTGTCAATTACACTTATTGATGGTTTTAGCCATTCAAAGTAGACAGACCAGATTGCAAGAGAAGGTGAAATTGTGCAGATATAACTGAAAATTGTGCAAGATAGTGCAAAAACTCAAATTTGCAATGTTCAAACTACAAAATTCACAACTTTCTAAGACTAACAACTTTTGCAACTACAGTTATGCTAAAAGCAATAACCTATGAATTAAAGACATGTATATGATATAATCGTATTGAAATATTGGTTACATTTGTTGTTTACTTTTAATTGTGTCTCATTACAATTTTTTGCCTGTAGCAAGAAAGAATTGAGACGATACTGAAACATCTTAGTCGATTGTTAACGGGTAACCATCTATCTCTTCGTATCTGCATCTCAGTTGCTATTTTTAGAAGTAAAAATAACAGCCATAATTTGATTTGTTTACTGCTAATTTTGTTTGTTCTTAATTAAATGACATGTATTGTTTTTATATCCATATTATCATCAGCCCGTTAGAGGACATTCTTTAAACCAGATATTATGCCCTTAATTATTTTTATACTCGGATAAATAAATATGCGACACTCCTCAATGATATATCCGAAGCAGACATCATTGCTATATTTCAGAGGGTAGAAGATATGGGAATCAATTATTCTTGATCTTCTTCCGAAAGGGTTGAGTGATGCCAAAAAGGTAAAACTCTGTTGCTGTAGGTATATTAGTTTATTGTCATCATGTCAATATTCATGTACAGAATTTGAATTTGTATGAAGTTTTATCCTATTATGCTGCTTTAAGATTATGTGATACACAGACTCAACTTCACCTATAATAAGTATACCAAGTGATATGAAACTCGAAAGTGAAGCCTCTGAAAAGTATGAGGTGGAGCTTTTGGTTATATTACTGATGGATTTGAGACGATACTTGCTTTATAAAAGAATTTGTTTTCAAATCACAAGAAAATGTGTGTTAAATTTGTTTTAATTTGTTTCATGTCCAGGCTCTCCTTGGTGGCTGCTCTGCAGGGGATTTGGCAGTCTTTTTGCACTGCGACAACTTCACAAGTTATCTACCAAGTAATGCAAGTGTCAAATGCTTTAGTGATGCTGGGTTTTTCTTGGATGCGTATGTTCTCTTATTTCTTCCAGAGATGATATTGTTTAATTTCTTGAATTATCTTAATTTCTTTGCTTTGTTTTTGCGGAAGAGACATAATGTTGAACAACACTATGAGAGATTTTTATAAGAATCTTACCTCCCTTCAGGTATACCTCTTTTTGTTGGAGAATTGAGGCTTGATTCACTTTAACTGCTAAGTATATCTTATTTAAAATCCCTTAGTGACCCACCATGAAAAAATCAGCAAGCCAAAGACCTGATAAGATAGTACATGGTTGAGAACTAAATTGTCCAAAAAATCTAGAGAAACCGCTTATCTTGACCACTTTAAGTTTCTGATTGTCTGTCCACTTCAATTTTGTGCTAATGTTGCAGGGAGTAGTCGATAATATGGATAAGAACTGCACCATCTCTGAATATTATCCTGAACTGGTAAGATGATTAAGAGACCATTTCAAAGTTTTTCTAAAAAACTATTTACCTACTTTGTTACTATAACCATATCCAAACTATTGTCCAGAAGGTTATTTGAAGGTTACTTTGTTACTGGCTAAATTGTTGGATTCTTTGAAGGTTATTGCTGAGAACCTTTCAGAAGAAGAAACCAAAGGATTGAAGTAGATGTTCAACAATATGGACAAAGATATAAGTGGTACAATCACTTACGAGAAACTTGAAATATGAGTGTCGAAGTTTTGGTCAAAGTTCAGTGAGGCAGAAATACAGCAGATTGAACAAATGTTGTAAGTTGCTTATCATTCATTCCATTTTCCATATGAGTATCATTATTTCTGCATAAGGTTTTTGATGCTGATTATCGAGCCTCTTCATCACGGTTTGTACTCTTGTTATTGTTTTTTTGTGTAGCTCAAGTCGAGTGGTCGAAGTTGGAAGGCTTGGTGGTGTGTGAGAGAGAGATCTGGTGGTTGCGCGTCGCGACATAGGAAGTCTCAATTTTTTATTTTCCTTTCTGATGCATCTTGCTTCTGCTTGCTCGGTTGTGGTTAATCTCTATTGTTCAAGGGATGTGCTGTTGTTTACAGATGTGAGCATGAACCAGTAATGCATATTAGGAATATTAACAAAAACACAAGATTAACCAAAAGAGTTTTCATTCACACAAGAGTATGATTTTGGTTCATAAGTTGTTGAATGGTAGGGATCTGGTGTTTCAAAAAGAGATTATTATTTGGCAAGACGGGTCATTTACCGAGTCGTTTATGCAGTTTATAAGTGCAGAAATAAAAGACAAGGAAAGAAAATACCACACAGGAAATTTTATCCTGGTTCGCGATGGCGCAACCCCTAATGGATTCGCTCACCCCTACTCCAGTCCCCGATCTCCTCTCCGGACTCGAGATTTCTTCCACTATAAAGAGACTCCTTTATAGTAGGCGGAGAAGCCTTACACAACCTTACAAATATTTATCTTGATACGTAACTACCCGCTACTACCTCAAAATAAATGTAATACCCACAAGACTTGTCTTGGACCGTAACTCCCCGTTACTCCCTCAAAGTCGTTGTGAAACCTACACAACTTATCTTAGACAGCAACTCCCCGCTACTTCTTCAAAGTTGATGTAGAACCCTTGGTGTAGTCTTTGAATTCCTTGCTTTTGCCGGTCTTGGATCTTAGATGAAAGGTCTTGGGTCTTTCCTCTTCTTCACGGTGCAAAGGCCACTAACTCCCCGCTAGTGCCTAGGACTTGGGTCTTAGAACGAGAATCACCTCACTTCAACTTCACCTCACTGCAAAACTTAGAAAACAATATCTACGAAACAAACCGTAATATAAAAAGAGGTTTGGACTTAATATGTCCTAGGGTGACTATAATATTCTTACACGAATATTAATTATAATTAAGTTCAATAAGCCTTATATGCTTATGACTTTATGTGTATTCTTTAGTCGATATGACTTGTAGATCGAAGAATACTTTTAATACAATACTCAGTATACTGAGATTTAAATATATCTCGGAGTTTGTAAATATTTAAGTCCTTTAAGCTTGTAGGCTTATAAGGTTTATAATTGTATACTTTGGTTCGTCTTTTTGTAAAGATCGAAGTATACTTAAAATTACTTCTTTATTGAAAATACGTCTATTTTCGAAGTAATGTAAAAATCAAGTCCTTGATACGCTTTATAGCTTAAGGATCTTTGATACACAACTTCTCGTTCGATATAGTCTTAATATAGACTATTCGTACTTATATTTAAACGAGAGTGTTACAATTTTTACTTTAACAATTTGCACTTCAATATTAATTTGGCCAAATAAACTCCACACACAAATATAACACACACGTGCAGAAAAGTAGCTCGTTTTATCTATAGGATAAACCGAGGGCCGCTATTATGCGTTAAATTAGTGCGGAAAGTAAAATCACTCACAAGTGTGAGGACGGAAAAAAAAAAGGCGCGGAAAGTAAAATCACTCACAAGTGTGAGGACGAGAATAAAAATTGCGGAAAATATATAAATACAAGCTTAATAACTTATTTCCCTCGGAACACTAGAGGTGATAGAAGGGAAACAAATCACGCTTTAGCACAATTATATATATCACAATAATAAAATATTAATGGCCAAAGTGCGTTAAAGTTTTAATTAGTGGCTTATAGATTCTTTTCCCTCGGAACACTAAGGTGATAGAAGGGAATTAAATCAAGCTCGATATAATAATTTGACCGTCGTCAAATATAACCTCTTTTTGAGGTGTTGTAATATTTCGAATCGTTGTTCGAATATTAATCCTTGTACGGATTTTTATGGTCTCGTTTCGAGATCCAATATAAGAGCTTAATAAAGAAGATAAGATGAAGATATAGAGCTCTTATATGTATAAAAATATGGTCGGTTAAGACTCGGATATTGAAGCTAAAAATCACCACTTTTGGAGATCGTCGGAAAAAGTTCGCCGGAAAAATTCACCGGAGGTTCGGCCGGATTTTGGCTTGTGGACGAACTTGGGCAGCCCTTCGGGAGGCCGGATGGTAGTGGTAGAGGAGCTTTCTTGGTGGGAGAGAGCTTGGTTGGATGAACTAAGCTTTATGGAACAAAAACCTTGTATATATTGTAAGTATATATAAGAGAGAGAAGGTTTTTGAGATGAAGTGGGTGTAGAGAGTGTTTGGATATATTTAGAGAGCTTCCACTTCAAAAATCCGAGCAAGTATTTGGCTTCTTAGCTTGTTAGAAATGGTTGGGGGTGGGGGTTTATTTATAGGAGAAGTTGGGTGGAAGGAAGGGTGGAGATTTAAAGTAAAAGGAGGATTTAAAGTAAAAGGAGTGGTTGAGATGAAAAACACTTGGATTGATGAGGTGGAAAGTGGTTTTGTGTTTGTTGGGGGTGGTTTTGTGTTTCTTCCAAGTGGGTTTGGAAAAAAGAAACTAGCTGTGTTTGGTCTCTAATTAATTGTATCGTACTCGTATCAATTAACGATTAAATACGTAACATGTTTCGTTAATTAAATACCCGAAAAATACGAAAATACCCAATAAATAATCCTAAAATTATGGAGCACTAAGAAATATTATAAAATGAAATTCTGGAAGTTTTGGTCAATTTTGGTCAACGTTGACTTGGTCAAACGTGGTCAACTGTGGACCCACTACCTCGATTTTCGTGCCCGGACCAAAATTCTCAGAAAATTACAAAAATTTTATCATGCATAGAAAATAACATTTAAGTGATTCATCTCAAATTTCAAGTCATTCTAGCAAGTGAAAGTATTTTATTTGGATTTAATATGATTAAATCAGCTTTCGGTTCCGAATAAAATACGATTGGCCTTTCTATGAAATAGATGCATCTTTTGACCAATGTTTTGACTTGAATAAATACTTAGAATATATTTCCTAATATATAAAATATATTGAGAGTGTAGGAAATATTTTTGAGTATTTAAAATAATTTTCTCCGAAACTGAAATAAATTTAAGATATGGGAGAAAAATTACTTTAAATATTTCTGGCACGAGATAAAATTGAGTGTTAATATTCTACCACTGAACATTAATATTCTTGAGGATAAAAACATTTTGAGTGCGAAGCGGAATATTTTTAAATAAGAACTGATCGGTTTTAAATATAGCACGAGTTCTCTAAAGAATATTAATCCTCGAATATTCTTTGTTCGAGCCTGTCGCCTTATCAATTTTGCAATGGAGATCTAAAAAATATTAAATATCAATATTTCTTTTTCGATCTTATTGCCTTGGTGTAGAGATATATTCCATAAAAATATAATTTTAATTTTTCGCAATAATGGAATATCTCTTATAATTAAAAATAGATATTGGTAGAATTTGACTTTTGACTTTTGACGGAATCAATTAAATTAATGACCTAGTGGAGAGGATAACTAAGTGTAATTAAATTTTATGTTAAATTGTACAAATACCAAAATAAATAATATATCAAAGATATCCTTTCAATCTTCCCCTTTTTGGTATTTGCCAAACAAAACATAAAATTTAAAAAATTACCCGTGTGTGCTTCCCCTTAGTGTATGCATGAATTAAAAAATATTTTAGACTCGATTCGAAGCATGCGATAACTCTTATTCTCCACTAATTGATTCCTGCAAAACAACTTATGAGACGAATAAATAATGTTAGGCATAATTCATATAGGAAATTTTGAAAATTTTAAATTAGGGGGTCTAATTTTCTCTTCCCCTTTTTGTTTGGTATAAATCCAAAAAAGATTTCGAATTTCCTCTTCCCTTTTTGAACATTTCGGTTAAGACCAATTTAATTGATTCAATACCGAATGATTTTTCTTCCCCTTATTTCTCTTCTTTAATGTAAGCTTTTGTAATTTTTGATGTATTTACCAAAAATTTTGCTTCCCCTTGGAATATGATTCGTTTTGAATCAATATCATTTGCATCTTCTTTATCTCTTCCCCTTTTTGTAGCAGATGTTCTATTTTTGTAATTTTGAAGTATTACCGAAAAATATCATTTACATTCGGTGTATTACCGAAAAATAGTGCTTCCCATTGGGATAAGTTCTTTCCCTTTCTTTTCTATTTCTTCGTTTCTTTTTATCAGAAACGTTTGTTTATTTTCGAGAATTCTTTTGGGAAGTTACTCAGAAATATTTATATGATTCTTTTTCGAATCATTCTTGTGTTGATCAAAGTTGCTCGTTCTTTGGCAATCTTGATTCATACATGAATATTTAAATTCAGATTCAATAATAAGTCATTCAATCTTTATCAAGTGATATTCAGTCTATAACGTTTTTGAAGAACGTTTAGTACAACATCTTGATAAATGTTCGGTATATAATCAGTACAATCAATATCAAAAATCATTCAGATTTACAACTGTATGTATTTATCTTTACAATGTAATCTAAACAATCATACTGAATACATATATTGTACTCTTTTTTGAACTGTAATTCCATATAAGACTGCTGTGAGCTTATAGTGGTCAGTTCTTTAAATCAAAATATGCAAATACACCATACGATCAAGCTACAGTTTATAGTAAAAGAATCAGTCGATAGAGCAAAGAGTTCGTTCAATATTCTTTTACCAGATTTAACTATCTATCTCAAGAGAGGAATCAGGAACATGCAATATTTTATTATTAGATTAAATCGCATGCATGCCATGTCAATGATATCCTTAGATGTATATGATAAGTGCATAGATAATAAATTAGTCAATGCAAGTTCTGTATACATTCAAAAAGTTCCAGGATAATCAGTGTGGTTCACTGATTATGAGGAACTACCTGCAGAAGTTTTATTCTAACTCAAAGACAACCCCTTTGAGTGAAACAACAACAACATCATACCAGAAGCAAAACAGATTTAAACATCAAGCAGAATTAAAGGACATGTTGCAAACTATAACAAAACGGCATAGAGAATCACAGAACATGTAGTCAAGTAGCAGGATGAATCATAATAAGTTCAGCAGAAACGACACCAAGATCTTCACCTAGATCAGGCAAGGAAGCATATATCTTCTCCATATCATCATCATTACCAATAGTACAAAGTTCACCAACCAACTTAGTCTCAGTGTCTTTAGCAGGTTCAACAATAGCATTCTCAATCATTTTACCCTCATCCTTATAATTCTTTCCCTCTAGATACTCAACCCTATTGTTAAGTTCAAAATTTGACTCTTTAAGGATGTCAATTTCCAACTTAGCTTATTGACCTCTTCTCTAAGAATAGCGTAAACATCAGTTTTAGGAGCAAGTGAGGGTATGACAACCTTGTTTGGGTGGCTAGTTTGACAGTTCTTAAGAGAAAGCTTAGGTTGAGTAAGACCATCAATTGCACAAAACTCCATCTTATTAAGATGCATCCTAGACATATGCACATAATAGGTTTCGAAAACAGAAGTGAGAAGCAAACCATATGGCATGAAATCAGTGTTATAGGCATTTATCATATTTAGCACAATAACATAACTGACATTGAAATCTATGGTATTGGACACTATCTTAAACATGACTTTTAAGTCAACAAAGTCAAAGAAATTATCATGTTTGGGTTTTGGCAAAACATTTTCCCTAAGAATTATAGCCAGTTGTTGGAATCTAGGTAGAAAATGTCTAAAGTGGACAGCAAATTCTCTAGCACACAGCCCCTCAGGCACATCCTCTTCACAAAACAGACCGAGAAACAATTCATACTCACTTTGGTTAAACACAAACTTATCAAAGATGTTAACACAAGGAAGGTCAGACAATTTATCTCATAACCTAAGGGACTTGCAAAGCACATTATGATCAACGTGGATGTTTTTACCATTCACAAAAGAACTCAGATAGAACACCCCATTAACTCTTTGTTGTACCTCCATATTAGCATAGTATTCAGCAATCAGATGAGTATAGAAGTTTTGACCCCTATAAAACACAAAATTTTCCTATTTGACACTAGTGAACATGCTGTGAACATCACCACCTTGTGGAACATACACCATCATTCCTGGTTGGTTATTTTTGAGCATCCTATTGAGTTTACCAGTATTGGCAAGTCTCACTAGGGTAGGGCTTGGGGGTTTGATGTTTGTTCTTGCTTTGTGGGAGTTAACAGATTTCTCAGAATTTGGCATGGCTTGAAAAGCAAAGTTAGGGTTAGGGTTTCTAAAAGTTGGAAGTTTGCTTCCATGTGAGAAGTATGCAAACTCATTTAGATGTGAAGGTTCTTGTTTTATTTTCTTGTGATAGTGTTCTTTGGAATTATCAGGGTGACAGTATTGTGTGAAGGGAGCATAGAGAGAGTGGTTGAAATTTTTCTTACTCATGGTTGGAAACAGAGGAAGGAGAGTAAGATTTTTTACTTTAGGGTTGGGATGCAATGGTGTAAATTCCATAAGGAGTGCAGGAGTGTGTGATTGTTATGCATGCATATGTATATTTATAAGCAATTAGCAAGGATAAGATTTAACTCAAGTATGCACAAGATTTCATGTAATCCCACTAGTGATGCAGTTCAAAAACTCTATAGTGTTTTCATTAAATGAGTTACAAAGCATGCATATAAGAATATAAGATTTTATGCAAATTGACAGAGATGCTTCATGTCAGATGATATCTCTTTAGTAGCTCAATGAATGAAATGTTAAGTGCAAATCCGGATGCAAGCATGCACAAGAGACAGACTCATGCAAGGTGTTTTTCTATACATGTATGTATATATATATATATATCATGACTCAAGATAGTACCTTGAATAGTGTTTGGCAACTTGACTCTTGACAAATATAAGTGAATTTATATGCAGAAAATTTTGATGTTAAAAACTTGGGCAAGTGCAGGATATATATGACAAATTTAGCATACAAATGTAGGGGACACATGGCTGACTCTACTAAAAGGATTTTTCCAAAAGCAACTTGGTGAATCCTAAAAGTCCAACTGAGGTCATCTTTAATTAATGCCAAGCTACCACTTTTAGTACTATAAGAATATATTAAAGACTCAAGGTTCCATATATTATATATGATTGATTGACAGTGACTCTGCACAACAGACAAACAGACTATATTGCATTTAAGGAGCACAGATTATGTTTGATAAATGCACACAGGAATTTCCATACCACTCAGACATGCACAGCACATAGAATACAATAATGGTTTTACATATCACTCTGATTGAATAAATATAAGAAATGAATCCTAAATTTTTCTAAGTGGCCAATATCATCCCAGTGTCCAGATACTGGGGTTCTAAAGAGGATCCCCAGCCAGGTCTTTGGATGAGGGCAGGTGTGTGAGTGTGTATACATGTATTTAGTTACTAGCTATCAAACCATAATTAACAAAATCTAACCAGTACACACTATTTGCACTAAATAGTCAAGCATCAATTAGATATCACATAAAAATACAGAATTCAAGTTCATCAATAAATAAAAATTGCAGTCACCTCAAATAAGTAACTAAGATAAACCATCTCCATTTCTTAAACTTTCACTGTATCAACAAGGTTCAATCAATTTATATAGTTCCAAGAGATTATATCCAAGTCAAGTTGCACATATTAGACACAGAGTTCAAACATAGCAGTTATAGATAATATCACAGCCAAACTTGACTATTCAGTAGCCAAGAGGAGATCCCTGTGAACTTCTGTATACATGAAATTTCAAGTGAATTAAGTTGACTAATCCACCACTTACATCATAATTTCTTATCAGAGACAGCTAGACTAGAACACAGTACAGGAGCAAGCAATTGACCAAGTCCCACAAGTTTTGACACTATTCATATTCGCATATTAATGACAATAGATGCCAGTTTACAAAATATCTTAGTCCACTCACATAACTCCATCAGATGTTATAAATCATTTTAAAAACGTAACTTGTGTTACCAAGTTAGAGATATAAACTTAATAAATCAAACTTATTTCTATATTCGAATCCCATTTAATCAAATAAAAATCATATCAATACTTTGAATACTTTAAGTAGCCACACAGACCTCACACAGTTCAACACATCACAGAGAGATTCAAATACGAGCTCATGTAGAGATGCTACATCAATAACTACGAAAGTTCAAGTAAATGTAAGCACACATATTTAATATAGAACACACATGTTTCTGAGATTAAACGAATTTATACCTTTGCTCGAGGCCTCGTAGTCTTCTCGAGTACTTACCGATCCATAACTCGTCAAGAACTGAGTTGACTCACCGAGTCGACTCACTGAGTCGAGAACGATTCCGCCGATTTACGTTGTTTCGAAGCTTGATCTGAAGCTATTTATCATAGCTAAACCTTGATCTTTTGTTAACTTCATCTTCCCTGCACAAAAATCTCGAAGATCGAATTAGGGCTTTGAAAAACTTGAAGATAAACTGAATTTGTGCATTTGTGTGTGTATATATGGTGTATATATGTATATATTTGTCGATTTTGATCCATAAATCGATATCAATTGAAGTGATAACGACTTGATTTTCAAAATCATTTCATTCTAACCTAACTCAGCTGCGATTCATATCGATTCTTGGATTAATCGATATAAACAATGATAGATAGACTCGATTTAGTGTTTAGATACTCTAATTTAGAAGAAAATTAGGGTTTAGATCGAGAGATTTGAAAACGCGGCGAGAGAGAGAGAGATTAGGGTTTGTGAGAGAGACGAGAGCTCTGCGGCTGAACAGTATACACACACAAATGAAAATTGTGTGTTTAGGTAGTATATATATTTTCTGAATAAACGGCCGAGATTGAATCATCCTTATAACGAACGGTCCAGATCGCAGGGTTTAGTGGATTGGACTGGGTCAGCTGAGTTGGGCTGGCCAAAAAAAATACATGGACTGGGTCAAGAATATATTATTAATCTGAAAATAATAAATATATTTTCGAAAATATTTTACTAATAATTATTATATATTAATATAATAATATCTTAAATATGATTAATTATACTAATGTTTTGATTCTTTGTATTTGAGATAAATGTCATTTATTTAGTATCTCAGAAATATTTCCGAAATTAATTCCGATAAATATTTACTCGAATAGTTCTCGATAAAACCCGATCGATAAAGTTTCATATGTTATCATTATCGATGAATATGAGTTTTAGAAAAACAATTATCCCGAAGGATGTATAATTCCTGAGATGACTATAAATAATGATAATTTTTCTCACAAGAATATATAAATATTGATAATATTGATATATCAATGTAAACCATTATTTTGGAATTTCCAACATTCCTAAATCCAAACGGAGTTTAGTGAATCGTTCGGAATTCAATGGTTTCGTGAATATGTCTGCGAGATTGTACTCAGTTTCTATATGAGTCAATTTTATATCGCCTTTATTGACATTATCACGTAAGAAATGATGTCTCACATCTATATGCTTAGATCTTGAGTGTAACACGGGATTTTTGCTAAGATCAATAGCACTCGTGTTATCACATAAGATTGAGATCACATTAAATTTAGTATTATAGTCGGCTAATGTTTGCTTCATCCATAATATTTGAGCACAACATTTTGCGGCCGCTATATACTCCGCTTCCGTAGTGGAGATAGATACCGAATTTTGTTTCTTGGAAAACCAAGACACTAGGCATCCTCCCAGAAACTGACATGTACCACTTGTACTTTTTCTGTCGACTAAATGCCCGGCATAGTCCGAATCAAAAAAGCATACTAAGTCAAATGGTACTCCTTTTGGATACCATAGACCTACGTCGGTGGTTCCTTTTAAATATCTCAATATCCGTTTTACCGCGGATAAATGAGATTCTTTTGGTGCTACTTGGAATCTAGCACACTTACCAACACTATATTGAATATCGGGACGACTTGCGGTAATATATAGCAAGCTACCAATCATACCTCGATATTTCTTAGTGTCAACGGGTATTCCGTTGGAATCTTCTGTTAATTTATCAGAAGTAGACATAGGAGTAGATATGGGTTTTGAATTTTCCATTTCAAATTTCTTGAGCATTTCTTTACAATATTTCGATTGTGAAATATGTATGCCTTCATCCGATTGCCTTATTTGCAATCCTAAGAAGAAATTTAATTCACCCATCATACTCATTTCGAATTCTTTACTCATATTATGAGAGAATTCTTTACATAGTGCATCATTGGTTGAACCAAAGATGATGTCATCTACGTATATTTGTACAAGCAAGATATCATCTTTTTCTTGTCTTGTAAATAAGGTTTTATCGGCCGTTCCCATTTTAAAGTTATTTTCTAATAGGAACTTGCTCAACTTTTCATACCAAGCTCTTGGAGCTTGTTTTAAGCCGTATAGAGCTTTGTATAATTTGTATACATATTCCGGATGTGTGGCATCTTCAAAACCGGGAGGTTGTTTGACATAAACTTCTTCTTCTAATATCCCGTTTAAGAAGGCTGATTTGACATCCATCTGGTATACCTTGAAATCTTTATGACACGCGTATGCTAATAGCATTCGAATTGATTCGATTCGTGCTACGGGTGCATAAGTTTCATCAAAGTCTATCCCTTCCATTTGGGTATAGCCTTGAGCGACTAATCTCGCTTTATTTCTAACAACTGTTCCGTTTTCATCTAACTTGTTTCTAAATACCCATTTGGTTCCAATTATAGAAGTATCTTTGGGTTTTGGAACAAGTTCCCACACTTTGCTACGAGTGAATTGTAGTAATTCATCTTGCATTGTCGAGATCCAATCCTCGTCTAGCAAAGCTTCTTTAGCGGTCTTAGGTTCTATTTGTGATAGAAAACTAAGATGATTCACAACGTTTTGTACTTGTGACCGCGTTTGAACTCCTTTATTCAAGTCTCCAATAACATTATCTATTGGATGACTTCTAATAATAGGAATTTCTTTTGGAAGTTCTACTTCCATTTCGGCTAATTCTAATGGATTTCTTGGAATGGGAGTTCCAAGATCCATATTTTCGAATTGTCGAATAATATTTTCAACATCGTCTTGTTCAACTTTTTCGTTTTCAACAAGATATTTGTACTTAGATGATGGCTTTCTTTCATCAAATGCAACATTCATAGATTCTTCCACCACAAGTGTTTTAAGATTGAATACTCGATAGGCTTTGCTATTTGTAGAGTATCCAAGAAATATACCTTCATTTGATTTAGGATCAAATTTGGTAAGATAGTCTTTCGAGTTTAATATGAAGCATTTGCAACCAAATACTCGAAAGTAACTAAGATTCGGTGTTTTGCCAAAATAAAGCTCATAAGGAGTCTTTTGAGATATTGGTCGTAACAAAACCCGATTAAGAATATGACAAGAAGTTGACATTGCTTCGGCCAAAAAATATTTAGGTCGACGATATTCATTTAGCATAGTGCTTGCCATTTCTTGTAATGTTCTATTTTTCCTTTCTACAACTCCATTTGATTGTGGAGTGTATGGTGCGGAAAAATTATGTGTGATTCCATTTTCATCACAAAAGTTCGTAAAACTAGAATTCTTAAATTCTTTAACATGATCCGTCCGTATATAGACGATGGTACTATTTTGTTGATTTTGAATCTTTTTACATAGAGAAGAGAAAGATTCAAAAGCATCACTTTTTGATTTGAGAAATTCTGTCCACGTGAATCGTGAATAATCATCAACGATTACTAACGTGTATGAACAACCTCCGAGACTTTGTATTGGAACCGGACCAATAAGATCCATGTGTAAAAGCTCGAGAGGTCTAGAGGTTGATACCATGAATTTAGCTTTGTGAGAGGCTCGAATTTGTTTTCCAATTTCGCAAGCTTCACAAGTATGATCTTTTTGATAATTCAATTTTGGTATACCTCGAACATGATCTTTAGTTGATATATTTTTAATCAACTTCATGTTTGCATGTCCTAATCTTCGATGCCATAACCAAGGGTCATCGTTTGTTGTGATTAGGCATACATTCTCATTCTTGCTCATGTCACATGTGTAGACATTTTTGTTTCGAGGGCAAGTGAGAATCAATTTCCAATCTTTATCCAAAATACAACAATGAGTAGTGTAGAAAATTACCTTGTAGTCATTGTCGCAAAGTTGACTTATCGAGAGAAGATTGTACTTTAGTCCCGTGACTAGTTGTACATTTGAAATCTTGAAGCGACTATTTCCGATGTCTCCGATGCCGACAATGATCCCTTTACTACTATCTCCAAATGTGACACTCCCCGTAGCGACCTTTTTAATGTTGTTCAATAGTGACTCATTACCGGTCATGTGTCTCGAACAACCACTATCAAGGTACCACATGTCTTGTTTAGCGGCAAGACACACCTCTTAAGGCTCCCGTTGAAGTAGCTTCATCCCCGATAGCCATTAAGCACAAGTTGACAACTTCTTCACTAGCTTCCGGAGCTTCTTCATCTTCACTTAAATCCCAACCGTTTTCCGCCACGAGAATTCTTCCTTTAGCAAGCTTTGGACATTCTCTTTTGAAGTGGCCCGGTTGCTTACACTCGAAACACACTTCTTGTGTTTCCTCCGGAGTTTGTTCTTTATATTTTGGAGGAGTGTAAGTAGGATTATTATTGTTGTTGGCATTATTATAGGCATTTGTATTTTGAGTGCCTTTGCCTTTATTATAGCTCGTTGTTGGAAAATTACTCTTATAGTTAGGACTATAATTTTGAGAGTAATTAGGTCTTCCTTTAGAGTTAAAAACTCTTTGTTGATTGTTCGATTTAAGGAAGCCTTTTCCGTATCTTTGAGCTTTGCTTTGTAGAACACGACGAAGTTGTCTCGTAAGTAAAGCAATTTCGCTTTCATCGAGATCTTGGAGTTCTTCGTTCACCTCCTCGTCGTTTTCATTTTCATCAATTAATATAGCTTTTAAAGCCATATTTTTCTTTTTGTCTTCCACTTTAGGAATGACTTTATCCGGAATATTGTCTTCTTCGTATGCACGAAGATTTCCGAATAAACTATCAATGTCATAATCATTTAGATTATGCATTTCTTTGATAGTTGTAACTTTAACCTTCCAACTAGGAGGTAAAGATTTAAGAACTCTTCGGTTCTTCTCATTTCGAGAATAACTCTTTCCGAGTTGAGATAATTCATCGATTATACGAGTAAATCTTGTTTCCATATCGATGATATTTTCTCCCTCTTGGAGTTTAAAGTTCTCGTATTCGTGGATTAAAGTATCCATTCGAGAATCTTTTATATCAATGGTTCCTTCGTAGGTAACCACTAATTTGTTCCACATTTCTTGTGCGGACTTGCAATTATTTACTCTTTTATATTCTTTTTCTGCAAGTGCACTTGTGAGAACCATTTCCGCCTTTGCGGCTATATTCATCATATTTTCCTCGGCGAGAGTGTATTCACTAACCTTCTTTTCAACAGTGACACCTTCAACCGTTTCGGTAGGAATAACAACTCCGTCTTCTACGGCCATCCATACTTTGACTCCTTGAGATCTAGCATAGATGCGAAATCTCGTTTTCCATGTTGCAAAGTTGGTGCCATCAAATAGAGGAGGGCGAGAGCTTGATAGGCCTTCACCGCAACCGATGGTATTTAGATACGCCATTTATGATCACTTTTTGTTGTGCCTGTAAATCTGCAAATCACTTAACAAACACGTTAAAAAGCACCGCTCTGATACCAATTGTTAGGTCCCGTAAGAGGGCTATATCAAGCTAGAAGGGGGGGTTGAATAGCTTAACTACCAATTTAAAAATTATTATGGCGTTTTAAAATAATTTTCCCTTTTTAAAACTTTACCGAGTCGTTTATGCAGTTTATAAGTGCAGAAATAAAAGACAAGGAGAGAAAATACCACACAGGAAATTTTATCCTGGTTCGCGATGGCGCAACCCCTAATGGATTCGCTCACCCCTACTCCAGTCCCCGAGCTCCTCTCCGGACTCGAGATTTCTTCCACTATAAAGAGACTCCTTTATAGTAGGCGGAGAAGCCTTACACAACCTTACAAATATTTATCTTGATACGTAACTACCCGCTTCTACCTCAAAATAAATGTAATACCCACAAGACTTGTCTTGGACCGTAACTCCCCGTTACTCCCTCAAAGTCGTTGTGAAACCTACACAACTTATCTTAGACAGCAACTCCCCGCTACTTCTTCAAAGTTGATGTAGAACCCTTGGTGTAGTCTTTGAATTCCTTGCTTTTGCCGGTCTTGGATCTTAGATGAAAGGTCTTGGGTCTTTCCTCTTCTTCACGGTGCAAAGGCCACTAACTCCCCGCTAGTGCCTAGGACTTGGGTCTTAGAACGAGAATCACCTCACTTCAACTTCACCTCACTGCAAAACTTAGAAAACAATATCTACGAAACAAACCGTAATATAAAAAGAGGTTTGGACTTAATATGTCCTAGGGTGACTATAATATTCTTACACGAATATTAATTATAATTAAGTTCAATAAGCCTTATATGCTTATGACTTTATGTGTATTCTTTAGTCGATATGACTTGTAGATCGAAGAATACTTTTAATACAATACTCAGTATAATGAGATTTAAATATATCTCGGAGTTTGTAAATATTTAAGTCCTTTAAGCTCGTAGGCTTATAAGGTTTATAATCGTATACTTTGGTTCGTCTTTTTGTAAAGATCGAAGTATACTTAAAATTACTTCTTTATTGAAAATACGTCTATTTTCGAAGTAATGTAAAAATCAAGTCCTTGATACGCTTTATAGCTTAAGGATCTTTGATACACAACTTCTCGTTCGATATAGTCTTAATATAGACTATTCGTACTTATATTTAAACGAGAGTGTTACAATTTTTACTTTAACAATTTGCACTTCAATATTAATTTGGCCAAATAAACACCACACACAAATATAACACACACGTGCAGAAAAGTAGCTCGTTTTATCTATAGGATAAACCGAGGGCCGCTATTATGCGTTAAATTAGTGCGGAAAGTAAAATCACTCACAAGTGTGAGGACGGATAAAAAAGGCGCGGAAAGTAAAATCACTCACAAGTGTGAGGACGAGAATAAAAATTGCGGAAAATATATAAATACAAGCTTAATAACTTATTTCCCTCGGAACACTAGAGGTGATAGAAGGGAAACAAATCACGCTTTAGCACAATTATATATATCACAATAATAAAATATTAATGGCCAAAGTGCGTTAAAGTTTTAATTAGTGGCTTATAGATTCTTTTCCCTCGGAACACTAAGGTGATAGAAGGGAATTAAATCAAGCTCGATATAATAATTTGACCGTCGTCAAATATAACCTCTTTTTGAGGTGTTGTAATATTTCGAATCGTTGTTCGAATATTAATCCTTGTACGGATTTTTATGGTCTCGTTTCGAGATCCAATATAAGAGCTTAATAAAGAAGATAAGATGAAGATATAAAGCTCTTATATGTATAAAAATATGGTCGGGTAAGACTCGGATATTGAAGCTAAAAATCACCACTTTTGGAGATCGTCGGAAAAAGTTCGCCGGAAAAATTCGCCGGAGGTTCGGCCGGATTTTGGCTTGTGGACGAACTTGGGCAGCCCTTCGGGAGGCCGGATGGTAGTGGTAGAGGAGCTTGCTTGGTGGGAGAGATCTTGGTTGGATGAACTAAGCTTTATGGAACAAAAACCTTGTATATATTGTAAGTATATATAAGAGAGAGAAGGTTTTTGAGATGAAGTGAGTGTAGAGAGTGTTTAGATATATTTAGAGAGCTTCCACTTCAAAAATCCCAGCAAGTATTTGGCTTCTTAGCTTGGTAGAAATGGTTGGGGTGGGGGTTTATTTATAGGAGGAGTTGGGTGGAAGGAAGGGTGGAGATTTAAAGTAAAAGGAGTGGTTGAGATGAAAAGCACTTGGATTGATGAGGTGGAAAGTGGTTTTGTGTTTGTTGGGGGTGGTTTTGTGTTTCTTCCAAGTGGGTTTGGTAAAAAGAAACCAGCCGTGTTTGGTCTCTAATTAATTGTATCGTACTCGTATCAATTAACGATTAAATACGTAACATGTTTCGTTAATTAAATACCCGAAAAATACGAAAATACCCAATAAATAATCCTAAAATTATGGAGCACTAAGAAATATTATAAAATGAAATTCTGGAAGTTTTGGTCAATTTTGGTCAACGTTGACTTGGTCAAACGTGGTCAACTGTGGACCCACTACCTCGATTTTCGTGCCCGGACCAAAATTCTCAGAAAATTACGAAAATTTTATCATGCATAGAAAATAACATTTAAGTGATTCATCTCAAGTTTCAAGTCATTCTAGCAAGTGGAAGTATTTTATTTGGATTTAATATGATTAAATCAGCTTTCGGTTCCGAATAAAATACGATTGGTCTTTCTATGAAATAGATGCATCTTTTGACCAATGTTTTGACTTGAATAAATACTTAGAATATATTTCCTAATATATAAAATATATTGAGAGTGTAGGAAATATTTTTGAGTATTTAAAATAATTTTCTCCGAAACTGAAATAAATTTAAGATATGGGAGAAAAATTACTTTAAATATTTCTAGCACGAGATAAAAATGAGTGTTAATATTCTACCACTGAACATTAATATTCTTGAGGATAAAAACATTTTGAGTGCGAAGCGGAATATTTTTAAATAAGAACTGATCGTTTTTAAATATAGCACGAGTTCTAAATTGAAATTACTCATAAATCATTGAATAATCTATTTGATAGTGAAAATAAATTTAGAAAAATTAAATAAATATATATTGCTAAAACTAAAAATATAAATTATAATATAAATTTTAGACAAACTTAACTCATATATTCTTACACCAAATTATTTAGTTTTCACTTTTAATATATATATATATATATATATATATATTATATTATTTGTGAATTTCTGGTATTAATAATTTATATGTTCAATTTATATGTTTAATTTGTTTGCTCAATGAATTAGTTTAATAAAATTAAAAAAATACAAGTATAAGTAGCTCGCGTAGCGCGGGCTCAATACCCTAGTATAAACTTAATACGTAGATAGTAGACTAAACATTGATAAATATATTTAGTAACACATATATGTAATGTGTATTAAATTTTATTTTATATTTATTTAAACATAAATTTTATTTTAAGTTTAACAAAAAATAAAAAAAATAAAATGTTATAAAGTTCAAATCGTGGTTCGAAATCGAACCAATTCGTTCTTTTATGGTTTGGTTTGGTTTGGTCTTGACATCTACTCCCCCGTTCCTCGTGGTTGTTTACGTTGTGTTTTTTCACGGAGACCAAGGATTATGATTAAAATAAGTGTAGTAGTGGGTGTAATAATGATTTTATTGTTAAAATAATTGAAGTAGTAGGTGTAATAGTGATTTTATTGTTAAAATAAGTGAAGTAGTGGGTGTAATAGTGTAAAGTGTTGAAAAAGTGGAGTGAAATAGTGGATGTAATAATGTATTTTATTGTTAAAAATTACTATTTATAGTATGTAAAGAAATGAGAGGGACGTCCCAAAATAGAAACTGTAAAGAAATGAGAGGGACGAAGGTAGTAACTCGTTTGATTTGATTTTAATTTTTGAAAAATCATTTATATTGATTTGGTTTGAAAAAAATAAGGATCCGGACCAAACCTATCCGTGAACATTCCTACAAACTGCATTAAGGACCTGTTTGGCAGCACCATAAAATAAGTACTTATGAACTTATTTTCGGATAAAAAATTTCATATTTTGATAATTTTTTTTATACAAGTATTTAAATTTTTTATACAAAATATTTAATATGTGTTTGAGATTCTATAAATTACAAAAAAAGTTAATTTTTATAGAAAAAAATTAGAAATCTCTAATTTTATCTTAAAATAAATTAACTTATTCCGAAAAATAAGTTCCCGTTGGGTTGGGGTTCATTTATTAGAAAGAAGCAGGACTTCACAATTAAAAAGAGTAAAAAATTAAACAATTAAAAAAGGGGAAGAGGCAATGGAGTTGACAGTAGAAGGCAGTACATGTTAGCGTGAGAGTGGGCAAGGCGGAGACCAGGGAAGGAGAACGAACCAACAATTTAGATTCATTCAGAGAGAGATTGAGAGAGAGAGAGAGATTGAGAGAGGATGATGATATCAGACGGAGGAGTTGAGGAGGAAGAGAAATATCTGGCCGCTGGGATCGCCGGCCTTCAACAAAATGCTTTCTATATGCATCGTGCTCTCGTATGCCCCCCCCCCCCCCCCAAATTTCTACTCTACATATACTACTTTCTACTTATCCATTCGATTGATTTCCCCTAATTTCCTAATTATTACTAACATTAACATTACTATTGCTATCGGATCGGATCCAATCAGGACTCTAACAATCTCAAAGATGCACTCAAATACTCCGCTCAGATGCTCTCCGAGCTTCGCACTTCCAGGCTTTCTCCTCACAAATACTACGAACTCTGTACTCTCTCTCTCTCTCTCTCTCTCTCTCTCTCTCTCTCTCTCTCTCTCTCTCTCTCTCTCTCTCTCTCTCTCTCCCCCTCTCCCTCCGTCTCCCTCTCTCCCTCCCTCCCTCTCTCTCTCTATTTACCTTTGATTTTCCTATTTCTTAATTTAGATATGCGAGCATTTGATGAACTCCGAAAGCTCGAGATGTTCTTCAGAGAAGAAACTAAACGCGGTTGCTCTACTATCGAGCTGTATGAACTTGTACAGCACGCTGGTAACATCTTACCCAGGCTGTAAGTAATATTACCCCCTCCCTCCTTCCTAATTTCACATTGCGTAACTACTCTATTATTCTTTCAATACCCGATTGATTTATGCTTGTCACATTTAGGATCAGGGGTTTACTGGATGTTTTTTTACTACACCGCGAGGCTGTTTATCAGAGTTCATTTAGAGTATCTACTATGATTAAATAATTAAGTTAAAAAGCTTATAATGAGACATCAAGGTGTGTATTATGCTCACTCATCTACAAAGTTCTCATGTTCTGTTTAAACATTTGTATGCCTTTTTGGAAAAAACCCTTAATTTTCTCTTTTCCAAATAGAATACGTAGTTTAAAAGCGTGGACTACTCCCTTGACTACCAATAAGCTTGTTTTGCAATGTTATACCATTTATTTAAAGGTGGTTTGACTATGTGTCCATTTCTTAAGCCAACATATGCAGTTTGAGTGGATTACATTAACTCAAAACTAAATATCAATATATATGAACATGACTGTAATCTCTTACGATTAATCCACAGAGGCCTGTTGGAGAGACTACAATTTCGTTCACATAGTTCATTCAAATCCAATATTGTTAGTGGCTCCGGATTTCACATAGCACGATTCTGAAATCGTCCAAAAGGCGCTCATGAGGTGCTAAAAAGCGCAAAAAGGCGCTAGGAAGCGCAAAAAAGGCGCTCATAACAGTAAAAGACAGGAATACCCTTAAAAAGGAGGGTAAAAGGAAAAAACCCCTAAAATTGTTTCACACAACTAATGGAAGATCTTTTCAAGTCTAATAGATGATAATGAAGAGGAAGAGGTAGAATTTGAGGGGCCGGAGATATGATTTAGATGACACCGTAGCTTTTGAATTAGAGAACTTTATAAATGAAGGCTTCATTATTGATATTATTATCATTTTATTTATGCTCTTTGTTATGTTTGAATGTTAAGATTTTGTTAAGTAATAGTTTCTTGTTAAATATGTGCTTATCTTTTTTTTGGTAAAAAGGTGAGCAAATGGCTCTTCGCGATTCGCGCCTCAAATTTCGGTCTTGCGCTTTTTTTATAATTAGCGCCTTAATCAACACTGGTTTACGTGTTAACCAATCTTCATATGAATTCGTAATCCCTATATGACTACAAAGAATCTTGATTTGTGTGCTTGTTGATGGTAGTTTTAGCCTTCCTGCTTTCTTTTTGAAAGGTTGTGTTTATATTAATTTTGGAACTCTTAAGCGCAGGGGAAAACAAATTTTGCTGTAAATGTTGATATCGACAATATTTAGCTCATTTTTACCCAATTGCTGAATTTCATAAGTTTTGGTGGATTGGGGCCAGGGGTCCCCAGAATAAGTGATTAGTTGAAGAAAAGTGTTTTCCCGCCCCAAATAGGCGTGTTTCCTTCTCCCAAATGACCGCTTATTCTGGAAACTACCTTTTCAAACCCCCTTTTAGAGAAGTAGTTGCAGAATTGTATACAATAGAAGAAGCTGATATTCTTACCTACTTTTTATGTTGTCAATATTAAGCTTATTGAGTTCCAAAATGCTTCCTTCAACAGGTGCATGTTGGATTATCAAATAAATAGTATCAACTTTTATACAAGTCAAATTTAATGCTAAATAAATTTATGGTCTCTTCTTTTTCGGCATCAGGTATCTCCTCTGTACAGTGGGATCTGTGTACATAAGGTCCAAGGAGGCTCCTGCTAAGGATGTTTTGAAAGACCTTGTGGAAATGTGTCGTGGAATACAACATCCTCTACGTGGGCTTTTCCTTAGGAGTTATTTATCCCAAGTTAGCAGGGATAAGTTACCTGATATCGGTTCCGAGTACGAAGGGTACTAACATTAACTCCTTATCAATTCCTTCAATGCAAAATAAGGCAGAATGATCCATATGATTGTGCTTCAAGACATTGTTTCAATTGTATGAAGACCAGATTGGTATCTTGTTATTTTAGATACTAGCTAGATATTGGAATATTATTCGTACAACCCGAACAAGCAAGGCCTATCCCACAAACAAGAAAAATTTACAAAAATTCCATCTGCTACGGTCCAACTGGAGAACATTTACTGCTGAAGTTGACAGGAATACTGAAACAAAATGTTGATTTTGAAGATTGCAAGCTTGCTAATTTGTTAATAAAATGTTTTTGTGTAGGTTTTTGATAATTGTCTAATTTGAAATAAACCCGTGGGTTCCCTGGATTCAGTGTTTAACATGGACATGTGTCCAAGTGCTGGACTCGGAAACACTATTATAAGTTTACATGTTTTGGCCTAATTAGACCGTTTGCTGCCCATATCGTGCATAATGACAAGTGTTCCAAATGTGTTCTAAAGGTGAAACAAAGATCCAAGTAACATAGATGTTTTGTAAGTCATATATTAACATGTAGACAGGCTTTATAGGTGTCAAAAAGTCACAGAGGCTAGGACATCGTAAAATGCTCGTGCTCTTGTATAATGGCACTGACTAGATGTTCATCACCATCAACTACTTGTATAGTTGTGTTAAGACTTAGTTTCTTTTGCTTTGAAGCTCAGAAAAGTCTCTAAAACTTGTGCGGAGCTCATTCATGATGTGTCAGCTATGGATGTTAATTGTTATAATAAATTGAATCTGGAATGAAATGCTATGGGCTGTTATTTGACCTACTTTCAGCATTTAGTAGATTAGGTGTCACCTATTACAATTTCTGAATATTGGAAGGTATATCCTTATATACATAGACAGATTGATAAAATTGACAGATAGATAGATTGATATAGATAGATGGATAGAAGCAGGATTTAAGTGTTGTGACTCCATAGTTATGGCAACAAATATGTTGTATCCTGGACATTTTACACCGTTAGCGACCTGATATCTGTTTGTTCCTTAATTCCTGCAGCGATGCAGATACAGTTTCAGATGCTGTAGAGTTTGTACTTCAGAATTTTACAGAAATGAACAAACTTTGGGTCCGTATGCAACATCAGGTTAGTTGGAATAGTAATTATGCTATATGCTTTCTGACTTAAGACATGCACAAGGTCACAATGACTGCGCCAGGTACCAAAAAATTGCCAGAGCATTCTTTGTGGTCATACACGTGTTGTTGTGATTGTCATTCATTCTTTCTCTTTGCTGATCATATTTGAGGCTTGCGTTTGACCTCTATGGTCTACAGGGACCTGCTCGGGAGAAGGAGAAAAGAGAGAAGGAAAGAAGCGAGCTTCGTGATCTTGTAATTATCAGTAATCTTGGCCCTTATGGTGTTTATTTCGCTTGAAATCAGCTTAGAATTGATTCCAGTATACCAATTATTAGAGGCTATTTTTATGTTCCATGTTGATCAGGTAGGAAAGAATTTGCATGTTCTCGGTCAAATTGAAGGTGTTGACCTTGATTTGTATAGAGATACCGTGCTTCCAAGAATCTTGGAGCAGGTATGTGCTGTTTATCTAATATTTCTGTTTGTAGGTGGTGTACAATATACGAGGTTGCTCTTGGAATATAGATTGATGATCTTGTATGACAAACATGTTTTATAGGTCGTGAATTGTAAAGATGAGCTCGCACAATACTATTTGATGGATTGCATCATTCAGGTGTTTCCTGATGATTATCACTTACAAACTCTTGAAATTATATTGGGTGCCTGCCCCCAGCTTCAGGTAGGTTGGATGACTTCTTTTGCGCAACTTATTATACAATTGCAATGCTTCTGAATTGTTGATATTTATACTTAAATGAGATGGCCCGTGAGCGCATCATAAAATTTTAAACTTCAAGCACTTTGCAGCTTTTAAGTCTTTCATAGTTTTTGAATATTAATAGCTGTACTTGCATGCATATGAGAATAACAGGATTATGATTTATATTGAAGATTTATGTGATGACATGTCCTTAATTTTTCAAAAATCATTCAGTGGTTCCAGCTTCACTTGGATAGAAATATACTAAAAAGCATTGGTTTTAAATATATTTAAATCGCAATTGGCAGCAGAAGTTGCTTTCAGAATAAAATATCTATAATTTGCCGTGCTCTCACATATGATCGTAAAGTATTATTTATTGAACCGTCTAATTTTTTTGTGTGGCTGGTTTGTTTCAGCCATCCGTTGATATCAAAACTATTCTTTCTCGATTAATGGAGAGGCTTTCAAACTATGCTGCTTCAAGTGCAGAAGTGGGTAACTTGTGCTTTTGACCTGGAAGTTAGGAAATACATATATATTCCAGTGCCTAATGATTTGTTCTGCAGGTTTTACCCGAGTTCTTTCAAGTGGAAGCTTTTGCAAAACTGAGCAGTGCCATAGGAAAGGTAATTTTCAGTGGTTTAAGAGTCTGTGCATAGAAACTTTGTGATATCTTGAAATGGTGTCACGTTTTTTACTTCATAAAGTTTTATATAAATATTTAATATTCGAGATGTATGGATACTCCGTTAAAGTTTAAAGTTTTATATTTAATGTGCAATTGCAAGTGCCTCACCTTATCTTTTAGCTTCTAGGTCTATGCTATATATCTTGTTTGAGCTTTTGTGTTAATGCAGGTGGTAGAAGCGCAAGCTGACATGCCTATTGATGGAGTTGTAACATTATACTCTTCTCTGCTGACATTTACTCTTCATGTCCACCATGACCGTCTTGACTATGTGGATCAAATATTGGTAGGTTTTGCCTTCAGAATATATTAATATGGAAGATCTGCGCAGCCTTCTGAATCTCTCTGTTTAGGATTTAGATTTTAGTTTATGAGTCAGCTGCCTTCATGCAATGTCTCTATTTTCTCATGTTAATGATAAATAGCTGCAAGAGATATGCCTTCGTGCATACTGATCGTAATAAATTCATTGTTTGGAGAAATGTCGGAGATCTTAGCTATACAACCTTTAGTATTGTCTTCTATCACCCATGAATAAGATCTACTCAACATTTTTTACCAGGCATATCTTGTCTTGAATAGATATAGCCGTTTCGTATAATCAAATAATCCAATTAAAAAAAATTGCTAAGTTTCTGAGCATTTCTGAGCATCTCATATCAATCCTTTGTTAAGTTTGTTTCAGTTACTCTTAGTTCAATATCCCCCCCCCCCAAAAAAAAATTCTGGCTGTAAACTAAGAACAGAAGAAAAGATATAAAACTGAATCACAACTTTACTTAGTGATTACAATGTTGTAAAGATTTAAAGAGAAGGTTCAGTATGGCAAGAATCTCAGCACGATTTCATGCCTCTGTTCCCCCTCCTCCCAAATAATCTACTTCTTTACACAGTACTTCTTTGTAATTTATATAAATATATATGTTAACTTTATTTGGATTGCTGAACTCATTAGATTTTTCTAAAGGGTGCATGTGTAGGTAAACTTTCTGTCGTTGGAAAGCTTGGAGATAGTAAAGCCACTAAACAGATCGTTGCTCTACTAAGTGCTCCTTTGGAGAAATATAATGATATAGACACTGCATTAAAACTTACCAACTACCCCCGTGTATTAGAGTTCCTAGACCAAGGAACTAATAAAGTGATGGCTAATGTTATCATTCAAACTATCATGAAAAACAAGACTTGCATCTCCACAGCAGACAAGGTCAGTTTCTCACGTACGTCCATTCTCTTAAGTTTGCTTTTGTATAACAGATTCTGTGTTTCTTTGTAGGTTGAAGCACTTTTTGAACTAATCAAAGGACTTATTAAGGATTTGGATGGAAATTTTGACGAGGTGATAACTAAGTATCATTTGTTAGTTTATTAATTATTCTGCCTAATAGAAGTCAGGACTTCTCATTTTGCTTGCAGAGTTGAGATATTCCATTTAACCTATATGTTAATCCATCATGATCATGGGTGTTGGTTGAAAGTAAGTATGTCTTACGAACTTTTCCTCCCATACTCAGGTTGATGATGAAGATTTTAATGAGGAACAGAATGCTGTTGCACGCCTTATCCAGATGCTATATAATGATGATCCAAGAGAGATGTTAAAGGTAACACTAAGATTTTGTACATGAGAAGAACTTTATGGAGTTGAGGTTCATTTTATGTGCAGACTCCTCGCTGTGACTCCTAGGTCATTTCTTAATATAAAATTAATATCAGAACATACTTTATTCGATGGGGAATCAAGAAACTCAATTTGATTATAAATTCTACAATGTGAAGACACCAGTTTAAAATTTCGTAGCGTACCTTTATAAAGGAGCTGAGAGTGTTTGCTAGTGAGTGTAATTAAATTCATTTTTGTTTAGCTTCATATTTTCATATCAGGTGTCTACCCTAAGAATTTCAGTATGCTTTTTCTGGCATGTTTTCTGTCCTGGATAATTAACTCCTATGGCTTCTTAAGTTTTTGCTGAATAGCCTGAACTTACTCCACTTTATGGTGTTAACATCAGTTGCGTATCTCAGTTGTCACTAACTATATTATCAATCCTTATTTGGCTATGAGAAGTTTCTTTATTTTACTGTAATTTTCTTATCCTATAAAACCTATTAACCTCTATGTTCTGAAGTACAATTAATATGCATGTTAGAAGTCAGATGACTTGTTGCAAATTCTGCTTTCAGTGTAATGATTTTGGCGTTTCACCTCTTTCTATTCTGAGTTTCAGATCATATGTACTGTGAAAAAGCATATTATGTTAGGAGGAGCGAAGCGGCTTCCTTTTACTGTCCCTCCCCTTATTTTTAGTTCTCTCAAGGTAAGACCGTTAAGACCTCTCTGTACTTCTGCCTTATGATATTTTTTACCTAAATGTTTGTCGTAAACAAAACTTATGGATCATGAATGCACAACAGCAAATTTATCGAGTGTATCATGTGTTACATAGAAACAATTTTGATCGGCCCTAGTATCTTGTAGGTTTTGCCAACCGATATCACTTACCACCTTCTACGTCTCCTGTTACGCTTTTTCTTATCTGCAGTATGCTGACAACTTCATTATCCTACATGCAGCTGGTTAGGCGGCTGCAGAGCCAGGATGAAAATGCTGGAGAAGAAGAGGAAGATGCCTCAGTGACGCCAAAGAAAATTTTTCAAATACTGAACCAGGTAAACTCAAATATGTACCTTTTATTAGTTTATTAGTAACTCAGGTTACGGGATTCACTATGTCATACACGAATGTTAACTAGTCATCTGGTGGACCTTAGCTCTACCCTGATCATTGTAGTCTGAAGAGAAGTATAAATATTTTTTGTCCCTGCTTCTATTCCTAGTCCTTTCTGCTCTAAACATCGTTTCATATTATATATATATATATATATATATATATTTTTTTGCATTCAATTCTTTATCCAAAGGCTAGTATTTTGCTGCAGTCATTTTAAAACTGCTCTTAGTGTGTGTGGTAATGTATTGCAGACGATTGAGGCTCTATCTGTCATTCCTGTACCTGAACTGGCCCTGCGGTTATACCTACAATGTGCTGAGGTACAAGCAATCTATACCTTTTCGATTACCAAATGTTAATGTTGCGTTCTAACTTTACCTGCTCTTGTGATGCTTGTTTGATTCTCAGGCAGCTAATGACTGTGACCTAGAGCCTGTAGCATATGAATTTTTCACCCAAGCATATATACTCTACGAGGAAGAAATATCGGTATGCGGTCAAGATATGTTTTTCATGAACAGTTAAGTTTGAAGCCTGCAAAGAATTGTCAAGTTATACTTACTGTATTTCCCTTTATATTTTCAATAGGATTCGAAAGCACAAGTGACAGCAATACACCTAATAATAGGTTCTCTGCAAAGATTACATGTCTTTGGTGTTGAAAATAGGGATACCCTAACACACAAGGCTACTGGGGTAAGTATACAAAATTGTGGTTTTGTTTGCTGTTCTGTCCAGATAACCAGGCTTCATATAAGGATTTACTTTTTCCTGCGACAGTATTCTGCAAAGCTTTTGAAGAAGCCGGAGCAGTGCAGAGCTGTTTATGCGTGCTCTCATCTCTTTTGGGTTGACGATCAAGAT
This sequence comes from Saposhnikovia divaricata, assembly GCA_036435485.1. NCBI lineage: Eukaryota > Viridiplantae > Streptophyta > Magnoliopsida > Apiales > Apiaceae > Saposhnikovia > Saposhnikovia divaricata. Next base: position 82,059,646 of record CM071598.1, read on the forward strand.
AGCATCAAAGATGGGGAGAGGTGCATTACCGTACCCTTTAGCTTTAATTACGAAGTTGTTAAGCATTGAAATCTTCATGGCCTTGCAATCAATCAACTGCATATCATGTGGATCTTCTAATGATTGATATGATACGTTTATGTAATTTAAGATCCTTCTGTTCTAAAGTCTCTTATTGTATGTTTTTTCTGAATCTAAATTTCTCAAGACATTTTGGCCGTGGACAGACTCAAGCATCTCTTCTGTTTTTACTTAATCCTCTTTTAAAACATATCTTTGATCCAGGGTCATGTTTTGCTTAAAGCGTGCATTGAGAATAGCTAATGCTGTTCAACAAATGGCTACTGCAACACGAGGTAGCAGTGGATCGGTCATGCTCTTTATTGAGATACTGAACAAGTAAATAGTTTGTCTATTCGCTTTACATCTCCAGACACTCTTCACTTTGAATTGGAAATATATTTACATTTTTTATAAAATCTCAGGTATCTCTATTTCTTTGAGAAAGGGAACCCACAGGTCACAGTTGCTTCAATCCAGGGACTAATTGAATTGATCACAACTGAAATGCAAAGCGACAACACGACTTCAGATCCAGCTGCAGATGCTTTCTTTGCCAGCACAATGCGGTACATTCAGTTCCAAAAGGACAAAGGTGGAGCAGTAGGAGAGAAATACGAGCCCATCAAGACATGAACCTAATTGATGACTGGATCCTTGTGGAACATTGAGTTTGTAGCCACATAAAATTTTTACTCGTTTTAAAGGTATGGGTTTGTTTCCTTGTTAGTTTAAGCAAAGGAATTATAGATTTTCCATGATCCTGTTTGAAAGAATCTTTAATTAAATGCAATGTAATACTCTAGATAGGTGCTTGTACATTTGAGGAAAGTGCTGTATGTTCCAAAAGCCATAGGGCTTTGTAATTTGACTTCACAAGATTAATATAAATGAATTGATACATTGGAAATCTAAATGTAAATGTGAATGTGAATAAATATGCTCTTGAATGACACCAGTGTGTCAATTTTAACATATGATATGGGCGAAAAAGGTTGGTATCTGCTTTATAAGTGGTACTAGTGATTTTATAGTTGTCAACTGCTAGTGACTCTGTTAGGAGACGCTACCATTAGCAGTGATAGTCCTATAGGTGGTCAGGGATACACGGGTTACTGCCCAATAAGGCGAGTCTCCAAGTTGTTCGACTTTGAAGGAAGTAACCGAGTGCAGTTGCTTCTGTAGGAAACAGTGATAAGTACTTTGAGATTTATTTGAGTTTATCAAGTACAGTCAGCAGTAAACCAAAAAACTAAATGTGAATAAAACATAAATTGCTCTTGAATGACACCATTATGTCAATTTTAACATATGATATGGGTGAAAAACGTTGGTATCTGCTTTATAGTAGCACTATTGATTTTATAGTTGTCAACTGCTAGTGGCTATGTTAGGAGATACTACCATTAGCAGTGATAGTCCTATAGGTGGTCCATGGATACACGAGTTACTTCCCAATAAGGCGAGTCTCCAAGTTGTTCGACTTTGAAGGAAGTAACCGAGTGCAGTTGCTTCTGTAGGAAACAGTGATAAGTACTTTGTCTGCAAAGGCCTGTACAAGATTTTGTAAAGAATTGAGGATATATGTATTAATTTTGTTAAAGAACAGTTGAGTGGTAGTGGTTAGATTTTGTAGTTAAAATTCCATTTTGAGTGCAGCTATTCAAATTATTATTTATACATGTGATACTCTTTAGTCTTTACAACAGTCGTTTACTGTTTTAGAGGAAAAATTGAAGTAAGAGCCAATTACTTACAGGTAAAATAATGTGGATCTTGTTTCAAATTCACAACACTATTATTGAGCAACAACACAAATATTCATCTGTAATCGTAGCTGTTTTAGCATTTGACTAGTTGTTGGCATAAATAGAAAAGGAATTACATCAGATATGTATCTTATGTAGATTTTATATTTTGCCTGGCAGTTTCTGCCGAAGTTGTAGTAGAAAGAAAATGATGATGTTATTAAGAAGCTGAGCGAATGCATACAAATTTTACAACAAAATTATGGATTATCATCAGCATTTTGTATGTTTTTGCCTTTTTGGAATGTGATGAGCATCGTTCAGAACATTGCATATTTCTGAGTCCAACTGCGCCCCATGGATTCATACTTGTTCTTGTCTGTCTTGTACATGTGAGCTATTTCTGGAACTAGAGGATCATCAGGATTAGGATCAGTCAGCAGCGAACATATTGATAGTAAAACCTGCATTATGCAAATTATAACATTATTGACTTGTATACTATTACAGCTAACAGCTACTAGTCCTGCAGGAAAAGAAATATGAAAAGGGATTAAGGATTATGTATATACTAAATATAAATGACCTTTGATATGGTAAGTGCAGGACTCCATTGATCTTTGAGTATGTCCAGACAGATGTTGCCGTTGTTGTTTATATTCGGGTGGAAAACTTTGGTCCTGAAGGCAACCTGCCAATACAGAACAATCTTGATGAGAAAACTGATTTATATTAGTGATGTAAGTGTTGCCAGTGTTTATGTGAAGTTTGAAGCTTACCTTGGGAGGTTTAAAAGGATAGTCAGGTGGGAAATGGATGGTGACCTGGAAAACACCACCAGAATAGGGGCTATCATTTGGACCAATTATGGTTGCCTGCCAATGGAACATATCCTGTGCTACCGGCCCTGAAATTCATACTAGGCATTATATATCAAAATCTCTCAAAAATATTGATAAGCCTTTGTTCAGATATTCATAAGCTGATGCAAAATCATGATCAAAGAAGTTATATCAGAAAAAATAAAACTAGTCAACTAATTATGTATAAACCTGCACTGCACGAGGTCGGGGGATCTCGTTGCAAGTCCTTGAGCTCTTTGAGAATTCTTCTTGATGCCATTTCAGCAATCTTATTGTTGATTAAAATTGTAGGTTGATTATGTTATGGGAAGACTGGAAAGATATGATATATGAATTGTGGTACTATGGAGAGTTATATATAGAGCTAGTGAGTTATGAGAAATTGTCGATTTGTGATATATGAAAAGTGGAGAAGTGGGCATAGAATATTAAGATGGTCTATAAAGAATGTAATACTTTCAAGACTTATGCGAGGGTCACTGGTAAACAGACCATATTCTCAAGTATTATGCCACCACCATCAGTGGAAGAGAATGTTCAAAATGAAAATGGACAATATAGATAATGATAGATATAAAGAAAGATAGGAATGGAAAGTAATGCGTATCTTTAAAAGGTTGACATTTGACAATGAGCCTTCATTTGAGTTTATCTGGAATAGAGCAATGAGCTTCCAGAACCTAAGGGTCTGTTTGGTTGTGAGGTTGGGTTGGATTGGGAGGGGTACGAAATATTAAAACCTTGTTTGGAAAAAAGATTTGAGGAAAGGGTTGGGGTTGAAGAGGGTTCGCCAAGGGTTCAATCTTAATCTTAGTTCTTTAGACAGCAATTTTTAACACCCCAGATTGGGGGTGTTAGAGCATTCACATCCCATTCCCCATCCCCAACCCCAAAAATTTACTAAAAATAGTAAATCCCCAAATAAAAATATTAAATCCCCAAAATTATCAAAAAGTTTCTACATCCCATCCCCCATTTTCCATTCCCCTATCCCTATATTCTTTTTTATATTACTTTTTTCTCTCTCTTTCACTTACAATTTTAACTACCAAAACTCACCCACTATTATAAATACAATTTAATATTATTATATGAAGAGAGAGGGGGGTTTGGGGAAGCTTTTGGGGGAATGAACAAAGTCCCTAAATATGGGGACTCAAACTTTGGTCCCTAAATCAAACCCCAAAATGGGGAATGGGATGGAGGAGTGTTTTAGAAGAAAAGTTGGACAAATCATCAAATTATAAGGATGGGGTTGGGGATGGGGATGGGATGTGAATGCTCTTAGAGCATCTCCAAGGATGTAAAACCCTTAGCTAAATTATCTACATGGCATCTAGTTGGCATCTAGTTGCACTAGTTAGATAATATGTAAAAATTTGAGCACTCCAACCATTAATCCCTTAGCAAAAAAATATAGATAATGATATTTTGTGAGTTATATTTGTTGAATCAATAAAGCTTTTATGTATAATTTTACATGACCAAAATTATAGATAATTCCCTTGGAGCACACATGTTCACCCTTAGCAAAAATTTTACATTATCATTATAGTTAATGATTATAGCTAATCATTTTATATAACACCATCGGAGATGCTCTTAGAGAGAGATGGTAGACTTTGACACACGCGCCAGGCCTTATTGAAAAAAAATTGCATTTGTTGTGTTTTCATTTTCCCAATCTACTGTTGTTTTTCTTTTTTTCTCAAAAAAAATCTAATGTTCACTTTTTTTCATTTTTAAAAAATTTGTTTATAATATAATATTTCTAACGTATATATGATATATTAAAAAGTTGTTAGGCAATAAATTTATTTTATTTAATAAAAATTAAAGTTGGACTATAAATAATATATCATGATTATATAATATTCAATTTTATGTTTTTTAAATTAAAATCTAATTTTATTTTAAAAAACTTTTTATTATAATATTTTCATATTCAACCTTATTCCTAATCCTCTATCCAAACAAGTTTGGGTTGAACCTTTACTCACTCAACCCTTACATCCAAACAAGATAACTCAACCCTTGCATCAAAACAAGATAAGAGTTTAATCCTTTTCAACCAAACCAAACATACCCAGTATATCCCGCTTAGAGTAGGATCTGAGGAGGGTAAGTTGTACGCAGACCATGCCCCCGCTTTTTAAGGTAGGGAGGCTGTTTCCGTGGAGACCCTCGGCTAGGTGCATGACAGATACGGTGGGTGCTATATACATAGGAATCCAAAATGTACGAAAATGTTCAAAGCAATACCTGCGCCCATGGCGTTCTCCACATGGGACCTACCTGCCTGCTAAGAATTATGATTCGCATGTCCTGGTGCGCTCCGCTCTACCAGCTTGTGAGAATAAACTCTTGTCGGGCCCCTTGAGCCCAAGCGCATGTACCTGCAAAACCGACAAACAGAAGACAATAAAAGCGAAAAATGAGAACGAAAAAGCCGATTTACTAAGATAAAGCTAACCGTGACAACCCAAGTCTGAGGCTCTCCACCACAGAGCCGCTCCCTAAAAGAGAATCCACCACTCTGATATGACGCCTCCAAGAGCACCTGTCGGCAGTCATGGTCTCATTCAGGTTTAAGGCCTTCAGATCCAACCTAAGCTGCTCTTCCCACGACCTCCTCGGTCTGCCCCTCCTTCTCGTCCCAACAACCGAAAGACTCTCGACCCTCCTCACTGGGGCTTCAACCAGCCTCCTTCGGACGTGGCCGAACCATCTCAACCTCCCTTCCCTGACTTTCGCAGAAAGCGGCGCCACTTCAAGCTCGCTCCTAAACACCCCATTCGGGATTCTATCTAACATCGTGCGCCCACACGACCACCGCAACATCCTCATTTCAGCCGCTTCCAGCTTGTTTTCGAGGGCCTTCTTCGCCGCCCAACACTCAGAACCGTAAAGCAACGCAGGCCGTATTGCCGCTCTATAGAATTTCCCTTTCAACTTTAAAGGGACCTTCTTGTCGCACATCACCCCTGACGCTGCCCTCCACCTTAGCCACCCAGCCTTGATACGATGTTTGACATCGTCTTCAACCTCACCTTCCTTCTGGATGATCGAGCCTAGATACTTGAACTTGTCCGTACTGGGTACAATCTGATCTTGAATCTTAACCTCCACTCCTACCTCGCTATCCTCTCCACTGAAGTTACACCATAGATACTCGGTTTTAGAACGACTCATCCGTAAGCCTTGGGACTCCAAAGTAGATCTCCATAGTTCCAGCTTCTCGTTCACCTCCCCCCTCGACTCCGCTACTAACACGATATCATCAGCGAAGAGCATGCACCAAGGGACGGTATCTTGAATCCCTCGCGACAAGACATCAAGGATAAGGGCGAAAAGAAAAGGGCTAAGGGCCGACCCCTGATGAAGCCCTATCTCAACAGGGAAAAAACGGGAGTCACCCACTGGGGTCCGGACGCAAGAACTAGCTTCAGAGTACATGTCTTGAATCGCCCTAACGTACGGCGACGCCACTCTCCTCTCTACAAGGCTCTTCCAAATAGATTCACGGGGGATGCTGTCATAGGCCTTCTCAAGATCAATGAACACCATATGAAGGTCTTTGCGACGGTCCCTGAACTTCTCCATCAGGCGTCTGACGAGATGAATGGCCTCGGTTGTCGATCTCCCCGGCATAAAACCAAATTGATTCTCTGAGATTACAACTTCTCTTCTAATCCGACATTCAACCACTCTCTCCCACAGTTTCATTGTATGACTAAGTAATTTAATACCCCGGTAGTTACTACAACTCTGGGCATCCAAATAGGCCTAAGTGTTTTCTGAGCAAATAAATCACTTTTTTACATAGAATAACATTACTTTTTAACCAAATTTCAATAAAACGTGATAATGATAATTTTCAACCTCTAGATTATATTTTTTGTGTGAAGAGTTTAGAGCAAGGAAAATCGTCTATGTAGAGAACTTTGGTAAAATGAAGCTTTGTATGAGTAGCCACTATTGCATTAAGATATTTTACACCATGGAGAGGCATAGTAATTTAGAAATAAGTTGTGGACAGATTATTTCTAATGAACAAGCACTTGTAGCGTGGAGACACTGGTCTAATTTGGATGGTCGAAAATCTTGTGGAAGGAATTTCTCAAGTATCTAATTGCCGAAGTGTTACTTTCGTATACGGTAACTCACATTACCTGTACACTGTACTCCAAAGAATCTGAAAAGTGGTTAGGCTTGGATGGTGATGGTGTAAGTAATGCCTTTTGCCAATTTGCATCTACCCCAAATATGTAAAGAATCAACTTTTAATGCCATCCATTTCCTCAGCTTCCATCTTTGTTATTCTCAACTGTACAAGATGCCTATTGCTACTTTGCTGCTGCTTAAAATGAATTAAACACCCACGACATGCACACAAACCTTTGCTAGTCCTGAACTGTCATATTCTTGCCTTTTTAAGGCCTCCAGCACTGCAAAAACCCTTTCCACAATTACCTCCTAAGCAACATATTACTACTTTCGATCCCCCCATCAGGCCCCCACCACAGAACAAAGGTGCATGATGACAGCAAACCTACGGTGGCTATTCAAGATCACACACACTGGCAGGGTTCATATTAGCCAAGATAAATCAGTCATGCGTTTTTGAGAGTTTCCACCACAAAAAAACAAACACTGGATATACGATTAAGGCAGACACATCAACAGAAACAGTTGCAGACAGTAACTGAGTTTCTTGACTAACTACACATTAAAAAAGATATTAAAACATCTTCAACTGTTTGGATTGAAATAAAGTAGTAATAAATGCATGAAAGACAGTTGTCCTAGTTGGATCACAAGTCAATTAATACTTGAAACAAACTTAAAGCGACAGACTGAGATGCAGTAGTACTAGGTAGTGTTACTCGAAAACGGTTCACGATCAGAATAATACGCATTCGAGAAAAACCAGCTGATTCTTCGCTTTGATCACTATTACTTCAAGCCAAGAAACATCATATCATGACCCTTCTAACTTCCTTCGAGACAAAGGGAACATAAAAGGACAAGACTTCTAAAAGCAACGAGAACAGAGGAGCAGTTATCTTCTTGATCCTATATGTGATCACAATATAGAGCAAGCTGCCTTTCCCTTCTTTTTCTTTGCCTTTGGAGGCTGGAGCACAACTTTAATGGCAGCATCAAAAACTCCCTTTACATTCTGCATAAAACAAACAGCAGCTTTATGAGCAATCAGTTGTAGAATAGAACAGCAGCAGGAAAGAAAAATATATAATCTATAAGCAATTTGATGTAGAACAGAACATTCATAATACAAGTCCCTCATGAAATGGTCTCTGTTACCTGCTGTGTTTTTGAACTACATTCGATGTAGGAAGGTGCTCCTATCATCTTCATCAACTCTTCTCCCTTCAAGTCAATATATTAAACAATACCAATAGTAAGATGTAAATTCAAATCAATTCATTCATCAACTTTCAATTCAATTTTGAACAAATTCTAACCTGAGCTTCAGTAATGGGCACGGAACCAGGATGGTCAACAAAGAATTGTTTATCGTCACGAAGATCTGAAATCATTTGGAATTGAAATATATGGCTTAGTTAGACCTTCATGATACTAAATGATTAACAAAACAGTCTTTTAAATAGCCTTGAGAACACAAGGTAACTAAACATGAAAAACGGTGATCAGTGCCTTGGATACTGTAAGTAGTTGGCTCATATTACTCATATTGTTGAATCCAAGAAAAAGTGTAACCAAACTTGTTTATAAATTATAACTAGGAACATGGTATCAATATATATTGTTTAGGTGATCCAGTAAATGCATTAATATGATACTTGGTGAAATTATGCACTTGGTAAATAAGGATCCAGGTTTGAAGGGAACACAAAAGCTGAAAGGGCATACAGTTTATTGCTGCCCTGTACAAAACAAATAAAAGGCTTCATTTATCCCCAGGAAAGCAAGGTTCCCTTTATGGCTCACATTATGAATCTACAACTAATAGAATTGCCAAGAGAGCAAGGAAATCTCACCAAGCTTTGTTCCAACAAGTACAATTGGAACACCAGGAGCATAATGTTTCAGCTCAGGAATCCACTGAAAATAGCACCAAAACTATGTTAGGAGAAAGAATGCATCATCACTAATATATATACAGGCATTGCTAAATGCATAAACACTAATGTCAAAACACAGAACAGGGACATCAAACTGTAAAAACTAAAAATTATATTTAATAAAATAATTAAAGTCTCACTTTCTTGGAAACGTTTTCATAGCTAGCCTTGCTGATGAGAGAGAAGGCCAAAATGAAAACATCTGCCCCGCGATAACTCAAAGGTCTTAACCTATTGTAATCCTCCTGTCCTGTTTCACATGTAATCATTTCAAGCACGCTACAACATCTACAAATGTCAAGATTTATCCACATACGATAAAGACTCAAAATATATCTCATATATTTACCAGCAGTGTCCCACAAGCCTAGGTTAACAGTGGCCCCATTGACAACCACATTTGCGCTGAAATTGTCAAACACAGTGGGCACATAATCCTGTTTTCCGAAAAATAGAAAAACGGCAAAAATGTTAATAAAAGCACCAAACATAAGAAAACCACTTGTAGAAATTTTTTACCACATGTGACAGAAAATTGTCAAAAGCTAACAACCCTACGAAAATAGAGTCATCAATCGATAGATCCAGGAATAAAACAATACAATGTACATCAAATTAATCTTTCAAATAGATGCCTCAAAACGCAAGGGGAAACATGCTTAAACAATGGCACAACGGGCAATGATCAACAACAATGTACGGTTATCTTTAGATTAACGAAGTAAGCACAATAGAAAGCGGATAAACATAAATGGAGAAGTACTAACAGTGGGGAAGGTATTGCTGGTGTAAGAAATCAACAAGCAAGTTTTGCCAACAGCACCATCGCCAACCGTAACGCATTTGATGAACCTGGAAGCACTCATGTTTCTTGCCTCAGATCTTCTTGTTGAAGACCTGATTAAAACTTGAATGAATCTCTTTGTAATTCACAAATAAATAATATTGAGTTGTTGAAATGCAAACATGGAATGCTATAGAATTAATAATTAAAGAAACATTAAAGTAATAATCTTGGTAGTGTTCTACCCAAACCCTAACCCTAAGATGAGAAAAGAGAAGATGGGTTATCAAGAAAATACAAAATGTGGGAATGGGGTGGGATGAGGAGAGTAATTGAAGATGTAGAGAGAGAAATAAGGGAGAGAGAGAGGGGGGGGAGAGAGAGAGAGAGAGAGAGAGAGAGAGTAGTGTAAGTATTATTGTTGTAAGATACCTGTATTTAGCCGGGAAAGTAGTAGTGGTAGTGTGTAAGTATTGCTGTTGAATCGTTCGTTGCTGATGACCAAATCTCTCCTCTCCCTCTCCCTCGCCGGCAATAATTAATAAATAGTATGTCACTTTTTTTTCTTTCTTTTTTGTTGAGAGGTAATAAATAAAATAAATAAAACAAAGGTAAGTTATGGTTAAATGAATATTCTTGATTAAAACTTTCGATTCGTTCAACTAGGAAAATGCAACATCATCACACTCATTCCTCCATCCAAAGATATCCGATAAAATTGGAATGATTCGGAAATATATATGATTCACATTATCAAGATTTTTAGACTTGCATTATGCAAAAAAAAAAATAATTTCATATTTTTCATATTTTTGTTTGTCCTTTCTTCCTCTCCGAATTTTGGTATTATTGTAATTTTTTCAATAAAAAAGCTGGAATCTAGCAATTTTCACCAAAAATAACTTCAAATTAATTAGACAATTTAGTCAAATATTTATATAAGAAGATTGTTTTTCAAGTATCAGTTACTAATGATACTTCAAAAAAAAAAAAAAAAAACAGTTACTAACGATACTTTAAATTGAGTGGCGATGGGGAAAATGTCACTGTCAAATTTGCAGTTCAGTTCTTCACCAAGTTATTGGAAAAGAGTCTCAATCACCTACCAAATGGAAAGATGCACCAGATTCTAAAAAAAAAAAAAACAGAGTACAAAGTTCAAGCACATGAAAACATATCTACATAACCATATAAAAAGAAAAAACAAACACATTCAGTTTTGGTGTTTTTTTTAATCAAAGTAAACTGCATAAATTTTAATACGACATATACTTTAGGTTGAACTCTCAATCTCTTGCTACAAAGAAATGATATTTATTGGGTTTACATTCTATTGTTGAGCAATTTTGTAATCGGATCCCATGTGCCAAGATGCCTGCGTATCTATGTTTATATAGGTACGAGTCTACGTAGTTCTATGCAATTATGTCTATTTATAAGAGACTTTAGTAATAAACTTCGTTCATGTATGCAATAAACTTCGTTCATGTATGCAATTACTGATTTTATCTGATTTAATCTTGGCGTTGTGATATCTTCCTAATTTAAAGAATATCATTTGGAGATATATTTTTCGTTATTGATTGATTGAGATTGATTCTTTCCTCGTTTCAGAGAGAGGATAAAACTTAGCGGATAAGCAATAATTACAAATTTGAATTATTAATTAGTAATATTAGAAATTTGGGAGATAATTAGACATGCCAAAAATATGGCATAACACAATCCAAGGGATCAAGCTTGGTATATTTTTTATGAATGTCAGAGCATCTGCAAGAGACTTCTACATTCACTCTTAAAAATAATATAAATAAATAGCTCTTAGCAAGTTATTACATTGGTTTATGTGTCAAACTCCAACAATCCTCTTTATATTAGCTCTTTACTTATAATATATTCATAAATCAACCCCACTATAATCAAAAGTTATGCAAGAATTGGTGGACATGAATAGTTTATTATTAAAATATAAGTTAAGAGCTACTAGTGGCTATTAGAAGTGAGGAGAGAGAAGAGTCTCTTAGTGTTTTTAAGAGCCACTAAAAATTTCTTGGAACAACATTTTCATTCTCTCTCATCATTTTTTGAGTTAAGAGCTCAAGTAGAGAAGCTCTTGAAGATGCTCTCATGAATGGATATTCTTGATACGAGGTCCTAGCAACTTCTAAGGAATCACCCAAATTTCTGCATTACTAGACTGTACTATGTGTAGGGATGGGCGTCGGGGCACTTCGGGGCCGGGGAGTACTATCCCCGCCCCCATCCCCGAATTTAAACCCGATCCACGTCCCCTGCCCGATCCCCGTCGGGGAATATTTTTCATTCCCCGCCCCGGCCCAAACAGGTAACGGGGATCCCCGCGGGGAATCGGGGAATTTTATTTAAAACTAAAAATAATATTAAATAATTTTAAATACTAATTAGTGAGCTTGAATGCACTAAATTAAGATAAAAAAAATATTACTTAAAGAAACAATTATAAATAACATGGAATTGAAGTTATTTACCTACTAAAAAGACAAACATATAAAATTAAAAGATCCTTTTGTTTCCAATATGAAGTATTGGAAATTCATTTATATTAATATATGATTAATACATACATATATATATATATATATATGTATGTATGTATGTATGTATGTATTAAAGTGTGGTGAAATCGAGTCGGGATTGAAAATCGGGCCGGGTAGAGAAAATCGGGGCGGGGGTCGGGGATCGGGGCGGGGACACATAAAAGCCCGGCCCCGGCCCGCTCCCCGATTTTTTTTTAAAATTGTCCCCGCTCCCCGGCCCGTACCCGAAAAAATTCCCGAATCCCCGCCCCGTTCGATGCGGGGATCGGATCGGGATCGGACGGGCCGGGATGAATGCCCATCCCTAACTATGTGCATGAGAGAATGGAAATAGTGCATTTCAAGAAATTGATTAATGCAAGATCGAACAGTAGATCTCAAGAAGACAATTTTGTTGAGAAGGTAACCTCGGTATTACTTTGGCAAACATATACTTCATTCGTTCCATTTTACATGTCTCTTTTGATTTTTTAGTGGTCAGAAACTGGAAAATGCAAGATCCAACGGTAGATCTCAAGAAGACAATTTTCTTGAGAAGGTAACCTTGATTTACTTTGGCAAACATATACTTCATCCATTCCATTTTACATGTCCCTTTTGATTTTTTAGTGGTCAAATTGATCAATTTTTGACTTAATATTAAAAATCATCCAATTATTATTTTTGAAAACTGAAAATTGCACTGTAACATAGATTATATGTACTCTTTGATGATATAATTTTTTTGTAATATAATATATGTAAATTTCAGTCAAATTTTAATCAATTTGATCGTTCAAAAGTCAAAAAGAACATGTATTTTGGGACGGGGAAGTAATAAGGATACCCAAGCTGAAACTACCAATACAACAAAAGAATGGACTACTAAAGCTTGTACTACAAATATTAAGTTTCAATGCGAAAAGTCTGAGGACAACATTGCCTGAAATTGGCAATTCCCGACTTGCAAACTGCGTGGAGTGTTTCATTGAGTGCATTTTGTCATAAGCACAGATAAAAACACAACGACCTAGTGCACCTTTTAGATGAATGAGCCTGAACAAACCATCTGCATTTTTTACCAACCTGCCGTCGAGAGAAAGAACGATGAAGAGGTAAGTTGTTTTTACTCCGAATCTTGATAGTATATTTAGTAGGGAAGGTACATCATTGATGTCACTGTTATGTAACGCAACTTACTTTGAATAAATTTGCGTAGTTACAGTTGCAGAAAGGGAAGTGGGCAGTTTAGCCTGCTTTAGGACTTGTTAGCTCTTCCCACAGCCGAAGAGTCAATCCAACCAAGACGACAGAAATCAACAATCATAATCTGAAATGGAAGTAGGAAAAAAAAATTAGTTACTAACGATACTTTAAATTGATTGGCGATGGGGAAAATGTCACTGTCAAATTTGCAGTTTAGTTCTTCAACAAGTTATTGGAATTAAAAATCTCAATCACCTACCAAATGGAAAGATGCACCAGATTCTAAAAAAAAAAAACAGAGTACAAAGTACAAGCACATGAAAACATATCTACATAGCCATATAAAAAGAAAAAACAAACACATTCAGTTTTGGTGTTTTTTTTTTTCATCAAAGTAAACTACATAAATTTTAATACGACATATACTTTAGGTTGAACTCTCAATCTCTTGCTACAAAGAAATTATATTTATTGGGTTTACAATCCAATGGATCAAGCTTGGTATATTTTTTATGAATGTCAGAGCATCTGTAACAGATTCCTACATTCATTTTTAAAAATAATATAAATAAATAGCTCTTAATAAGTTATCATATTGGTTTATGTGTCAAAATCTAACAATCCTCTTTATATTACCTCTTTACCTATAATATATTCATAAATCAACCCCACTATAATTAAAATATAAGTTAAAAGCTACTAGTGGCTATTAGAAGTGAGAAGAGAGAAAAGTCTCTTAGTGTTTTTAAGAGCAGAGTCTCTTGGAGCAACATTTTCATTCCCTCTTCTCATTTTTTGAGTTAAGAGCTCAAGTAGAGAGTCTCTCGAAGATGCTCTCGAAGATGCTCTCAGGACTGGATATTCTTGATCCGAGGTCCTAGCAACTTCTAAGGAACCACCCAATTTTCTGCATTACTAGACTGTACTATTTGCATGAGAGAATGAAGATAACACATTTCAAGAAATTGGAAAGTGCAAGATCCAACAGTAGATCTCAAGAAGACAATTTTCTTGAGAAGGTAACCTCGGTATTACTTTGGCAAACATATACTTTATCCGTTCCATTTTACATGTTTCTTTTAATTTTTTAGTGATCAGAAATTGGAAAATGCAAGATCCAACGGTAGATCTCAAGAAGACAATTTTTTTTACTAATTAATTGATGTATATTAAAGACAAAAAGTACATAAGCTAGGGGCATACCCCGCGAGAAAGAAAGAGCATAAGCTAATCAGACTAAGAAAACCATTGGCTTACAAAAATTATATACAGTTAAGCCTGGCTAATAGAGCAGAGATATTAAGGATGGATCCTTAGTCACTTGCTTTTGAAAGCATTTACAAGTAAATAGTTTCTCACGGATCGTATTCTTTACAACTAAGGATAGTTGGATCGTAGGTCTGGCTTGACCTTAGTTTAAATGATATGAGCTGAAAATAAGTCCTAAAGACACATTTAATGTTACATTAAATGAACCTGAGTTGGTCCAAGGTCAAAGCCCAACTATGAGGCCCAAAACCTTAATTATGACAATAAATTCGTAATTAATAAATCAGCCAATATAGGACTCCAATAATGAGTCTAAAAGGGAACCAAATCTTTCAAGGAGTAGCCCCAAGACACATGATTCCAATAGAAATCAACATTCTCATGGAAGGATCTAGAATTCCATCTAGAGTGGGTAACTTGTCCACCAAGTTACCGAACCCTACCCTAATTCCAAGGCATCCAATGCCTATATAAAGTGCCTGATCCTTCAACCTTAAACTACGTTTTTATTGGCTTGATTCTTGATATTTGCAAGATACGTAGGCATCTTGTGAGGACGGATCAGTCACGAAACACTTGATCAGCCATAAAAGTTCGAAGCTCTTTCTCAAATCCTAGCAATCAATACACCATACTTTTTATTCCATAACATCTAGCACCGTCTGTGGGAAACGGATATCAACCATGGTTACCACTCAGAGAACACCAACACTTTCTGAAACCACTACCAGTACCACCGGACCCTCAACTATGGAACAGGTACCACCAGGAGCGGGTTCCCAATCTCTGATTACTCAGTCCCAAAACGGACGGATCCCCCGCGGTCTGAAACTCAAACTCAAGGATTGTTGCCTCTAGTTACGAATCCCTCTAGCCAAGGGACAAATCCTTTGTAGATGATAGTTTCCCCTCTTAGAGGCCACACTCTTCCCCCTACATCCCAAATCTCTACCACCGTGATTCCTACAAGCACGAATTCGGTGTATGGGTTACCTAATTACCCCCCGTATCAGGCCGGACCAAGTGGGCACACCCTCCAAATACATGAACCATATCGTCCCATGTACATCAGGGGTTTAGGACCCGACCAAGGCCAGAGTTTCGTGACTATTCCGGCCCGTATTCTGATGATTCCTTGTCTGAAGATGATGATCACGACGAATTCTCGAGGAGGCGACGCGCTAGAAAGGAACCTATTGGGCATTCCTGAAGAGCTCATGACCGGCCACCCATGACCA
The DNA here is from genome assembly GCA_036435485.1 of Saposhnikovia divaricata. Lineage (NCBI taxonomy): Eukaryota > Viridiplantae > Streptophyta > Magnoliopsida > Apiales > Apiaceae > Saposhnikovia > Saposhnikovia divaricata. Next base: position 82,075,476 of record CM071598.1, read on the forward strand.
CCATGGAGAAAATCAAGGCTCATGAAGCCAAGATTCAGAGGTTGAAGGAGGACATGGCTAGAGAGCAGCAAAGGCAGAATCGCCCCCCTCCGAGGTCAGGAAAGATTCCCTTTGTAGACTTGGAAGGACCAATATGGAAGGAAAAGAGGACCGAGGGTCCTAGGAACAAAACTACCAGGGCAGAGATCCCAAAGGGAGATCCCAAAGACCTGATGCAACAAGGAGATCCCGATGATCCGACCCCTCCATTCACCGAGGAGGTGATGAATGCCCATATATCTCGGAAGTTTAAGATGCCCACCATAAAGACCTATGATAGAACGGGAGACCCCGCTAACCACATAAGGACATTCTCTAACGCACTACTAATGCAACCCATCAGCGATGCTCTAAAGTGTAGGGCGTTTCCCCAAACCCTAACTGGCATGGCGCAACGCTGGTATAGTCGTCTACCCCCGAACTCTATTGTCTCTTTCAAGGAGCTGAGCACTACCTTCATTAACCACTTCATTGGCGGAAGGATTAATGAGAAGGATTCCGCATCCCTTATGACCGTAATACAAGGGAAGAATGAAAGTCTCAGAGATTATCTCAAGCGGTTCACCAAGGAGACTCTCGCAATTACCGATTTGGAAAAAAAAGTGGCCATGGTAGCCCTACAGAATGGAACATCAAATATTTTCTTCAAGATGTCATTGGCTAAGCACCACCCCGAGAGCATGACTGAGGTCCAACAAAGGGCAAGTAAGTATATCAAAGTTGAGGATAGTCTAAAGAAGGAAGCATCAATGGGAAACACCGGGAAGGGTGACAATTCTAGGAAGCGAAAGACGGAACAAGAATATTATGGGAGAGATAAATACCCACGCACGAACAGAGATTCTTATTCGGCTCCTAAAAAGGGGAATCCAGGGTAGAGGTTTACGGAATATGCAAGGTTGAACGCCCCGAGGAGTCAAATCCTAATGGATATAGAGAAGGATAGGGACGTACGATGGCCGAAGCCACTACGGACTGATCCTGAGAAAAGAAATAAGAACCAGTATTGCCGGTTCCATAAAGATGTGGGACACGACATCGAGGACTGTAGACAGCTAAAAGACAAGATTGAATTCCTAATCCGGAGAGGAAAACTGGATAAATTTTGTAAAGATGGGGATCGAGGGAACCCACGATGGGATAATGATAAGAGAGATGATGATCATAATCATAATCCGTAGCCCCGAGGGCCGGTGATAAATATGATTTTCGGTGGCCCAATAGCGGCCGGGTCAAGCAAAAATTCCAGAAAGGCGTATACACGAGAGGTGCTGCACATTGTGGGAGAAGTACCGAAGCGTGCAAAGACAGAAGTTGTAATTGGATTTGATGACTCGGACCTTGAAGGGGTGAAGTTCCCCTACGATGATCCGCTGGTTATCTCACCCGTGATAGGCAACTCCCAAGTGAAAAGATTCTTGATAGACAATGGGGCTTCAGTGGACATTCTTTTCCATGATGCCTTCTTGAAAATGGGGTATACTGAATCTCAGCTGATACCATCGAATATGCCCATATACGGGTTTAATGGAGTGGAGTCGAAGGTTAAAGGGACAATTCAACTACCCATGACTATAGAGCGGGAGCCAAGGGAAGCCATTCAGATGTTGAATTTCTTAGTCATTAAGGCCAGCTCCACCTACAATGCTATCCTGGGTAGAACGGGACTTCATGCGTTCAAGGCGGTTGCCTCTACCTATCACCTGAAGTTGAAGTTCCCAACCAGAAATGGAGTAGGAGAAAAGAAGGAGATCAAAAAATGGCAAGGAGTTGTTATGTGGCCGCTTTAAGGCCTGATGGAACCGGGGGGTAGGTCCTTCCGAATGAGGATATGGACGTCCGCGAGGATGAAGAGCAGCGAAGAAAGCCGATAGAGGATTTGGTTCCCATACCATTGGAGATAGGGGATCCTAAAAAAGCTACCTACATTGGGGCATCTCTGAAAGACCCCTTACGAAGCAATCTGATTATCTTCTTACAAGATAACAATGATGTGTTTGCATGGACAACAGCCGATATGCCAGGGATAAATCCCCAACCGATAACACACAACTTGAATGTGGATCCAGAACGGAAGACGGTGAAATAAAAGAAGAGAAATTTTGCACCCGAGAGGCAAGAGGCCATAAAACAGGAGGTTGACAAACTCTTAGAGGCGGGGTTCATTGAGGAAATCCAGTTCCCGGAATGGTTGGCAAATCCTGTGATGGTCAAAAAGGCCAATGGAAAGTGGAGGATATGCATAGACTTCACTGATCTGAATGATGCATGCCCAAAGGACTGTTTTCCCTTGCCAAGGATTGATATGTTGATAAATGCCACGATTGGGCATGAGATGCTGAGTTTCATGGATGGCTTTAGTGGCTACAACCAAATTAAGATGCATAAGGACGACATTCCTAAGGTATCATTCATCACTGACTTTGGTATGGATTGTTATCTAGTTATGGCCTTTGGGCTGAAGAAAGCAGGGGCCACCTATCAGAGGTTAGTAAATAAAATCTTTGCCCATCTCATTGGAAAGACTATGGAAGTTTATGTGGATGATATGTTGGTGAAAAGCCTATGCAAGGTAGATCACGTCGAGCACCTACATGAGGCATTCGAGGTGTTGAGGCACCACAAGATGATGTTTAATCCGGCCAAGTACGCCTTCGGCATTGGGTCAAGGAAGTTTTTGGGTCTCATGGTCTCAATGCGTGGAATTGAGGCTAACACCGACAAATCAAGGCTATCCTAGATATGGAACCACCACGTTCCATAAGGGACGTACAGAAGTTAACTAGGAGGATTGCAGCATTGGGGAGATTCATCTCCAAATTTGGGGACAAGTGCTTATGTTCTTCAAAAATTTAAAATATGTAAAAAACTTTGAATGGATAGAGGAAAGCCAAGAGGCCTTTGAGCAGGTGAAGAAGTATATGGCCGAGGCCCCGTTGTTGGCCAAGCCAAGTATGAGAGAAATCCTCAATCTTTACTTGACAATCTCGGATCAAGCCGTGAGCGCTGCACTTGTGAAGGAGGAAGACAAGGTTCAAAAATCGGTATATTATGTGAGCAAGGTTTTACATGGAGCAAACCTGAATTACTCTACCATTGAGAAGTTTGCCTTAGTGTTGGTGACTGCCTCTAGGAAGTTACGACCCTATTTTCAGGCACATAAGATCGAGGTCCTTATAGGACAACCACTGAGGAATATTTTGCACAGCCCTAAAGGCAGTGGTAGGCTCATCAAGTGGGAAATTGAGTTGGGAGAATTTGATGTTAAGTACAAGCCAAGGACGGCCATTAAAGCCCAGGCATTGGCTGACTGCGTGGTTGAATGTACCATCGACAACCAGGAAGTCGGGGGGCAGGAGATACCTTAGGAAGGCAATAAGCTGCATAAGGAGGGTAAGGAACTCATGTCCGAGGAGAATGAATATTGGATGCTCTATTTTTATGGGGCATCAAAAACAAAAACAAGCGGTGCGGGTCTCATCCTGGCAAAGTCCCGATGGGTTCACGATTGAATACGCCCTGAAGTTGGACTTCCAAACAACCAATAATGAATTTGGAGCACTAAGGGTCAAGAATCTTAAAGTTTGTGGAGACTCGAGGCTAGTTGTTGCCCAAGTCAATGGAGAGTTTGAAGCAAGGGATAAAGCCATGGCCAAGTATTTAAGGCTTGTGAAAGCAGTGATGACTCAGTTTAATAAGTGCTACATAGAGCACGTTCCTAGGGAGGAAAACATCAAGGTCGATTGTAAGAACCCTAATTTTTATAATATTTTTTTTATATAATGTCATATGACATTGTGAATTTGGAACCTTTTGAGTCACCCATGTGGTTTAATGGAATTGATTATCTGAGAAATTTATGTTGTTACATTCACTGTGTAAGAGAAAGGGAAGATTGTTGAAGGCATGAGGCCTATTGCTATTAAGAGTTATAAAACTTGAGATTTGAGAGTTATTAGAGTATTAAAAGATTTTTAAGAGACTATGACAAGGGGTTATGGATATTCAAGGAATTTACACAATTAAGTACTTAAGGAATTACAAGGAAATCTCTACGTGACAAAATATTATTACGAGGAGTTTAATTAAGATACGTTATGAAATGAGGATTAAGTGACAAGCATTGGTGGAGGAATAATAATACAAGGAAGGATATTACATGCAAGTCTCATGTAACTAGATTGTTAGAAAAGCAAACTAGAAAAGCAAAAGCAACCAATGTATAGTAACTAGTTGGTGCATTATCCTAGGAGACAAGAGGGTATGGTGGGTGGCTAACCTACCACCTAGAGTGGCAACATGAGACACAATACATATACACTTTAATACATATCACAATAATACACTACATTATTCCAACCAACCAAGCAAGCAACTCTCTCTCTCTCTCCCCATTACTAAAACTCTCGGCCAAAGCTTCCAAGGAAGAAGAAGAAATTTTTTTCTTCAACTTCCCCTCACTTACAAATCAAGGCAAAATTCCTAGGTCTTCTACACACTATAAAGAAGGTATTCTATGAGTTTCAAACCATTTTGTCCATCCAATGTTGAGATATTAATTGTTGAAGATAGAGTGAATAGTAACCAAGTGTGTTTATCTTTTAGATCTTGAAGGATTAAGGGTTGTAGGAGCTCATCTAAGTGTTCTTAGAGACTATAAAGCTCATCCAAGGTTCCTAGGCACTCAAGAAGGTATACAATCCTCACCCCTCTTAGCCATGGATTATTTATGATGTATATTGTTAGATCTAAGAATCTTAGTGTAAATCTTGGTTACAAGAGTTATGGATGATGAAAATCTTGGGGTTATATGTTGTTGATGTGATTTTAAAGCTTGTACTTAGTGTATATAACCCCATGTGTGCCATAGAGAATAATCTTGGTGGTTTTGATGATAGGTGTGATGTATAAAGTTCTTGGATGTTTGAGTAAGGATAGGTGCTGTGTAAAATTTTTGGGAGCATGTACTGTCTTGTAGGAGGGTTTTGAACCCCTAAATATTGTCTCCCGAGGTCCTAATGCATATGGTTAGAAAGGTATTTGAATGTAGTTTCCAGAAATGTAAGGTTCATGACTAGGTGATGTATAGATTTTGAGTTATGACCCGAGAAGTGAAGAGTGGTTCTGGAATCCGGACTGCACTATATGGTCCACTTGTGAGCCCTCTTTAGACCCCTAAAAATTTATGTAGGATCATGGAAAAATTAGGAGGGCTAGTAATTGCAGTGGTAGAGGTTACCCAAAAAGAATTGGATTAAAATATGTATTTTTCAATTTTATAAAAATGTTAGAGTAAAGTTCCCACAAGTGAAAAAGTCGTAAGAGGAGTTAGTTGAGTATGATTTTAAGGAGGAATTAATACGCTTCGAATGTGGTAACCAAACTAAGTCAAATAAGTGACGAGCATAATCGAGTGATGGCATGAACCTATAGTGGGGCTAGAGAGTCATAGGACGAAGTCATTAAGTTAGTTTTGTGTCCTCTAAAAACCTTGTAATTAAAAGGTATTGTTAAGGTACTAACGAACGACTATTGGTTATGTATAGGTCTTCATTCCACTCCGCAAGCTCGACCACCCCAACCTCACCAAGGCAAGTTTACTTTTCAAAACTTATATATAAGGATTTTCACTGTTGTGTTTGTGGCTTTCAAACGTATTATATGCTTATGCTTTACGAGATTATGTTGAAGTTTGAGATTTATGCATATATGTTTGTACACCCTTGAACTTAGAATGAAAATGTTTCTTCGGACAACGACTCTAGCTATAGAGGTCGTAGCGGTCCAAATATACTATTGACCGGGGAGCGGTATATTATTGTATCGTGATTAAATTGCGAAAACCCGAAGGGTCATTCGGGAAGTATCGTATACTTAAGTATTTATTATTTTTATATTATTATAAATACTCAAAAATATCTATCTTGGATTAAAAGCTTATCTAATTAAATAATTATTTTATTAATGATTTATATTAAATCTTAAAATATCATTTATTAATTGTTGTTCATTATTTTAAAGACAAAACTAATCCAAGATACCTTTAGCATTTTCAAACTCGAACTCTTTCGAAGCCAAAACATTTTCGAAAACCCCCGGTCAGGTTTTGTTTCTTGTACACTTTTCAAGAATTATCGGTCGACTGATGTCGGACCTCGACTACTCAATTTTCAATCAAAATAAAGTTTTTAAAAGAAAAAGAAAAAGGGGACTCTGGCAGGTGTGGGAATCGTTGACGAACGATTCCCGGGATGTGTAAGCGGCCGTGAGCCAGGCGGTCCATAAATTATTATTCCGGCCCAGGTGTTGCCGAAGGATGATTATGGATGTAGTTTTCATCGAGGGTGATTACGGATGTAGTTTTCACCCGAGGATAGTTACGGATGTAGTTTCTATCCTTCTACCGGTTTGATGAGAAAGATGTTGACTTCATGCAGTATCTAGAACTGCAAGTTTACTTTGAAAACAAGGGCACGTATTGGTGCACCTTTGAAATTTATCAACGATGACAAATGATTTTATAATCGATTGATATAAACGAGTTTAATAACTGCTAAACACATATAATGTTATATTGCTTACCTTATACATATATTTCTTGCTGAGCTATAGTTGCTCACTCTTGCTTGTTTTCAAATTTACAAAAACAACAGTTAAGAGAAATGGCAAGACCCAGACAGACTGTCCGAAAGCAGGTGACTAGGCCCGAGACGGCAGTTAAGATTCCACCGGTAGGCCCCATTAGCCGGATTGGTTGGCAACTTTTGTTAGTACGTTTTATTTATAAGTATGACCTGTGCAAGGCAGTGTACCGTAACAAACATTCAAGCCACTAACACCGCTTCATATAGAAGTGTTGTTGGTAGCATAAATGCTATTTAATTTAGTCTGTAATAACTCTAAAGCTTTTACTTTTGTTCAATCAAGTGTATGACGTTTCTGAGACTCTAACCTGTGTGGGTGTGTGTGTGCGGTGTGAGTTTTATTGCGGGGTCGATGGCTGTTATATACATTATGTGCAAGAACAGGTATGTTATTAATGGAAAATGGACTGTGAGCGCCTAGATCTCCGACCCCGGATCTGGGGGCGTCACAAAAATGGTATCAGAGCGAGGTTACAGTTCTCAGAAATGATAGTAATTTAAGAAAGTAACCCTAATAATAATAATAATAATAACCCTAATAACAACCCTAATAATACCTAGAACTCTCATCGAGTTTGCAGTCGGGTTATCGGATATATCCCTGACTTTAAGGCCCGTGAGGGAACTACTCTTTAAACTTTTCTTTATGGTTAGCGACCCACCTTATTTCCCTTGTGTAGATGGCGGAGATACCAGACCCTGAGGCCTATGAGAGAGAGCATGATGAGGCACTGATGCGAGATACCGAGGATCCTGAGGAGGACATGGGTGCTGACCCTGAGCTTGGCCCCTGGATTACGCTGATAGGAGATACTGATGATGAGGATCCCGATGAGGAGCCCTTTGAGCCTGAGCCTGTTACCCCCTCCCCTATAGCTACTGACGAGGAGAGTGTGTGATCTGGTGAGGGCCATGTTGTGTCACCCCCACCCTCTCCGCAGTCATCGAGCCCTATTTCATCGGATGATGACTTCGAGGATGATACTTCTGGCGAGGAGGAGCTTGACCCTACCCCTGCTCCTGCTCCTGTCCCTGCCATACCACCCCCACCGCTGGACCTACCCCCGGTGTCGGGCGCTGAGCACGCCTTTGTTGTGCAGTTCCTGACCCGAGACCTACTTTCTGCTGAGGCAAGACTTAATGAGGCGAGGCGGGCACTAGTGGAGGAGCGCGAGGCGCGACTGAGGATTCAGGCTGAGATGAGGACTGCTGTTTCTAGGAGGACTAGAGCTCGACTCCATTGGATTGAGAGGAGGAGTCACGCGAGGATTATCGGTTTGGGAGTCCGCGGGGGCGGAGTGGTCCAGGCCAGGGATGCTAGGCGTGTTGTGCGTCGTGCATTTTCCCGGGTGAGGGTCTTGCTCCGTCGCGGGGAGGCACCATGATGTGTTATGGATAGCTCAGTCCTCTGGGTTTAGATGACATTAGTGTGTCGATTTTGCGGGATAGTTGACTTGTGCAGTGGTATCCTTTCTGACCAGTGGATGAGTAGACTGACCTACATATATGTAGATATGACTTCAGATAGTATGTACAGATGTAGCCCTGTTTTTGTGTAGCCCTAACTATTCAGATGATGTACTTGTTATTGTTCCACTTTTGTTAGACCTTGATATTGGGACCATGTGTTAGGCTTTAACATCCAAGCTATGTGATGACTCTGTATCGTATTTATCTAGTTCAGTTTCCTTGACATTGTCTCAACTGCTTTACTTTCCGATGCCATGCTTTACTGTTTTGATATACAACTGTGAATATACAATTTCTACAAGCCACAAATACAACCATGCTATTTTAAATTTGCGACATGCGATTTCAAATTGTTCTCTACAAATTTCCAAAATGTTCCTACAAATTTTAAAATAAATTTTCAAATATATATATATGTATATATATATATATATATATTCCTATTAGTCGAAGTTTTGAAATCTCGAAAACTCCTGCAAATGTTTTCGAACCACATAGCGATTTTCCCCAAAAATGTTTTGACGTTTTATCACCATCATCAGGTTATTAAAACTTTTGCAATTTCCACCCTTATAAGGAGGGACGATACGTTCCTGACTCCTGTAAACGCTGTCAAGTAATTGGAAAACCCTAACCCATTTCTTGTTTCATTATCAGAATCATGCAACCCAGAAGAATGAACACTCGAGCTCACCTGGTCAGTTCTGAAGGCCAGGGTAGCCACCATGGGGCCGGAGGCCACCAGAACCATGAGAGGGAGGACTTGAGCCTGAGCGAGGATGAGGGCAGCGATTATAACTTGTATGATAACTCTGAGTATGACGAGGAAGAAGCTGGTGATGACACCCGAGAGGTAGAATATCCAAGGGGAGGCCCTATGGAACAATTCATGGAACTACTTAGGTAGAACTTGGACCGTCCCCCGGTTCAGCAACCACCCAGCAATGCGAATGCAAATGCCTTCCGGAATTTCAAATCCCTAAAACCCCCGAAATTCAAGGGAACTGCTGACCCGGTTGAGGCAAGAGCCTGGTTGAAGGAAATGGAAAATTCTTTCGAGATACTAGGAGTCGCTGAGGGGCAGAAGACTATTTTCGCCACCTACCTCCTGAAGGGTGAGGCAAACTACTGGTGGGAAGCTAAGAGGAATTTGGAGGGAAGAGGTGTGGTGACCTGGGAGAGGTTTAGCGAGCTGTTCTTGGAAAAGTACTTCGCTAGGTTCATGGAGACCCAAATGGAGCTGAAGTTCTTGGAACTAAATCAAGGTAACATGACGGTGGCCGAGTATGAGGCCAAATTTACTGAGTTGTCAAGGTTTGTGCTAGAGTATGTGAACACTGAGGCAGAGAGGGCCCGAAGATTTCAACTGGGGCTAAAGCAATGGATTCAGAATCGTGTGGCGGTTCTTGAGCTGACAGACTATGCCACCCTGGTACAGAAATCATCAATTATTGAGGCTGGGAGTGAGCAGATGCAGAAGGAGAGGGAAGGAAAGAAGAGGAAGTTTGATAATCGAAAGGGAAACTCTGCGGGTGGGAGCTTTCCGAGCAAATTTAAGTGAGTGGCGATATCCCAGTCCAGCAGAAACTTTGGGACCAAGAGAGCTGAAAGTTGGAGTGTGGGTCAGGGCGACCGGCCACAGGGATCGTCTTACTCTACCCCGTCTCGAACCCTACCCCCGGATTGCAATAAGTATGGAAGGAAACAAGCGGGCGTGTGTAACCTACAGGATGTGAAGTACTTCAAGTGTGGGTTGACAGGACATTATGCTAACGCCTGTCGAGGAACTAGTAACAACACCAATGCCGGAGGCAATTGCTTCAAGTGTGGGAAACCAGGGCACCGAATGAGGGAATGTTTGTCCTCTGGGCCAGCTGCGTCAAGAGTGAGTGGAACTGCTTCTAAGAAGCACCCTATTGCAAGAACTTTTAACATGACGGTGCAAGATGCCGTGAGGAACACGGATGTGATTGCAGGTACCCTACTACTCAACTCAGTTAAGGCAAATGTTTTATTTGATTTGGGAGCTACCAAGTCTTTCATATCCCTAGATTTTGTATGTCAGTTAGACCTTAAGGCTGAACCATTGAAAGACAAACTACAAGCAGAGATAGCTAATCGTGAAATTATCCCTGTTAACCAAGTATATCTAGGTTGTGACCTAGAAATAGGAGGGCGACACTTTCGGGTAGATTTAATACCTTTTAAACTAGGAGAGTTCGACGTAATAGTAGGTATGGATTGGTTGACAACCCACGGAGCCCAGATTGATTGTGTAAAGAAGAAAGTGAGTTTGAGACTGCCAGGGGACGAGGAAGTAGTGTTTAGCGGAAAACGGCAAAACCAAAAGTTCCTGACTGTGATTCAAACTAAGAAGCTGTTACGTAAAGGATGTGAAGCCTATTTAGCCTATGTGAAAGATACCAAGAAGAAGGCACCAAATCTTCAGGAAATCCCTGTCGTTAATGAGTTCGCAGACGTATTTTCGGATGATCTTCTAGGACTACCACCTGATAGAGACATTGAGTTCGCTATAGACTTAGTTCCTGGTACGGCCCCAATCTCGAAAGCCCCATATAGGCTAGCCCCAGTGGAGATGAAAGAATTGGCCAGTTAGTTACAAGAGTTGTTGGATAAAGGGATGATAAGACCTAGTGTGTCACCGTGGGGAGCCCCGGTGTTATTCGTGAAAAAGAAGGATGGCAGTATGAGATTATGTATAGACTACAGGGAGTTGAGTAAGGTGACTATAAAGAATAAGTATCCCTTGCCCAGGATAGATGACCTGTTTGATCAACTAAAGGACGCCGTTTATTTTTCCAAAATCGATTTGAGGACCGGGTACCACCAGTTAAGGATTAAGCCAGAAGATATACCAAAGACGGCCTTTCGCACCCGGTATGGACACTATGAGTTTCTAGTGATGTCGTTTGGGTTAACGAATGCCCCCGCAGCTTTCATGGACTTAATGAACCGAGTCTTCAAGAAGTACTTGGACAAGTGTGTTATAGTCTTCATCGATGACATCTTGATTTATTCCAAGACGAAGGATGAGCATGCCGAGCACTTGAGAATTGTGTTGGGAGCATTGAGAGAAGAAAAGCTGTACGCTAAGTTCTCGAAGTGTGAATTTTGGTTGAGGGAAGTTCAGTTTTTAGGGCATGTGATTAGTGATCAAGGCATCCTAGTGGACCCAGCCAAAATAGAGGCTGTATCAAATTGGGAGAGACCAACCACTCCGACAGAGGTGAGAAGTTTTATTGGATTGGCTGGCTACTAGAGGAGGTTTGTCCAAGACTTTGCCAAGATAGCAGCCCCTTTGACCCGACTAACTCGCAAGACCGAGAAGTTTGTGTGGACTGAAAAATGCGAAGAGAGCTTTCAAGAGTTGAAGAAGACGTTGGTGACAGCACCAGTACTAGCCCTACCCGATGATAAGGGAGAATTTGTGATTTATAGCGACGCATCCCATAAAGGTTTAGGGTGTGTGCTTATGCAGCACGGTAAAGTGATTGCGTATGCGTCCAGACAGCTTAAGGAGTACGAGATAAGATACCCCACCCATGATTTGGAATTAGCGGCGATAGTCTTCGCTTTGAAGATCTGGAGGCATTATGTTTATGGAGAAAAGTGTGAAATCTACACGGATCACAAGAGCTTAAAGTACATATTCACTCAGAAAGAGTTAAACATGAGACAGAGGAGATGGCTAGAGCTAATCAAGGATTATGATTGTGAGATTCATTATCACCCAGGGAAGCCAACGTGGTGGCCGATGCACTTAGCCGAAAGGAGAAATTCAAGATGATAACGTCAGTGGACGAGTTGATCAAGGATTTTGATAAACTGGAGATTGAAGTGAGGTTACCAGGAACTGGACAAGAGAGTTTAAGGGAAATAAGAGTCCAACCACCGCTATTGGAAAAGATTAAGTTATGCCAGGAAAAGAAGATAGAAGAAGAAAAGAATTCGATGGAGGGAATTTTGACGGGTGAGGAAATTAAGTGTGAAATGGACGGGAATGGAGTTAGAAGGTATGCATCTAGGATATGGATCCCGAATGTTCAGGAATTAAACGACGAGATTTTGCAAGAGGCTCATAGTTCAAGGTACTCAATTCACCCTGGAGGCACTAAGATGTATAGAGATCTGAGAGAATACTATTGGTGGCCAAATATGAAGAAGGACGTGGCAGAGTGGGTAAGTAAATGCTTGACATGTCAAAGAGTGAAGGCCGAACACCAGAGGCCCAGTGGATTGTTGCAACCCATAGAGATACCCGAGTGGAAGTGGGAGCATATTGCGATGGACTTTATGGTCGGACTACCAAGGACCAAGACTAATCATGATGCCATTTGGGTAATTATCGATAGATTGACCAAATCAGCACATTTTCTTCCAATTAACGAGAGATACACTGTCGACAGGTTAGTCGATATTTACTTAAAGGAAATCGTGGTTAGGCATGGGGTTCCTGTGAGTATTGTGTCGGACAGAGACCCGAGATTCAACTCCAGGTTCTGGAGGAGTTTTCAGGATTGTGTGGGGACCAAGTTAAACATGAGTACTGCATACCACCCCCAATCAGACGGACAGAGCGAGAGAACCATCCAGACTATAGAGGACATGTTGAGAGTATGTGCCATAGATTTTAAGGGAAGTTGGGATGACCACTTGCCGTTGATCGAGTTTTCCTACAACAACAGTTACCATGCGAGTATAGGAATGCCCCCATTTGAAGCCTTATACGGACGAAGATTTCGATCTCCCTTGTGTTGGGAAGAGGTTAGAGAGCGAAAGATTTTAGGGCCCAAACTGGTCCAACAGACAAGAGAAACTATCGAACTTATACGAGGACGGCTGGTAGCAGCCCAGGATAGATAGAAGAAATATGCAGACCAGAACTGCAAGGACAAGGAATATGAGGTAGGAGAGTTCGTGATGCTAAATGTATCACCGTGGAAGGGATTGATGAGATTTGGAAAGAAAGGGAAGCTAAGCCCGAGGTTTATAGGACCTTTTGAGATTTTGAGGCGTGTTGGAAAGTTAGCCTATGAACTAGCCTTGCCCCCGAGCTTGCAGCAAGTGCATAATGTGTTTCACGTGTCCATGCTACGACCCTAACACACGGACTTTCGGCATGTGATAGAATACGACCAGATAGACCTACAGCCAGATTTGACTTATGTGGAGAAACCAGTGGAAATCATGGATAGAAAAGAACAAGTGCTGAGGAACAAGGTTGTCAAACTACTGAGAGTTTTGTGGAGGAACCAGAATGTCGAAGAATCAACATGGGAACTAGAGAGCACGATGCGTGACAAGTACCCCCAACTGTTTTCAACCTGATTCCGGGACGGAATCCTTTTAAGGAGGGGAGGCTGTAAGAACCCTAATTTTTTGTAATATTTTTTTTTATATAATGTCATATGACATTGTGAATTTGGAACCTTTTGAGTCACCGATGTGGTTTAATGGAATTGATTATCTGAGAAATTTATGTTGTTACATTCACTGTGTAAGAGAAAGGGAAGATTGTTGAAGGCATGAGGCCTATTGCTATTAAGAGTTATAAAACTTGAGATTTGAGAGTTATTAGAGTATTAAAAGATTTTTAAGAGACTATGACAAGGGGTTATGGATATTCAAGGAATTTACACAATTAAGTACTTAATGAATTACAAGGAAATCTCTACGTGACAAAATATTATTACGAGGAGTTTAATTAAGATACGTTATGAAATGAGGATTAAGTGACAAGCTTTGGTGGAGGAATAATAATACAAGGAAGGATATTACATGCAAGTCTCATGTAACTAGATTGTTAGAAAAGCAAACTAGAAAAGCAAAAGAACCAATGTATAGTAACTAGTTGGTGCATTATCCTAGGAGACAAGAGGGTATGGTGGGTGGCTAGCCTACCACCTAGAGTGGCAACATGTGACACAATACATATACACTTTAATACATATCACAATAATACACTACATTATTCCAACCAACCAAGCAAGCAACTCTCTCTCTCTCCCCATTACTAAAACTCTCGTCCAAAGCTTCCAAGGAAGAAGAAGAAATTTTTTTCTTCAACTTCCCTTCACTTACAAATCAAGGCAAAATTCCTAGGTCTTCTACACACTATAAAGAAGGTATGCTATGAGTTTCAAACCATTTTGTCCATCCAATGTTGAGATATTAATTGTTGAAGATAGAGTGAATAGTAACCAAGTGTGTTTATCTTTTAGATCTTGAAGGATTAAGGGTTGTAGGAGCTCATCTAAGTGTTCTTAGAGACTATAAAGCTCATCCAAGGTTCCTAGGCACTCAAGAAGGTATACAATCCTCACCCCTCTTAGCCATGGATTATTTATGATGTATATTGTTAGATCTAAGAATCTTAGTGTAAATCTTGGTTACAAGAGTTATGGATGATGAAAATCTTGGGGTTATATGTTGTTGATGTGATTTTAAAGCTTGTACTTAGTGTATATAACCCCATGTGTGCCATAGAGAATAATCTTGGTGGTTTTGATGATAGATGTGATGTATAAAGTAAGTTCTTGGATGTTTGAGTAAGGATAGGTGCTGTGTAAAATTTCTGGGAGCATGTACTGTCTTGTAGGAGGGTTTTGAACCCCTAAATCTTGTCTCCTGAGGTCCTAATGCATATGGTTAGAAAGGTATTTGAATGTAGTTTCCAGAAATGTAAGGTTCATGATTAGGTGATGTATAGATTTTGAGTTATGACCCGAAAAGTGAAGAGTGGTTCTGGAATCCGGACTGCACTATATGGTCCACTTGTGAGCCCTCTTTAGACCCCTAAAAATTTATGTAGGATCATGGAAAAATTAGGAGGGCTAGTAATTGCAGTGGTAGAGGTTACCCAAAAAGAATTTGATTAAAATATGTATTTTTCAATTTTATAAAAATGTTATAGTAAAGTTCGCACAAGTGAAAAAGTCGTAAGAGGAGTTAGTTGAGTATGATTTTAAGGAGGAATTAATACGCTTCGAATGTGGTAATCAAACTAAGTCAAATAAGTGACGAGCATAATCGAGTGATGGCATGAACCTATAGTGGGGCTAGAGAGTCATAGGACGAAGTCATTAAGTTAGTTTTGTGTCCTCTAAAAACCTTGTAATTAAAAGGTATTGTTAAGGTACTAACGAACGACTATTGGTTATGTATAGATCTTCATTCCACTCCGCAAGCTCGACCACCCCAACCTCACCAAGGCAAGTTTACTTTTCAAAACTTATATATAAGGATTTTTACTGTTGTGTTTGTGGCTTTCAAACGTATTATATGCTTATGCTTTACGAGATTATGTTGAAGTTTGAGATTTATGCATATATGTTTGTACACCCTTGAACTTAGAATGAAAATGTTTTTTCGGACAACGACTCTAACTATAGAGATCGTAGCGGTCCAAATATACTATTGACCGGGGAGCGGTATATTATTGTATCGTGATTAAATTGCGAAAACCCGAAGGGTCATTCGGGAAGTATCGTATACTTAAGTATTTATTATTTTTATATTATTATAAATACTCAAAAATATCTATCTTGGATTAAAAGCTTATCTAATTAAATAATTATTTTATTAATGATTTATGTTAAATCTTAAAATATCATTTATTAATTGTTGTTCATTATTTTAAAGACAAAACTAATCCAAGATACCTTTAGCGTTTTCAAACTCGAACTCTTTCGAACCCAAAACATTTTCGAAAACCCCCGGTCAGGTTTTGCTTCTTGTACACTTTTGAAAGGATATCTTCAATATATTATTTATTTTGGCATTTGTACGATTTAACATAAAATTTAATTACACTTAGTTATCCTCTCCACTAGGTCATTAATTTTAATTGATTCCGTCAAAAGATTAAAGCCATCTCTAGCAATATCTATTTTTAATTATAAGAGATATTCCATTATTGTGAAAAATCAAATTATACTTTCATGGAATATATCTCTACACCAAGGCAATACGATCGAAAAAGAAATATTAAGATGTGATATTTTTTAGATCTTCGTTGCAAAAATTTATAAGGCGACAGGCTCGAACAAAGAATATTTGAGGATTAATATTCTTTAGAGAACCCGTGCTATATTTAAAAACGATCAGTTTTTATTCGAAAATTTCCCGCCTTAGCACTCAAAATGTTTTTATCCTCAAGAATATTAATATTCAGTGGTAGAATATTAATACTCATTTTTATCTCGTGCTAGAAATATTTAAAGTAATTTTTCTCCCGCTTCTTTAATTTATTCTAGTTTCGGAGAAAATTATTTTAAGTACTCAAAAAAAATTTTCTACACTCTAAATATATTTTATATATTAGGAAATATATTCTAAGTATTTATTCTAGTCAAAACATTGGTCAAAAGATGTATCTATTTCATAAAAAGACCAATCGTATTTTATTCGGAACCAAAACCTTATTTAATCGAATTAAATCCAAATAAAATACTTCCACTTGCTAGAATGACTTGAAACTTGAAATGGGTCACTTAAATGTTATTTTATATGCATGGTAAAAGTTTCATAATTTTCGGAGAATTTTGGTCCGGGTACGAAAATCGAGGCAGTGGGTCCACGTTTGACCACGTTTGACTAAGTCAACATTGACCAATTTTGACCAAAACTTCCAGAATTTCATTTTATGATATTCTTAAATGCTCCATAATTTTAGAATTATTTATTGGGAATTTTCGTATTAATCGGGTATTTAATTAACGAGATATGTTACGTATTTATTCGTTAATTGATAAGAGTCCGATACAATATATTAAGGGGATAAGATCAGCTGAGATATTTATGTAGAAAACTACCCCCATTTGCAAAGAAACACAATACCACTCCAAACAAACACAAAACCACTTTCCACCTCATCAATCCAAGTGCTTTTCATCTCAACCACTCCTTTTTCCTTCAATCCTCACCCTTCCTTCCACCCAACCCCTCCTATAAATAAACCCCCTCCCCCAACCATTTCTAATAAGCTAAAGAGCCAAATAATTGCTGGGATTTTTGAAGTGTGAGCTCTCTCAATATATCCAAACACTCTCTACACCCACTTCATCTCAAAAACCTTCTATTTCTTATATACACTCAAATATATACAAGGTTTTTGTTCCATAAAGCTTAGTTCATCCAACCAAGCTCTCTCCCACCTAGCAAGCTCCTCTACCACTACAATCCGGCCTCCCGAAGGGCTGCCCAAGTTCGACCATAAGCCAAAATCCGGCCGAACCTCCGGCGAATTTTTCCGGCGAACTTTTTCCGGCGATATCCAAAAGTGGTAATTTTTAGCTTCATTATTCGAGTCTTAACCAACCATATTTTATATACATATAAGAGCTCTATACCTTCATCTCATATTCTTTATAAAGCTCTTATATCGGATCTCAAATCGAGACCATAAAAATCCGTACAAGGATTAAATTTCGAACAAAACGATTCGAAATATTAAAACACCTCAAAAAGAAGTTATATTTGATGACGGTAAAATAATTACATCGAGCTTGATTTAATTCCCTTCTATCACCTTAGTGTTCCGAGGGAAAAGAATCTAAAAGCCTTAATTAATTAAATCTTTAACGCACTTACTTTGGCCATTATTGTTATTGTGATATATATAATTGTGCTAAAGCGTGATTTGTTTCCCTTCTATCACCTCTAGTGTTCCGGGGGAAATAAGTTGTTAAGCTTCTATTTATATATTTTGCGCACTCTTTTCTTCTAGTCCTCACACTTGTGAGTGATACTACTTTAAACGCGTAATAGCGTGGCGAAAGCCGTATATATATTTTTCGCACTTTTTCTTCTCGTCCTCACACTTGTGAGTGATTTTTACCTTCCGCACC
The DNA here is from genome assembly GCA_036435485.1 of Saposhnikovia divaricata. NCBI lineage: Eukaryota > Viridiplantae > Streptophyta > Magnoliopsida > Apiales > Apiaceae > Saposhnikovia > Saposhnikovia divaricata. The sequence goes on from CM071598.1 coordinate 82,093,498, forward strand.
TTTTTCTTCTCGTCCTCACACTTGTGAGTGATTTTACATTCAGCACTATTTTAACGCATAATAGCGGCCCTCGTTTTATCCTATAGATAAGCCGAGTTACTTTTACGTACGTGTGCGTTTATTTGTGTGTTGTGTTTAATTGGCCAAATAATATTAAAGTGCAAATTGTTAAAGTAATATTGTAACACTCTCGTTTAAATATAAATACGAATAGTGTATAACAAGATTATATCGAACGAGCAGTTGTTTATCAAAGGTCCTTTAGCTATAAAGCTCATCAAGGACTTGATTTATACAATACTTCGAAAATAGACGTATTTTCAACAAAGAAGTGATTGTAAGTATACTTCGATCTTTATAAAAGACGAGCCAAAGTATACGATTATAAAACCTGATAAGCCTACGAGCTTAAAGGAAATAATCAAGATTTACAAACTCCGAGATATATTTAAATCTCACTATACGGAGTATTGTATTAAAAAGTCATAAGCAAATAAAGCTTATTGAACTTACTTTAATTAATATTCGGGTAAGAATATTATAGTCACCTTAGGACATATTAAGTCCAAACCTCTCTTTATCTTACGGTTTGTTTCGTAGATATTGTTTTCTAAGTTTTGCAGTGAGGTGAAGTTGAAGTGAGGTGATTCTCGTTCTAAGACTCAAGTCCTAGGCATTAACGGGGAGTTAGTGGCCTTTGCACCGTGAAGAAGAGGAAAGACCCAAGACCTTGCATCTAAGATCCAAGACCGGCAAAAGTGAGGAATTCAAAGACTACACCAAGGGTTCTACATCAACTTTGAAGAAGTAGCGGGGAGTTGCTGTCTAAGATAAGTTGTGTAGGTTTTTCACAACGACTTTGAGGGTGTAACGGGGAGTTACAACCCAAGACGAGTCTTGTGGGTTTTTATATTTATTGTGAGGTAGTTTCTCGGAGATACGTACCAAGACCAATATTTATAAGGTTGTAAAGGCTTCTCCGCCTACTAAAGGAGCGAGTTATTTTTAAGCGAAAATCTCGAGTCCGGAGAGGAGCTCGGGGACTGGAGTAGGGGTGAGCGAATCCATTAGGGGTTGCGCCATCGCGAACCAGGATAAAATCTCCTGTGTGGTACTTTCCTTCCTTGTCTTTTATTTCTGCACTTATAAACTGCATAACGACTCGGTAAAGTGTTAGGTCCAAATGTGTTGTAGAGGGGGGGGTGAATACAACTTTTCGAATATGAGAAGCAATAAATACGATGCAATAAACGAACACACAGATTCAAGGAATATATGTCTTATATATAACTTGAAATGGTTGCTACAACATTCATTACAAAGTATAACAGAAGTTCAGAGAGAAGTGAATGATACTAAGCTCTGTGAATGCACTCTCTCTCTTTCTCTTGTGTTTTTCTCAAGAATTGCTCACCCACTAAAAACATTACACAAGTACTTCTATTTATACTACATGTAATCTATGTCCTGTAGTCTTCAAAGACTAAGATATACGTGGCCCAATGATGTCCACATAAATCTTGCCTTATCTTGAAAGCTTGGAAATCTGCCAATCAGAAGATGCCATGTGTCATGTTGAAGCTGCACTCTAAGTAGAACTTCTACTTGAGAATTTCTACTTAGCCATCTCGAATTTCTAAGTAGAACTTCTACTTAGAAACTTCTACTTGGTCATCTAGAATATTTAGTACTTAGAAAATATTCTGGCCTTCAACTTGAAACTTCAATGCACATCTTGAACTTGTGATATCTTCATGTCTTCTTTATTCTTCACCAAGCTCTTGAACATGGATCTTTATTACTGACATAAACTTGCTATCAATGTCCTGACACTTGATGCAACGGTCTGGTTCATAAGTGACTAGTCTTGATAGTGTTTTTGCTTCTTGAATAAATTACCATATCCAATTAGTAATGTGGCTTTCCAATATTTGCTTTCCTTCTTGTTCGCTTGAAATCAATTAGTCTTATTGATACTGATAGTTATGATCTTGATTCTTGGATTTTCAAATCACTGAGGCATGAACAACTTTGACTTGAACTTCTCTCAATGATTTCTTTTTGGCTTGATCATAGTTAACATGTTGAATTGTATCAATTACCTTGTCTTCATTTAGTGTTGATTTTTTGTGACTTCTTGTTCTTGATTGTCTTCTGGTTAAGTATCTTTTCCTTTAGTTGAGTTACATTAGTTATAGTGTTACAAGTTTACACACTCTGCCTTTCAATCTCCCCCAATTTGATTGTCTAACAATGACATTCAAATTAATGAAAGATAACTCAACTAAACAATGAGACGAGAAAAGATAATTAACATTACAGTCTTGAATAATATACAATTGAAAAGTACTTGAAAACAATACAAAGAACTTAAACTAGAAACAGAATTCGAACTTCGAATTAAAGATCATTTGAGTGATTCCTATCACCTGGATTATTTCATACCTTTTAGTCAAACATATATCACCTTATTGGATTCACTCTAAGGTGAATTTTCCTCAAGTGAGTTAAACCAACCGAAAGACATGAAGTTTTTCCAACTTCAAGTTCACACCACTCTGACCTTTAACCCTAATTCCGTTTCCTCTTTCTAGCTTCAGCAGCTTGGTCTTTCTCTTCTTTCTACCTTTTGCGCTTCTCCTTCTGCTGCTGTTCTTTCTTGTACACTGGATCTCTAAGCTGCTTCCACCTAGCATTCAACAGACTTACAGCTTCCATTTCTAGAGGATTCTTGGGCTCTGGATAAGGATGTTTGAAAAGCCTTCTGAGTTTGTCCACCTCCTGAGTAGTCCTGATCTTTGGAATATCCTCAAAGTTCTTCATTATGAGCTAAGGTTTCCAATGAGATTTATCAGCTTTAAACTGACAATAGATCATCTTAGGGTAGCCCTTGACACGGTCAGTATTGTGGACACTGGCCGCATCTCGCTCCATCCGCTTCTTTTCCACCACTATCTCAGACAGGTAACTCATGAGTCTCTGCTTTTCTTCCACATGCATATCTTCCACTTCACCCCATTTGAATACATATAATACTTTCTCCAGAAATGCAGCATCGTGAGTCTGTAGCAGCCATTTTCTACTCATATGCAAGAATGTTTGATTCTGGTCTGCATCTATGAATACTAAGGCATCAGCTGTATCTTCAGCATAAGCGTGTATCCAGTATACACTATCACTTCCTGGAACACCAATAGCCTCCCTTATTTCTCCTTGTTCTAGTGCTCCAGAAGGAAGAGTCAGAGCTTCATCTACATTCTTCATTGCTTGAAGAATATTCCATTTCTTCTCCATCAGCTCCGGCTCAATCTTCACGTTATCAAGAGGGTTTGGAGCAATGACATCACACTTCCACACCTCATTGCTCTTCTTGAATATGACTCTTTCAATGATCTTCACGGATTTATCTTTAAGCTCAGAAGCGAATCCCTTACTCATCATTTGTCTACAGACAGCTTTGAGAGATTCCACTGAAAGCTCCATTAGATCATTTTCCTCCATGCTAACCCTCTTCATCTTTCCGTCAACTACCATCCGGACAAAATTTGGATATGCTGAGAATTCTGGACCCTTGTCCTCTGCTAGCTGCATTAACTGATCCCTATACAGAATGCTTAGCTCTTCAGAATGAGAGTATTGAATTTTTGTCGCAAGCAAGAACAACTCTGACGCAGATCTTCTCGTTATGAATTGGTCATCCACATATAGGAAAGATGTTGGGACTCCTTCTACCAAAGACAAAATAACCTGCCACTCCTTAAGTGTTGCATTGTATCCAACCCTGACTTTAGAAATTAATCTCTTCAAAGCACTTATATAGTCCCCAGTCATTGGATTCTGCAAATTCAAGTTGTAGAACAGATCATCTGCATCCTTGTTATGAACTCCTTTCGCACAGGGTCCCATCATTATCTTCCTTGCTTCATCCCACTTCTGCCCTATCCTTCGTTTGTCCAGATCAACTTGAGGATCAGCTAGCCTTGCAAGCTCATGATCATACTGCTTCCCTTGGAGCTCCAGCTTCTTTTCTAGGAACGCAGCATGTTCTTGCATCATCTTCATTTTATGGAACTGAGCTTGTTCCAAGGCTAACTGTTGAGCTTTAAGGGTTTCTTCATCAACAGGAATTTCTTCAGGCATTCCGGAAGACATCCCAGCACCTCCACCTTGTTCCTTCAAAGATCTTTTTATAGCATGTGCCAACGGTACGTCTTCCATATCAGAATCTGAGTCAAGTACCTCCTGTACTGTTTCCTAATGACTCAGGTCAACGAATGGTTCATCAACCATCATTGCCTTACCCTTTCTCCTCCTCAGAGCCTCTTCATCAACAGACGGCTCAACTTCTGGTTCCTTGACAAGATCAGTGGGTTCTTCAATTTCTTCGATGTGAACTGCCTGCTGTCTCGTCTCCTTTCCACTCTCCCCCTTAGGTGAGTTATCCTGAGCTCCACCTTGTTATTCAGATCCACCAGCTGCATAAGAACCTCCAAAACCAGAACCAGAGGCTCCCGCTCCACTAGCACCACCTGCACCAGCATCGGGGGGAGGTTGTTGCGACTCGAAACACTCCGGGGGCACAAAACTCCTGACTGCGAACATCATTCTACTGATCTCCACAGCCATTGTATGCATTGTAGACTCCAATGCCCCCATCCTCTCATTGATAGTGCTTCCCAAGACACCACCAGCATGGCCCAAGTCATTGACCTTATTTGTCAAAGCATCAAAAGCTGTAGCTTGACTTGCCATTCTTGCTGCGTAGTCGTTTAGAGCCCTTTGATTGTTTCCAATGTTCATCCCGAACTGCCCCATCGTCTGTCCGAACTGCCTCATCTGATTTTCCATAGAAGTCATACGCGTATCAAGATTTTCAATGTTAAGGGACGGTGTTTGGTTTAGGTGACCTCGCTCTAATACTCGTTCTGTTGGTATTTGGCGCTCGGTTTTGGGCCTTAAAAATGAAGGTCCCTCTCTCCCTAACCTCTCACACACACTCCCTGTCTCACGCTCGTGTATGTCTTCAATGATTGATCCAAAGTATGAAGCAGTACCTGCAGAAATTTGATAAGCAAAATAATTGGCAGTTATGGGATCTATGTCTGTTCTGTCCTGAGTTGGAATCTCAGGCTGAGCGGCTGCAAAGTGTTCTTGTACGACATTAGAACCGATCCTCTTTGCAGCATCAATACGTACCGGTGAAGATACGGCTGAAGTTGTTAAAACTCCATGTCCTTTTGAAGCAACAGGATCTTCAAAAGGTACATAATTGTCATCAAAATCCCTATGTGCAGATTGTTTAAGGGGAGAACCACTTTCGTGAGGTGGAGTGGTTGCGTGTGACACACTAGGGTTTGACTGTGGTTTTGAAGTAGCAGCATGAAAAAGTTTGGCTTTCTTTCGAATAAGTTGCTGCTCTTGGGTTCACTCTCCTCATCATCTTGTACATATACATGTGCTGGCTTTCTGACTTCCGTTAACAAGGGTGAAAGAGAATAAGAATGTGTATCAGGCTCAGAAATATAGCTCTCACCCTGGGATAGATCTTGCGGGTTAGCAGTCTCTTGGGTCTCGGAATCAGATACATAGGAGGAGGAATGAATAGTATGCAGGGAGAGATTACCTGATTGATTACCTTGTGCATCATCGCTTTGCTCATCAGGAATCTCATCAAATGCCTCAGCATGAACAGATGGATTCTGAGCATGTGATGAAACTTGTGATGATGCCTCCAAATTGGTAACTCCTGCATCATATGTAAGCCACATTTGTATATTTTCAGGAATTGACATCGGTTTACCTTGATGTTTATCCTGATTAGCAATGGTTGAAAGTGACTTAGTGCCCATCCCTGGCAAATCCCTGTCTAACAGCAAGAGCATCCTTCGGTATTAAGTCATTAATCAACATTTGTAGGAACCGAGGAAATCAGCAGACAACATCAGTTGTGGTGAGGTCTCTGCTTGCAGGAGATCCCATTGAGGCCACTATCTTAGAGAGAACTATGCGTCCATAATTTATATCCAGTTCTCTTGCTAGGGCAACTGCAAAGGTTTGCATTGGAATTGGAATTTGATGAAAATCTTTTTCGCGTGCTCGAAAACATCTTGTGATGGCCTCGAAAAAGTAATTCCATTCCACATGGAAGAATTGTTTTTGGATATTTCCTGTGATTGGGCCTTTCGGAGGATAACATCCAATTTCTTCAAAGAATCTGAGGCGTTCTGCAGCTGTAGGTTCTGGATCATAAGCATCTTTGATTGGGAATCCCAGAACCCTGTTGACAATTTCTTCAGTCACCTCATATTCCTGACCCGCTAAGGTAAACCTGAAACCGAAGGGGGTTGATTTGATCCCAAAAGTAACCGCAATAGTCCATAATTGCTGTAAAGCATCATGTACTAGTGTAGGTTTAGCAGTAAAAGCATGGCTAGCTTTGGAGTACAAGTTAAGAAATCGTATCCAAAACTTAAACCGCGGGAGTTGATCACCAATTTCCGTAGAAATATTATAAAAATTGTTTTTAGCAAGTGAAAATTGGTGAGCCATTTTAATTAAATGTTTTTCTTTAAAAGATGTGAATTTTTTTTTTAATTTTGAAAAACAAATAAATTAACAGTTTTATCCCTTTTAATTTTTTGAGAATATCAAAAGACAATCTGAAAAGTTAAACTACGGGATATGAACAGTTGCCAATTACTAAATCTGAATATTCAAAGGAGATGAATATTCGTGTGTATACCAGTAAACTCGTGTGTGTATATGGATGAAGAATGTGGAAATCGTGTTTTGTGAACAGTTACACAAACAATATATGTTCGTGTGTATGTATATGCGCGTGTATGAATGGTCACTAAACACAGTACCACAACGATTAATGATAACACAGTGAATAACAGTCAACAAATTGGCAGTAATTCGTGATTAGTATGAGTTTAATCACAAAAACACGGATTAATGGTATGAATTTTGTGAAATCGCCTTTTTTTTGTGAAACGGCTGCTGTAAAAATGGAATTAGGTAAAGTGAATGATGCATCGAGTTAGAGATGTATATATAGATGATTGTGAAATGACAAAAGTATCCCTGTTAAAAAGAGTATTAAAGTCTAAGTACATACAGGGAGGACTTAAGTCGAACTCTATCTCGAACATTTCTATCTCGAACATCAAGTCGAACTTCGAGATGAAGTTCGAGATAGAGGTTAACTCGAACAATTAAGCACAAATAAGCACTTTAACCAATTTTACAGCAACAACTATAGGGAAATCCTATCTCGAACATTATAGATTTGTAGTAAACTTGGAAAATTCCCTTCTAGAAGAAAAACAGGGAAATTCGAGATACTTTTCGAGTTAGAAGTTTAACTCTATCTCGAACATCAAGTCAAAATTCGAGTTGAGTTTCGAGATAGACTAAGAACTCTATCTCGAACATCAAGTCGAAATTCGAGTTGAGTTTCGAGATAGACTAACTCGAAGTTAATCTCAAATTCTTTCCAAAATACCCCCTTGAAGCAAAAAGTACAGGGTAATTCAAGATATGTTTCGAGTTAGGAGTGTAACTCGAAAAATTCCCTTTAGCTTAACTGAGAACTCTATCTCGAACATCAAGTCGAAATTCGAGGTGAGTTTCGAGATAGACTAACTCGAAGTTAATTCTCAGTTCTTTTCAAAATATTCCCTTAATGGAAACCTCATCTCAACCTTTGAGATAAAATTCGAGATAGACTTTATCTCGAATATTTTGAAGATAGAACTAGGCACACTGGTAACTCGAACTCGAACTCGAAGTCGAATTTCGAGATGAATTTCGAGATAGCCAACTCGAAATTCTTCCCAGACTTAGAATTTTCAAAACTTCACTCTGACAGCTTAAGTCGAAATTCAAGTCGAATTTCTAGATGAGTTTCGAGATAGAACCTAACTCGAAATTTTGAAGTTTTTTAATTCTAAGGCCTCTAATTACATGAAACTCATAGGTAAATTCATCTAAAAATCATGCAATATTTAGAATATTATGAATTTAACTCCCCCTATGATCATGCAATCTAACAAGCATAAATTCACAGATTTGTGCTATAAAAGACACTTAAAACACAAGGAATTTATGCAAAAACACACTATATGCAACCTATAACAATCATTAATTAGGCATTTTAAAGTCTAAGCACATAATGATTGAGTAGCTTGCACATACAAACATAAACATGGATTTTACAGATAGAAGGCTTTACTAACTTGTGTTAAGCATTCCCAATTCACCAACCAATCTATTGAATGTTACTTCATCAAGAGGTTTGGTGAATATATCTGCAATTTGTTGCATTGTGGGCACAAAATGTAGCTCCACAGTCCCCTCCTCGACATGTTCTCTTATGAAGTGATACCTGATGTCGATGTGCTTGGTTCTTGAGTGATCTACAGGATTGTTGGTTATGGCAATGGCACTTGTGTTGTCACACATAATTGGAATTTTCTTGTGCTCCATGCCATAATCCTTCAATTGGTTCCTCATCCACAGTATTTGAGCTACACAGCTTCCAGCAGCAATGTACTCGGCTTCAGCAGTAGAAGTAGATACTGTATGTTGCTTTTTACTTTGCCAGGACACCAATCTTCTGCCAAGAAATTGGCAAGCACCAGATGTGCTTTTCCTATCAATCCTGCAACCTGCATAGTCTGAATCCGAATAGCCAATTAAATTAAAACCTGTATCTCTTGGGTACCAAATCCCTAGATTTGGTGTGCCCTTGAGATACCTGAAAATTCTCTTGACGGCTACAAGATGTGATTCTCTAGGATCCGCTTGGAACCTTGCACATAAACAAGTTGTGAACATTATATCGGGTCTACTTGCAGTTAAATAGAGGAGTGAGCCAATCATACCTCGATAGCTTGTGATGTCAACTGATTTACCTGATTTGTCTTCATCAAGCTTCGTGGCTGTTGCCATGGGAGTCTTAGCTGCTGATGCATCTTCTAGATTATACTTCTTGAGTAAATCTCTGACGTACTTGGATTGACAGATAAAGATACCATCTTTTCTCTGACTGATCTGTAATCCAAGGAAGAAGGACAGCTCTCCCATCATGCTCATCTCATATTTTTCCTGCATTAGCTTGGCAAATTTCTCGCACAAGCGCTCATACCCAAAAATAATATCGTCCACATATACTTGAACAAGTATTAAGTCATTTCTCACATTTTTGTAGAACAATGTTTTATCAATTACTCCCCTAACAAAACCATTTTCAATTAAGAATAAGGATAGGGTTTCATACCATCGTCTTGGGGATTGCTTGAGGCCATAGACAGATTTGAAGAGTAGATACACAAAATCTACATGTTCTGGATCAATGAAGCCGGGCGGCTGTTCCAGATACACTTCTTCTTCTAACTCTCCGTTCAGGAAGGCACTTTTCACGTCCATCTGGAAAACTTTGAAGTTCTTATGTGCTGCAAATGGCAAGAACATTCTGACTGCCTCAAGTCTTGCAACCGGTGCATAGGTTTCATCATAATCAATTCCTTCTCGCTGAGAATAACCTTTTGCAACCAAACGAGCCTTGTTTCGTGTTACAAGTCCGTTTTCATCCAGTTTATTTCTGAATACCCAGCTAGCTCCAATTACTGATATGTTCTTTGGTCGGGGTACCAGTTTCCAAACTTTCTGCCTTTCAAACTGATTGAGTTCCTCTTGCATTGCAATCACCCAATCAGCATCACCAAGAGCTTCTTCTATTTCTTTAGGTTCAAGCTTGGATAAGAACCCAGAATATAAGGAGATATTAGCCATGTCAGCTCTTGCAGTTCTTCTAGTAGTCACACCAGCATCTGGATCACCAATAATTAACTCAAACGGATGGTCTCTATTCCATACCCGTTCACCTGGAAATTGTCTTGATGATTTAGCTTGACTTTCTGAGTTGGGGTGCTGACTACTTTGATTATTTTCACTAACTCCCCCTGAGTTAGTGCCAGCTCCTACAGAACTAGAGTCAACTCGACTCGAGCCTTGAACAGTAGTCCTTGAGCTGCTATTTACTCCCCCTGAGTTGTTGCCGGTTCGTACTGAAGAAGTCTCTCCTGATCTTGTAGAATTAGCTTGTTCACTAGACTCAGGTTCTTTATATACACTTGGAACATTTAATGGAACAACCAACTCAGGTTCATCTTCAAGATCTTCTAAGTCCAGATTCTGAAATTTTAGGGACTCAGGTTCACTAGAATCTCTTGAAATTGATGAGAGTTTGGTATCGTCGAATCTGACGTTGTAACTTTCAGTCACTTTTTGATCATTCACTAAGAACACTCTATAAGCTGCCACCACATCTGTAGAGTAACCAACAAAGATTCCTTCACGAGCTTTTGCTGCAAACTTGCCTAGATTTTCATCATCTATAAGCACATAGCATTTTGCTCTGAAGACATGAAAGTATTTGATTGTTGGTCTTCTGTTGTTCATTAGCTCACATGGTGTCTTTTCTTTATCTTTTATGATCAAGGTTCTATTTTGAGTGTAACAAGCGGTACTCACTGCTTCGGCCCAGAAATACAAAGGAAGTTTTGAATCATACAACAAAGTTCTTGCTGCTTCAACCAGAGTTCTATTCTTCCTTTCAACTACTCCATTTTGTTGTGGAGTCCTCGGGGCTGAATACTGACGACGTATTCCCTTAGATACACAGAAGTCATTCAGCACTGCGTTTTTGAATTCAGTGCCATTGTCTGATCTAATCGTCTTCACAGTAAGTGTTGAAACATTCTCAATTTGAGTGATATGATCAATGATTAAGAAAGGTACTTCGTCTTTCGTCATTGCGAACAATACCCATGTATACTTGGAGAAGTCATCCACGATTACCAAAGCATATCTTTTCCTAGACAAAGATAGGACATTCACTGGGCCAAACAAATCCATATGAAGAAGTTGCAGAGGCTCAGTAATACTAGAAATTTCTTTGCTTTTATGCGATGCTCGCTTCGACTTTCCCATTTCACAAGCTTCATATAGTCCTTTCGGAGCGAACTCCATTTGAGGTAGATCTCTCACCAATTCTCGCCTCGCGAGAGCATTCATCGTTTTGAAGTTTAAGTGAGATAACTTTTTGTGCCATAACCAGCTTTCATCATCCGAGGCTTTGCTGTAGAAACAGGTGACCTCATTCTGATTTGCTGAATCCATGTCTGCAACAAAAAGATCTGCCTTTCGAACTCCTCTCAAAGCCAGTGAGCCTTCCTTGATGTGAGTAATTGATACACCTTTCTTGTTGAAGACAATTTCGTAACCTTTGTCACAGAATTGACTTATACTCAACAGATTGTGCTTCAGTCCCTCAACATAGGAAATATCTTCTATGATGACATTACCAGTTTTCAGTTTGCCATATCCCTTTGTCACACCTATGCTGTCATCTCCAAAGGTAACATAAGGGCCAGCTTTCATAACCAACTCTGTAAGCAGGGACTTGTTTCCAGTCATATGCCTCGATGCTCCACTGTCTAGCACCCATATAACTTTATTTCGATTCTGCTTAACGCCCTGCAATGACAGATTGGTTAGACATTCTTCGGAACCCAACTTTGATTAGGCCCGGCTTTTCGATAAGATCGAGAATCAACAGATTTAACAACAGGAGATGCACTTTTCTTAACATTACTAGAGCTTTCGACTATCTCCTTTCCTTTCTCAGACTTGACAGATTTGTCAGTCTTAGGAGAAGGTTTGTCACTCCTAACTTTAGGAGGACTGACAGTCTTGGCTCTCACATGCTTTTTCTTGATGTTTGAACTAGCAGCAGTATTTAAACATGACTGGCTAGATGCATTCATTAAATTCACAAAAGTTTGCATGACGTTAAAAGTGCATGGCATACAATTAGGTTGACCACACTGTGCATGATTCTGATGCAGATTATTCATTGTATGTGTGGTAGGCATGGCATGTGCAGCAGGAACATTTATGTTAGCTTTACATGCATAAGAAAGATGTTCAGTAGATTTACAGTGATAACATGCTTTCTTTATTCGTTCAGCCTTAACCTCTTTTATGCCTTTTTCTTTCTTTCCTTGTTGTTTAACAGCCTTAGCTCCTAATCCTAGTCTAGATTCATCTCTAGGGAAATTGATTTTAACTTGTTTGATAGGAGTTATAGGTTGTGCTTTCTGGCGATCTTCCATCTCAATCTCATATCTAGCTATCAATTCAGTCTCTTCTTCTTCTATTCTAGGAACAAGGTGTTTGTACATAGGTTTGACAGCTGATTTAAGAATGCTAGGTGTTTCCTTTTTAAGGTCACTGGAACTAGGGTCAATAGGTCTCTTTCCTTCTTTCTTAGGAAGGTCAGAATAATCAAGTCCTACACCTACTCCAGTTATCCTCTTAAATGTGTCATTATCTACATACACTTTACTAGCAGCTAGTTTGTAAGCTTCGCATTTAGTTTCTAACTCAGCTAGATTGTTCCTAAGACATGCTTCTACTTCTTCCTTAAGGACGAGCTTGTGTTCCAGAGATTTAATAAAGTCTCTTAGGGAAGTATCTACAGTGCAAACAGCCTCTAGCTCTTCCACTTTTGCCTCAAGCATTCTACATTTCGCAACAAGTGTTTTCTGTTCCTTTTGAGAAGAGTCTAGGCTTTTGCACAACATATAGATCTCTTCACTAAGAGCCCCGTTCTGTTCCTTATAATCATCAATAGACATTTCTACTTTAAGAGTCAGAACTGGTACCTCTGGTTCCTCTGATGTCTCAGCCATGAGGGCAAAGTTTGCTACATGAGTAACATCTTCCTCATCTGAATCATCCCAAGCTCTTCCTTCTTTCACCAATAAAGCTCGTTTTCCATGTATTTCCTTCACCAGCGCTTCATACTTGCTTTTGAGGGCTTCATATGTCTCTTTTGGATAAGTCTGTTTAGGCTTTTTGCAGTCCGAGGCAAAATGTCCAGCTTCACCACAATTATAGCATTTGAACTTCATTTTGAAATCCAATGGAGATTTGTAGCTGGTATTCTTGCCTTTACCTTTGTAGCCTGACGAACTACCACCACCCTTAGCAGCCCGATAGTAAGATGAAGAATTTCTCTGTGGTCGGTTGCTCTTTCTGAATCTCATGTTGCTGAACTTCCTTGCCATGTATGCCACGACACTATCGTCCATGTTGTCCAGCTCTTCTTGGGTGTAGTAGTCATCATCACTGTCAGATGCGCACTCGTCATCATTATCAACTTGATGTGGTGCAAGTGATGATTTAGGCTTTGCTGCAACCATTGCCTTCTTAGACTCTTCCTCATCAGCAACTAATCCTGATGCAGTTTCTTTTCCTTTTGAATCATTGTCCCATGCTTGATCTTGAAGTGTTTCCAGCTCATAGGTCTTTAATATTCCATAATATTCTTCCAGAGAAGTTGTATGCAAATCTCTGGTTTCTCTTATTGCGTAGACCCTATGTTCAATGCTCTTTGGCTGGTTCCTCAGATATCTCGTATTAGTCTCAACCATGGGAAGAGTTACACCTCTCAGATTCAAATCCAATACCAACTGACTGAATCGTAGATAGACGTCTGTTATGCCTTCTCCTTTTCGTATTCTAAAGGTGTCATACTCCATCTTGAGTATGAGTGTCTTGTTACTTCTAACCTCTGCAGATCCTTCCATGACAACTTCTATCTTGTCCCAAATATTCTTCGCTGTAGTCAGACCTTTGACTATGTTGAACATTTCATGATCAAGAGATTCCATCAAGGTTTGTCGAACGGCAGTATCACAAGCTATTTGTTCCTTGTCAGCATCCGAAAACTCCGAGGCCTTTTTAGGCTCAGACCGAGGTGCTATAACCACCCCTTCTTCCGTATGTGCAGGAATAACCACCATTGGAACAAATTTACCCTTGTCAAGGACTTCCAGATATTCAGGGTTAACAGTCTCTAAATATAGTCTCATTCTGAAAACCCATTCTTCATAGTGATCTCGGTTGAACATTGGGATCTTGAATGCATTTTTAGGAGCCATTTCAATTCTGGTCACTAAAAGTTTCTAAGTACCCAAGACTAGGCTATGTAGAATATTTATGTAGAACTTTTGCCTAAGTCGAAATTTCACTAAGTAGAAATTTTGCTCAAGTCGAAATTCACCAAGTAGAAATTGTCCAAGTCGAAATTCTATGTAGAAAATCTCAAGTAGAAATTCTATGTAGAACTTTTGTCCTTAGAATAAATTTTCTGCAGATTACTTTAATATTGAATAAACAATATTATCTCTTTAACACCTTTTGACGTTGAATGCTTTACTCACCTAACCCACCTAACCCACGTGCTAGGTACTGCGTATGTCTTGTTTCACTTTCGGCCGTGAATAATGCAAATCACAAAGTCCAAAAACACCTTTTTATTCTTTTACTATTTATCTGTTTGAAAAGGAGATCAAAAAGTTGTTGGGTTGTCTTCTTTGATAAGAACAGATGATGAACACTCAAGAACACCAAATATGAAAGTACCCAGATTAATTCACAAAAATTAATTAAAATACATCCAATCTAAATAATCACACCTGGAGTATTTAAATAATTTTTCAGATGAGTTTTCAATACAAACGATTTAAAGCACACTTTTCAAGAAAATGAAAAGTAGATCTAGAAAATGAAAACTCACGATTCTTCTACTCAACACAAGGATCTATGTTTTGTATGTTAAACATATAGCTCTGATACCAATTGTTAGGTCCAAATGTGTTGTAGAGGGGGGGGGGGTGAATACAACTTTTCGAATATGAGAAGCAATAAATACGATGCAATAAACGAACACACAGATTCAAGGAATATATGTCTTATATATAACTTGAAATGGTTGCTACAACATTCATTACAAAGTATAACAGAAGTTCAGAGAGAAGTGAATGATACTAAGCTCTGTGAATGCACTCTCTCTCTTTCTCTTGTGTTTTTCTCAAGAATTGCTCACCCACTAAAAACATTACACAAGTACTTCTATTTATACTACATGTAATCTATGTCCTGTAGTCTTCAAAGACTAAGATATACGTGGCCCAATGATGTCCACATAAATCTTGCCTTATCTTGAAAGCTTGGAAATCTGCCAATCAGAAGATGCCATGTGTCATGTTGAACCTACACTCTAAGTAGAACTTCTACTTGAGAATTTCTACTTAGCCATCTCGAATTTCTAAGTAGAACTTCTACTTGGTCATCTAGAATATTTAGTACTTAGAAAATATTCTGGCCTTCAACTTGAAACTTCAATGCACATCTTGAACTTGTGATATCTTCATGTCTTCTTTATTCTTCACCAAGCTCTTGAACATGGATCTTTATTACTGACATAAACTTGCTATCAATGTCCTGACACTTGATGCAACGGTCTGGTTCATAAGTGACTAGTCTTGATAGTGTTTTTGCTTCTTGAATAAATTACCATATCCAATTAGTAATGTGGCTTTCCAATATTTGCTTTCCTTCTTGTTCACTTGAAATCAATTAGTCTTATTGATACTGATAGTTATGATCTTGATTCTTGGCTTTTCAAATCACTGAGGCATGAACAACTTTGACTTGAACTTCTCTCAATGATTTCTTCTTCGCTTGATCATAGTTAACATGTTGAATTGTATCAATTACCTTGTCTTCATTTAGTGTTGATTTCTTGTGACTTCTTGTTCTTTATTGTCTTCTGGTTAAGTATCTTTTCCTTTAGTTGAGTTACATTAGTTATAGTGTTACAAGTTTACACACTCTGCCTTTCATAAAGTTTTAAAAAGGGAAAATTATTTTAAAACGCCATAATAATTTTTAAATTGGTAATTAAGCTATTCAACCCCCCTTCTAGCTTAATATAGCCCTCTTACGGGACCTATCAATTGGTATCAAAACAGTGCTTTTTAACTTGTTTGTTAAGTGATTTGCAGATTTACAGGCACAACAAAAAGTGATCCTAAATATATTAATGTGGATCCTGAATTAAAAGAGAAGGTATGGAATGATGTTCAGGTAATATTTGTCCATATGTAAATTATTTACTTTTTACCTGGTCATTTTTAGTGGTTAATTAGTTACTTGCATATTTCAGGTTGGATTTAAAGTTGCTCCAGAAAGTCGAGCCTCGATTCTACAGTCTGCAGGCTGGAAGTAGAGACAGTTCAAGTCAAAATTAACCTCTAATTTTGTGATGCCATTTGTTGGGGATAAGAAGAAACTAAGGAAGCCTCCAAATAATTATGCATTTGTTGGTAGGGATGCTTGGAGAGAATTTGTTGCTCAAAGAACCAACCCTGATTGGATGGTATGCACAATTTGTAGTACTAAATTTTTACGTACGCATATAGGCTTTTTTTGTAATATCTTTCAATGTTGAAGTCAATAATGAATTTTATGTTTGGATGCAGGCACTTCGTAATGCACAATATTCCGGATAAAGTCATTCCTAAAGTGGAAGACAAAAAGAAAAATATGGCTTTAAAAGCTATATTAATTGATGAAAATGAAAACGACGAGGAGTTTAACGAAGAACTTCAAGATCTCGATGAAAGCGAAATTGCTTTACTTACGAGACAACTTCGTCGTGTGCTACAAAGCAAAGCTCAAAGATATGGAAAAGGCTTCCTTAAATCGAACAATTAACAAAGAGTTTTTAACTCTAAAGGAAGACCTAATTACTCTCAAAATTACAGTCCTAACTATAAGAGTAATTTTCCAACAATGAGCTATAATAAAGGCAAAGGCACTCAAAATACAAATGCCTATAATAATGCCAACAACAATAATAATCCTACTTACACTCCTCCAAAATATAAAGAACAAACTCCGGAGGAAACACAAGAAGTGTGTTTCGAGTGTAAGCAACCGGGCCACTTCAAAAGAGAATGTCCAAAGCTTGCTAAAGGAAGAATTCTCGTGGTGGAAAACGGTTGGGATTTAAGTGAAGATGAAGAAGCTCCGGAAGCTAGTGAAGAAGTTGTCAACTTGTGCTTAATGGCTATCGGAGATGAAGCTACTTCAACGGGAGCCTCCACTTCTCATCAAGAGGTAAGTTCTAATCTCAACTACATCTCAAATAAATTGCAATTGGATGAATCTAATTTGAATCTAGTTGATATGAGTAAGTATGATTTAATTGAGCTTGTAGTAGGTATCAACAATAAATATAAGGATGTTGATAAGAGATTCCATCTACTATGATCCGAGAAAATGAAACTCGAAGAATTGTATCACAATCAAAGTAAAGAGTTCACTCGGATGATGGATATACAAACTCAAAATGAGAATGAAATGACATTTTTAAATGATCAAAATCATCTCTTGAAAGTTGAAATAAACAACTTCAAAAACAGCACTCTCAACCTTGAAGTAGAAAATATAGCTTTAGTACTTCAAGTAGAAGAGTTGGAAAATGAAAAGTTGCAACTCAACGACGACATGAACAAACTTCATGTTGATCTATTGAACCTAAAGATTCTAAACGAATCTATAGTTCAAAATAGTGCAACATCTAAATCTCATGAAAACAATCTTGAAAAAGAGAATGAGCTATCAAAAATCCTTGAGTTAAAAGAAAAAGAATTACAACAAGAAACTCAAAGATTAAAAGAAGAAAATTTCAAGCTCATATCTCAAGTTATGGATCAAGAAAGATTCTTTAACAACAAGATTAATGCCTTACAAGATGAAAAAGAAAATCTTGAAATGGTCGTTCAAAGATTCACTAAAGGCAATGAGATGTTAGATAAAATGGTACACTCAAAGGTCTCCTATAACCGTGAAGGTATAGGATATGATAGAAACGCTCCTCCTAGAGAAGTTGTTCAACCAAGAGTGAAACCTATAATAGCTCCTCCTATACCACAAACTTTAAAATGTACTTATGGCAACAAAGATGGACATTCGGTTCTCTATTGCAAATTCAAGAGTGGTGAATTTGAGGGGAAACATGTATGGATTCGTAAAGGATCAAGACCATACAAGAAGGTTGAAAAACAAGTACCATTTAACAAAGTTGCCTATAATGGTCAAAAGCAACAAAGGTTTCAACAACCTATTATGTCTCAAAATAGAAACTCAATGTATTACAACAATGCTAGTAGGAATGCATTTAGAAATCAATATGCTCCTAATCGTAATTTCTATCCTCAAAATGCTCCCTACTTTGCAAATGCTAGAAATAATATGCATCATGTTAATTCTAGATTTTATAATAATGGTAGATATCCACAACATCATGTTAGACATCATGCACCTAGAAATATCTACATGCCTAACAATGATTATTCTATACCTAGATTTTATCATGCAAAATCGAATATTATTTATAATGGACTAACCCCAGGACCCTTAAGACAAAAGGGTACCTATAAATATAATTGATCTATTTTGTAGGTGTGTCTTGCCGCTAAACAAGACATGTGGTACCTTGATAGTGGTTGTTCGAGACACATGACCGGTAATGAGTCACTATTGAACAACATTAAAAAGGTCACTGCGGGGAGTGTCACATTTGGAGATTGTAGTAAAGGGATCATTGTCGGCATCGGAGACATCGGGAATAGTCGCTTCAAGATTTCAAATGTACAACTAGTCACGGGACTAAAGTACAATCTTCTCTCGATAAGTCAACTTTGCGACAATGATTACAAGGTAATTTTCTACACTACTCATTGTTGTATTTTGGATAAAGATTGGAAATTGATTCTCACTTGCCCTCGAAACAAAAATGTCTACACATGTGACATGAGCAAGAATGAGAATGTATGCCTAATCACAACAAACGATGACCCTTGGTTATGGCATCGAAGATTAGGACATGCAAACATGAAGTTGATTAAAAATATATCAACTAAAGATCATGTTCGAGGTATACCAAAATTGAATTATCAAAAAGATCATACTTGTGAAGCTTGCGAAATTGGAAAACAAATTCGAGCATCTCACAAAGCTAAATTCATGGTATCAACCTCTAGACCTCTCGAGCTTTTACACATGGATCTTATTGGTCCGGTTCCAATACAAAGTCTCGGAGGTTGTTCATACACGTTAGTAATCGTTGATGATTATTCACGATTCACGTGGACAGAATTTCTCAAATCAAAAAGTGATGCTTTTGAATCTTTCTCTTCTCTATGTAAAAAGATTCAAAATCAACAAAATAGTACCATCGTCTATATACGGATGGATCATGGTAAAGAATTTGAGAATTCTAGTTTTACGAACTTTTGTGATGAAAATGGAATCACACATAATTTTTCCGCACCATACACTCCACAATCAAATGGAGTTGTATAAAGGAAAAATAGAACATTACAAGAAATGGCAAGCACTATGCTTAATGAATATCGTCGACCTAAATATTTTTGGGCCGAAGCAATGTCAACTTCTTGTCATATTCTTAATCGGGTTTTGTTACGACCAATATCTCAAAAGACTCCTTATGAGCTTTATTTTGGCAAAACACCGAAGCTTAGTTACTTTCGAGTATTTGGTTGCAAATGCTTCATATTAAACTCGAAAGACCATCTTACCAAATTTGATCCTAAATCAAATGAAGGTATATTTCTTGGATACTCTACAAATAGCAAAGCCTATCGAGTATTCAATCTTAAAACACTTGTGGTGGAAGAATCTATGAATGTTGCATTTGATGAAAGAAAGCCATCATCTAAGTACAAAGATCTTGTTGAAAACGAAAAAGTTGAACAAAACGATGTTGAAAATATTATTCGACAATTCGAAAATATGGATCTTGGAACTCCCATCCTAAGAAATCCATTAGAATTAGCTGAAACGGAAGTAGAACTTCCAAAAGAAATTCCTATTATTAGAAGTCATCCACTAGATAATGTTCTTGGAGACTTGAATAAAGGAGTTCAAACGCGGTCACAAGTACAAAACGTTGTGAATCATCTTAGTTTTCTATCACAAATAGAACCTAAGACCGCTAAAGAAGCTTTGCTAGACGAGGATTGGATCTCGGCAATGCAAGATGAATTACTACAATTCACTCGTAGCAAAGTGTGGGAACTTGTTCCAAAACCCAAAGATACTTCCATAATTGGAACCAAATGGGTATTTAGAAACAAGTTAGATGAAAACGGAACAGTTGTTAGAAATAAAGCGAGATTAGTCACTCAAGGCTATACCCAAATGGAAGGGATAGACTTTGATGAAACTTATGCACCGGTAGCACGAATCGAATCAATTCGAATGCTATTAGCATACGCATGTCATAAAGATTTCAAGGTATACCAAATGGATGTCAAATCGGCCTTCTTAAACGGGATATTAGAAGAAGAAGTTTATGTCAAACAACCTCCCGGTTTTGAAGATGCCACACATCCGGAATATGTATACAAATTATACAAAGCTCTATACGGCTTAAAACAAGCTCCAAGAGCTTGGTATGAAAGGTTGAGCAAGTTCCTATTAGAAAATAACTTTAAAATGGGAACGGCCGATAAAACCTTATTTACAAGACAAGAAAAAGATGATATCTTGCTTGTACAAATATACGTAGATGACATCATCTTTGGTTCAACCAATGATACACTATGTAAAGAATTCTCTCATAATATGAGTAAAGAATTCGAAATGAGTATGATGGGTGAATTAAATTTCTTCTTAGGATTGCAAATAAGGCAATCGGATGAAGGCATACATATTTCACAATTGAAATATTGTAAAGAAATGCTCAAGAAATTTGAAATGGAAAATTCAAAACCCATATCTACTCCTATGTCTACTTCTAATAAATTAACAGAAGATTCCAACGGAATACCCGTTGACACTAAGAAATATCGAGGTATGATTGGTAGCTTGCTATATATTACCGCAAGTCGTCCCGATATTCAATATAGTGTTGGTAAGTGTGCTAGATTCCAAGTAGCACCAAAAGAATCTCATTTATCCGCGGTAAAACGGATATTGAGATATTTAAAAGGAACCACTGACGTAGGTCTATGGTATCCAAAAGGAGTACCATTTGACTTAGTATGCTTTTCTGATTCGGACTATGCTGGGCATTTAGTCGACAGAAAAAGTACAAGTGGTACATGTCAGTTTCTGGGAGGATGCCTAGTGTCTTGGTTTTCCAAGAAACAAAATTCGGTATCTATTTCCACTACGGAAGCCGAGTATATAGCGGCCGCAAAATGTTGTGCTCAAATATTATGGATGAAGCAAACATTAGCCGACTATAATACTAAATTTGATGTAATCTCAATCTTATGCGACAACACGAGTGCTATTGATCTTAGCAAGAATCCCGTGTTACATTCAAGATCTAAGCATATAGATGTGAGACATCATTTCTTACGTGATCATGTCAATAAAGGCGATATAAAGATGACTCATATCGAAACTGAGTACAATCTCGCAGACATATTCACGAAACCATTGAATTCCGAAAGATTCACTAAACTCCGTTTGGATTTAGGAATGTTGGAAATTCCAAAATAATGGTTTATATTGATATATAAATATTATAAATATTTATATATTTTTGTGAGAAAATTTATCATTATTTATAGTCATCTCACGAAAAAGATATCTTTCCGGATGATTAAACCTCTAAAACTCAGATTCATCGATAATGATAACATATGAAACTTTATCGATCGGGTTTTATCGAGAACTTAATTTTCCCTCGGTTAAAGATAAAACTATTCGAGTAAATATTTATCGAAATTAATTTTGAAAATACTTTTGAGATACTAAAATGATATTTATCTCAAATACAAAGAATCAAAATATTAGTACAATTGCTAGTATTTAAGTATTAATATTTAACATATTATTATTACTATAAAATAATTGTTAATTATTTATAAACTTATTTTTGAAAATATATATATTATTTTCAGAATTATTATTATTATTTTTTTGACCAGTCCATAATAAATTGGACCAGCCCAACTCAGCTTGACCCAGTCCAATACATTAAAACCTAGCATCTAAGCCATCCATTATAAGGATGATTTAATCCTGGCCGTTATTTTACAAAATATATATACAAAATAAACACACGATATTCATTTCAGTGTGTACTGTTCAGCCGCGTGAGTTGTGTTTTCTCTCTAACCCTAGTCTCTCTCTCTCTCTCTCGCCGCTGTCTCAAAAATTCCGATCTAAACCCAAATTTCTTGATCGATTTCAAGCCTCTAAACACTGAATCGAGTCTAGTTCTTCCTAATCGTATCGATTAACTTCAATAATCGAACAAACAAAGCTGAGTTTGGTAAAATCAAGATGGTTTGTGATATACAAGTCATTATCGTCCTCATCGATCTCGATTTACAGATCAAAACCAACATTTATATGTATATACACAATCTATACACACACACTCACAGTCTTTTAAAGTCTCTTACGAGTTATTCAAAACCCTAATTCATGTTGCGAGGATTTGTGCAGAATTGATGAAGAAACACCTGATTAAAGTGTTTATCGGGTTAATAAGCTTCAAATCAAGCCTCTAAATGGTTTGAATTGGTCAAATCGGTGCTTGACTCGGTGAGTCAGCTCGCGGGTCAACTCGGAACTCATGCGAGTTCAGAGATTTTGGATCGGTAAGTACTCGAGAAGACTACGAGGCCTCGAGCTAAGGTATAAATGTCAATTAAAACGAGTAACTATCATGTGCTCTGTGAAAACCTATGTGTTCTTGTATGATATTACATCGATCTATGAAATATCATAAGCTTACTTGAAAATCCTCTATGCTATCTTGAGTTATCAAGTTGACTTTATCAAAGTTATGAGTATATGATAATTCTTATTGCTCGAATATGATATATCTATATGAAATGGTGACTATGCAAAAAGTGGATATGATATACTTAGTAACTTGGCAATATTTCTTGATTAATTCTGTTAAAAGAATTAAATGAGTATATGATGATATATGTGGCTTAAGTCAGTGTTAAAACTGTGAAAGACCAAAAACTTTATTGATGCTTTGTTGACTTAGTCGATGATAACTATGCTTATTATTTTGATAATTCGAACTGTGAGTCTATAATATATCAGTTGATGAATAGTGAACTAATTACTTTTGTATGTTCTGAATCTGTGTATAATAGACAACATCTAGTTATTGCACAATTCGAATAAAGATTGATTTATGACTCTTATTTACTGATGTAAAAAGTAATAAGTTTGCTTGTTAATTGATTAAAATTTGAGACTTAAGTTTAAAGCAGATTGAATAATTATAATACATTGAGAGCTACAATTCTTGTTACTCTGAACTTTGGGAATCTATAAGTTGACCTGGTCAATAATTTGATATGCCTGTTGTATATTACAAAGAAGTAGAATAAAATGCACTTCTGTGTTAAGTAAATTAATTCCAAATCTATGTACTTCATGTAGAATAATATAGATGATGATGATGACTGTATGCTTGTTCTCTATGTAACTATATAGCTGATGTTTAGTGAACTGGTTATACTCAGTTAGGAAGTTTTAAGTAGTGTGTAACTAGATACATTCATGCATACACTCACACACTAGCCCTCACTCAAAGCCTTGGCTAGGACTCCCTTAGAGAGGCCTAGTATCTGGACACTGGGGTGAAACGGCCACTTAGAACAAATAGGAATCATATTTTGCATTCTTACAAATTGTTTAATATATTAATGTGTTTTGTGAATCCATGGATGTAATCTACATGCTTGAGCAATATGAAGATTTTGGTTTGAATGTGTCAGTCTATGTTATCTACCTCTTAAATGCAAAGAAGAAGAAATGTCTGGCATGCATATCACTCTCAATCAATCTTTTGTAATAAAAAGAACCTTAAGTCTTTAATTTATTCTTATAGTACTAAAAGTGGTAGCTTGACATTAATTGAAGATGACCTCAGTAAGACTTTAAAGGATACCAAGTTTGTCTTTATGAGATAGCCTTTTTGGTAGAGTCAGCCACTTGTCTCTCTTTTGTGTAATCATTGAAAAGTCAAACCTGTCTTGCCTCTTTTATTCACTACATGTAATATTCTGTGAGTGTCTATTACTTGCTTTAATTCTCATACATGACAGTCTCTTCCAAACACTTCTATCCTCTTAGCTGTCAAGCATCTAAATACTATCTGATGTACAAACTTGAGTCATGATATGTATGCATATATATAGAGGTACACTTTGCATGAGTCTGTCATCTATGCATACTTACATCCGGATTTGAGCTTAAAACTTCATGCATTGAGCCACACAATATATGTCACTTGTCCTATGGTTTCTCTGTCAAGATCTTACAAACTTATTTTCTTATATCTGTCTATGCATGCTTTGTAATTCATTAAATGGAAACACTATAGAATTTTCAAATTGCATCAGGTCTAGTAGGATTACATGAAAAATTGTGCATGCTTAAACTTATCCTTATCTGTGCTACTTGCTTATATATGTATCCATGCATTCATAAGCACACACTCACTGCACTTGCACCATCATCTTATGGAATTTACACCATTACACCCTAACCCAAAAGCCAAAAATCTCACCCTCCTTCCTTTGTTTCCAACCATGAGTAGGAGAAATTTTAACCATTCTCTCTATGCTCCCTTCACTCCTTATTGCCATCCAGACAGTTCTAAAGAACACTACCACAAGAAAATCAAACAAGAACCTTCACACCTAAATGAGTTTGCATATTTTTCTCATGGAAACAAACTGCCTGTTGTTAGAAACCCTAACCCTAACATGGTTTTTCAAGCAATGCCCAACTCTGAAAAATCAGTTAACTCTCACAAAGCTAGAACAAATCTCAAAACCCCAGGCCCTACCCTTGTTAGACTTTCCAATACTGGAAAACTCAATAGGATGCTTAGCAATAATCGGCCAGGGATGATGGTCTTTGTTCAACCTAATGGTGATGTCCACAACATGTTTACTAGTGTCAAGTGGGAAAACTATGTGTTTTATAGGGGTCAAAACTACTACACACATCTTATTGTTGAATATTATGCTAACTTGGAGGTGCACCAAAGAGTTGATGGGGTGTTCTACTTGAGTTCTTTTGTGAATGGTAAAAACATACATGTTGATCATAATGTGCTTAGCAAGTCCCTTAGGTTAGGAAATAAACCTTCTGACCTTCCTTGTGTCAACATATTTGAAACATTTGTCTTTAACCAAAGTGAGTTTGAACTATTTCTTGGTCTGTTTTGTGAAGAAGATGTACCTGATGGTCTTTGTGTTAGAGAATTTGCTGTCCATTTTAGACACTTTCTTCCTAGGTTTCAACAGCTAGCCATAATCCTTAGGGAAAATGTCTTGCCAAAACCCAAACATGATAACTTCTTTGATTTTGTTGATCTAAAAGTCATGTTTAAGATAGTGTCCAATACCATAGACTTCAATATCAGTTATGTGCTTGTACTAAACATGATAAATGCTTTCAACACTGATTTCATGCCATATGGTTTGCTCTTAACTTCTATTTTTGAAACCCATTATGTGCATTTGTCTAGGATGTATCTTAATAAGATGGAGTTTTGTGCTATTGATGGTCTCACTCAACCCAAACTCTCTCTTAAAAACTGTCAAACCAGTCACCCTAATAAAGTTGTCATTCCCTCTCTTGCTCCTAAAACTGATGTCTATGCTATTCTTAGGGAAGAAATTAATAAGCTTAGTCTAGAAGTTGATGTTCTTAAAGAGTCAAACAATGAGCTTCTAACTAGAATTGAAAATCTAGAGGGTAAAGTCAATAAGGGTAAAGAGAAATTGATTGAGAATGTTGTTGTTGTTGAATCTGCTAAAAAGACTGAGACTAAGTTGGTTGATGAACTTTGTGCTATTGCTAATGATGATGAAATGGAGAAGGTCTATGCTTCCTTGCCTGTTCTTGGTGAAGATCTTGGTTTTGTTACTGTTGAACCTGTTGAGGTTAAATCTGTTACTTGACTGCTTGTTTCTGTGACTCTACATGTTGCTGCTTGTTTGCAACATATCTTTTGACTCTGTCTGACTGAATATGCCTTGTTGTTGCTATAATGTTGATGTTGCTTCACTTAAAGAATGTATCTTTAAGTTAGAATAAGACTTCTGCAGTTAATCTCTTATGAATCAGTGAACCACACTGATTAATTAGGAACTTTTTGAATGTATATACAACTGCATTGACTACAATTTGCTCTCTGCAACTATCTAGGGTGTTTCTAAGCTGTTTCATTTCTGACATGACCTAGTACTATGAACTGTTGTGTCTATCGATGAAAAGTACTATGCATAATATTTCTTTTACATTCTCAGATGCTTAGAATACAATCCATAATCATTTTATCCAAGTGAGTTATCTAAATTATGATATTGCATTATTGATGTTTAAGTAAAAGCTTGAGATATAGTGATTTTCTTATTTCCAGTCTAGCTGTACTAAAATATATGATATATAAGTGACATATATAAACGAAGAGATTACAGTTGTGTAAAATGAGCTTCATCGATTGATATTCAGTGTGACTATTCAGAACACTCTTGTAACTTCTCTTGAGAATTGCCTGCTTATGATCTCTCAGCCTTAGATGATCTATAAAACTCGAGTTAGCCATTTAAACTGTTAAAAGAATATTGAATAAATACTATGCATGATCGACTGACTCTCTTATTATAAGCTCTAGCATGGTTGTAGTATTCATTTGCAGATTTTGATCGAAAGAACTGACCACTATAAGCTCACAGCAGTCTTATATGGAAATACAGTTCAGCAAAGCATACTATACCTGTATCTAGTATGATTGTTAAGAAAGTTGATACACTTGTAATTCCTGAACGATTTCTGATATTAATTGTATCGATTATTTACTGAACATTGATCAAGATACTGTACTAAACGTTCATCAAAAACGTTATAGACTGAGTAGTACTTGACAAATATTGAATGGTTTATGATTATTTGTCTCTTTATTTAAAATATTTATGTATGAATCAAGATTGCCAAATTACGAGCAACTTAGATCAACATAAAACAATTCGAAAAGAAGTATGACAAGAATTCAGGTTCATTTTCAGACTGAAAGAAAATTTCGTTAAATAAATGAATTTTTCAAAGAGCTTGCATAAGCCTTTTTAGATAAAACGAAAGTTTTAGAGTTACAAAAACAGAAACTTCTGATAAAAGGCAAAGGGACAACAGAAAAATTTAAAGGGAAGACTGAAATAAATTGGTAAATAAACCAATTATTAAGCTCTATCCAAAAAGGGAGAAGAAAATGAAAATAATTTCGATTCAAAACGAATTATATTTCAAGGGGAAGCCACAAGGGGAAGAGAAAATAAATTGGTAAATACACCAATTTTTTGAAAGCTCAAAACTGAATTACTCAAAAGGGAAGAGCTAAAAGAGGAAAATAGAAATGATTTTGATTCAAATCAAAACATACTTCAAGGGGAAGAGCAAAATTAAACCCCCAAAGGGGAAGAGCATACAACTTTTTGGTTATATGCCAAACAAAAAGGGGAAGAGAAAATTAGACCCCCCAATTTAAAATTTTCAAAATTTCTTATATGAATTATGCCTAACAATATTTATTCATCTCATAAGTTGTTTTTGCAAGAATCAATTAGTGGAATTAGACCGCGTGCTTCGAATCGAGTCTAAAATATTTTTAAAACTCATGCATACACTAAGGGGAAACACACACGGGTAAATTTTTAAATTTTATGTTTTATTTAGCAAATACCAAAAAGGGGAAGATTGAAAGGATATCTTCGATATATTATTTATTTTGGAATTTGTACGATTTAACATAAAATTTAATTACACTTAGTTATCCTCTCCACTAGGTCATTAATTTTAATTGATTCCGTCAAAAGATTAAAGCCATCTCTAGCAATATCTATTTTTAATTATAAGAGATATTCCATTATTTCGAAAAATCAAATTATACTTTCATGGAATATATCTCTACACCAAGGCAATACGATCGAAAAAGAAATATTAAGATGTGATATTTTTTAGATCTTCGTTGCAAAAATTTATAAGGCGACGGGCTCGAACAAAGAATATTTGAGGATTAATATTCTTTAGAGAACCCGTGCTATATTTAAAAACGATCAGTTTTTATTCGAAAATATTCCGCCTTAGCACTCAAAATGTTTTTATCCTCAAGAATATTAATATTCAGTGGTAGAATATTAATACTCATTTTTATCTCGTGCTAGAAATATTTAAAGTATTTTTTCTCCCGCTTCTTTAATTTATTCTAGTTTCGGAGAAAATTATTTTAAATACTCAAAAAATATTTCCTACACTCTAAATATATTTTATATATTAGGAAATATATTCTAAGTATTTATTCTAGTCAAAACATTGGTCAAAAGATGTATCTATTTCATAAAAAGACCAATCGTATTTTATTCGGAACCAAAACCTTATTTAATCGAATTAAATCCAAATAAAATACTTCCACTTGCTAGAATGACTTGAAACTTGAAATGGGTCACTTAAATGTTATTTTCTATCCATGGTAAAAGTTTCGTAATTTTCGGAGAATTTTGGTCCGGGCACGAAAATCGAGGTAGTGGGTCCACGTTTGACCACATTTGACTAAGTCAACATTGACCAATTTTGACCAAAACTTCCAGAATTTCATTTTATGATATTCCTAAATGCTCCATAATTTTAGAATTATTTATTTGGAATTTTCGTATTAATCGGGTATTTAATTAACGAGATATGTTACGTATTTATTCGTTAATTGATACGAGTCCGATACAATATATTAAGGGGATAAGATCAGCTGAGATATTTATGTAGAAAACCACCCCCACTTGCAAAGAAACACAATACCACTCCAAACAAACACAAAACCACTTTCCACCTCATCAATCCAAGTGCTTTTCATCTCAACCACTCCTTTTTCCTTCAATCCTCACCATTCCTTCCACCCAACTCCTCCTATAAATAAACCCCTTCCCCCAACCATTTCTAATAAGCTAAAGAGCCAAATAATTGCTGGTATTTTTGAAGTGTGAGCTCTCTCAATATATCCAAACACTCTCTACACCCACTTCATCTCAAAAACCTTCTCTTTCTTATATACACTCAAATATATGCAAGGTTTTTGTTCCATAAAGCTTAGTTCATCCAACCAAGCTCTCTCCCACCTAGCAAGCTCCTCTACCACTACAATCCGGCCTCCCGAAGGGCTGCCCAAGTTCGACCATAAGCCAAAATCCGGCCGAACCTCCGGCGAATTTTTCCGGCGAACTTTTTCCGGCGATATCCAAAAGTGGTAATTTTTAGCTTCATTATTCGAGTCTTAACCGACCATATTTTATATACATATATAAGAGCTCTATACCTTCATCTCATATTCTTTATAAAGCTCTTATATCGGATCTCAAATCGAGACCATAAAAATCCGTACAAGGATTAAATTTCGAACAAAACGATTCGAAATATTAAAACACCTCAAAAAGAGGTTATATTTGACGACGGTCAAATAATTACATCGAGCTTGATTTAATTCCCTTCTATCACCTTAGTATTCCGAGGGAAAAGAATCTAAAAGCCTTAATTAATTAAATCTTTAACACACTTACTTTGG
The DNA here is from genome assembly GCA_036435485.1 of Saposhnikovia divaricata. NCBI lineage: Eukaryota > Viridiplantae > Streptophyta > Magnoliopsida > Apiales > Apiaceae > Saposhnikovia > Saposhnikovia divaricata. Next base: position 82,123,055 of record CM071598.1, read on the forward strand.
CCATTATTGTTATTGTGATATATATAATTGTGCTAAAGCGTGATTTGTTTCCCTTCTATCACCTCTAGTATTCCGGGGGAATTAGGTTGTTAAGCTTCTATTTATATATTTTGCGCACTCTTTTCTTCTAGTCCTCACACTTGTGAGTGATACTACTTTAAACGCGTAATAGCGTGGCGAAAGCCGTATATATATTTTTCGCACTTTTTCTTCTCGTCCTCACACTTGTGAGTGATTTTTACCTTCCGCACCTTTTTCTTCTCGTCCTCACACTTGTGAGTGATTTTACATTCAGCACTATTTTAACGCATAATAGCGGCCCTCGTTTTATCCTATAGATAAGCCGAGTTACTTTTACGTACGTGTGCGTTTATTTGTGTGTTGTGTTTAATTGGCCAAATAATATTAAAGTGCAAATTGTTAAAGTAATATTGTAACACTCTCGTTTAAATATAAATACGAATAGTCTATAACAAGATTATATCGAACGAGAAGTTGTTTATCAAAGGTCCTTTAGCTATAAAGCTCATCAAGGACTTGATTTATACAATACTTCGAAAATAGACGTATTTTCAACAAAGAAGTGATTGTAAGTATACTTTGATCTTTATAAAAGACGAGCCAAAGTATACGATTATAAAACCTGATAAGCCTACGAGCTTAAAGGAAATAATCAAGATTTACAAACTCCGAGATATATTTAAATCTCACTATACGGAGTATTGTATTAAAAAGTCATAAGCAAATAAAGCTTATTGAACTTACTTTAATTAATATTCGGGTAAGAATATTATAGTCACCTTAGGACATATTAAGTCCAAACCTCTCTTTATCTTACGGTTTGTTTCGTAGATATTGTTTTCTAAGTTTTACAGTGAGGTGAAGTTGAAGTGAGGTGATTCTCGTTCTAAGACCCAAGTCCTAGGCATTAACGGGGAGTTAGTGGCCTTTGCACCGTGAAGAAGAGGAAAGACCCAAGACCTTGCATCTAAGATCCAAGACCGGCAAAAGCGAGGAATTCAAAGACTACACCAAGGGTTCTACATCAACTTTGAAGAAGTAGCGGGGAGTTGCTGTCTAAGATAAGTTGTGTAGGTTTTTCACAACGACTTTGAGGGTGTAACGGGGAGTTACAACCCAAGACGAGTCTTGTGGGTTTTTATATTTATTGTGAGGTAGTGTCTCGGAGATACGTACCAAGACCAATATTTATAAGGTTGTAAAGGCTTCTCCGCCTACTAAAGGAGCGAGTTATTTTTAAGGGAAAATCTCGAGTCCGGAGAGGAGCTCGGGGACTGGAGTAGGGGTGAGCGAATCCATTAGGGGTTGCGCCATCGCGAACCAGGATAAAATCTCCTGTGTGGTACTTTCCTTCCTTGTCTTTTATTTCTGCACTTATAAACTGCATAACGACTCGGTAAAGTTTTAAAAAGGGAAAATTATTTTAAAACGCCATAATAATTTTTAAATTGGTAATTAAGCTATTCAACCCCCCTTCTAGCTTAATATAGCCCTCTTACGGGACCTATCAACTTTTCAAGAATTATCGGTCGACTGATGTCGGACCTCGACTACTCAATTTTCAATCAAAATAAAGTTTTTAAAAGAAAAAGAAAAAGGGGACTCTGGCAGGTGTGGGAATCGTTGACAAACGATTCCCGGGATGTGTAAGCGGCCGTGAGCCTGGCGGTCCATCAATTATTATTCCGGCCCAGGTGTTGCCGAAGGATGATTATGGATGTAGTTTTCATCGAGGGTGATTGCGGATGTAGTTTTCACCCGAGGATAGTTACGGATGTAGTTTCTATCCTTCTACCGGTAGAGAAGACCCTCGGATTATTGGACTTGGATGTGGCGACTGATCATCGTCAATCCCTGTCATGTTTTATGTTTTCTTTAAGTCCCATTCCTCCACTTTAGAAAAACGCTCTGACACTGCTTCTTAGGCCTCAGTGCCAAGTTGCCGATAGTGTTCTATTTTGATGAGAAAGATGTTGACTTCATGCAGTATCTAGAACTGCAAGTTTACTTTGAAAACAAGGGCACGTATTGGTGCACCTTTGAAATTTATCAACGATGACAAATGATTTTATAACCGATTGATATAAACGAGTTTAATAACTGCTAAACACATATAATGTTATATTGCTTACCTTATACATATATTTCTTGCTGAGCTATAGTTGCTCACACTTGCTTGTTTTCAAATTTACAAACACAACAGTTAAGAGAAATGGCAAGACCCAGACAGACTGTCCGAAATCAGGTGACTAGGCCCGAGACAGCAGTTGAGATTCCACCGGTAGGCCCCATTAGCCGAATTGGTTGGCAACTTTTGTTAGTACATTTTATTTATAAGTATGACCTGTGCAAGGCAGTGTACCGTAACAAACATTCAAGCCGCTAACACCGCTTCATATAGAAGTGTTGTTGGTAACATAAATGCTATTTAATTCGGTCTGTAATAACTCTGAAGCTTTTACTTTTGTTCAATCAAGTGTATGACGTTTCTGAGACTCTAACCTAGGGCTGAGGCTATGGTACCCATGGAAATCATTTATACCACCTGCAAGGTGACAACTGGGGAGACCCCATTCATGTTAGCCTAGGGCTGAGGCTATGGTACCCATGGAAATCATTCATGCATCTCCATGGTTGGAACCTTTGAGCCTAACTCCAACGAAGAAGGGATGAAGCTGGCCCTCGACCTGATAGATGAGGTGAGGGATGAAGCTCATGCAAGGAATACGGAACAGCAGAAGAGATCCTCCTTCTACTATAACTTAAGGGTGAAAGAAAGGTTCTTCCGTTAGGAAGACATAGTACTCAGAAAGATTGAAGCATCTGGAGTTGGACAGAAGGGGAAGCTGGCCCCGAACTGGGAAGGCCCATATCGGGTCAAAGGAATGCCGGGATGAGGATCGTACAAGTTTGAGACTTTGGAAGGTAACGAGGTGCCCCGCACTTGGCATGCATCGAACCTCAAGGTCTATTATGTTTGATTATCCTAAGCAGGACTTAACTTATATCTAGTAGGAAAGTAGAAATAAGGTCGACGAAACCGTTTCAGAGTTTGCAAACTCCAAGTAGGAAGTAGAGTACTTATGTAAGGGCTGGACCCGTTTCAAAATTTATTAATGCAATTTGGTTTTACTTTCTCTCTTGGTTACTATTTCATGTCTATCAGGTATCAAAGCTTATTTGAATTGCTAACTAGGGAAAGCCAAAGTACAAAAGACAAGACAAACTAAGTAGAAGGAAAAACCAGCAGATGCATAGATAAATAAACAAGCCTGAAGGCTATAAGTTATGAATTACAAAACCAGAATAATAAAGTCATAAAAACAAATGCCACGTAGGGCCAGAATAAAATAATCTAAGCTTCCTTGGTGGAAGCTGACTCCTCCTTATCCCCCTTGGTCTTCGAAGCACAGGTAGAGGTAGATGTGGTAGTAGTATTTGTAGTAGCCCTTTGGAGAGGAGAAACATTTGGATCAAGTATCCTATCAACCCCCTCCACACTCTCATCCTCATCCTCCTCAACAGGGGAAACAATAGGAAGGTGAGGGCTCGGGAAATCAGCAAGGGAGAATAACCTAGGGTGCTTTTTCAGCACCGCTTCCGGGGCTTCATTCCACCTATCTGTGTACTGGGCAGGATAAAGAATCTCATCATGCCTTTCCATCAAGGTCTGAAAATCACTAAATTCCATGTAGGCATTGATGAGTTCCTCCTTCTTTGCCCTTAAGGCCACTAGCTCGGCCTGGGCAGCTACCAGCTCCTCCTCCTCCCCCTTCAATTTCTCCTCGACTTCGCCACTATGAATCCTCTCCTTTTGGTATTTAGTCTCGAAAGACTTGGCCTGCTGCTTCCAGGCCTTGGCCTGGTGAATCATGCTTGAAAAGAGAGTTATGGAAGAAAACTTATAGAGGCTAAGGCCTGTGCACCCAAATGCTCAGCTTCTTCCATGCTGCCTCCTAACATAAAGTCCTTGTAATCACAAGAAGTGATAGAGTTGATGGACCAATCCATGGAATGCTTTATAGATCCCATTATAGAGTCCTGCTTCCTGAAACCCCAGGGGGCCCTATACACAGTGGACTAGACAACCACCTGCTAAGGTCCGCCCTCCAGATCTATGGAGACCAAATCCTGCTTCTACACCTTGTGTGGGCACAGAAAAAAAGGCTCAGAAGGCTTGCCCCTAGGGTCCAAAGCCCTCTTTGCCCTCCTCATACGGGCAGTCTCGTCATTGTCAGGCTCGGTAGCCTTCATTATCTTCTTTGCTGCTGCAAAAACAAAGAGAAAATGTTGGTATAAGATAATCTAGAAGTTGAAAAATAAAAAAGGAATAAGAAATTACCTAGATCAGATACAGTGGAAAGGCCGACGGCCCTCAAAGACTCCTCATTGATGAGGTCCCAGCATAAGGTTTGCCCATTATCCTTGGTAAGGGAGTCATAGGTAGCTTGCTTCTCCAGATTCAAGATAATCTTATTAGGACTACTGTCAACCACCTTTCCAAAGGATTTCCAGAAGAGGGTGCCCCAGTCACCCCCTTCCCAAACCAAGTACATGAACTCTTCCTTCCACTTAGGGTTGTTGTCAACAATAGAATGGCTATTGAAAATGTGCGGGATCATGGGGTGTTGTCTAATATAGACCCACCCCTGTTGGTTCAAGGAGCTATTATAAAATTGAAATATTTTCCTAAAGAGGGAAATAGAGAGAGGAAAGTTGTTCCTAAGACATAGTATCATGAAACACAAAATAGAACGCCATGCGTTTGGTGGCAGTTGGCATGGGATAATTTTCACATCAGCTAGCAAACGGGGCACGAAGTCATTAAAGGGGAATCTAAGCCTAGCTAAGAAGGCATCCCTAAAAATACACAAGGCATTGGGCCGCCAATGGCAAGGCCTGTCACCAGGCCCGGCCTTAACTAGTTTAAAAGGGGGCCTAACACTATAGTTTTTATTATAACTCTTGATATTATCCTCATCATGGAACCTATTACAGTAGTTATAGGCATCTAAATCAGACAAAGAAGGATATTCATCCCTACGCAGATTAGTCATTTCAGTTAAACTCATGCAAGAGGAACGAGTTTCGATGTCGTTACCTCTTTTTGAAGTAGAGTTCATCTTTCCCAAGCGCTGTGCTGCCTTATCCGCCATTAATCTACAAGGAAAGGAGGCTCAAACCCAGAAAACTCGGTGAAGAAGATGAAGATGTAAATGAAAAACCCAAAAAACCTTTGAAGGTTATTCCAAAAAGCCCAGAAAATGGTGAAGCTCGCCGGAAAATCGAAGAAAAACCATTGGGAATCGCCTTAATTTAAAGAGAAATTAGAGAGAGGTTTAAGAGAGTTTTTAAGGGAAACTAGAGTGTTTAAGAGTGAAGTGAGAAATGAATCTCACTCCACTCTTTTATAGAAATTTTTTTTTGGCCAGCCAATAGCCGGTCAAAATGTCGGGTGACCGGAGATTACCAATTAGGGCCCATGCAAGGCCTATAGGCCCAAGAAAAGGAAGGATCAAGAAGGATCTAGAAGATCCTAGAAAATGAAAGAAGAGAAAAGAAGAAATGAGGCCCAATGAGCCCAAACAAGGCCTATTAGGCCTAAAAGGCCCAAGAGTTAAATATTTGCAAGAGTGTGTGCAACCAAATAATTAACATTTGAATGTTCGACCAGGATCGAGATCGTTTTCGATCAGGAATCCTAATCGAAAATGCTTCGACTAGAGTGACAAAAATCGAATTAAGTCGACCAGGATCCTGATCGATTTCGACCGGAATCCATAGTTAAAAGGCCTAGCCCAAATATACAATGAAATAAAGCCCAAAATGATTGAGATCAGCTTATTAGAGAAATATGCCCATTATCTTGGAAAGGCCCACAGAGAAAGTCAAAAAAAATATCTGGGAAATGAAATTATAAAAATATTCGATCAGGAATCTTTGTCGAAATTCGACCTGGAATCCTGGTCGAAAAGTCTTCGAGCAGGGTGATAAAAATTGACTTAAGTCGACCAGGATCTTGATCGATTTCGAACAGGGTCTATAAGTTACAGTCCAAAAAAGAAAAAAAATAGGCCCAATTTATAGGCCCATTGCCTTGAAAAAGCCCAGGAAAAAGAGGCCAAGAAAAATATTTGGAAAATACAATAAATATTTTTGACCAAAATCCTAGTCAAATTCGACCAGGAATTCTGATCGAAATACCTTCGATGAGGTTGTTCAAAAATGACTTAGGTCGACCAGGATCCTGGTCAAAATCGACCTGGAATCGATCCTGGTCGAAATGTCTTCGAGTAGGATGCTAAAATCAGGGTTAAGTCGACTAGGATCCTGGTCGAATTCTACAAGGAATCCTGGTTTAAATTGCTTCGATCAGAATGACATTTTTAGAGATAAGTCGACCAGGATCCTGGTCAAAATTCGACCAGGAATCCTGGTCAAAATTTTTTGTATTTTTGATGATTTTCTCAGAAAAAATATGAGGAAATTGATTAAAAATGATATTTTCTGAGGAATTTTGAAGAAAAAATTCCAGAGAAATAGAGGGAAAATTGCAAAATAATTTCCAAAGGTTGTAAGCCCAAGATATTTTTGATAAACAAATTCAAAAGTAATGAAAAATACCCAAGAGTACAAAAAAGATGCAAGAAAGTTGTTTATAATTTTCTGTAAGACACAAATGTAATTATTTAGCCTCGAATAAGGCGAGATCGTCGTAAATGTGTAGGTCGCTCCACACTTTACATTCAAGGCGACATCTGTGAAACACTAGTGTACATAAACCTTTTAACTTCAATGAAAACCTGATCAGTTTTTATAGAAGTTGAGGGGCAAATGATATGGGCTGAAAATAAGCCCTAAAGACACATTTAATGTTTCATTAAATGAACCTGGGTTGGTCCAAGGTCAAAAACCAACTATGAGGCCCAAAACCTTAATTATTATAATAAATTCGTAATTAATAAATCAGCCAATATAGGACTCCAATATTGAGTCTAAAAGGGAACCAAATCTTTCAAGGAATAGCCCCCAAGACACATGATTCCAATAGAAATCAGCCTTCTCATGGAAGGATTTAGAATTCCATCTAGAGTGGGTAACTTATCCACCAAGTTACCAAACCCTACCCTAATTCCAAGGCATCCAATGCCTATATAAAGGACCTAATCCTCCAACCTAGAACTACATTTTTATTGGCTTGATTCTTGATTTTTGTAAGATATGTAGGTATCTTGTGAGGACGGATCAGTCACGAAACACTTGATCAGCCATAGAAGCTCAAAGCTCTTTCTCTAACCCTAGCAATCAATACACCCTACTTTTTATTCTATAATAGTTTACTTTGGCAAACATATACTTCATCCATTCCATTTTACATGTCCCTTTTGATTGTAGTGGTCAAATTGATCAATTTTTGACTAAATATTAAAAATCATCCAATTATTATTTTTGAAAACTGAAAATTGCATTGTAACATAGATTATATGTACTCTTTGATGATATAATTTTTTTTAATATAATACATGTAAAGTTCAGTAAAATTTTGGTCAATTTGATCGCTCAAAAGTCAGAAAGGACATGTATTTTGGGACGGGGGAGTAATAAGGACAACCAAGCTGAAACTACAAATACAACAAAAGAATGGACTACTAAAGCTTGTACTACAGATATTAAGTTTCAGTGCGAAAAGTCTGAGGACAACATTGCCTGAAATTGGCAATTCCCGACTTGTAAATTGCGTGGAGTGTTTCATTGAGTGCATTTTGTCATAAGCACGGCTAAAAACATAACTACCTAGTGCACCTTTTAGACGAATGAGCCTAAACAAACCATCTGCATTTTTTACCAACCTACCGTCAAGAAAAAGAACGATGAAGAGCTAAGTTGTTTTTACTCCGAATCTTAATAGCATATTTAGTAGGGAAGGTTCATCATTCATGTCACTGTTATGTAAAGCAACTTACTTTGAATAAATTTGCATAGTAATAGTTGCATAAAGGGAAATGGGCAGTTTAGCCTGCTTTAAGACTTTTTAGCTCTTCCCACAGCCGAAGAGTCAAACCAACCAAGATGACAGAAATCATCAATCATAATCTGAAATGGAAGTAGGAAAATCGACTTCAGCAAAAAAGTTGCACAAAAACCTCATGTGGGAGTAAGATCCTGTTTGGTATTGTCATTTTAGACGACAATAGTAACTTATTTCTGAAAAGTAGGTAAAATGCTGTTTGGTAAATTTTAAATGCAGCTTTTGTGAAAAGTGCTTTTGGCTGAAAAACTACTTTTAGAGAAAGTATATCCCCCCATGCTTTTGAAAAAAGCAATTTTTCAGCTTTTGCAGGAAGCTGTTACTGATAGCAACAACACTTTTTTCATTAGCACAACAATTTTTAACAGTAACCCCAAATAGAACCTTAGAAAGCAGTAAAATGCACCGTACCAGATGTAGCAGCTTCATCTTGAAGCCACTCCTCGTTACCACAACCAGTTTCTATTGCTTGGAAACCACTTGTAGAATATTTATTTTGCTTCATTTTTGACTCGTTTTAGCATGTAAACCACTTATAGCTTTGTTCTTGACTCGTTTGACCCCTAGAACTCATTAAAACTTTATTTTGGACTCGTTGGAATAAAAATATGTTAAAAATAATTGATGTGAATATTAATCAGTGTTTAAGTATTATAGTGATAAATCAGAGTTTAGCTAGAAGCAGTCAGAGTTTAGTTAAACGCTGACAGATGGAAGCTCGACAGAGTTTGTTAAACTCTGTCTGGAGGCAGCGTCTACTGGTCAACAGTGTTTGAAGATTATTTAAGGAAGCAATATCTTTGAAGATTGGATAGCTGTCAAAGCGATTGAGTTGACTAAGGAGACATGTAGCAATCGTAATTGATATCAATTATATAGCTAATTTATAGGAGTATCAATTATCGATTGTATAGAAACTGTATATCTTATAAATACAGTTTGGTTAACCCTAGAAGGGTATCGATTATTGGAAAACATTATTCATTGTAACCTAAGCAGCTCTCTGTGATATTTTACATCACTGAGAGAGGAGTTATTAATCCCAAACAGTTTTTAATTGTTTAAACGCATATTTTATTGTTAATCTCTCATACGATCTTGATTATAATTGTGTATTCGGCCTAACAATTGGTATCAGAGCCAATCTTTTACTCTATACAGTTTAAGATCCACACACACAGCTATAATCAATGGCAGAGATACCTCCTCCAACAGGTTCAAGTTCTAAGAAGGCTCAACCTACTATTGTGAGTCGTTATGAGACAATCAGAGTTCCTATTCTCAGGCCAGCAGAGTATTCAATCTGGAAGGTGAAGATGATCATGTTTCTAGAGGCTACAGATCCATAATATCTTGACAGAATTTATGAAGGTCCTCATAAACATACAAAGCTATCTGTTGCTACTGCTGGTCAAGAAGCTAAAACAGTTCCAAAGGAAAAGAAAGATCTAACTCCTAAAGATCTTTCATCTATCGCTAAGGATGCAAAAGTTAGGCATCTACTTCATAGTGCCTTAGACAATGTTATGTCTAATAAAGTGATTAACTGCACTACTGCCAAAGAAATTTGGGATGCTCTTTAGGTTAGATGTCAAGGAACTGCTGCTATCAAGAAGAATAGAAGGAACATACTCACACCGGAGTATGAGCACTTTGAGGCTAAATCAGAAGAAACCATGACAGAAACATTTGACAGATTCTGTAAACTGCTCAATGATTTGTCATTGGTTAGTAAAGAGTATGATCTGGAAGACTCAAATCTCAAATTTCTTCTTGCTTTACCTGAAAAGTAGGTTGTGAAGACAACCACCATAAGAGATAACTATGATCTTGCTGATACTGAGATTAATGAAATCTATGGGCTGCTCAAAACTCATGAATTGGAATTGGAGCAGAGAAATAGGAGATCAGGCAAGAAGACAAAGTCTGTTGCTCTTAAGGTTGAAGAAAAACCCTTGAAGAAGGAAGCATCAAGGAAGAAAGCTAAGGGAAAGGCTTTAGTCATACATTCTGAAAGTGAGTCATCAAACTCTGATGTTGATTCAAACACTGATGAATCATCTGACTCTGAGGATGATGAAGAAGAAATGTTGCAAATGGCTGCTTTGATGTGAAGACCTTCAAGAAGATGGGTTTCAAGAACTTCAAGAAGGGTAAAAGGTTTTCTAAGAAAGATTCAAACTCTGACAGAAAAAGTTTCAGAAAGTCTGAGAGAAAGGATACCGAGTCTGGGAAGAAAGACAAGTCTGAGATTTAATGCTACAAGTGTAAGAAGATAGGTCACTATGCTCCTGAGTGCAAGAAGGGTAAAACTGAAAAAGCACTCTTCACAAAAGGCAGAGACTGGGCAGACACTTCAGACTCAGATGAGGATGTTAACTATGCTCTCATGGCTTCTATCGAGAATGAATCTGAAGATTCTGAAAACAAGGTACCTCTAACTACCTATGCTTATAATACTGATGATATAACTGAATTAAGAATTTATCTTAAGGCTTTGCATATCAGTTATAGGGATCAGACGTTAGAGAATGAGAGAATCAAATCTGAAAATTCTGAACTTAAAGTAAGAAATAAAATTGTTGAAGAAAAACTTGAAAAGATGCAACAAGTTCAGAAAGAAAGAGATGATGCTGTTTATCTAGAACAGGATTTGCTAGGAAAATATAAGCAACTTGAATCTGAATTGGAGAAGTCAAATCACATAATTAAAACTTGGACTCATTCTGGAAAAGACACTCAAGAGGTTTTTCAGTCAGACACAGTTGGTTTAGGTTACTGTGAGGGAGATGAACTTAGGTTTCAAAACAAAGTCAAAATTAGAACACATCTTCCATCTACAAAATTTGTTCATGGAATAAATGAACCTAAGTCTGAAGCTGGAAAAGAAGCTGTAAAGAAAGAACCAGTAAAAACTAGTGTTAAACAGGTTAATATTGGTTCAATGACAGATAAACAACTCAAGCATAAGCTTAAGGAGTTAAAATCTGTCAAGAAACAGAAAGTGTCTAGAAAGAATAGAAATGGTAAAGCGGGCATTACTCAAGGTAATTATCCAATGCTTGCTACTTTTGCTCCAAGAAAGACATGTCATAACTGTGGTAGCACTAACCATCTTGCTAGTTTCTGCAGAAAGAACAAAAACATTAATTCTTTATCTTCCAAGTCTGAAGTAAAGAAAGATAATGTTAGAACTAGACCACAGACTTTATGCAAACATTGTGGAAGTACTTGGCATTATATTTATACTTGCAGGGATTATCATGCTATTTATCATAACTACTATGAACTTAAAACCAATTTGAAATGGGTTAAGGTTAATTCTGCAAGTGTAAACTCTAATAAAGTTAGCTTAAACTCTGATAATGTAAATTCCGCTGCTAAAGCTAACAAAATTAAGAAAGCCAAAGGATCCAAGCAAGTCTGGATCCTTAAATCTAATCTTCAGTAATTGTTTATGATTGCAGGGCATCAGGGAAAGTACCCTAGTTGTGGACAGTGGATGTTCAGGACACATGACTGGAAATAAAGCCCTGCTATCAGATATATGGAGAAGGCTGGCCCAAAAGTTTCCTATGGAGATGGCAATATAGGACGTACTCTGGGATATGGCAATATCAATCTTGGAAGTGTCATCATCACAAATGTAGCTCTGGTTCCAGGACTCAAGCATGATCCGCTATCTGTGAGTCAAATCTGTGACAGAGGATATCATGTAGATTTTCAGCCTGAATACTGTGAAATCATCAGTAAATCTACAGGGAAAGTTGTTCTAGTTGGACACAGGCACAATAATATCTATGAAGCAAAGTTATTGGCAAACTCTGATGGAAAAGCTGTGTGCCTGTCCACAAGAATGTCTAGTGAAGAGAGTTGGAAGTGGCTTAAGAAACTCTCTCATCTTAATCTGAACAACATTAATGAGTTGATAAGAAAGGATCTTGTAAGAGGACTTCCAAAGTTCTTATTAAATGTTGATGGCTTGTGTGATTCCTGTCAAAAGGCCAAACAAAGGAAGTCATCTTTCAAGAGCAAGTCTGAATCTTCAATTGTTGATCATTATCATCTTCTATATGTTGATCTCTTTGGACCAGTGAATGTCTTGTCAATTGGAAGAAAGAAATATGCTCTAGTCATTGTTGATGAACACACCAGATATACATGGGTGTATTTTCTAGCAAAGAAAGATGAAACTGCATTAACTCTGATGGAGCATATAAAGCTGCTGGACAAAGGATCAAAACACAAAGTCAAAATAATCAGGAGTGATAATGGAACTGAATTTAGGAATGCAACAATGGAAGAATTCTGCAAGAACAGAGGGTTGAAGCAAGAGTTTTCTGCACCTGGTACACCACAACAAAATGGTGCAGTTGAAAGGAAGAACAGAACCTTGATAGAAGCTGCCAGAACTATGCTTGATTAAGCAAAATTGCCAACCTATTTCTGGACAGAAGCAGTTCAAACAACCTGTTTTACTCAAAATGCCACACTGATCAACAAGCATGGAAAAACACCATATGAGATGGTGAGAGAAAAGAAGCCAAACCTGAAATATTTTCATATTTTTGGGTGCAAATGCTTTGTGTTGAAAACTCATCCTGAACAGTTGACTAAATTTGAGTTAAAAGCTGATGAAGGAATTTTTGTTGGCTATCCACTGTCAACCAAGGCATTCAGAGTTTATAATCTGAGAACTAAAGTGATTATGGAGTCAATTCATGTGTCATTTGATGACAAAAAAATAACTGGACTTGAAGATGTAGATGAACATGATCAACTGCACTTTGAAAATGAAGACTTAATCTCTGATGAAGTAAACTCTGATGAAACTGATCTGACAAACTCTGTTGAAGCATACTCTGAACCTCTACTGGTAAACACTAAAGAAACTTCTCATCCAGAACAAAGGGGAGAACCAGTTGAGGGGGAGCATAATCAAAATGATGACTCAAATTCTGATAGTGAGTCAACTGAAAAATCTGGATCAAACTCTAATGATTCAAACTCTGAAAATGCAAAATCTGATAGTTCAAACACTGAGCAGTCAAATTCAGGGGGAGCCTCAGAAAATGAAGAAAGACAACAAGAAAATCAGGAGAACATGGATCAAGGGGGAGGATCAAATACTGATAGAAGCCATTTACCTTCTGCAAGGAAATGGACAAAATCTCATACACCTGATTTAATTATTGGTGATCCAGATGCAACAGTAAGAACAAGAAGTGCTACAACAAATGAATATCTGTTTCATGCATTCTTGTCTAAGAATGAACCAAAGAAGGTAGAAGAAGCTCTTCAAGATGCTGATTGGATAACAGCAATGCAGGAGGAGTTAAATGAATTTGAGAGGAATGAAGTATGGACCCTTGTACCTAGACCAAAGAATAGATCTGTTGTTGGTACTAGATGGGTTTTCAGAAACAAAACTGATAGTGAGGGAGTTGTTACAAGGAACAAGGCTAGACTTGTGGCAAAAGGCTATTCATAGCAGGAAGGAATAGATTATGATGAAACTTTTGCTCCAGTTGCAAGGTTGGAGGCAATAATAATTTTTCTAGCATATGCCTCTCACAAGAAATTCAAGGTATTTCAGATGGATGTGAAAAGTGCTTTTCTAAATGGGAAGTTTGAAGAAGAAGTGTTTGTTGAACAACCACCAGGTTTTGTGGATCCAAAATATCCAGACTATGTCTACAGGTTGGATAAGGCACTCTATGGACTTAAGCAGGCACCAAGAGCATGGTATGAAACTCTGGCTCAATTTCTTTTAGAAAGTGGGTTCAACAAAGGTACAATTGATAAAACACTGTTCTATTTTAACTATGGTGATGACTTGCTTTTATTTCAGATATATGTTGATGACATAATTTTTGGGGCTACTAATGATAAACTCTGTAAAAAGTTTGCCAAGCTCATGTAGTCCAGGTATCAAATGAGCATGATGGGAGAGCTTAGTTATTTTCTAGGCCTACAGATGATGGAATTTTCATAAATCAAGCAAAATATACCAGAAATCTTCTCAAGAAATTTGGTATGCTTGACTGCTCATCTGCATCAACTCCCATGGCAACAGCAACAAAGTTGGACAAAGACACAGGAGCTTCAGTTGATATGACAAACTACAGAGGCATGATAGGGTCTCTTCTTTATCTAACAGCTAGCAGGCCTGATATCATGTATGCAACTTGTCTCTATGCAAGGTTTCAGGCAGACCCTAGAGAACCACATCTAATAGCTGTGAAGAGGATTTTTAAGTATCTTAAGGGAACCATAACCTTAGGTCTGTGGTATCCTAGAGAATAAAATTTCAAGCTACTTGGTTACTCTGATGCAGACTTTGCAGGATGCAAGATAGACAGAAAAAGCACCAATGGAAGTTGTCAATTTCTGGGTGATAGACTTGTTTCTTGGTATAGCAAGAAATAGAAATCAATTTCAACATCTACAGTTGAAGCAGAGTATATTGCTGCTGGTAGTTGTTGTGCACAGATTCTGTGGATGAAGAATCAATTGCTGGATTATGGATTGAGGTACATTAAAATTCCTATTTACTGTGATAATCAAAGTGCTATTGCTATGACAGGTAATCCAGTACAACATTCAATGACCAAGCACAGCAGCATAAGGTATCACTTTATCAGAGAACATGTAGAGGAAGGGAATATTGAGCTTCATTTTTTGTCTACAGAACAACAGCTTGCAGATATTTTCACCAATCCATTGAGTGAAGCTGTATTTACAAGGCTGGTAAATGAATTAGGAATGGTCTCTGGTTTTGCTAGAGATATTGGTTAGACTCAAAATTTTATTTATGTAATGTGTTGCTCATAATTCTATAGTATGTTAACTGCTATGTGAACTCTGTTGTTAAACTCTGCTATGCAAACTCTGTTTGTTAACTGTCAAACTCTGATAGCATGATTTGTAGGTCATACACTGTTGACATGTTGAATAAACTCTGAGAAACTCTGATAATGTTTTTGTCTGAATGTTAACACCAATGAAGAAATTTGTATGAAGCATGATTCTCAGCAATTAATCATGAATCCTTCTAAGTTATTTGTGATCTAATCTTAGATTGTGCAGAAAATTAACACAGCATGATACTGTTTCATATTTATAGCATCTCTTAGTTTATTTATCCTAAACTCTGAGTCTGTAAATACCGTGTGCATTGCCTCTCATGAATAATTTCTGATGTTGATGAGCTCTAAACTCTGTTAGTTATACATTGTTAAGTTAAATTCTGTTATTAGTCTACCCCCAAAGTAAATGTATATAGACTATTAGAACTCCTTTGAGATTATGTTGGTGTCTAGGACGACCCAGGAACTTATGGGTATATAGTTAGGGCTAAAATTCTCTAATTTTTGGTGACTAGTTGAAGACTAGAAAGACCCAGGAACTTATCAAATTGATAAGGGCTAAAATTACAGGATTTTTGGTGACTAGTTCCAACCTCTGATTACTGGAGAAACAAAAAAAAATAGGGGGTATAAATTAATTAAATATTACTGTATATAAATCGTTTACTACAGAGTTTAGCATTCACCATACATTCAGTGTTTACTATGAGAGTTTGTGCATCCAGTGTTTACTGATTTACTTTATGGATTCTATGAAAAATTAAATGCTCTAAAATTTGAATTGGTAAACTCTACTATATACACACATATATTCACACCTGTGCAGTCTTTGAAAGGATTATGGTAATGCAGTTGGAAGATTGACAAATGTTGACGAATTTTGTCTAATATTCTAAGGTAATTTATTTCAGACAATTTACATACTTGGGGTAAAAAGAGTTTTCGAAAAATGAAATAAATTATTGCCAACTGTTAATGAGTGTTGGAGTGGTAAAGCATGCTGGTAATGGGAGAGAAATTAGCAGTAATTATTGCTATAGTTACTGAACGTGCATATTTGTTCCATTATATATGTGCCACGTGTCCCACTCACCCACTAATGTGTCCCACTTGCACATTAGTTGAGTAATTGGTTGAGTGTATTAATGTTAAAACGATTGGGTTTTACTTTTTCATTACAACACTAATCATTTTTACTTACACGGTTATTCTCTCTGAACACAACCCACTCACAGTTACTTGCTATCTCTTTTGCACATTTTCATAAACACCTTTGCTACATATCTTTTTCACTCATATTTTCTTCTCAAATCGATTCTAATGGCCACTAAAGGTTTTACTGCCCAAGGATTATTGTTTGTTCCTAACAATTATGCAGCCCCATTGAACAATGAAAAAGGTCCAGAGGCGTTTCACTTGATTCAAAACTTTTTGGGAGATTCAGAGATTGGAACAGCTCTAGTCGAACCATTAATTCTTTCTGCCATGCAGGTTGCTACCTTCTGGAATAACTCTATGTATGACGATGGAGGTGAGAATGGGAATCCATCAATTCTTTACACTTATGAGGAGACAGAGTATGTGATTACTCCTGCAACTGTTATGGATACTATGGGTTTCGACACTCACACTTCATACACTGTTGCTGGTGAGAATCAATTGAAGGAGATGTTGCAGCAGCTGAGGTTTTCTGGTTCTTTAGACAAGCTTGGTAATGTAAAAAGGACAGGGCTCGGGAAGGAATGGAGTTTCTTCTTTGATTGCATCACAAGAGCTTTTGGCAAGAAAGTCACCAACTGGGATGCCATTCCTACTGACAATCTTCAAATCGGGTATTCTCTTCTCTATGGAAGTAATTTCGATTTTGGTAGACTTGTCTTAATGAATTTAGGTGATAGGTTGTCAGAGTCTAGTAATGTTTATTTTACTAGATTTTGTCAATTATTATTCACTGCTTGTGTTTCTGGTGTTGAAATTTCTGAGGATGACACCATATTAGCCTTTAAGGTTAATAAGAGGATATTCTCTTATCTAACCAACAAAGATGCTAACAAGGAGCAATTACCTGATTTGGTGTTGCCTCTTGCAATTCAAAATTTCCTACACCAACCTCAAGAACCTCTACAGCCTCCACAACCTCAAGAACCTCAAGAATCTCCACAACCTAACCCTGAACCTACAAACTCTGAACCTCACCAAACCTTAAACACTGAACCCATACAACCAACTCCAAACATTGAACCTCAAACTCAAACCACTGAACCACCACTTACTCAATCTCAACCTGAACAACAATCACCAGTTAACCAACCCAAACCAAAACATGGAGGTATAAGAAAACACACAGCAGCAAATACACAGCATCGATTAGCTAAAGCAAAAAGCGATTCTGCTAAAGTTCAAAAGGAGTCTGCTAGACCTAAAAGGGCTAGAAAGGAAAGGGCAAATAGACCTCCATCACCTTCTGTCTTAGATGATTCTCCTGAAGAAGAGACAGTTGAAGTGCCTCAGGTTAAAAGAAGAAGATTGATTCTTGATGATTCTGATGAAGAAATGAACATTGAAGCTCCAGAGGTGATTTCCAAGGAAATACCTACTGTTGAGACATATACTGCTGAAGAAGCTGCCAATATAACTGCCAATGTACAAATGGATGAGGACAACAAAGAAGATTTTACTGCTATGGATGATTTTGATGAAACATTCATACCATTCTCTGATCACATTAATGTTCCTCTCTCACCTGTTATTGCAACCTCTGAAGAATCTGGTGCAGCTGATCAGCCAACTGTAGTACTTGATGAAATAGTGGCATCACACACTGAGCTATTCTCTGATGCTCACCAGGTTCCTGAACAAGGTGAAGAGGTTGAACAAGTTGAAGTTCCACAGTCTGTTGAGGCTAGAGACATAACTGCAGAGATTGTTGCTGAAATAGCAGTAAATGTTACTGAACCTGCAGAGTTTGTTGAAGAGAATGTTGCAGTGCATACTAATCAAGTTGAAGATGCAGCTGTTGATGTTGAAGATGAAGGCAGTGCAGAATCAAACTCTTCTCAGAGTATACCAGTTCAAACTGATGCTAAGCACACACCTTTTTCTAAACCTTCAGAACAGCATGACATTGAAGCTGAGCACTTTGCCAAAAATTCAAGGGATTGGTATAAGTCAGACTGTATTTTTCCTATTGAAAGAGCAGCTAAATTTGTTCATCAATCTGCTACAAAGATCTCAAATCCTGATATTATCTCAAGTCTGCAAGCAACCATTGTTCAAGTCAAAACTCTGAATAAAAGATTTGATGAGTCTCAAAAATCAATTAATGAACTACGAGCTGATGTTGTTGCTAGAGATATGACTATTCAGAGGGATAATCAAACAAAGTTCAAGACCATTTCCAAAGCTCAAGAAACTCTGTTTCAGAGACCGGGTCAAGTTGAACAGAATCAGACTATCTTGGCTGGAAAGATTGACTCCATTGCTAACTCCTTGGAACTGATTACTTCTATTTTGATTCCTGATGATGTCAAAAAGGGGGAGAGAGTTGCTAAGTCTAAGTGCAGGCAATCTCAAACTCTGACTAAAGAGAATGAAGATACTGAAGATGGAGGAGCAGGAGCAAAGGACAAAGGGAATAAATTATTAAGAGCTGATCAAAGTCTGAAATTTAGCAAGTCTTCTAAGCCAAAGTCTTTTGGAAGATACACTGATACTCAGGGTACTTCAAACATCAAGAGTTTATTATTCAGTGAAAATCCACTGACTGATAAGGAATTGGCTGCTAAGTTATTTCTTGAAGAAAATGAAGAAGGAGCTACTATTGAAGATATTAAAGCTGAAGAAAAGAACTTACAAGAAGAACATCAGAAAGCTTTAAAGTCTGGAAAGTTTAAAAAGAAAGAAAAAGCTCCTAGGCTTGTTCTTAAAGGCATTGTGATTAAAGAAAATGTTGGTGCTGATCAAAGATCACAATTATCTAAGAAACCAACAGAAGCTGAAGCTAGATTGAAGCTAAAAGGCATTGCTAGAGAAGGATAAGACTCAAAGAAGAAGAATACAACCTCTGTTTCTACACAAGTTGTACAGAGACCTTTATCTACTCAGATGTAAATGGTTTTTAGAAAACCAACTCTTCATGATCCATCTCTGATGACTAGAGGTACTACTACTGATTTTCTGCATGGTAGAGCTTTAATAGGAAAGCAAGGTCGAGATAAATCTGGATTAGGCTCTCATAAAGAAGTCAGAATGAACACTGGTCCTAGAGATTCTTCATCACTGGTTGTTCCAGGTCTTGGTGTTACTCAGGAGAGTTTAGACAGACTGGAGTCAGTACAGTTGATTCATCACAGAAGCTTGGATAAAGACTTTCTACTGTATTTCATGGAAGATGGTACTGTATACAAAATTGGTGAGTATGATCTTGATTTGAAGCTATGGGAGGAATTAGAATATGTTCTATATCTTTTCAAGGTGAAAAATCAAAGGACTCAGCAAGCTGCAAATGTGCTAAGAAATAAAATGCTACATAATTTGGTAGTCAGAGGGATGAAATACAAAAGTCAATATGTCCCAAAATACAGAGATTATCATGGGAATATTGTTGAGATGAAGAATGGTAGTGCTAAACTGAAGACATACTTGGGTATAACAGTTCTTGATTTTAACTTAGAGTCAGCAAAAGCACTGTTCATCAGACTGGGAAATGAGATGAGAAGAAACAAAATCTATGATCTGAGGTCTGCTATTTATCAAACTGATGAAGATGATCCTAAGCTAAAGGAGATCAAGGAGGTTATGCAGACAGAGCTTGAAAATGCTGAAAGAAGATTACTTATCGACTACCTTAGAACAACACCAGATGTTGAGGAGATTAAGGATTAAAACTCTGTAAGAATTTTCTTGTTTTCTGTAGATTTTGTTAAGTAGAAGTTAAACTCTGTTTGTATATTAAACACTGCATTTATTTATTTGTTTTGACATCATCAATTATTGTTAAACTTGTGCATTTTTGCTAATGAACAAGTTGGGGGAGATTGTTAGAAATAATTGATGTGAATATTAATCAGTGTTTAAGTATTACAGTGATAAATCAGAGTTTAGCTGGAAGCAGTCAGAGTTTAGTTAAACGCTGACAGATGGAAGCTCGACAGAGTTTGTTAAACTCTGTCTGGAGGCAGCGTCTACTGGTCAACAGTGTTTGAAGATTATTTAAGGAAGCAATATCTTTGAAGATTGGATAGCTGTCAAAGAGATTGAGTTGACTAAGGAGACGTGTAGCAATAGTAATTGATATCAATTATATAGCTAATTTATAGGAGTATCAATTACCGATTGTATAGACACTGTATATCTTATAAATACAGTTAGGTTAACCCTAGAAGGGTATCGATTATTGGAAAACATTATTCATTGTAACCTAAGCAGCTCTCTGTGATATTTTACATCACTGAGAGAGGAGTTATTAATTCCAAACAGTTTTTAATTGTTTAAACACATATTTTATTGTTAATCTCTCATACGATCTTGATTATAATTGTGTATTCGGCCTAACAAAATATTTATTTTGCTTCATTTTTGACTCGTTTGAGCATGAAAATCACTTGTATCTTTGTTCTTGACTCGTTGGATCCCTAGAACTCACTAAAACTTCATTTTGGACAAAATCCTAAATGTTTCACAATGTTTAATTTAAACAATAATCCTAAATGGGTGACTTTGGAGCTTGTAATTAGAATTCTACACATATCTGCTCAAAGTCCAAGCTAGAAAGGCAGTTTGAGGAAAAGTTCTGGTATTCTAAGTTTATTATATACTAGGCAACTTAGCTGCGATTCGCGCGGTTAATAAATTTTTATTGTTAGGTATTAAATTAATTTCATTGTTTATAAAAATTAATTGTTATTTTAAAAATTTCCTTAAAAAGTGATTTAAAATAGTTTGTATGAATTATTAGTTGGAATAATACTCTCATTATATATCAAAAATTTTAATAATATTAAAAATATCATAAACATGTAAAAGAGCAATTACATTACTAAATATAACTAAATAACGTTTTGAAAGCCGACACCCCTCGCATAACA
The DNA here is from genome assembly GCA_036435485.1 of Saposhnikovia divaricata. NCBI lineage: Eukaryota > Viridiplantae > Streptophyta > Magnoliopsida > Apiales > Apiaceae > Saposhnikovia > Saposhnikovia divaricata. The sequence goes on from CM071598.1 coordinate 82,144,060, forward strand.
TAGGTGGTGTTTGGAGAAACTTTTTTTCGGAATAAGTCAATTTATTTTAAGACAAAGTTAGAGATTCCTAACTTTCCAACTTATTTTCCAACTTATTTTTGCAACTTATTGAATCTCAAACATACATTAAATACTTGTATAAAAAAATAAATTCAAAATAAAAAATTTTTACCCGAAAATAAGTCCATAAGTCCGTAAAATAAGGTGAGGCAAACAGGCTCATAAATGATCAAGAATAATATAAGAATTTATATAATTAAATATTATATTATTTTGACACAATATAATGAAACGACATGGGTATAACATTTTTATCGACTTAATCGATCGATAAAATGGTTTAGTTTATTATGTACAAAAATAAAGAATCTGTCAGTGTTATTTTTAGACAAATTCTATATCTTAACCAACAGATTATACTTCCATAACTTATAACGATCGCAATCACTGATAAAAAATTGTTTGATAAATTAAGTTTATCCTACAATCATCCGAAAAAAGTTTGCAAAAATCTTCAACATGTAATAAAAAATGACGCAATATGAACAATTTTAAGTCGTTAATTTATATAAAAGTAATCTTAGTTTTATACATATAATTAATATTTTAAATTTGAAAAGTAATTATAATGCTTAAATAAAGTTTGTTAACCTTTTATATAAATAACTAGTTGACTAAGCCGCGCTTCGCGTGGGTCTTGTAATTTTAAAAAAATCATAAAATAAATTTAAGAAAGAAATCGAAAAGAAAATATTTATAAATAAATTAATGAACACAATATTACACAAATTTTAATGTATATAGACAACTAAATAAACTATATACTATATTTATAGAAAGAAATCAAAAAAAATATCTATAGTGAACACAAAATTGTACAAATTTTAATATATATAGACAACAAAATAAACCTTATACTTATTTTTTACGTCGATTTTGTGTCAAGTTTTCTTAGGCTGACAGCCGTTGTACTACATACATATAAATTAAAAAGCAGATTTGACTGAATAAATTAAAAGAAGACGTTGGAATATTAGGCTTAATGACCTTTTAACCCTCAAAGTTTCCACTGATATACCCATCAGCCCTTAATATTTCAAAACGTTCCTTTTAACCCTCGAAGTATCCATAAAGGTCCTAATAACCCTTAAACCGGTACAAAAAATAAAAAATAAAAAAAGGGTATAACTCGGATGGGCAAAAGAGACATTTCACAAACCGATACCGAGGGTTAAAAGGTATACTTCAGATACTTTGGGGGTTAAAAGGTATACTTTAAATACTTTGGGGGTTAAAAGGTATAACTACTTGCCAAGATAATGAAATTAAGTATATTGTTTTCTTACAATCCTTTTTTAAGCCCTTGTTGTTTATTTGATAACATGAGCATGGCTGCTTTGTGGTAATATGACAATTTTGATGATTGTAACCGGCAGTCCCAGTTTTGGAACTATGGAGTGTTATATGAACTGAAACATGGGGTTTAGATTTCATTGACGTGTCTTGAACTCACACTCTTACAGGGTCTGGCTGGATGTTTTATTTTGTAATATCCATTCAAACAGCAATCAACACTGGTATATCATTTGGTGTTATCTTGCTTGCAGGAGATTGCCTTCAGGTATATGCAATATCAAAAGATATCACAAGTTCTTCTTTTCTGTGGTATATTATTGGATAACCACAGTAAAATAAGTCCGTTCACCTAAAAGTATGATTAGCTTTGAACCTTCATAGAGAACATATTTGAGTAGCATATGTAAGCAAGAGGCATCACTACACTCGACAGTCATAATTATAGAACTTGAACTCTCGTATTAGATGCATCATAATTATTTTAGATATTATCATTTACATGTGATATCATTAATCCTGAATCATGTCTTTCTTTTCACTTCTCTAGATCATGTACCAAGAAATTGATCCTCATGGGTCTTGGAAACTATATCAGTTTATAGCAATCGTGACAGGAGTCATGATAGTGCTCTCTCAGATGCCCAGCTTCCACTCTCTCAGGCACATTAATCTGGCTTCACTACTTCTCAGCTTGGGCTACACCCTCCTCGTCACTGTTGCTTGTATCTATGCAGGTAATCCGCATCTTGTATCATCATATGCGTCTGTAAAGTGTTACCTAAGTAGTGTTGCTCTGCTTGATAACGATAGGTAGACTTTAAGAACAAATGCATATTTTTGTGGTGATCATATTAGAATAAGCCATCTCCAGAACTTGGTAAGTTACATTTGTTAAAGTTCACACAACTTATCAATGCCTAATTAGTTGTTGAGTTCTACTATACACATAATAGGACAAACCTATTACAGTCACATTAGTAGGATAAGTTTGCATTTCATTAACTAATGAAAGTTTTATTAGTGGCACTACAGTGATTCTGTTCAAATTGTTCTCAGGTTTACTCACAAGTAGCATATGAGATTATGGAAAAGAAATCAGCTGATGTGAAGCAAAGAATGTTCTCAAAGAGAAACCTAATTCCGAGGCTCATTCTTCGATCACTATACATGATAGTCTGTGGCTTTTTTGCAGCAATGTTACCATTCTTTGGAGACATTAATTCCATAGTTGGAGCTATTGGTTTTATCCCTCTCGATTTTATCCTACCAATGCTTCTCTACAATATGACTTTCAAGCCCCCTCGATCATCTTACACTTTCTGGATCAACAACACTATAATGATAGTCTTTACATGCGTAGGACTCCTCGGATCATTCTCTTCGATAATAAAGTTGATCCATGATGCTAACAAGTTTAAGCTCTTCTCAAGTGATGTAGTCGACTAATCTGATCACGTGTACTAATTATATACATTATATATAGAAACTGTTACCTAGTTCATAGCAATCTGATCACGTGTACTAATTATGTACTATAACATTATTCGATAGTCGCCATGAAAAAAAAGTTATTATTTTAAAGGAAAATCATATCATGAATAAATTAAATTATTGAGAAATAAATTTAAAAAAAAATAAATAGAGTACTTCTACCAAGTATAAATATTAAACGGTGAAAATACTACTGCTACTACTACTACTACTACTACTACTACTACTACTACTACTACTACTAAGTATAAATATTAAATTTTTGATGACATAACTTATTTCCCTCATGTACTGTACACTTGTATAAACATTTTCTGAGTTATACCTTTTAACCCCCAAAGTATCTAAAGTATACCTTTTAACCCCCAAAGTATCTAAAGTATACCTTTTAACCCTCGGTATCGGTTTGTGAAATGTCTCTTTTGCCCATCCGAGTTATACAGTTTTTTTATTTTTTATTTTTTATACCGGTTTAAGGGTTATTAGGACCTTTATGGATACTTCGAGGGTTAAAAGGAACGTTTTGAAATATTGAGGGCTGATGGGTATATCAGTGAAATCTTTGAGGGCTAAAAGGCCATTAAGCCGGAATATTATGATCAAGAACAATGAGAAGGTAATAACGACAAATTAACAATAATAAATAAAGAGGGAATGACAAAAGTTCAAACCTTTTTTGCCAAGTTTCTCAAGTGCTTCTACTTCTCAAACAGAGAAAGATCCCCTAATTCTTGTTTACACGATCAGGTATTTCTGTACCGAGATCACTAACAAAAACATACAAAATCCAAAGCAACGAACAACCGATGGTTACTAATAATCCATAATTATAACTAAAATCACTACAAATCATAAATTTAAAAATAAAATGAAGAAAGAAAATATTAAATCAGTAAATTCAAACATTAAAAACCAACAAAAAAGCAACCTGAAAATCGCTAAAAAATAGTGGAGTGCACACACATGGCCATGTACATTGAAAATTAAACAGAATAAGAATGAATAAAAAAACTAAATAAAAATAATACGAAGACAAAAGTAAACAGAAGTAAGAAAAATGTTACAAACATGGTGATAAAATTTGATCATTAGAAGCAATGATTGTATATATATATATATAAGAATATAAAATTTCTTTTCTTATTTCGAATATGTAAATTTGAATTCTTCTTCCATACAAATTCAAAAATCTTTTCTATTTCGAAGATGTTAATTTAAAAAAAGGAAGTTCTAAAATATAAAATTCCTTTTCTATTTTGAATATATAAATTAGACTTCTTCCCCACAAATTCGAAAACATTTTCTATTTCGAAGATGTTAATGTTAATGTTAAAAAAACAAATTATGATTTTTTTCTAAAAAATAGGGCCTATAGAAGGAAGTTTTAATTTTAATTATTTAAAATAGAAGAGCTCTAGAAAATTAGATAAATAAGATTCGAGAAATTTCAGAACTCCTGGGGATTTTCCTTTATATAATACAGTTGACTAAGCCGCGCTTCGCAACGGCCTTTAAATATTTTTTTAAAAGAATTCATCATATATATTTAAGAAATCAATCGAAAAGAAAAATCCATAAATAAATTAATGAACATAATGTTTTACAAATTTTAATATATATAGACAATTAATAAACTATATACTTATTTTTTATGTTGATTTTGTATCACATTTTATTAGGCCGACACCCATTGTAATAAATACATGTAAGACACGTTTCTTAGCGGCCTTGTAATATTTTTTAAATTTTTTCAAAATATAGACTATTTAAGAAAGACATCAAAAAAATTTATAAATAAATTAGTGAACACAATATCGTACAAATTTTAACATACATATATATATATATATATATATATATATATATATATATATATATATATATATATACAACAAAATAAACCATATACTTATTTTTTACATCAATTATATATTTTGTGTCACGTTTTCTTAGGCCGCCACCCGTTGAAATAATTAAAAGAAGACGTGGAATATTATGATCAAGAACAATGAGAATATAATAATGACAAATAACAATTAACAATAAATAAATAAAGAGGGAATGATAAAAGTTTAGCCTTTTGTGCCAAGTTTCTCAAGCGCTTCTACTTCTCAAACAGAGAAAGATCCACTAATTCTTGTTCACACAATCAGGTATTTCTGTACCAAGATCACTAACAACAAAAATTCAAAATCCAAAAAAAAAAAAGAACAACCAATGGTTACTAATAATCAATAATTATAACTAAAAGTATTACAAATCATAAAGTTAAAAATAAAACAAAGAAAGCAATTGTTAAATCTAAATACAAACCTTAAAAATCGACAAAAAAAACTACCTGAAAATCCCAAAAAACCAGTGGAGCACAAATATAGCCATGTATTTTGAAAATTAAACAAAATAAGAGTGAATAAATAAACTAAAAAAAATAGACACAAAAGCAAAAAGAAGCAAGAAAAAAGGTTACAAACATGTTGATAAAATTTGATCGTTGGAAGCAATGATTTTATATTATATATATATATATATATATATATATATGAATATAAAATTTCTTTTCAATTTCGAATATGTAAATTTGAATTCTTCTTCCATACAAATTCAAAAACCTTTTCTATTTCGAAAATGTTAATGTTGAAAAATGAAATATTAAATGTTGGTCCCGGAGTATATTGCAGAAGGGGGGGGGGTTGAATGCAATATAGATAACTCCAAATCTTTATCTCAACAACAATGATAAAGATTGTAAACTATCTATACAAGAAATGAAAACACAAGTGATAACTCAAGATGTTCTCACAAAATAAATGTTTTATTTATTTTGTGAAGTGTTGCTACAACCTCGAGAAAAAGTATTTTCTCAAGCTTTGACTTCTTGAATCGATTACAGAAAGAATGAGAGATGTTTATCTATAAATACTAATCTTCTCTAACATCTCTATCACATGGGTTATGGAGCCGCTGTCATTTTCAAGTGGCAGCTCCTTACAAATTGCACACCCATGTGACTTTCCCAAAATGCTATACAAACAGACTATCATTAAGCATAAAGCAATCTGGGTTCTTTCTAAAACTAGTTAAAACAATTCTAGTAGATGTAGACTTGTCATACTCTTGAATTGTCGAGTTTCGTCTTGTGATCTCTCAAGCTTCGGTCGTAGTCTTGCAAGTCTGCTACAATCTTTGACAAAATGCAGCAAATCTGTTTCTTGAACATCTAAACTGTCACGGGTTTGACTGAGATAAATCCCCAATTCAAATATTCCATTGGGACAGTAAGCTTTGATGCCAAGCTTGCTATCATGAGAATATTCCTTGGATGACAGTATGAGTCCCCGCCAATGATGTTGTCGGGACTTTCAAACTTGCTGTCAAAGTGTGAGAATGTTGCTGTCTTCATGCTTCCGCCAATGTTGCTGTCAGATGAAACTTGCTGTCGTGACCTTGCAACATGTTGTCTTCTTGTAACGTTACTGTCGATGTTGTGACAGTGACATTTATTCTTTCTGTAAAACATAATGTAATGTAATATGTAATAGAGGACATATATAACTCAACTAGGATAAAAGATAAATAATATTAACTCTATACAGGGATCGTGAAATTTGAAGAACAGGCATCAACAAGGATTAAGTTGCTGAAAGAAGTTCATTAACATGATCAAGCCTCAGTGACAAAATTAAATGTACAGATGATTCAGTTGAAGGGCCAAAAGATTCCAGAGATAAAGTTTGTATGGTTGCACAATTCTTAGCAGTGTTCTTAAAGACATGATACGAAGACCATGAGTGAATGTTAGTCGTCTGTGAACCAGACTAGTTGCACTATGTGTCAACACGTCACAAAGGAATCAAGGTATCTAACTCATAAAAACTGTTAAGAGGTATGATTGGGTTTAGAGCAGTATTGATATCCTCCATTTTGGAAGCTGCATATTTAAGGATGTCAAATTAAGAGAAAAATGAATAGTATCCAAAATCACTATTGATATGAATAGTAACCGAAATCACTATTCACATGAATATTAATCAAAATCAATATTTACATGAATAGTAATTGAAATTACTATTCATGAATAGTACCCAAAAGTACTATTCAATGAGGTGGGGCCCACACAAATATAAAATTCAAAGTTTTGACAGAAAAGCTTTTGTTGAAATTTTGGATGTCAGAATGTTTTGAAACCGAAGGCAGCAGGCGCTGAAGACTGATAAAAAAACGTCATCAGTTACGTTATATTAAGCAGCATAGTAACTTTCTAAAGTCTATAAATAGGCCTATTGTATTTCATTTTAAAACACACCTCAACACCCAACTCTCTCTTCTCTCTCTTATATCTTCTCTGTGTAAGCTGCTAGACAGTCCATCTAGTAGGAAAGCCGGCTTAGCCCGCTTTCAAGAAGTGTCGGGTAGAAGGTCCTCGTGCCTAAACCATCCTTAGGAGTGTTCTGGTTTTGAAGCTAATCCATTGGATTAGAAGTTGTAACACCCCTTCGAGTTTATTATTAATAAAGATATATTCTCAGAATTAATTTTTTTTTATAGTATCGTATTCAACCCCCCTTCTACGATACTTCGGGACCTAACAATTGGTATCAAGAGCAAGCTTCTAACATACAAGAAGTCTAAAGATCAAAACCATGGGAAGAAAGGATACAGGTGTGAAGATTCCAATGCTTGACAAAGATAATTACTTTCACTGGAAAGTAAAGATGCACCTTCATCTCTCAGCCATTGATGAAGGCTATGTAGATTGCATAGAGAAAGGACCTCATGTTCCAATGAAGGCCAACTCTGGGATTGGTTAAGATGCTGCCACTGTAGCTGCTGGAAGGCCTATTCCAAAGAATCAAGCTGAGTACACAGATGAAGACCTGGAGGAGATTCACAAAGATAAGAAGGCTATGAACATCCTATTCAATGGCATCGACCAAGATATGTTTGATTGTGTTATAAACTGAACTACTGCCAAGCAAGTGTGGGACACTATTCAAACAATCTGTGAAGGAACTGAGAAAGTCAGAGAAAATAAAATGCAGCTCCTAATACAACAATATGAGCATTTTCACTACTCCTCTGGTGAAAATCTAACAGACATATTCTGTAGATTTCAAAAGTTACTGAATGGTTTAAAGTTGTATGGGAGAAAATATGAAACCATGGACTCCAATCTAAAGTTTCTGAGATCTCTTCCTAAGGAATGGAAGCCAGTGACAATCTCGTTGAGGAACTCTCAGGACTACAAAGATTTTACACTTGAGAGACTGTATGGCATCCTGAAGACCTATGAGCTTGAAATGCAGCAAGATGAGGAAGTGGACAAAATCCAGAAGAAAGGTGGATCTGTTGCCTTGGTGGCCAATATTCCAACAATCCAAGGCGGTGGAAGAATGAAGAGTGTAGAAGCCACACTAAGTTCAAAAACTTGTGAAGGTGAAGCTGAAACTAGCAAAGGTAAAAGCAAGATGATTGAAGAACCTGATGCATTAAGTGAGGATGAAGCTGAAGATCTAGATGAGTATTTGGCATTTCTGTCAAAGAGATTTTCGAAGCTAAGATTCAGGAAGAATCCAGTAGGAACCGAGCAATTGAAGAAAAGCTATCAACCAAACAAGGATGTGGTTGAGAGATCAAAGATCAAATGCTATAGCTGTGGAATTGCTGGTCACTTTGCCAATGAATGTAGGAAATCCCAAGCTGAGAAAGAAAAGAAGCAGTTTGAAGATGTTGATTACAAGAAGAAATAGTTTGATCTTCTCAAGCAACAAGGGAGAGCATTCGTGTCAAAAGATAATGACTGGGCTGCTTGTAACACCCCCAGATCCGGGGTCCGGGATCCGGTGGTTACGGTTTCCAATTCTGTCCACAACACTTGAACTTTCCTTAACATAAAATAAATTACGTCTCTATAACCCAACACAATAATATAAAACACACCCGTTATAGTCTCAGAGATGAAATCAGAGTAACACTCAAATTTTTATTAATCACATTATGAGTTCTTACAATCCAAAAGAATTTCAATATAAATACATACTCTTTGCCATCCATTTACATAAGGCATACTAGACCATATTCTTGGTACTGAAAGAATAAATATACCCTACCAATAGCTTCTTCTTCAGCTCTGGTAGTCTCATCGTCCTCGCCCGCGTCGAGTGCGCCTTGTGCGAGTCATCTGGTCTAGCTGTTGTTGTGATATAATAATAAAGCAAGGGTGAGCAATAGCCCACCAACAATAATATATGACTGAACGATAATGTATAACAGTTCAAAAGTATCTTTCAAACCATATGCCATGCCTTTACGGAAATGATGCCAGTATAATATGAACGATGAAGTTACAAGGTAACTTAAAGTATTTGTTTGTAGAAATATCTGCTACATCAAAGTAAGCGAGATATTCTTATTGTTATTAAGAAGAGGAACTTGCAAGAAAAGGTTGCAATTCCAGTTATGACCCTTTTTCCAACTCTGCCAACAGTAATCATGTTGCAGGAAATAAATAAATTTGGATGATGAACCAATGATGGAGTATTCACCGCGCCCGCTGTTCCAATCTTGATGATCAGTCGAGATCGTACAGCTCAATTTAGATTTACTACCGGTAGAAGGAAGAACTGACGGCTTTACTTGTGTACCGCCTTACTAGCTCTCCCCGGCCAACGGTTGGGCCAAAGGGGATGGACCGGCGCTACTCGGCCTCTTACACGACTCCTAGTTCAAATAGAATTCATGATTCTGAATGTAACGTTCGTCCCCCTTTCCCCAAGTATAATACTTGTTGATAAGACTCCACAAAGTAGTCGTATCTAGTTGGAAAGGAAAATTTACCAATAACTCCCAAGCTATTACTTGGTAACGGATATCAACTTGTTCCAGTGATCTTACCCCTCGAAAGATGAGAAGGTAAGCAACGACTTAATAAGTCAACAACACCCGAGTTGCGAGTGAAGGGAATACTTTATGACCGGGAAGTCGACAAGATAAATAACATTTTCCAAGTAAGGTTCCCTTATTATTAAGGAGGTAGACTCAAAGAAGAATGATGTCTGAGAACCTTCCTTGATATAGGATTAATAATAATATGACTCCGAAATATTTTTCGTAATAATCGAAGAAGATAAACCTTATTGAGGTTATTCTAAGTATGGAATAAATATTTAGAGAATATTTATTGAATTAAAAATATTTAAAGAATATTCAGGAATATGAAAGAATATCTTTAATCAGAGTATTTTTCAAATAATTCTTGAAGAAATATCGAGAGAATATTTATTGCATAATTAAATATTCAAATGAATATTCCAAATAATATTCATTAATCAATAAGACCTGAAAGGAATATTTAAAATATTTAAAATAATATTCGATGATTAAATAGAACCCTGGATGAATATTCAAAATAATATTCATAATTAATTAGGAATTTAAATGAATATCAATAAAGTAATATTCATTTAATAAATAATATCCTAAATGAATATCAAGTAATATTCATTTAGTAATCCAAGCTTTAAAGGAATATTCGATATAATATTCGATAAGTAAATCAAGCTTCAGATGAATATTGAAGATAATATTCATCAAGTACTTAATACCTTAAATGAATTTTCAAAAGTAATATTTATTTAATGAAATAATATTCTAAATGAATGTCCACATAATATTCATTTAGTAGTCTCATCTTTAGAAGAGTATTCGAAATAATAATCGATAATCAATTCGACTCCGAATGAATATTGACGAATATTATTCGTCGAATGATTACGTTCAAATAATTATTTGAAGTAAGGATCGTTAAAATAATTAGTCTCGAACGAATATTCAAATAATATTCGTCGCCCAAATAATAGAAAATATTTACTTAAATATTTTCCTCCGAGGTAATCTCGATATATCAAGGAATATTGACTCCCGGTCTATTTTTGATTAATAAGATGTATACGCCCTTCTATGAGGGTCTTACAATAATCGGCTTATAACTGATATATAACTATCTAGCTTATAAGCCAACAATAACATTCAGGGAACAAGTATATCACTTCAACTTGAAAGTAGGCATGCATGCAATGGCATATGTATATCAGCATATATATATATATATTTATTCAATCACAACAACAGCCTAAAAGAAGGGAATTGAAACTTGCCTGGTAGTCGAGTACGGTAAGGGGTAGTGGTAGCGGGTCCCGGTTCAGCTTGGTGATCTATAAATAGCCAAGGCATTCGGGATTAATCACTTAACATATTAAAAGTTAAGTTATACTTAATTCGAAACACGTTCTCGAGTTATCTCGTTATACCCCTTTTTGTGGATTACTTTTATCACTGATCCGACCCGACATTCGTTCGTTAATACGACATGTCATTGCATTTATACTTGGGACATACTTAAGTCATATGAGTTCTAAGGTTGATCGTTACGAACCAATATTATACTCCGAGTTTTATCGCCCGTTTTCTAAGTGTTTTACCGAAGTTATAAAAGAGTCGTCTTTTAGGGGTTCGTTCGCGTTTAACCTCGACTCGAACATTTTTAATAAATCGAAAAATGATCTTTTTGACATACGGTTTTCTTTCACGCCTTCCTTTTTACCTCTAGTATTTATTTACCAAGATTCGCCATGACGTTACATAGTTTACGAGGGTTCAATTACAGTTACGAACTTTCGTTTACGGATTCGAACTACTTTTAGTAATTTGGTCATAAATCCGAAACCGTAAGTCCGTTTCATGCGATCTTTATATCAAAACGAAGCTTGAAACATAATCTATCCTATCATGGCAGAAAATGAAGCTGTACAGTGAGTTATAGCTACTGTGATGCTCGGTGTTTAATAGTCTAACGAAAATTCGGCATTACGACGGCTATAAATCGAACGTTCTAAAATTCATAACAATCAATCCAAGCCACACCGGGCATACTATACATGGTTTTCATCTTAACCAGTCCAAGAAGGTTTCAATTAACCATCATAATCATCAAAACTCTTAAATCATCACTAGTAACTACATAATCATGCTTTTATTCATATAACAACACCATAATCTTAACTAATCTAAAACCATCAAGAACATATATAAAACTCAAAGTAAGATCTTGGGTTCTTAAGAATTATACCTTCCTTGGAGAGTGTACAAGCTATAATAACCCTTATATAGTCCTTGTATGGCTTTAACAAAGCTTAAATCATCCAAAGAAACCAAGAAATCAAAGTTAGTTTCTTGAAAACACTATTCACCCTCATCTTTGAGGATTTATTTGAAAATGGAAAACATGGAGTTTGAAGCTAAGATTTCTAGGAGATCATTTTTATGAAATATAGGACTCACCATAAAAATTTGGAGATCAAACAATGGTTGGAAGGTGGATTTTGAAATCTTAAAACTCCAAAATTCGAAGTGCCTTGGTTTTGGGGGAAAAACAGTGAACTTCTCGAATTTATTTACCCATCCAAACGATCTTCAAAAATTATGAAATTAAATCCCCAACTTCACCTTGATGTGTAGAAGCTCCATGAATTTTTTCATGATTTTTAGATGAGTAGATCTAGGTGAAAAAAAATGGCAAAGACCCCTGCCCCGGAAAATGCAACTGCTGGAAAAATGGGGGAGAGGTGGTGTTTGCTTGGCTAGTTGTCAAATGATATTTGTGATATGTATAAGTGGGTATAGCTGCTAATACTCCTCTTAATACAAGTGTCAAAGGTTTATGGTGTGTTAGAAAAATTGATGATGTGAAGCCTTGTTGTTTTCTTCTTGTCCATCCACCTCATTACTTCCTTTTTCATTTCTTTTCTTCATTTCATTTCCACCAAATATTCTTATATATAACCCCAGCTGATCAAGTAGGGTTTTTTTTTATCTCGTTACGTATTTAATCCGTAATTTCTTTCGCGTTTGCTTGATCGCTTAATCTTGTTATAAAGTTCTAGCGATTTCTAGAACACTTGTTATTCTAACTCAAAGGTTTTCATTCTAAATCCTCAAATCATACTTAATAAATAAAATCCTTGAATCCTTAACAATATAATACTCTTGTCTTGATCGTATTGATAGGCTCTTTACGGTTCGGTCAAATATTGTACCGAAAAAGAATTTGGAATTTCTGAATTCCGATCGTCTCTACATTCACTTATTTCCTCCGCGTATTACTAATATGACTTCGAAACATCCATAACACGTCCCGTACATAGGGTGGCGTGAAAAGTTTTCCAACTTACAAAGTCACTATTCATCCACCAAATTACTATGCACGTACAGGAAACACTATGCACGTACGGGAAATACTATGCACGTACGGGAAATACTATGCACGTATGGGAAATACTATGCACGTATTCATTTCTCTTCAAGGATCCATTAGCTCCTTCCTGGATGGTAGATTATTCTTATCTAGGTCCTCAACCATCGAATTACTCTATTCTGACAATATACCAATGCATCAGGATCATTGTCCAAAGCAATATCCATTCATTACAATCATTGTTCTTTGAAACCACCATTCATTAGAGCTGGTGACCTTGTTGTTGGAATCATTGTTCCTCATTTTATCATTACTTAATAAAAGTTTTAATTATATCCAAAATTTGGGGTTCTTACAGTCTCCCCTCCTTAAAAGGATTCCGTCCCGGAATCAGGTAGGAAGCAAAGAGTCGTTTGCCTGTCGTTCACTCTTTAGCTTCCCGGTCAATTCTTATTCGTTCTACCCTTCCTCAGCACATCTTCTAGTGCTACAATTCATACTTTATCCTTTTTCCATCAACGTTGCTACTTTTCGTACAACTCACTATCCGGGTTATACTTTTACTCAGTCTTATCCTTATTGATACCTGCAGTAACATTGGTATCACTATCACCCTACGATTCGGAGGTAACCTCGCTCGTACTGTGCATTTCCTGATCGCTTTAATCTTCGCAATCTAGATCAATATAGAGAAGTGGAAAGATTTGTTGAGAGATCACTATGATCAATTGAACATTTGTTATATTGCATAGTTAGTACAGAACGGGGCCAGCCTTTAGTACTTGACAAGCAATTAAACAAGTCATAGCATTCCACTTAGACTTCTATCACATAGACAGATAGTCACGTAGCAGTACCTCCCCTCCAAAAAGGGTTGTTCTTCTCAATTCATAAAGAAGATGAATAAGAGAGAAGAAGAGAAAAGAGTTCTAAAGGATTATAGAAAGCTTTCATGATTGTAGAATATCATACTCAGAATTTACCTCTGAACTATAGAGGTTTATCAAAGAAGAAATTAATCATAATTATATCCAATACTATTTGATCGCAATCTCACGTGTCAACATATCTTGCTGCTTTGTCCATTATTCTATGGACAAATACTCTTGTTCAATCTTAGCGATACTCACATTCGGGAAATCCTTCAACCTTTCAGGTTAAATCTTAGGTTTCTCACTTGGCATCATTATTACTGACATCCCATATCATGTTACTAGCTTTTTCATAACTATAGTATTGACACTATCAGGTTGTCATCCTGAGAATTCATTAGAAAACCCATTCATAACACTCCTTGCTTCTCATTCCATAGTTGCTTCCCCAGCCTTTTCTTTATCAATCACATCCTTCTTATTATCTGATTCTTATTTACTTCTGTTATTTACTTTCACCTTCACCTCTTTATTGAGACACCTTTTTGCACTTGGTACCTCCTTATCGGTATTCCGTCTCATTTACTCTATAATCATCACGTTATTTCAATTTAAACTTTCCGAAATGAATCTGGCCCGATTCCTTTAACTTAGATTCATATAATCTACTTCTGCCAACCTTGTTTCTCATTACTTGTTCTTTTCTATCCATGGTTTTCCACAGGTTGTCTTTCGTAAGTCGGACCAGGTCGTATATCTACATTCTTGTACTCCTATCATCTGTTGAACATTTGCATTTTACTGGCGTAGCCTGGCCACATGAAAACCCGTTATGACCGTGCTATAATTTTGGGGGTAAGGCTGGCTCGAATACCACCGTCCGAACATTTTAAACTCTCAGGTGGCCCAATAAGTCTCGGGCTCAACCGCCCTTCCCTCCAAATCTCATTAATTCTTTCCATGGGAATATCTTTAACATCATGAATCATCAACCTCATATTCTCTATCTTGTTTGCGCAGAAGTACACTAACATAAACTTGTTTGTCATTCATCAACATGCCATTTAGTTAATCAATGGCAGCACTGTCTTTATCTTTACATTGTCATCTACTTTCTTAGAAGAATCACCATCGCTTGTTGTTTACGTAGTGCATTAATAGCTAACCCTACGGGTTTCAAATCCCTTAGGGAGACAAAGTGATCACTATTCCTTATCCATACGAAACACTTCCTGAACTTGATGTAGATATAACATGAAGTAGATAGAATTGCAGAAGAGTTTCAAGTATCGCAGCTAGGTCCGGTTGATGAAACTATCACTTATGCATCTTCCATAAAAGACTGGAAACTTAACGGTTTACTTCATCAATTTTGTACCATGGTCCTGGTTTGCCTCAAAACGGGACCTTCTAAGGTACGTAATATGCTTAAGACTCCATCAGGAATCGAATCTTTACTTAAACTATTATTACCTTCGATTCTTGCACAATCATCAAAAGGAATGTAACTTCCTCCACTCCAATATGACCTTCAAGGTCTTTCCAAATATCATTTTGTTTCTTCGGTATGAACATTTATAATTATTCCTTTATACTTAAACTGTCGGCCACCTCATTGGCCTTTCCTGATAATAATAATTTCTGGTAATCCTTGTTCCTTGGATATATTCCAATTCAAACATTTCTACCTCATTCCCATCATTTTTGGGTGAAAGCATTCTCCCTTAAGCTCTGCTGATGAAGAAAAATATATTTAACAGTCTTTCTCCATAAGTCATTGCTTCCACCTACTCGTGGGAACTTTATCACGTTTATTCCCCATCCTACTTAGGATACTTCTCTTCTTAGTTCTTTCCTTATCTTAGGATAATCTCAACCTTTATAGGTTCAATCCATACTTCCTCATGGTCTCATACATGCCTCATCTGGCATTACTGTTACTATGTCATACATTCCTTACCAAACTTCCATTTTGAAGTTCGGAATATTACCTTTTTCCTTGTAAGGTTTCATAGGTCATCCTCATCCTTCCTCCTGTATTTTCTGGGTACAGGGTATATCAAAATGTCATTGATCAATACTCTAATAATTCTATCTATGTTCTTTCCAGAACTCTTTTTTTTTTCTAATAATCCTTACCGGTCATTGTTGCCTTAGCAAGTCCAGCTCATATCATCTGAAGTCATAATGTCGTTATTAGGGTTAATGCCACCCCTTGTGCATTCCCCAGGGTTTGTCTTAATTCATTGATATCCTATCCTTAATTCAACTGTCAATGAATTCTTGCATCTTATAATTGGCAATCAGATCATGTATCCTTCATAAAGGTCTCTTTTCAATCATTCTCATTTGATAATCGATCGGTGGCTTAATGCCACCCTCTTCTTTCAGATAGTTGTCAGCCTATTTGGCCTTCCAAAAAGGCAACGTATGCCTATCTCCTCTCTTACAGAACTTGGTAATGGCAGCAAGGATGTTTTGGAAAATATTGGTCGAGTTCAACGTGAATCTATTAGTACTTATCGTTCTTCTCAAATGTACTTGCCTTAGACAAAATTTCTACAGCATACTGATCCATCTCTGACCATTTCTATACTCTCTTCATAAACCTTCGTTGTTTACTTCCCTTAGTCGTAATATGTTCATGGTATTCATGATACCCTAACATCATGCATCTCAAGTCACTATACTCCCATTTTACTCAAAATCTTGGACAACCATATACACATGAGTCACTTTAGTACGGGTTACCCCATCCCAAAAAGGTCTAGTAAATTCCCCATCAAAACATGGGTTGCAAAGGGTTTAGTAGAAGACTCCTACAATCTCATTAATATTTCCTTTATATCAGAAGCCCTTGCAGTCGGTGCTTACTTAGAAGCAACCCTGCTTTGTCTTTTCATTGCTGGTCTAGTCACTTTATAGTCCGTTGTGACTTGGCCTCAACTGGCCACACTAAAATAAAAATATATGATTTTAGGGGTTGGCTAATAGCATTACTTTTCTAGCAATTGCCGGCATAGTGCCTTCTTCTTTGATACCTTTCTACCTTTCCAAAACTTTACTCCATATAAGTCTTAATCGACTACTCGGCACCGTCTCCGGTCACCTTTCCTCCACTTTTATCTTTTCAACTATTCTTATCAATCCCGCGTGCCACGCAAGCTTACCATTCCTGGCATAACAGCCTTTTCACTTAAGTCAATCCCGGAGTTTCTCCGTCCGGCTAGTTTCTTACTTACATTTCCTGTTTTCGTCCAATCTCACTTCATCATATTATCACTACCGTCGATTGTAATGCTCAGGGTCCGTTTACTAACCCATTTTATAGCAACCTTACCCAAATCACAGGGTTTGCTCTAGTTTCTACTCTCTTCCATGACATTCTCTGATTATCAGAAAGACAAGGTTTGCCAAAATTCACCGAATTCCTTTCCAGACTCAGGGAAATTTTGATCAATCTACCCACCTACTGGTAACATCAAGGAGACCAGTTTCGAAACCTGAAGAATAGTTCTATGAACCTCCAAGCAGGTGGAATCATAAGCAGTCATAGTTAACGAAATAATCATCATCGGATTGGAAGTTTACCCACTGGAGAGGAATCAATTATATCCATCCCTTAGAAGGGAATCAATAATTTCAAACTGAAACCTGTCACAACGTCCTGATATTCAATACTACCAAATGTCGGTCTACCTAACCCTTTATGCGAAGCGTCATTGGAAGCACAAAGTCTCCTTTTTCCATTAAGCAATGCCAGCTCTTGGTCATTACCAATTTCACCTTTTAGCTCCAGGAAGATTTTCTCACATTTTTCTCTTTAACTGCTGATCGTATTACTTGATCTATTATAATTCCGTGTCGGAGTAAACTTAAGGTAACTACTATAATCCATTCAAAGAGAAGAAGGAATTTAATATTCCTCTGAATCACATGCATCTAACGTTTCTGGTTCATCATTTAACTGAGTTGAATTAACTCTATACTCAGTCTCTGGCAGTAGTCTCATTACGAGTTCATCTTGACTCACTGGTCTTATCTTCCGGTAGGTTCTGAGATCATTGTCTTGCTTACTACTTCCTTATATAACTTTTACCCAATCATTCTATTACTTCCCAATGTCTTTACTTTCTAAATGATTCATTCATAAAATGAACATTTTCCTTAATAAAACCACCTTATTAACCTCAATTTGGTTCCATAATTTACAACCTACGACACCTGCCTTCTCATGGCGAATTATTACTGACCATATTCATACTAATTCATTTATCAAATGATATGGCACTTACTGCCTCCTTCTCAACTATTCCTAGGGACTCTGCTCCTCGCCCTATATCACTGTCTTTGATAATCATACATCCCTCTAGCTCTTTCTTTGTTAAGATGAAAATCTCTAAGGATTCTCATCTATTTCCGTATAAGATCTCAAGTAATTCTTCCAATCCTTCTTTCTTGCTGGTACTACGTCTGGTAGTCCGGCTATGAATTCAACATGCATCTTCAGATCTCTTAATAATATATCAGTTCTTTATACTCACTTTTCTGAGCACCATATCTTAATCATCACAGTCATTCTGGCTGCGACCCTCATTACCCATGGGTAAGCTCCTCATCCTAACAGGATTTTCCTTATCTGCTGGAACCTCTTCCGGGTCTCCAGTAGGGTACTCCATCGAATTACCCGCTGATCTTCAGCATATAAAGCATCATCGCGCTGTTGCTCGTATGCCTCAAGGTCAGTCACCTTACTCGTCGATACGATATCGAGCTAAGTTACTATCATTATACTTACGAGTTCCCATAAGGGTTTTATATGTCATCACTACATTAAGTAGTCCGACTATGAACTTGGCAAGAGTTCTTATTATCTTATTGAATTTATTGTTTTAACGTCACCTCATCTCTGGGGTTTATAACGTACGCTCTGATACCACTTCTGTAACACCCCCAGATCCGGGGTCCGGGATCCGGTGGTTACGGTTTCCAATTCTGTCCACAACACTTGAACTTTCCTTAACATAAAATAAATTACGTCTCTATAACCCAACACAATAATATAAAACACACCCGTTATAGTCTCAGAGATGAAATCAGAGTAACACTCAAATTTTTATTAATCACATTATGAGTTCTTACAATCCAAAAGAATTTCAATATAAATACATACTCTTTGCCATCCATTTACATAAGGCATACTAGACCATATTCTTGGTACTGAAAGAATAAATATACCCTACCAATAGCTTCTTCTTCAGCTCTGGTAGTCTCATCGTCCTCGCCCGCGTCGAGTGCGCCTTGTGCGAGTCATCTGGTCTAGCTGTTGTTGTGATATAATAATAAAGCAAGGGTGAGCAATAGCCCACCAACAATAATATATGACTGAACGATAATGTATAACAGTTCAAAAGTATCTTTCAAACCATATGCCATGCCTTTACGGAAATGATGCCAGTATAATATGAACGATGAAGTTACAAGGTAACTTAAAGTATTTGTTTGTAGAAATATCTGCTACATCAAAGTAAGCGAGATATTCTTATTGTTATTAAGAAGAGGAACTTGCAAGAAAAGGTTGCAATTCCAGTTATGACCCTTTTTCCAACTCTGCCAACAGTAATCATGTTGCAGGAAATAAATAAATTTGGATGATGAACCAATGATGGAGTATTCACCGCGCCCGCTGTTCCAATCTTGATGATCAGTCGAGATCGTACAGCTCAATTTAGATTTACTACCGGTAGAAGGAAGAACTGACGGCTTTACTTGTGTACCGCCTTACTAGCTCTCCCCGGCCAACGGTTGGGCCAAAGGGGATGGACCGGCGCTACTCGGCCTCTTACACGACTCCTAGTTCAAATAGAATTCATGATTCTGAATGTAACGTTCGTCCCCCTTTCCCCAAGTATAATACTTGTTGATAAGACTCCACAAAGTAGTCGTATCTAGTTGGAAAGGAAAATTTACCAATAACTCCCAAGCTATTACTTGGTAACGGATATCAACTTGTTCCAGTGATCTTACCCCTCGAAAGATGAGAAGGTAAGCAACGACTTAATAAGTCAACAGCACCCGAGTTGCGAGTGAAGGGAATACTTTATGACCGGGAAGTCGACAAGATAAATAACATTTTCCAAGTAAGGTTCCCTTATTATTAAGGAGGTAGACTCAAAGAAGAATGATGTCTGAGAACCTTCCTTGATATAGGATTAATAATAATATGACTCCGAAATATTTTTCGTAATAATCGAAGAAGATAAACCTTATTGAGGTTATTCTAAGTATGGAATAAATATTTAGAGAATATTTATTGAATTAAAAATATTTAAAGAATATTCAGGAATATGAAAGAATATCTTTAATCAGAGTATTTTTCAAATAATTCTTGAAGAAATATCGAGAGAATATTTATTGCATAATTAAATATTCAAATGAATATTCCAAATAATATTCATTAATCAATAAGACCTGAAAGGAATATTTAAAATATTTAAAATAATATTCGATGATTAAATAGAACCCTGGATGAATATTCAAAATAATATTCATAATTAATTAGGAATTTAAATGAATATCAATAAAGTAATATTCATTTAATAAATAATATCCTAAATGAATATCAAGTAATATTCATTTAGTAATCCAAGCTTTAAAGGAATATTCGATATAATATTCGATAAGTAAATCAAGCTTCAGATGAATATTGAAGATAATATTCATCAAGTACTTAATACCTTAAATGAATTTTCAAAAGTAATATTTATTTAATGAAATAATATTCTAAATGAATGTCCACATAATATTCATTTAGTAGTCTCATCTTTAGAAGAGTATTCGAAATAATAATCGATAATCAATTCGACTCCGAATGAATATTGACGAATATTATTCGTCGAATGATTACGTTCAAATAATTATTTGAAGTAAGGATCGTTAAAATAATTAGTCTCGAACGAATATTCAAATAATATTCGTCGCCCAAATAATAGAAAATATTTACTTAAATATTTTCCTCCGAGGTAATCTCGATATATCAAGGAATATTGACTCCCGGTCTATTTTTGATTAATAAGATGTATACGCCCTTCTATGAGGGTCTTACAATAATCGGCTTATAACTGATATATAACTATCTAGCTTATAAGCCAACAATAACATTCAGGGAACAAGTATATCACTTCAACTTGAAAGTAGGCATGCATGCAATGGCATATGTATATCAGCATATATATATATATTTATTCAATCACAACAACAGCCTAAAAGAAGGGAATTGAAACTTGCCTGGTAGTCGAGTACGGTAAGGGGTAGTGGTAGCGGGTCCCGGTTCAGCTTGGTGATCTATAAATAGCCAAGGCATTCGGGATTAATCACTTAACATATTAAAAGTTAAGTTATACTTAATTCGAAACACGTTCTCGAGTTATCTCGTTATACCCCTTTTTGTGGATTACTTTTATCACTGATCCGACCCGACATTCGTTCGTTAATACGACATGTCATTGCATTTATACTTGGGACATACTTAAGTCATATGAGTTCTAAGGTTGATCGTTACGAACCAATATTATACTCCGAGTTTTATCGCCCGTTTTCTAAGTGTTTTACCGAAGTTATAAAAGAGTCGTCTTTTAGGGGTTCGTTCGCGTTTAACCTCGACTCGAACATTTTTAATAAATCGAAAAATGATCTTTTTGACATACGGTTTTCTTTCACGCCTTCCTTTTTACCTCTAGTATTTATTTACCAAGATTCGCCATGACGTTACATAGTTTACGAGGGTTCAATTACAGTTACGAACTTTCGTTTACGGATTCGAACTACTTTTAGTAATTTGGTCATAAATCCTAAACCGTAAGTCCGTTTCATGCGATCTTTATATCAAAATGAAGCTTGAAACATAATCTATCCTATCATGGCAGAAAATGAAGCTGTACAGTGAGTTATAGCTACTGTGATGCTCGGTGTTTAATAGTCTAACGAAAATTCGGCATTACGACGGCTATAAATCGAACGTTCTAAAATTCATAACAATCAATCCAAGCCACACCGGGCATACTATACATGGTTTTCATCTTAACCAGTCCAAGAAGGTTTCAATTAACCATCATAATCATCAAAACTCTTAAATCATCACTACTAACTACATAATCATGCTTTTATGCATATAACAACACCATAATCTTAACTAATCTAAAACCATCAAGAACATATATAAAACTCAAAGTAAGATCTTGGGTTCTTAAGAATTATACCTTCCTTGGAGAGTGTACAAGCTATAATAACCCTTATATAGTCCTTGTATGGCTTTAACAAAGCTTAAATCATCCAAAGAAACCAAGAAATCAAAGTTAGTTTCTTGAAAACACTATTCACCCTCATCTTTGAGGATTTATTTGAAAATGGAAAACATGGAGTTTGAAGCTAAGATTTCTAGGAGATCATTTTTATGAAATATAGGACTCACCATAAAAATTTGGAGATCAAACAATGGTTGGAAGGTGGATTTTGAAATCTTAAAACTCCAAAATTCGAAGTGCCTTGGTTTTGGGGGAAAAACAGTGAACTTCTCGAATTTATTTACCCATCCAAACGATCTTCAAAAATTATGAAATTAAATCCCCAACTTCACCTTGATGTGTAGAAGCTCCATGAATTTTTTCATGATTTTTAGATGAGTAGATCTAGGTGAAAAAAAATGGCAAAGACCCCTGCCCTGGAAAATGCAACTGCTGGAAAAATGGGGGAGAGGTGGTGTTTGCTTGGCTAGTTGTCAAATGATATTTGTGATATGTATAAGTGGGTATAGCTGCTAATACTCCTCTTAATACAAGTGTCAAAGGTTTATGGTGTGTTAGAAAAATTGATGATGTGAAGCCTTGTTGTTTTCTTCTTGTCCATCCACCTCATTACTTCCTTTTTCATTTCTTTTCTTCATTTCATTTCCACCAAATATTCTTATATATAACCCCAGCTGATCAAGTAGGGTTATTTTTTATCTCGTTACGTATTTAATCCGTAATTTCTTTCGCGTTTGCTTGATCGCTTAATCTTGTTATAAAGTTCTAGCGATTTCTAGAACACTTGTTATTCTAACTCAAAGGTTTTCATTCTAAATCCTCAAATCATACTTAATAAATAAAATCCTTGAATCCTTAACAATATAATACTCTTGTCTTGATCGTATTGATAGGCTCTTTACGGTTCGGTCAAATATTGTACCGAAAAAGAATTTGGAATTTCTGAATTCCGATCGTCTCTGCATTCACTTATTTCCTCCGCGTATTACTAATATGACTTCGAAACATCCATAACACGTCCCGTACATAGGGTGGCGTGAAAAGTTTTCCAACTTACAAAGTCACTATTCATCCACCAAATTACTATGCACGTACAGGAAACACTATGCACGTACGGGAAATACTATGCACGTACGGGAAATACTATGCACGTATGGGAAATACTATGCACGTATTCATTTCTCTTCAAGGATCCATTAGCTCCTTCCTGGATGGTAGATTATTCTTATCTAGGTCCTCAACCATCGAATTACTATATTCTGACAATATACCAATGCATCAGGATCATTGTCCAAAGCAATATCCATTCATTACAATCATTGTTCTTTGAAACCACCATTCATTAGAGCTGGTGACCTTGTTGTTGGAATCATTGTTCCTCATTTTATCATTACTTAATAAAAGTTTTAATTATATCCAAAATTTGGGGTTCTTACACTGCTGGAGGTGACTCAGATGCAGAAGAGGAGTTTGTCAATCTTGCACTCATGGCAAACGAAACTGATGAAGAGGCTAGTTCAGCAAGCAACCAGGGAAACAGAAAGAATCTTTGGTATCTGGAAAGTGGTTGTTCTAGGCATATGACTGGAGATTCTACCCTGCTCACTAAGCTTGAGGAGAGAGCTGGCCATAGCATTACCTTTGGAGACAACAGCAAAGGATATACTAGAGGATATGGCTTGATTTCACAAGGGAATGTTGTCATTGAAGAAGTAGCACGGGTTGATGGACTTAAGCATAACTTGCTAAGTGTCAGTCAACTATGTGACAAAGGCCAGAATGTCTGGTTCACATCTGAAGCTTGTGTCATTTTTAAGAAAAGTGATAATAAGGTAGTGTTGACAGGAGATAGAAGTGGAAATGTGTACATTGCTGACTTCAATTCAACAAATGCAAACATGACTACATGTCTTCTCAGCAAGGCAAGTGTAGATGAAGGTTGGCTTTGGCACAAAAGATTGCCACACTTGAGTTTTAAAGCAATGAATGAGTTGGTAAAAAAGGATTTGGTTAGAGATATTCCAAAATTGGATTACTCCAAGGATGGATTGTGTGATGCATGCCAGAAAGGGAAGTAGAAGAAGACCTCTTTCAAATCAAAGTCAATGTCATCAATTGATCAACCCTTGCAACTACTTCACATGGATCTCTTTGGACCAGTCAATGTGTTGTCAATTTCAAAGAAGAAATACTGTCTTGTGATTATTGATGATTTCTCAAAATTCTCTTGGACATTCTTTTTGTACTCTAAGGATAAGGCGGGTGAAGTCATTATAAATCACATCAAGATAGTCAACAACAATCCTTTACTCAAAGTAAGGAGAATCAGAAGTGACAATGTAACTGAGTTCAAGAATTCTGTAATAAGAGAGTTTTGTGAAGAAGAAGGAATTATCCAAGAATTCTCTGCACCAAGAACTCCTCAAAAAAATGGTGTAGTGGAAAGAAAGAACAGAACTCTAATTGAAGGTGCAAGGACAATGCTTGAAGAATCTAAGCTACCAACATACTTCTGGGCAGAAGCTATAAACACTGCATGCTACACTCAGAATATTTCTCTGGTCAATCAAGCAAAAGGTATGACACCTTATCAACTTTTCAAAGGCAAGAAACCAACAATCAATTTTCTGCATGTCTTTGGATGCAAATGCTTTGTACTGAAAAATCATGGTGAGCATCTTGGAAAATTTGATTCAAAAGCAGATGAAGCTATCTTTGTTGGATACTCAGCTGGAAAATCCTACAGAGTCTACAACCTAAGACTAAACATTGTAATAGAGTCCATACATGTTGTCTTTGATGACAAGAAAATATCTGGTCTAGTAGATGAAGGTTTTCATGAGTCTCTCTCATTTGAGAATGAGAGAAGTGGTGAAGAAAGTGAAGATGATGATGAAGAATGGAGATCAAATGGTGTTAGAAACAGACAAGGATCATCAGTTGAAGTGCAGAATGAACCACCTGTTGAAGAGAAACTTACACCATCAGTTGGAAATCAAAGAGAAGCCTCTGTTGATGAATTTGTAATTACTCCATCAATCTCGAGAGCCATACACTCAGGGGGAGTTTCTGATGTGTCAAATTATACCTAACCGCAAGCGCACGGTGTCTATTGCTAGTACAGATGGCAAGCGGGTCGAATCCACAAGGAGACAGGTTCTACTAATTCCTTTTCAGTTATCGTTAATTGTTTCAAGGGTCAGACGAATATTGGAGAATATTAATTAACTAATTAAACAAGATTAACACTAATTAAACAGATGATAAACAAATTATTTAAAACCTAGGGCAATCAGGTCCACCATGCTTACACAATTGGCTCTTAAGCTAAAGCAATCAATGTGATCCTATAACTAGAGTATGTTAATCTCTTTCAAGCATTAACACTCTCGAAACATTCAACACAATTAACTACTTTTAGTAATTCAATCAATCAGGTAATTAGAGTCAAGTTAATCTCTTCCAAGCATTAACGCTCTCAGAAATCCAATGATGCTTCCGCACTCAAATTCAATTCTGCTAATCGTATGTGTGCCTCTAGTAAGTAAATCTCTCGATCCATACCCCTATTTGCATATAATTAATCCATGATATCGGCCGATTACACAAATTAATGATTAAAACATATCAATCAGAATTAACCATAACTAATCAAACCACTATGAAAATCATGCCAATATTAGTGCAAACATGGCTTCCCTCTAAGCCCTAGAAATAACTACTCGCTAATAATTAAATAAGTAAAACAACTAGTAAAACAAGAAAACATAATTAAACTAATAAGAACAAAGAAAAGATTAAGAGAACAAAACCTTCAAACTTCAATGTTGTCACCCAAAAGAAAAATCATGGTGTTTCTCTACATCTCCAACTAATAATAATAATCTACTCTAAACTATATTATCTGATCTAATATTACATTCTTAATAATGTGTCCCAAGATGTGTTTATATAGGCACTCCAAGTCTTGCCCAGCAAGAAAATACCACATCAGAATTATAATCGAAGTACGTTTCCTAAACTGATTCTGTTTTAAAGGAAAATTCGCAGCTGTCTTTTCTTCAGTAAATCTGGAACGTTCCAACTGTAATTGGACCTCTGGACCACTTTATAATGATAGAAAATCTCGTTATCTTCGCGTGGACAGTAAGATCGTCCAAAACGGATTTCTGGAACTCAAGATATGGCCTAAACAGTGCAGCAGCCCATCTAGTCCAATAATTCCGAAATTTCATCTATTTTATCTCCAAAATAGCTCTTTTTGCTCCAAATCCTTCCAAGTCATGAATTCTTTATTTCCTACAATAAAACAATCAAATCTATTAAATAAAAATCCAAATCAATTCAAAACACAATAAATATGAGAATAAAATCATCTAAAATATATATAAAAATATATTTTATCAAACATCCCCACACTAAGCGTTTGCACGTCCTCGGGCAAATAAGTGAAATAAAAACTAAGTCCTAACAAACATCAGTTTCATAGATGACACGATTGCATTGAGCATATGCAACAAGCCGTTAAACCCCTAGGCAGCCCTAGTAGGACGAGTGTTGTCTCGTGAGGGTTTATAGTGAATATACCCACAAAATTCATCTAACCATGCAAAAGATCAATGCTAACACAACACCACACACACAAGTCCTCTCATGCCACATCAACTTAAGAATCAAAGCAAACATACGATGTCTTGGTGTCAAAAGTCCAAGTATTCACGTAGTTTACTCAACCAACATGTAGAAGGTCATAAAAATTCATGTCAAGTGTAAAAATATTTGGTAATCATGCTAAGCCCACAAGAAATACATCTTTAAGTCTAAACCTGGAATCTCCTATGCCAAAACAAGTAATAACTCACCTTTCACTCACAAAAATATTCACTCAAAACAAAGGGTAAGTGTTTCACTCAACTCCTGTTAAACATAGTATACATATCTTGTAAATATCTTTGTAAGTTGATAAGCGTAGAATTAGTCTTAGCGTAGAATTAGTTTCCATATTCTATGCCTAAAATCTCTCTTTGTGTATAGTTAGTTTCCTGTAAAATAACCCAGGATGAGGCTACTATCTGTTGTATATATTTGAAGATTTTGGGAATGAGAAAGGCAAGGAAGATATTCTTTTATGGTATCAGAGCGGGTTTCTCAATCTCTTTCCGCTGAACCCTAGCTGTGATCTCCGCCCCTCTTCCTTTCTTCTTTCTTTCTCTGTCTTTTCTCTTCTTCAACAATAATGTCTCAATCTAAAACTTTTCATCCTGCTCTTGCTGTCTCTAACATCAAGAATCATATTCCTATAATTCTTGAGATGGAAACCGTGCAATACTCAACTTGGGCGGAGTTGTTCAAAGTTCATGCACGTTCAAACAAGGTTCTCCATCATATCCTCCCTTCTACGACCAAGGAGAAGACTCCCAGTGCCTCTCCTGTGACCAAGGAACAGCCTGCAACTCAGGCGGTCGAAGATGAAGACATGTGGGCTACTCTTGATGCCACAGTCTTATCGTGGATCTATTCCACAATTTCCAATGATCTTTTACACACCATCATTGAGCCAGATGCTACGGCCATGGAAGCTTGGAACCATTTGCGTGACATATTTCAGGACAATAAACATTCTCGTGCGGTGACACTTGAACATGATTTCTCTACCACCAGGATGGAAAATTTTTCCAATGCTTCAACATACTGTCAACGGCTCAAATCTTTGGCTGATCAACTGAAGAATGTTGGGGCTCCGGTCTCTGAAAGTCGATTGGTACTGCAGCTTGTCTCGGGTCTTACTGCTCCTTACCGTGGTGTGGGTACTATAATCCGACAAAGTAATCCCCTACCTCCTTTCTATCAAGCAAGGTCCATGCTCACCCTGGAGGAATCAGGCTTGGCTAAGGAGGCAACTATGAATTCTGAATCTGTCATGGTTGCTGCTGTGAACCACGATGAGAATCCCTCTTTTGTTACGTCTCATTCTGGACAAGGGAAGGGTCAGCAGCCTACCGGTCGCAAACAGTCTTCGCAAGGCCGGAGAAATTCAGGAGGTCGTAATGCTGGCAAGCAAAACAGAGGCGGCAACAATGGACGTTCAAACAGACCTGGCACGCAAGGATATCAGCAGCAACAAATGTCGTATTGGGGTTGGGGTCCATCTGCAAACTGGGGTTGGCCTCAATGGGCAGCTCCACCGTGTCCTATGCCTACCCAGGGATGGGCTCGTCCTCCTACTGCCAACAATAGACCTGGTGTGCTTGGTTCACGTCCACAGCATCAGGCGTACCAAGCTGACACTACGTTTATGTCTCCCTCTGTTCATGGTCAGACAAGTTCGTATATACCTACAGACATTGAGTCAGCCATGCATACAATGACTCTAAATCAACCGGATTCTACTTGGTATATGGACACTGGCGCAACATCCCATATGACTTCATCAAATGGTACTCTTTCGCCTTATTTTAATTTGAGTAGTCATAATTCTGGTATTATTGTTGGAAATGGTCATTCAATTCCTATCAGTGGCTATGGTCATACTGTTTTACCTTCTCCGAATACCCATTTTGTCCTTACAGAATGTTTTACATGCTCCCAACATTATCAAAAATCTGATTTCTGTTAGGAAATTCACTACTGATAATTCTGTTTCGGTTGAATTTGATCCTTATGGTTTTTTTGTGAAGGATTTTCAAACGGGGATACCTCTAATGAGGTGTGATAGTCAGGGTGACCTATATCCTTTTCATTCTATCAACAATCAAGCTATTCCATCACCCTTTGCAGCTATCTCTTCCTCGCTTTGGCATGATCGTTTGGGTCATCCAGGTGCTCCGGTTCTTCAAGCTCTTAAGGTCAATAAAAGCATTGATTGTAAAAATTTTTCTACATCTCCAGTTTGTCGTTCTTGTGTGTTTGGGAAACATGTTAAATTGCCATTTGTTTCATCTGTTTCAAGTACCTCTTTACCTTTTGATATTATTCATAGTGATCTTTGGACTTCACCTATTTTGAGTTCTGCAGGGCATAAGTATTATGTTTTATTATTGGATGATTTTTCTAACTTCTTGTGGACCTTTCCTTTGGGTCAAAAATCTGACGTCTATGAGAAGTTTGAGATTTTTAAAAATCATGTTGTCACCCAATTTGAACGTAATATTAAAAACATGCACTGTGATAATGGGAGGGAATATGACAATAAATCTTTTTGGGATTTTTGTAAAAAGAGTGGAATGTCTTTTCGTCTGTCGTGTCCTCACACTTCTCCTCAAAATGGGAAGGCCGAACGAAAAATTCGATCTATTAATAATATCATACGTACTCTTCTCACTCATGCATCTATTCCACCTTCTTTTTGGCATCATGCATTACAGATGGCAACATATCTCCTAAATATTCTTCCAAGCAAACTTTTGGATAATAAGTCTCCATTAGAAATTCTATATCGTAGGGTCCCTTCCTACTCTCATCTACGGGTTTTCAGGTGTCTTTGTTATCCTCTTATTCCTTCCACTAAAATCCATAAATTACAAGCGCGATCTACTCCTTGTGTATTTTTGGGTTTTCCACCTAATCATCGGGGTTATAAATGCTATGATTTGTCTTCCCGTCAAATTATCATAAGTCGTCATGTCATATTTGATGAGACTGTATTTCCATTTGACTCACTACATACTCTTTCATCACATGCATATGAATTTTTAGATGACGGCTTTTCTCCTTATGTGGTGGATCATCTCCACCAGTCTGCTACTCCACCGGCTCTTCATAGCACAATTTATACACCACCTACTTCCCCATCACACATCACCCACACTCCTCATACCTCACCCACGGCCCAATCACCTCCAGTAACAGCCATGGCACCCTCACCTGATCCTCCACTTCCTAAACCTAGTATGGTTACTCGTAGTCAGCGTGGTATTTTTAAACCCAACCCAAAATACCATGCACTACACACTCAGATTTCCATGTCACCGTTACCTCGTAACCCAGTTGATGTGCTTCATGATTCAAACTGGAAATTGGCCATGGATGACGAATACCATGCACTTATGAAAAATAAAACATGGGATTTAGTGCCCAGACCTCCTGGTGTGAATGTAATTCGTTCAATGTGGATTTTTTCTCATAAATTTAACTCTAATGGTGGTTTTGAGAGGCATAAAGCCCGCCTTGTTGGTGACGGTAAAACACAACGGATAGGTATCGATTGTGGTGAAACTTTTAGCCCAGTTGTTAAACCGGCTACTATTCGGATAGTTCTCAGTATTTCTCTCTCTAAGGCATGGCCTATCCATCAGTTAGATGTCAAGAACGCCTTTCTTCATGGCGAGCTTCAAGAAATTGTGTACATGCATCAACCACTGGGGTATAGAGATCGTACCCATCCAGATTATGTTTGCCTCTTGCGTAAATCAATATATGGGCTTAAACAAGCTTCCCGAACTTGGAATAAGCGTTTTGGTGATTATGTTTTGTCTCTCGGTTTCACTCAGAGTCGTTGTGACAACTCTTTATTCATTTACAAACAGGGGGCAGATATGGCCTATATTTTGATATATATTGACGACATTATTCTGACAGCTTCTTCACATGCTCTACGGCGTTCTATTATGGATCTTCTTAATTCTGAATTTGCAATGAAAGATCTTGGACCGTTGAATTATTTTTTGGGTATTGCAGTCACTCGACATAAGGCTAGTATGTTCCTATCTCAACGCAGCTATGCCCGTGAAATAATTGAACGTGCCGGAATGACATCTTGTAAACCCTCAGCCACTCCAGTTGATACCAAATCAAAGGTTAGTGCAACATCAGGTACTCCTGTTGATGATCCTACTCTATATCGCAGTCTTGCAGGGGCTCTCCGCTATCTTACTATCACAAGGCCGGATATTTCTTATGCCGTGCAACAAATTTGTCTTCATATGCATGATCCGAGGACGGACCATATGTTTGCTCTCAAACGGATTCTTCGGTATGTCCAAGGTACTATAGACCAGGGCTTACATTTGTACTCATCGTCTATTTCTTCGTTGGTCTCGTACACTGATGCAGATTGGGGTGGGTGCCCTGATACACGGAGATCTACATCTGGTTACTGTGTGTTTTTAGGGGACAACTTACTCTCTTGGTCCTCAAAACGACAGCCCACATTGTCTTTATCTAGTGCCGAGGCCGAGTATCGTGGGGTGGCCAAGGCAGTGTCAGAAACATGCTGGTTAAGAAATCTTCTACTCGAATTGCATTGTCCATTACAGAAAGCTACGTTGGTCTATTGTGACAATGTAAGTGCCATTTATTTGTCGGGTAATCCAGTTCAACATCAACGTACAAAACACATAGAGATGGATATCCATTTTGTTAGAGAGAAGGTTGCAAGGGGACAGGTTCGCGTTTCGCATGTTCCATCTCGGTATCAAATAGCCGATATTTTCACAAAGGGGTTGCCTCGAGTACTATTTGAAGAATTTCGGGACAGCCTCAGCGTTGGTAAACCTCCTGTTTCGACTGCGGGGGAGTGTTAAACATAGTATACATATCTTGTAAATATCTTTGTAAGTTGATAAGCGTAGAATTAGTCTTAGCGTAGAATTAGTTTCCATATTCTATGCTTAAAATCTCTCTTTGTGTATAGTTAGTTTCCTGTAAAATAGCCCAGGATGAGGCTACTATCTGTTGTATATATTTGAAGATTTTGGGAATGAGAAAGGCAAGGAAGATATTCTTAATATCATAAACATGCTTCGTCCTTGTTATCAATCTAACCTTTAACGCAACATACATCATCAATGACAATTAAAAGGTCTTTGTTAAGGTTGTAACGGGGCTAGGGACAAGGTATGTCAAGTAAAGCTAAAACAGGTTAATATGCCAAAAGCTAGTACCCAACAATACAATTCATTCCATTCCCTTTCTATTAAAACCACAAATACTTCCCCACACTTGGATTTTTCAATATCCCTTACATAAATAACTTGACTAGTCGAATGAAGAAGGATCATACAAACATAAAAATGCTCTCAAATTTATTTATTTTTTTTCTGTTTTTTTTT
This sequence comes from Saposhnikovia divaricata, assembly GCA_036435485.1. NCBI lineage: Eukaryota > Viridiplantae > Streptophyta > Magnoliopsida > Apiales > Apiaceae > Saposhnikovia > Saposhnikovia divaricata. The sequence continues at coordinate 82,176,380 of CM071598.1, forward strand.
AGAGCTAAGGAATAAGCACAATGATCCATAGATATTATTATGAATTTCGACTAACAAGCAACAACCAAAATCAATATTCCCCAATGGTATGATCATCAATAAAACCCCCCTTTTATGCACACCTTATCACTCCCTTATGCACGATACTAGCCTTTGACAATTAGGTTCAAATTTAATGTAAGGCTAATACAATAAAAAGGATAATGGCAAGTAACTTGGTGTGTCACCGAAAGAATAGAATTAAGCCCAACGGGTTAACTAATTGATCATGTTTAAAAGCTGTGGAAATATGGGAAATACGAGGTTAAACCTAAGTGCCTTTATCATCTCATCATCAAGTAATGCCATGCATTTCAAGAAAGATCTCAAGTAAGTGCTAGCAATGCAAACAACATGTGGACACTCAAGCAAACGAAAAATCATGCAAAATATATGCATATAGGCTCAAAACTCGCTTGGTGTGACAAAACATAATCAATCCCAAGTAACAAGACTCTCTAACGCACCTACTTGTACTCAAAGCATGGAAACCAAGTCATCTTGCACATATTCATGTCATTCTAATCACTTACTACATTCAATTAAGTCTACCAGTTTCAACTTGCTAGTGAAAGTGTGTGCACAAGAACAAAACACGTCACTTCTCATACAAAAGCATCCATAAACACAAGATTCCTACGCATGCATGGGTGTATCAAGAAAAATACAACAACTAATCAAATTGCATGGCTAGAATTATTTTTGGTATTTTTCAATTTTTTAAATTTTTTTTGAATTTTTTTTTGTTTTGAATTTTACAATATATAATTTTTTTTTGGATTTTTTTAGAGTAAAGTGCACTTTGTGTACGCGTAGTTAGGCTGTCAGACCATTTGGGATACTGGACTTTAGAAAGTATACGGGCTATACTGCACTTCACTTTTCGTTACGAGTTGCCCCATTCCGTTAAATGAACCTAACGTCGTCTGCCTGCCTGGGGTAAAAAAGACTTTTTAATGTGTCTTATTGTTTTGACCGATCCTATCATAAATCTGAAGGACGTACTTTATTTATCTTAAATTCATTACTTTCACAACCACCAGAACTTGAAACTGACAATAGTTTACTTATAGGGCGTACTGGTCATCAACCATCAAGCCTCTCTTGGTCAATCGGGTTAGGGATAGCAAAAGGAACCGCCAGGGGGTTGGCCTACCTACATGAATGTAGTCCAAGAAAATTCGTACATGGAGATATCAAACCTTCCAATATTCTCCTTGAAAATGATTTGCAACCGTTCATATCGGATTTTGGCCTCAACCGACTAATTAACATAACAGGCAACAATCCCTCTTCCTCTGGGGGATTTATTGGTGGAGCCCTTCCTTACTTGAACTCAGTCCAACCAGAGAGAGCCAATAACTACCGAGCACCAGAGGCTCGGATCTCTGGTAGTAGACCTACGCAGAAATGGGACGTGTACTCATTTGGAGTAATCTTGCTTGAATTGCTAACAGGAAAATCTCCAGATATTTCCCCAGCCGCATCAACTTCAACTGAGATTCTAGATCTAGTGAGATGGGTTAGGAAGGGTTTTGAAGAAGAAACCCCATTATCAGATATGGTAGATCCACTGTTGCTTCAGGAAGTTCGTGCCAAGAAGGAAGTGCTGGCAGTGTTTCATATAGCTCTTGCATGCACCGATGTAGAGCCTGAAAGTCGACCAAGGATGAAGACAGTCTCCGAAAACCTGGAGAGAATTGGATCAGGTTCTTATTATTTTGCTTTTTATGGGTACTATTTCAGTTTCTAGCATCATAAGAAACTTTTGCCAAATATAAAGCTACAGGTCTTAAGACTCATAGAAGTATGGGTTTGTATTTTGGTCTTAATTGAAGAGTATTTTATCCTCATACACGCAAAGATAGAGAGAGAGAGAGAGAGAGAGAGAGATGAGGAAAAAAGGAGGTGAACGGAGAATTGAAAGTGATTTTTGAAGAAATAAAGGAACTGGGTTTCATCCAGAAAAGAGAAGTTTTGAGGAAGAAGATGATGATGAAAAGACTGAAATGCCCTTGAAAAACTTAACGGAGCTAACCAGATTTGACGGTAGTACACACATTATAAAAATGTTGATAGTGCAGTATAACCCGTGGCACTTTCTAAAGTCTAGTATCCCAAGTGGTCTGACAGCCTAACTACGCGTACACAAAATGCACTTTACTCATTTTTTTATCATTGAGAACTCATCCCCACACTTAAGTGGTTCATTGTCCTCAATGAGCAAATATATAAAAGAAAAGAAAGAAAATAAAGAAAAGAAAAAAAATAAATATATATATACAAAAAGATTCGTAAATAAAATACAAAAATAATAATAAAAAATAATTACAACAAATATACAAAGAAAGGTGCAGAATACTCCCCTAGTGCATAAGCATGAAGTGGCCTTTGAAAATATTGAAGAAGTATGTGCTTGCTCAAATTTAATTTCTGCCCAAGGCGCGCCTTACATATCCTTCCCCATCACAACTCAACATGCTTGTTAGGCAAAAATCCCCTTTTTGTAGCAATACCCAACTCACAAGAAGCTCCACTAATAATCTCCAAGCAATAACACACCAAAAATAGCCCAATTTCCTACAATAATACAAAATCCCCAATTTACAAGATCACAAATTCGTAATAAAAATAAGATTAGAGAAGAGATAAACCAATTACAAATCAAAGAGGTGAACTTGTAATTAATTCCTCTTTAGAATTGAATTTTTAGAGATTTAAAGAAGTAGAAGAGGAATTGGATTTGTATGTAGAGGTGGGTATATATATAAGATGATGGATAAGATGAATAAAGATTTAAGTGTGTAGGAGAGATTTGGAGAGGGTAGGATTTGATGTAGGATAGATATAGGAATTAAGAATTGAAGAAATTTGAGTTAGGATAAAATTTGGGGGAATTTTGGAGGCAAAAATAAGAATTTTCGGGAAAAAATCTGGGCAGGGAAGTGTGTCACGCAGCCGTAGGCTGCGTTTCTCCTGCGCAGACTGCACTGAGAACAGTAACGCAAACTTGATGTGTCAAATTATACCTAACCGCAAGCGCACGGTGTCTATTGCTAGTACAGATGGCAAGCGGGTCGAATCCCCAAGGAGATAGGTTCTACTAATTCCTTTTCAGTTATCGTTAATTGTTTCAAAGGTCAGACGAATATTGGAGAATATTAATTAACTAATTAAACAAGATTAACACTAATTAAACAGATGATAAACAAATTATTTAAAACCTAGGGCAATCAGGTCCACCATGCTTACACAATTAGCTCTTAAGCTAAAGCAATCAATGTGATCCTATAACTAGAGTATGTTAATCTCTTTCAAGCATTAACACTCTCGAAACATTCAACACAATTAACCACTTTTAGTAATTCAATCAATCAGGTAATTAGAGTCAAGTTAATCTCTTCCAAGCATTAACGCTCTCAGAAATCCAATGATGCTTCTGCACTCAAATTCAATTCTGCTAATCGTATGTGTGCCTCTAGTTAGTAAATCTCTCGATCCATACCCCTATTTGCATATAATTAATCCATGATATCGGCCGATTACACAAATTAATGATTAAAACATATCAATCAGAATTAACCATAACTAATCAAACCACTATGAAAATCATGCCAATATTAGTGCAAACATGGCTTCCCTTTAAGCCCTAGAAATAACTACTCGCTAATAATTAAATAAGTAAAACAACTAGTAAAACAAGAAAACATAATTAAACTAATAAGAACAAAGAAAAGATTAAGAGAACAAAACCTTCAAACTTCAATGTTGTCACCCAAAAGAAGAGTCATGTTGTTTCTCTACATCTCCAACTAATAATAATAATAATAATCTACTCTAAACTATATTATCTGATCTAATATTACATTCTTAATAATGTGTCCCAAGATGTGTTTATATAGGCACTCCAAGTCTTGCCCAGCAAGAAAATACCAAATCAGAATTATAATCGAAGTACGTTTCCTAAACTGATTCTGTTTTAAAGGAAAATTCGCAGCTGTCTTTTCTTCAGTAATTCTGGAACGTTCCAACTGTAATTGGACCTCTGGACCACTTTATAATGATAGAAAATCTCGTTATCTTCGCGTGGACAGTAAGATCGTCCAAAACGGACTTCTGGAACTCAAGATATGGCCTAAACAGTGCAGCAGCCCATCTAGTCCGATAATTCCGAAATTTCATCTATTTTATCTCCAAAATAGCTCTTTTTGCTCCAAATCCTTCCAAGTCATGAATTCTTTATTTCCTACAATAAAACAATTAAATCTATTAAATAAAAATCCAAATCAATGCAAAACACAATAAATATGAGAATAAAATCATCTAAAATATATATATAAATATATTCTATCAGTTTCTCACAATGATCAACACAGAGAAAATGAAGCCACTTCATCAAGGTCAAACTTACCACCACAAAGAAAATGGACCAGGGATCATCCATTTGAGCTTATAATTGGAGATCCTAATGCAAAGGTCCAAACCAGAAGAGCAACTCAAGAAGAATGCTTATATAGCAGTTTTCTATCCAAAGAGGAAGCAAAGAGAGTTGAACATGCTCTTCTGGATCCAGACTGGGTTTTAGAAATGCAAGAAGAGCTAAACCAGTTTGAAAGAAATGAAGTATGGAAACTTGTACCCAAACCTAAAGACAAATCAGTGATTGGCACTAAGTGGGTATTCAAGAACAAGATGGATGAGAATGGCATAGTCACAAGGAATAAAGCTAGATTAGTGGCTAAAGGCTATTGTCAAGAGGAAGGAATTGACTTTGAAGAAACCTTTGCACCAGTGGCAAGGTTAGAAGCAATAAGGATCTTCCTGGCCTATGCATCGCATGCCAATTTCAAAGTCTATCAAATGGATGTCAAGAGTGCATTTCTGAATGGAATTCTGGAGGAGGAGGTATATGTTAGTCAACCGCCTGGTTTTGAAGATCCAAACTTTCCAGAATATGTGTTCTTTCTACTTAAAGCACTCTATGGCCTGAAGCAAGCACCTAGAGCCTGGTATGACACACTCTCACAGTTTCTTATAGAGAATCACTTCATTCGAGGTACTATTGATAAAACTCTCTTTTATAGAAATGTCAATGACTCTATGATACTTGTCCAAATTTATGTAGATGATATAATATTTGGGTCTACAGATGAGAAACTTTGCAAGAGGTTTGCCAAACTCATGCAAAGTAGATATGAAATGAGTATGATGGGTGAATTAACTTATTTTCTTGGTTTACAAGTTAAACAAGTGAATTATGGAATTTTTATAAGTCAAACAAAATACATTTATGATCTTTTAAAAAGGTTTGATTTAGCAGATTGTTCTTCTGCAAAAACACCCATGGCCACTGCCACTAAGCTTGAACTGAATACTAAGGAAAAGAAGGTGGACATGACAAGCTATAGGGGCATGGTTGGATCTCTTTTATACTTAACAGCTAGTAGACCTGATATTATGTTTGCTACATGTTTATGTGCTTGATTTCAAGCTGATCCTAGGGAATCTCACTTGGTAGCTATTAAGAGGATTTTCAGATATCTCAAGGGAACACCAAACCTTGGCATTTGGTACCCTAGAGATTCTGGTTTTGATCTAATTGGTTACTCAGATGCAGATTATGCAGGTTGCAAAATGGATAGAAAAAGTACCACAGGAACCTGTCAATTCTTGGGAAACAAGCTGGTCTCATGGTTCAGTAAGAAGCAGAACTCGGTATCTACCTCAACTGCAGAGGCTGAATACATAGCAGTTGGGAGTTGTTGTTCACAATTAAAGTTAAAAAGATCCCAATTTTCTGTGACAACACGAGTGCAATTTCAATATCACAAAATCCAGTGCAGCATTCTAGAACCAAGCACATAGACATCAGATACCATTTCATCAGGGAGCATGTGATGGAAGGCACTGTGGAACTGCACTTTGTTCTTAGTGAAAAATAGTTGGCAGACATTTTTACTAAAGCTTTGGATGAAGCAACCTTTTCAAGGTTGGTAAGTGAGCTTGGTATGTTAAATTTCACATGATCTTTTAAAATGTCTGTTCAATTAGTTGCAGCCAGTGAATTTCATTCTCTGGATTTTGTTTGTTTTATTTGTTTATCTGCATGATTATTCTGGAGATATCACTGTAGCATAATTAAATGAATATTTTATTGACATATATCAATTAATGATATTTTGTTAATTTTATGTCTATTTAATTGTGAGTTTATCTGATTATTATGGATTAATTCTTGATTCACTGCGTGATTATTTTTAAATCCATATTAATTAGAAGTATTAAATATGTGTATATGTGTATAGGCTGATAGGTCGGCTGACATGTTTCGGTGATAAGATGTTAGCCTCCATTGTTGAATTCATGTGGCTACCTAACATGGTGGCTACCTAACATGGTTGACAATTTACTACTTGTTGTAGAGAGTTTGAATTCTTTAAACAAAACCTATCACTATTTCACCTAACCCACTGAACCTTGAAACCTTATAAATGATGAGTTTTTGTTTGTGTTTAACATCATCATTTTTCAGATATACAGAGCATATACACACAATTGCTGAATATTTCAAGCTTTGATCGGAAAGATCTCTCAATGTAGCTGGTGGTTTTTATATCAGATTTCGTATTCTTGCTTTATACATCATCCTTTATAAAAACTAACCCTTGTTTTTGAATTTCCTCAAAGTTTTGAAAATGGCATTGCAGGGAAGTTTTGTTATTGCTAAAGCTAATCCTACTTCCATTCAGCAAATCGAAACCATCTATGATGAGCAATTTCGGGCTTGGGCACAATTTCTGAATGAACATTCATTAATTCGCTATGCTTTAGTACACCAGTGCAGCTTAACCATGATGCATTACGTGAACTATATTGCAGTGCGGTTAACACTTCTGGACAAGACGGGTGTGCATTCACATATCGATTGTTTGGTAGGTCGATTAGGGTCACTGAACGAGATGTTAATCGAATTCTTCATTTTCCTACGGAAAATCTCATTTCTGATCCTACACCTGAACAGACTGAAATGTTCTTTCGTTTTATAAGGTACCAAGATGGCAATTTCAATACTGGTAATATCTTTAGAACATTTCTAACCTAGTACTGGAATTTCTTCTTTCACATTTTTGGCCATGTTTTTTCCTCAGATAGAACGAATCTAGATCAGATACCTGAATTTATTCGAAAAATAGGGTATGCGGTTGCCAATAATTTGAGGATTAATTTTGGAAAAATAGTGCTTGGTCAAATCATTTTAAAGATGAAACACTTGGGAACAAGAGATGTTCAGACTCAAAACGTCAAATGTCTATATCCAAGGTTTCTATAGCTAATATTAAATGATTTTTTGAATGATGAAGACAGGGTACACTCGGAAAATGGTCGAAAGGTGGAATGTTCTTACATGAAGACGAATGTAATTTATTACATAAGCAAAAAGAACTATACGGATGTGCCTACAGTCCTAACTGAATATCTAAAGACTGTCCCACTTTCGTTGTTACCAAGACCAGTGAGAGCAGGTATACGACAAGGTAATATTTCAATCCCTGCTATCTCAACCTCTGTATTCCCTATTGTATCACAGGAAATACAGTTCCTACAGCCCCTAGTGGCCATCTTACCCGACCAAGAGCAGGAAATCCCACCGACTCTAACACAGGTCGAAGAGCCCATTCTACAAATACAAACACAAACAGAATAAACTCCTACACCTCAATTGTCACTTAAACGACCAGTCATCCACATTATTGAGGGAGATAGTGCCTCAGCAGCACCACATAAGGAGTTAGTTACATCAGCAGCTCTACCTCATTCTAAAAGAAGTAAACCAAATGAACCTGAGGTAACTGTAACTGTTAGTGAAACAATTCTTCCTTTTTAAATGAGTGAAAATGTAAATGAGGATGAATTAACGGGAGCAACTATCTTGAGTTCCATTTCACGGAACATAAGAGTGGTTGATGATCTTTCTAAAGATCAAATGCCTTCACAGGCATCCGAGGTGGAATTACCTACCTCAATAACTGCTGGTGAATCTTCCATTTTACGGAAAGATCCATCGGTAGGTGGTTCTTTTATGAACCAAATGTCTTCACAGACATACGAGGGAAACTTGGGTTTTGTGCCATTTAATCGATTCAAGTTTAACCTCCCAGAGGAAAAATCTCTGGATCTCTTTCGAGATTTACCACTATTTACCAGTGGTCGGCAACTCGCTTCACGCGAGGACGGAAGCTCACGAACTTTCATTACACCATCTGTGACCTATGAAAAAGGGGCTAGGAAGATTTCATTTGCAGGAACACATATCGGTGGAAGCTCTGGAGGAGAGTGGAGAGAAACACGAACAGAACATGTAAGTGTAACCCAAACCACTAAACCGAGTGAATATAGAGTGTTGAGTGAAACACCTGCAGAATGTATGAGTGAGCAACCTACTCAATCACATACACCTGTAACCAGAAAGGAATACAGCACACTCCTTACACGGGTCCAAACAATGGAGAAAGAGTTGTCAAAAATCTATAACTCCATTGCAGAAATCAAAAATTTGTAACTTATTCAACATGGTGCATTCCAGGTTCAGTTAAGTTCCATGGCATCCCAGTTTAGTCATACAATTAATTCCTTGGCAAAACCATCTTCGTCTAATTTACCAACTCCACATCCTACTACTTTGGAGGATAACCCAACTGAGGGGGAGAAGTTGGATGATGATCAAGAAAAATCAACTAGGCGTAAGGGCAAGGAAAAGGTTATTGACACGGAATTAACTTTATTTTGGGAAAGGAAAAGCTAGTGGGAGTATTAGTGGAAAGAAAGCAAGGCAAAATTGAAGATATGTTCAGTCTAGAGGAACAATTTATCTTGCACTTGTTCAAATTTTAGAAATCTGGAAAATGTATATATGATCCAGAATGCGCTTTAATATTATTTATCTTTGTATTACATTTTTTGTTGTATCATTTGAGTTATCCTCTAGGAATTTGCTTGTCAAACCCTAACAATCAAATAGGGGGAGATTGTAAAGCATAATGTAATGTAATATGTAATAGAGGACATATATAACTCAACTAGAATAAAAGATAAATAATATTAACTCTATACAGGGATCGTGAAATTTGAAGAACAGGCATCAACAAGGATCAAGTTGCTGAAAGAAGTTCATTAACATGATTAAGCCTCAGTGACAAAATTAAATGTACAGATGATTCAGTTGAAGGGCCAAAATATTCCAGAGATAAAGTTTGTATGGTTGCACAATTCTTAGCAGTGTTCTTAAAGACATGATACGAAGACCATGAGTGAATGTTAGTCGTCTGTGAACCAGACCAGTTGCACTAGGCGTCAACACGTCACAAAGGAATCAAGGTATCTAACTTAGAAAAACTGTTAAGAGGTATGATTGAGTTTAGAGCAGTATTGATATCCTCCATTTTGGAAGCTGCATATTTAAGGATGTCAAATTAAGAGAAAAATGAATAGTATCCAAAATCACTATTCATATGAATAGTAAACAAAATCACTATTCACATGAATAGTACTATTCATATGAATAGTAATCGAAATTACTATTCATGAATAGTACCCAAAAGTACTATTCAATCAGGTGGGGCCCACACAAATATAAAATTCAAAGTTTTGACAGAAAAGCTTTTGTTGAAATTTTGGATGTCAGAATGTTTTGAAACCGAAGGCAGCAAGCGGCTGAAGACTGATAAAAAAACGTCATCAGTTACGTTATATTAAGCAGCATAGTAACTTTCTAAAGTCTATAAGTAGGCCTGTTGTATTTCATTTCAAAACACACCTCAACACCCAACTCTCTCTTCTCTCTCTTATATCTTCTCTGTGTAAGCTGCTAGACAGTCCATCTAGTAGGAAAGTCGGCTTAGCCCGCTTTCAGGAAGTGTCGGGTAGAAGGTCCTCGTGCCTAAACTATCCTTAGGAGTGTTCTGGTTTTGAAGCTAATCCATTGGATTAGAAGTTGTAACACCCCTTCGAGTTTATTATCAATAAAATATATTATCGGAATTATTTTTTTTATAGTATCGTATTCAACCCCCCTTCTACGATACTTCGGGACCTAACACTTTCTGTCTTCCTTATGTATGTCTTGAGGCTTGAACAAATGCATGAACTTCTTCCAAGAGATACAATTATTACATGACAGTAGTTTATTCGATTACAAAGACAAACTATGGCTGTGACAGTATGTTCTACTTAGTCTATACAAATAAAACTAAGTACTAGTTAAGTTGTCTCTAAGCTATCACCCATAAATCCCAACATTAAATTTCTTTTTTATTTCGAATATGTAAATTTGACTTCTTCGTCGTCCTACAAATTCGAAAACCTTTTCTATTTCGAAGATGTTAACGTTAAAGTTAAAAAAAGAAGTTCTTATTTCTTTTCTAAAAAATAGGGCTTAAAAAAGGAAGTTTTGATTTTAATTATTTAAAATAGAGGAGCTCTAAAAAAATAGATAAATAGGATTCGAGCGAATTCCCTACAAATTCTAAAACCTTTTCTATTTCGAAGATGTTAATGTTAATGTTAAAAAAGGAAGTTCTTATTTCTTTTCTAAACAATAGGGCTTAAAGACGGAAGTTTTGATTTTAATTATTTAAAATAGAGAAGCTCTAGAAAAATAGATAAATAGGATTCGAGCGATTCTAGAGCTCCCGGGGGTTTACTTTATATATATAATGCGAAGTAAATTTAAAGTGTAATTAATGATTATTAAGATGTCATTAAGATGCTACTAAATGCAAGAAAAAATTTAATAAAAAAATCAAAAAAGTGAAATTTAAGGAAAATATTTTAAACGCTCCTATTGCATTGGTGCATATCCGATCTCCTGGTATTATAAAATACTAGTCAATTTATCAGCGCTTCGCGCGGTTAAAAATTTTTATTTTAAAGTAATGAAAATAGATAAATTTATTTCTATCCCTTTTAAAAATTGATTGGTCTTTATGAATTTCTTATAAAAATTGATTTAAAAAAAATTAATATGAATTATTAGTTGGAAAAATACTCTTATTATATATCCAAAGTATTGATAATCTTAAAATATCATAAACATATAAAAAAATAAAAATTACAATATGAACGTAGTCTTTACGATCAAAAGTTACAAATATTGAATATAATTTAATAACATTTTTTCAAGCCGACACCCCTCTCGTAATATGCTCTCGTAATATGCATGTTCAGTAATAGTGTAAAAATTTATTTAATTAGAATATTAATTTATTTTGACACAATATAATGAAATAAAGGGTGTACAAATTTTTTATCAATTTAATCTTCCGATCAAATGGTTTGTTCAATTTAATTAGTTTGGTAATAACCCATGTGTAATTTATTCATGTGCAAAAGTATAAATTTGTCTGTATTATTTGTATACAAATTTCAGATATTAAGATAAGATCTATGAACTTCCATAATTTATTACGACTTCCACAACCATTGATAATAAAGATTGCTTGAAAAGTTAATGTTAACAACGTTTATTAAAGCCGACACCCTTCTCATAATATACATATTCAATAATAATGTAAATATTTATTTAATTAGAAGAGAAAACTGCTCCTGATGATGGCCTTAGGGCTTTCCCTGAGGTTATATGTGTTTGCAGTACAAATTCTGAGTATAATGATCTTGAATAGAGAATAAAAAATAATGCAATATAAACAATTGTTATTTGTCATTTTACCTAAAAATAAACATAACTATATATAATTAGTATTTAATATTAAAATAATAACTATAATATTCAAATAAAGTTTGTTAATTTTTAAACAAATTAAATAGAGTTAATTTAATATATGTTTAATAGGTGTAATTAATGACTAATTAAATTGTCATTAATATCTTTTTAATGTAAGAAAAGAATTTTAATAAAAAATAAATAAAAAAGAAAATCAAGAAAAATACCTTAACTCTTCTGGTGCATTTCCGATCTCCAGGCATTATAATATATATAGACTAGGTTTATACCCGTGCGATGCACGGGTAATTTTATTAATATTTTGTAGTATATTTTTTATTACAATATTTTTCTTGTAAAATTACTTTTATAGCATTTTGGATAATTTATTTTTACTTTTAATAATAATAATAATAATAATAATAATAATAATAATAATAATAATAATAATAATAATAATAATAATAATACATAAGTTACAGTATATGGTTTGTAGTATACATACGGTTGTAATATATTTTTGTTTTTTTTATAATTTATATTTCAAATTTAGATTAACATATTTGTTAGTATTTCATAATGATATTTGATTTTTTTTTTATTTTATTAGATTACGTATGATATAATTGAAACATATTGATACTATATTCGTGTAACAATTTATTGTTTTTTTTTATCTTTTTGATTATGTAATTTAATGGTTATCTTAAAATTTTTAGATCTTTTGTTATAGTGTTTTTAATTTTTAAAGGTATTTTTTTAACTTTTTTGGAAATATGCGTGGTATTAAACTTTGTTATTTTGCTTGTATATTGATTATTTTTTTCATGCTAATTTTATATTTTTGCCATCTTTGATGTTTATTATGTGTTTTTGTTTGGAGTAATCTTAGAGGTTTTCTTGTTGTATTATATTTAGATATTAATATAAATTTATTTTATGGGGTTTGGATTGTTTTTTAATTTAAAATATGTTTATTTATTAATTTGTGTCTACTTTTTTTAATTTAAATTTTTTCTTTGCAAAGTAAGAATTTGCTTATTTGTTGTTTGTACTTAGTTTTTTTAAAGAAAGTTTGTATTATCTTTTATATTTTTGTGTTGGTTTTTATTTGTTTTAAGTGTATTATATAAAAGTTAATTGTTGATTTTAGTTTTTTAAATTTAGATATTTTTTTGAATTAGCGTGTATTTTGTAGATTATATTTTGTTGAATTTTGGTGTTATTTCCAATTATGACATATTTTTTATTACTTTTATAATATTTTATTTTGCCATATATTTTCTTTAAAAAAAATTTATTTTGTAATTAAATGTAAATTCTTGTTTTTTTAAAAATTATGTTTTGAATTGAAATTCTGTTGGTATACTTTGTTTACTTATTTATTATATATAAATAATGAATTTGTGACTTATTTTTAATTATGGTTTTTGGTATTTTAATTTATGACTTATCTATTTTCTATAACTTGAATTTACTATATTACCCATGACGACCAGAATAGGATATAATATAGATTGGAATTGAACTAGGGAGTTTTGCCCCGCGCTACGCGCGCTCTATATTTTTTTATTTTTATACAATTTTTTTAAATTTTAAATTTACAAAATATGTTATATTAATTTTATTATTAACAAACATTTATTTTAATTTATAACATGTAAAAATTGTGTGTATAAATATATGTGCTTTTGACAATAAATTTGATGATAAATTTTAATAGTAACAAATCATAAAAACATATAATAGTATGTGTTGACATTCTATTAGTCTCAAGTATGAGTTGTGTATATATGTATTTGTGATTTTTGACTATAGAGATGATGATATTTAAATTAAATAATTTTGTAAAAATTGTGAATACAGTTATATTTATTTTATAGCAAAATGATTTAAACAAACACAAATCATGATTTTAACTGTGAACCTCATTCAACTATACAAAGTAAAAATGTGAATTATTTATGAAATATTAATTAAAATTTCAATATCGAAATATTAATTTAAGTATCAATTTAAGCTGTACTTTCATTATAAGACAAAACATACATTTCAAATTCACAGTAATATTTTTTCACTTTAGTTTACAGTTCGATTGTTAATTTTTTAAAAAATTATTCTATAAATTACATTAAAAATTTAAAAAAATTCATATAAATTTCGCAAATAATATAAAGTAAGATTTAAAGGTGCAAAAAGTGTAGAAGAACACTCACAAAAATAACAAAGATGCTTAATTAAAAAAATTTGATAAGCAGTTAAATTTAAACGCGGAAATAATAAAACCAACCAATATCCCTGTTGGTTAAAAAACTGACCATAAAACATATATATGCAAAGATCAAAGAAATTCATAATGTATTAGTGTAGAACAAGTCATAGAACGTGGAAGTTAAAAAACCAACCAATATCTTTGCCAGTTAATCAAATGTCTATAAATTCAATTATTCAAATGGGAACAATCATCATTGTTGTATAAGGTTATCTTATTACTTAGTATCAAAAGCAATGAGTTCATCAAGATCAGCCAAAAGGAGAAGGTACTCAAACATCAAGTCATTGTTGGTGAATGACTTGAATAACATCAATCTGACTTCTGCAGATTTAAACGAAGATATTCGTTTAGCAAATGTAGATTTCGACTTCTTTTTCAAGAGCATGGAGGATAGGCAGACAGAACTATTTGCTCGAACGATTGGAATCGAGGAAAAATACATGTACATAGCTATGAACAAACATTATCCTGATGTTTTGGTTTTCTAAATTATAACAATGTGCATATGGTTTTAAAATGTAGGAACATAACAGAGGTGTTGACAGGAAATCAACATGTATCGACTGGCCAATCTTCACAGCAAGGAGTTCAAGTTGACAATTCTTATCTAGGAAGAGAACGCAGATTTGTAGAAGATACCCAGGCATCTCTTGTTGGGCATGTGAAACAGTTTCGAATGCTCGTGGAAGAGATGTTAACAGGATTCAAGAAATTTGAATCACATTGGACACAAAAGCTAAATGACTGGTTGACTAAGGCTGATGAAGTGGAGGAACAACGTGCAAAAATGAGCACAGGACTTGTGGATTTCACACGTAATATACAGTTCTGTTATGAGTCTTAATCTAACAATATGCATTGGTACTAATTACAAATTCTATATTGTATGAACCTTAATTTTTAGTTATTCTCGTAAGTCTAGGAAGAGGCTGCTGTAATATATCCAAATTTGTGTACTATTGTCGAAGTACACACTTTATCTGTTTTATCCTAAGTTCCTATGACTTATTCCTATTCTCTATTGTTGAATGTTGTATTCTATAGCTTAATTAGTTAAATACCAAACAACACTCTGAACCCTTAATTGAAAATGCACCAGGAGCATCAATCAAAAGATAAAACAAAGATAGCAGAAGCAGGAGCAGCTGACATTGTGGCGTGAAATTTGATAAATGGAGATCAATCTCCTTATATGCATTTGGCCATTTGCAGTCTCATATAAAGTCTCAAATTGCATCACATTCATCATTAAAACAGGAATAAGTCTACAACTTCAAATGTCCAGCCCAAAAAATACACCACCTAGAACTATCATTTAAAAGTCTGATCCATCTTAAGTTTTAGGATGTAGTCTGTGTAATATTCTAACTTTATGGAAGTTTGTCATCTATTGTTGAATGTTGTATTCTATAGCTTAATTTGGAAAATACTAAGCTACAATTTGAAAGCTTATTTTAAAATGCACCAGGAGCATTAGTCAATAGATTAAACAGATATACCAGATGCAGAAGCAGGACACATTGTGGAGGTGAATGTGATAAATTAAGACAATCTCTCTATACGGATTTGGCCATTTACACTCTCATATACACTCTCAGATTACATGACACTGAACATATAGAGTCCAACAAATAGACAACCTGGAAATACCATTTCAAAATTCTGATCCATCTATATATTAAGTTGTCTTCTTCGTTTCTTAATGATAGCTATCTATCCATGGTTACTTTGGGCTATATGATAAATGGATGTTATAATTAGTGTATTGTGCATATATCATTCAAGATTATATACATTAAAACAACATGCAACAGAATTTAACAGAAACAAAACATATATTAATGGACTTAAGGCAAACATGCATCAGTGTCTACAATCAGAGATGTTGAGTAAATATATTAGAGTAAATAGAACATACATCCATAAAACAAACTGTTAATAAATTCATCAAAATAGCAATTAGTTATCATACGGATTTACATTAAAATGTTTAATCAACAACAGCAGAAAGGAGAATTTTGAACAACAGGATTTGCATTTTGCAATAAGCACAACTGGTATTCCACATATGTGCCATTGCCAAACATCTTCCATATTCTTGGCTTTTATGGCAAATACTACTTTCAACTGTTTGATCGCATAGTGAGTTCCACAACTCATCTCCAAGAGGATGACTTTCGAGTTGATACATTGGTTGTTTGTTTCTTGCATTTGGGCAAAACTTGTAAATCGGAAAAAGATAATCCTCCTCAAACAAAAAACAATACATTTCTTCGAGAAACTTAATAAGTTCAATTATCATAGACCTCAAATGTGTCTGATTAAGAAGTTCATGCATCTCTTGAACAGTCTCATCTCTATGAAAGGTTCTGTTTGTTGCTTTAAAAAAAATGAAGCAAAAATGAGAAGGAAAATGGTTACCTGATAGAGAGGATAGAACATAAAGATGATGTGTAACATTCTGATTCAAGAATAAGCACCGAATGGAATTGTAATACAAAGCTTGTTCCACGTTATGTCTAACAACAAAAGTGATAAAACCATGAAACTGGTCCCGTGTAACCTCTATAGGATAGTTATGGAACTGATACAAAGAATCCCAGTTAAGCCTTTCAAGAACATCTCTGATTCTAGGAGTAGTTTTCTTAGTGACCCATGCCATAAGACACTTAACAAAACTGTTGAAATCTCCTACATCTATTACGATGAATGAAAAGAGCAAGGCAACAATATCTGAACGAAGATTCTGAAGCATTTTGATTAGAGATTTAGAATAATGATAGCCTAAAATTTCTGATAGAAAGATGTAAAATGAAAGAGCAAAGCAGTATATAGTCTGTCTTGGAGAATGCGAGAAGATGGAGCAGCAGATGGGTAAATGTGCTTGTCTGTCCAGCTTGCATGCAAAGAGACTGTTGATCTCCCAAAAGATTTTTTATACCTTTAAATTCATGTAATAATGTAGCCTATGTTATTAGATAACGTATGTAGATCTTTAACTTGCAAATCTAAAATTAATCATGACTTGGATTCTCTAAAATTTAAATCAATAAGATTGAGTGTGTTGTGTGAAATGAAATGCCTTGTAATGTTAAATAATATTGTGCATTCTCTTTACGAAAATTAATTTGTAATGAATCTATAAATTATAAAATAATTGTATTTGAAACTTTATAAATATAAAACTTTGTTTTATCACTTGAAATTTAAAATAATAAAATTTTGAAAAATAATTATATGTAGAATGTGATTGTAAATAAATTATATGTAGAATGTGATTGTAATGAAAATTGTAAATTATCTATCGGTATAAATATAACTATGTTAAAATTTCTCACAAAATTATTTAATTTAAATATCATCACCTCTATCGTCAAAAAACATAAAAACTTATATACACAACTCATACTTAAAATTAATAGAATGTCAACTCAAACTTATCTAAGTAATTGAGATTTTTCACAATACAGGTCATGATATTTAAATTAAATAATTTTGTAAAATTTGTCTTTAGTTATATTTTTATTATATGAAAAGGAATTAAACAAAGATAATTCATGATTTTAACAATGAATCTCATTTTCTAATGAAGCAAAATTTTGATTTGCTAATTAATATTCATTAAAAATTCAATATAGTAACATAATTTTATAAATATTATAATAAATTAATTTACAATCACATTCTAAAAATAATTTTTACAATTGTTAAACCTAAAAATTATTAAATATGGATACAGGTGTATCGATATGAAATAAGTCTCACTTTAATATTATGCAGCTATACAAACATTTGCTCAATAATATTAACTAAAATTATCATATAATAATAATCAGATTTATAACTATAAATAAGAAAATAAGAAAATTATTTAAATTTATAATTAATTTTCAAAAGTTTTTAAAGTAAAAATTAGTAAATTTGGAAATGTATGTATCTATCACAATTAAGCCCAAAAAATCCTACTTAATTCTGTCGGTACCTCAAAATTCAGTTAAGTCCCACTTAAGTCTCTCTCTCTCGTATCAGCGAGTGTAAGAGTTTACTATGAAAACTGAAATTGGGGATTGATCAAAAGAAGTACACCGATTGCAGCTACGATCAAGACAACTACAACGACGAACCTAATGGAGGTTAGTAGATTTGCTTCACCTGTGTCTAATAGGTCGTATTTATTCGATAGATGATATTAGGTTTTTGTTCATCGCAAAGATGAATATGTACAACAAACTTTCAATCTCTTAGTTAAGGTTGTTCGAACACTACATTTAGTAGATAGAAGTATAATGGGTAAATTTGTTTTAGTTTACCTTTATTGCATGTATGAGGTTGTTTATCATGTTTAGTTTAATGAAAGATGTTCGAAATAGGTATTGACAAATTAGTAATTGGATTGATATTTCTTTTGCATGTATTAGATTCTATAGAATATATGGACATTCTTTGATTTTTGTGATTCTTGTAAAAAAACAGGACATTGATTTATGAGTTGTAATGCTTCGACATATATAACAATCTACTCAATTGATTGTTTAACATGCATAATCTAAAGCTTTGTTTTTTTAAATTGCATAAGACCGGTGATTTTAGTGGTATGTAGTAACTACATGAAATACACTCAGATTGACTTGTCGATTTTTTTTGGAAATTTATGTGAAGTAGTGCTTTAAACATAGTGGAGATTCATGAATATTTTCCTGCTTTTTCATTATATCTAATTTAAATGCAGATCAGGACAATTCCGAATTTTCTGAAAATGAGAGATGTTGGAACAATAGGTAATAAAGCTGTGATTTAAGTTGTAATCTACAAGTAAGCAACCTTATTTTTCTTATCCTGCCTAATTATATAACTGAATGTTTAGTTGAAAATCGCAAGCCATTGGCAAGCTTTATTTCTGCGAATGTGGAAAGAGATGAAGACGGATCATTTGTAAGACAAATTTGGATTACAAATAATATATCTTGCTTATGTTAAATAGTAGTATAACCGTCTATATTTCTTTATTTGCAGAGGATTCCTTCAGCTTTCCTTGAACAATTTGGTGGAAAGCTTTATTATCATTTATTTATTAAATGTAACAACATAAAATAGAATGCAATTTTTGATAAAGACAGGGAAAAAATCTATGGTCTATATGACTTCTTAACCTACTATGATCTAAGAATGTACTCAGTGGTAATCTTTGATTATTTCGGACGTGGTAACTTTTCTATTAAAGGTTACAAACATACAGCTACCTCTATGGTTAATCCCACTATTCAGCCTGATCAGTTTTTTAAAAATGAAAACTCAAGACATTTGAGGATGGATCAATTTGTTTATGGTCGTGATAAGTTAGAAATTGAAAAGTATATTGGAATGGTATCCTATAATGCGGCCAAGAATGATACAGATATATTCAAGATACAGGTGAATGGAGTAGAAAAGAAACAGGCAAGGCAATATCTGGTGAGGACTTAATTCTTTCATCAGATTTATCTGTTAAGTCTGAAACATTCTAAAATTACGTTTTTCTTTTTATTATATCAATAACCAATAATATTTTAATACAGGAATTTCACAAAGATTTAAAGGACCTTTACAAAAATTGGACAGGAATGGATACAATTTTTCTCACTCTTGGTAGGATGATGTGGAAGATAGAGCTTCGTTGGGATGGTGGATCATGCAAATTTGGAAATGGATGGTATAAGTTTGTGAAAGAGTTAAACATTTCAACAGGTGATGTTATAAATTTGAATGTAGCAGAAGCTCTTGATGTTGTTCTTATCTGCATTTTTGAAAAGGAAGAGCTAAAATTGGAGAAAGAAGAAGGTAAATTATCAAATTTTATACGTAGGTACACAATGGATTATCAATGTGCTGTCCATTTTAGTTATACAAATTATCAACATTAAAAATGTGAAACAGGGGTGAGAGATGGAAGAAAATCATTCTACAAAATTCTGGTTGAATCAACACTTAAGCATGGATATGTTGTATGTGGAAGTGATTTATTTTTGTGAATTCTTTTATTTAACATGAACATAATAATTGACTATATATGAATTTTTCGTCAAATAGGCATTGCCGGCATTGATTGGAGTGGAAACAGAAAGATCTCTTTCTGGTGTTCAAAAGATCTTAATATATGGAATGGAGTGGCAAGTAGGATATAATGATAAACTCAGGATTATTTATGGTTTGGAAAAAGTGATTAACCATTTTAATCTGGCTGCATTTAACACTATACACTTTAGTTTTGAAATGGATGGGGTGTTCTGTGCACGAATTTTTAAGAATAATGGGATGGAAATCATTTATTCTAAACCAGGAAAGAATTGTGGACTTGAAAAGTTTGAAAACTGTTTTCTTTTTGAGGAAAGTCATAGAGATCCAAATTTGGATTTGAGTATGTGCTGTAATATACTTTTTTGGTTTTCTTTCTAACTAAAAATTCTTGCAAAATAACATCATCATTCTTTGTATATGACTCTTGTAGATTATACAAAACTTATGGATGTAGTTACTCATGAGGAATTTCCCACAAACAATGTTAGTCGCCATACTTTGATCAATAATGTGGAACCTGATGATATCGACCATGCAATACCTGATGCAATGGAGATTGTGGATGTTAATTTCATAGAGAATGCGGAAGATGCTGTTGAAAACCAGTTCTCCAAGCGGTTGATTGCCTGAAACATGAATGGGAGATGTCATGGAATGGTATGTTGCCTATTGTTCAAATTTAAATTTTATCCAACATGTATTATTAAGTCTATGTTCACTATGGAGGCCTCAATTATATCAAGTTGCAATAGTATAATATACATATTAAGTCTTTGTACATTTTGTCGGATTTCTCAATTATCTTTATATGTTGTGCAGCATATACCTCCAAACATTAAGATTGATAATCGAGATTGGAAAAAAGGGGATGCTGTCATCTTCAGGTCTTTTGAAAGAAGTTGGAATATCACCATTGTTTTAAATAATGGGAATGCCAGATTTTCTAGAGGTTGGAGCAGATTTGTCAGAGATAAAAAATTGAAGTTGAATGATAACCTGCATTTCACTTTGCACGAAGAAGGCACTGCTATATTTGATGTTGAAGTAAATCTTACAGATTGAGTATTTATGAAATTGGGGAACTTGTAATCTTAACTTTAATTGCCATGGTCCTTCTTAGAAATGAAGGTTAAATATCGTAGTTAGGAACGTTAGTAATGACTCATTTTGGACCAGGTGTAAATTATTTTATGATCTGCTGACATTATCTTATGATCATTTACTTGTATGATCTTCTATCATTTTGGACACAGAACAATGTAGTATTATTTTGGACTTCCAAACTTTTATAATTTCTGGAAAAGGTTTTGTCTTGAGGAAGTTTTCTGTTTTGTGTTATCTTGTTTATTTTTTGAGTACATTCCGCAAGAAACAGTTAAAATATCTTAAACATTTGTGGTTATATATCCGTTAAATCTGTTTGCAGATTTATAAGTTAAGATTTTTTATTTGTGTCATCCATTATCTTGGAAATGTACACATAAGTACCATGATTAACCGTTTGAGAATTCTTGGATACATTCTCATAATCGCAAAATTTCTTACAAAACTTGGAAATATAGTCGGAATGACACTAATGATACAAATGCTTTATTTCAGAAATACTAAATGGGTGCAAAACGAAAGACACAATTTGCGTCTGTTGCTGTCCGCACATCATCTCAAGCAAGATGTCCTTGAGGTTGAAATCCTTCGCGTTGAATCCTAGAAAATAATACAAATAATTATTGTTGTTCTATACTTCAACATAAAAGAATATATAGATAAGAATTCCGCAGGATAAAGGAAGCTATTAATAATATAAGTGTTACCTCTGCCTAAAGAAAAGGAAATGCTTAGTATGCTAATTAATGTAGATCTTTGTGGAAGGAATAGTAGAGACCTCAATCGTACCTTAATTATCATAAAAAATATATATGTCATGCTATAAAATTCAATCGCGTGCAAAAAGGAAAAAAAAATATTACTCGCTCAGTATTAAAATATCAACTTACCTTCAAACTTACAAAGTCTAGTACTGGCAAGAATTACAATAATAGGAGACTGCAGGCCATGTTGAAACAATTTATCAATAGATGCGATATGTTCATCCCAAACATTAACTTTTTCCGAAGACCTGTAAACAGTAGAGATTAATATTTTTTTTCTGATTAAGTTTGTTAAAGCCAGCTTGTGACAGAAATGATTGACAATTTTATCACCTTCCATTCGTAATTGTAAAACCTACTAATAACTTGCCACCATATATAGTTTGGACCATATCTGGATGCTGAAGATCTTGTACCACTCCAATAACATCTACATGAAATAGTAAATTATAAAGATATATAATGTGTATTAAGAAAATTTCCCACAATTTCATGAATGCATCTAATTAGAAAGATATACGTATAGAGTACATCGGACTTCGGTTTTCTTCAAACGTGCCAAAAATAGCAGGCAAATCTCCCAATTCAGAAAAATTAAATTTGTACATAGGAATTATAAAGTTGTCCGTGATGACAGGTTGCACAATGGTACAATTAGTAAACATGATAGACATGTCTGAATGAACTGGCCTTAAACTTCCGGTAGCAACTTTGACAATAAAGTGTGACACAACATATACATTTCCTTCAATGATTTGATTTCCAATAATGTTCCATATATCGCCTTTAACGAAAGCATGAATTTGATGATTCCGTAAATGGACAATCATAAGCTGAATGGGGATGATAAATAATAAATCATGATATAAAATTAGGCTTACATGTTCATCTAAAAGAATAAGGTTGGATCCTTGAAAAATATCCCCATTATTGGCCCATGAAAGCCACTGCCTGCTCACACGAACTCTAATTGTCCATGTTGTCTTTGTACGATCAAGCAAAGAAATTTTTCATACATAGCCATTCCTGTGAATCCAACTAAAAACAATTAAAAAATAGATTGGGGGAATTTGATTGTATAAAGTTTAACACTTTACAGAAAAAGGCCAAGCAACTGATGACCTGATATGTTTCAATGATAATGTCTAGCGTGAATATGCTTTGTGTTTTAGTATAGAGAAATATATTGTATATCGTATATAGATATCACATTGATCAGCAACATAATAATAGGATAACAAACAACTTGATATAATGCAAATTTCTAGGAAAAAATATATATCTAATCATGATTATGATTTTATCATTAATGTGAATGATATGATCATGTAAATAGGGTATATAAATTGAGATAATTGTAATTAATTTAATATATTGTATCAGGTCTAATATAATTATAATTGTGATACACTTATCAAAAATAAAAATATATGGAGATATTTATCTTAAATGTCGTTAAAAAAATATATATCGGACATAATATCAATGATCATGATATACTAAAAGATATTCACGCGTTCACTAAAACAAATTTTGGCGTATCTTGAATAATTATCAGAAGTAATTTTCTCTGATTTATTATAATAACGTATTGAATTATGGTGTTATAACATGTTGACGTCTTGAATAATTTTTATATTTACTATATTGACATATTGAATTTTTTATTTATTACAATGTCGAGATTTTATTACTATCTCCTTATATATGTATCTAAATCTTTTACTACTCTGATTTAATATTTTGGTAGTTCTCGAATTATTAGTTACAAATATATATGATTTAATTAGCCATTGTCCTATTATTAATGAGTTTTTGTGCTATAATCAGAAAAAACTTG
The DNA here is from genome assembly GCA_036435485.1 of Saposhnikovia divaricata. NCBI lineage: Eukaryota > Viridiplantae > Streptophyta > Magnoliopsida > Apiales > Apiaceae > Saposhnikovia > Saposhnikovia divaricata. Next base: position 82,200,175 of record CM071598.1, read on the forward strand.
ATATTGTATAATACGACAAAAACAAAAAAAAATATAGCAAAAAGTTAAAGGTACATACAAAGATTTAAAATATTTGCAGTTACATATATTTGTATATCAAAAAAATGTATAAACTTGTTTTTCAATTTGCAGTTACATATATTTTGTCGTGATAAGAAATTTAAAGTTTACAGATTTTAAAATATCTCAACTCATACTGCTATGTTGGAAATATAATTTTAATTTACAATTTCTTGAAAGCACATTCAAAAAAATTCGACAATATCATGAATCACGTTATATACCAAGCCTTTGACAAAAATTTCATTTATGACGTTCTCAATAATTTTATCATTATCCTTGGTTCAATTATCATCACATTAATGAATTTTGGGTGCCTTTTTAAATTAGAGGTCTTTAACTACAATGAAATTAACTTAAGGAAATTTGATGCTAGATCATAAACTATATTTATTTTTGTGATAAATGCTTTACGAAGCAAATACGAAAATTGTAGCACATATTCGCAAAACCATGGCATATTTAAAATCATAATTTGGAGAACAAACAAAGTCTCAAATCCATAACATATCCAAAAACATAAGCAAGAAAATAGTTCACGATCACTTATTCCCAAAAAGTAATATAATAGCAAACTTTAAAAAGGCAAAACTGGAAGAATCCTTTACGTCCAATCTTCGCAGCCATGTTTCCGTAATCAAGGTTCTTGAAAAGAGAATGATAAATCAATCTTTGTTACATTTTTCATTTGATTATGTAATGTGTTAGTCTCAAATGAAATAAGCATGTTTCATGTAGCTGTACCATCTTAATTTTTTTGGTGACTGATTTGGCGGAGCCTGGAGACTTTAGAAACTCATCACCTTCAAAATTCTGCAACAATGATGCTAAGTTAAGCAACTGATTCATGATCCTAATAAACTCGGTAATTCATATGTAACAAACTAATAAACTTACATCATTGGTTAAATTAATAGTGGGAATGTCGGAAATACTTGCAGATTCAGTCAAATCTGGCTTAGTCATTGCAAAATCATAAAGATCATCAACCTTAAACAGAGTGCTATCCTCAATAACATTTTCTTTGTTCAAACTGATCTGAACTGAAATTTCTTTCCCAACCAGAGCTTTAATAAGGTTAGGAAGACCGTCCTCCGGAACATGTCAAATCATGATAATCATCATGTAACTTACTTGTACTAACTTGAAGAAAAAATGAAAAAGTCTATACATACATTCTTCAAATCGTCAACCATTTTTGCAGCGCTTGTACCAAGAAGTCTTCTAGCAGCTCGATCCATAAGAACAACATTACATGCATATGTAGAATCCTTAGCAAGGACCACGATACGGAATCTGATTCACAAAACAATTGTTGTCAAGCATGCATAATTGCCAAAAGTGAAACGTGATTTGATCTTAAAAAAACAGGTAAAAAATGGTACCTTTTAGGATCAACTGGAATGATTCGAGGACAGTTAGAACATTTAAATCTTGTGTCAATACCTTCAACTTCATAACGACATTTGTTACAACTGAAAAACCACCAGCTAGTTTCTTCATCCACTTTAAGAATAGTAAAAGTGCAGTATATCTTTTTCTACATCACAACGATACTAAACAAAATTAATAACTGAAATTAATAGCACAATCCCAATATAAAGAGAAAATTTAAAAAATCAAACCTTGAGATGATCATATGTCAATTTCTCATTCAACTCCTTCAGTGAAAATCTCTCAAAGAAGGTTGAGGACAGCTCATAATTTGAGGATTGAATGGATTTCTCAGCCTTTAATACATACTTCTCTTCTTTAAGCCTTTAGATAGATTATAACTGGCTAAGAATACATGAACCAAGAGATAAAATAACTGCACATTTTTATTACACTATACTACCTCATCCTCATGTCTGTAACAGTTTCATCATCCAGATTTAGATATACTTTTGAGGAAGGCAATGTACCAATCTGCACAGAATCTGTATATAGGAAATGTTAAAATAAACAATGACAATAATGTCTTATTGTATTTGTCTGGTGGAAAGGAAATGTACTTACTCATGAATGTTTACAATTTGGTGCTTGTACAAATTGCTATAATTGGTTTCTCAAGTTGTTTCCCATACATTTCCTCTACATATACGGCAAGATCTCCCCAGACAGTAACTTTGTGCTGATTACTAAAAGCATTTTTAAAGAAATTACTACAATCAGTTTTAAAAACATGACTGTTGTTTACATGAATATATGTTGTAGTACATGATCTAGGTGCTATAAAATATAGTATTTTGTAGCAGATTACAAACCTTGAATCACAGATTCTAAACCTCACAATGTCTTTTTCCCCAAATTTTGTGTCAATCTTTTTGGAAGGTTCATAATCCTCAAGAACTCCAATGACATCTGGTTTTTACATTAAAAACATAACATTGTTTGTTTGAATGATAAATAAACGTACTGGCTTAAAAACGTGTAAAATATATTAAGTTGGAGAAGTAATGTACCAATAGCAAATTCTGGATTTTCACGTGGCTGATATTTATTGGCCTCGGCTTGTAGATCTCCCAAATCCAAGAATTCAAATTTATAGAGAGGAATCATGCCATCATATGTAACCTCTTTCACAATAGTATCTTTAGTAAACCTAATGCAGACCTTTGTTTGAACCGGCTTTAAAGTCCCAACAGCATCTTTCACCGAAAATTGTTCAATAACGTATACACCTCCTTCCACTATGGTAGTTGTCAATGCATTCCAAATGTTGTGATAGGCAAATGCATGAACATGATTATTCTACAAAAAGATTGTTACGAAATGTTATAAAATCTATCAAATACAGGAAAATTAAATTTTTAAATTTTAAAAAAAAAAGAGGGATTAGTCATAAGTTTACATCATCATCCAAAAGAATAAAATTGAATCCTTTCAATGATCCAGTTTCTGCAGTAACGCTCGCCCACGTCCTGGTAACTCTAACTTTGATTTTCCAGTTTGTAGTAGACTGGTCTAGGTTCTCAAGACGATCAAACACAGCAAACTCCATTGAAAATAAGCCTATAAAAATGATGCAAGAACACCAGCACTATCGTTAAAACATTTATATTATGACAAAAAAAAGTATATGAACATGATAAATTTATGGAATGAGAAGTTGAGGCTTTCTTACTCTAGATGTAATGTTGAAGAGAGTGAAATGAAGTGGACTTTATATTGTAAACAACTGTGAAAAATTGTTTTTATAGCTGTTTAGGCCGCCACATTTATACACCGACATAAAATAATTATGATAATGTAGGTTTGATTTTGATATTGATTGTAACTACTAATTGATTTGTGATTGATTCTATGAGAGTTTTGATAATGATGGACTTATTCCCATGGTGATTGCTTAAGAGTTTTGATAATGATGGACTTATTTTCTATGATTCTGTAAATCATAACCATATATAGTTATTGTTAGTTATCTATGTAATCTTGGTTATCAAATTTGAGAAGTATCAATTATTTCAGTAAGTAAAAAAACAATCATATATTTGTCAATTACGATTACTAATTACTAATAAAGATAATAGATCTTTGATGATTCCTACTATGATTACTAATAAAATTAATTGATCTTTGAGTCATACAATAAAGATAATTGATCCTTGAGTCATACAATAAAGATAATTGATCTTTGAGTCATACAATAAAGATAATTGATCTTTGAGTCATAAAACTAAACAATGCATCAATCATCTACACTTGGAAGATTGTAAAAAACTTCCTCAAATACAACATTTGACGTAATATTTGTGGTAATACCAGAATCACTGTCAATCAGAATGTGAAGACCTTCAGGCCTTGTAACTCGCGAGATGGCAACATATATGTGACCATGAAAAAATGCAGCTCTAGGAAGATATAAACCTACCGTATCAAGACTCTATCCTTGGCTCTTGTTAATCGTCATTGCATAACAAATTTGGATTGGAATTTTTTTTTAATTCAAATGGCCAGATAGTATCAGTTGGCACCATCTCGATTCTTGGAATTAAATGTTTAGTTCCGACATGTGACCCGCAAAGAATTTCACATTTAATACTATTTTTCTTACATGCAGTAACAATCATCCTCGTCCCATTGCATAATCCTATTATTTGGTTCAAGTTCCTCATAAGCATAACGACGACTCCAACTTTAACCTTTAACTCATGCTTGGGAATGCACGACACATTTATTGAGTTGAGGTATTCTACTGGAAATGCAGTACTGATATCATTATCTTCATCACCATCATCATCAATGGAATCCTTACTAAGAAATGTGTGTAGAGTTCCAGGGATCTTGTCAAGTATTTGGTTGTTAATGTCATCGACCACAATATTTGTTGGTGTCAGTATAGCTCTTGATCTCAGGTAAGAATGTGAAGACATGTGGGAAAGAAAATTTGGATAAGTGATCTTAAAAAGAGTCCTGATAGGATCTTCAGAGGAATGTACAACCTACTGGTCTGGTATCTTTATCAACATGTCACCAATGTCTGAAGAAGTATGAATGTACTCCACCTTGCCATCTCCAACAGAAAGCTTCCATTTAATAAAATTAGCAATGATCTTATTTTGTGCTTCTGTATTACCTGAATGTAGCCGCATATTCTGTTTCAGTAAAAATACTTGACAAAAGTCCCATAGCTTAGACCTAATCAGAGCAGCAGATACAATTTCAGCCCTTGTTGCCTTTAGAATGACAAGCAAAATTTGTCTAAAATCTCCACCAAAAACAACTGTTATACCACCAAATTGCTTCTTTGATCTTTTTTGTCAACAGCAGACATTATATCCCTCAAAGATCGATCTACACATTCAAAAGCATGACGGTGTTGCATAGGAGCTTCATCCCAGATAATAAGATTAGTTTGTTGAATTAGTTCTGCAATATCAGTTCCATGTCTAATCCCTGCGGTACAATATTGGTCAAGTTTCAGAGGAATATGAAAGCGCGAATGAGCAGTTCTTGCACCAGGCAACAAAACAGCTACTATACCACATGAGGCAACAGGAAGTACAATTTTACCCTCTGATCGTAGACGACAACATAATGTTTGCCACAAAAAAGTCTTCCCACAGCCTCCACTACCGTAAACAAAAAATACACCGCCTTTCTCCTCATTTATATTATGTATAATACGATCATACACAATTTTTTGTTCAGCAATGAGGATTCAATGGTTTTTCTCATGTTGAGTTTTCTGCTCTTCTCTATCATATCTAGTTTCTTCAATGATGAGACGGTTAACATTGTTTCTGAAATAAGCTTCTCCAGGAAATGGCATGGTAGAATAGTCTCTTAAACTCTTTCCAATATCATTTAACAATTTTTCTATCTCTGAAACAAATACAAAATTACATAGATTATGTTAAATTAGTAAAAAATAGTGGTATAGTAGATAATTAGACAATGATACAACAATTGTGTGTAATGAAGCTAACCTGCCAGAGCATAATTCCGTACATCGTGCTCTGAAAGACACAAATAAGGATCATTAAGCAAATGTCGTCTCAAAAGAATAATGTCATCAGACATGCATCGCCAGTTAGCTTCCCAAAGTCTCAAGGGATCTGAAATTGGACTGTAAGCCAATATGTTCACAAACATTGAACGGATCTGAGGAGGCATGGATGTATGTGAATTTTCAGCAATCGCCTCATGCCATTGGTTATCATTTTGGAGGAGACCAAGTGCGGACATGACCATTAACAGTTCTCAGATCCTCAAATGATGTAGCACCTTTTTTCCTACACAAAAGCATGCGTAAATATAACAATTCACCACTCGTTGAATGAACTTCTGAAAATCGACCAATAACATCACCTCTTTTCCTTTGTTTCCATATACCAGGTCTTGCATGCCAAGTGAATTTGCTTGGAAAATCAGAGTAAGTCCAATTCTTTGCATCAGGCAAACTTTTATTTGCATCAAACCAAGCTTCTAACTTGCTTTTTTTAGAATTTGCTTTCTCCACAACTTCATGCAATTTATCTCCACTTTTAAAGGAAACGTGTTTATCACCAGGTAAATGTATAGGCAAACGATCAACTGAAGGCCACCTCGAGTGAATGTCAAAACCAAATATCCTCCAAGCCGCTTCAGATGCACAAACATATCTACCATCTAAATAATGTTTAACCTCATTTATAGGACGCTTTTCAGGATTATTTGAAACTGTAGCAAAGGTACCTAGACCATTTGTTTTCTTTTTGAGACACATTGTAGCAGTATCGTGTCCTTTTAAATAGTATTTGAACAGGTATTTTAGCGATCTTGAACTATTGCATATCTTCACATTTGTATGGCATTGAAAACGAACTAAAAGATCGCGGTTGTATGGGGCAACAAAACGATTATCCAGGTCAACTCCCTTTTTTTTAACATACACACCAGTCCTCCTTCTCTTGTAGATAGGAAAGCCACAATCATCAAAGAATATATGGGAATTATACCTTTTAAAAATTTACAAAAAAAATTGGGCATGTATTAAAAATAAAGACAAAAATGCGGTATAATACATAAAAAAGGGAAATTATTTAAAAACTAAACTTTTAGGAAAATGTTTAATACATTTCCCTTTAACCATACATGGAGAATTGACACAATCAGTCCCGCATGGTCCATGAATCATGTAATTGTTAACAGCATGATATCCAACTGGATCCGTGTCTAGATTTGGAATTTCTGCAGAGACTAAAGCATCGATTTGTTCAAAAGTTTTAGGCCTATCATCAGGGTGTAACCATATAAGCATATGTGTGGCAGACCACGTTTTTGAAACTCAATCACATGCATTACTACACGAAGTCAACACAAAATTATAATATCTGGTTAGAATGTATTTAAAAAACAAAAATAGTGGTTATTAAATTGTATTAGTTTTCAATAAAACTTCAAGATTTCGTACCTCCTATGCAACGGCCGAAATAGTTTTTCCTTTTTACAAGATCGATAAGCTGGTCAACTTTTTATTTAAAAACTCTTGGAACGACGTCAGGGGCATCAGCAACATCAACACCAGGTAAGTATCTGAGCATTCGTTGAATTTCTGGCCATTTGGTGTTACATGTCATGGTCAAGAATAATGAAGGATGGTTCATATAGCGTCTACCACCTGTGAAAGAGGCAGGAAGAATAATTGGTCTACCAACAGTAGATGGATTGTGGTCACCCTTTTGTACTGCATCCCGAATATTATGATATACATCAGAATGTATAGTAGTTTGATGTCCACTAATCCAATTCAATCTGTATTGTTCAATTGCGGTAAATGCATCTACAACGTATTGCTGCCACAAACGTCCACCAAAATGTGGAGTCAATCCTGTAACATGTGAGGTCAAATTTAATCAGAATGATATTTACACATTAGGAAGCAGAATTACAAAAAATGGAATTTAGAACTAATGGAAACACCTTCTGTTGGACGTATCATTAGTTTGTAATTGTAGTACTCTTTCATGGTTACATTTTCTCGAGGTCCTCTTTCATCTGATTCAAGTGTTTGCTCAGCTTCTGGATCTTTGCGAGGTTGCTTATCAGGCTTATTTAAATGGATTTCAAGGTGAAATCCTACATCTCCATATGGAAAGAGGATTGGATATTGTAGTGACATAAAGCGTGCATCTGTTTCAAAAATCCTTCCCAATCCGTCCACCTTTGAATCAATTACTGTATCTCTATATCCCTTAGTATAGTCATCTGTTACAATCAGTCCTGCAACCTCATTTGATGGGTTCTGAGCTTGAGGATATAAGCACCAATTTGAATTCATCTACTGCATTATGTTGCACTCTATCCCGGGTCATACGAAAACCTTTTACCAACTTGTTATGTTCATCCAACATTTGCAACAAAGACTCAACAATTTCCTGATCAATAACGTCACTAGTACCATTAAACGCATTAATTCTATTGTAGATTTCGTCTTCTGTGTCATATATGTATAGCTGACAGAATTTCGGAACCTCTCCATCAGGTGGTAGGAAGCTTCCTATTAAGTGATAATTTTGGCCACGAAGTTTGAAACAGTAAGGAGCACCACCTCTGTTGATCTTATGATCAATCTTGCCACCAGTAGAAGTCATTGCAAACATACAATTGTACATTCTAATATTTTGCTTGAAATGTTTAGTTTTCATACCACCAGAGAGGAGAGTAGCTAAAGGCTCAGGAGGGTGCTTTTCCTTTTCAAGATGAACCTGTCCATTTTTACAACACAGTGAGAATGTTGGAGCTTTATTAGTTGTAGCTTTATTGTTCCTCTCTTCATTCCACATCACAGCGTCACATTTTGAACATTTTTTGTTTAGACCACCAATATCCATGTAACCATTCCAAAAATCTTGCTGGCTATAAAAACTTTCATAATCAAGATCTTCAAGATCACCTGTTTGAATGACAATTGCTTAAGTATGAATTGAACAAAACTAAAATTATTGAAATAAAGATATAAGCTATCTTACAAAAATGAATACCTTGTTCAGATGTATCACTTTCACTACTAAAATTGTCCTCAACAATGTTGAAATCATTGATCAAATTCTTAATTCCAGAACTCTCACCAACTTCAAAATTACTTTTTACACCCTCCATCTTTGAATTAATTGGAACTGGAGTTTGTATTGCACAACTTTTTTTAACAACATGCGCTTCTGTTGTATCCTCTGAATTCGGTTTCTTGTTTAGTTGACGACGTTTTTTTACTGGTGAAACACTTGGGTTAGTCCTGCAGAAAGTGACGGTACTTTTACCAGATTGATCTCCAAATGTAGAGATATTGTTATTCTGGTTCTTTGGTGTATTACCTGATAAAAAATGACAAATAAAAAAAGTATAAAATGCTATATAACGCTATTTAAAAATGTACTACTTGATACGTATGTCTTCAAAACTTGTCAAAAGTACCTGAGTGATTAATTTCAAAAAGACTACTTTGGAATGGAGTCATAGGTGTCATAGTAGAAGAATTTGAGAGATTTGAACCTGCTAAAACATTGAGAAAGATTATATAATCAATTTTTGTAATAATTTACAAAATTATAGGCGCAACCATGATGGAAAAAAAAGAGTTTCTGGTAAAAATAATTACCGGGAGATGTGGTATTTTTGGTAATGGTTGATCTGATATCTCCATTATAATGTTGCTGATCAATATTACTTTTGACACCAAGAATAGAGCTCTGGCCTGGCGAGCAATGGCTTGGCGATTTGTCTGATGATGTAAATCTCAACAACGAATTATGATCAATTGTTGCCAAAGGAGGTCTAGACTTGGCAGCATTTCGTAATAGTACACCAGACATCATCTTATCAACATTTTTGCCATGTAGTCGACTTTTGCTCACTGCATTCACATAATAGTATGAAGAATTAGATAGGATAACCTTAATATTCAATCATCATAAAATATGCATAAATACCATTTTTTGGAGTCGCTTTAATGCTTTGACTGTCCAAGGTTGAAGAAGCATGAACTTTGCTGACTACATTCAAATAATAGTATGAAAACATCATATAGGAAAAGCTTAATATTAAATCATAAGATAAAAGAAACAAATACCATTTTTTTGAGTACTTTCAAAACTTTGTCTGTCTGATGTTGAAGAAACAGGAATTTGAAGTATACTTTGTGGCAGTTGTCTTGATCTCATCCTATTTTCTGGTAAATTAGGACTACAATTCTCTTTATTATTTAAAAAAGTAGAATGAATTTGTTGTTGTAAGCCACGTCCACAGTCGACTAATAATTGAAAACAGCAAATCAAAGATTGTTAACATCAATACATATCATGGGAAAATATGAAACTTTGGCAAATAAGAAAAAAACAAATGACAAAGATATACCATGGGAAGTGTTTGTGGCATAAAATACTGGTTCAGAAATAGGTTTTAATGTATGATCGGTAACCTTACTTGACAATAGTTTATCCACATTCTTTCCACGAACTCGACGTTTTGTACCTATATTCAAAGGAACACATGGACGTCAAACAGTTACTGAAGATTTCAGTCATGGCTTTCAAATTCAGAAATACCTTGATTTTCATCATTATTAATGGTTCCCAAGATTGTTTCGAAATTTTGACCACGCACATGACGTTTTTTACCTGGATGATTACAAAGATAAACAGCAACATATAACAATCATTATTATATAATAATAACTTAACACAAAGAATGAAAGAATGGATTAAGCACCTGATGAAGAATTTGTTAGAGAATCCATCGAACAATTATATATTAAGATTTTGCAGAAGATTGTGATGAAACGCTTAATCCATGAAACTGGAGATGAGAAACTCGTTAGGGTTTTAGTAGGTATTTCAAAAAAGGATTAAAGTAACGACTGCTGAAAATCAAGGATGAATAAACCGATTGAGAAAATTATGGAAATTTTGATTGAGATATAATCTCCGTAACTAATTTTTTTGAAATTCAAATAGATTATGGAAAGATATAATAACAAATGGGTAAAATATTGGGTGGGTAAATGGATTATCCGTGGATACTTACCAAAATAGCATGATTTTAGTACAAAAGATGGGTCATGGGTAAATTTTTTTACCCATTGGGTAAATTCCTCATTACACTTTAAGAGTATATAGATATTGGGTGGGTAAATGGATTATCCGTGGATACTTACCAAAATAACATGATTTTAGTACAAAAGATGGGTCATGGGTAAATTTTTTTATCCATTAGATAAATTCCTCATTACACTTTAAGAGTATATAGATACAACATGGGTATGTGGGAATTATACTTCGATGTTTATTGGAAGCTGATTTGGTGGCAAGATTTAAGAAATAAATTTCAATTATGTTGTCATTTAATTCTATCTTTCCGTTTTTTATTTGTAAACCTATATAAAGGACTTGATTATTTGTTAGATAATGAGATGTATCAAACCTATATCAAACATTTATCATGCTCATATTTTCTCTCTATGGATCTCTACTTCTTTATAAACCTTAAAAATTCAACATGGTATCAAAGCTCTCTTTTTAAGAGAACTACTCTTTTGATAAAAATATATTGACTCATAATAATATGCAAAAATAATTTCCCATAAACCATAATCATAACCATCATAAACCATGTTTATATTTGCAAAGTTTTCTCCTCGAATATATAATGGAAGCAACTATAATTTGCTGTAGGTATACATGAAAAGAAATTGCGAATATATACATGAAATAATTCTACTAATACTATTTTGTAATCTCAATATAATGGAGTACACATATAATGAAATTAATGTATTACAACAACGTTAAAGGGGTAAGGGATAAGGCCTTTAGTACCTTCCCTTTGAAGAAGAGGTTGATCAAGAATCCCAGATCCAATATAAACTGGGTGATCACCCAAATCCACCTCAACAATCACTCTAGTTGTGGATATGCTCAATTGCATTCAACTCGACCCAAATTGACACTTGTAATAGAAGGCCATTGGTATGTTCCAACCAAAAGACCAAAGACTAGAGAATAAAACCAAGCTCAAAAACTTTAGTTGAAAATGTCCAGGTCGGTCCAGTTCTGCAATTTTTCAGTATAGCTTCAACTTTCTGCCAGCTTTTCCCTTTTAAAATAAACATAACAGATGATTTTGAGTGCATGAATATTACACATACTTATGGTTCTAGTAAACTCCATAATTTACACAGCAGCTTGATTCAGTTTCACTATAATACTTGCTCGAAAAACGTAACTCCAGACAACTCTCATATAGAATGCTAAACTATAATTTAAAGAAATTTGCATTTTTGAAATAAATATGAGAAATGTCTGGGAATCATTTCAAAACCATTTATTTTTACATCTCTAAAGCCTTCTGAAGAAGGACATAAATTAAAAGAAAAACCGGGTTGATAAATAAACTTCTAAAACCAGAAAACCACCACCAGACTCCCGTCACTACGAGAGAGCAAGGAGTCAGAGGAGAAAAAGATCATCTCCATCCTAAACGAATAAATTATATAACCCTTCCCACAATAGGTTATTATCATTTCTAGAAATTACAGTATCTTTATCATGTCCTTGGGCTTAAAGATGGAGCAATTTGTTGAAACACCTTAAGCCTCTTCTTCTCAACCTTCAGCTGAACCTTTCCCACTTCACCACTTTCAGTTTTCATGACAAGCTTGCTCTCAGGTTGTTCATTTACAGAACCCAAAACTGCAGCAAGAATTGCGTCCTCAAAATCCTTGTTATCAGGTAACGCCAACTCTTTCCACTTGTCACCTTTTGGAGAATTAGGCTGACTTTCAGTCTCCATCAGAGGAGGCTTCCAAGATTGTCCAAACTTGTTACCTACAGTCAAGTTCAAATTAGCTGTACCATCAGCACTAGCCGACCTTGTTCTCTTAAGCCGATCCGTCATTAACTGGTCATTAGCAGGCGGTTGGGGGGCTACAAATTTCGATAAGAAAAATGGTTGTGCTGCAATGTTTAGTGAATTCCCAAAAGGAACAGTTGGTTTACCAAGCCCTTGAAGATTTGGCTGACTTGGTATGTTGTTCGAATTCACATTTTCATCAGCAAAATCATCTTTGAGCGGTTTAGCAGGAATAACAGATGGATTTGGAGCAACATTGAGTTCTCTACAAGGCTGAGGCTGCCAAATAGCAGAGGTACCCAAAAATGCATTAAACAGCTTACACTGTTCTACCCTGTCACCGCCCTTGTTCATCATTTCGGACTCAAGGTCCCGGAGCATCTGTTGTGCTCTCTCATAGGCCTTAAGATGCGAATCAACACCTCTTTGCCCATCAGCTACCGCTGGCGGCTTCACTCTCCTGAGAGTCTCTTTAGCCTCAGTAATCCTTCCCTGTTTCATCAAACAAATCCCCAAATTGCACATCTTGTTACTGTCTGGTGCAATCACTAGAGCCCTTCTATAAGCATCCTCAGCTTCAGTGTAGTTGTTTTGTTGCATAAGTGCCCATCCCAAATTACCCTGAAACATATGTATATTAAGAAGGTCATTTCACAATTGGATTCTTGCTAATAAATATTTACATGAGCTTCTAGATGAAAATTTACCAGTAGTCTAGTGGCTTCTTGCTCCACAGAAACTTGGAATTTTTTGCCTTGAGATCGAGCTGTCTTTGTTCGCTTCCCATTAAAAGCCATTCCTTGTTGAATCAAAAACAATTTGCGCCTCAACAACCCGATTTGGTCATCCAATCTGCCACATCTCTGTACAAAATTGAACATTCAATAATTCCCATTAGGCCATGAAATCAATCACACACTCATAAATTCAAAAACACAAACTTTCAGTCTATCCACAGTTAATAGTACCTTGTAAAGATCCAGTAAGATGTTGTCAAGAGACTCTTGGGATTGATCGGAACATCGGATTCTCAATGACTTAATGGCCTCGATGGCTTCCTCAGAGCGATTCTGTTGTTTCATAACAATAGCCATGTCTTTCAAAGCACTATCCACTCTGTCTCCTGAATTGATTGCTGCCCAGAATAAAGGGATAGCTCTTTCTGGATCCTTGTCCACCAACTGATGCAAATTCATAACATATCACTCTATCAACGACATAACTCAATCCCCGTAAAATATAACAATTCATCTAATGTATCATAACCCAAATAGATTATAAATCCCCATTTCACAAAATTAAAGATCACTAAATCATAAGCCCTAGAGATTAGTAACACCCAATAAAGGGATATAATAAGTAAAAAATTATAATTTTATACAAAATGAAGAATTTTCATTTCACAAAATCGAAATCATCACTGATATTAAATTCGATAATCAAACTAATTAACGAAAATTATATGGGTAAAAATCAAAATCAAACCAAACCAATTATATAAATTTAAACAATCACTAAAACACGAGACTGCCACGAATAATTTTATCATAGAACCAAACCAATACAACTCTGAGATAGAAAAGTAGATATATAAATGTAAAGAGGCTTACTTGGACATTCTTGGCTCTGACATAAGGAGAATCACCAACAGGAACCTTATGAGCAACATGAAAAGATTCGGAACGAGTTCTGGAGACCCCCAGAGGCTTAGCAGGTGAACAAGGAGCAGATTTGGTGGGTCTGAAACCAGGGGGAGCAGTCCACATTTCTTGCATCTTTTCGATTTTTTTCGATCAAAATCAAATGTTTAACAAGAAATGAAGAAGATTAGAGTGAATAACAGAGCGTTTGTGTGTTCATATATATATGTGGTAGTGTCTCTGTTTTTAAAATTAATCGACCGTTGGACATACTAGCCGTTACGTTTTATTTTAGGTATGCATATTTTTTTTCCCTGTGGACGAAGGGGATAATTTGCACTTGACTGCTACAAACTTTCTCCATTTTTCATTTTATTTATCATATTACCACTGTATTTCAATTATATAAAAAAAAATTATGACTAGATCCCTGAATTGGCTTTTGGAAATTCATTGGATCAATTCAAAAGCTGTAATCTAATGTTTGATACGTGCCATGGAAAAGCATATTTTTTATTAGTAACGTTAGATAATCAAACAAAATTTTAAAAAAAAAATTCTCGTATAATATTTGGAAATTCATGATACTCTGTTTTATTTATCAAATCAAAAAATAAAATATTAAATTATTACTTTATTATCACATTTACTTTTGATATAAATAATATGTTAATAATTCTAGGTATCAATGTTTTCAAAATAAAAACTGGGATACATAAAATTTTTTGTACGATTAATATCGTACCAGTCAATAAGATATCCCATCCCAATAATGATTAAAAATTTTATAAGATTCTTCTTACCGTTAAACAAAAAAAGAGATTAATTCTTCTTTTACCTTATCCATACCACCAAAATTCCTCAACGATTTTGTATTGTTTCATACATTAAAAAAGATTAGTCACCACTAGGGTTGCTCTGGGTGTCCCAACCCGAAATAACCAACTCGACCCTAATTTGGGCCGACCTAACCGGACCGTCCAAAACCGAAGCCCAATTGGGTTTATTTTCTGTTGGGCCAAAAATAGTGGGTTGGGTTAGGGTTTAACTATTTAAAACCCTAAACCAACCCGACCCGGTTAAATACTAATAGTCTAGTAGTCTACTATACCCCAGCCCAGCCCATTTAGAATACACCTAAATCCCTAATTACACGAATACGAAAACATATTACATATGACTTCGTAACTTCAGCCTCATCCGCAGCCGCAGTCCATCTTCAAGTTCTTGCCATTTTCACTCGACATTCAATCTTTGCTCAATCTTCATCTGATTTTGTAAGTTTATTCTTGTGTATTTACTATCTTGATTCTTGAATATGTATATACTATCTTCAACTGATATTTGCGCGATATTTGCTCAATCCTTAATTGATTTGTAATCTTCAACTGTATATATGTAATCTTTAACTGATATATATGATTTATATATGATTTGTTATCATTTATATACTTATATATTATTTATATATGATTTGTTTTCTTCAACTGTATATATGATTTATATATGATTTGTTATCATTTATATATTTGTAATTGTAATCTTTAACTGATTTGTTATCTTCAACTGCATAAAGTTTTATTTGTTAACATATGTTGCATTTTTCTTTGTGATTGGTTAGCATCGTCTGCTTGAATGCATGCTACTGAGTTTAGCATAGTGGTAAGAATTGTGCGTTTGTTACTTTAGAAGCTCGAATCTATAAAGCAGACAAAAGTTTAATTTTATGTGGGGAGAATTACAATTAATAACTGGCTTAGTTGACCAGCCAGCTTTCAAAAGCTATGTAACAAAACAATGACAGATACATATTAGTTACGGTCATTAGGAAAGACAAATTGAGCTGCGAGGCAACAGTTAAAGTCTGCGAGACAAAAGGTGTACTTTTCATTCAGTAGATTTATAATTATTTACTGTGGTGATATTATTACTCTTACTCTCTCAGTTGTAAGATGTTGCTGCATTTATTTCAGTCTATGACCATAGTATACACATTAGTTGCCAGTAGGCTTTTTGAATTTGATCTCACAGAATCACAGTTGTTATAAGAGCAGTTAGTCCTGAAGTGGTGGTGCACTGGTGCAATTATTTTATCAAGTTTAGAAGCAATTTACCAGGCCTGCTAGCAATTATTCTTTTATAAATTATTATGCCGTTGTTATTTGTTCTGATTGTTTTTAATAACATAACAGGAATAGCAAATGGGAACGACACAGAGGGTTTCTGGAGAAGAAACACGAAAGAGAAGATTGCTGGAAAATTACATGCAACAACAGCAAATGGGAACAACAGAGAAAAAGAATGATATTGATATCTACTTGGCTGAAGAACCACTCGACCCAATGACTGATAAGTTCGACATATTACTTTGGTGGAAGGACAACTCTAGAAGGTATACGACTTTATCTTTGATTGCTAAAGATATACTTGCTATTCCAGTGTCCACTGTTGCTTCGGAATCTGCGTTTAGTACGAGTGGAAGGATTTTGGATCTATTTCGTAGTTCTTTATGTATGAAAATGGTGGAGGCACTCATATGTACTCAGTTGGTTAAAGGGCAGTCATGGACGGATTAAAGCCAATACTTATTTGGATGAAACTCATTCTTATGAGTTTCTTGAAGTTGAAGAAGGTACAAAAATTATTAAACTCATTCAACACTTTTTTTTAGCAGATTTTATTACACATTTATTCATGTATGCTTGAATATGTTGTAGGTAATATGGGCAAAAAGGACACTGCTGCATCAATTGGGAAGGCCAGGAACAAGACTACAATCTTACCGATGATTGATTATCCACTAGTTTTATGTTTTTATTTGGAGCAAGAAAAGCTAATTATGTAGACTCTCTTTTGGCATGTTTTAGTTAAGACTTATTTTGGATGATTGTAATATTTTGGATTAAGACTTGGTTTCCTAGTTTTAAGTTTTTGGTTTTTATGTTAGTTTGGTATATGAAATTTTGGCATGCTTTCATTTTGTTTCAACCCAATCAACCCAACCCGGGCCGACCCAACCCATCACATAATTAGTAGGGTTGGGTTGCATAATTTTTTTGAAATTAATGGGTTAATATTTTGTAACCCGAACTAATTGGGTTGGGTCACTAAAATGGGTGTAACCGGCCCAAACCGACCCATGTGCAGCCCTAGTCACCACCGTTTTCCATATATGATGCGAAAAAGGTTGCATTTCTAATATTTTTTGAATTTTTTTGGAAAATAATCAATCGAAAAACTCTATCAAATAAATATTTTTAACAATTTTATAGAAAGAATGAACAAAATATTGAAAGTAAACCTTTGTAGTTTAATAGTTATGAATATCTAATATGTAGATATTTACAAGCAATAAAAAATATTATTAAAAGAAATTTAATAGATTAATTTCTCTTTATCACATTTATTTGTAGAATAAATCAATTAATAAAGAGTCCTAAATTTGAATTTTTTTTTTAAAAAAACAATTAGATACATAAAATTTATGTGAAAAAAATTTATTGAAAATACACACCTATAGGGGAGGGGTGAATAGGTGTTATGACTAACAATGACCAATTTTAATTTTACCAAGTATACTTGACTGTATGTGATAAGTGGATTTTATATCCACTTGGAATGCTTCATATCGGCTTAAATTGATTTCTTGACCTCGAGTGTGTGGTATTTTTGACGTGTTTTAGTGAAGTTTGTGCAGGACTACTAGTGCAGGCAGGAAATTACTTTTCCATGAGTAATTGGTGGTTTTTGATGAATTATGGAAAAACAAGATGCTAGAGAGAAAAATGCATGATGAAAGAAGCAATTAAAGGAAACTCAGGACCTTAGCTGGTAGGTTCAGGGCCTGAATTGGACAGGGATATTTCAAGCAGTAAACTCAGGACCTGCACTGGTAGGCTCAGGGCCTGAGGGAATCAGGGATGTTTTTAAAGTGAACTCAGGACCTGAGGTCTGAGGCTCAGGACCTGAGGTCTGAGGCTCAATGGGAATTAAATATTAAATTGGTCCAGAATTCGATTTTTAATCAGATTTTTGGACGTTTTCTTGTTGGGCAAGACTCTAGGGCCTATATAAACACATTGTATCATTGTAATTTGTATCGTTACATATCATAGCATAGATTTGCAAGGGAGAAAAGGGGAGAAAGATTCAACGCTCGTGACAAGCAACGGATCTAGATCTACTTCATCTTTTGTATTCTTTTCTTAGGCGCTATTCTGGATTCTAGATTTGTTTTCTCAACTCTTTGTTTTATTAATATTATTATTTTCATTCATACATTGTTTCATATCATGTTTTCATCAAATCCCATGATGACGAGCGGTTTAATTATGAACTAATCGTTGTCATGGGATTCTAATGGATTTTTTTATGGATCTCTAGTATCTTGATGATTTAAAAGATCTTTGTGTGATGTATAATTGATATCCTCGTGTGGTTATGCTTAATTGATAGATGCGTCGCGAACATCTAACCTGTTAATCTCTTGTGAAGTGAAAGTGGATCTTGAGATTTAGCACTTACCATGCTAGCATAGGTTCATGATAGTTTATCATTATGATTCGTAGTGTAAGATGAAAATACTTATACTGCCCTGTGTGATCTTTATGGATAACTTGATCTTCAACCGTTATGTTTTCAAATTCTATAGACATATAGGGTCTAAGCATAATTGGTGTCTATTCATCTTCTATCTATTTTGTGGATGTATGGATAGTTTGGTATACGTATGCTGACAGGTAGCGTGTACTTGTTTCGTGTTATTGATCAGATATCAACCCATTGCATATAGAGATTAAAGGCATCAGATCTAAGTGAAGTAATTAATAAAGTTAGGATCCCATGTTTATTCTCATATAAGTAATTCAGTTTTAAAATCTCAGTAGATAATTAATTCTTAGTTTGATAATTCGCCTCTTAGCTTAATTTAGATAATCAAAACCCTTAGTTTATTAATTGTCTTAGCAGTGAATTAAAACCATACATTGATGAATAGGTACATCTACTGAATTGAAACCCAATCCAGATCTCTGTGGAACGAACTTGATTATATTACTTGTGACCACATATACTTGCGTGATTTTGTGTTAACAGTATGAAAACAAAACAGTCTGGAATGATGTCTGGCAGCTTACTAGGTTAATACAGTACATAGAATCAATATACTGGAAGCTAGCTAAGTAATGTAATGCAGTAAAGATAAAGTGCATAAAGTAAAGAACACACAGCAATTTTAGCCAGGTTCGAACCCTATAGCCTAATGGTCTACGTCCTGGTCCTCTACCAACTCGGCAAAGGAATATATTATTGATTACAAATAATAACAATTACACGATACAATAATATATCTCCCTGATTCTCCCAGTCACTGATTGCAGCTTGCTGAAACGCTTTGTTCCTTGAACACAGATCTCTAAGTTCTATACTACTCCAAGTATAAATTCTTCTAGCTATCTAGTTCCTGAACCTATTGTTGGGACAATCAGATCGTGGCCCTGCGATTTAAGATACAATAAATTAACGAGTACGAACAGAAAATTAACCTTAATCGCTACGGCGCAAGCGATTCAAATCCACGTCTTCTGCTGTATTCCTCGATTCCCCTTGAGCGAAGTGTGGCCTTCGTGCTCCCAAGTTTTGCCTCTCTTCTCGCTTCAAGGTGGCTGCCTCTAAAAACCCTAATGTTTTTTCAACCAACCTCTGCAAGAAGAGAATAAGAATATATATATGCTACAGCAGGGATCATGGATAATTAGGTTAGGTCTCCCAATGACATTCTGGGCCTAGCCCAATGTCATTAAATATTAATTCACTCCACTAAAGAATTAATATTTGCACTACCTTTCCTAATACCGTAATTTAATTAATTAATTCGGTTCCAATATTATTTGCTTATTAAATTCCCCATGTTTAAAATATCGCATGTCCATTAATTAAATAAATTACTGATAATTCATTTAATTAATATCTTTTATCCTCGATCATCCACTCAACCTTTATTTAATTATGCCAGAATAAATCCACCTGCAGAGTTTCACATAATTAAATCTTTTTTAGCTTTCAAGGGGACATCATTAACCCGAAATTTATCAGGACATGGATTCCTTTTATAAATAATATTCACCATGTATATAATTCCATCACCCAAAATATATTGATATAATTCAAAAGAATTATTTCATATATAAATGAAAGCATGTAAATAATATACACGTGTCAATTACTATATCGGGATTAAGAACCTAAGCATTAATAATAACATAGAATCTTAGTTCTCCTTCTTAATCAGTATAAGGGAACAATTCTAAATTTGATCCTGTTCAATATACACAAAGTATACTAGTATTATTTATTAGTCAATATAAATTAATCTAAATAATACTACAGCCATTCCAGTGGATTGTCCAACACCACCTGTGCTGTGAACCTTATTATATTATATAAACCGTATTTAACAATCTAATATTCTGTATCCCATTTGATACTAGATTGTTTGCAATATATAATATCAGACGGCATGAAAACATTCAAATGATTCTCAATAAAACTAGGCCAGAAATAAATGTATATACTTCAAATAAATATTTTCAGTATACACTAACAATCTCCCACTTATACTCAAAATATTCAATAAGAATATCAGTGTTTGTTTAATCCACTATTACACAGAAAACTATGTGTCCATCCATCTGACTCCTATCGCTTCCACATGCCTGTCAAAAACCTTGGCTGGCAAGCTCTTCGTGAAAGGATCTGCCCGGTTGTCTTCTGATGATATGTGAGCCACAACTATATCTCCTCGCTTTACGATTCCTCGTATGAGATGATACTTATGTTCAATATGTTTAGCTGCTTTGTGGTCTCGCGGTTCCTTCGAATTTGCCACAGCTGTTATCACAATACACTGTCAAGCTCCTAGGCAAGTTAGGTACCACATCCAAGTCCATAAGGAAGTTCCTAAACCTTACAGCCTCCTTTGCAGCCTCAGAGGCCGCCACGTACTCGGCTTCCATGGTGGAGTCTGCAATGCATTTCTGCTATACACTCCTCCATATAACGGCTCCACCTCCCAAAGTAAAAACATATCCCGAGGTTGATTTCCTCTTATCCATATCTGATTGAAAATCTGAATCAGTATATCCCAAAGGAAATAGATCTGAAGCCTTGTAAATTAACATATACTCCTTAGTCCTTCGCAAGTACTTGAGAATAGTTTTCACTGCACTCCAATGTTCCTGACCTGGGTTCGACTGATATCTACTAACCATGCCTACAGCAAAGTAGATGTCAGGCCTCGTACATAACATAGCATACATTAAGCTTCCACATGTCGAGGCATAAGGAACTGCTTTCATGCTCTCTATATCCTTAGGTGTCGAAGGACACTGCTCCTTGGATAGACCAACTCCATGCTTAAAAGGTAGAAACCCTTTCTTAGAGTCTTGCATGTTAAAACGAGCTAATACTTCATCAATGTAGGGCTCTTAAGATAAAGCCAACATCCTTTTCTTGCGATCCCTTATTACTTTAATCCCAAGGATGTATGCCGCTTCACCTAAGTCCTTCATTTCAAATTGTTTGAACAACCATGCCTTTACTGATGACAATATCTTAACATTGTATCCAATGATAAAATGTCATCTACATATAGTACTAGAAAAACTACTGCATTACCCTCACTTCTCTTATACACGCATGATTCGCTTGGACTTTGATCAAATCCATATGACTGGACTGCATGATCAAAACGAATATTCCAGTCCCTAGAAGCTTGTTTTAGTCCATAAATAGACCTCTTAAGCTTACATACAAGATGCTCTTGGCCTTCCTTAATGAATCCTTTTGGTTGCTACATATAGATGGTTTCCTCAAGACTTCCATTAAGGAAAGCTGTTTTGACATCCATTTGCCAAATCTCATAATCGAGATGAGCTGCTATAGATAAAAGAATCTGGATCGACTTAAGCATAACTGTTAGTGTATACTGAAAATATTTATTTGAAGTATATACATTTATTTCTAGCCGGTTTAATTGAGAATCATTTAAATGTTTACATGTTGTCTAATATTATATATTGTGGATAATCTAGCATCAAATGGGATACAGAATATTAGATTATTAAATACGGTTTATATAATATAATAAGGTTCACAACACAGGTGGTATTGGACAATCCACTGGTATGGCTGTAGTATTATTTAGAATAGTTTATATTGACTATTAAATAATATTAGTATACTTTGTGTATATTGAACAGGATTAAATTTAGAATTGTTCCCTTATACTGATTAAGAAGGTGAACTAAGATTCTATGTTATTATTAATGCTTAGGTTCTTAATCCGGATATAGTAATTGACACGTGTATATTATTTACATGCTTTGATTTATATATGAAATAATTCTTACAAATTAAATCATTATATTTTGGGTGATGGAATAATATATATGGTGAATATTATTTATAGAAGGAATCCATGTCCTGATAATATTCGGGTTAATGATGTCCCCTTGAAAGCTCAAAAAGATTTAATTGTGTGAAACCCTGCAGGTGGATTTATTCCGGCATAATTAAATAAAGGTTGAGTGGATGATCAAGGATAAAAGATATTAATTAAATGAATTATCAGTAATTTATTTAATTAATGGACATGCGATATTTTAAACATGGGGAATTTAATAAGCAAATAATATTGGAACCGAATTAATTAATTAAATTACGGTATTAGGAAAGGTAGTGCAAATATTAATTCTTTAGTGGATTGAATTAATATTAAATGACATTGGGTTGGGCTCGGAATGTCATTGGGAGGCCTAACCTAATTATCCATGATCCCTATTGTAGCCCTATATATATTCTTATTCTCTTCTTGCTAGGGTTGGTAAAAAAAAATTTGTAGCCACCCAAGAGAAAGAAGAGAGGTTAACTTGAGAAGACGAAGGCCACACTTCGCTCAAGGGAATTTGGGAATACAATAGAAGAGCGTTGAATCAACCGTTAACAAGGTGACTTTTCTATTCGTACTCGTTAATTTATTTTATCATAAATCACAGGGCCACGATCTGATTGTCCCAACAATAACAACAGGCGAAAAGGTTTCCTCATAATCGATCCCTTCTTTCTGAGTGTACCCTTTTGCAACAAGTCGTGCTTTCCAGGCTTTCACCCTTTTGTCAGATCCTCTTTTCTTCTTGTAGATCCACATACATCCAATGGGTTTTACACCTTTGGGTGGTTCCACGAGCTCCCAAACTTGATTAGAATACATAGATTCCATCTCAAATTCCATTTCCTTTTGCCATAGATCTGCATCTTTATCTAGAATTGCCTTTTCATATGTCTTGGGATCCTCATCATGTTCGCCAGAGACCAAGTTCGAGGACTCTCCCAAAAACATGAATCTATCTGGTTGTTGAACAACCCTCCCACTACGACGAGGCACTGGTGCGGTATTAGTGTCTAGTTATGCATTTTCTTGTGGTTGTTCTACTTGTACTATTGGCACTTGGGGATTATCTGTCCCTCCCACTAGTTCCTCTAAAACGATACTACTCATGGGTTTATGATTCATAATATAGTCTTCCTCTAAGAATCTAGCATTGGTGCTTACAATGACATCTCGATCCCTAGGACTATAAAATGAATAACCTTTCGTTCCATGGGATAGCCTACAAACAGCATTACTTCTGTACGAGATTCTAACTTGGTCGCGTTCTTGGTCAGCACTTGTGCTGGACAACCCCAAATCCGAATATGTCTTAGACTTGGTTTGCTACCAGTCCACAATTCTATTGGAGTCTTGGGAACCGACTAAGAAGGTACCAAGTTTAGAAGGTAAGCCGCTGTTTCTATAGCATATCCCCAAAACGACTTGGGTAAATCTGAATAACTCATCATCGATCCAACACTCTCTAAAAGAGTCCGATTCCTTCTCTCTGCTACACCATTCTGCTGAGGTGTGCCAGGTGTAAACAACTGGGATGTAATCCCATTTTCTAATAAATATTCCCTAAATTCTCCAAGCAAGTATTCGTCACCACGATCTGATCGTAGTGACTCGATACATTTTCCAAGATGTCGCTTCTTCGCACTTGCTTTGTACTCTTTGAATTTTTCAAAGCACTCAGACTTATGGCGCAACAAATAAATGTACCCATATCTAGAATAATCGTCAGTGAAAGTGACAAAATACTCATAACCTCCTCTTGCTTGGATACTCATAGGTCCACATAAATCAGTATGAACCAATTCTAACACTTCTTTGGCTCTATTCCCCTTTGCTTTAGAAGGCATATTAGTCATCTTACCTTCCAAGCAGGATTCACAAACTGGAAATGACTCCACTTCCAACGAGCTTAAGAGCCCATCTACTGCCATTCTCTGAATCCTCCTCAAGTTAATATGACCCAATCTTAAGTGCCAAAGATATGTTTGGTTCAATTCAAAAGGTTTCTTTCTTTTATTTGAGCTAGAAAGAATGTTATTAGTTTCCCTATGTTGCAATGTTGGTTGACTAGGATTAATTATATACAAATTGTCTTGCAATGTACCAGAACATATAATTCGTTTATTCCTCATAATAGAAATATTATGATCCAAACAAACATTATAACCATCCATAGCAAGTTTAGAAACCGAAATCAAATTCCTTCTAAACGAAGGTACATAAAGACAATTGTTCAAAACCAAAATCCTATCATCTCCAAAAGATAAAGTAATTATTCCAACTGCAACTACTGCTACTTTCGTAGCATCTCCCATGAACACATATATCTCGCCATCTCTAAGCATTCTGGTTTGCTGGGACCCTTGCATAGTGTTACAAACATGGTCAGTGGCTCCTGTATCTACACACCAAGTGCTCGTAGATATAGCCGCTATATATGTTTCTGTAACTAGAGAAAGAGACATACCATTATTGTTTGTCTTCTTAGGAAGAGGACAATCCTGTTTCCAGTGACCTGACTGCTTGCACCTGAAGCACTTGCCCTTAGGCTTTTTCACAGCACCTTGAACTCCCACTACATTAGCAACCTTTCCAGCTTTATGTGTCTGAACCTTTTTCTTCTTCTTCCCTTTTGGCTTAGAGGAAGAAGCTTTCTCAGCCACATTCACTTGAACATTCTGCTTAAAGAGTCCTTCAGCTGCCTGAAGTTCTGTCAGAAGTTCTGCGAGACTATACATCATTTTGTTCATGGTGTAATTCAAGCAGAATTACTCAAAACTTTTGGGCAGACTCATAAGGATGATATCGATCTGGGTTTCCCCATCAATATCAGCACCAAGGATCTCCATCTCATTCAGATGAGACATCATCCTGAGAACATGATCCCTTATAGGTGTTCCTTCAGCCATCTGAGTGTTCATTAAAGCCTTCATTGCTACTTGCCTAGCAGCCCTATTCTGTTCTCCAAAAAGTTCCTTGAGATTAAAGAGCATATCTGAAGTTGTGGCCATAGCCTGATGCTGATGCTGCAAAACACCCGACATTGCTGCCAGAATGTAACATCGTGACATCTCATCAGCCTTAACCCACCGCTTATAATACTCCTTCTCACTTTCAGGAGCATCTTTAGCAGGCTGATCTGGCTTGGGTTCATAAGTACAAAATTTGTACTCCTCGGCAGTTAACACTATGTCCAAATTACGTTTCCATTCAATATAGTTTGGTCCAGTAAGTTTGTTATCCTTAAGTATGGTGAATAGTGGATTACAGCCCATAATGATCTAATCCTGAGAATCATATATGTAACACATAATCAGAGGGTTGCAAAAATCTTAAAACCTATTGGTTTTCTCTAACAATTAATTAAAATTAATGCACTAATATTTAAACACCATAAGTATCTGGTATGCCACGATGGGTGACATATATACCACTTAAATTCGTTTAAATATTACTTCGGTCCTATTACTAAATAATACGCCACGTTAGGGTGGACTACATATTATTTTTCATAGCCAAGTGTATACCATTATTACACTACACCATAAACAGCCTACGGTAACATAAAAAAAATGTTACAGCAGGTACATTATACGTTACCTTAGGCCCATAAATTAGCTAAGGTAACATTTTTCTGGTGATAGCTCTCAGCATGTTGCCTTAGGTGCCTAAGGTAACATTCTTGATCCCTAAGGTAACATGCAGTTTTATGTTACCATAGCTTGCTATAGCAACAAAAGTGAGGTCTACGGTAACTTAATATATATGTTACCTTAGAGACCTAGATTTTTTTTTAAAATAGTGGGACCCACAATAGGGACCACTATAGGCCCCACTATGGACCCCACTTTTTGAGCCACTTTTGTTAGCAACATTATTTGATCTAGTGCAACATTTTTTTTGTTACATTAACTTTTATATAGCAACATTTCCATTAGCTAATGTAACATCTTTTCCAGAAAAAATTGAAAGAAACTGCACATACATATTATACATCCCAACTTAAATATCCTGTCCATTACAAATCCAACACATTACATAATTCATAATCCAAAACAATCCTGCTCGTTCACTTATAAAAAAGATGGTGAAGGAGAGTGGCCAGGTCATTGTAGTGCCCACTTGGCCAGTTGAATTGCTTGAAGTTCCATACACATCCAGTGGTTGGGCTGCTTCCTGAAGGGAGGGATCACAAGTTATGCAGGTGGCAAGGAAAGGAAGTCCGTATAAACATGCTGACCTAAACAATGAAACAGTGTGACTGAGTAGAAGCTTGTGTATTTTTCCCTTCCTGCAAATGAATAATAAAATTTGTTTCAGATGTCAGACTTACGTATTGGGAACATCTTAGGTTGAGCTTTCCAGCATTACGTAGCACTGACAGATTTATTAAGAGTTTAACAACACTACATAACATTAATCTAAAAAGAGAAGAAAACTAGCCCAGTAGGCAGTTGTAATAGAAAATTATTAGAATCTAGATTAAGAAGCATTACAGCTAGTAAGTGTAAACTATCTAAAATTGTAGTAACGTCTACTCTAATTATCCAAAAATGATCTATATCGTTGGTCTGTCATCTAGAAGAACTGTTACGAAATTGAGTAATAAAGTATACTACAACCATTACACCACACCTTTATTTTCCCTTAAAGTAATTTGGTCCAAAGTGAGTTAGAACCAACTACTAAGTATGAAACCTTTAGAGTTAGAACTTACTTAAATTGTCTTCATAACGGCTTTCACAGCCATACTCGTGAACCATATCAACTAAATAAGAAGCACGTTATGAACCCATCATATATTAAAATCATAATACACTTACAATTACACCAAAGACTAGTACAAGTTCCTGTCACATATGATCAGCTTAATTCCTATATAAGCTATAGAAGACAGTTATTATTCTAATTAACAAATAACATGCACGAATGTTGTACAGGACACAACTTTAACCAACATAAATGGTGTACATATTAAAACTGGTTCGATCAAACTAATATGAATAAATGACCAGCCAGATACTTATTTTTCGTACTGATTTCATCCGAATATAAAAACCCTGATCTCATATGCTATCATTTATACATAGATCTGCGTCAGCTGCCACACAGCATGATTATTCAGTCTAGAACATAATTTAGACAAACAAAAATATAATATATGTAACATATACTACTAACTTTATAAGGTAAGCAGATGGAAACTGAAAAAGAAATCAAGATACATATAGTTTTGAGCAACAAGTAAATAAAATTTGATATTACTTTACACAATATCCAAAGGTACTCACTATGGAAACCATATCCTTTTTCTCTGTCACTTTATTTTAATTTCTTTGGCAACATTTTCCCCAATCAAACTTCATAGGAACAAAACCTAGAAATTTGTGAATCAGATCTCACATAAATTTGAATCCAAAATGCAATAAATTTGAACTTTAACACAATCCAACGAATTACTGAAAACCTAGTAATGTTTAATCTGTAAATATCATATGCCAATACTCTTAAATTTACAATGTACTATTGCAAGTTTTACCTCATATTAAAGAGCTACGAAGTTCGAACATAGATCTGGTCTACCACGTAGAATGTACCTAAAATCAGATGCAAAATGTGAGTTAAAAATAAATAGAAGGAAAACTGCAAAATCTCACAAATATTGTAGCAAGAGTATTTACAAAGCACTTGATGCTAGTGGTTCTGCATTCGATGGAACTGTCTAATGAAGAAAGTGAGACAGTGAAGACTGAATCATTGCCTTTATCGTAGAACTGAATCATTGTTAATTTAGTATACTTTTGATGGAATCAGGAACATCAGATCAGAGGTGTCATATTCCTCCTGATTGAGAAAGAGATATAAAAAAAAATTAAACTTTCACCATCTCTACGATATTAAATTCTAGGATAGTCTGTTCAATAATAAGGTGAATATCTTTATTCTCGTCCTCTGACAGTGGATTCTGCATCCAGCAACAAGAAGGAAAAGTGATTGGTAAAGAATCAACTTCAATGTAATGTGAAAAGCAGAACATTCTGCATTTTGTAGTCAGATTTCAGAAATAGCATTCATACAGATTTTCCACATTTTAAACTTGTAATAAGATTAAAGCATCACAAACAAAGGCATTCATAAATCATACAATCATTTTCCACATAACAAACTCACTACTGAACTACTGATACAGAGTGAAGCTATTTATTCAAATGGCAATTCCAAAAATGTGATGAAACTAATGTAAAAGATTTACAATGTATTATAGGCAATATAAAAGAATGGTGTACAAAGAAATGATTGTATTCAACCTGATGCAACACTGCTTTTCTGCTCTTGTGTTCAACAAGTGATGACAACATATGGATCCATGTTACCTACACAAAACAGTTATTCATATACTACTGTATTATATATGCAACAAAATCCGAAATTGCAAATTCCATCAAACATCTAGCTTCAGAGAACTAATCCAACAGTTGACCAATAAAAATACTCACACATATGCATAATGTATAAACCAAGTAGCATCTCTTTCTCAAATCTGATACACACTAAATTATTTAAACAATCCACTAAGAGCGGATATATGTAACTTCTTGACCAGAAAGTGTACTTAAAGAATAACAAACCTGACTTCAGCACTCTGCATCATTTTCTAATCAAATCATTAAAAACAAGATGAACCAACCGATTAATCCACGAATCAACCGCAGACTTCCACTCTTCCATCATTATCTCATCAGTACTTAAAGTACTTTTATAGTACTTTCCAAAAAACTTTCCAAAAAAAGTCGGCGGGTTCTTACAGTACTTGAGAAGAGTTGTAAGAGCTCCCAAATCCAAAGCCCAAAATCTGAAGCCCTGAAATTGAAAAGAAATCCTAATCAGTTGAAGCCCTAATTAAGTGAAGAAATCAAATTAATTAAACTCAAAACGAAGAACCCATAATTTGAAAAAGCCCTAATTCGAAGAAGCTCCAATTTAAAGAAACCAAATCCTTAAACCGAACCCATATTCAATGGAAAAGCCCTAATTTGAACCAAATATGTACTAATTGAAGAAAAAGAAACAAGAATGAGTGTGAGAGAGAGTTTAACTAGAGAGTTAAGAATGAGAGTGAGGCGGCGAGAAAGAAAAATAAGAGTGAAAAATTTTGGTCGCCCTAATTTTGTTTAAGGCACTGAGTTTTCACACAAGCGCGCATTTTGGTCGCCTTAATTTTCACCGGGAGCTGTGCCATTTACAATTATTTTTTTAAAAGAATTTCTGTAATTATTTTTTAAATTACATTTTAAATTTAATAAAATAAAGAGAATTTGAAAAAAAATGATAATAATTAAATATCTTAAATTTTATAATTAGTAACTCAATAATTTAATATACTCTTAATTTTCATTAATACGAATTGCTTTCATGGTAAATATATTTTTAACACGTTTTTTTTTAATTTTTTAAAAATATATTTTTGTATCTTATTGGTAAATTTTGTTGTTTATAAAAAATAAATTAATTTTATTAAACTTGTTATTCTTAGAAAGGTGTTAACAATTTTTTTGGAAAGCGTTATTCAACCAACCTACTAACCAAATATGTCTTATTTTGCTTAGTATAGTATAATATAGATTATTCCAAAATATTTATGAATTTTTATTTTAAAAAGATGTGTACATTTGAAATTTAATAATAAATAGAAATTGAAAAATTAATAAATAACCACTCTTAATATTTAAAAATTATAACTCATTTATTTGGAAAATAAAAATGAAATGTTATAAAGGTAAATGTGATTTTTAAATAATTAAACAATTTTTTAGTTAAAAAAATCAAAATTGAGTTTATTATTGATCTAAGGTAACATATCATGTATGTTGCTAACATCCAACACTTTAAAGCTAAAGTAACATCATGTTTGTGGCTAAGATAACACAAAAAACAAAATGTAATATTAGGTCCAAAGTTAACATGCTAAGGTAACATATTCTAGGAACATCCATGAAAAAGATGTAACGATAGCCCATCTATGGCGTAGTGTTAAATCTTAAATTAGTCAAACCAAATACATCCGTTTGATATATTAATAGATAATTCTCAGGTCTCGGAGGAGTCACAACGGCCTCGCTTAATACCCAATTCCTAGACATAATTCTCCATAGTCAACATCAAAAGAGTATTCAATTTTCGTAACGAATTCTATGAAACTTGGTATGTCACGTTAGGGTGATCTATATACCTTTCAATATTCGTAGTTTAATTTAAGAATTTTGTTGTAGTAATTTCTACAACCTTTTAAAATCCTGTAAATAGTACGCCACGTTAGGTGATCATGTATACCATCTACATTATTTAAAAATTTATATTACATACAAAATAATGGAGACCGTGGGATTTAATTCCTAATTAATTCCCTCACTCACTTAGAATTTTTTTTTAAAAAAAAATTGAGGAATTTTAAAAATTAAATGAGGCCTGTGTCATTATAATTATGTCAAACATGCATTTCAAATACACACATAATTTAACAACATAAAACATTTAATTAAATCAATAAATAAAAATCTATGTCCATGTCGTCCTAATTATGTTAACATGAAATTAAAATTACACACATAATAATTATTTAAAGCAATAATTAAAAAATAGCGGAAAAAATTAAAATAAAAATTTCCACTATTATCGCCCCATTAATCAATTTTCTGCAACCTGCCCTGTTCATCCAGCAATACTCGGCTGAAAACAATCAGGAAAGAAAAAAAACATCCAGCATGAACATGCGGCAGGCTGGAATATGCTGTAACAGTCTGTCGGCTGATGCGCATAAAATTCATGCGTGACCGCCTCTAGCGCCTGATGCACATGTTGTTCCTGCGTTACTCCATTGTTCCCACTTGAAACGTAGGTCAAATATGCGTTACAGAGTTTGCCTAGATTTTCACGCGCAGTTTTCTTTTTTTCTGCTTCTGGTCTTAATCTTATTCAACAGCAACAAGCAGCCCCCATCAGTTACGCAGCGGAAAAAAATAATCCCGAAATTGATTTTCAGCCGTATGTAATCATTATAAAATACTCGGATTTTTACAAAATTCATCAAACAATTACATAAAAAATAGATCTAATACAAAACTAATTTTGTAAAATCTATTCTAACACGATCAACCCACGTGTAAATTACAACCACGATAAACCACGTGGAAACCAAACAAAAAATTAACTTTTACAGAACTTCGTGTTTTCACTTAATTACCTTTACTTAATTAAAAATAAAATCCTTTATAATAACTAATCAATTTTCTTTTTCAAGTTAAATATATTACTTTTGCTATTTTATAATAACTAATCCATTTTCCTGTTCTGGTAAAACACAATGTCTTTTATATTTTATCTACCTAAAATTTCTCTTTTAATAAAAACACTACGGAAAATTTTATGAATAGAATAAATTAATTAGAGTAAAATTACTATTTAACTAATAAATTACCTGTTTTCAAAAAAAAAACTAATAAATTACCTTTTTCAGTTAAAATACGTTAACCTTTATATTTTTTCAGACTAAAATCTTTCTTTTTCCCAATTATAACACGACGATTTTATTTAATAAAATAAAACAATAATATTTTAATTACTAATAATTAACCAATTACCTTTTTTATCTAAAACATATCTTTTTTATATTTTCCAACTACAATCCCTCCTTTAAAATATCACGAGCAACATTTATATAATTATTATTAATCATATCATTTAAAAATTTAAGCATTCAAATTTATGTTTAAAAAATTCAATTCAATTTTTTTAAAAAAAAATTATTAAAAAAAGTCCGTGCATCGCACGGATTTTATGCGTATTAATGTAGGTGCTCTGGGTGCTGTCCTTCAATATATGCACATTCCACAAGTGTACAATTCAAGAGCTTCACAAATACAGTATAAACCAAGGTCTGTTGTACTATAGATATACCCATACAATCAGAGAAATCGTAACAGATTATGCACAGAAACTCTTTTGGTTGAAATATCACACCTCACCCGGTCATCCAAACATTTTTAATAAGGTAGAGCAATAAATTAAACAAGTCGGTTGCATGTAATAATTAATTAATCCAAACAAGCTGGCGAACAGGTAAATATTGTATGAAATTATAAGAAACATAAAAATTTAATCCACTACAAAACTGCCAATCCTCCAGCGTTAACACACAATTCAAGCCAATAGTGCTCGAAAACTCTCGTTTTTATCAAGTTGCATGCCTGAGCTTGATGCAGTCCCTGCTTTAGGAGAACCAGGCTTTTGTGAAGACTCCTTGAGCGAAGTTGGCATACCAGAGATCTCCTGAAATATATGTAATAGGTTCACAAAAGAAAACACTAATGGAAGTGCTACTTAATTGTATCTAATCATAAAGATCAATCCAGCTAATCAATATTATCAAACTGCCAACTTAACTAATAGTCGCACTGGAGACCAGTTGATATCCTAGTACACGAGCTAGTTCTTTAATTGATCACAAAATATTCAAAAGGACAATTCATCAAATGCCCACATGGCTTCAAATGCTGGAATTTCCCGTGTAATATTTCATCATTTAGGACCATGTAACTAACTAGTAAATTGTGATATAAGAATATGATACAGTTTGCTATTGTTGCAAGCCTATTGCCTATTTTGTCCTTACTAACAACTTGCCTATCCTCAAGGTATCTCTAGTTATAGAGTGACTACATATTTTTAGATGAAAATGGTAACATATAGGTGACAACTGAAATAATATAAAATAAAGTTACCTTCATCAGATGCATCCTCAAGTCACAAGGTCGCACCTGGTTTCCAATACAGGTCATAGCAAACGATGAATAATTAAATAAGACATCTGCCGCAGCTTGCTTCTTTCCTTCAACCTGCAGAAGTGCAGTTTGTTAATGATTTAGCAATTCAGCACACTAACCACCCTAAACATTAGTAGGAACAAGATCGACATATATGAAGTATGTAGAAGTTAAGGCAATGTGATGTAGGACAGTAATCAAAACAGGATAATAATTAAAAACAATAGCAAGCGCAGAGAATTATACGATCCCAAGAATACTTATATTCAATAATATTCCCAAGAAAATGTATAATCAAAGCGTGAAGAGAAATGTATCATGTTAGGTTTATATATACCGAATATCAAACCCAAAGTCAAAAACAAATCCCTAAACATATGGGATCATATAAAATCAAATCACAAGTAATGAAATAAATCCCCAAACATATGGGACAATATCAAATAAAATCTCTAGAAATGATATGATTAGCTGGTCCCTATCAACTCTCCCCCGCTAAGAAAAGTTCGACTATGTCGAACTAAACTCCGTATAGCACTGGAAAAGATCGGGAGCAAGTCTGCGAAACTCCGAAGCGCTGATCCAAGTGCACCTGCTACTCTAATGAACCAAATACTCCAATGAACCAAATACTGATGATAACCACCACCACGCCGAGTCGGCACATACCTCTCATCAAGAACATCAACAGGCACATCAACTGTCTGCTGTGAAGAAACATAAGGGGGTGCAGGGGGCACAAGTACTGGTGGGGTAGAGATAGGATCAATAGAGCTAGAAGGTACTGGTGTAGTAATAGACGGTGAAGGTGAAGAAATATCAGGTGAAGAAAGTGAAGAGGATGAATAAATATCAGCAGGTCCATGAAAAGGAGTTAGATCTTCCACATTAAACACAGGGCCAATAGCCATACCACTAGGAAGATCTAACTCATAAGCATTAGTACCAACTCTCTTACGAATCCGAAATGGACCCGTCCTCTTAGCATGCACTTTCTTCCAAGCACCAGGAGGTAACCTCTCAGTGCGGTGTCGCAACATAACCTGATCACCCTCATTATACTCCTGAAACCTACGATGAACATCTGCAGCAGACTTATAATTTTCATTGCTCAAATTAATTTTCTGACGTATCTCAGCATGCAACTCATGAATGTGATGTGCAAAAGACTCTGCAGACTCGCTAGACCTATATGCAGGTGGAAGTGGAACCAAATCAATGGGTTTCCTAGGCTGACGGCCGATATAGGCCTCGAAAGGACTGACCCCAGTAGACCTATTAACTGAATTGTTATAGGCAAACTCAGTTGTAGGTAAAACCCTATCCCAGCTAGACACATGTTCCCCTACAAGACACCTAATCAAATCACCTAGACTCCTATTAACGACCTTAGTCTGTCCGTCGGTCTGTGGATGATAGGCGGTAGAAAACTTGAGACTAGTCCCAAGTAACTTCCAGAGGGTCCTCCAGAAGTAACTCACGAACTTGACATCTCTATCGGAAACTATGGTCAATGGGACACCATGTATCCTAACTACCTCACGAAAGAAGGAGGCAATACGGGGAGCATCATCAGTCTTGCTACAAGGAATAAAGTGAACCATCCTAGTAAAACGATCCACAACAACGAAGACTGAATCATGCCCACTACGCGTCCTAGGCAACCCTAATACAAAATCCATACTAAGGTCCTCCCAAGGAGCATGAGGAACCGGAAGAGGAGTGTATAAACCCGTATTCTGTTTCCTACCCTTGGCCATCTGACAAGTACGGCACCCTGCAACTATACGAGCGACATCCCTCTTCAAGCTAGGCCAATAAAACCTATCCTCAACAATGGCGATGGTCTTATCTCGACCAAAATGACCAGCTAACCCTCCCGCATGCAACTCTCTCACGAGATGATCCCTCAAAGACGTACTGATGCAGGACAAGTGTTAAAACTTAATAAAAAGATAGATTTTGTGAATTAACCGCAGAAAATCCACACCCCAAGGTGTTACCCCAAGGATTTCTCAACCGCAGAAGAGAAGTTTGTTAGGATCGCAACCCATAACAAGAGAGAACAATCTCAATTCAATAATTAATCAAAGTCTATTTAATAATGATATTACATCTCCTTATATAAGAGGAGTAAAACCCTAAACTTAGCCAACAAGTAATATCTTTTATAAAAGGAAACAAATCCTTTTCTTATTCTCAACCATATCTACTAGAATATTCCTACTAATATATATAATATAACTATATATATATATATATATTACAATTAAATCTCTTCTTAACTAATAATATAACATAAATACAAATTAATATTTTAATATCTCGTTCCGCATCATTCTCCTCGCCTTTGAAAAAAACTCGTCCACGAGTTTTATAATATTTGAGAATCAACGAACAAAGAGATGATTTGTGGTAGCACTCGAAAACATCTTATTCCAACTTCATAAGCAAGAACTTCGGAAACACCACGCTCATAATAAGATATTTTGATGTGGTAGACGTTCCAGATATGTTGTTAATTGCCCAAAAAGTCAGTATATTCCACCTTCACAATGTTCTTTTCGTGGTTTACAAATTCTTCACTTTTAACAGCCTCTTCTACCTCTTCTTTTTCCATGCCATCACACTGAAATATCGGATCATCACTATCTGAATTTTTTTCAACAATCAAAACACGATCATTGTTTGCTTTAATATCCACATGTTGAATACACTCTCTCGAATCTTCTTCCCCATCAGAATCTTCATGTTCCACGTTCCTTTCACCATTAGGTTGATATGGAGGCAGGGATGGAGGTATTACAATTCGAGGATTATGTTGTACGCCAAGTTTATCCATAATTTCTCTTAGCATTTCTTGCACATCTTGCATCTGCAAACCCAAATCATCGAGTTTATTCTCCACATTTCGTAATCTCATATTGTTTTGCCCGATATACGTATCAAGACGGCTGTTTACTTCGTCAGCATTAATCATTGTGTAAAATTGAGGGCTGACTTGTAAGTTCTGGACAAATTCAGGGTCTGTTTTGCAAGTTTAAGACTGTTTTATAAGTTTCAGGGCCTGTTTGTAACTTTCAGGAAGATTGGGGACTGTTTTGTAGCTTTCTGGTGGCTAAATGGTAATTGTTGGTGGCTTTCTAGTGGTTGCCGGTGGCTGGTGGTGGCTTCTGGCGGCTGTTGGAGGCTAGTGGTGGCAAGATCCTGGTGTTTGGGTGGAGGAACAGTGGCTGTGATACGGCTACTGTGGGCAGATGGTGGTTTATGGTGCTTTTTTTTTTTTTTGGCAAAACCCTAGATCTCTCACCAAATAAGAATTCGATGTTGAAACCTAAGCTCTGATGCCACTTTGATGCAGGACAAGTGTTAAAAACTTAATAAAAAGATAGATTTTGTGAATTAACCGCAGAAAATCCACACCCCAAGGTGTTACCCCAAGGATTTCTCAACCGCGGAAGAGAAGTTTGTTAGGATCGCAACCCATAACAAGAGAGAACAATCTCAATTCAATAATTAATCAAAGTCTATTTAATAATGATATTACATCTCCTTATATAAGAGGAGTAAAACCCTAAACTTAGCCAACAAGTAATATCTTTTATAAAAGGAAACAAATCCTTTTCTTATTCTCAACCATATCTATTAGAAAATTCCTACTAATATATATAATATAACTATATATATATATTACAATTAAATCTCTTCTTAACTAATAATATAAAATAAATACAAATCAATATTTTAATATCTCGTTCCGCATCACGTACTAGGGATGCACAAGCGAACCCCTCGAAACAAGTATCCATCATGAACACAATACTCTCTCGAAGGTGGAGAGCTAGGATCCTGAAAGCTAGCATAAATCTCTCCAAAATCTCGACATAACGGGTAATCCTGGATCATATGTGTAAATCCGACTACCTCTACACTCAAAGTGTTAAGGAGAATGGATACCCTACTAAGTGCATCAGCGACTTTGTTCTCGCTACCTTTGCAATGCCTAAGCACAAAGGTATACTCCTAAACAAACTCAAACCACTTAGTATGTCGATCATTAAGCTTCTTCTGGGCGTTAATATACTGTAACGCTTGGTGATCGGAGTAGAGCACAAACTCCTTAGGCAAAAATAATGTCGCCAATACCTAAGCGCCTGCACTACAGCATAAAACTCCCTCTCATAGGTGGTATATCTCTTTTTGGCCTCGTTAAGCTTTTCACTGAAAAAAGCTATAGGATGGCCCTCCTGACTCAATACTCCACCTATACCTACGCGAGAGGCATCACATGCTACCTCAAAAACCTTACCAAAATCTGGCAAAGCAAGGACTGGAGCATGTGTCAGCTTATCCTTCACCTCAGTAAAGGCCCTCGCAGCTGACTTAGACCAAACAAACTCCCCTTTCTTCATGCTATCAGTAATGGGAGCCATAATGGTACTAAAGCCTCTGATAAACCTCCTATAGAAGGTAGCTAATCCATGGAAACTACGTACCTCATGGATATTAGAAGGTTCGGGCCACTCTGCAATGGCTTTTACCTTCTCAGGGTCTGCAGAAACCCCATCCTTGGAAACGATAAATCCAAGGAATATCACGGAGTCACGCACAAAAGAGCACTTCTTCAGGTTCACATACAACTTCTCACGTAAAAGAGCTGCCAGAACCTGTCGCAAGTGAGATAAGTGCTCTCCACGCGTGGGGCTATAGATGAGTATGTCATCGAAATATACGACAACAAACCTACCAATAAAGGGATGCAGCACTTGGTTCATGACCCTCATGAACGTGCTTGGGGCGTTGGATAGTCCAAACGGTAGGACTAACCACTCATAAAGCCCATCCGCTGTCTTAAAGGCAGTCTTCCACTCATCTCCCTCCCGGATACGAATCTAATGGTATCCACTCCGTAAGTCAATCTTTGTGAAAAACTGAGCTCCAACAATCATATCTAGCATGTCATCAAGTCTAGGGATGGGGAACCTATACTTGACGGTGATCTTGTTGATAGCTCGACTATCACAACACATCCTCAAACTGCCAACAGCCTTTGGTGTGAACAAGGCTGGTACAGCACAAGGGCTAAGACTTTCTCGCACAAATCCCTTATTCAACAACTCCTCAACCTGTCGCCGCATCTCTATCTGCTCAGTAGGATTCATCCTATAATGCGGCAGGTTAGGTAATGAAGATCCGGGGACTAAGTCTATAGCGTGCTGGATGTCCCTAAGAGGTGGCAATCCCTGGGGTAGCTCATCGGGCATGGCATCTGCTGAACATCCCTAGGAAGCTCAGTACCCCTCTCTACGGGTGTGTCTCTCACCTCTCTAGCAACTAGCATATACACAACCTTAGACTCTAAGGCACATCTCTCAAACTCATTCTTCTTCAAAACATGGAGAGATTTAGTTGGTTGTGTAGGTACGTTGTTGACCTTTGCCTCACTTCTGGGAATCTCACGAGGTCTACTAGGCTGCAAAGTGACCCTCTGCCCATTATGCATAAACACATAAGTGTTCTGCCTCCCATAGTGAGTCACACTACGGTCATACAACCAAGGTCGCCCTAGGAGTATATGAGCAACATCCATGGGTAGGACATCACACCATACACTCTCCTCGTAACCCTCTAGGTGGATTGGTACAAGACATCTATGAGTCACAGGAATAGACGTCTTGTTGACCCAAGCAACACTATAAGGGTGTGGATGTGGTTCAGCCTTTAGCTTCAATCGCGCAACTGCGATCTCAGCAACCACATTAAGACAACTACCCCCATCAATAATGACCTTAGACGACACTCCCCCAACCTTGTTGAAGATATGGAAGATAGAAGTTCTCCAATCTTCCTCCTTCACATGAGTATACATGCATCGCATGACACTCAACTGACGACCTGCCATCTCTAGGCTCTGCTCCGCCTCGTCGTCCAATGCATCATATGAGCTAAACTCATCAACTACGGGAATATCATCCTCTCCCTCTGGAATAGCTCCAATATGGGTCACACTCTTCTTCTTCTTCGGGCACTCAAATGACCTATGCCCTGACTCCTGGCAATAGAAGCACTTAAGAGTGGAGGTACATACTGGCTGTCTAATAGGGGCACTCACACTGTTACTAGATCTAGTACTCCCCTGAGGTGCGGAAACTGTCCGACTCTGGGGTGCGGCCCGACTCACTGTCTGACTCGAGTATGAAGCACTCCTCTGCTGGGAGGGGTCCTTCAAGCGATACTCATGCTCTAATGCGACCTGAAAAATATCCTCTAACGTGTTCATCTGATTAATGAGCACATGCTGTCTAAGCTCTGGTAGCATATTATTGTGAAACTTAACGAGGGTCATGCGAGTCTCCTCCTTAAGATCACACCTATGGAGCAATTCCCGAAATTTGCTGATATACTCAGCAAGAGGCATAGTACCTTGGTAGAGGTTATCAAACTGCTCCATCAACCTATCTCTATGTCCCATAGGTAGGTAGTACCGAGACAAGCGCATTTTCATCTCAACCCAATGCCTAATAGGCGGTTGTCCCGTGCGCTCGATATCTCTCTCGACACTGCTCCAAAAGATGTTAGCTTGCTTTACAAGTTTCATCTTGGCAAACCCAACTCTATACTCGTCACCCATCTGATGCCAATCAAAGAACTTCTCTATACTGGCCAACCAGTCAGAGAACGCATCAAGGTAAAATCTCCCATCAAACTCAGGGGCATCTACCTTATTTTCGACACATCGTGTCGCCTATAATCATAGTGGTCATGGTCCCTATAGTTACGATATCCCTCATCCTTCTCATGATCCCTGTAACCGTGCTCACGTTCCAGACGTGGAGGTGGATCGAACACCTCTTCGTCACGATTTCTCTCTCGATTCTCAACAATGACTGGTTCTAATGTATCTATCCTAGCATGTACCTCATTAAGCTTAGTTTCCAGCTTAGCATCCATAGCTTCCAATCTAGTGGTGACTGTCTGTGTACCCTGTAAAATTTGAGCCATAGTCTGCTCAGGAGGATCTGTGCTACTACCACTACGTGTACCTACCATTATGTACCTAAATGCAGAAGCTGGGATATGACAGGAATTAATTAAACAATTAAACTATAACTCGACGACAAATATTATCACTAATCTCAAAGGAATATAATAAATGTGACAGAAAATATGCAACTAATATGGAATAATTATGCAACTAAGAAAATGAATCCACACAAATACGCTAGGAGAATTAACTACTAATATTATGAATTAAATGTTCTAATAATATGAATAATGAACCTAAAATTTAATATGAAAACCTTTTTTTTATAAGCTCCCTTACAATTATATAATAAAAGACAATCTAATTACTGGAAACAAAATATAGATACTGAATAAGCAAAAGGAACAGGGGTGTGTTCTGATTTTAAAAGTCAAAGGCAAGTGTGTTTCAAAATCAGAGAGAAATGCGTGACAGTGGTGTATGTATATAGATATAGGAGTGTATAAGTATATATGGAATAGAAAAGTTATGGGTTACCCCTCTTTAGCTCCTCACGCACAAACAGAAAACAATCAATTGAAGATGTTCAAAAAAAGAGGCAGCGGCATGGATGGTGGCAGTCTCCGGCGAGTAGCAACGAATTCCGGCGACCAGCGATGACCAGGTGCGTCTCCCGCTCCTTATTCCGATCTGCTGCTTCCTTTCTTCTTGTTGTGGACTGATTTTCAACTGATGGAATTAGATTAGGTAACCGGGTCGGATTATTTAGGAATTAGGGTTCTAGCAATTTGGAGATGTATGTTATGGCAGCGGATGTAATCTGGTGGTGGTGTGGTGGTGTATGGCAGCGGTGAACAGCAAGAAAACAATGAACAGTAAATCTGGTGAACAGTGAATCGGTGAATAGTAAACGTGATGAACAGTACGATTTTGACAACAAAAACCAAGGTTTCGGCTCTGATGCCAATTTGATGTAGGACAGTAATCAAAACAGGATAATAATTAAAAACAATAGCAAGCGCAGAGAATTATACGATCCCAAGAATACTTATATTCAATAATATTCCCAAGAAAATGTATAATCAAAGCGTGAATAGAAATGTATCATGTTCGGTCTATATATACCGAATATCAAACCCAAAGTCAAAAACAAATCCCTAAACATATGGGATCATATAAAATCAAATCACAAGTAATGAAATAAATCCCCAAACATATGGGACAATATCAAATAAAATATCTAGAAATGATATGATTAGATGGTCCCTATCACAATGGGCCTTTCTTTTAAATCTCCTAACTCTTACACTACATAAGATCTGCTTAATTGTATCAGAATGCTAATCATCCAAGCGTTTGGTTCTAAACTTCAAAAAGCAAAAGAAAGTGTTTTATTCAATCCACACCATTGGAAATTTGAAATGGAAATTCTTACTAACTTTTCATTTGCTAGCCAAGATCTAAGGTTTTCTTAGTGCATCAGAATGTCAACAAAATCAAATACTTGCTTTAAAACTTCTGAATGCACAAGAAAGCGTTTCAATATTCTACAACATTAGAAAAGGTCAACCAAGATTACACAAGATAACCAATGACCAACTGATCGATATCAGCTCCAACGAAATCCGTATCACTGCCAGAAGTGTAATCCAATTTATGCACAGCCTTACAGCAAACATATACTGTGTTATCGGCTAGGTCTCTTTATGAAAAATTAAGGCGAATGCTACATACACCGGGACTTTCCCCGGACCCCATTGTTGCATTTGCATTGTGCACTTGGTCATAAGGATATACCAATAACCATAAAAACTGTCAAGAGTAGAACTGTAAGCATTCCAAGAAGAGCACATACATATTAAACAGCAAGGTGTGTTTTCGTTCCAGAAAACTAGGATAACAAACATATAGTTAAACAAGCGCATATAACTAACAAACGAAACAATGGGTTTTGTTTTCACAATCAAAGCAAAGACTTGTAGAACACTTGAACTTAATACTCCAACAGACTTCAAAATCATCTCTAGTTACATATGGGGTCAATCAGGATTGGGGAATCCTTTAAAAAAAGACAACAACTTTTGAGTATATATTGCAAGACTAATTAACACAAAAACCAAGTTTTGAATCTACAAAAACAAATCAACATAACAGTATTATTAGCATATCAATTACTAATCAGAAAGCACATATGTTAATTGAGGGTAAAGAATGATTATGCATATAATAAGTTGTTGATCAAAACATGAAACAACAAGTGTATGTATAAAAATTGATTAATGGGTACCTCGTAATCTTCTTGCTTTCCATCCATTTTGTTTTCTTCCATCTTTGACATATGGGTCAGAAAGAATGCTACGATTAGTACTAATAAAACTCCTCAATTTCTCTGCATCTCTTTGTTTAAAATGATCGGTTATATAGGTTTAGAAGTGACGTTAAAACATCTGGCCTATTAGCTCAGCTGGTTAGAGCGTCGTGCTAATAACGCGAAGGTCGCAGGTTCGAGACCTGCATGGGCCATTTTTTTTTACTTTCATTTCTTTTGTTTCTTGTTCTCCTATCACACCTATCTATTATTTATCCTTCGCACTATAAATTTCATTTATCCTTGTGATCCTTTTGTAAAACTACTTGTGAATTTGAGAGCACTGTATGTATCATAACTACTCCATCATGTTAATTATTGTTTTTCCGGTCTTAATCTTTTTATAAATTAATACTCCCTCCATCTTACAATACAAATCTCTTTTAAGAAAATTACGCGTCTTAAGAAAACATTAATTAAATGATACATTTACTCTTATACCCATTATAAATGCATTAACTTTTAAAAATATGAGTTATTGTATATTTTTGATCATTCCTCGTTAATTGCTATACAATTTTCAAAAAGGATAGTTTAATAATTTAAACTGGAAATGGACATGTATTATGGGAAAAATAATTCTCTCAAAAGAGACTACTATTGTGAAACGGAGGAAGTAATTTTGATTAAATGCACATTTTATTTGTACTTTACAAATATAAAACAAAATTTTTTGATCCTATTTCGTGATAGATTTTTTTGTCCATAATTTTACGCTATCCGTTATTATTTGAATCAAATGGTTTTTGATTGATCATTGTGATCATGCTATGTTATATTCATGCAAAATGTTCGTAAAACTTTAAAAAAAATAGGTAATAATATAACGTTTGTCTTCTAAAACTTCAGGAAACTATTTAAATTATTACTACATATTTTAGCGGCAAAAAAACTAATATGAATGATTTTGACTCAGGAAAATATAGACCTAAAGTAATAACTATAACAATGGGGCTCTACTCACTACTGTATTGCCTATGCACAATAGTATTTTACTATTTAAATTTTCAAAAAGGATAGTTTAATAATTTAAACTGGAAATGGACATGTATTATGGGAAAAATAATTCTCTCAAAAGAGACTACTATTGTGAAACGGAGGAAGTAATTTTGATTAAATGCACATTTTATTTGTACTTTACAAATATAAAACAAAATTTTTTGATCCTATTTCGTGATAGATTTTTTTGTCCATAATTTTACGCTATCCGTTATTATTTGAATCAAATGGTTTTTGATTGATCATTGTGATCATGCTATGTTATATTCATGCAAAATGTTCGTAAAACTTTAAAAAAAATAGGTAATAATATAACGTTTGTCTTCTAAAACTTCAGGAAACTATTTAAATTATTACTACATATTTTAGCGGCAAAAAAACTAATATGAATGATTTTGACTCAGGAAAATATAGACCTAAAGTAATAACTATAACAATGGGGCTCTACTCACTACTGTATTGCCTATGCACAATAGTATTTTAGTTGCAAAGTGTGATGAAGGTTATTTCATTCTATATAAGTATACATGAATACATTGGGCATGGGGTTCTATATATGTATTTTAGTTGGAAGGTGTGATAAGGTTAATCCATTCTATATATAACAGTTGCTGGGCTATTTAGAAAAGAAACAGCAATCCTTTTTAGTAAGCTATATGCATGATTAAACAAAGAGCAATGCTACGTACCTCGAACTGAATCCCGAATTTGTTCCCTAATTATACATGGCTAATTTTTATTTGTGGATTCATATGCATACACAATAGACCCATCTCATTAATGTAAGAAACAACCAATAGTATAATGACAACTCATCAGTTTTGGGAACCTTTTAGGGGACTCTAGCATTTCTCTTAAACAAATGACACTGCATCAATAATTAATTAGTAGGAAATAGATCAATCATCCTAGGACCCAAACTTTTAATATCATCATATTCCCTGCAAAATAGGTGACTAATTTGCAAGCTTGATACTAGTCCAACAGCTTAAAACATGACACTGTAAATCTAAAACACGAGCCCCAACCACAGTCACAAGTTCAGAATACATATTCAAAATGAAATGTCAATTAAAAGGGAAATTGAAGTAGACTCAAGTCTCCCTAGAAGGGCCCTTCTTTGCAGCCTCTGCAGCCTCCTTCTCAGCTTCAATCTCTGCCACAATGGTGTCAATTTCAGCTTCATCAAGCTGACGAAGACCCTTATCCCTTGTCATAACTGCAACTTCTATGTTTTTCCCTCCACTCTCCACAACCTAGATTCGAAATAGAAGAGGCACATTAATTTGATGACATTAAGAAGCTGACATTGAAAACAGTAAAGTACTCGCGTTTTGCAAATTGGTAAATAACTAATTAAACATCTGAA
This sequence comes from Saposhnikovia divaricata, assembly GCA_036435485.1. Classification (NCBI taxonomy): domain Eukaryota; kingdom Viridiplantae; phylum Streptophyta; class Magnoliopsida; order Apiales; family Apiaceae; genus Saposhnikovia; species Saposhnikovia divaricata. The sequence continues at coordinate 82,245,171 of CM071598.1, forward strand.
AATAACAGACAAAAAGTTAATGAGAGCGATGACATTGCCCAAGTAGAAAACAGCAATTTCAAAATACAACAATACCACTCATATAGCTAACTTACAACAAATTTCAACAATAATTACATTATTGTAGCTGTAAGCCTGTAAAGTGACAACATTTTACTCTACTTCCACCAATTATACCACATATCTTATGACTTTGTCCAACTTAGACTAATAAAAATAATGACAAGTACTACTTAGTTTATTAGATATTTAAACATCATCTAGTTTTAAATATTTGAGAGCAGCTTGTTAATGATTTCAATAGCAATTGCAGCATAGGCAGCTCTTTTCGAAGATAAAAACTTTAAATACAGAATGCGATAAACGAAATGGGTCGTAGTTTCACACTTGCACCATTCTTGGCACCTGTTTGTGTTGCACCAGCTATAGCATAAATAAAGAAATATAATTGTTTAGTGCATATCATAGCAATATACCACCAGCATTAATAAAAACAAGTGTAACTACTAAGGCTGCAAACAGAATTTATAAAAGCAATACAGCATTTGTACTTCAAAATGGAATGCAGGCAGCATATACTTACTTCAAGTAGTGCACGGATAGCAAGTTTCAAGGTTTCCTGACCAGACGTCTCTGTATAATTCTTTTCCAAAAATTCTCTCATCGAGTTGGAGTTTCTACCAGTAGCATTAGCTTTCCAAGCTGAAAAAGTACCTGAAGGATCAGTCTGGTACAGTGCTGGCACACCAGTGTGTGGGTCGAATCCAACAATTAAAGTTGAAAGGCCAAATGGCCTAACACCACCACTTTGAGTATACTTTTGTTGAAGACCAGCTATGTAACGGGTAATATACTCCACGGTAACTGGATCTTCAACAGTAAGCTTATGGCTTTGGCATTCTATACGTGCCCGGTTAATAAGAACTCGCGCATCAGCTTTAAGCCCAGCACAGGCCAAAGCAATGTGATCATCCAGATTTACAATCTTCCTCACAGATCTGCAACAACAAGGGTACATACATAGCCAAGAAAAGAAAATGTATAGAATGTCAGATGCGTGGATGTAATTAATTGCAAGAAAAATGTATCTCCTACAGTATCATAACATTTGACAAATTTAGTAAAGACTGAAACTTTAGGTTATTAGTCACCCTCGAACAGCAAGAAAAACTTTCCTCTTTGTTAGAAGTAAGCAATTAGCGTAATATCAGAGAAAGAATACTTCGACTCCTATCTATTCAATTGACCCTCGTGCTCCTCTATACAAACTTATTCAATTGGTATCTATTATAGTTGGAAGAAAAGACAACACTAATTCACAATAATTTTTAAGACAAATAAGTGTTGTATCTTTAAAACAAAACATTTCTTTTAAGGTGCTACTACTGTGCTTCTACAAGTACATATATCAGATACTGCATATATTAACATAACATATGCATAAATTATGATACATCAGATATGAATGGAGCGCTAAGTAGTAATCAGTATAGCACAGTCGGCTAGGTCTAGAATTATAGTTACAGTCCAATAACTATAAGAATGGAAAAACTAATATAAACACATTATAAGGAGTGTGGAAAACCCTAATTTTCCCAATCGAAAATATACAAGAGGAGAATTCATATGAATATAATGAACCAGATGTGTATAAATAAGATATAAGATACCTAGAGTCTTGAAGTTTGACAGTGGATTTTTTCTCAACACCGAGAACGATAGTATCGGTACCTCTAACGCCGACGGCGGCGTTACCTTTACGGACAGCTTCCAGGGCGTATTCCACCTGAAATAGATGACCGTCCGGTGAAAACACGGTGATTGCTCTGTCGTATCTTGCCATCTCTCCCTTGCCTTTGATCTAATTCGCTTTTCTTTGCTTTGCCTTCTGTGTTTGTGTGCGTTGAGAGAGAAAGAGACTATAAGGAGAGAGATGAGAGAGATCTCGTCTTAGGCAACAAGCCAACTCCCTCTTTATTATATTTTCATCTTTTACGTTTTCCCATTAACTAGAAAAATAGACTAGAAAATATTTTTAAAAAACGTGTATTTTTTTTATTTTTTTTGCTAATTAAAAAAAAACGTGTATTTGATAATTCTAACTTAAAATTCGTTTGTGATATATGAATGTTTTTTAATATAATGCAATTTTTTTAAATTTGAATTAGAAATTTTAAGACATGAATTTTATAGGTTTAAAATTTAAATGATATGATATGATAATAATTATATATACATGTCGTCTGTGATAATAATGATGAATTTTAGTTTAAAAATATTGAAAAAATTAAATTTTTAGCTTAAACAGGTAATCGGTTAATTATTACTTATTATAATATTATTATTTATTTTACTTAAATAAAATTTCCCAAATTAATTTTGTAATAACTTAAATTTTTGTACTTAGAGAATTTTTTTTTTTATTTTATAAATAAATAGTGGTTTGCATGGATGAATAGTGATTTTGAGAATTAAGAAAATTTTCATGTTACCCTATGTACGGGACAGCAAAGAGATATTATAAAGTTATATTAGTGATCTACGATGCGAATGAGTGTATGTAAACGCGATCAGAATTTATAAAATCCAAACTTTATTTTATGAAAAAATTGATCGAGGATTAGTGATCTACGATGCGAAGAGCATATCGATGCGATCAAGACAAGTGAATTATTATATTAAGGATTCAAGGATTATATTTTTATAATTTGAGGATTTAGAACGAAAATTCTTAAGTTAGTATAATGAACGTTCTAGGAATCGCTAGAACTTTATAACGAGATTAAGCGATAAAGCAAACGCGAAACAAATCATGGATTAAATACGTAACGAGATTGAAAACCATGCATGATCATCTAGGTTTTATATCAATCAAGAAATCAAAACAAAAAGAGTTGATGAGGTGTTTGATCAAGAACATGCCAACAATGCTCCTTGTAACCACTTTGTTACACATCACAAATGCTTGACACATGGATTAAGAGAGTGTTGTAGCTTATATACATCACAAAATATCACACAAAAACGTTCACCAACTAGTCAACAAAGATTAAAAGAGAGAAAAAGCAAGAACTCCACTAAAAACACCAAACTGTCCAGTTTCTGTCCAGCAGGAAAAACAGGTTCAAAACCATAGCTACCAAGCTTCAAATTTGATGATCTATAGCTCAAAAGAAAGCTCGATTAGTAGAAGGTGTGGTAAAAATTTCAGCTTCAAATATTGAGTGTAAGGTATTCAAAAGTTCATCCAAAGTTGATGATGAATAGTAATGAATAGTAACTTAACTTGTTTTTCTTGTTTTGTTCTTAAGGTATAACCTTTATAAGGACTATCTAAAGCTTGTTAAGTGATTATAAACACTTGATAGTGTTTCTAGAGCTTCTAGGAAGGTAAAACCTTAAACCACCTTTGAGTTTTATATGAGTTTTGATGCTAGTATAAAGATGAGATCAAGTTAAGTGGTTTATTGATTATTTGGCTTTGTATAATGTGTAAAATGATGGGTGTTGGATTTGAACCTCACCACTGGTCTTAGGGGAGTATGATGGATGTTTGTTGATGTTGAGGATGTATGGTATGCCTTAATGGTTTGTTTGCAGTGGTTGTAAAATGGAAATGTTCAATTTATAGCCGTCGTAATGGCGAAATTTTGTTAGCTCATAAAAACAGATAACCCCGAAACCATAAAATTGTTTTTAGATTCACCACTGCACATGGTTGTGTAGGTATGGTTGTCTAGTTTATTTCTCCGCAAGAATTATGTCAAAAGAGTTTATGGTAAGAGTTATGCTAGTTTTAGCGAAAGTGGTTCAAGAGATTTCATCGCAAAAATGTAACCACTTTAATGCTATATTCGAGACCCTTAGACGAGGTTAGGAAATATGAAAGTTGGTGATAAAATGCTAAGGACAGTTAGTAAGGTTTGTGCGAAGGTTTCGCATTAAAATTGTTATTTTTCGATTTTATAAAAATGCGTAAGCCGAGGTTGCGCAAGTGAAAACCACTAAGAACACGACTTAGAAACCAATCTTATAAGTGTTTAAGTATAACTTGAATTCGAGGATCGGTTTCCAACCAAACTTATGACTTAAGTATTTGACGAGTAGCATGGACTTAGTACGAGTCTAGAATGAGTCATTAGTGCTTTGATTGTGATTTGCTTAAGTATACGAGTATTTAATTATAAGTGGATCGTCTAGGGGATTAATCGTATGTTCTTGACTTTGTTTAGATTGTCGAATATCGTCACAAACCCCTACTACGACCAGAGCATCAGGCAAGTTTTCTAAACCTATACTTTTGAAGTATTGTTGTATAATACTGCTTTTGCCATATGTAGTATTATACAGTTTTGCAATAAATGTTATATCGTGTTAAGATTGAGTTTGACTTTTGGTTTATAAACTAGCTTTGAGATAAGTAGTTATAAACCGGTGTACCTTGTAGCTCTAGAGATAAGATCATAATTGTTGTTTTCGACTCTAGACCAGGAGTCTGTATTTCGAGAAATGTTGTGATAAACATTATTTATATTTCCATAAAGTATTAAATACTTGGAAATGATTTAAGAAATATTATTTGAATATTTCTTTTATTACCGGAGGATTATTTTGAATTATTGTTTAATTATAGAGATTTGTTTAATAAATATTATTTAAATAGTTATTAAATCTCTTTAATTGATTTAAAAATCATATTATTTATTTAAAAATCATTTGAGGTATTTAAAAATTATTTTAAATATTTTCGGACCTTCAAAAATATTTTCCAAAATTATTGGGATTCCCAAATATTTATTCCTGAATATTATCAGCTCTCTTGAGCCATCTAAACGCTTTCAAATCTATCGAGAACTAGTTTCGGGAATCATTATTATTGGTTTCCCTTCATTGATATCTTAAAGTGTATTCTGGAATTATAACCCTACTACTAAGGGTTCCCGTTTCATCAAACGAGTATAAAGATCCAGTCTTGATTTCATGAGGACTATTCGTCGCTAAAACTGAGATTTCGGCTAAAGGTCAATGAGTAATTATCGGTTAGCTTCCATTTGATTCCGGGAGTAACCAAACCATACGAGTAAGATCTGCGAACGGACGTTTATCCAGGGGACTCTGGCAGTGCAGGACCATCGACGAACGATCCCAAGCTTATATTAAGAGACCGTTAGCCAGGCGGTCCATCAATTATTATTATTTGGCCCAACTTGTGCCAGGATGATTGCGGATGGAGCTTTCATTCAGGATGATTGCGGATGGAGCTTTCATCCAGAGTAATTGTGGATGGAGCTTTACCCATGGTAATTGCGGATGAAACTTTTACTTGAGGGTAATTAAGGATGGAGTTTTGCCCTTCTACTAGTAGAGAAGACCTGCGGTGGACCTGGAAGCGGTGACTGATCAACGTCAGTCCACGTCTGGAATTAGTATATTGTGAGTAAGTCCCCACTCCTTCCATTTTGGAATTGATTGAACACTGTAATGAAAGCCCAGGCGCTGAGTTACCGATAGTGTTTCAATGAGCGCAAAGCACGAGTGCTGTTATTTCGATATCTAGAACTGCTGATTTTGTTTCTCCAAGGGGAGTCTTTGCATCCAGATTCTATCCAATCCCGATAAGGGTGAATATTCGAGTTTTCAATAAAGGATGCATGTTCTTATAAATTGCTTCGGTAGATATGAGTTTCATATATCTTTCATATAAGATAGTATTTGATAATTGAAGTACTGAGGTAGTACTGTTTTTCGAATATATTTTTCCAATAAGAGATAAATTCCATTTGTTGAGTTATTGAGATAATAACGAGTTTAGTTATTTTCCGGTAAAGGAAACGATTTCAGAGATGAGATATTTTCGACAATAATTGTCTTGTATAAGTTCATACTGGGACTTTCATTCATAGGCAGATTATGCCATACTTTATTTATCTTGCTGAGCTTTCGCTCACTCTTGCTATTGTTTTATATATTATTTAGCAGCTAAGCGAGATACTAAGAATCTGGCATATAGCCGCAAGCGAGTGGAAGACGCAAGGCATTTTCGTGAACAGTTTATGATAGTGAGAATCAGTGGATCGGACTGTAACTTTTGTTAGACCATCTTATCTATAGACATGAATTATGTAAAGCTGTATTCCGTAATACATTTGTGTTTGTAATGACGTTATATTTGAGGATGTACAATGTAAGTGTGTCGTTTCTGAGACTCTAACCTGTGTGAGTGTGTAGATATTATGGGGTCATGAGCAGGTGGATTGTGTATATTGTGAGTAATGCAGGTACAACGAGGAATAAATGGATCGTGACTACCCTAGATCCCTGATCCCGGGTCTGGGGGGTGTCACAGATTTTATTGAGAAAAAATTAAAAAAAAATAGAAAATGTAATGTATTTTAGCTAAAAAAATTTAATTGATTAAATATTAGGAATTATAATTATAATATTTTCTTTTAATGAATAGAATCGCTTATAGTGTTTTTAGACAAGGAAGAATTTTAGTTAGATAAAATGTAAAAGATGATGTATTTTACGTGGAAAAAAAATTGATTAGTAATTGAAAAATAGAAAATGTAATTTTACCTGAAAATGAAAATTTATTATTATTAATAACTATAAATAATTAAATAAGGGTATGGTAAATAAGTAAAATTAACCGTTACCGTACCTACCGATTGACCAAACTTTTAATATTTCGGTCATTATATAATATTATAGATTGTTAGTTGAGAGAATAACCAAAATGCCCCATTTTCAAGATTGAGGGCCCTCTACTGCTCCAAAGATACGGAAGATCTTGAACCGTAACAGATTTTCAAAAATTTGACGTGTTGCGGTGGATCGTGTACCGCATATAGGGGTATTACGGCACATGGTACACCGTATGCGGTAAACGAATCCTCGCATCACCTGTTGCGGTTAATGAAACTCCATATTTACGGGGTATTTAAGGTCGAATTTCTGAAATGGGGCATTTTGGGCCATGACAATTGAAGATAGGGCATTTTGGATCATCACTTTTGAGTGTTAGAAAATAATATTTTTGAAAATAATGATGATGACCGTATTTTGTAGTATTAAGAAGTTTTTTTGAAAATAAATATTAATGAGTATTTACAACATTTGTCATTGGATAATCAAAACAAAACATTTGTGTGTCGGTGACATTATGAAAGATTCAATCTGGTGATTAAGTTAACTTGTGTTGATTATATGATGAAAATAAGTAAAATAAAAATGTGATGAGAGTATTAATTGAATGATTGACTTAATTTATAAATATGCTTGGTTCTATCATGAAAAGAAGTAGAATGAAAATGTGTATTACAATAAATTATGTTTACTGGTTTTTGGAGTGATTCAATATATTTGATTAAATTTTTTTCTCTATGAACATTTGTAAGAATATCTTGATTATTAAATTAAATTTATGGATGCATATTCGAAATGAAATTCGAAAACACTCCTCGTATTTCATCAAATTAACTGCATTTTATTATTTGATTTAAATAGTCTTCTAATACTTTTATGTAAAAACTTATAATAAATGGTTAAAAAGCAGTGTTCTGCATAATTTTTTAAAATTTATGTTTTTATGTGTGATGGCCCAAAATGAATTATTTTGAAGATAAATGGTCCTAAATGTCCCGTAGCTATGGCATTTCGTTTTCAGTATTACATAAAATAGTGTATTATGGTGTTTCGTGCATCGTATTATAGATGATACGGTGTTTCATGTTTCGTATTATATGTAATAAGGTGTTTCGTTATAACGCCTTAGAAATTTCGATCTTATAATTTTTTTTAAAATTATAAATTATATTATGTGAATATTGTTGTAAAGGTGAAATGTATGTGAGATGATGTTTATGTGATTATATGATGACTTGGGTAAGCTGTGAAGGTTTGTGTAATTTTATTTGTATTTTTGAGGATTTAAATATATTTAAATCATGTATTTTGTATCCTCTATCAATTTTATAAAATTATCGGAGGGATTAAAAATCATGAAATCTTTTGAAATATTTTCTTTATATATTTATTGAGATTTTAAAACTGTTGGGTGAATTAATTAGGGTGTTGTGGTATTTTAAAATGATTTAAAGAGTTTTATTGTATTAAAGGATCAAAATTTGAAAAATTTATATTTAATTCATTTTTTATCCGAAAAATATTTTAAAAATTTGTGTGTGCTCGTAATTTTATAGTCTTTATTTTAAAAATGAGAAGTTTAATTCTTCGAATATTTTATTTAATTATGATTTATACAAGTCGTTTTATTAGTGTGTAGTTGGGCCGAAATGAATGTAGTAGTAACAAAGAGTATTGGGCTTGGGCTAGGCCCAATAAGAGAAAACAAGCACAGTAGAGAGAATTCGAGAGAGTCGGGGAAGAGAAAAATAAAAAGAGAGAAGAAAAATAGATGGTGGAAGAGAAAATGAAGGGGAAGAAGAAGAGAGATTGGGGAATCAAAGTGAGAGAGGTGTGTGTATACATATATATACATGTGGGTGTGTATATGTGGGTGTGGGTAAAAGAATAAGGGGAAGGAGATGGGATTGTGCAGCAGCAAGGGGACGGGGAACGCCGCAGTAGGCAGCAGGAGCCGGCGCCGCCGCGCGGGCGGCCGGAGGGAAGCTGTCGCGCGGTGGTGCAGTGGTGGCAGTCGCGGATAGGCAGCAGTAAAGAGAGAGAGAGAGAGAGAGAGAGAGAGAGAGAGAGAGAGAGAGAGAGAGAGAGAGAGAGAGAGAGAGGCGGTGGTGCAGTGGTGGCAGCAGTAAAGAGAGAGAGAGAGAGAGAGAGAGAGAGAGAGAGAGAGAGAGAGAGAGAGAGAGAGAGAGAGAGAGGCGGTGGTGCAGTGGTGGCAGTCGCGGATAGGCAGCAGTAAAGAGAGAGAGAGAGAGAGAGAGAGAGAGAGAGAGAGAGAGAGAGAGAGAGAGAGAGAGAGAGAGAGAGAGAGAGAGAGAGGGAGAGAGGGAGGGAGAGAGAGAGATATTCTCATGGAAAATTGAAATCGAAAGTAAAGAGAGAGAGAGAGAGAGAGAGAGAGAGAGAGAGAGAGAGAGAGAGAGAGAGAGAGAGAGAGAGGAGGGAGAGGGAGAGGGAGGGAGAGAGATATATTCTCATGGAAATTGAAATCGAAAAAGGTATAAATTGCTATTTTTATTTATTTAATTCATTTAATTCATTTTCCGATGTAAATTGTTAATTTGCATATTAGAGTAAATTATGTAATTGTTGTAATAAATTATATTTAAATTATGAGTTAACTCGTTAATCGTCGTAATTAGCCTAATGTTGTAAATTATGAACATTGTTGCATTTCCGAAGTTTAATTCGGAAGGTATGTTAGCAATTATGCTTGTCGGGATTATTTTTTTATGGTCTCGTTAATATTCGAGTTTAATAATGGTTGATGGTTAATTATTATGTGTCTGATAATATACTTTGGTGATTGTCGTTTAGTAGTAAGATACTCGATAATTCCCGTATTTAATTCGGAAAGTCTATAATTGTTTATAATTGCCTGAATTGTATATTTGATTAAATATTAAGTGGTGGGTTCTGAAAAATACCACTGGCCCTAGAGGCTGTGGTTAGTTTTAATTTAGCTTTCAAATGTTATTTATCGAAGATTAATTGTTAGATTTAATTGATTATTTGTTTATCTGCGAGGAGTTGTAATGAGATCACAAGTCTTAAATGTCAATATTTAAAGACTTGTGTAGTTCTCTTCAACTAGTTCTTCGCGCTTACGAATATCCATGATTTGCTATCACGGGTATAATTAATATACTTGAGTGATGTGATCATTGATATAGCGTAAGTAATAGCTAGTGCTAGGGGTTGTTCCCTAGGGCTTACGAACATCAATGGTTGATTGTCACGTGTATCATTAAAATGCGTGAGAAATGCGATCATTGGTGTAGCGTAAGTAGTAGTGTAATATAAATTTCGCATGTGCTAGTTGCCGCATGTTCGGGCGGATATTTTTCATTAATTGTTTACTTTTATGCTGCTGCAAGTTGAGGCAGCTTTATTTTTGTAAAAGCAGGGTTGAATTGTTTTTGATTGATATTGAGGGGTTGTGCCCATAGTCCGATAAACGAATACTTCATGCCGAAATTTTCTAAAAATCCCCTGCAAATCTATTTAAAAGTCTATTTAAGTTATTTGATTTCAATGTTTGAAAGTATGTTATGATTTCTAAGGATTTAATTATATGTGTCGATGGATTATTTCGAGAATATATTATGGTTTTGAAAATTTGATGGTGTTCTGTTTTGAAGTGGTTGTGTGACGTGTTTATGTGACTTAGTAACTGTACTAAGGCTACTATATGGATATGATTGGATAAGTCTATATGTAATTGTGTATGTGTGTATACATGAGTATAAGCGTTATATGACGCGTATGGGTAGAGTAGAGCAAATAAGATTTTGCTTGATTTGTCACTGAAACGGTACTTGAATTTGTAAAGGTACGAGTAAGAGACCAGTCCGAGAGCAGTGCAAGAACAAGTGGAAATTGGAACAAAAAATGGTAGTTAGCGAAGTCGACGAGGGTATGGATGTGAAGTAGCAAATTACAAGTAAGGACCGATGTGAAATTGAGTCGAGGATCCATGGTAGGATCTGGAACTCTGTAAATCGAGGCAAGTGTTTTTCTCTTCACTTATCATTCAAGTGATGCAGTTCAATTTCTTGTTGTATTATATGATGAGGACAAAGTATGTCTAGAAAATGTAATGTTTCTTCAATTAGCGGGAAAATGTTTATTTCCCCACCCTCAGTTCAACTATTGAATTTTTAAAGAACCTCCCCAATAACTTTTTCTACACAATACCTTACGCATGGTATATCGTTGTATTCCTCAATGGAATGCCATTCCTTTATTTTTTTATTTTGTTTAAGAAATTCGTTGAATATAGATAATCCGGATTTCAAAATACCCGTTAACGAAATTCCTAATTTTTAACATATTTTACCCAAGGGACGTTTTCTTTAAAATAATTCACAAATAAATTTTCTTGGGATTATCTTACAAATGATCGTTTTAAACTACTTCATTCGCTTATGTTGATTCCAACTATGTAAAATGTTGGAAGATTTTATTAAATGCTTAGTCCTCGGCTATATCCTTGTTCTATGTTACAGTCTAAATTGTTGTTAATCAAATCGCAATTGTCTTCTTTTATTGTCACCAATTTGACCTTCTCTGTATTCGAGTTATTGATGTTATGCCTCTAACTACTTGTACTTATCTTGTTGATATGAATTCATAGTATTGCTCTTATTAATCTCCTCCCCGATTATTATCGAACTTGTCGATATCTACTGAAGATCTTGATTATTCGTTTATTCCCCTGTATTGTATCGAACTTGGCGATAATTGATGATAGAAAATGCTCCCCTGTTGAATCTTCAATTATGAGTTGTTATCCTCGAACGTGAGTTTTCCAGTTATTGGTTGAAACGGGGTAGTCGATTGTCCCGACCCCTGGCCTGAGTATTAAAGATAGAATTTGAAGTTTTTATTAAATGAAAATGTTTTCGGGACTGTGGACGCCAGTCAGAGTATGAGTATTATGTTTTAGGCCGAAAGGGGCCTTGGATCCAGTTGAGTATTTGGATATACCAAGAGAGTATATCCGGAGTTTTAGTATAACTGTTCATCCACTTTAACTCGTTGCGTCAAAATGAAAATCCAATTCTAAATCTATAAATTGAGTATTCAGTTAGACATTGATTCTTAATGTTTGACCTCGAATTTTCGAATATCAGTATTTAATTGTTAAAGCTTGGTTTCCTTGAAGTTTACAATGCTTATTCTGGTTGAACAAAACTTTTATCTGTTCTAGTTCCTGTTGCACCTCATTAATGGTGAAGTATTGGCCCTCGTGGCAACTTAAAAGTAATATCACAGATTCTTCACAGTATGAGTTGAAATTCTCTTGTTATCAGATTGTTTCGATATTGAAATTGTTATCACTTTACGCACTTGCTGAGCATTGTTGGCTCACTCTTGCTTTTGTTTGTTTTCTCCAGTTAATAGTGGAGTTTAGTAGACCTAGTAGTGGACAGTGGGTATTGACCTCCGGGCAGCGAGAAGAGACATTGAAGTTATGGATCGCGCCAGATAGTGGATTGAGAATTGTCAAGGTTGGAGATAGAGTTAGATAGTGATTTCATTTATTCACAAAAATGTATAATATTTTTATTCTGAGATTGAGTTGTAATGATGTAGTTCGATAGTTTGTTTCATACCATAACCTGTATGCGATCTTGGTTAAGGGGTTTTAATTTGTTAGGCCGAATACACACTTATGATCAACTAAGTATGAGAGAATAACTATAAGTTCTTTAAAAGCTTTAAAAACTGTTTGAAATTAACTTCTCTCTCAGTGATGTAAATTATCACAGAGAGCTGCTTAGGTTACAATGAATAATATTATATTACACGATCGATACCCTTCTAGGGTTAACCTAACTATATTTATAAAGTATACAGCTGCTATACAATCGATAATTGATACTCCTATAAATTAGCTATACAATTGATATCAATTACGATTGCTACTCGTCTCCTTAGTCAACTCAATCTCTTTGACAGCTATCCAATCTTCAAAGATATTGCTTCCATAATAAATCTTCAAACATTGTTGACCAGTAGACGCTGCCTCCGGACAGAGTTTAACAAACTCTGTCGAGCTTCCAACAGTCAGCGTATAGCAAACTCTGTTTAGCTTCTAACTGTCAGAGTTTAACTAAACTCTGACTGCTTCCTGTTTAAACTCTGTTTTTCCCTGCAAAACTTAAACACTGATATTAACCATATCAATTATATTTAACAATCTCCCCCAACTTGTTCATTAGTAAAAATGCACAAGTTAACAATAATTGATGATGTCAAAACAATTTCATACAAATACAGTGTTTATTAAAATAAGCAGAGTTTAAACTTGACTTAACAAAAGTCTACAAATAACTAGAAAATTCTTACAGACTTTAATCTCTAATCTCTTCAAGATCTGGCATTGTTCTGAGATAATCTATGAGTAATCTTCTTTCTGCATTTTTAAGCTCAATCTCCATAGCTTCTTTAATCTCTCTTAGCTGAGGATCACTCTCATCTGTCTGATAGATAGCAGATCTAAGATCATAGATTTTGTTTCTTCTCATCTCATTTCCCAGTCTAATAAATTTGACTTCTTCTAACTGTGAATTGAAGTCAAGTACTGTGATTCCCAAATCAGTCTTTAATTTCGCAGTGCCCTTCTTTATTTCAATAAGATTTCCATTCCAATCCCTGTACTTAGGAACATATCTACTATTGCACTTCATCCCTCTGATTGCCAAATTCTGGAGCATTTTCTTTCTGAGCACATTTGCAACTGATTGAGTCCTTTGACTATTCACCTTGAAAAGATATAGAACATATTCTAATTCTTCCCAATATTTCAAGCCAATATCATTCTCACCAATTCTAAATACTGTCCCATCAGCCATGAAGTACAAGAGAAAGTCCTTCTTTAAACTCTTCTGATAAACTAACTGTACTAATTCCAGTCTGTCCAAACTCTCTTGAGTGACACCACGACCTGGAACAGCCAGTGAAGAAGGATCTGTAGGACCAGTATATTGCCTTTTGTCCTTGTGTGATCCTAGACCACCCTTATTGTTTCTAACCTTACTAGACAAGGCTCTTCCATCAGAAAAATCCATAGAAACTCCAGATAATAGATTTGGATCATGAAGTGTTCCTTTCCCAAAAACTGATTGCAACTGAGAAGATAAAGGTCTAGACACAACTTGTGTAGCAACAGAGGTTGTGTTTTCTTTCTTCAGTACAACTTGTGTAGAAACAGAGGTTGTAACTTTCTTCTGTGAACTTTCTCCTTCAATGCCTTTCAGCTTGAGTTTAGCTTCTGCTGCCATTGTTTCCTTTGATAACTGTGATTTTTTACTAACATCAGCGCTTTCCTTGATCACAATGCCTTTAAGAACAGGCCTATGAGCTTTTCCTTTCTTTAACTTACCAGACTTTAAAGCCTTGAGATGTTCTTCTTGTAAACTCTTTTCTTCAGCTTTAATGTCCTCAATTGTAATTCCTTCCTCATTTTCTTCAATAAACAACTTAGCAGCCAATTCTTCATCAGTCTGTGGATTAGAAGATAATAGCAAACTCTTGGCCTTTGAAGTACCTTGAGTATCAGTATTTATCCCAACAAACTGTGATTTAGAGGACTTGCTAGTTTTCAGAGTTTGAAATTCCTCAGTTTTGCCCCTTCTTTTATTACTTGCTCCTCCATCTCCAGCATTATCCTTTCTGATCAGAGTTTGAGATTGCTTGCATTTGTCTTTAGCAACTCTCTCCCCCTTTTTGACATCATCAGGAATCAAGATAGAAGTGATCAGCTCCAAGGAGGTAGCAATGGAATCAATTTTCCCAGACAATATATTCTGATTTTGTTCAACTTGACCCAGCCTCTGAAACAGAGTTTCTTGAACTTTAGAAATGGTCTTAAACTTTGTCTGATTATCCCTCTGCATAGTCATATCTCTAGCAACAACATCAGCTCTCAAGAAACTAGATGATGAGGGGGGAGCTGCTGGTCTTTACCAATCCCTTGAATTCTTGGCAAAGTGCTCAGCTTCAATGTTATGTTGATCTGAAGGTTTAGAGAAAGGTGTGTGCTTAGCATCAGTTTGAACCGGTATACTCTGAGAAGAGTTTGACTCTGCACTTGCTTCATCTTCAACATCAGCAGCTGTATTTTCAACTTGATCAGTATGCATTGCAATATTTTCTTCAACAATCTCTGCAGTTTCAGTAAAATTCACTGCAGTTGTGTCTCTAGCCTCAATAGACTTTGGAACTTCAACTTGTTCAACCTCTTCACCTTGTTCAAGAACCTAGTGAGCATCAGAGAATAACTCAGTGTGTGATGCCACTATTTCATCAAGTACTACAGTTGGCTGATCAGCTGCACCAGTTTCTTCAGAATTTGCAATGATAGGTGAAAGAGGAACATTAATGTGATCAGAGAATGGTAAAAATGTGTCAACAAAAGTATCCGTAGCAGTAAAACCTTCTCTGTTTTCCTCATCCATCTGTACATTGATAGGTGTTTTGACAGCTTCTTCTTCAGTATATGTCTCAACAGTAGGTATATCCGTGGAAATCACCTCTGGAGCTTCAAAATTAACATCTTCATCAGATTCATCAAGAATTAATCTCCTTCTCTTAGCTGGAGGATTCACTTCTACTCTCTCTTCTGCTGAAACAGAATCATCAGGTATAAAAGGAGATTTAGGTTTGTTTGCCCGTTCCTTATACTTCTTTGGCTTAGAAGCTTCAGCCATCCTCTATTTTCTTGATGGCCTTATAGCCTTACTTTTCTTTGGCTTCTTAGGTTTTGATTGTGGTTGAGGTTGAAGGTGTGATGAAGATTGTGGTTGTGGAGATGTAGTTGTAGTGATTGGCTTAGTGTTTATGGTTTGAGGTGGGTCAGTGTTTGTGGGTTGAGGTGGTGACTGTGGAGGTTCAATGATTGGTTCATTTTGTGGTTCTTGGTGTTCTTGTGGTTGGTTGAGGAAGTTTCTGAGAGCCAGAGGATAGATAAACTCTGGTAGTTGCTCTTTGTTAGCATCCTTATTTGTCAGATCAGAGAACATTCTCTTATGACATTGGAAAGGTTGGATAACATCCTCAACAGCAATTGTCAAATTTGGTAAACAAGCAGAGAATAAAGACTGACAAAAACGTGAGAAGTAAACAGTTGTACTAGACTCTGCAAGTTTTTCACCTAAATTCATAAGTACAAGACGACCAAAATCAAAGTTACTCCCATTAAGAAGAGAATACCCGATTTGAAGACTTTCACCAGGAATTGCATCCCAGTTGGTGACCTTCTTGCCAAATGCACGAGTAATGCAATCAAAGAAGAAGCTCCACTCCTTCCTGAGCCCTGGCCGTTTGACATCCCCAATCTTATCCAATGAACCAGAAAACCGTATTTGTTGTAACATTTCTTTCAATTGACCCACAACAGCCACAGAGTATGAAGTGTGAGTGTCAAAGTCCAAAACCTCACGAACAGTTACAGGAGTTATGACAAACTCTTGGTCTTCATAGGTAAACACAATTGATGGAGTCCCATTCTCTCCACCATCATCATAAACAGAGTTTTTCCAGAAAATTGAGATTTGTGTGGCTGAGAGTGTCTCTAGTTGAACAAGAGCCTTACCAATCTCAGAGTCTCTTAAAAAGTTTTGGATCAGATGAAATGATGCTGGAGCTTTAGCACTGTCTAGAATTGCAGCATAATTGTTGGTAACAAAAGTTAATCCCTGAGCCACAAAGTTCTTGGTTGCCATTAGAACAGTATAAGACAGAGAGAGTATATGGAAAAGTGTTTGTGAAAATGTTTAAGTGAAAGTAACAGAGAAATTGTGTGTGATGTTGTGTGTTTGTGGTTGTAAAGATGAAAAAGTGAATAATGAAATGATTTTGATTAGATCTGTAATTGAAAAACAAAACCCAATCATTTTAGACATTAAACACGCAACCATTTCTTGTTAAGTGTGTGAATGGGACACGTGTCACATAAACAGTGGAACAGTTATTTACACGCGCAGTAATAATGCCTATTATTACTGCTGTTCTCTCTCCTATTTCCAATAAGCTTTAACTGTCTGACACAATTAAACAACTGGCAAATATTACATGCAAATGTCAAAAACTCTTTGTGTACTCCAAGTATATATTCTGTCTGAAATAAAATATTACCTTAGAGTACTCAACAAAATCTATCAGTGTTTATCAATTCTCCATCTTAATCACTGTTATCCTTTCAAACACTGCACAATTGTGAATATACGTGTGTGTAGAGCAGAGTTTACTAGATCAGTATTTAGAGCATCTAGTATTTCATAAAATCCATAAAATAAATCAGTAAACACTGGATGCAAAAACTCTCATAGTAAACACTGAATATATGATGAATGCTAAACTCTGTATTAAATAGTTTATATACAGTAATAATTAACCTATAACCCCCAATTTTTTTTTACTTTCTCCAGTAATCAGAGGTTGAAACTAGTCACCAAAAATCCTATAATTTTAGCCCTTATCAATTTGATAAGTTCTTGGGTCTTCCTAGCTTTCGACTAGTCACCAAATATTAGAGAATTTTAGCCCTTACTATGTACCAGTAAGTTCCTGGATCATCCTAGTTACAAACATGATCTCAAAGGAGTTTTAAAAATCTATATAGTTTAGCTTTGGGGTTATTCTAATAACAGAATCAAATTTAACATCAGAAACGAACAGAGTTTAGAGCTCATCAACATCAGAAATTATTTATGAGAGGCAATGCACACAGTATTTACAGACTCAGAGTTTAGGATAAATAAAGTAAGGGATGCTATAAATATAGAACAGTATCATGCTGTGTTAACTTTCTGCACAGTTTAAGATTAGATCACAGATAACTTAGAAAGATTCATGACTAATTACTGAGAATAATATTTCATACATGTATCTTCATCGGTGTTTATGTTCAGAAAGAAACATTATCAGAGTTTCTCAGAG
The DNA here is from genome assembly GCA_036435485.1 of Saposhnikovia divaricata. Lineage (NCBI taxonomy): Eukaryota > Viridiplantae > Streptophyta > Magnoliopsida > Apiales > Apiaceae > Saposhnikovia > Saposhnikovia divaricata. Next base: position 82,262,763 of record CM071598.1, read on the forward strand.
TTTATTCAACAGTTGACAGTGTATGACTTAAAAGCATGCTACCAGAGTTTAACATTCATTGAGCAGAGTTTGCATATCAGAGATTAACATACCACAGAAATATGAGCAACACAGTACATAAGTAGAGTTTTGAGTCTAACCAATATCTCTAGTCAAAACTAGAGACCATTCCTAGTTCATTTACCAGCCTTGTAAATACTGCTTCACTCAATGGCTTGGTGAAGATATCTGCAAGCTGTTGTTCTGTAGACACAAAATGAAGCTCAATGTTTCCTTCTTCTACATGTTCTCTGATAAAATGGTACCTTATGCTGATGTGCTTGGTCATTGAATGCTGTACTGGATTACCTGTCATAGCAATAGCACTTTGATTATCACAGTAAATAGGTATTTTACTGTACCTCAATCCATAATCCAGTAATTGATTCTTCATCCACAGAATCTGTGCACAACAGCTACCAGCAGCAATATACTCTGCTTCAGCTGTAGATGTAGAGATTGATTTCTGTTTCTTGCTGTACCAATAAACAATTCTATCACCAAGAAATTGACAACCTCCACTAGTACTTTTTCTGTCTATCTTACAGCCTGCAAAGTCTGCATCAGAGTAACCAAGAAGCTGGAAGTCTGATTCTCTTGGATACCACAAGCCTAAAGTTATGGTTCCCTTAAGATATTTGAAGATTCTCTTCACAGCTGTTAGATGTGGTTCTCTTGGATCTGCCTGAAATCTTGCACAAAGACATGTTGCATACATGATGTCAGGTCTGCTAGCTGTTAGATAAAGAAGTGACCCAATCATTCCTCTATAGTTTGTCATATCCACTGATGAGCCTGTGTCTCTATCCAACTTTGTTGCTGTTGCCATAGGAGTTGTGGCAGATGAGCAGTCAAGCATGCCAAATTTCTTTAGAAGATTTCTGGTATATTTTGCTTGATTGATAAAAATTCCATCATCTGTTTGCTTCACCTGTAGCCCTAGAAAATAACTAAGCTCTCCCATCATGCTCATTTGATACCTAGACTGCATGAGCTTGGCAAACTTCTTACAGAGTTTATCATTAGTAGATCCAAATATTATGTCATCAACATATATTTGAACTAATAACAGATCACTACCAAGATTGAAATAGAACAAGGTTTTATCAATTGTACCTCTATGGAACCCACTTTCTAAAAGAAATTGAGCCAGAGTTTCATACCATGCTCTTGGTGCCTGTTTAAGTCCATAGAGTGCCTTGTCAAGCCTATAGACATAATCTGGAAACTTGGGATCTTCAAATCCTGGTGGTTGTTCAACAAACACTTCTTCTTCAAGTTTTCCATTCAGAAAAGCACTCTTCACATCCATCTGAAAAACATTGAATTTCTTGTGAGAAACATATGCTAGAAAGATTCTTATTGCCTCCAATCTTGCAACTGGATCAAAAGTTTCATCATAGTCTATTCCTTCTTGCTGTGAATAGCCTTTGGCCACAAGTCTGGCTTTGTTTCTTGTAACAACCCCATCACTGTCAGTTTTGTTTCTGAAAACCCATCTAGTACCTACAACAGATCTATTCTTTGGTCTAGGTACAAGGGTCCATACTTCATTTCTCTCAAATTCATTTAACTCCTCCTGCATTGCTGTTATCCAGTCAGCATCTTGAAGAGCTTCTTCCACTTTCTTTGGTTCAGATTTGGACAGAAATGCATGGAACAGACATTCATTTGTTGTAGCATTTCTTGTCCTAACTTTTGCATCGGGATCTCCAATGATTAAATCAGGTGTATGTGATTTTGTCCATTTCCTAGCTGTAGGTAAATGAATTCTATCAATAGTTGATCCTCCCCCTTGATCAATGTTCTCCTGATTATCTTGATGCTCTTCTTCATTCGCTGAGGCTCCCCCTGAATTTGATCTCTCCGAGTTTGAACTGACAGAATTTGGACTTTCAAAGTTTGAGTTTGATCCAGAATTTTCAGTTGACTCACTATCAGAATTTGAGTCTTCACTATGATCATGCTCCCCCTCAACTGGTTCTCCTCTTTGTTCAGACTGTACTATTTCTTCTGTGTGTACCAGTAGAGGTTCAGAGTTTGCAGCAACAGAGTTTGTTGGACTAGTGTCATCAGAGTTTATTTCATCAGAGATTAGATCTTCATTTTCGAAATGCAATTGATCATGTTCATCAACATCTTCAAGTCCAGTGATTTTTCTGTCATCAAATGACACATGAATAGATTCCATAACCACCCTTATTCTCAGATTGTAAACTCTGAATGCCTTGGTTGACACTGGATAGCCAACAAAAATTCCTTCATCTGCTTTCAACTCAAATTTGGTCAACTGTTCAGGATGAGTTTTTAGCACAAAGCATTTGCACCCAAAAATATGAAAATATTTCAGGTTTGGCTTCTTTTCCCTCACCATCTCATATGGTGTTTTCCATGCTTGTTGATCAGTGATGCATTTTGAGTAAAACAAGCAGTTTGAACTGCTTCTGCCCAGAATTAGGTTGGCAATTTTGCTTCATCAAGCATAGTTCTTGCAGCTTCTATCAAGGTTCTGTTCTTCCTCTCAACTACACCATTTTGCTGTGGTGTACCAGGTGCTGAAAATTCTTGCTTAACTCCTCTGTTCTTGCAGAATTCTTCCATTGTTGTATTTCTGAATTCAGTTCCATTATCACTTCTGATTATTTTGACTTTGTGTTTTGATCCTTTGTCCAGTAGCTTTACATGCTCCATCAGTGTTAATGCAGTTTCATCCTTCTTTGCTAGAAAATACACCCAAGTGTATCTGCTATATTCATCAACAATAACTAGCACATATTTGTTTCTTCCAATTGATAAGACATTTACTGGTCCAAAAAGATCAACATGTAACAGATGATATGGATCAACAATTGAAGATTCAGACTTGCTCTTGAAAGAGGTCTTCCTCTGTTTGGCCTTTTGACATGAATCACACAGACCATCGACATTTAGTAAAGACTTTGGAAGTCCTCTAACAAGATCCTTTCTTATCAGCTCATTGATGTTGTTCAGATTCAAATGAGAAAGTTTCTTATGCCACTTCCAACTCTCCTCATTGGACATTCTTGTTGACAGGCACATTGTTTTTCCATCAGAATTTGTCAACAAGCTTGCTTCATAGATATTGTTGCGCCTTTGTCCAACTAAAACAACTTCCCCTGTGGTTTTGCTGATAACCTCACAGTATTCAGGTTGAAAATCTATATGAAAACCTCTGTCACAGATTTGACTCACAGATAGCAGATCATGCTTGAGTCCTGGAACCATAGCTACATTTATGATGATGACACTTCCAAGATTAATATTGCCATATCCCAGAGTATTTCCTATGTTGCCATCTCCATAGGAAACTTTTGGGCCAGCCTTCTCCACATACTCTGATAGCAGGGCTTTATTTCCAGTCATGTGTCCTGAACATCCACTGTCCACTACTAGGATGCTTTCCCTGATGCCCTGCAATCACAAACAATTACTGAGGATTAGATTTAAGGATCCAGACTTGCTTGGATCCTTTGGCTTTCTTAATTCTGTTAGCTTTAGCAGCGGAATTTTCATTATCAGAGTTTAAGCTAACTTTATCAGAGTTTAAACTTGCAGAATTAACTCTAACCCATTTCAGATTAGGTTTCAGTTCATAGTAATTATGATAAATAGCATGATAATTTCTACAAGTATAAATAGAATGCCAAGTGCTTCCACAGTGTTTGCATAAAGTCTGTGGTTTAGTTCTAACATTATCTTTCTTTACTTCAGACTTGGAAGGTAAAGAATCAATGTCTTGGTTCGTCCTGCAAAAACTAGCAAGATGGTTAATACTACCACAGTTATGACATGTCTTTCTTGGAGCTAAAGTAGCAAGCATTGGATAGTTGCCTTGAGTAATGCCTACTTTACCATTTCTGTTCTTTCTAGACACTTTCTGTTTCTTAACAGATTTTAACTCCTTAAGCTTATGCTTAAGTTGTTTATCTGTCATTAAACCAATATTAACCTGTTTAACATTAGTTTTTACTGGTTCATTCTTAACAGGTTCTTTTCCACCTTCAAATCTAGGTTCATTTATTCCATTAACAAATGTTCCAAATTTCTTAGATGGAAGGGGTGGTCTAATCTTAACTGTATTCTGAAATCTAAGTTCATCTTTCTCAGAATAACCTAGACCTACAGTGTCAGATTGAAAAACTTCTTGAGTGTCTTTTCCTGAGTGAGTCCAAGTTTTAATAATGTGATTTGCCTTTTCCAACTCAGATTCTAGTTGTTTATACTGACTTAACAACTCTTGTTCAAGATAGACAGCATCATCTCTCTCCTTTTGAACTTGCTGCATCTTAACAAGTTTCTCTTCTACAACCTTATTTCTCTCTTTGAGTTCAGAATTCTCAGTTTTGATTCTCTCATTCTCTAAAGTCTGATCCCTATAACTGATATGCAAGGACTTAAGATAAATTCTTAATTCGGTTATATCATTAATGTTATAAGCATAGGTAGTTAGAGGTACCTTGTTTTTAGAATCTACAGCTTCATCAACAGTAGTAGCCATGAGAGCATAGTTTACATCCTCATCTGAGTCAGAGGTATCTGCCCAATCTCTGCCTTTAGTGAAGAGTGCCTTCTTAGTTTTACCCTTCTTGCACTCAGGAGCATAATGACCCATCTCCTTACACTTGTAGCATTGAATCTCAGACTTGTCTCTTTTCCCAGACTTGGTATCCTTTCTCTCAGATTTTCTGAAATTCTTCTTGTCAAACTTTGAATCATTCTTGGAGAATTTCTTTCCTTTCTTGAAGTTCTTGAAACCCATCTTCTTGAAAGTTTTTACAATCAAAGCAGCCATTTCCATCATTTCCTCATCATCTTCAGAATCAGATGATTCATCTGCATTTAAGTCAACATCAGAGTTTGATGACTCACTTTCAGAATGAATGACCAAGGCTTTTCCTTTTGCCTTCTTCCTGAATGCTTCCTTCTTTGAGGGTCTTTCTTCAACTCTTAGAGCAACAGATTTTGAATTTCTACCTGATCTTCTGCTTCTCTGTTCCATTTCTAGTTCATGAGTTTTGAGTAACCCATAGATCTCATCAATATCAGTATCAGCCAGATCATAATTGTCTCTAATAGTGGTTGTTTTGACGTCCCACTTTTCAGGTAGAGAAAGAAGAAACTTGAGATTTGAATCTTCTAGATCATATTCTTTATTAACCAATGACAGATCATTAAGTAGCTTACAGAATCTATCAAAGGTTTCTGTCATTGATTCTTCAGATTTAGCCTCAAAGTGTTCATACTCCTGTGTGAGTATGTTCCTTCTATTCTTCTTAATTGCAGCAGTTCCCTGACATCTAACCTCTAGAGCATCCCAAATCTCTTTTGCAGTTTTACAATTGATTACTTTGTTAGACATAACATTATCCCAAGAACTATGAAGCAGATGTCTAACCTTTGCATCCTTTCCAATGGATGAAATATCCTCAGGAGTCAAATCTTTCTTCTCCTTTGGAATAGATTTAGCTTCCTGTCCAGCAGCAACAACAGATAATTTTGTAGGCTTATGAGGGCCTTCATAAATTCTGTCAAGATATTCTGGATCTGTAGCTTCCAGAAACATAGCCATTTTCACCTTCCAGGTTGAGTATTCTGCTGGCTTAAGAATAGGAACCCTGATTGTTTCATATCGACTCACAGTTGCAGGTTGAGCCTTCTCAGCACTAGAGCCTGATGTAGGAGGAGGAATTTCTGCCATTGATTATAGTTGTGTGTGTGTGGATCTTAAACTGTATTAAATTAACAGATCAAGCTCTGATACCAATTGTTAGGCCGAATACACACTTATAATCAACTAAGTATGAGAGAATAACAATAAGTTCTTTAAAAGCTTTAAAAACTATTTGAAATTAACTTCTCTCTCAGTGATGTAAATTATCACAGAGAGCTGCTTAGGTTACAATGAATAATATGATATTACACGATCGATACCCTTCTAGGGTTAACCTAACTGTATTTATAAAGTATACAGCTGCTATACAATCGATAATTGATACTCCTATAAATTAGCTAAACAATTGATATCAATTACGATTGCTACTCGTCTCCTTAGTCAACTCAATCTCTTTGACAGCTATCCAATCTTCAAAGATATTGCTTCCATAATAAATCTTCAAACATTGTTGACCAGTAGACGCTGCCTCCAGACAGAGTTTAACAAACTCTGTCGAGCTTCCAATAGTCAGCGTATAGCAAACTCTGTTTAGCTTCTAACTGTCAGAGTTTAACTAAACTCTGACTGCTTCCTGTTTAAACTCTGTTTTTCCCTGCAAAACTTAAACACTGATATTAACCATATCAATTATATTTAACATAATGTTTTATCAGTTTATATAATGTTTATATCCAAGTTAGCAATATGTTGATTGTGGTTGGTGGCCCCAAATCTGTACCCCGGATTTTGGGATCGTTACAAGTTGGTATCAGAGCTACAGGTTATGGTCACTGAAATAGATTAGGAGGATTAGGGTACGTGTATAAGATAGATGTCAGGTAGAACAGTTTAGGACGAGGATTGCGTTAGGATACTTCGGCAAGCGTTGCAACGTTAATCGGTCTTTCGGCATATCGCGCGAGTAGAAGTTCGAATCATTTAAGGATCGAGCTATTAGCATAACAGTGAACCTGAAGCGGCCTAAGCTAAGTGGGCGGCTGGAACTATCAGTCCGAGAGACGTTATCTTGAGATTTTTGCGTAGTATTTAGGATATCCTACGAGATTAGTTTCGATATGAACATTTTGGAGATGGTACGAGAAGGTTAAGAATGCGAAGTGAGAAGCGAGTATCAGCAAGGATTGAAGGTTAAGCGTAGTTGTGCACCCCTAATTAATGTTTCGTTCAAAGTTATTACCTGAAGAAATTCCCTATTCGTTCTTTGAATTATCGTAAATTAATTCCCGGTTGGTATCGTTGCTAAGGCATTCGTTGCGCAGTGATGGTTCAAAATCGAGAATGAATTGAGATCTTCTTATTTATTCAACTCATTATTGTCAGGCCGGTTTGGCAGCTAAGTATAGTAGTGCTTAGTCGACAAGAGTGAGAATGAATAATTAGGAATTTCTTAAATGTTTGCCTAAACAGTAGTTGATGCTACAATTGAAAAGTCCAATATCCATCAATTGATGACGAGTTTTGTATACTAGACTTATTCGAATTCAATCTCATTTCTTTCAGGAATATTGATATTTTTCAGAGAGCACTTGATCCATCTTTACAAGAAGATTTTTGAAAACTCTGGAATTCCCTCCATTTTCATGAACACTTGATTTTCTCTGCTCCAACTGAGATGAACAACCTATGCAGATAGGGGATTCAGGGACATCTTATCTTTGTGATAGAAGTCCAGTGGGACGCCACTAATTGTGTTTGTCTTGAAAGTACTAAAGACTGGCCATCTTTATGTACTATGGTGGTTAACCAAGTGACAAATACAACCTGAAAATAGTTCAAAGATCATATTGATCTCTCGGTTGAATTCCTTAATAAAAGTTTTGTCAAACAAACTCAGTACATATTCATATTGATACCCCATTCATTTCGTTGACCTCCTTTGTCGGAGATTTGATGATTTCAAAATTTCTAATGATAACGGGATACGAAGTTAGACGCGACGACGTCTTAAGTGATTTAACTATAATTATGCTGACGAAGAACTGGTTATGTAAGTTCAAGAATTTGGTGGTTAAGACGGATGTGTTATGTCAAATTGGAATATGTACCAATTCGAGGAATCACGAACAATAATTGAGATTAATGAGAATTGAATAAAGGAAAAGAGCAGTAAATGAAAGCACATGATTGCAGATATTGTAAAAAGGGCGAAAAGAGAATAATGATGAAGATGTTTGGTATAAGATATTCAATGTTAAAGAAGGATGGTTTTAGATACCTATTGTAAGGAGGAAGTAGTAAATGGAATACCATAAGATTTCGAATATTTTGAACCCGATGTGGGACATAGGATGGTAGAATCAAGGAGAGATGATTTGAGTAAAGCAGAGTAAAGCAGAACAAAAAGGTTTGTAAGAATTAACAAGGGCTAAGACTGAATGAGGGGTAAGAGGAATATATGGAGTGAATAACTTATGCAAGCCAGTGTAGAAAGTCACGATTTTTAAGGACGGTGGAAAGTTAACCGAGATGAAGTAGAATGTCAGTAAGGTGGAAGGTAGAGAAATCAGAAAGTTTCCAGAAGTGATTAAATAAGAAGACATACAGGATTAGTTAAGAAAAGAATGTGGAATCCCGAAGATGTGGAGTTTGAAGGGAAAAAGGGCACCGTGGTTGCCTATAGAAAGAGAACTAGCAGAAATTAACGAGATCCCATGATTAGGAAATAAGATTTCGGGAGCAGAATCCCTAGAGATTTTATTAAGAGTAATCTGGGAAGTTGTGGCTATAACCAGAAGGGCAGTATGATAATAAGTAGTAGAGTCAGAAGTCAAAGCAATGTGTTATGAGCTTGGAAAGATGGGAATTTTTGTCAGAAATAGTACCATATCAATCTTAGTGGAAGAGAGTAATAAGACTACGGTTATAATGATCAAAGAATTGAAAATTTTAATAAGATTATGTAGGAAGCTAGCAGGAAGTGCATGATGTCAACCATAAAAAGGGGTTAAGTATGACTCAGGATTGGAATTATTTCCTAACCATGAAATGCAACTGAATTGTGAGGGCAAGAAAATGAGATCTTGAGTTTTGAGAAAGGTAAATGTGGTGTTTTGGAGGTTAAAGGCAGACAGAGAGGTCTTAGCAATCAAGCAGACCTAGAAAGTGTTATATCAAAGGAATGAAGTCATTTTGTATAAGAAAAAGGTAGCCGAAAGGAGATGATTGAGTCAAAGCCCGTTTCAATGAATAAGATTTCAAACAACAAGTGGACGCAGAATTTAATCTAATCGTAGATCACATTTCAAGATGATCGAAGATTCGTGAAGTGTATGCAATCCAATGGAGAATGACCTTGAAAGGTTCCAAGTATGCAGAATCCTAATGTGAGTGGTGTCAAATGTTGAAGTCATAACGTGTAAAGTCAAATTTGAGGACTCGTCAAGTATGCAGAGTGGACAATTGAAAGTTGACTCCAGAGGAAACGGAATAACGCATTACGAACGAGATATGTATGATTTAAGGAGAATGGTTATTGGTTTGAAACGTTTTATCTGAGGAAGGTTCATTTTGGAAATGTCAATAAGTGGCGATGCAGGTTAAGTGGAAGATTCATGTTGATAAAAACGTGAGTTGTTGGAAATTGTTGAGAAATTGTTTCATGATTAATATCGAGTGAAGCTGTAACGGCGGAAGAATTGGTAATAAATTGGATATTTCAATCCTGTGTTTGTATTAAGTGAAGTCACAGTCAAGGTGACAAGTATAATAGTTATCAAGAGTTACAGATAATCGAGGCTATGTTCTCCAAAGATCTGGCAAACCAGAATAATCCTTAAGAGTGAGAATCGTGTTAGTTGAAGTATGCTTGATGTACGTCTAAGAATGTATATATTAATTATAATATTCGATTGTAAGGATGCGACTGAGAATGAACGAAATGATGTTAAGTTTCCCGATTGGGTACTCGGTAAAAGTATAGGACTAAAGAAAGAAACTTCTGAATTATTCCCTTCTTGATCGACATAGTACTCGGGGGTGGGGTAATAGCGATCGGAGGATTTCTTGAGATTCTTTTCTCAAAGTTCTATTTGAAATCGTGTGGCTATACGTAAAGCGTGGGAGTTATACCAAGTGTAGGTCGTTGTAAATTAAGGCAAATTGCACGGCTGTATTATTGCGAAGGACTAGCGTGGTAACATAGTTCTAACGTAGGGTATAGTTCATTATGTGAAAAGTCATATTGATTTTCGGGGAAAAGATATTCGTTCACGTGTTATAAACGTTTAGAGTTAATAAGACTCGGAGACCAAAGTTTAAGGTTATTTCAGAAATTGAGGGCTCATAGAATGAGCTTATAAAGTATGAGATGGTATGATGGAATCCTAGAGTTGAAGGTGCAACCTGGGAAGTGGAAGTAAGATGTTTGACGAGAATTGTTATTTGTGTCCTTAGGATTGATTCTGAGGACAGAATCCTACTAAGGGGGGAAGGATATAACGCCTTAGAAATTTCGATCTTATAATTATTTTTTTTTTAAATTATAAATTATATTATGTGAATATTGTTGTAAAGGTGAAATGTATGTGAGATGATGTTTATGTGATTATATGATGACTTGGGTAAGCTTTGAAGGTTTGTGTAATTTTATTTGTACTTTTGAGGATTTAAATATATTTAAATCATGTATTTTTGATCCTCTGTCAATTTTATAAAATTATCGGAGGGATTAAAAATCATGAAATATTTTGAAATATTTTCTTTATATATTTATTGAGATTTTAAAACTGTTGGGTGAATTAATTTGGGTGTTGTGGTATTTTAAAATGATTTAAAGAGTTTTATTGTATTAAAGGATCAAAATTTGAAAAATTTATATTTAATTCATTTTTTATCCGAAAAATATTTTAAAAATATGTGTGTGCTCGTAATTTTATATTCTTTATTTTAAAAATGAGAAGTTTAATTTTTCGAGTATTTTATTTAATTATGATTTATACAAGTCGTTTTATTAGTGTGTAGTTGGGCCGAAATGAATGTAGTAGTAACAAAGAGTATTGGGCTAGGCCCAATAAGAGAAAACAAGCACAGTCGAGAGAATTCGAGAGAGTCGGGGAAGAGAAAAATAAAGAGAGAAGAAAAAGAGATGGTGGAAGAGAAAATGAAGGGGAAGAAGAAGAGAGATTGGGGAATCAAAGTGAAAGAGGTGTGTGTATACATATATATACATGTTTGTGTGTGTATATGTGGGTGTGGGTAAAAGAATAAGGGGAAGGAGATGGGACTGTGCAGCAGCAAGGGGACGGGGAACGCCGCGGTAGGCAGCAGGAGGCGGCGCCGCCGTGCGGGCAGCCGGAGGGAGGCTGTCGCGCGGTGGTGCAGTGGTGGCAGTCGCGGATAGGCAGCAGTAGAGAGAGAGAGAGAGAGAGAGAGAGAGAGAGAGAGAGAGAGAGAGAGAGAGAGAGAGAGAGAGAGAGAGAGAGAGAGAGAGAGAGAGAGATTCTCATGGAAATTGAAATCGAAAAAGGTATAAATTGCTATTTTTATTTATTTAATTTATTTAATTCATTTTCCGATGTAAATTGTTAATTTGCATATTAGAGTAAATTATGTAATTGTTGTAATAAATTATATTGAAATTATGAGTTAACTCGTTAATCGTCGTAATTAGCCTAATGTTGTAAATTATGAACATTGTTGCATTTCCGAAGTTTAATTCGGAAGGTATGTTAGCAATTATGCTTGTTGGGATTATTTTTTTATGGTCTCGTAAATATTCGAGTTTAATAATGGTTGATGGTTAATTATTATGCGTCTGATAATATACTTTGGTGATTGTCGTTTAGTAGTAAGATACTCGATAATTCCCGTATTTAATTCGGAAAGTCTATAATTGTTTATAATTTCCTGAATTGTATATTTGAATAAATATTAAGTGGTGGGTTCTGAAAAATACCACTGGGCCTAGAGGCTGTGGTTATTTTTAATTTAGCTTTCAAATGTTATTTATCGAAGATTAATTGTTAGATTTAATTGATTATGTGTTTATCTGCGAGGAGTTGTAATGAGATCACAAGTCTTAAATGTCAATATTTAAAAACTTGTGTAGTTCTCTTCAACTAGTTCCTCGGGCTTACGAATATCCATGATTTGCTATCACGGGTATAATTAATATACTTGAGTGGTGTGATCATTGATATAACGTAAGTAATAGTTAGTGCTAGGGGTTGTTCCCTAGGGCTTACGAACATCAATGGTTGATTGTCACGTGTATCATTGAAATGCGTGAGAAATGCGATCATTGGTGTAGCGTAAGTAGTAGTGTAATATAAATTTCGCATGTGCTAGTTGCCGCATGTTCGGGCGGGTACTTTTCATTAATTGTTTACTTTTATGCTGTTGCAAGTTGAGGCAGCTTTATTTTTGTAAAAGCAGGGTTGAATTGTTTTTGATTGATATTAAGGGGCTGTGCCCATAGTCCGATAAACGAATACTTCATGCCGAAATTTTCTAAAAATCCCCTGCAAATCTATTTAAAAGTCTATTTAAGTTATTTGATTTCAATGTTTGAAAGTATGTTATGATTTCTAAGGATTTAATTATATGTGTCGATGGATTATTTCGAGAATATATTATGGTTTTGAAAATTTGATGGTGTTCTGTTTTGAAGTGGTTGTGTGACGTGTTTATGTGACTTAGTAACTGTACTAAGGCTACTATATGGATATGATTGGATAAGTCTATATGTAATTGTGTATGTGTGTATACATGAGTATAAGCGTTATATGACGCGTATGGGTAGAGTAGAGCAAATAAGAGTTTGCTTGATTTGTCACTGAAACGGTACTTGAATTTGTAAAGGTACGAGTAAGAGACCAGTCCGAGAGCAGTGCAAGAACAAGTGGAAATTGGAACAAAAAATGGTAGTTAGCGAAGTCGACGAGGGTATGGATGTGAAGTAGCAAATTACAAGTAAGGACCGATGTGAAATTGAGTCGAGGATCCATGGTAGGATCTGGAACTCTGTAAATCGAGGCAAGTGTTTTTCTCTTCACTTATCATTCAAGTGATGCAGTTCAATTTCTTGTTGTATTATATGATGAGGACAAAGTATGTCTAGAAAATGTAATGTTTCTTCAATTAGCGGGAAAATGTTTATTTCCCCACCCTCAGTTCAACTATTGAATTTTTAAAGAACCTCCCCAATAACTTTTTCTACACAATACCTTACGCATGGTATATCGTTGTATTCCTCAATGGAATGCCATTCCTTTATTTTTTGATTTTGTTTAAGAAATTCGTTGAATATAGATAATCCGGATTTCAAAATACCCGTTAACGAAATTCCTAATTTTTAACATATTTTACCCAAGGGACGTTTTCTTTAAAATAATTCACAAATAAATTTTCTTGGGATTATCTTACAAATGATCGTTTTAAACTACTTCATTCGCTTATGTTGATTCCAACTATGTAAAATGTTGGAAGATTTTATTAAATGCTTAGTCCTCGGCTATATCCTTGTTCTATGTTATAGTCTAAATTGTTGTTAATCAAATCGCAATTGTCTTCTTTTATTGTCACCAATTTGACCTTCTCTGTATTCGAGTTTTTAATGTTATGCCTCTAACTACTTGTACCTATCTTGTTAATATGAATTCATAGTATTGCTCTTATTAATCTCCTCCCCGATTATTATCGAACTTGTCGATATCTACTGAAGATCTTGATTATTCGTTTATTCCCCTGTATTGTATCGAACTTGTCGATACTTGATGATAGAAAATGCTCCCCTGTTGAATCTTCAATTATGAGTTGTTATCCTCGAACGTGAGTTTTCCAGTTATTGGTTGAAACGGGGTAATCGATTGTCCCGACCCCTGACCTGAGTATTAAAGATAGAATTGGAAGTTTTTATTAAATGAAAATGTTTTCGGGACTGTGGACGCCAGTCAGAGTATGAGTATTATGTTTTAGGCCGAAAGGGGCCTTGGATCCAGTTGAGTATTTGGATATACCAAGAGAGTATATCCGGAGTTTTAGTGTGACTGATCATCCACTTTAACTCGTTGCGTCAAAATGAAAATCCAATTCTAAATCTATAAATTGAGTATTCAGTTGGACATTGATTCTTATTGTTTGACCTCGAATTTTCGAGTATCAGTATTTAATTGTTAAAGCTTGGTTTCCTTGAAGTTTACAATGCTTATTCTGGTTGAACAAAACTTTTATCTGTTCTAGTTCCTGTTGCACCTCATTAATGGTGAAGTATTGGCCCTCGTGGCTACTTAAAAGTAATATCACAGATTCTTTCACAGTATGAGTTGAAATTCTCTTGTTATCAGATTGTTTCGATATTGAAATTGTTATCACTTTACGCACTTGCTGAGCATTGTTGGCTCACTCTTGCTTTTGTTTGTTTTCTCCAGTTAATAGTGGAGTTTAGTAGACCTAGTAGTGGACAGTGGGTATTGACCTCCGGGCAGCGAGAAGAGACATTCAAGTTATGGATCGCGCCAGATAGTGGATTGAGAATTGTAAAGGTTGGAGATAGAGTTAGATAGTGATTTCATTTATTCACAAAAATGTATAATATTTTTATTCTGAGATTGAGTTGTAATGATGTAGTTCGATAGTTTGTTTCATACCATAACCTGTATGCGATCTTGGTTAAGGGGTTTTAATGTTTTATCAGTTTATATAATGTTTATATCCAAGTTAGTAATATGTTGATTGTGGTTGGTGGCCCCAAATCTGTACCCCGGATTTTTGGATCGTTACATTCGTGTTTCATGTTAAGCATCAGATACGGTGGATGAAACACCGTCTTCTTTGTAAGACGGTGAACGAAACACCGTATCTTTTGTAAAATCTGGAAAGCTAATGCGATAGTTTATTCTCTGTATCTGAGGGTAGGTGAGGGTCAAATTTTTATGGATGATCCATTTTGATAATTCTCTCTTTTCTTTTAAGACAAAATAATTATTATATATTAAAATAGTTTAAAGTAATAATAGTGAAATCTCCATATTTTTAATGAAATAGTGATTTGAAATAATATTTAAATATTTTTGAAATATTATAAATTAATATATGTCTAAAATTTAAATATAAAAATATCAAATATCAAATTTATCTAATATACAATTTATAATCTATATCCCTCTTAAAACTTTTATTCAAAAAGTAATTTGACAAAGGTCTACATTTTGTTTTAAAATATCATCCGTAACAATTTTATAAATTTAATTTCAAATTGTAAACTTAACAAAAAATTTAAAAGCGTAACTATACTAAATTTAAGGCAATATATATTTTTATGATATATATCATTTAGTCAAATATATCATAAATTCATACATATTTCAATAGAATTTATGTATCCTACCCATACAATCTTAAAAATAATCTCAAATATATTAAAATAATTCAAGTATACTATACATAATTTATACTTACAATCCAATCCAAGTATTGTATATATATTACTGAGTGAAGAAAGTATATGATAAAAATTTTAATTTTTTAACTATCATCTCTTAGATACATTCGAATATCAAATTTTAATACATTATTATTTTAAGAAAATAAGATAAAATAATTATTTAAATGAATAAATATTTATTTATCGATAATTACATAAAATATTCATTTAACCATAAATAAATTAATTCTTTAATTAATTTCATTTTTTTGACCTAAATTGTAATGATTTATCTGGGTTCTAATATGTATATACATGAGCCCATTTTCATGTATTCATTAAATTGCTTAAGGGATTGATGTGCCTGAGGATGACCTCAAGGGTTCTAATTGAGTTTAAAAAATGTACAGTACAAATTTAAGAATATTTAGGTAAATTACTGAAAAAAATTGATTTTTAAAAAAATGCCCCTGGACCACTTATTTTATAAACTCTTTGTGTTATAAACTGAGGAGAGATCCTGGGGACAACCTCAGACCCAGTTTTCTCATTGCTTAATATTACAAGTATCTACTATTGCAAAAAAAAAAAAAAAAAATCTACTAGTGAAACAGTTTGTAACTTGTCATTCTAACTAATTTACACTCTTCTCAAAGTAAGAATCAAGCATTTCTTCTTATCATTGACAGAATGGTGGAAACCATTAACTTTCGATCTATTGGCTTCGTTAGATATGCATCCATTCCAACTTCCAAGCATTTAGCTTCATCAGATGACATTGCGTGGGCTGTTAGTGCAACAATTGGAATGTGTGAGCTGGTCCCTAATTCTGATCTTCGTATCGCTTTTGTTGCTTCATAACCATCCATCTTTGGCATCTGTTGTGCCAAAATGACAATTTTTTGTTGTAAGAATACATTGTTTTCATCTTTGAAAGAATGAAATAATCTTGATCCTTACAAAGAAACCAATAAAAACAAGTGATTGCATTTTACCTGACAATCCATAAGAATCAAATCATATGTTGAGTGGTCATATCCTTTTGCTTGATTGTTATTGATTCCATCTTCTCTAGAAGATGACTTAAGATGCCCATCTGGACTAGGCACGATTTTTAGAGCATCCACTGCCTGCAGTCCATCTCCAACAACTACAACTGTTGCGCCTAATTTTTCAAGCATTATGGTTGCAACTTTCTGGAGTAGCGGTGTATCTTCTGCAAGAAGTATGCGTATGCCTTGAAGGGATTTATGTTCATCTGTACTCCTTGTTGAGTACATACCACCACTTGTACTGTCAGAACATGTTCTGCTCACATATTGTTCATTTCTTCTCAACTCATTTTCTTCTGCATGAACTTCAGTTAACTCAACAAAGCAATTATTAACTGCCTCGTATGGTGACAAACAGGGTTTACTAGGATGTTTTTGTTGGTTTTCTCCCAATGGCAACCCAGTCAAACTCAGGTTCCTCGAGTCTATCATATCAGACTCACTGGAGCTGCTATTATCTGAATGAATTTGATTCATTTCAAGACATTCATGCATCTCATCACCAACTACGTGCCTTAGAGAATTCATTTTCTTTTGCATTTCAAGATCAATCTCTCTTATGGCAGATTCCATAATCTGAATCATCTTTGCTTTGTAAAGTGGTCGGTTAACCATCAGTAGATGACCTTTTCTACGAAGCTCCATCTTAATGTTGTTGGAGGTGTCATGATTCAGTATCCATGCAAACTTGGCTCTCCCAGAATATCTATCCAAGTACATTAGTTGTTCCTTCCATATATCTGTGCTCAAGTCTAGTAGCCTTATATCGACAACTATGATAAATATTGAAATCATCTTTTCTTCTGTGTTCAATTCTTCGGCTCTTGAGCATCTACTGGGTGAATTTTTCACATAAGTTCCACCTTGAAAGAGTTCCTGAAGTCTTTGTGTTAGTTCATTCCACTCAGAAGCTTCATAGGTGTGCATTCCATATCTTTGTAGCCACCTGGACACAATCAATCGACCCATTTTTCCTCCAAGTGCAAGCAATATCTGCATTTAAACTTTCAATATCATTATAATTTCTAGCATATATCAAATAGATTACAGGTTGAATAGAAGTTACACTTGCCGTCAGGTTATGCTGCCCAAATGTTAAACTGTTGTGCCCTCTTGTTTCATCTACAGGAGTGCTGAGAAGCAAATATAGTTGCATGAGAGTCCCTGGTCCATCTTTCTTAATGACCCTGATTTCTCCACCCATCTGATTCACCTGTAAGCATAGGGAGGTGGTCCGTTGTTTTATACTGATATGAAATAAAATATTTTTTGAAGTATTTCGTTCTGTCCAAAATTGTGATTTCTTTGCTTACCAAAGTTCGCACAATGCATAAACCAAGTCCAGTTCCACCATGCCTGAAAAGTATAAAATTATCTCTGTATAATTTCGGAATCTTAGCATCCAACTTAAACATTAAAGCTTAGCTCTTACTGCATAGTTCACAGAATAAGGTTGTTGAGTTCACATAGATAGCTTACAGTCGAGTTGTTGAGGGGTCAGCTTGCTCAAAGCTTTCAAATACCGAGTCCCATTTTCGTGGATCGATTCCTAAGAAAACAAAAGGCTGAATAAAGAATCCGAATACTTGTCATGAAGTTATTCTGTAGTATTAAGGAAATTTGAATTTGTACCACAGCCAGTGTCCTCAACTTCGAAATAAAGGATCATTTTGTTGTCTTTTCTGCAGATTCTTTTGTCATGGCTCCTTTGTAGCTTAAACTTTGTTGCAGGTGTAGAGCTTGGATCCTTTTGATTGAGGGAACACTTCCTTGTACTACTTAAGGTATTTGGATTCTCACACCATCCTCGCAGAACAATGTAGCCCGCTGTGTGCCATAAGAAAACATAAATATGCATATAATGATCTTTTGAATTGTCTGTTGTTTCGGATGACCAATACTATCTTATAATCTCAATAAAGGGGTTTTGAAAGGGTAGATTTTTTTGGAATGATTTTCTTCAGATATAAGGAACCCAATTTAAGGCCACTATAATAAAATAGAACACTATTTTCTGGTGTGCAGTGATTATTTGAGATTAAGGATTGCAGTCCTTGAATCTAGTAATGACCTATTACCTCTGCTAAAGCATAATTAGAGTAAAAACAATAATCTCAAATAATAACTTCAAAAAATATTCTTATATAATAATTAACAAAAAAAAACAATTAGAAAAAAAAAATCATACTAAAAATTCTGGAATTAGGAAAGTGACTTACTTGTTGTAAACTTGATAGAATTGCTGATGAGGTTGGCAAAGATCTGCACTACTCTGCCAGAGTCACCTTGAACTAATCTTGGCATATCATCTGCATAAGTAATGTAATGAACAATAACATTCACCATGAACTTAACCACAAAGACAGCAGTGCAAGTATATATATCAGGGATTTAGGTCATACCAGAAAGATCTAATACAGTCTCAACATTGTGGTTAATGCACTGGACAGAGAACATGTCAACTAGTCCTTCGAGTTCTCGTCCCAAGTCAAACTCAGCTAATTCCAGTACCAGCTTTCCAGATTCGACCTGTGTAAAATTTTCGTCCGAAAATATAAAACTGATATTCCTTCAACAATAACCCAGTAGCTTAAAATTGATATTGGACGAGAAATATATTAATATTTCCAAACTACCCTCTCGATACATTATCAGACAATTTAGATGAAAAAGGCCAAACGGATGTAAAATAAAGTGTTAGATGAAAGTAAAGTATGCAATCAATCGAGTTTGAAAATAGGTTACACAATTTGATAATTATCCAAAATCTAGAGTTTTAAACTGCAAATAGTTATATATTTTAGCAATGCTATATCACAAGCAAAACAATAATTTGTTGATATTTGGCACCTTACTGAGATCCAAAATGTTGTTAAGAAGCCTTAGTAGCGCTGTCGAACATCTTCGAATCTGGGTAATCGTTGAATATTGCTCGCTTGTGAGACAATCGTCACACATAAGAATGTCCAGCAACCCAATTACTGCAGCCATAGGTGTTCGAAGTTCATGACTGCAACCAAAAAAATGTATTAGTTGAAAAGAATGCAACTGCCAAACTGATTGTTGGTGAATTTTTTTTCGAGAACTAATAGATTATAAGTAAGGGTTAAATATCATTGAAGTGGAAACCATACATCAATTCGTTCACCGATCTTTCAGGATATCATTTGAATCATCAAAGTCATAATAAATATCAAACAAATACCTCTATATATGTATTCGGGAAGTAAAATTAACTTTTCATCGAGTTCTACACATTTTTCTTAAATGCTATTATAATCAAATGAAAGGTTATGAATTATAGTATTTTTGATAATATATTTAGAATTTAAAAAGTTAATTTACTATTTATTTTTAATTAAAACAAGGAAAATGACAATAAAATTAAAAATAAATAGTAAATGAACTGGAAGGACACAATCTATCCAAATCTTCGGTTGATTTGCAGCAATCACAATTTCAACTAACATAGATGTCACAGTCAGTTCTCTTGATTTTCAAGCAAATTTTAATTAAGAATGTTCATTCACAGCTTGATTACATTAGATGTACCAGTACGTCAAATGTAATTTACATACTTGACCACTAATTCTGCATGTTTCAACTTCAGAATTATTGACACTCACCTCATGTTTGCTAGAAACTGACTTTTGTAGTTGCTGGAGGCCTCTGCCTTGCGTCTTGCATCCAAATGGCTTATCAGTTCTGCTCTTAGTTTCATCTCCTTTGACACTCCATTTGTCAATATGAAAATGCAAACACATCCAATAACAAGTATACACAGAGATGCGGATATTAGTATTATCAAAGTTTTAATTGCTCTCTCATCAACCTTTCCCATTATGTATTTCCTTGGAATGATGATAACTCCCACCTGTTACAATCCGAAAATTCAACATATGTTATCAGGAGCAATTAATATAATATAATTAGATGTAAAGAACAAAATTTATGCATGAGATTATTAAAATGCCAAGAAACCTTTTTCATTTGGTTCTAGGTGGTCATTCAACAAAATATAATTATATGGTAATCAATAGAAGTTAAGCTTTAGATAAATATGAAGCAACGATTCTGATCACTCGCATCTATGTGGTCTTCCAGACATAGAACCTAAGTTCTTGAAACTGTAGGACATGAGATTATTATGCATAGACTAGGGGTGTAATATAGAAACTTACCATGGGAAGTCTCTTTAAGTTGAGAAAAAATGTGTCAATGTAATAAAGCTGGTGCCCGAGCCTAACATTTTCTATGTGAACCTCATGATTTGTGGAAGTCAAGTTACCATCGGTTTTCTGTAACAAATTAGCTCCCGAGCGTATCACATGGTCTTCAGAATCCGCAGCCATCATCAGTTTTGGGCCTGTTGTAGTATTCATCAAAAGAGGAGTATTTGTGGAAGTAGCCAGTAACCAGCCCTCTTGTGAGGTCAGATAAATGTGTCCGGTGTGAAATTCAACAAGTTCCTTCATCAACTGACCAACACTATACAATGCTGTAGTAACACCCACAACGGCCACTATGCATTCCTTTGATGAGTCTAAAACTGGTAATGCTGCAGAGAGCAATGGTGACTCACTGTACTTGCTTACTGCTACATGCCACGAAGGTGCACCATCGGGTACTTGTGAAATCCCTGCAATATATATCAAATCATCTGGCAGGATTGCCCTTGATTTTCCTATCTTTTCACCTGTTACAGGATCTAACGGTTCCCGGTACCAGACTGCTGAGATATTATTATGCACAGATTGATCATTCCAGCCTTGACGAGACGAAAGCATGTTCATATTGTAGGTTCCACTGATTGAATAGTTGACAAGATCAGAGTATATGTAGAACGTGTTGTTACTTTTATGATCTCTATGAAAAGCCTGTACAAAACCATTTCTGTAATTTATGGTGATGGAATTGAGAGCTTTGTGGCTCGCAAACAGTGCCCATGTCATGTCCCTCATTACTTGATAAAGCTGGGAGTCAAAAGCCTACATATTGATTAGAAAATATTCTACAAGCAATTTATGAAAACAAACATACATCACAAATTTATGAACTATTCACTTAGGTATAAAAATTAACCTCAACTTGCTGTGCTTGATCAACCGGATTGCTATATTTTTTAATCACAAACTCTGACATCTTAACATGTGCTGTTGTGATCTCGATAGTGTTATTGAAGATGTTCCACATTCGCAAAATAGGACGTTGTAAGAGCTCGTAGCGAAGACCATATGCTAAAGTATCTAATGATTTCTTCGTGTAGACCCTTGTAAAGTGCCAAGTCAGTAAGGTTAATAGCCCTATCAGAATTGCTAGCATGACCTGCAGAATTCCACAGACAAGCCAGTATTTATGTATGAGATTGGAGAGTAGCAAATTTCTTGTATTCTTTCTGATCCCATTTTAAGGGATGCAAAATTTGAGAAATCACCGATACCTTTGTTTTTCCAAGGCATTAGAAATAACTTTAGTCCTATATCCATGATCTATACTCTACATGCTTAAAATACAACTCATATCATCATTTTAACTTCCTCAATCTTTTCTTCATTAAAATCAACATGAAAATTACACAATTGTTAATAAAAAAAATGTGCATACCATCATGGCGAGTCGAGCAACAAAAACACTATAGTATGATGATAAACAATGGGCTCCAGCACATTGAAGATCTTCTTGTTCAACATCTCTCTGAAAATTATTTCTGTTTCGAGGAGATTGAATACTATTGTTATTTCCCCAAGAACTTGGGAACCCAGGAACTGTTTTGAAGGCCCTTCTTAGCAAAGATCTCATTGGTTTGGTTGGAGCTGCTGAAGATTCACTACTCATTGAAGGGCTTTTGTTTGTTTTCTCCGGCATTTTATTCTTTCATTTTTAAGTAGTAGTAGTTTACATTAAAAACTCATCAGCAACAAGTTGCAGGGCATACATATACTTATATATGCGAATGTGTACATACACATTCACATACCACAAGTTCCTCTTACTGTAACTTCCACTTTTTGGAAGTGCATATGAGAGTCAGTTAATTAATTGATGAGTGCAAGTACATTTGTGTGTGTGTGGTCTTGATAGTCACTTATATCTCATCCACAGCTCCCTCCATTTTTAACTGTTTTTCCAACATTTGACACTTATCTATCTTGCAGTCAAGCATTAAAAGAATTACCAAATTCTCCTCTATACAGACAAAGACAGGAATTCTCCTTTTTAGTTTTAACACTTTGTGAATATAATCAAATGTTTGACAATAAGTTGATAAAACAAGATCATTATTATTCTTTCAAGTAGACAAGCACATGGTTTACAAGATTGTGATCCTCTCCAGAATCAAGCATAAGCAAAAGAAAATGACAACACTTTGAAATTTGTTTAAAATTTTAAACCTTTTGAGTGACATTTTCAGAATTTACACGGGTGATGGTCAGAATTCTTAAACAGAAAATTTCACATGTCATGAGTTTCGACATATCGCAGAAATGCAACAAGTTGCTCCACTAACAGTAAATTGATAAATCCTTCATAAAGTTTGAAAGTACTCAAAATAGTGGTCGACTAGTTGATCATTTTCTGGATTATTCCATAAACTAAACCAACGATTTGGATTGACAGTTCGGTCTGGCTCTAAAGGGTGCAACATGGGTAAAAAAAAAACAATGTACACCCACTGTGAAATGGATGGAAAGTTCCCTTGATAGTATAACGTGTCACACACAAAAGCAATATTTGGATATAATTATGGTGAGATCAGAAGCATATCTCTTTATCTTAAGGCCTAAATGCAGAGGGCGGCTATAATTATATATGTAGCCAGCAAACATGAAGTTATGGGGCATGCACTGAGGTAATTAACTTGGCAAGTGGTTCTGGTTCATCCTCTAAAACCATTTATTAGTGACTCCACCTCATATATGCATAAAATTCCAGAACAGTTTGTGGTTGATTGTGGCTTAATTAACACTCACCCACTAATATTTCTTTTTCTACTTGTTTATAAGTTTTTTTTAGCGGAAAGGCGTTCATAAATAAAATGGTGAATGTGAAATTTCAAAGATAGGATAAGATCACACTAGTACATTTTTGCAAGAAATCCAAGAACGAGCACTCGACTGCATGTTAAGGTGCTTCCACTAAACCACTAGTTTTTTTACTAGCTAAACTTGTGCTGGATTGCATGAATTGCTGCGAATAAAACACCACTTACCATATTTCTATTGCTTTTCGTCAAAGAGAAGAAAAAGTATGAGAAAGCACATCACAAGTGTGTCTTTAATTATTCTCGCTTCCTACAGGTGGCTCATTCTTTGTTTAGTTTTCATGCTCATCATACTTTACTACTTAGATACATACATCACTTTCATGTGCATTGAGCAAACTATCAGCTCAACCACTATCAATTATACTAATCCCTAGCTCCTCTCCCCTACATGTATATTACATATATTGACTTGTGTTCACGTATTAAAACGAATGTTCAATAGTACTAGGCTTATTAAGATATATATGTTATATATCTTTTTTATTCAGTGAATCATGTATATTTGTTTAACAAAATTTGGAATCTTGTACAATTGGTGGTTTTAGTACTATCCTCTCTTTAGTCTTTAGGTGTCCCATATATAGAATTTTTGCCCTTTCCCATCTGGAACAAGACCCTTCCTCTGACCCTTACACAAGGGGAATATCTATACATGCTTTAAAGTGTAACTTTGAAAATGCTACAAAGCAATACTTCCAAGATTCTGTATATAAAGTATACTATTCAGAGATCAAGCAAAGATCTAGTGTGTTGTTCTCTTTATAGAATTTTGCAGTACATTATTTGCATAGAGAATTTGAAGTAGTGCAGAGTCCTATGCTTGTAAACATAATGGTACACAAGAAGAAAAGTAGGGGAACAAGAACAAACTAACATGTCCCATACTCTACAGAAGATAAAATTACAATTAAATGAATGGAACCCTTTTATAAGAATGGTACAGACAAATTAAAGGGGGTTGTATGGTTGAGAAACTTATCTTGAATTTTTGTGTCTCCAGTCCAGTGCCATCACCATAGACCTCCTCTGGGCCCAAGCCCCACCACTCTTGTTTTTCCAGAGGTTATAAATAAGTAATTTAGAATGAATAATTATATAGGTGTAAAGCAGTTAAATGGTATGGTATGGCATTGTCATCCTCGCTCGTCAGGTGGATCCCGTGTAATTAAAAAATAGGTACAAAATTATATAACATTATAAAATATTTACAAAAAAATTAATTTACTAATTAAAAAGAATGTACCACTTGAATGAGAAAATGCCCAAATTACACCATTTTTCTAAGGAAGCTACCCGAAATGCCCATATGCGGGAGTGCCCGCCCTTTTTACTCACGGAATGCGCATGCTGGACATGCGTGGCTTGGGATACGCATATGGGAATGCGTATCTCATGTCACGCATCTCCCAGATGCGCATTGACGTCAGCTGACGTCATTATTGCAATTGGAGCTCCGGCGTCTCCGACGAGCTCAAATCGTCTTTTATTTCCTCTTTCCTCCTATTGCCTCCACCAAAGCTGAGGACATACGAATGATGCCCAGACTTGCCTCATCATTTTCCTCTACTTTGCTTTTGTTTTCCGGCCCCGCAGGGGTGTACACAAACCAATCAGAAACTACATCGGAAAAAAGCTTTGTTTTAGGCCTTTTAAATCCGGCAAAACAAATGGAAATCAAATGGTATAGGAATGTAGAGGAGGAGAAGGCGTTCATTTTGGTGTATGGTACGTGAATCAAAGATGCCTGGAAAGTTGTGAACAATGTCACCGAAAATCTGATCGGAAAACGACTCCGACGTCGTTTGAGAGAGGCGATGAACAGTGACCAATACGCATGTACTAAAATATGGGTAGTTTGGTATCTCACCCAAAGAAATCACACTCTTTCTACTAAATGTATGTTTAAAAATATAATTAATAAAAAATATCTAATAACTATTTTAATACACATTCAGATATTTTAAAATAACAATACATGTAAATTAAAATTGTAATAATGTTATATAGAATAAAGTAATAAACATGTATAATTGTAAAATGCATAATATGAATATTGACTATATATTACTAAAAGTCAATAAAATTATCACATTAAATCAACAAATATTAATTTTAAAAAAAATTGATCTTAAAAATAAAATAAATACAAATAAATAAATTTTATAAAATATAATGCATTGCAAAGCTAGTAGACACTATTAAGGATGTGCCAATTAGACATTGGTTGGAAACAAGTGTTGCTATGCCATTCATATAATTAGGAATAATTAGAGATTTATTGTAATACTTATTGGTCCGTCCAACTACAGACAGGAATCCTATGGCTTAAAGCAAAACCATCTGCAAATGATAGATTAGGATAATTGGATTATAGCATTTCACCTCACTCATATAATCTGTTAATTAGGAGAAGCCTATTTTTTTTTTTTTTAACAATGTTCAATTTTGTTTAAATCATAAATTCTTTTCGAATATGAAGTATCAGAATTTAAACTGAATCTAGTATTCTTTTTGAATATCAGAAGTACCGGAATTTGAAACTGAATTCAGTTGATTAACATAAATAACATTCCTAAACACAATAGAAAAAGATGTTTACCAAATTATGTAAACCAAAATGCAAATGTTGGAAATTCAACAGTGTCAATCAATTGTTAACCATGTATTTTTATGCACTTGTCACAGACCACCTTAACATGACTATCATTTTCATTACTTTCTGATTCCAGCCAGCCAAGTGTTGCATGGTTTGATTAAATTTATATTACAACTATCAAACTTTAAAAAGCACACAAGCTAAATGATAAGAGAGAGGACATACAAATTCCAGCCACGGTTAGAAAGGGCAGTTGTGCACTCACCAAATAGAAGTGTGCCAATCCTCAAATTTTAACTCCCAGAGGCAAGCACTGTGTAAAATCAAGGGCACGCAGATTCATCTTTATGATAGACCATCTCCATACTAGTCTTGTCGATGCCACGGGCTCGTTATACTTTAGACCTTCTCTCAAGTATTCTTATTTTGATCCACGCCTGGCACTTCGAACATTTCTATTTTAAACATTCTTCAAATAAAGGTCCCTGCTCAATATGTAGAACATTTCCCGGGCTTCAATAGGCTACCAAATACAGTCCTGTTGCGCAGTTGCAGAAGCTACAGTTTACTTGATTTTTCAGCTCATGTTATTACTAACCCCTTCAAATCATCATATGGTGTACGCTTAATTTGGAAAACATGGCAGAGAGTTCAAATAGTTTTAAGCATTTAACAAATGTATTTCTTGAATCTAGCTTGCACTTGTATCCATTATCTCAGGTCTGTCAGCAAACTTTTGCAGGCAAACATCTCTGACCTCGTAGTTTCATCATTCATGATACAAACTAATATTTGACAACATAAGAAGATGCTCAGTTTAATCCATATCCTCGAGTTGCCCTTCAGTTTAAAATCAAATCTCGTATCAATATCTCACCACCCTTGTAAGTTGTGATACAAGAGATACTTAAATCACTTTTATATCTATCAAATGTAAGAACCAAATTCAAATATCCTTACAATTCCATAAGGTAACTTTTATAAGCAAAACCTTTGCAATTACATTAAAAAGGAAACAATTCTAGACTATTACTGAACTATGAAACTTTTGCGCCACTAATCCTACAATTTGTTTGGAAGAGAACCATAAAGATAAAAATAATATGTTTACATTTTTGTATATGCTTCCAAGTTGTATCTCTAAGTTTGTGCATTTTTCATCAATCAAAGGAAGAGGCGAGCATCTCCTGCAAAATTCAATTTGCCATGGTGAAGATAATATACGCCAATTGTACAAAGAACAATAAAAACAGCTATCCTGTACTGTTAAAATTGAAAAATAAATTGATGATTCATTCTGACATTCTAGCGCAATAATCCTTTTGACCACAAAATTCAAATTTTCAATCAAAGCATGCACAAGTATTAAATGCATTACCAAGCATGATTCACAGCTTCAAAGCTAAGAGTCTTCCCCCACACTTCTTAATAATAACAAAATGCACTCCTATCAAGCATCTTACTTCTTGTGCTACACTCCCTATGCACAGACTTCATGAAGCAAGTAATAAATTTAGCTACTAATATATAACATCTGAATCTGTTAGGCATGGCCCAGCAGATACCTGCCGAGGGTTCGTCCAGTAACATGTAATATGTTGCCAAGGTATGGTTCGTGCCTAATGCATATCACGCCGTTTTTACCCATTCAAATTCTAGAGTAAACTGTTTAACAAAAACTAAGTATCTGACATGGCTGACACTGTTCACTTTTTACCATTTTAAAGAGACTAAGATGTTAAGAAATAATTCCTCGAAGAGACAGAGTAGCTTCTTTACAATAACGAAACACAAAGCATATTTTAAAATGTGTAATCACACAAATCAAGTTTTTATAATAGCATATTCATATATCACTTGCACGTTGCATGCATATATAATAAATGTGAATAATACCTTTCAAGGAAATATAGTATATGCAGATAAAAGAACTTCCAAGTTCAGCATGTTAAACAAATTTCTGTTGGAATTCGGGCATAATAACGCAACGGAAATAACGTAAATAACAATTAAAAACGAATTCCAAAGCCCGGATCCATGTATAAATTGATGATCATGGTATAAAAAATTCTCAAGAACAAGATTGTACCTTGTTAAAACTTTCCAATGGATGACAAATGGAGATCCTAGCTTGTTGATCTTGAGAGTTAAAATTATAACTCCTCCACCGGAATCCACACTTGAATGCTTACTTGAATCGTCGAACGATTTTCGCCACGGGACGAGGTACTAGCCAAAATAAATAAACCGATGTGTTCTTGACAAATCTTGATTTCTCCCTTTTCTCTAAGATGTGTATGAACTGAAATTTTCAATTGTGTTATCTCAAGAAAACTAGCCAACCTTTGGCTTATAAAGAGAAATAAAGAAAAATGGACCATTAAACAATTAGGCCATTTTTATTTAAACAAATCTTATTTATTTAAATAAATTAATTAAGTCATACTTAATTAATCAAATGAGTCAAGAAAATACATCTTCAAATTTTATCTTTAACTAATCAAGTCTCACTTAATTAATTTTATAAAATTCGAATTATTATTTATTATTAATTTAAAATCATAATTTAAATTATTATTAATTTAAATTCATGAAATAAATTAATTTCCCTTTTAAACATTCTATGTGTGTGACCCTGTAGGTTATTATTTAATTCGCAATAATTTTATTCTCTAATAAAATTACAAACAATAAGCGGCGTCTAGTAACACATTATTGCTACCCAATTAAACAATAATTAAATCAACGATTCAATCAACCTTTTATGACTAATGTTCCATGTAATATAATCCCTTTAAATCATGATATTATAGATTAAACTCGAGGCATGTAATGTGTCATCCTCTTTATAATTTAATCTTCATTTTCTTGATCGCTGAGTAGACTATTTAATCAAATCAACATTTGAGCATGGCCATGCATTTCATAGTCTCACTCAAACAAGAGGCCGATAATATCACTCCTTTATCAGGAGATTTAAATTCCATCTAGATCGTTCATATTTCTCACATGATTCATAATATATCCGATATTCACCTTTATCATTATCCGGCTAAAGATAACTTTTGACGAATTCAAAATATATTAATTCTCATGTAGAATTATAACGACTTCAGGTCTAAGGATCATTACACCATTATCACTGTGAGAATACATATGACACATTTATTATTATTATTTACCATGATGTATCTCACGGTGGGTTTGTCCAGTACCCTGTACTCGTACAGTTACCTATGCATTGCTTTTAGTATCTGCATACTTATGACCAATGAGATGTGGTCATCTTGTCAATAAACATACTAGCCTTAATGTATTATTATTGTCCTAAGTAATAATAATACTCGGCTAGGGACATTTAAGAATATGATACAATCATTATATAATCTCATGTTCAAGTCACATACTTGCAACTACATAATTTGTATCAAGATTCCAAGGACATTTATTATACTTTATTTATTTCGCAGTAAATAAAGCCAATAATAAATATATATATCAAATATATAAAATCACTCAAACACAAATACAATTGATTGTATTGACTCTAGGGCACCAATACTAACAATCTCCCACTTGCACTAGAGCCAATCATTCATGTATCGAATACCCATGCTACTAGTGTGACATTCATGCTTCTGCTGCGACAGAGCCTTAGTCAGCGGGTCTGCAATATTATCATCAGTATGCACTTTACATATGTGAATATCTCCTCTATCATTTATCTCTCGAATAAGGTGATATCTCCGAAGTATATGCTTTGTTCTGCTGTGAGCTCTCGGCTCCTTGGCTTGTGCTATAGCTCCATTATTATCGCAGTAAAGATCTATGGGATCTGCGATCGATGGAACTACACCAAGTACTGTAATGAACTTCCGTATCCATACAGCCTCCTTGGCTGCTTCACATGCCGCAATATACTCGGATTCCATTGTAGAATCAGCTACTGTGTCTTGCTTCGAACTTTTCCAGCTTACAGCACCTCCATTTAGGCAAAACACAAATCCAGACTGAGACACAGAGTCATCTCTGTCAGTCTGGAAACTAGCATCCGTGTAACCCTTTACCGTTAGCTTCTCCTCTCCTCCATACACCAAGAATGAATCTTTAGTCCTTTTCAAGTACTTAAGAATATTCTTGACCGCCGTCCAGTGACCTTCACCTGGATTAGACTGGTATCTGCTCGTCATGCTCAAAGCATACGAAACATCCGGACGAGTACATATCATTGCATACATGATAGATCCAATTGCTGAAGCATATGGAATCTTACTCATGCGGTCCTTATCATCCAATGATTTAGGACCATTCTCTTTTGAGATCGTTATCCCATGAGATATGGGGACATATCCCCTTTTTGCATCTTGCATTCCAAAACGATGCAAAATCTTGTCAATATATGTACTCTGGCTTAAGCCGATTAATCTTCTTGATCTATCTCTATAGATCCTGATCCCTAATATATAGGTAGCCTCGCCCAAGTCTTTCATAGAAAAACTTTGTCCTAACCAAGTCTTTACAGCCTGTAGAGAAGGAATGTCATTCCCTATTAATAATATATCATCGACATATAATACTAGGAATGCCACATGGCTCCCACTAACCTTTTTGTAAACACATGGTTCATCCACGTTCTGAATAAAGCCAAAACCTTTGACTATTTCATCAAACCGGATGTTCCATCTCCAAGAGGCCTGCTTCAATCCATAAATGGATCTATGCAGCTTACATACCTTTCCGGCATCCTTTGGATTTCCAAAACCTTCAGGTTGTGTCATGTACACATCCTCTTCAAGGCTCCCGTTAAGGAAGGCTGTTTTGACATCCATCTGCCATATTTCGTAATCATAGTAAGCCGCTATTGCAAGCAAAATTCTGATGGATTTTATCATTGCCACTGGTGAAAAGGTTTCATCATAGTCAATACCATGAATTTGTTTGAAGCCTTTTGCAACCAGTCGAGCTTTATAGGTCTGTAATTTACCTTCCATGTCGATTTTCTTCTTGAAAATCCATTTGCACTCTATAGGTTTTACCCCTTCAGGTGGATCAACCAAAGTCCATACTTGGTTTTCATACATGGAATCCATCTCAGAATTCATGGCTTCTTGCCATCTCTCAGAGTCTGGTGAGTTCATAGCATCTTGGTAGGTGAGAGGCTCATCTTGGTCTATGAGCATCACATCGTCATTTTGAGTTAAGAGAAATCCATAATTCCTCTTTGACTCATGGCGAATCCTACTAGATCTACGAACAACCTGTGTTTCTTGAGCAATGTTATCTTGTATTTCTTGCTCATGTTCCACCTCTGGTTCAACGTTATCAAGTGGTTCTCGATCTTCATCGAGATCTATTTTCCTCCCACTGTCTTTTCTAGAGACTAGCTCTCTTTCTAAGAATACAGCAGTTCGAGCAACAATTACTTTGTTCTCCGAGGGACTATAGAAAGAATAACCCTTTGTTTCATTTGGGTATCCCACAAAATTACATTTTTCAGATTTCGGTCCAAGCTTGTCTGATGTTAGGCGTTTCACAAATGCTTCACATCCCCATACTTTCATAAAGGACATGCTTTGCCGTTTCTCTGTCCATATCTCATATGGAGTTTGTTGAACCGTTTTAGTAGGAACACGGTTTAGTGTATATGCAGCCGTTTCCAGGGCATAACCCCAGAAACTAATTGGAAGATCTGCTTGACTCATCATAGATCGCACCATGTCCAACAAGGTACGATTCCTCCTTTCAGAAACCCCATTCCATTGTGGTGTTCCAGGAGGAGTTAGTTGTGATACAATACCACACTCCCTCAAATAGTTCTTAAACTCATGGCTTAAGTATTCACCTCCTCGATCAGATCTTAGAGTTTTTATGCTTTCGCCAGTTTGCTTTTCTGCTTCTGCCTTATACTCTTTGAACTTTTCAAATGCTTCGGAATTGTTCTTCAAAAGATACACATATCCATATCTACTGAAATCATCAGTAAACGTAATGAAGTAGAAATAGCCACCCCTTGCCATCGATCTCATAGGACCACATACATCGCTATGTATTAGTTCTAGTCGTACGGTGGCCCTCTTACCCTGTCCGGTAAAAGGAGCTTTAGTCATCTTGCCTAGTAAACAAGCCTCGCATTCATCATATGATTCAAAATCAAACTGATCCAAGAAACCATCTTGATGTAACTTGGAAATGCGTTTCTCGTTTATATGGCCTAGACGATAGTGCCAAAGGTACGTTTGATTTGAGTCATTAGTCTTAAGTCGTTTGTTATTTACATTCAAGATAAGAGTATCTAAATTAAGAACATACAAACCGTTAAATAATTGTGCAACACCATAGGTAATGTCATTCAAACCAAAAGAGCAACCATTGTCTTTAAAGGTAAATGAAAAACCTTTCTTGTCCAAACAAGAAACAGAAATAATGTTTCTACAAATAGAAGGCACATACAAACAGTTTTCAAGTTCTAATATAAGCCCAGTGGGCAACGATAAATGGTAAGTCCCTACAGCCAAAGCAGCAACCTTTGCTCCATTTCCAACTCGTAGGTCTACCTCTCCCTTAGCCAGTGCCCTACTCCTTTGCAGTTCCTGCACATTTATACAAATGTGAGAACCACATCCGGTATCCAATACCCAAGATGTAGAAGTAGACAAATTGACTTCTATTACATAAATACCTGAAGCAGAAGTCTGGCCAGCAGCCTTCTTCTTCTTAAGTTCTTCCAAATATGCATGACAGTTTCTCCTCCAGTGTCCCGGTTTACCACAGTGGTGACAATCACCATTTTCAACACCTCCTTTAGGCTTGGTAGCCTTCTTGGGAGCAGAATTAGGATTGGCAGCAGATTTGGACATATTCCTCTTCTTATTGCCCTTCCACTTTCTTTTCCCCTTGGCACCTCCTTTGTTCACCATCAGCATGGGAGTAGGAGATTCCTTCTGAATGTTGGTTTCAGCAGTTCTTAACATGCCCAACAATTCAGTGGGTGTCTTATCTATCTCATTCATGTTGTAGTTCATAACGAATTGAGAAAAGTTCTTGTTAAGTGATTGTAAGATCAAATCTATTTGAGCCTCCGGACCAATCGGGAAGCCCAAGGTATTTAGTTGTTCAATGTACCCAATCATCTTAAGAACGTGTGGTCCAACCGGGTCTCGCTCTCCCTGTTTGCAAGCATACAAAGCCTTGCTCGTATCATATCTCTCCTGGCGAGCTTGTCCCTCAAACATGCTTTTGAGGTGCTCAATTATTTCAAAAGCATTCATCAACTCATGTTGCTTTTGAATCTCAGGAGCCATGCATGCAAGCATAAGGCATGACACATCATTTGAGTCATCCAAATGCTTCTGATAAGCATTTTGCTCGGCACGTGTGGCTCCAGCAGGAAGAGGATTTGGGTGAGGAACTTCAATGACATACAGCTTTCGCTCCTGCCTGAGGACAATCCTCAAGTTCCTAAACCAATCTAGGAAGTTTGTCCCTGTCAGCTTTTCCTTTTCTAGGACTGATCGTATCGAAAAGTGGTTTGTGTTGTTTGCCATTTATTATCTACAATTTTGTAAAAGCGCATAAAATGAGTTAGTTTGCATGTTTCGTAAAACCAATTATGTTCAAGTTGATTTATAGCATATTCGTAATATACCTCCCACTATTTTTATCAAATTAATAGCCCTTACTATCAATTCGGAAAATGGTTCCCATAAAACCTTTCTTAGTGAGCCAAGATCCATATTTCGTCATATTTTAAGTCAGCTTTGGCTTTCCTCTTAAATATGATTATTTAGGTAGACCGTTATGTCAATTATATCGTATATAACTCTTGGATAGCTTAGTGAACAACATATTGCTCCGATCTATCTAATAGATTTCACTAAACTCTATGCTTATAAGTTCATAATCCTATTATGACGACTTATTTAAGTTGGACCCAACAATAACATTTCAAGTAAGCTTGTTTACTTAATCACATCTCACCACGATAAAAGAGAAGCCCTTGCTTTGGCAAATCCACTCCTCAATGATCTAGGATTTAATGAGCGTTATTTGTTGGAAAGCATCTGTTTAACTTAATATTTCTTAAGGGATTTTTAGAAAAATTTAACGATCTTGATCGTCTGTTTAAATCTTAAATCGTTACAGATTTTATCTTGTTTAAACATGGCATATGTGTCGTATCTAATACATACATTCTAAAATATCCATACATCCATGCATCCATTCATATATCTAATATATCCATGCATCATATGTAAAGTGCAGTTACGCAAAATTAAACGTGCAATGGTTATGGCCCGATCCTATGCGATCTTTTCGAGCTAATGAAAAGATCAAGGTCAATCTATGGTTGTAATAACTAATTATTACAAAATTCTTCATTGCTTCCAAAGCCTCCATTGATTGCCTCCAAGCTCGTTTTGAAATACATTACAAAAGAACTCGAGTTGCATTCGAGAAATAATAATTACAAGAATAACGACATGCAAGTCGTATTTAATTATTACAGACCATAAATAAAATTAAAACATTTGTTCTATGGGTCTTTAGGCCATAACCAATGCACCATGCTCATATAACAATTATAGACATTTTATCATGATCATATCATAGATAACAATTAATATTTTAACTCCTTACTTTAAATACCTAATTATTTAAAAGGAATTAAAATAAATAAATCAAATTTAATTAATTAAGTTCGAATTAATATAATTAACTAATTAAAAATTTAATCCGAATAAAAAAAAATTAAATCGAAATTAATTAATCAAAATTCAAATTTAATAATAATATTCAAATTCATAATTTAAATATATTATTAAAATTCGAAATTAAATTAATTAATAAAATTTTGAATTAATAATAATTTTTAAATCCATGATTTAAATATTCAATTATTAAAACTTTAATCATTAAAAACATGAGGAATCTAATGATTAATGGCAATAAGTCTAACATGGCAACTAATTGAATTATTAAAGCAAAAGCAAAAGCTAAAATAATTAGAATTAAATAAAATTAATCATTGCAACAACACGCCACACTGTTTCTGTGAAACCTGTGATACGCATGTCGTACATGCGCAACACCTGCTGTCTACGGGTGATGCGCATGTCGAACATGCGCAACCCATCTGTAAACCCCTGTTGCGCATTACCGGAATGCGCAACACCTGTAATACAGTTTATGCCAGAACCTGCAGATTGCTCCAGAAACTATGCAGAATGAAATTTTTCAGTTTTAATCAATTCTAAAATTATGCCAATGATGTGATTAACAAATCTAACATATAATACATCATCCAAAACATGTTATAACAATTTATAACATCATACAAACAATCATAACAATTTATAAAATCTTTTGTATGTTAAAATGAAGCATGACAAAAATTCATAAAATTCATGTATGATTCATTTTCAAGAACACAACACCAAATCATCCTTTTATACATGTAGCTCTGATACCATTGTTGGAATTCGGGAATAATAACGCAACGGAAATAACGTAAATAACAATTAAAAACGAATTCCAAAGCCCGGATCCATGTATAAATTGATGATCATGGTATAAAAAATTCTCAAGAACAAGATTGTACCTTGTTAAAGCTTTCCAATGGATGACAAATGGAGATCCTAGCTTGTTGATCTTGAGAGTTAAAATTATAACTCCTCCACCGGAATCCACACTTGAATGCTTGCTTGAATCGTCGAACGATTTTCGTCACGGGACGAGGTACTAGCCAAAATAAATAAACCGATGTGTTCTTGACAAATCTTGATTACTCCCTTGTCTCTAAGATGTGTATGAACTGAAATTTTCAGTTGTGTTATCTCAAGAAGACTAGCCAACCTTTGGCTTATAAAGAGAAATAAAGAAAAATGGACCATTAAACAATTAGGCCATTTTTATTTAAACAAATCTTATTTATTTAAATAAATTAATTAAGTCATACTTAATTAATCAAATAAGTCAAGAAAATACATCTTCAAATTTTATCTTTAACTAATCAAGTCTCACTTAATTAATTTTATAAAATTCGAATTATTATTTATTATTAATTTAAAATCATAATTTAAATTATTATTAATTTAAATTCATGAAATAAATTAATTTCCCTTTTAAACATTCTATGTGTGTGACCCTGTAGGTTATTATTTAATTGGCAATAATTTTATTCTCTAATAAAATTACAAACAATAAGCGGCGTCTAGTAACACATTATTGCTACCCAATTAAACAATAATTAAATCAACGATTCAATCAACCTTTTATGACTAATGTTCCATGTAATATAATCCCTTTAAATCATGATATTATAGATTAAACTCGAGGCATGTAATGTGTCATCCTCTTTATAATTTAATCTTCATTTTCTTGATCGATGAGTAGACTATTTAATCAAATCAACATTTGAGCATGGCCATGCATTTCATAGTCTCACTCAAACAAGAGGCCGATAATATCACTCCTTTATCAGGAGATTTAAATTCCATCTAGATCGTTCATATTTCTCACATGATTCATAATATATCCGATATTCACCTTTATCATTATCCGGCTAAAGATAACTTTTGACGAATTCAAAATATATTAATTCTCATGTAGAATTATAACGACTTCAGGTCTAAGGATCATTACACCATTATCACTGTGAGAATACATATGACACATTTATTATTATTATTTACCATGATGTATCTCACGGTGGGTTTGTCCAGTACCCTGTACTCGTACAGTTACCTATGCATTGCTTTTAGTATCTGCATACTTATGACCAATGAGATGTGGTCATCTTGTCAATAAACATACTAGCCTTAATGTATTATTATTGTCCTAAGTAATAATAATACTCGGCTAGGGACATTTAAGAATATGATACAATCATTATATAATCTCATGTTCAAGTCACATACTTGCAACTACATAATTTGTATCAAGATTCCAAGGACATTTATTATACTTTATTTATTTCGCAGTAAATAAAGCCAATAATAAATATATATATCAAATATATAAAATCACTCAAACACAAATACAATTGATTGTATTGACTCTAGGGCACCAATACTAACAATTTCATCCGCATCGAGCTGGGGTGAAAGAAAAAAGGAAAGGACGGAACCCAGTATATCCCGCTCTTAAAGGAGGTACTGGGGAGGGTAAGATGTACACAGTGCTACCATTACTCAAGACAGTAAAGATGCTGATCCGTAAAAGACCCCCTGCATAATGCATAAGGATACAAACCCAACCCATGATAGACCTTACCACTAGACTATTAGGTAATTAAGAAATGCTCGAACATTTACAGAATATGACTTTTACACTACCTCTTTTAGACCATATTTAATACTTTTTGCTTAAACGGCTCTCTACTGCTTATAGTTATACTCTTTAAGAAACATCACATGGATAAAATCCAATGTTATACAGTTTGTGGTTTCTTTTATCCAAAGTAGTCATTTAAGAAAGGGATCCAATGTTATTCTGTTTTTCAGAAGAGGGCTGAACACCTCATCACCTTTAGTAGTGGGGGACGCAGCACTCAAATCGATTACCTTCTTGTGCGCAGCCGGGACGTTAGAGCTTGCGTGGACTGCAAGGTATTCAGGAGTGAGGCGTGCGCATCCCAGCACCGGCTTTTGGCCATAGATCTTTCCATGGGGGGTCGTGTTGTTCGCAGGAAGAGAGAGATTAGACCTAGAATCCTCTGGAAAGACTTGAAGGGCGAGAAGGCGGCGGAATTCAGGGAGGCTTTGCTCAACGAAGGTTGTTTTGCGAGTGGTGGAGATGCTAACTCCAGGTGGTCCAGCATGGCAAAGGCCATTCGGAGTGTGGGCGAGAAGGTGGTGGGGGTTTCCTCAGGTAGGTTCAGTGGTCATAAGGAGTCGTGGTGGTGGAACGAGGAGGTTCAAAAGAAGGTTAAGGCTAAACTAGCGCTCTTTAAAGAGCTTTTATCGATCTGCGCAGGGCCGGAGAGGAGTCGGAAGATGGAAGCTTACAAGGTGGCGAGACGAGAGGCAAAAAAGGCAGTGGCGAAAGCTAAAGAGGAGGCATATGAAAGGCTGTACAAGCGCCTAGATACCAAGGAAGGAGCGAATGCCATCTTTAAGATAGCTAAAGCTAGGGAGAGAGGGAGGCGCGACCTAGGTTCTGTTAAGTTTGTTAAAGATGATTCAGGCCAAGTGTTATTGAATGAAGATGCTATTAAGGACAGGTGGAGTTCGTATTTCCATAATCTTTTCAACGAGGCTAGGAGGAGTGGTGCCGGTGTGGATCGAGAGGTCTCTTTTTCGCCAGTGATTTCTTCAGTTCCCTGTGAGCGCATTAGCAAGGAGGAAGTCAAGGGAGCCTTGCAAAAGATGGCTAGAGGGAAGGCAGTGGGTCCGGATCTTATCCCTATCGAGGTTTGGCTTTGTCTTGGTGAGGTTGGCGTCAAATGGCTAGCAGATCTGTTCAATGTTCTTCTCTTGGGTGCTAAGATGCCAGATGAATGGAGGCGTAGTGTTGTGGTCCCGTTTTTCAAGAGTAAAGGCGATGCCCAAAGTTGTAGTAACTACCGGGGTATTAAATTACTCAATCATACTATGAAACTGTGGGAGAGAGTGGTTGATAGTCGGATTAGAAGAGAAGTTGAAATTTCAGAGAATCAATTTGGATTTATGCCTGGGAGATCAACGATCGAGGCTATTCATCTCGTTAGACGCCTTATGGAGAAGTTCAGGGAACGTCGCAAAGACCTCCATACGGTGTTCATCGATCTGGAGAAGGCATATGATAGCATCCCCCGTGAAGCAATTTGGAAGAGCCTGGAAGAGAGGGGAGTGTCGTCAGCGTTAGTTAGGGTGATTCAAGACATGTACTCCCAAGCCTGTTCTTGCGTTCGGACCCCAGTGGGGGATTCCCGTTTCTTCCCTGTTGAGATGGGACTTCATCAAGGGTCGGCCTTGAGTCCGTTTCTATTCGCCCTAATCCTTGATGTCTTGTCGCGGGGGATTCAAGATGCTATCCCTTGGTGCATGCTCTTCGCGGATGATATCGTGCTAGTGGCGGAATCGAGGAGGGAGGTGAATGACAAATTGGAGCTTTGGAGATCTACGTTGGAGTCCCAAGGGTTACGTTTGAGCCGTTCGAAAACCGAGTATCTCTGGTGTAATTTCAGTGGTGAGGACATCGAAGAAGGGGTGGAGGTTAAGATTGTAGACCAGAGCGTCCCGCAGACGGATAGATTCAAGTATTTGGGTTCGATCATCCAGAAGGAAGGCGAGATTGAAGCAGATGTCACGCATCGTATCAAGGCTGGGTGGCTAAAGTGGAGGGCAGCGTCAGGGGTAATGTGCGATAAGAAAATCCCTTTAAGGTTAAAAGGGAAATTCTATAGAGCGGCTATCCGTCCAGCGATGTTATATGGTTCTGAGTGTTGGGCGGAAAAGAAGGCCCTCGTAAGCAAGTTGGAAGGGGCTGAAATGAGGATGCTGCGGTGGTCTTGTGGGCACACGTTGTTGGACAGAATCCCGAACTCGGTGTTTAGGAGCGAGCTTGAAGTGGCACCTTTTTCTGCGAAAGTTAGGGAAGGTAGGTTGAGATGGTTCGGCCACGTTCGAAGGAGGCTGGCTGAAGCCCCAGTTAGGAGGGTCGAGAGTCTGGCGGTTGTTGGGACGAGGAGGAGAGGCAGGCCGAGGAGGTCGTGGGAAGAGCAGCTCAGGATGGATTTGAAGGCCTTAGACTTAAATGAGACCATGCTCGCGGATAGGTGTTCTTGGAGGCGGCGTATCAGAGTGGTGGATTCCCTTCAAGGTTGTGGCTCTGTTGTCGAGAGCCTCAGAGTGGCTGTGTCTCGGTTAACGTTATTTTAGTAGTTCGGCTTTAGCGTTCTCACTTATCGTGTTCAGTGTCTTCTGTTTTCTGGTTTTGCAGTTGCAGGTAGCTTGGCTCGGTGTTAGCTTTGTGCGGGACTTGCCGTGTAGTTGGAGCGCATCAAGCTCGGAGTATCATAAATCCTCGCAGATAGGTATGTCCCATGTGGAGAACGCCATGGGCTCAGGTATAGCTTTGTACATTTCCGTTTCATTTTTCGGTGTTATTACCACACTCTATGTATGTTGTGCACTCAGCCGAGGGTCTTCACGGAAACAGCCTCCCCGCTCTAAAAGTGGGGGTATGGTCTGCGTACATCCTACCCTCCCCAGACCCTGCTCTGAGCGGGATATACTGGGTATGTTTGGTTTGGTTTGGTATCCCATATGCATCTAAACTAGTTCGATGTTATATACCCAAACCCAAGGCAGTTCCTTTAATATGTACATAAAATAAGGTAATGTAGTTTGTATCTTTTGCCCTATGTCAAGTTGCAGGGTGATGTTCATACATGATATTTAGTCTTAAATCCAGGTATCACATTAGATTGAGACGTTGATGAATACAATTAAAACGTTATTAGTCAGCCTCCACACATGGTGATTGGACTATTCGAAATGTAAAGGATCCCAAGTTTGACTTCTCAATTAATATTTTTGTCGCTGGGCAAGTACATAAAACTGAGTAAAGTTTTCACGAATGAATTTATTTTCGTAGAAAGATTAAAGACATGCATGCAACCTTACTTTACTTCCATGATGGATTTCTCATTCCTCATCACTATCGTACACAACCGCCATGCGACGATGTGCTGCTGGTTTTCTTTTAGGAGATTCCTCGTCTGACTCTATTTCCTTGCGCTTGAAATTTCGTTGCGACTGTTTAGCCTTGTAATTTGGCTCCTGAATTAATCCCACATGAAAAAAAAAATAGAAGTAACCTGATATATTTGACAAATCTTTAGGAGTATAGAGAAAAAACAGAAAATCAAAAACATATACCGTATACGATACATCATAACATATATTTTCTTATATACACAAAGACGGGTACCAGATACGAACAACTAATCTACACTTCATTACAGATGGCAAACAGCAAGACTACAAGTCATTAAATACAAAGGCATAACTGCACGAAGGTGACTACTTATAATAGCAGTATAACTACGTCAGCAATTGCAACAAGTGATTGTCAAATCTTCAAAAGTGAGTTTCTTCGCAAGATTCACTTTTGAAGTGTTTTTTGTAAATTTAACATACAAGTGAGAACTAGATCTAACTTCTTTTGTGGCATAGAACATAAGATTTGTTATCGTATAGCTCATTGCGGAGTAGCATGGTAGAAGATGCAAGTTAGTTCCTCTAAATGGTTATCCCACTTAAAAAGGACACTTCGACAGAATGTAAAGTCTGACCCCTCTAAATGTAAATGGTTATCCCACTTAAAACGACACTTAGACAGAACTAAAAGTCTGGCTCCTTGTATTTCAAAATTTAACTTGTTCAAGCAAAAACATATGTTCACATCAGTTCAAAATTACCTCCCAACTCAGATGCTTTCTTTATATCCACATGCATACCAAGAAGGTTATATATATGTTCCAGTATTAGATATATAGGGTCTTATTCTAATATTAACCATTCTTAGGCTAGAAACTAGAAACTAAATAAAAAAAAAAATTAAACCGTGTCGGAATATAGCACATATGGTATGCAAACTGATCATTAGGAGATGGAGAAAAATACAGTGAAGTCATATTTCAAAAAAAAAAAAATCACCGATAGACGGGAAATATCAAATTAAAAACGGAGGGAATTAGGTAGGATTATGTATGTGAGTGTGTATTGGATTTGTGTGTGGTGCCCCTAGCGGGATCATTAGATTATATTGATCCAAGGGCTAAGATTAGTTTCTATTTTAATTTTGGTTTCTATTTAATCACTTGCCTATATATATATGCCAAGTTTCAAGAGAGAACCCTCTTAAAAAGAGAACCGAGAGAACCACTTTAAAACATTAATTTTAAATTCGAAAAAAAATTATAAATATTTTTACATTCCTACCGTGATTCCAAAAAATCAATTACAAACAACAATTTGTTTGAAAATATAAAAAAAATATGATAAATTTCAAGAATCTGTTTTTGAATCTAATAATTTTGTGAATCTGCTTTTGAATCTTAGTGAATTTTTTCAGAAAATGTACATAAATCCTTTTCAATATTTAATTAATGATTCAAATATTGATTTTAAAAATTATATAATGACGATAAAAATGTGTTAGTACAATTATTTTGTGAAAATAATTAAAAAATATTTAGAATCTAGTTGGTTTTGAATCTCAAGTTTTCTGGTTCTCTTTTTAAGGAAGTTCTCTCTGGAACCTTATTCTCTCTCTCTCTCTCTCTCTCTCTCTCTCTCTCTCTATAGGGTCTTGCTCAAATTAGAACCCTCAATATGGTGAGATATGAGATCTAATCCTATCCACACATTTTTTATATCTAAATTAAATCCTAGCCCCATAATTAATATTAAAAATTTAATTTTTTTATTATTCATTCACTAGTACAAAACTGGTCTTTTACGTCGGTTAAATATGCCTTATACGTCGGCATTTTGGCGACGTAAGGAGGGGCGACGTATAAAGTCACCCCTCTTTTACGTCGGTTAAAAAGGCGACGTATAAAGTCTAAATATACGTCGCTAAAAAGCCGACGTATAATGTATAGAAAAGCCGACATATAATGTCCAAAAAAGACCGACGTATAATGTAGTTAAAAGCCGACGTATATTGTCAAAAAAAACCCAGCATATACAATCCAAAAGACCGACGTATATTGTCTAACAAACCGACGTATATTGTCTATTGAAAAATGACAATTTTTCCCCATTTTATATTTATATATATACCAAAATTCCTGTTATTACAAACAAAAATAATAATAAAAAAACTTGCAATCCAAATTTCTCAACAAAGTTATTAATTAAATTGAAATAATTATTACATAAATTCTTGATTAACCATGTCATACATTTAATTTCTCAACAGAGTTATGATAATTATACATATATGGAGGAATGTGGTTTTGCCAAGGTAGATGCACTTGAACTTTGGCTGGAGTGGAAGGTGTCTGGTCAGCCACATGCAATCCAGTTGACTTTCGGTAGTGTTGAACACCATGCAAAGATGATTCTGAGCCATACTATTCAACCATAAGTGCCCTAACAGAGCATCTTCACCGCCAAAAAGAATCAGAACAGAGCTAGCTTGTGACCACTAGCTGCGAGCAACCTGCAGAGAAATCTTTTATTAGTAACATGGGACACAATAAGTTCAATAAAATCCTTTCTCTGTTGGCTTTAATATCATAAGATTGATGCCATAAGATTTAGAAGCAATTATTTTTTATAAGATCAAGATCACTATTTGACGTGTGGGATTACTATTTGATTTAAAACCAGGGAAACATAGCATCCGGAACTGACATAAAAACCAGTTGTTGTGAAAAAACATGATAGCATCCGGAAGAAGTCAAAACGGTGGCCTAGTCTGTAGATGTCTCGGCTGAGTGTCTGCTCTCCATTACCACATGCCACTTTTGCTTCAAAAAGTGAAATTTGATTTAACCCAACATCTCTTCCTTTGCCAACTTGAATATACTCGTGATGAGTAATATTCCCACATCTCAGTGTCGAGTTAAAACCTATATCATAACCAACATATTAGACATAAATAAAGCTCAGTAGTTTACTTTGTATATAGGAGAATAATGGAGAGGGGGCCCAGGGGGTTGGGGGTAAAGAGGGATAAATATTAAATAGCTGGTTTTGATGCAATAAATATGATTACCAGCAAAAATGTCCTCGCTTAGATTGATTCCCCTAGAAGCTTTACTAATTCCTCCACGGGTAATGTGAAAAATCCTATCAAACACATCTGGATGCCCATAGTGGAACCGAACCCTAAATAAATTAAACCAACTTAGGCCACTGAGTAGAGATCATGCTGTTGTTCCAACCACGTTTAGACACTTTCTAAATTTAATAATAAAAAAGGACTGATCACCGAAGTGAAAGAAATACATTATTGAATGATACCACAAAAGCAAGGCCCTGGCTATAGAAAGCTAGAAACTGATATAGAAGAACTGGGTATTAACAAAAAAGAGGACGTCTTACTGTCAAGTTAACACAGATACCTTGGCTCTAAATGACCACTAACCAGAAGCTACAGTATATTCTCTACCAAAGAAATTATATTATCTGATTGCCTTTAAGATGTAGATAGATGCTGAATACATGCAGAAGAGTAGATGCGCTTACGTGAATAACTTATACAAGATGAAGAAATTAGAAAGTACATACTTTAACGGTCTTGCCAGAACTCTTTGGCCAATAGTCACAAAACTTGTTTCTTGATTTGACATAAACCACGCCAAAGAAGAAACACTGCACACAGATTTGATATGAATTAGATGCAACTGTGTTATGGATAACATATCAATCTGCTGAGTGTTGACCAATAATAGTAGAGCCATCAGGCAACCTTCCAGTGAAGATATGCTCACGAACACCCAATATAGATGGTGGACGCACCCCATGATCCTCATTAAATTCCTCAAGCAGGTTACGCATTTTAAAAGCTTCTTCCAAATAATTATCCTGCACAACATCTTCGAAACATGAGAATAGGTCGATAAAGTTGAAGTAACCACAGAAACGAATGCATACCTATTACCTGATTCATATCTATGGTCTGAAGAGCTTCGCCTCGACTAAATATTATAGCATGATTTTGATTTTCAGGCTTGCCTTCTCCAATCTTTGCCGAGCCAGGCAATTTTATGCGGTAGATTTCTTGAAAGAAAAAATAGATGCAACCAGTGAACACAGAATCTCTTCACTTTAGTGGCGTAACACGAAACCTAATAACCTATTTGTTCCAGAATCTCTTCAGTGTAGCTGAATCATTTAGGCCGAGAAAAAACTGAATCATGGTATAACCCAAAATAAAATGACTAGCCTATGATATCAAGTGGTCTTACTTTAGATCATTCACCTCCCCTTCTTCAGAAGCACTCTGTTAATGAATTTAACAGCGGCTACGGTCTAATTAGAGCCTATGGTCAGACTCTTACCAAGTACATGCCCTATAATGAGGCTTAGTTCTAATATTTAGTAACAAGAAGCTATATCCCTTCCGAATTTTGTAACTGTCAGCACCAGCAAAAATATCAAACTATCAGATCATTTTACTGAATGT
This sequence comes from Saposhnikovia divaricata, assembly GCA_036435485.1. Classification (NCBI taxonomy): domain Eukaryota; kingdom Viridiplantae; phylum Streptophyta; class Magnoliopsida; order Apiales; family Apiaceae; genus Saposhnikovia; species Saposhnikovia divaricata. The sequence goes on from CM071598.1 coordinate 82,307,676, forward strand.
ATACACCAGGTCTAGACTCTAGAACAATTTAATTAAAGCTAAAACTCACAAGTGTTTAAGTAGTCCAATATGCACAACAAATGCAAATTCACGAAGTCCAACCATCACAAAACACATTCGTTCTAATCTCCTAAACTGAACTTGAATTTCCTATGTATCACAGAGTAACAGAAACTAGTGTTTTGACAGTCCTAGAAGTGCGTTTGGCCTCCAAGCGAGATGGGATAAGGAGTTACGAGTTAAGACCATCCCCTAAGTCAGAGATGGCGCTCTGAAGTGATCTATGTACTATGCCCAGGCCACAGAGATCTGAAAGCTTATACAAAGCACGTAGAATTACTACATTACACCTTATGTAGTATGTTGCCAAATTAATCACCACTCGCTTTGTATACAAAGGGTCACCTACTTTATTAAATAATGATAACTGAACCCGAGAGGCTAAATTTGTTAATATAGGATCATAAAAATAATCTACAAACAACTTGTACAACAAAAGATGCAAACATATAGAATAATGTCAATGATTAAAGACTAACATTAAAATGGTTTTACATGGTCATGGTTCGACTGCATTACCCAGTGCATAAGAGAAGAGCTCACGAACAGGAGAGTATTCAACCAACCCAATTTCCATTGCATACCCAGAAACCGGCAACTTCAAGTCCCTCAAAACAGTAAAAGCCTCAGCCATACGAGTCCTGGACACCTCTTCAGCAACAGGACAATAAGGAATCCAGGAATCAGCACGATACTCCTCACCAATTTCAACACCCTCCTTCTTCATAGCATCACATAACTGTAAATGAAAGTGAAGCAAAGACAAAGATGGATTTGGGGCAAGAAAAAGCACATTGTTGTCAGTCGGAAGTGCTCCAATTGAACGAAAAGACAAGGACACAGGTTCTTGCTTTGAAGCGAAATTCTTGACAATGTTCTCAAGCTTCAAGGGTTCAACATATGAACTAGAAAACAAAGTAATGTGTGGCCTTGATTCGATTTCAATAAGCTGAGTACTAATCTGGCGACGAGCAAGAACATTCCAAGCTTTCAAGACTTGGTTTTCGAGGGCCGGGTCAAAGTAAAGCTCAATTGCATAGCCTTGTGACATTGTGCTAAAACCTAACTCCAAAATCAAAACATATCTAGACTCAAAGCCCAAAAATTAACTCAAGAGATGGAATTTGAATTTCAAATTCAAGGCCAATAGAGAGATGAAGTTTGAGTGAGACGAATTTGCTCGATAAAGACTCTGAATCATAGGTACTGTCCATAACGCTGAAGCGAAAGAGTGGGATCATCAGCGAGCTTGAAATCGAGATGAAACCCACGAGCTTGAAGCGAATTGAAGAAGATAGAGTGAGAAGATCTGAGAGAGAGATCGTCGATTAAGACTAAAATGCGGCAATAGGATTTTCCAGTGAGAAAGCGGCGATGAGGATCGGAGAAAGTAACAATTGATACAGAGAGCGGGTTGAATTTGGGGGATAGGGGAGATAATGGGGAAATAAAAGAGTAAAGTATGTCTAAAGTACGTCACTGATAAAAAGACCGACGTATATGATTAATATATATACGTCGGGTCTTGAAAATATGATGTAAAAAGTGATTATATATGTCGTCTTTTTCTCAATCGACGTATAAAGTAGCATTTTATACGTCGCATTTCCTCAACCGACGTATAAAGTAGCATTATATACATCGCCTTTTTCTCAACCGACGTATAAAGTAGCATTATATACGTCGCCTTTTTCTCAACCGACGTATAAAGTAGCATTTTATACGTCGCCTTTTCCTCAACCGACGTATAATATGACTTTATACGTCGGCGTTTTGTTCAACCGACGTAAAAAAATTTAAAAATTGACCTTATACGTCGCCTTTATGCGGAACCGACGTATATAACTACTTTATACGTCGCCTTTGGCGAGAACCGACGTATAAGAGGCGACGTATAAGGTCAATTTTGTACTAGTGATTTAATTCAACATCATCTTCCACAATCATTTCTTCCCTACTCCGGTCACCATCTCCGGCGACCAATTCCGGCCAACCCAGAAAATCACCACCGGTAAATAGAAAATCACCGCACTGCCGCCGCCACCACCAACAAAAATCACCACACTCCTCCACCTCTGACCACCGCATTGCCGCCACCACCAACAAAAATCACCACCAAATAACGAAAATCACCACAACCAAAACCATTACAAACCACCTCATCTCCGCCACCACCTCCTACCACCACCAAAAATCACCACAAATAAAACAATAACACACAAGAATCCGAATAAAACCACTCAGTTCATATATCGAAGGAAAATCTACTAGCACAATTCTAAAATCGCCACCTCAGTTCATAAGCTCGCCTGCGGTGCAAGAATCACCAAAATCAAAATAAATCACCAAAATACAACATACGTATGTGTATTGCGGGGGGGGTGGGCAGTGTGTGCGTGTGTGTATGTGTGTGTCGTGTGTGTGTATATGTGTTCGACGGTGGAAGAGGTGGCGGCGGGAGCGGTGGGGGCAAAGGAAATGGATGTATAGTCTGGATGGATAGTAGGAAATGGCAGGAGAGAAGAGAAATGTATGTATAGCTCTGGTAAGTGTGTTTGAGGCGATGGCGCGGCGTGGCAACCAGCACCTGGGTTTGGCTTAATTGTTTGGGGGGAACAGGTGACATGTAGGGTTTCAGATTCTTGGATGATGAGTAACAAAGTCAGGCCGGTGGGAGGCAAGCGAAAGCACTGATTTGGTTGGTTGGCGTCATTTGAGATATAGTGGGATTGACTTCATGAAATGGGTAGCGACATCAAAACCTCTAAAGGGGAGCATGCTAATGGGGCATCTGATTGGGTTGTTGACATGATGAAGGCATATTTGAGGAGAGCAAGAGGTTAGGCAAAACTCAAGTCAATGAGGACATTGACTCAAGTGGAGTGGGAGGGTTTGTAAGACTTCTTGGTTCGTGGTTGGTTTTGGTTGGTGCCAAGTCTCGGCATCATCGGCTGACGTTGAAGCTATGGTTAGTTGTGGGCGACACTAATACATGCTGGGTTTTGCCTTAGTGGTTTTGTTGGCTTTGGGCTAAAGAAATTGGGCTGCTGAGCATTATAGAATGTGGGCTTCAACTATCCAAAAAGGCTTTGTGTCATTTGCTGGGCACGTGTGGGGAGCAGTTTTGTAACTACCGGGCAGTTACCAAAACTGATAGAAACTGCTCAGAACTGCAAGTCATGGGTTTTATATATATGTTAGGCATTTCAGATGTAAACATAAGAGTAAATATTGTATTGTATAGACAGGAGATAGATATAATAGTGGGAAACACTTGGGTTGGGGGAGATCTAAGTGTATTGTGGGTAGATATACATGAGAGATGAAACTTGGGGGAGTAGATGCCTTGTAAATTCATGTCATAACTCTTGTGTTTTTTTGTAAATATTGTGGTAATAATACAAAGGTTGGCTTCGGCTGTATATCTTGTGTATTGCATTATATTGTGGCATTGCATACATAGTATATAGTTATTTGTGGGTAAAGGCTGATTGGTCTTGGTTGTTTGGGGGCACACGGGGCGATTAAGGCACTCAACATACTTGGGCGACAAGAGCAGGCCGTGCGTGTGTGTGTGTATGTGTGTGTGTATGACGGTGGAAGAGGTGGCGGCGGGAGCGGCGGGGCCAAAGGAAATGGATGTATAGTCTGGATGGATAGTAGGGAATGGTAGGAGAGAAGAGAAATGTATGTATAGCTCTGGTAAGTGTGTTTGAGGCGACGGCGCGACGCGGCGTGGCGGTGGGTGGGTGGGTGGGTGCCAGGCAGGGAGTGGGAGTGGGTGCAGTGGGGGTGGGTGAGTGCCGTGTGTGTGGGTGTATGTGTGTGTATGGCGTGTGTTTTTTTTAATTGGGTGTGTTGTGTGGCTGTGATTTAAAGTTGGTTAAAAATTGTGGGGCTGAGATTGGATCTCAGTTCTCACAATAATGGGGGTTCTCATATATATATATATATATATATATATATATATAGGTCATTGCTCCATACAGAACACCCTTATATAACAAACAATAAAGAACACCTTAGATCTAATAGATCCAATGGCCCCGCCAGGGGCACCCAATATAAAAAGTTATTTTTTTACCCTCTATCCATCCAACAAAAAACAATAAAAAAAAATTTAAAAATTTTTTTTTACTGTTCATGATGACGTCATGCTGACATCATCAATGACATCATCATGAACAGTAAATTTTTTGAAATTTTTTTATTATTTTTTTTGCTGGATGGATAGAGGGTAAAAAAATAACAACTTTTTGTATTGGGTGCCATGACGGAACTCTTATATTAGATTAGATATGAGGTGTTCTTTATTGTTTGTTATATAAGGTATTTGTTATGGAGTGCAACTATATATATATATATATATATATATATATATATATATATATCAGATGAAGAAAGAGAAGCTTCTAATGATGAAGATTTAGCCTTAATTTATGAGTCCTCTTCAGACTCAGTTAGTTCTGACAATAATGATTGTCAGTGTAATTAGTTAAATTATTACAAATCCATAGTAGATATGAATGGATTTGTAATAATTTAACTCATTACACTGACAATCATTATTGTCAGAACTAACTGAGTCTGAAGAGGACTCATAAATTAAGGCTAAATCTTCATCATAATACCATATTGTTTGTCTCTCTAATCCCTTTATTAAAGTTGTTTGTCCTATATAATAATTCAGTGTGATCATGTTGTAATAGTGTTGTGTCTGTCTCTCTATATAATGAGAGCTTTGTAACCATATTGGGTACGTTTTCTTTTAATAAGATAAGCTTCCTTTCTCTTCTCTCTTGCTCATGTGCTGAGCCCCCTCTTACTTGAAACTAAATACTAGTCCTGCTGCTTCCGCCTAGTTGTAACTTGAAATTAAATACTAGTCCTGCTAATTCAGTGTGATCCTGTTGTAATAGTGTTGTGTCTGTCTCTCTATATAATGAGAGCTTTGTAACCATATTGGGTACGTTTTCTTTTAATAATATAAGCTTCCTTTCTCTTCTCTCTTGCTCATGTGCTGAGCCCCCTCTTACTTGAAATTAAATACTAGTCCTGCTGCTTCCGCCTAGTTGGTATCAGAGCCATTTGAGTTCATAGCCCTGGTCAAGGTACAGCTTCTATCTTCTTCTTTAAATTAAAAGTAAAGAGCATTTTGTGTACCTGAACTTTAACGAAGACACCACTTGCAATACTATCTTTTAGAAACTACCATTTGCAATACTGAACAATGGATTTAATTAAACTTCGTGTACCGCCGTCTATTTGTTTCCAACGGCGTTAGATTCTCAGGGGCAAATCAGTCTTTTCCAGCAAGAGCTTTGCGCGGGGTTTTACCTTTAGAATATGAAACTGTCTTATTTAAAGGGCTGACTTAAAACATAGAACAACAGGTTTTTGATTCAGCAATGAACAGGAGGTTTTTGATTCTTTAAAGATCTGGGCATCACAACATGTAGATTGTAAAATTTATTTAGTCAATGGGATATTTGCCTATTTCTTAAGTTTGTAAGTATACATTTTCAGCATAACAATGATATACATCTCTTGCTGTTTTGACATCCCAGAATACATATTGATTCCTGTTTCGACATGGCTGTTGAAATGGTAGACATGTAATCTGCCCTCTATTTCTCCCAATCCCACAGCAGCCTCGATCTGTAACATATTAGACTTGTAGTTGATGTACACATTATGTAATATAATTATGGTTCTCATTCTAAACAGGAGGAAATGAATTTGGTCAGTTGGGGATGAAACAGAGAATAGCAGAAAGCACCCTAAGAAGGTCAAACATTCGTGGATTGAATTTGTAGAATCTGTATCATGTGGAGCACATTGTACTGCTGCTATTGCAGAACCCAGGGATAACGATGGAACCATTACAACTAGTCGACTTTGGGTTTGGGGGCAAAATCAGGTTATAAATGTTATAAGATTACTTGCCATCTTCTCCGTCGACTCACCTGCTTATGCCACCTGCAACTATCTCATCCCCCCCTTCTCCTCTGTTCTTCTTCACCGCGTCCATCCAGCTCCGGCGCCCACCCCATCTCCGTTCACCTTCACCAACAGACATCCAATAAAAGATAAAAGTGTGGTGATGATAATAAAAGAAACGCATCCTGATCAACAATTTTCTGAGTCATAGACATTCTGCTTGCAGTTTATGTAAAAGACCCTATCTAGTACTAGGAGCAGCTTTGTCACGGTTGAGCCACTTCCGATTCTTCATAGTTCTTCTTTTGGTTGTTAAAGAAAATAACTGGTGAAAATCGCAGTGAAGCCAGAAGAAGTATGATTACAACTTTTTTCAACATGTAATTGGCTTTATACTACAGTGGTAATTCCATTAGCAGACAGATTAGCAACTAAATTTTTGACTAAATATGGTGTCAACAAATTTACTCTCACCACCTAAAAGTTCTAAGATGCACTTATTTGATTAAAAAGGTTTTCAAACCTGATGGCATAGATTGTTCTAGGTCTCGACAATCAATATGATTAATCACTTTGGCAATAACTCCTTTTTTCTACCTTACTTAGTTGCCAGTGAGATCATTCTTATTTCGAAAACAGCTCATATCTGGGAGGATAGAACTGTATTTAAATCTCCTTCTACCCTTCTCCACCCACATATTCCTTGAAAAAATCAGTTGTTCTCTCAAGGTTCAAATGGTAAAAAGAGTTCAAATGGTACTTACTGCTAACCCCAACTGGTTGTGGACTCGATTTCTCACAAGGTTTACAACCCACACAGCCTTCTCTGTAACTAATCATCAAGCAATCAAATTTAAACATCTAAAAATTCGACCCAGCTAAAATTTAACAAATGAAATTCAAGTCCACCCAATCCTTCAAACTGCAGCTTGTATAGGTGTTTAAAAACCCACACAATCCACAATTAACATAAACAAACTGAGTTCATGATCGGTTCCGGTGAGAAGGGTGGTACGGTTGCTGGGGAAAAAGGGGAAGAAAAGAAACAGTGGGAGCGAAGTGGGGCTTCAAAAACCGTTGCTTCAGTGGTAGTTGGGCGATGGCGGATAGAGATACAGACGGGGAGAGGGAGAAGAAAGAGTCGAGAGAGAGACGAAAGAGATTGTCTGGAGAGGGAGAAAAGAAATGGGGAAACTGGGGGTTTGGTTAGAAAATTAGAAACAGGGGGTTTGCTAGCTGGAAAAGACTGTTTTACCCTTGGCCATTTGACGGAGTTAGTGTTAAATAGACGGTAGTACACAAAATGTGAGTAAATAGTTTGTTCAGTATTATCCGTGGTAGATTTTAAAACATGGTATTTCAAGTGGTGTCTTGGCCAAAGTTTAGGTACACAAAGTGCACTTTACTCTTAAATTAATGCCTATTAGTAGCTAAATCCCTGTTGTGGAAGGTTCCTTCTGAAATTCTAACAGCTTTGTCAGTATTTGGACTTAGTTCCCATTCTCTTGGCGACAATATCTTATTGATATGACATTTACTGAAATTTATAAAACTTTCAGGGTTATTATTTTGGTAATGATGGGTAATAGTTATCGATTCGGTAACTGATAATAGAATTTCTAAATGATGCCTGGCTTGATTATGCAAACCAGAAATGGTGGAATAAGATGAGCAGCGAGGATATCCAAAAAATAGTGGTTCATATCCATGAAGTTATCTCAGAAGAGAAAAATAAAATTTCCAGGAACCAAAGTTCTCAACCATTAATGGCTAACATGAGAGATTACTTTCAAAAGAAATATCCAACAGAATCAGAACAAGAAATAATGGTTCGAGTTCTAGATTTCATGAAGGAACAATTTTTTAGCACTTTTCCTTCTCAATCCTCCTCAAAGGAAGATGATCAGTCAATGAAGACCACTTCTTCGCAGGGATCAATGGATTCTAATACTTATAATTGTCTAGCAGGTGAATCTCAAGCTGAAGAATCTGTCTAAGAAGACCTGCCTTCCCTATCAGATTATTGGGATGCTATGATTCAATTATATGCTCAGCAAAATTCTGGCAAAGGAAAAGATCCAGCCAATTAATTATGTTTACTCTAGTACCAGCCTTCAAAAAATTGAAGAAGAAAGAACGCAAAATCAAGCGTATTAAGGATCAAATTGATTACTATTTCTTGCAACAATCCCGAATGTCCTGGGAAGAGAGAAAAAATATAACTTCTCAGCAAATCCAAGAAGATTTTGAAATGATCCATTTTCTCCATAACTATCTATGGAGCCAAGTTCACAAGAAAAGATTGCTACAGCAAAAGCTCCTTTGGTTCAATAATCTTACAGCTTAATGGAGATGGCAATCATACTTGCTCAATAATTCAGACAATGGGAATCTGCTTTCCGAAGTGGGAAGGAGCAATAAATGCTTTTGTAACTAACAGGGTACTGCTTAGTGGGCCCCATCGCCACAATAATAATGCTACTTTAACAATACAAACAATAAACTTTAACAAAAGCATTTAATGCTCCTTCCCACTTCGGAAAGCAGATTCCCATTGTCTGAATTATTGGCAAGTATGATTGTCATCTCCATTAAGCTGTAAGATTATTGAACCAAAGGAGCTTTTGCTGTAGCAATCTTTTCGGAAACATGTGGTTTCCCTTCCTTATATAGATGGTTTTAATGAAAACCAAATTCCTACTAAGGCTAGGCCAGCCCAAATGAACAAAGAATACTTAGAATTATCTAAAAAAGAGATAAATTCTCTTTTAGAAAAAGGCTTAATTCGAAAGTCTAAATCCCCTTGGAGTTGCACAGCATTTTATGTTAATAATGCTGCAGAAAAGGAAAGAGGCGTCCCTAGGTTAGTTATTAACTATAAACCTCTTAATAAAGTGTTAAAATGGATTAGAACATCCAACCTTCCACAACAGGGATTTAGCTACTAATAGGCATTAATTTACAGAAGAAGATAGAAGGTGTACCTTGACCAGGGCTATGAACTCAAATGGCTCTGATACCAACTAGGCGGAAGCAGCAGGACTAGTATTTAATTTCAAGTAAGAGGGGGCTCAGCACATGAGCAAGAGAGAAGAGAAAGGAAGCTTATATTATTAAAAGAAAACGTACCCAATATGGTTACAAAGCTCTCATTATATAGAGAGACAGACACAACACTATTACAACAGGATCACACTGAATTATTATACATGACAAAGAACTTTAATACAATTATTATACAAGACAAACAACTTTAATAAAAGTAAGCATTATTGTTGCCGGGTACTGCTTAGTGGGCCCCATTGCCACAATAATAATGCTACTTTAACAATACAAACAATAAACTTTAACGAAAGCATTTAGATTTTTTACAGTAACTTGCGTACTTTCAAGTTTCTGAAGGCTCGTATAAGCCGTGGCTTCGGTAGTGCTACTTAGGCAAATTGTTTGCTTAGGTGGAAAGGGAGAATTAATAGTATCTCCTTTTGCAGTATTCCAAGGTCTTTGTAATACTAGAATTTCTTTATTAGTATTACTAAGATAGGTTTTTATAAACCAATGAACATATATATATAGAGTTAAAAAATGAGGTCGAAAATGACAACTGAGGGGGCTCAGCACATGAGCAAGAGAGAAGAGAAAGGAAGCTTATCTTATTAAAAGAAAACGTACTCAATATGGTTACAAAGCTCTCATTATATAGAAAGACAGACGCAACACTATTACAACAGGATCACACTGAATTATTATACAGGACAAACAACTTTAATACAATTATTATACAAGACAAACAACTTTAATAAAAGTAAGCAGGTATATCTTCCTTCTTTGGAGGTGCAGGTAATTGCTGCATATTTCGATTTCGATTTTGGAATATTGTCCAATCTCCTATTATAGGGAATCGTTGAATCTGGATGAGCTAACATATTGTTACTCCCATATCCTCGACCACGGGTATAACCGCGACCTCTTCCCCTATTAGGGGTTGACATTACCCTGTAAAAATTCACGGGTTAAATAATCAGCAAGAGAATTATTTTCTCCTTTTATATATTGAATATCGAATTCAAAGGCTGAAAAGCTGAGCTTGCCATCCTGCAAAAATTTGTTTTGCTACAAGATTTTTTACATCTTTTTCAATAATTGATTTAGCTGAGCTACAATCGATTCTTAACAGAAATTTTTGATTCAGTATATTATTGTGACGATGGGGCCCACTAAGCAGTACCCGGCAGCAATAATGCTTACTTTTATTAAAGTTGTTTGTCTTGTATAATAATTGTATTAAAGTTGTTTGTCCTGTATAATAATTCAGTGTAATCCTGTTGTAATAGTGTTGTGTCTGTCTCTCTATATAATGAGAGCTTTGTAACCATATTGGGTACGTTTTCTTTTAATAAGATAAGCTTCCTTTCTCTTCTCTCTTGCTCATGTGCTGAGCCCCCTCTTACTTGAAATTAAATACTAGTCCTGCTGCTTCCGCCTAGTTGGTATCAGAGCCATTTGAATTTGGTTTTCATTAAAACCATCTATATAAGGAAGGGAAACCACATGTTTCTTTCTATTCCAGAAAGCATTAGGGAGGTCATTACAAACCTCATCATTGAATTATTTTTCAATGATCTTTATTTGATTTTTAATATTGGGATTCTTGAGTTGTTCATTAATACTCATTCAATAATCTTACAGCTTAATGGAGATGGCAATCACACTTGCTCAATAATTCAGAAAATGGGAATCTACTTTCCGAAGTTGAGAGTTTTTTTAGTGAAGAGAAAAATAAAATTCCCAAGAACCAAAGTTCTCAACCATTAATGTAAAAATGCGAAAAAGTACAATATTTTTGGTCATCTTTGCAAACGACTCACTCGTTTAACTGTCAACCAAAGGGACAGACGGATTAAATCCACGAAATCAAAGATGTGAAATATTTTTAGCAAAAATTTTCTTTTATGAAATCATCCAGAAAACTCTCATTTTATCTCTCGGGATAAAAGATGACATTTTAAGAAAACTACCCAATCCATTTCTCATGCTGCGGAAGACAATCTCCAAGTTAGCCTAGTTGGTAGCCCTGGTCAAGGTACACCTTCTATCTTCTTCTTTAAATTAATGCCTATTAGTAGCTAAATCCCTGTTGTGGAAGGTTGGATGTTCTAAGTTAAGAAAGTATGTAGTGTAAAAAAAAGATGCGGGAAGACAAAAACTTTAATACAATTATTATACAAGACAAACAACTTTAATAAAAGTAAGCATTATTGCTGCCGGGTACTGCTTAGTGGGCCCCATCGCCACAATAATAATGCTACTTTAACAATACAAACAATAAACTTTAACAAAAGCATTTAATGCTCATTCCCACTTCGGAAAGCATATTCCCATTGTCTGAATTATTGACCAAGTATGATTGTCATCTCCATTAAGCTATAAGATTATTGAACCAAAGGAGCTTTTGTTGTAGCAATCTTTTCTTGTGAACTTGGCTCCATAGATAGTTATGGAGAAAATGGATCATTTCAAAATCTTCTTGGATTTGCTGAGAAGTTCTGAATTTCTTTATTAGTATTACTAAGATAGGTTTTTATAAACCAATAAACAAAAGATATATAATCCTCTGTCTTAGCTAGGTAAGAATAATATTCATCTTTAAACCATTTTAGGTCATCTGACGAATAAGTTTTAAAATACCATTACCTAAATTGGGCATGTTTTTCTTGTTGGAATTCCTTATTAAGGATTTCCCTCATCGTGCTTCCTGGGGATAAATCAATCATTGATATGGAAGCTCATTTCTGATTGAGTAGGAGATTGCCTACTTTTTTCATAAATTTAATCATTTGTTAGATGCTATGCAAGTAACATTACATACTCACGGATATAATTTTAAACCAGGAAGTGAGATTATAGCTATATGCTATATATATATGAGTTGGTCCACAACCACAAAATCTGGATCGTCAAAAAATGATCCGACGACCAGGGGCATATAACTGCCACAACCTGTCAATGCGGCTACTGCAACCCTTCATTGCGGCAGTCAAATTTTTTAAATTCCAACACTGCCCTTTGCAAACACGACACCTTTAAATTACTAAATAATTAATTTTTAAAACAAATTTAGGAAAAATAGTCAAGATCTGATGAATCCTGGCAATGTTTTGTTGCTATTTTTGGTATTTTTAGTGTTTATAGAAGAGAGAACAGCAATATTAAGATAAGATAGAGAGAAATCAGATCGGATATAGGTAGAGAATAGAGAATAGAACACAGAAATGCAGAGAATTGGCAGAAATAGGGAGATAGCAAGGAGATGAGAAGCACAGAGTCAGAGTATAGAGATAGAGAAAGGTAGGTTTTCTAGAGAGAAACCCTATAGAGAAGGAAGAAGAGGGAGTTGGAACAAAGTTCCAGTTTTCATATCAATTCATTCATATTCCAGATTACAACTGATATCACCTATATATCAGTGTTCTAAAAAGCGGTTCTAAGCGGTGAGAGGACCTTCTAGCGCTTAAGCGGTTAAGAGGACGCTTAAGCGGAATTTTAAGCGGGTCATTAAGCGGATTCATAATATATATTTTTAAATTTTTAAATATAATATTACTATATGTGAATTAAAATTATATAATAATTAAGTAATAAAAATCTAAACATAAAATGTTCCTCATAAATATGAAATATTTTATTATTTTAATATAGTTATATTCAAATTGTAATAAATATTAAAATATTCAAAATTAAAAAATTAGCAGGTCAACATCTCTTTGACCGTTTAATCCGCCTAATGACCGTTTAAACCGCTTAATAGCCGCCTAATCCGCTTAATAGGCCGTTTAATCTTCATAAACGCTTAATCACCCGATTAGTACAAAATCGAAGCGTTTTATGGTCCGATTCCGCCTAGGCATCCGTTTAGGCGGCCGCTTAATCCGCTTTTTAGAACAGTCTATATATACTACTCAGACTATGACAGCTCATAACATAATAGTAACAGAATAGTAAAATGACTCTGTTGCCCTTACTAAATAGGGCATGGAGTTTCTGAAGCACACTATAGAGAAGTTCTCTATTAGTGCACCTTAAATCTTGTATTTTATTATTATTTTTAATAATCCAACCGTACAGATGAAAAGTTTATGTTAAAATAACATTGTATACAAATTTTTATTATATTTGAAATAGTGGAGCATCACTTTTATAATAATACTATTTTCTATATATATTCAACGACACAGATTTATCATAATCTTATTGCTATAAATTTATAGTTCCAAATAATTAAATTACACGAAAATTTGTACATTCACATATTTTTGTATGAATTTAACATCCGTACGGTTGGATTGTTCAAATAATAAATAATTTATCATAATTTAAACCGCACTAATAGAGAACTTCTCTATTGTGTGCTTTAGATACTCTTTTCCCAAATAAATAATACTACTATACTAACATATACTCCTCTTATGCTCACTACAGTATCATCAATGCTATTAGTCCAGCACTAGTTCTGACAATCTCAAACTGACTTTTCCATCTCTGAAAGAAGGTGGAGATGCAGTGGAATGGATGAGAGATTGTGAGGAATACTTCTCCATCTTTGATTTAAATCAATCAAGGAGAGCAGCTATTGCTGCAATGCATATGACTGGAGTGCCAAGGTCTTGGTACAAGTCCTTCATGGTGGGAAGGGATGGAGTGACTTGGCAACAATTTACACAGGCTTTTCTGGCCAGATTTGGTGAAGTAGAGACAGAGTTAGTCTTTGACAAGTTCAAGAAATTGCAGCAAGTGACAACTGTAGAAGCATATTTTGATGAGTTTGAGAAATGCAGAGGCCGGCTGTTGACAAAAATACCAGGCTTAACAGAGGAGTACTTCCTAGAGAATTTCACTGGAGGCTTAAACACTGAAGTAAGAAGCATGATCAGACTCTTAGAGCCATCCACACTAGAACAGGCTTTGAAGTTAGCCAGGTTCTTTGAGCAATCACTTCCAGTTCAACAAAGGAAATCATGGAATGCAGGGGGTGCTAACAAGAGTGGAAGTCGGTTCAGTAGGGGAGGAAAGTTCATTGCAGAGTCTGGACAGTCAACCAATAAGAACAAGACCCCTTATCTTACTGCTGCATCAAGTAACAAACAGGGAGAAAATGTAGCTGCTAAACCCAGACCTCTTACTTAACTTACAGCCAGAGGGAGAAAAGGAGGTAAAAGGGGTTGTGTTACCACTGTGATGAGAAAGTTCACCAAGGGGCATGAATGAAAGAAGCCTCAGGTTTTTCTAATGGTGGCAGAAGCAAATGAAGTGGAAGAGGGTGACCAACCTGTGTTTGATGAAGAACCAGGAGAAGATAAGGATGATTGGAAGGATCAACCACTATTGTTAAATGCCATGGGAGTAGAACCAGAGATTCTTAAAGGACCTAAGCAAGGACCTTTGCAGTTTCAGGCCTGGAAAGATGGAAAGAGCATGAAAATGCTTGTTGATGGAGGTAGTACTCTGAATTTGAAATCATCTGCCGCTTGCAAGGATTTGAACCTACCACTGCAAGACATTACTCAGGTCACAATTAACTTGCCTAATGGAGATCAGTTGGTCAGTAAAGCCATTTGCAAGGATTTTACTTGGAAATGGGATGATAATGAGTTCAAAGTTAGTGCTCATGGGTGGATATGCAAGGCTGGGCTATTATCTTGGGAGTTGAATGGCTTTCCCAACTAGGAAATGTCAATTGTAAATATTAGACTCTTACACTACAGTTTAATTGGAATGGTAAAGATGTTATCATCTCATCTGCTTCAGTAGCTGAGATAGTGGGAAAATGTTCCCAACTTACAGAAGTAATTCCTCACTGGAAAGAGCAAATCATTGAAAGCTACCTTGGGGATTCAGAGATGCAACAACTGATAGCTAAGGCTGCAGTTGACCTTTCTGGGCCAAGGGAATATTACTTGAAGGATGGGTTGTTGAGGTACAGGGGCAAGTGGGTGGTTGGTAACAATGGTGGATTGAGAAGGCAAATCTTTACTGAGTTGCATTGTAGTGGAGTTGGTGGACATTCAGGGGGCAGAGCTACTATCAAAAGGATAATGGAATATTTTTTCTGGCCAACTAAGGCAGGTAATTGGGTTGTGGGTCAGGGAATGTGCAGTTTGTCAACAAGTCAAACGGGAGCATGTAAAAAGTCCAGGATCGTTGCAGCCTTTAAAGGTGCCACATGAACCATGGAGGGACATTGCTATGGATTCTATCACTGGCCTGCCTAAATCCAAGGGGAATGAGGTAATATGGGTGGTGGTGGATAGGTTTAGCAGGTACAGCCACTTCATAGCTCTATCTCATCCTATTACTGCAAAAAGTTTGGCTATGGATTTCTTTGAACAGATTTACAAGTTACAAGGCTTACCAGAAACAATAGTGAGTGATACTGCAAAAAGTTTGGCTATGGATTTCTTTGAACAGAATTACAAGCTACATGGCTTACCAGAAACAATAGTGAGTGATAGGGACAGTTTGTTCCTTAGTGAATTCTGGAAAACTCTTTTCAAGCTTGCTGGTACCAGATTGAACTTGAGTACTGCCTACCATCCACAATCTGATGGAAGCACAAAAAGGATCAACCAGTGCCTTAAGCAATACCTGAGAAGCATGACTAGTGATGTGCCAAGAAATTGGTCTTCTTGGCAAGCAGCTGCAGAATGGTGGTATAATACCACCTTCCACATAGCCTTGAACACTACACCTTTCCAAGTGGTGTATGGAATTAAACCCAAACACTTAGCTTGTCTGGACAGACCTCATACTAACCTGGATAGTTTGGAAAATTGGTTAAATGAGAAGCGACAGCAGTGCTCTAGACTTAAAGAGTCTAGAGGTGGCACAGGCAAAAATGAAGGCTTATGTTGATGCTAAGAGAACTAAGAGGGTTTTCCACCTAGGGGAGTAGGTCTATCTTAAGCTGCAGCCATATCGGCAAGTTACTGTGGCCATAAGGAAGAATTTAAAACTCTCAGCTAAGTACTTTGGTCCTTATGAGATACTTGAGAAGATTGGACCAGTTGCCTACAAATTGGCCCTACCAGAGACATCTAGAGTACACTGTCTTCCATGTGTCTCAATTGAAGAAAGCAGTGGGGCAAAACAAGGTTCAGAAACAATTGCCTCAGGTTAATGAGCAGGGCACTTTTGTTCTCAAACCTTTGAGAGAATTGGATTCTAGAAGTATTCTCAGAAACCATCAGGTGGTTTATCAAAAGTTGATTCAATGGTTTGGCTGTAGTGTGGATGAAGCCACTTGGGAGGATGAGGAGCTAATAAAGTATTCTTTTCCAGATTTCCTGAAACCATGAGGACATGGTTGGTTTGAAGAGGGGTGGGATGTCAGACACTGTATTAGTACTATGCTAAGTAATAGTAGTATATGCCAAGTGGCAGTAGTAGTTGTTATAAGCTGTAGTTTTCAATACTGTTAGTATGAAGGGTATATTGGTCATTGCAGACCTATAAATACCAATGTTCTGTGTACTTTTCATATTATGAATGATATATGAAATGGAATATTTTCCACCACTTCTCTCTCTATCTCTCTCTACGGTTTCTCTCTCTAATCCCTTTCTTCTTCTGCAAGTCTATTTGTATTAAAAAAGAGTGTAATCAAAAAATATTGTTTTAAATATCATAATACAAAGTTATATTAACTATATCAATAATAGTTGCTACTGTGTAAAGGAATTTCTCGAAGAGAGAATCAACGGTTTGGCTATGATGTCCATTGAAAAAAATGTTAGTTAAACTAGATTGCAACGATTTAATTTCAATTATTCAAAAGCGAGTTCTAACTTCTGGATTTGAGTTACTGCTATAACTTTATTTTGTTTGATATTTCAGTATTATTGTGTTATTGTAATATTCATGTTATTTTGTTTTGTAAAATTTAAATCCTCTAAACTATATAGTTTAAATAATCTAGGGACTCTAAAATGCTCGAGACGGCCCTGCCTAAACAACATATGAAACAAATAGAACAGCAAACCAATGGGCAATATATATCAAACAAAAACGTAAACAACATATATCCAATCAGCAAAATCAAGAAGAAATAAATATAAAAAACCCAAAATTTGAGTATAAAAAAGGAAAAGGGGGTAAAATTATGTGAGTTACTGAAGCATAATCGGTGGGGTGTCGATTAGATTCATGCTCCGATTCAATCTCTTGTTCATCATCTTCTTCCTCTGATTGGTCACCAAATAGATTTTGCATCATCTGATGCCTCTTTACTTCCCCCACCATCTTTCTCCTCTCTCCTCTCTCCTCTCTCTCTCTCTGTTATATAGTGTCCGTTTGGCTTAGCTTAAAAAAAGTAACTTATGACTTTAAGCCCATAAGTTGATTATAAGTGATAAGTAAGCGTCTGTTTGGCGGAGCTCATAAGGAGCTCATAAGTTAGTAAAATGTTTGGTAAATCAGAAATTATAAGTTTACTGTAGAACAAATATTTTTATACAAATTTCCTAAATTGCATCGAAATATAACACATATGGTATGCAAAATGATCGTTGGGAGATGGAGAAAAATATGGTGAAGTTAGATTTGAAAAAAATATCTCCGCTTGACGGCAAAAATCCAATTAAAAACGGAGGGATCAGTGAATAGTAAATAAGCTGGAAAAAAGTTGGGACTTTCTAACTTTCAACTTATGAACTTATAAGATCATAAATCCTTAAAATAAGTTGGTAGGCAAACACTTCAAGATAAGGACTTATTGACTTATTTGTCTTATAAGCCGACTTTAAGGTCAGCCAAACAGCACCATAAAGGTTATATGTATATGTGAACTGAATTCACAGGATTTCTACTGCTACTACTCTGCTACTGAAACCTTTGGTATGTATTTGTGTGTGTACTTCCTAACGTTTTATATAAAGCCCCCGCACCTCAGAACAACTAATATCTATTTTATTATTTTATTATTATTATTAACTTATATTCCGTGCAAAATCCCATTTGATTTTAAATTTTTTAAATTTATTTGATTAAATAAAATAAAGTATAATAATTTATTATAAATACGATTTAACTTTATAATATTAATTAATAAAATTATTATTAATAATAATAGTTATTTAATAAATGACATATATTATTTATAATTAATAATATAAAATCATAATAAAAACTTGTTGTTGACGGAATTCGAACTTTAAATCTTTAGAAGAGGAATTTAAATATAGAATATTCTTTATTATTAGATGTAGCGGTTAAATATAGAATATTAGTTATTATTATTATTAGATCTAACGATTATGATTTATTTACTAAATGTCTAACGGTCACTATTCTTTAACGGTTACCAAACTACCAACAATTATACTCATATTTGCTTATTATAGGTTCGTATAGATGGAGATATTAACCCAACAAAACTTAAAAACATAAATGTTTTGAAATTTTCATTAGTATCATCTTGGAATTGACTTTTCCAAATGATATCTTTTGATCTTACAATTCGCACCCTGAAGTAATTGATTATCTTTATTATACCATTCAATTAATCAAAATGTTAATTAAATATAAACTACATGCAAATAACCCTTAAATATACAATTCTCTTAAGTTCTTACAACTACTCCCTCCGATCCTCTCATTTGTTTATAAATGAGTTGGGCACGGAGGTTAAGAAAAAGTGTAAAGTAGTAAAGAAAAATGATGAGACCAATCAATATTTTATGTAATAAAGCGAGTTTAGTGGAGAAAGCAAGGCTCCTGTTCAGTGGAGAAAGCAGGGCTCATGTTCATTTGGCACAGAATTGAACAAAATTTTCGTATTTGGTATAGCTGAACGTAAGTTTTCACTTATGGAGGTTGAAGGAAACGCCACTTCAAGCGACGGAAGTTGGTGTTTGTTTATAAATGAGTTGGACACGGAGATTAAGAAACGGAGATTAAGAAAAAGTGTAAAGTACTAGAGAGAAATGAGTAGAGAGAAATGAGTAAAGTAATGGGACAATCAATATTTTATGTAATAAAATGAGTTTAGCGAATAAAGCAAAGCTCCTGTTCAGTGGAGAAAGCAGGGCTCCTGTTCATTTTTGGTACAAAACTGAACAAAATTTTCGTTTTTGGTATAGCTGAATGTAAGTTTTCAGTTATGGTGGTGAGGAGAAATGAAGGAAACGCCACTTCAAGCGGCGGAAGTTGGTGGACCAGACTGTAACATGAAACGCCACTTCAAGTGGCAAAATAATTTTTTTTTGTTTCACAGTTGGCTAATATTTACAACTAGTATTTTGTATTTTATTGTTTGGTTTTTTATGTGTTTTTTTAGAGGCAAATAATGTATTTTCACAATCATTTTTAATTTTTTTTTGTTTTGTATTAAAATTTATATGTCCTATTTTGCATAAAACAAATATTTTAAAAAAAATATATGTAATTCTATGTTATTTTTAGATCGGAAAATGATTAAAAAACACGAATTTTATGAAAACTTGTTTGTGGAGACATGTTGAAAGGGCTAAAAAACAAATTTCTGAATTTTTTAAAAAAAATATTCCATATTAAAATTTTTACTTCCTACTTAGATATAAGCCAAAATTTTCGAAAAAATTTAACGTGGAATTATGGCATTTTATGGTCCAAAAACACATATTTCAGAAAAACTTATTTGTAAAGACATGTTAATGGTTCTAAAAACATTTTTTACATATATATTTTTTTATTTTTCTTTTTTTTCGTATCAAAATTTGTAGGTTGAAAATTGATACAAACCAAAAATATCGAAAAATTATTATATGAAACTATGATATTTTATGATCCAAAAATAACTGAAATACACAAAATTTATATTAACGGTGTATCCTTTATTATAATACTTGAGTCTATCACAGTATGCAGTTAACCAATCAGAAAAGAGGAATTATTTTAGGACCAATCAGAGGCCACCCCTAAATTTTAGATCAATAATATTCATTCTTCAACTTTCCTTCTATTAAAGTTTAACCAAAATATTAACCACATACAAGTTAACCATGAGTTAACAAATACAATTTTTTAGCATATAATATAATTAATCGATTAATATAATTTAATTATTATACCATGCAATTCTCGCAATCAAGACCGACCCCCTCCCCCGCTATGCTAAACCAATCTCCAAAAACAATTAACTAATTCATCTTTGTACTTATTAATTATACTTTTTTTATATCAAAACATTATTCAATAACAATGAATCATTAATCGCTTTCGTTTTTTTTCATGAAATTATATATTTACATAATTTTGATTTAAATATATTTCATATATGTTATACCCCAAATTTAAATAAGACTTGCTTATAACCCGTGCGATGCACGGATTTCTTTTGATAAGTAATAAATTTTATTTTATGTTACAATTATATTTTTATATATCATTATTTACAATATTTTATTTTAATTTTAATTTAATTATTTAATATAAATTTAATTAATGATATCCATGGTTTAAAACTTATATTATAAAATTTTAAAATAAATATGTCGTTGATGGAATTCGAACCTTGAATTTTAGTAAATTAATTTAATCATTTAATATATGTAATCATTAGATCTAACAGTTCTAATTTTTTACTAAAAATCTAACGGTCATTATTCGTAATATAGAGATTTCTACTATATTTTATTAGTGATTACTAATTAAAAGATTTGGTGTGATATTTTTTGTTGCAAATACTGAATCATTGCATGTCCTAAGATGAGGATTGTATGTGTGACGTCATCGGTATTGGTGTCGTCAGGATTTGGAGACATTTCTGGATTTGTTTTGGGTATATATTAATTATTGCAAGATTATGTTTTAAATTAAAAGTTAACGTGTTTAAATTAGAAAAAAAAATATTATTGATTGGAAGATATGAATTTATAAAAAAAAATTATTATGTTATAAATAAAATTTATTGATACGGTGTTTCTTTTATTATGTTATAAATTTTATTTAATATTATCATTATGTTTTTATATAATCATTATTTTTAATAATTTCTTAATTTTAATTTAATATAATTTAATATACTCATGTTTACTAATTATACTAATGTTTCCTTATTATAAATAAAGTCTATGGATTTTTAATATATTTTGTTAATAATTGAAAAATATGGTATGATAAGATTAGTTTTAAATCGAAAAGATAAAGTGTTTTAATTCGAAAGAAAATATATATGATTGAAAAATATGATAATTGATGTTTTTAGGTGTTTATAAAAGGTAATACCTTCAATAAAAGTAAATGTGAAAAAGGCAATCGATTAATTACCATTAATTAAATTATGTTATTATTTATTATAGATAAAAAAGGTAACATGTTTTAATTCGAAATAAAATATTAATGATAAGAAGATATGATACGATTGATGTTTTTAGGTGTTTATAAAAGGTAATATTTCCAACTAAAAATAAATGTGAAAAAGGCAATCGACTAATTACCATTAATTATATTATGTTTTTAATTATTTTAGGTGTTTTAATATTATATATATCATATATATTTTTCTTTATAATGAAGGGTAAATAAGTAAATTCACAAAATACCAAAAAACAGGTACCAAAATTTTTAATATTTCAGCTATTATATAATAGTATAGATTATTGATATAGTGTTTCTTTTATTATGTTATAAATTTTATTTAATATTGCAATTATGTTTTTATATAATCATTATTTTTAATAATTTTTTAATTTTAATTTAATATAATTTAACATACTCATATTTACTAATCATACTAATGTTTACTTATTATAGATGGCGTATATGGATTTTTAATATATTTTATTAATAATTGAAAGTATGGTGTGATAAGATTAGTTTTAAATCAGAAAGGTATCGTGTTTTAATTCGAAATGAAATATTAATAATTGAAAGATATGATACGATTCATGTTTTCAAGTGTTTATAGAAGATAATATCTTCAACTAAAAATAAATGTGAAAAAGACAATCGACTAATTACCATTAATTATATTATGTTATTATTTATTTTAGGTGTTTTAATAGTATAGATATCGAAAATATTTTTCATTTTAATGAAGGGTAAATAAGTAAATTTATGAAGTACAAAAAAACATGTACAAAAAAATAGGTACCAAAACTTTTAATGTTTCTATTTTGATATAATAGTATAGATGTGCGCCCAACCCGGTATACTTTTGCGAGCTTGGCGACTTTCACGAGGAACCCACTTCAACACTCCTCCCAACCCACTTTCACTGTTCCACACTCCTCCCTGTTTCAAACTCTCGGGTTTGTTTCTTCATCCCTTTTTCTACTTTAATAAATCTATTTAAACTTTTTTTTTTAATTTCATGGGTTCATTCCTTTTTTTTTTTTAATTTGTTGTTGGTATTGACTTGATTCAACTAAAATCAAGAATTAATGTTTTCATTACAATATTATATATATGTTACACATGACATTTTTAGAAAAAGAAAATGTTTTAGTAAGAAAATATAGAAAAAATATTACATTTAAGCTCAAAAAGGTAATTAGTTAGTTATACAAGATTATTAGTTTATTTCATAAAATAAAATAACGCGTGATGTCATTAAAAATTTTAAGACATGAATTTTGTAGGCTTATATATATATATATATATATATATATTAATTTATGTTCAAACTTTTAATTAAAATTAAAAAATAATTAGAATAATAATTATATAAAAACATAATTGTAATATTAAATAAAATTTAATAAATACCTAAATTATTGTATCTTTCAATCAATTTAAAAGACGTTTACTTTTAATTGAACATATTATCCTTTATACACACCTAAAGTATCGTATCTTCCAATCATTAATATTTTTATTCTAATTAAAAAATGTTATCTTTTAATTTAAAACATAATTTTGCGATCATAATCTTCAAATCATTAATATGTATTTAATTTATAATGATTATATAAATGTTGCCCATGATATTTCTAGAAAATGAGGAATTTTTGTTAGAAAATATAGAAAAGATGATACGTTTTAGGTAAAAAAAAAAGGTACTCGATTAATTATTAGTATTTAAATATAAAAGGAAATTGATTAGTTATTAAAGGTAACATGTTTTACATACAAAAGAAAAAATTTATTAGTTATTAGTAATTATAAATAATTAATAAAGGGTAATTAAGTAATACTATAAATTATTAAGTTCGAAATTTTGGATATATCGAACCCGAATTTTCGGATTTAGGTTTTGATTTAAATTTTAAACCCGAAATAAATTCGATTTGGATTTAAGTTGTACCGAACCGATATCCGATCCGAAACCCGATCCAATATCGAAACCCAATATTAAATATATTAATTGTATTTATATAATTAAAATATAACGTGCTATCCATATATTACATATTTTTTAATGTAAAAAAAATTATAATAAATTAATATTAAATTAAAATCAGTCAGGATTATATATAAATTCAATATTAAAGATTTTTCCAATTTTAATTTTCCATTCTTTTGCTTTACAAATAATAATAATTACATTATATATTATGGATTAATTTTCATAACTATATATACGAGGCAATCATAATTACCACTAAAACTAAATTAATCATATTTTTCTCATCCTAATTTTCTTATCTTGGTTACTTAACAATTTTTTTGAAATACAAAATTTATTTTATTTAGTACATGCATAAATTAATTATTTTTTAAAGTGATAAAATATTTACTAACTTATTAATCTTTTAATTTAATGTTAATCAAAATTATACTATTATATATTACGAGCTAATTTTCATAAATATCAACTACAATCATACTATAATATATAGTTATATATTACGGATTAATTTTCATAAATACTTATTAATTAATTAATCACAAATTTTGATTTGAATCAATTACAATTATATCATTATATATTGACACATCTATTCTTTGCACTATGTATAGAGTCATTTTTCAAAATTATGTATTTATCAATTGATTTTAATATAGATATATTTATCTTAATACTCGAGTCTATTTTATCTATATTATATAATATAGTAGTTTAATATCTCAACTTTTCGGTCTACAATCATAAGGTGCAATCAAATTTGAATAAATCTACTATTATTGAATTAAAAGTTTTAAAAATTGAAAAATATTTACCACACTATTCTAAATACACGTTCAAAATGAATTTTAAACTAATTATTTTTAACATTTTACTTATCAATTTTTTTAGTTATAAAATAATTAAATGGGACGGACCTAACAATATATTTGAATTATTCAAAATACTAAATATACTCTCAAATAATATTAGACATTATTTGGTGTATAAATCATCACATTACAGAATAAATGAAAATATTGTCTGCGAATATTTTCATAGCAAATTGGTAAACTCAGCGCAACAATTCTTAGTAATCATTATTTTTTTGATAGATAATTAATTTATCAATAAAAAGACATACAATATCTACAAAAATAATCAAAAATTTCAAATTCTATTATAAATCGCTATTTTTTATAGGTAATTAATTCATCAATAAAATGTCATACAAAATCTACAAAAATAATCAAGATTGGACAAACACATAATAAAATAGATTATATCATGGTTTCTATCATCCAAACTACAATCGTTGATCAGATCTTAAATTGTGGTATATCACTCGATTATATCACTAAAATTTATAGCTTTTTTGACGAAATAATCCAACAATTTATTTTAATCGTGAGGAAAATATATATATGATTTGTTAGAACGTATTCGAACAACCGACCATAGCCACGATTCTATACTATTCAAATCAATGAACCAATATAATAAAATCTTGTATATCTAAGATTCCGGATGCCAAAATAAAAGAATCCATTCTTACAAAAAGAAAAAAAAAACTCAACATATGGAAAGAAAAATTCACTAACAGGGTACTAGATTCTCAAAAAAAAAAATATTTTATTGAAAAATAAAGTAAACTCAAAGAAAAGAAACGGAAGTTATCATTCACAAGGACAAAGTACAAAATTCAATATATCAGTAGATAAAACCTACCAAAAGGGTACTAGACACTCAATAAAAAGATATATTTTATTGAAAAATAAAGTAAACTCAAAGAAAAGAAACGGAGGTTATCATTCACAAGGACAAAGTACAAAATTCAATATATCAGTAGATAAAACCCACCAAAAGGGTATAGACTCTCAATAAAGAGAGATTTTTATAGAAAAATAGAAGTAAAATAGAGGAAAACAATTAAGGGGGCTTATCATCAACCAAAACAGATGTCAATCCCTAAACTTTAGTTTAGTATTTTTGGGGAGAGGATGAGAGAGAGGAACGGTTACAGCCTTCGTTATAAAAATAAATATTATTGATAACTAGATAGGTCAATACATAATTTATATTGTTCTAATAAAAGATGCCCTTTTTAATTTTGTATTCTTGAATTATATTAATAGTATTCAATTCCCATATCATGATCTAATAACAGACATATCGAATTCGTTGGGTTGGTTAATAATATTTATTTTTAATATCAACAAAACTTTAAATATAGGTAAAAAAAAAAACTTAATAACTTGGTAGATAGATTCTAAACAAAGATATTTATTAGTTTTCTTTAGTTTAAACAAAACAAATGTATCGGGTTTCAGATCAGATATCGGTTTGGTACAACTGAAATCCAAATCCAAATTGAAACTACTTAGGGTTTAAAATGTAATTCCAAACCTGAATCCAAAAATTCTGGTACGGTATATCCAAAATTTCGGGTTTTGGATCGAGTAACGTTAGATGGATTAATTTGCCACCGCTATTTATGGGTAAAAGTAAACTAATATTTAATATACTATATTCTAATAGGAAAAAATAAAAAAATCAACCTTCAAACTTCCAAAGTGAATATACACATTTTAAGTTTTCATTAAAAACAAGTTGAGGGCAATCACCATAAACTATAACATGCATATCTTACTGATAAATGGATTTTATATCCATTTAGAGCATTCTAAATCGGCTTAAATTGATTGCTTTGGCCTCAAGTTTGTGGTAGTTTTGATGTGTTTTGATTAATTGTGCAGGGTTGAAGAAATGTCGATTAAAGGTGTAGTTTCCGTCATTTTTTGAGTTGATTTATGATATGGAATGAAGAATGGAGGCTAATGTCAACTACCAAGAAGTATACAAGTCATTAGAGATTAAAGACGGAAGCTCATGCAAAAGGAACGGGAAGAAAAAGCTGAAAAACGAAGAAAAATTAGTTCCCGCAGATTGAGGCCGAGCTGAGTGATTAACTGGCGCACTCAGCGCCATTTATGGCAGATTGGAGCGGCGCTCTCAGCCCCAACCGCAATCTCAGCATCGTGGTGCGCTGGGGAAAATCAGCCAGAATTTCTGATTCTTGTTTTGGCCATATCTTGAGTTCTAGAAGTCCGTTTTGGACGATCTAACAGTCCACGCGAAGCTAACGAGATTCTCTATCATTTTAAAGTGGTCCAGATGTCAAAACACGACTGGAACGGTCCAGAAATACTGAAGAAAAGTCAGCTACGAATTTTCCTTCAAAACAGAATCAGTTTAGGAAACGTATTTTGCAGAATTTTATTTTCACAAGGAAATTGCTATAATTCCTACTTCAGATCAGTATGGTAATTGTACTGAATGGCTAGAACATTCTAGAACCAGTCTTGAGCATGGAATTTGCAAATCTTATCCCGTTTAAAGATGGAAATTGCTGGTCTTCTATTCCAACTCTAATATGGTAATTGATTGATGGAGAGGCAACTTGGGGCTATAAATACACATCTTGGGGGACAGAAAAAATAGACGATTAGATATCAATTACTTAGGATTATTTGTATCTTTTTATACTTTGTTTTTATCATGGTTTCATCAGATCCCATGATGACGAGAGGTTCAATTATGAACTAATCGTTGTCATGGAATTCTAACGGATTTATCTATGTAGCTTAGTAGTTTGATTGATTTAAAGATTTGTGTGTAGTGAATTCTTGATATCCTCGTATGGTTGTGATTCATGTGTTTAGATGCGTCATGAACATCTAATTTGTTAATCTCTTGTGAAGCGAGAGTGGATCTTGAGATTTAGAACTTGCCATACTAGCATAGGATAGGTTGATGTTTTAACATCATGATTTGTGGCGTAAATTGAGATATTATACTGCCCTATGTGATCTTAATAGACAACTTGTTCTTCAACCGTTATGTTTTCAAATCTTATAGAGATATAGGGTCTAAACATAATTGGTGTCTATTCATCTTCTATCTCTTTTGTGGATGTATGATTAGTTTGGTGTTTGTATACCGAGAGGTAGCTTATACTTGTTCCGTGTTGTCTGATCAGATATCATAACCATCACATGCATTGATTAAATGCATCAACTCTAAGCGAAGTAGTTAATGAAGTTAGGTTCCCATGTTTTCTCTTGCACACGTAATTAGAATTCAATTCTTGTTAGTTTGTTAATTCTTAGTTTTATTAATTTGTTTCTTAGTTAATTATAGTTAATTAAAATCTTGTTATTTGTCTTAGCAGTGCATAATAACCATACATTGTTGCATAGGTACAAAACTGAATTAAAACCATAACCAGATCTCTGAGGGAACGAACTCAACTTTATTCTATATTACTTGTGACCACGTACGCTTGCGTTTTTTAGTGCAAACAAGTTTTTGGTGCCGCTGCCGGGGATCATCGGTGTTTTATTTTTGGTTTATGTGCTTGTCAATAGTGGTCGTTAGCGTTCACTGACTCGGATTTCTTATCTATCTTGTTTAGTTCGGTGTGTTTCAGGTACTTAAATGTTTGAAGATGGCATGCGAGGAGTTGCCGTGGTGGGCATATTCAAGGACATCCATGCCTCAACAATGTGAGCGGTGTTTGGGCGTTCATGATCCCTCACAATATTGTTACTACGAAGGAGTTGATCCATATGTCACCTATGAGGAACAACCATATTTTTCATACCATCCTCAACAGTACCAGCAAGATGTTCCAGATAGGTCATATTTCTTTGGAAGTGAAGAGTTTCAACATCAGCAACCTACTCCTACTTTTCAGTCAGATGAGGTTGATGTTATGGAGGATATTAGGATACTTGCAAAGAGTTATGAGGAGTCTACCAAATCTATGGGGACACTACTTGCTCAAATTTTGAGTGCCTTGGAACAAGAGAAACAACAATGCATATTAGAGGCAATTCCAGAAAATAACGGTGACTTGGAGCAAGGTACTGCATGCTTAATTGAAGAAGACAAATTCCAAGGTGAGGTGAGCGTTCACAAGTCATGTGAGGAATTTGATCATGCTGGTGAGGTGGATGCTTTGGAAAGGGCACTATTTGGGACAGACACTGTTGAGCTGCACAAATTTCAAAAATTGGTATGTGCGTACCAAGAGGCTGAAGAACATGGGAAAGATACAGGTCTTCTACTTGACTCAGAGTTTAAAAATGGAGGTAGCGCATTAGAGCCAATGGAGGAAGTTCTCTTTGAGGAACCAAAGGCTTCAGCAACTTACATTTACCCTCCTCCATTATATTCAAGCGAAGCCCGCGAATGTGTGTTGTTCTACAAATTGACAAATTTTGGGTCAACAGATGAAGGCATTGGAATTGGACATAGTTGTTATACGAATAGGCCAAGCGAGGAGAAGGGGTAGAAAGTGTGCCGCCGTGATGACGATGAAGTCTCACGAAGAGAGGACCAGGCAAACTATTATCATCCTTAATGGAGGCTTGGAAGTAACGTCAAGCTATTGACGTTAAAGAAGCGCTTCTTGGGAGGCAACCCAAGCATTGTTGTATACTGGTATGTTTTCTATTTTCCCTCGTATTTACTTCCATTCAATGAGGACATTGAATATTTTAAGTTTGGGGGTGGTTTGAGGGATAAGTAGTGTATATATATGTGATTGTTAGTCATTGTGTTCATGTAGGATTTCATGCTTTGCATATTAGTATTAGTAAATTATGCATTTATGTTCGTGATATCTACGTTTATTTCATACAGGACATTCTATTTTTATATATCATGTGAGTTCATAATAGTTTGCATTTGCACCCATGCTTGATAGGAATTTTGTGCTGTTGACGCTTTTTGATTGAGAAGTGATATGCTTTGTTCTTGTGCACACACATACACTAGTAAGTTGAAGCTAGTAGACTTATTGAATGTTGAAAGTAATTAGAAGGACATGAATATGTGCAAGATGATTTAGTTTGCATTCTTTGAATACAAGTAGGTGCATTAAAGAGATTTTTGCTTGGGATTGAGTATGTTTTTCCCGCCAAGTGAGCTTTTGAGCCTTATTGCATATTTGTTGTAAATTATTCGTTTGCTTGAGTGTCCACGGATTGTTTGCATTGCTAGAAGTTGTTTGAGATCTTTCTTGAAACGCATGACATTATTTGATGATTAAAATGATAAAGGCATTTAGGAATAACCGCATATTTTCCCATATTACCACACCATGTTTACATGATCAATTAGTTAACCCGTTGAGCTTAATCCTATTTTTTCGGTGACATACCACATTACTTGCCTAGACCTTTTTCTTGTATTGGCCTTACATTAATTTGAGCTCACATTGTCAAAGGCTAGTAGAGTGCTTAAGGGAGTAATAAGATGTGCAAGAAAGGGTTTATTGTTGGTCATAATTTTGGGGGAAATATTGAAATTTGGTTTTGGTTGTTGATTGATAATCGGCATGTGTAATAAAATCGTGGGATCATTGTTATTGTCTATATTATTTGTGCTTTAGCTCTCAAAAAAAAAAGAAAAAAAAGAGAAAAAACAAAGTTATATTATGAGATCATATTTGTGTTATTGTGATCCTACTTTAGTCGACTAGTCGAGTGTTTTTGTTGGAAGAAAAATAGTAAAAGTATGTGGGGGAAAAATAGGTGGTTGTGTATGATTCATCATGGTACTTACTAGCTTTTGACACTTCACCTGTTTTGGCTTATTTGACATACCTTGTCCCTAGCCCCGTTACAACCCAAATAAAGACCTTTTGATTATCGTCATTGATGTATGTTGTGTTAATAGTTAGATTGATACCAAATGTCAAGCATGCTTATGATTTTGTTGGAATTGAGTGATACACTTACCCTTGTTCTTGAGTGAATATTCTTTTGTCAGTGGATTGTGAGTGTTTGCTTGTTTTTGCGTATGAGATCCCGAGTTTTGTCTCAAAGATGTACTTTTGTAGGCTTAGCATGTTTACTAACTTATTCTTACACTTGACATGGACTTGTGAGAACTTATGCATGTTCATTGAGTAGACTATGTGAATACTTGCACTTTCGACACCAAGACATTGCGTATTTACTTTGATTCTTAAGTTGATATGGCATGAGAGGATTTGAAGGTATGGTAGGATATTAGTCGTAGTTGTAATTGCATTTTCATATTAGTTGCATTCATGCATTGCATTGGATTTTGTGGGTACATTCACTATAGGCCCTCACGAGACCTTACTCGTCCACTAGGGCTGCCTAGGGGTTTAAAGGGCTTGTTGCATATGCCAAATGCAACCGTGGTCACCTACGGAAGTGGTACTAGTTAGTTAGATAGTTTGTAATTGTTTATGCTTGAGGACAAGCATCGGTTTAAGTTTGGGGGTGTGGTAAATGGATTTTATATCCATTTAGAGCATTCTAAATCGGCTTAAATTGATTGCTTTGGCCTCAAGTTTGTGGTAGTTTTGATGTGTTTTGGTTAATTGTGCAGGGTTGAAGAAATGTCGATTAAAGGTGTAGTTTCCGTCATTTTTGGAGTTGATTTATGATATGGAATGAAGAATGGAGGCTAATGTCAACTACCAAGAAGTATACAAGTCATTAGGGATTAAAGACGGAAGCTCATGCAAAAGGAACGGGAAGAAAAAGCTGAAAAATGAAGAAAAATTAGTTCCCGCAGATTGAGGCTGAGCTGAGTGATTAACTGGCGCACTCAGCGCCATTTATGGCGGATTGGAGCGGCGCTCTCAGCCCCAACCGCGCTCTCAGCATCGTGGTGCGCTGGGGAAAATCAGCCAGAATTTCTGATTCTTGTTTTGTCCATATCTTGAGTTCTAGAAGTCCGTTTTGGACGATCTTACAGTCCACGCGAAGCTAACGAGATTCTCTATCATTTTAAAGTGGTCCAAATGTCAAAACACGACTGGAATGGTCCAGAAATACTGAAGAAAAGTCAGCTATGAATTTTCCTTCAAAACAGAATCAGTTTAGGAAACGTATTTTGCAGAATTCTATTTTCACAAGGAAATTACTATAATTCCTACTTCAGATCAGTATGGTAATTGTCCTGAATGGCTAGAACATTCTAGAATCAGTCTTGAGCATGGAATTTGCAAATCCTATCCCGTTTAAAGATGGAAATTGCTGGTCTTCTATTCCAACTCTAATATGGTAATTGATTGATGGAGAGGCAACTTGGGGCTATAAATACACATCTTGGGGGACAGAAAAAATAGACGATTAGATATCAATTACTTAGGATTATTTGTATCTTTTTATACTTTATTTTTATCATGGTTTCATCAGATCCCATGATGACGAGAGGTTCAATTATGAACTAATCGTTGTCATGGGATTCTAACGGATTTATCTATGTAGCTTAGTAGTTTGATTGCTTTAAAGATTTGTGTGTAGTGAATTCTTGATATCCTCGTATGGTTGTGATTCATGTGTTTAAATGCGTCATGAACATCTAATTTGTTAATCTCTTGTGAAGCGAGAGTGGATTTTGAGATTTAGAACTTGCCATGCTAGCATAGGATAGGTTGATGTTTTAACATCATGATTTGTGGCGTAAATAGACATATTATGCTGCCCTATGTGATCTTAATAGACAACTTGTTCTTCAACCGTTATGTTTTCAAATCTTATAGAGATATAGGGTCTAAACATAATTGGTGTCTATTCATCTTCTATCTCTTTTGTGGATGTATGGTTAGTTTGGTGTTTGTATACCGAGAGGTAGCTTATACTTGTTCCGTGTTGTCTGATCAGATATCATAACCATCACATGCATTGATTAAAGGCATCAACTCTAAGCGAAGTAGTTAATGAAGTTAGGTTCCCATGTTTTCTCTTGCAGACGTAATTAGAATTCAATTCTTGTTAGTTTGTTAATTCTTAGTTTTATTAATTTGTTTCTTAGTTAATTATAGTTAATTAAAATCTTGTTATTTGTCTTAGCAGTGCATAATAACCATACATTGTTGCATAGGTACAAAACTGAATTAAAACCATAACCAGATCTCTGTGGGAACGAACTCAACTTTATTCTATATTACTTGTGACCACGTACGCTTGCATGATTTAGTGCAAACACTTACTCTAAGAATGGGATATACTGGATATGTTTGATTGATTAATAATGTTTATTTTTCCATAGTAAATCAATTTACTAATAAAAGAATATACAATTTCTAAAATGATATTGAACAAATACATATGAAACTAGATTAGAAGAAAGTTTCCTTTATCATTACTACGTTCTTTTAATGGTCTTACATAGTAGAAGATCCTTTCTCACATTGCTGAAACATGCAACCTTTTTTTTAGAAACACTCTAATGACTTATAGCGATCGTGAGAAATAAGTGTTTATGAATTTTCAATATGTATTCAAAAAGTTGATCTTAACCCATACAAATTTTTTGTTTGAAATTAATATGATGAAATTCTAGAAACCCATAATACTGCACATTTAAATATACCAAATTTCCAAAAGAACAAAACTTAAAATATGGGTAAAAAACTTATGAACTTGATAGAAAGATTCCGAAAAATGAGAAAAATCAAATAAAAAATAAAATTAAGAAAATACAAAAAAGAGGGGTTTAGAACGTTTCACGGGGGATGTGGATGTTATGATAATCGCTTGATAATATAAATATTATTGCATTTGGTATAAAATGACGAATAAGTAATTCTATACTTAAATTAATTATATTCTCATGAAATTTTCTTTTTTCCTAAATAATGATTAAAATAATATATTTATATTAATTAATTAATTTTATCATTCAGTGTGTAGCATGGGTAGAACGCTAGTACACATTCAAAATTAAGGTTATATGAACTTTAAAATTAATCAATTATATTTAAAAAGCTAGATTCAAGAAATTAAAATATTAAAATGAATTTTAAACCAATCATCTTTAACATTTTACTTATAAGTATTTTTTAGTTATGCAATAATTAACGGGACAAAAAAATTGATTTGACAATATATTTGAATTATTCAAAATACTAAATATATTCTTAAATAGTATTGGACATTATTTGATGTATAAAGTATCAATCAAAAAATAAAATTCATTGCAAAGTCAATGAAATAGTGAATATTTTCATATCAATTGGTCAACTCAGCGCAAATTTTTTTATAAATCATTATCTTTTTGATGGATAATTAATTCATCAATAAATGGCATACGCCATCTATAAAAATATACAAATTTTCAAATATTCAATAAAATGGCATACGATATCTATAAAAATATACAACTTCTCTTATAAATCACTATTTTTTATAGGTAATTAATTTATCAATAAAAGGTCATACAACGTCTACAAAAATAATCAAGATTGGACAAACACATATTAAAATAGATCATATCAAGGTTTTCTTCCTCCAAACTACGATCGTTGATAAGATCTTAAATTGTGGTACATCCCTCGCTTATATCACTAAAATATATAGCCTTTTTGGCGAGATAATCCAACAATTTATTGTAATCGTGAGAAAATATTTATCTGATTTTTCAAAATGTATTCGAACAACCGACCATAACTGCGATTCTATATTATCCAAAAATGAACCAATATAAAGAAAATCATGTAGATCTAAGATACCGAATGTCGAAATACAAGAACCTACTCCCATAAAGAGAAAGGACCAAACCCAATATATTGGTAGATAAAATCCACTAAAGGGTACTAAACTTTCAAGAAAGAGATAAATTTATTGAGAAACGAATTAGTAAAATCAAGGAAAAGAAACGGGAGTTATCATTCAAAAGAAGAAAGTACAAAATCCAATATATTAGTAAATAAAACCCACCAATGGGGTACTAGACTCTCAATAAAGAGAAGTATTAATTGAAAAATGAAGCAAAATCAAGGAAAACAATAAAATGGGGCTTATCATCAACCAATACGTTGATGATAACCCATAAACTTTAGTTTAGTATTTTTTGAGAGAGGAGGGGGAGAGAGAGAAACGGCTACAGCCATCGTTATAAAAATCTCTATTATTGATAACTAGATAGGTCGACATATATAAAATTATATATTTCTAATAAAAGGTGCCCTTTTTAATTTTGTATTCTTAAATTAAAGTAATAGTATTCAATTCTTATATCATAATCTAAGAGCAGACATATCGAATTTGCTTGGTTGGTTGATAATATATATTTTTTAATATCAACAAAATCTTAAATATATGTAAAAAAAACTTAATAACTTGGTAGATAGATTCTAAACAAACAGAGATATTTTTTAACAATAAAAACAATTTTTTTTTAAAAAAGAGTGCTATATTTTATGTACTTTAATCTTAGTTTTGGTTTGTAGCATCTCAACGTTGTTTTCAGTTATATAGTAACATAGTTAGATAACTTGGGCCGAGAGTAATATTACATGCATGTAACTGTTATATTTTTTCTTTTTGTGTTTTATTTTTGTTTTGTGTACCAAAAAATTCGTGTAGTTTAGTATCGTTTTGTGTTCGAATTTTGGGTACAAAAAAAAATAATGTCATTTTCATGCAAGATCCTGAATACACACGGCATGAATGTACCCAACACAAACGATTTGTTAGGTTTACGTAAGAAGTTTATTCAAATATATGTCGAAAAAATATACTCACTGTTAAAGGAAAATGAATTTCATGTTTTTAACTCGATAATTAAATTACAAGGACACATATATAATCATTTGATTACGTGTTTATATATTACACATTTGATTTTAGTTTCATGTACAGTTTTCTATTTTAACATGTTAATCAAATAAAAAGAAGATAAGTGATATTCATTATCAAATGTCTTATTTTACGCGTAGGGATGACAACGGGCTGGCTTCGGTCCGAATATTGTAAAATTCAAACCCATATCCAAATATTTTCGGATTTTAAAAATAAATCCAAATCAAAAACCAAATCCGTCGAGTTTCCGACTAGATCTGTTTTTTCGGGTATCCAAAATTAGTATTAATGTAGTCAAATTTAAAATAATTGAAGTAAGCAGTCAAATGTAACTTATTGTACGAATAGCCATACTAAGTAAAATTTAAAATATGGTAACTTTTTTTTTTTGTATACAGCACAAATGAACTTAAAATTTGGTTAAAAACTTATGAAATTGGTAGAAAAATTGTCAAAAAAGTGAGAAATCAAATGAAAAACAAAATTAACAAAAAATAAGATAGATAGGGATTTAGAATGTTTCAGTGGGGAATGCGAATGTTATGATAATTGTTTGATAATATTAGTGAAATTGGTATAAGTTGGCGAATAAGTATTTAATACTTAAATTAATTACATCCGAATGAAATTATCCTATTTTTTAAAACAATGATTAATATGTTCATATTAATTAATTAATAAATTTTACTATTCGGTGTGTAACACGGATAGGACGCTAGTTTACTTATTATAGCCTAGTGCTTAGTGTTTTTTATTTTTTAATTGGTGATACATTAATTAATTAGAGATTAGTATTTAATTTAATTTTTTAGCTTGGGCGGCACTTTTTCCAAACCAAAACCGGCACCCCCCCCCCCCGAAAATGAAAATTAAAGGCCCAATTTCCCCCTTAACCAAAATTACTAGCCCACTTCCCCCCTCTTCAGACACTTTCACTGAACTCCCTCTCTCACTCTCGCTCTCGCAGGGTGATAATTGGGATTTCACTTCTTAAATTAATTGGTAAATATCACTCTTATCTTCATTATTTAATTGCTCTTCTTCACTCTTCAATTAATTGCTTCTGTTTTTGATTTTCTCTTAGGGCCTATTTGGATAGGGGGTTACAAGAGGTTGGGTTGGGTTGGGTTAGAATGGGATGGGTTAGGTTGGGAAGGGATGGGTTGAACCCTTACCTTGTTTGGATGCAAGAGTTGAGTAATGAAGGGTTCAACCCTTACCTTATTTAGATGGAGGGTTAGGTTGGGAAGGGGTTATAATATAATTAATTATTATTTTTTTCTGAAATATTAATTTGGAAATATTTTTTTTCCGAAATGTTTTTCCAGAAATATTTTTTCTCGAAATATTTATTACGTAATATTTTTTCTCGAGAATTTTATTCGAAAATATTTTTTCGGAAATTTTTCGGGAAAAAATATTTTCGAATCAATATTTCCGAAAAAAATATTTCCGCACCAATATTTCGGAAAAAAATATTCCGAACCAATATTTCGGAAAAAATATTTCAGAACCAATATTTCACGAAAAAATATTCCCGAAATATTTATTCGAAAATATTTTTTTCCAAAATATTGGTTCGGAAATATTTTTTTTCCAAAATATTGATCCAGAAATATTTTTTTCCGAAATATTGGTTAGGAAATATTTTTTTCCGAAATATTGGTTCGAAAATATTTTTCCTGAAATATTGGTTCGGAAATATTTTTTTCCGAAATATTGGTTCGGAAATATTTTTTTCCAAAATATTTGTTCGAATATATTTTTTTCCAAAATATTGGTTCGGAAATATTTTTTCCCGAAATATTGGTTTGGAAATAATTTTTCCCGAAATATTGGTTCGGAAATATTTTTTTCCGAAATATTGGTTCGAAAATATTTTTTTCCGAAATATTTTTTCCGAAATATTTGTTCGGAAATATTTCCGAAATATTGGTTCGGAAATATTTCCATTGAGAATTTGTTATAACTTTTTTACTAATAATACCAATAGACTATTCGTTGGTAATCTGTTAGTAAATATAACAACGGAAGTTTCATTGACATTTGGTTGCTAATACCAATAGAATATATCCGTTAATAAGTCGGTTGGGTTATGGTTATTTGTAAAATAATAATTCTGTTACCGTGTGTTGGCATTCCGTTGTTAAGTTTAGTAACGAAAATAAATTTGTTGTTAGAGACTTACCTTTATACCAGCAGATTGTTTCCGTTGACATGATGTCTTAGTAAAGGATTTTCTTCACATGCCAACGGATATTTTTGTTATCATAACAGGATTTTTTTGTAGTGAAATCTCTGCCATATTATTATTTTGACTTTTATCTCTTTCTTACAAAGATTACCATCCTTTCCGTTTCAAACAATTGATTTTGGTTTTCATATAGGAGATAAAAATGTGGTGAGGCACAGAGTTTGACTAAACTCTACGTGTTTGCAGATTGTTACGCCATATTTTCGGTTGCCTCTAATAATCTCCCAAATTTCCAATATTATTAATTATTAATTCAGATTAATAATTATAACTTAATCGCTAAGATTTATCCTCTCCTTGAAACGAGGAAATAATCAATCTCAATCAATTAATAACGGAAAATATCTTCAAACGATATTCTTCAAATCAGGAAGATATCACAACGATAAGATTAAATCAGATAAAATCAGTAATTACCCAGATTAACGAAGTTTATCCCTAAAGTCTTTAAGGGATAGACACAAATCAATTTCACAGAACTACGTTGGCTTGATCCTTATAAATATAAGGTACGCAGGCATCTTGAAAAGGGATCCGACACATCTAAAAAGTCGAGACACCTCTCAAGTCCAGCCCCAAACATCCAAAATCCCAAATCCCCCTATTTTCATAATTTCGTTATTTCAACAACCTCCGAAATTTGTTATCACCAAATTCCTCCGTTAACAATTGGCGCTAGAAGGAGGGGAGTAATTTATTATCCGTGGAGGACGGGTAATTTTCAACCAAAAAAACAATGGATTTTGGGTTTATCAAACACGATGCGAGGGACTATGGCGGCTGCGATAACATCTTACGCATCAACGACGATGACAAGGGAATGGTTGATATGTACATCGATCAAAACTTTACAATGGGACCGCATGGAGTAAATAAAAATAAGGAGTTTTAATCCTGGAGAACCAAGAGGCGATCATGACAAAAAACAAAGGGGCTTGCCTGACAATTAGAATGGAGCCCGCGGAGCCAAGAAGTAACAGGGACAAAAAAAAACCGGAAGCAAAATTTTTGCTAGCAAAACAGTTGCAGCAGTGAAGCACGCACGATTCACAAGGAAAAAATTCTGCAGCGCTCGAAAATCACTCCGGCTCCTTCTAAAAAATTAAGATAAGTTTTCGTTTTTCTTAATTTTAATTTTTTGCAATTTCTTTAATATTTATGTCATGCATATTATATTTTTATTACTAAAATATTTGCGAGATATAAATTATTTTGGATTAAATATTTTATGCATGCTTAAATTAATATGTTTTTATTGCACATAAATTATGTCTTAAGTTTTTTATTTTTGCATATACTATTGCATCTTATATATATGTAAGAAAATTAATTTCAGATTTGCGGATTGAATTTGTCAAAAAAGAAGACTTTCCCTCATAATATTTTTGAAGACCCTTTGTGATGAGGTTATTTTTTATATATTTTCAGAAGACTTTTCGGGTATTCTTTATATTTTTAGAAAACCCTTTGGGTGTTTCTGATATTTTTTAGAAGACCCTTTGGGTGTTGCTGATATTTTTTAGAAGACCCTTTGGGTGTTGCTGATATTTTTTAGAAGATCCTTTGGGTGTTGTTGAAATTTTTTTTTAAAGATTTTTGGGTGTTGCTGATATTTTTTTGAAAGACCCTTCAAGTGTTGCTGATATTTTTTGGAAAAATCTTGGGATATTGATATGACTTTGGAAAGATGACCTCCTCTAAGGAGGGTCTCCCTTATTTTTTGTGTTAGACGACCTCCTCTAAGGAGGGTCTTCGTAATTTATATAAAAAAATGGTCTCCTTTGAGGAGAGTTAATGGAATAAACTTCGGGAAATCCACCTCCTGTGAGGAGGGATATTTCTGGAATGGGGAACGACCTCCTTTGAGGAGGGTATCCCAAATTACCAAAGTCCTTGCAAAAACCGTACTTCCGGGGGGGATGTCCGTACTTCCGGCTCCTCATCAAGGCACGAACTTCGGGAAATCCACCTCCTGTGAGGAGGGATATTTCTGGAATGGGGAACGACCTCCTTTGAGGAGGGTATCCCAAATTACCAAATCCTTGCAAAAACCGTACTTCCGGGGGGGATGTCCGTACTTCCGGCGCCTCATCAGGGTTCGAGCTTCGGAAAATCCACCTCCTGTGAGGAGGGTATTTCTGGACAAAAATGGTCTCCTTTGAGGAGAGTACTAATGATCTCCTTTGAGGAGAGTATTATAAAATTCTGAGGAAAATGACCCCCTTTGAGGGGGATACCCTCTAGAAGACATGGTAGATATGACATTTTCGACTGGATGTTGCTCAAAATGCTTTGCACGACTCTGCGAATAATGCTTTGATGGCTCTCCAAAATACATTTTCTTACACATACAAAACTTATTATTTACATATCGCATATTGTCTTATTTACATCTACATGTATATTACGGGCACCTTGGTGCTCCATATTATTTATTAATCTTCCTCTCCTAGCTGTTTCAGTGACTCAAGAAATTTGGAAGATCGAAGCATGCTTAGTTCTCCACTGAAGCAAGCTACACTGAAGAACTGGGGGGTAGTTGTTACGCCATATTTTCGGTTGCCTCTAATAATCTCCCAAATTTCCAATATTATTAATTATTAATTCAGATTAATAATTATAACTTAATCGCTAAGATTTATCCTCTCCTTGAAACGAGGAAATAATCAATCTCAATCAATTAATAACGGAAAATATCTTCAAACGATATTCTTCAAATCAGGAAGATATCACAACGATAAGATTAAATCAGATAAAATCAGTAATTACCCAGATTAACGAAGTTTATCCCTAAAGTCTTTAAGGGATAGACACAAATCAATTTCACAGAACTGCGTTGGCTTGATCCTTATAAATATAAGGTACGCAGGCATCTTGAAAAGGGATCCGACACATCTAAAAAGTCGAGACACCTCTCAAGTCCAGCCTCAAACATCCAAAATCCCAAATCCCCCTATTTTCATAATTTCGTTATTTCAACAACCTCCGAAATTTGTTATCACCAAATTCCTCCGTTAACACAGATAGTAGTTTTTTTTGTTACT
Organism: Saposhnikovia divaricata; assembly: GCA_036435485.1. NCBI lineage: Eukaryota > Viridiplantae > Streptophyta > Magnoliopsida > Apiales > Apiaceae > Saposhnikovia > Saposhnikovia divaricata. The sequence continues at coordinate 82,347,906 of CM071598.1, forward strand.
ATGTTAATGCTGTCTTTTATTCCAGCGCCTCAAATACATACTTTTCAGTGATGAATAGGTTCGTATTATATAATATCACTGCAGTTCTCCTTTCCAAAATCATCTACACTTGTGCATATGGCATGCAAAACATAGGCTTTGGTATCTTTAAAAGGGAATAGATAAAATTTAATTAGAAGTTCATTTTATCGCAATTTTTTTAATATGCTTGTAGTATAACTCACTGAATAAAAATATAGGGAATGTTTGGGGGAACTTTTTTTCAGAATAAGTCAACTTATTTTAAGACAAAGTTAGAGATTCTTAACTTTCCAATTTATTTTTGCAACTTATTAAATCTCAAACATACATTAAATACTTGTATAAAAAAATAAATTCAAAATAAAAAATTTTTACTCGAAAATAAGTCCATGAATCCGTAAAATAAGGTGAGGCAAACAGGCTCATATTCCTGTCTTGTTGGATAGTGGCAGCAAATTTAAGATACAGGTCATGCTTTGAAGATACAAGCGGCAAGCCTCTATATTTTTAAGCACAAGATTTGTTTAGTGTTTTAACTGATTTTTTACCATTTTAAAGTGTTAAGAGTGTCAATGCTTCTGCATTCCATTTAAGCTTAATGTATGACTATGAAAGACAATTGTGTAACACCCCCTTCCCTAAATAGAAAGAGATATTACCTATAATCCATAAACCTGCAAACAGAGCACTAAAATAATCTCTAAATAACGATTAAACAATCTAATAATCTCCAAAATTAAAATAAACCTCCAAATTACAGTTCAAACCAATAAATACGAAAACCACTCTGTAAATAAATAATCCAGTCTAAATAATTCTAGAAGTCCATAAATCCTAAGCAACGAAATAATGGGTAGCACTCCATCACACAGTCCCAGATCCCCCTAAGCACCTGCCAGAAAAAAAATACGGCATGAGCCAAACGCCCAGTACGGATTTGGAATACAATTTATAAAACAGAAAAATTGATATGAATATTTGACAGTTATAATACTAAATTTATTTAAAAAAAAATATGCATGGCTGAAGCAACGAGGGGTTAGGATATTTCATACCGAGATCAGAACAGATACATACATCATAGGGTACCGTAATGTATGCAACAAACCGGATAACGTGTACGGCATATACAACGTCACCGCCAAATCAAATCACAAATCAAATCAAAATCTGGGTGCACCCACGTATCCTGAAACAAATATCAAAATGCGCAAAAGCTCGTCACCTGAGCTATCAGAAGGATACGCCGTGACCAATCACACTGCCACGGAAGTGTCATGTCACTGGTGCCGCAATGACATGGCTGTAGTACCCCTACAGCTGGTTAACTCGGTATACCCTATATCGCTAAGGGTTCAAATAAAATACTTCACAAAATCTTTGAAACCACAATAAATAAATATTTGAACATTTCCACCAAATATATAATTTGCAAAATTTCAGAAAGTCACAGAAACAGATATTTAAATATTTTCAAAACAGATATAAAAATCACTTTCCAAAGTCAACGAGACAAAACATTTTTCAAAATCAGAATAGTCAAAACAATTAAAACCAAGTGAATAGATTTGAGAACAAAACAGATTTAATATAATTAATACTAAGATGAGTAGCGCTGAATAAAAGGAGAAAGAATCCGTACCTCGAAAATAGCAACTAAGAATACTAACGAAATCCGCAAATGATTCGCTAAACTCCCGTCCCGCGATCTAATTACAAAATATAATTTATAATTAAAATACATTTTTTTATATGATATTCAATTTATTGACATACTATACATTATCCATAGGCCAAATCATTCAATCTCGGTTTTATACTAATATACAAAGGCTCTGTATTTTAAATCCTAACATCCTAACATTGAATACTAGTTAGCCCCTTATTTTTACCCACTCATGCCACATGCTCATTAACGAACATGGCCACCTATGTCATTATAGTACTATATAATAATGACACCTGAAAATTGGATTAACATGGGTTTTAATATCTTGCATTTAACAAATTAAAAATCAAATATAAAATTAAGTCAACATAAAATGTATATATGCGGTCACGAACTTAATTATCAAACTAACATATAAATTAATATAAGATATAGTGGAACTATAGTATAATTAATAAAACTGAGTACTAATTTAAATATTTTTTTTAAAAAAAACTAATGCAGAAGGTGTGCAAAATCTATAATGCACTACATAAAGTATTAATATTAAATTAAAAAAAAAAACATTGTCTTGATCATAGTATTACAGAAGCTTTGTTATGACTCCAACTTATAACCACACACGCACATGGGCTTCCAATTACAGTAAATAAAATATTAATAAACACATTACAATAATAAAATAGAGACATGTAGATTTGCTATCATAAGAATTCATCACAAACAAATCAAATGAAATAGTAGTACCTGAATGTGTACGATCAAAACCTTATAATTATACTAACATATAAACCAATCACATCAGTACCTAGATAAAAACATAAATAAATTAATATGTACGTATAGACATGGTCTCCTGGTTATGAGTATGGTATACAGATGGGACATAATACATATAAAACATAAGATTTGGCTCTATGATTAATAAATCAATATAACGAAAAGATATTAAATAGCTTACTTGTAAATGATGTACTAGCACTAAGATCTCTCTCAATACCTTCTCTACTGCTTCTCCGATTTGCTAATGCTTGGCTGCTCTCGTCTTTTGTTTTATGAGGGATATGAGAAACGTGATGCGTTTATATATAATTAAGACTGTGGGACTCCTACTAGGGTTAAATACTGAAAAACTATTCCTATCCTTTTCCAAGCAATAAACTAAAATCGATTACTAATCATATTATTATTATTATTATTATTATTATTATTATTATTATTATTATTATTATTATTATTATTATTATTATTATTATTATTATTATTATCTAAAAGTCCTGTATATTACATATATACCCCCTTAAAAAGGATTCCGTTCCCGGAATCAAACGAAAACTAAAATCGTACCAGATTCGAATAAGTGCGGATATCTCTCACGAATAGACGCTTCTAGTTCCCAAGTAGCCTCTCTCTCAGAATGATTTTTCCACAAAACTTTCACAAATGGAATGGTATTCTTCCTCAAAACTCGCTCCTCTCGAGCTAAGATAGCCTCTGCTTCTTCCTCAAAGGAAAGATCCTCTCTAATCTTATGTAGCGGGTACTGAACTATGTGTAACGGATGATACTTATAGCCCCTCAAAACCGAAACATGAAACACATTATGTACATGCGATAACTGTGGTGGCAACGCAACTCTATAAGACACTTCTCCCACTTTCTCTATAATGTCAAACGGGCCAACATATCTCGGACTAAGCTTTCCTTTCATACCAAAGCGCTTAACACCCTTGCAAGGAGACACCTTCAAGAACACATGATCACCTGGTTCAAATCCACCAAACTTCCTATGTTGATCTGCATAACTTTTTTGACGCGAACGAGCCTCCTTTAAGCTTTCCTTTGCCTTCTCCACCTTCTCATTAGTGACTCTAACTAACTCTGGTCCTTCAATAACTCTCTCGCCAACCTCATCCCAACAAGATGGTGCCCTACACCTCCTACCATACAAAGCCTCAAATGGTGGCATACCAATACTCGCGTGCCAGCTATTATTGTACGCGAACTCAACAAGATATAAATACTTATCCCAATCACCTGTCCACTCCAAAGCACAAGCCCTCAGCATATCCTCCAATGTCTGAATCGTCCTCTCTGACTGTCCATCGGTCTGCGGATGATAAGCAGTACTAAAATTAAGCTTCGTACCCCAAGCTTGCTGAAATCCCTTCCAAAAACGTGATGTAAACCTCGTATCCCTGTCAGAAACTATCGACACAGGCACACCATGAAGTCTAACAATATCCCGCTGAAAAATCTCTGCCAACTCATGAACAGGAGTAGTCTCTCTAATAGGCAAGAAATGAGCAGACTTAGTAAGTCTATCAACCACCACCCATATAACATCATTCTTTCTAAAGGTCCTCGGCAAATGAGTCACAAAATCCATAGTAATGTTCTCCCACTTCCAAACTGGAATATCTAACTGCTGCAACAATCCACTAGGCCTCTGATGATCTATCTTCACCTGTTGACATATAAGACATTTTCCCACAAACTCTGCTATGTCTCTCTTCATTCCACTCCACCAAAAGTGCTTCTTCAAATCTCTATACATCTTGGTGGAACCTGGATGAATAGAGAATGAAGAACTATGAGCCTCAGTCAAAATCTCTTCACGAATCGCCACATCCGCGGGCACACACAATTTACTACCCAACCATATCACACCCTCATCATCAACACGAAAATATTTTTGCTTACCTTCTGCCACCTTTGATCTAATACCTTCCAATCCTGTATCATTCTTCTGAGCTTCTTTAACCCTTGAAACCAGATTTGGTTGCACCCTCAAACTCGCAATGCTACCATCTGATCCTCTAACATACAGCTCAATACCAAAGCGCTCCATGTCTGAAATAAGATGCGGCTGAGTAATGAGAGATGCAACACTCCCCAAGTTCTTTCTACTAAGAGCGTCTGCCACAACATTCGCCTTCCCTGGATGGTACTGGATATTAGCATCACAATCCTTAAGAAGTTCAAGCCATCTTCGCTGCCTCATGTTAAGCTCCTTCTGAGTAAAAATGTATTTAAGACTCTTATGATCAGTGAAGATATCACAAGTCTCTCCGTACAGATAATGCCTCCAAATCTTCAAAGCAAAGACCACTGCTGCTAACTCTAAGTCATGAGTAGGATAATTTACCTCATAAGGTTTAAGCTGCCTAGAAGCGTACGAAATCACCTTCCCATGTTGCATAAGAACACACCCCAATCCTCTCTTAGAAGCATCACTATAAACCTGAAATCCTCCACTCCCTGATGGCAACACAAGTATAGGAGCTGACACCAACCTCTTCTTTAACTCTTGGAAACTCTGCTCACGGTCATCATTCCACTCGAACTTAACACCCTTCCTCATCAGTTGAGTCAATGGCAAAGCTATGGATGAGAAACCTTCCACAAAGCGCCTGTAGTAACCTGCCAAACCCAAGAAACTCCTCACCTCTGTCACATTGCTAGGTCTCGGCCAGTTAGTGATAGCCTCGACTTTCGCAGGATCCAACTCAATCCCTCTAGAAGACACAATATGCCCCAAAAATGCCACCTGCTCCAACCAGAACTCACATTTTGAAAATTTTGCAAATAACTTCTTCTCCCTCAAGATCTCAAGCACAATACGTAAATGTTCCTCATGCTCCTCCCTGCTCCTCGAGTATATCAAGATATCATCAATGAAGACCACAACAAACTTATCCAAGTAATCATGAAAGACCCGGTTCATCAAATCCATAAACACCGCTGGTGCATTCGTCAACCCAAAGGACATCACGAGAAACTCATAATGACCATAACGAGTACGAAATGCAGTCTTCGAAATATCTTCTTCCCTCACTCGCAATTGGTGATAACCTGATCTCAAATCTATCTTCGAAAAGAATATCGCCCCTTGTAACTGATCAAACAGGTCATCAATGCGTGGCAAAGGATATCTGTTTCTGATAGTCACCTTATTCAACTCCCTGTAGTCGATGCACAACCTCATAGAACCGTCCTTCTTCTTCACAAACAATACCGGAGCACCCCATGGAGATACACTTGGCCTGATAAATCCTCTATCCAATAACTCTTGCAACTGCACTTTCAATTCATGCAACTCTAGTGGTGCCATTCGGTATGGCGCCTTAGAAATAGGCTCTGCACCTGGAACAAGTTCAATAGTAAACTCCACTTCTCTCTGTGGTGGCAAACCTGGTAGCTCATCGGGAAACACATCTGTAAACTCATTAACAACTGGATAATCCTCGATGTGAGGCTCATCCTTAGACGTATCCTTCACAAAAGCAAGGTAGCCATCACAACCCTTAGACAAAAGTTTACTCGCCTTTAGAGCTGAAATCATTTTAATCTCTCCTTTCGGTTGAGAACCCTGGTATACAAATTCTGGTTTATCTGCATCTCCAAAGATCACCCTCTTCCCCTGACAGTCAATTGTAGCTCGATGCTCACTCAACCAATCCATACCCAGAATAATGTCAAAGTCATGCATCTCCATCGGAAGCAAGTTAACCTTACAATTTCTCTCCCCAACAGCTATCGGACACTCTCGGTACACATCAGAAATAATAACAGAATTCCCCATCGGGGTAGCAATAGACATACGAGGATATAGTAATGAAGGTTCAACACCAAGATGACGAACAAACGATAAAGATACTACAGAATGAGTCGAACCAGTATCAAATAACACATAAGCATCACGTCTACCAACAAGAAGTGTTCCTGAGACAGTACCTGAATTAGCTGCTGCCTGATTAGCAGTCAATGCAAACACTCTGCCTGAAGTATTCTGCTGACTGCCACTACCACTACCACCTGCTCCTCCACCAGTGTTACGTGACGCGGTACAATCCTTTGCCCTATGTGACATGCTACCACACAAGAAACAAGCCCCGGTCTGTTTATAACAAGCTCTCCCTGGATGATGTCCACCACATGTAGCACAAGGAGCCACTGGAATCATATTGGGGTTGCCCCCATAAACTGAATAACGACTTTGCCCCTGTTGACGACCCTGCCACTGCCTAGGCTGCTGCTGCTGAAATCGCTGATTCTGATTCTGTTTCTGACCACCATACTGATTCTGACCATAAGCTGACTGAGTCCTCATATTCTGATGTCTTCCACGCCACTGTCCCTGCTGAGTACCCTGACCTCCATTCCACTGCTTACCCTGTACAAAACTCTGATCATCTCTATTCCGCTTGCGATCATTCTGGAACCTGTAAGCTCTATACTCTGTGCGCTCCTTCTCAATATCCTTAGCTGCATCTGCCACCTCAGCCACATTAGGAAACCTCAGTGAAATGATACCACCCCTCAGATTAGGCCTCAACCCCCATTTAAATTTCTCAGCCTGCTGTGCAGCAGTCCCTGCAACTGTCCCAGCAAATCCAGCCAACCTGATGAACCTCGCCATATAGTCAGTAATGCTCTCATCAAAATTCTGCGCAATAGAATGAAACTCCCTCAAGTAACCCTCTCTGTCTGCATTAGAAAAGTACTGCTCATAGAACACCTCCTTGAATCCCTGCCATACCAATGTCTCTGTAAATTCCTCTCCTCTAGTAGCTTTCATTCCTCTCCACCACCTCTGAGCATCCCCCTCCAACTTATACACAGCTAACCTGACCTTCTGAACCTCATCACAACCCAAGGCATCAAAAATCTTCTCAAGATGTACAATCCAGTTTTCAGCATCTATAGGAGTCGGCGCTGAATGAAAAGAATCCGGTTTCTGCTTAAAAAACCTCTCCAACCATGCAAATGGCTCTAACTGATTACCCTGGCCATCCTGATTGCCTTGGCCATTCTGATTGCCCTGACCATTCTGATTATTCTGATTTCCCTGACCATTCTGATTGCCTTGGCCATTCTGATTACCCTGACCATTCTGATTATTCTGATTATTCATATTTGCCATAGCTTGTTGTATACCGTTCGCCACTGCTTGTCCTAACATACTAGCTAGCTGAGCCGGGCTAACATTCAGGGTAGTTTGATTTTGATTTTTCTTAGGAGGCATCTACAATATAAGATTAACAAACGAATGAAGATCACAAGAATAGATAATCAGAAGCAGTTAAAAATAGATATCGAAAGGGTAAAGCAAGATGATATGAATTTTAAACAGAATACCCATCCTAACGTCTACCCAAACTCACAGGTCAACCTAAATAGGTTTTCTACAAGAAAGAACCTGGCTCTGATACCAACTTTGTAACACCCCCTTCCCTAAATAGAAAGAGATATTACCTATAATCCATAAACCTGCAAACAGAGCACTAAAATAATCTCTAAATAACGATTAAACAATCTAATAATCTCCAAAATTAAAATAAACCTCCAAATTACAGTTCAAACCAATAAATACGAAAACCACTCTGTAAATAAATAATCCAGTCTAAATAATTCTAGAAGTCCATAAATCCTAAGCAACGAAATAATGGGTAGCACTCCATCACACAGTCCCAGATCCCCCTAAGCACCTGCCAGAAAAAAAAATACGGCATGAGCCAAACGCCCAATACGGATTTGGAATACAATTTATAAAACAGAAAAATAGATATGAATATTTGACAGTTATAATACTAAATTTATTTTAAAAAAATATGCATGGCTGAAGCAACGAGGGGTTAGGATATTTCATACCGAGATCAGAACAGATACATATACAGATACATACATCATAGGGTACCGTAATGTATGCACCAAACCGGATAACGTGTACGGCATATACAACGTCACCGCCAAATCAAATCACAAATCAAATCAAAATCTGGGTGCACCCACGTATCCTGAAACAAATATCAAAATGCGCAAAAGCTCGCCACCTGAGCTATCAGAAGGATACGCCGTGACCAATCACACTGCCACGGAAGTGTCATGTCACTGGTGCCGCAATGACATGGCTGTAGTACCCCTACAGCTGGTTAACTCGGTATACCCTATATCGCTAAGGGTTCAAATAAAATACTTCACAAAATCTTTGAAACCACAATAAATAAATATTTGAACATTTCCACCAAATATATAATTTGAAAAATTTCAGAAAGTCACAGAAACAGATATTTAAATATTTTCAAAACAGATATAAAAATCACTTTCCAAAGTCAACGAGACAAAACATTTTTCAAAATCAGAATAGTCAAAACAATTAAAACCAAGTGAATAGATTTGAGAACAAAACAGATTTAATATAATTAATACTAAGATGAGTAGCGCTGAATAAAAGGAGAAAGAATCCGTACCTCGAAAATAGCAACTAAGAATACTAACGAAATCCGCAAATGATTCGCTAAACTCCCGTCCCGCGATCTAATTACAAAATATAATTTATAATTAAAATACATTTTTTTATATGATATTCAATTTATTGACATACTATACATTATCCATAGGCCAAATCATTCAATCTCGGTTTTATACTAATATACAAAGGCTCTGTATTTTAAATCCTAACATCCTAACATTGAATACTAGTTAGCCCCTGATTTTTACCCACTCATGCCACATGCTCATTAACGAACATGGCCACCTATGTCATTATAGTACTATATAATAATGACACCTGAAAATTGGATTAACATGGGTTTTAATATCTTGCATTTAACAAATTAAAAATCAAATATAAAATTAAGTCAACATAAAATGTATATATGCGGTCACGAACTTAATTATCAAACTAACATATAAATTAATATAAGATATAGTGGAACTATAGTATAATTAATAAAACTGAGTACTAATTTAAATATTTTTTTTTAAAAAAAACTAATGCAGAAGGTGTGCAAAATCTATAATGCACTACATAAAGTATTAATATTAAATTTAAAAAAAAAAAAAACATTGTCTTGATCATAGTATTACAGAAGCTTTGTTATGACTCCAACTTATAACCACACACGCACATGGGCTTCCAATTACAGTAAATAAAATATTAATAAACACATTACAATAATAAAATAGAGACATGTAGATTTGCTATCATAAGAATTCATCACAAACAAATCAAATGAAATAGTAGTACCTGAATGTGTACGATCAAAACCTTATAATTATACTAACATATAAACCAATCACATCAGTACCTAGATAAAAACATAAATAAATTAATATGTACGCATAGACATGGTCTCCTGGTTGTGAGTATGGTATACAGATGGGACATAATACATATAAAACATAAGATTTGGCTCTATGATTAATAAATCAATATAACGAAAAGATATTAAATAGCTTACTTGTAAATGATGTACTAGCACTAAGATCTCTCTCAATACCTTCTCTACTGCTTCTCCGATTTGCTAATGCTTGGCTGCTCTCGTCTTTTGTTTTATGAGGGATATGAGAAACGAGATGCGTTTATATATAATTAAGACCGTGGGACTCCTGCTAGGGTTAAATACTGAAAAACTATTCCTATCCTTTTCCAAGCAATAAACTAAAATCGATTACTAATCATATTATTATTATTATTATTATTATTATTATTATTAGGGCTTAATGATCCTATAGTTAACTATAGGAGAATTTTCTACAGTTAACCACTGAAATAAAGACACATCACATACTTTCCTAAATAAAAAGACACATCATTAATGCCCTTGCGGGGCCCTTATAAATAAAAGTAACAATCAAATGATTTTAAAGGTTAACTTTAGGAAATTCTCCTAAAGTTAACTGTAGGAACATTTTTCTCTTATTATTATTATTATTATTATTATTATTATTATTATTATTATTATTATTATTATTATTATTATTATTATTATTATTATTATTATTATTATTATTATCTAAAAGTCCTGTATGTTACAAATTGACTCATGTTAAATATGCCAATGTCACACAGTTGATTAATACTTACAGTTTTTTGTACTACGGCACAAGATCAATAACGTTTATTTTATTGCATTCTAATTTCTTGATCGATTATGCTTCTTTGGTTGTACGATAACAAAATTAAACTTGAAAAGAGAGCTGTCAGTTGCAAAAGACATCAAAATTATATCTTAAACAAGATTCTGTAAGTCATTTTTTAAGAACAACTATCTTTATGACCATGGAACTAGCTTGTAGCTGGGTTGATTTATTTTTTGGATTAGTGTACCAAAGCTTCAAATGCTTTTGTTCGTAGCGTTTTCGCTATGCATTAGCATAATCTTGAATCTTCACAATGAATTAAAGTACTGCATCAAACAGAGAACTACCATGATTTCTGAACAGGGAAAAACCCAAAAATTTTCCTAAATGAATTATTGTTGGTTTTATAAAAATTTAAAAATTACACAGTTCAGATTTAGATACAATTATTATAGAAAAACCTGCTCTTGTATTCTATAGGCAACTTTTTATTTAAATTACTGTAATCTTAGCCATTTTTTCAATTTGATGTTAAATTACTGTAATCTCAACCATATTTAAATTACTGTAAAAGGGTGTCAATATGAATGTGCTTTGATGGCAACCTTTGAATACAAATATGCGATTGATTTAAAGCCAAGTGAAACGGAGATCGAAAATATCCTATAACATGTTTCGACTGCATATGCACGATCCAAGACTACTGCCAGACAATGCATGCAGACTAAATCATATCCAGCTATGTACATCTACAAGAGCATTTGCTTATCAAGGTACATCTACAAGAGCCCTGCTTAACAAGGTACATACATCTTCAATGGGTCTTACTCCTCAACTACGAGTTCACAAGCACTCCTGCACACGTAGCAATCACCCTTACCGCAGTCAGCAATTTTCGATGGAGACAGATGACCATCGCAATCAGTAATTTTAGAGGGCGTGCATGCAATTCAACAAATGAGTAATTTTAGAGGGCGTGCATGCAATTCAACAAATGAGTTAGAGCGTGTCCATGCCTCGCACGGGCTATAAATCTTGTTCAAATTTAATAATCAACTAAATGTTTCAGTTTCTAATTTTGTTACTGTAAAGATTATAAGAAAGCATTGTATTTACTTGTTAATCTATAAAAATCTTAAATTATTAGAGATTATATGGGTTTCACTATGTCTCGAGATAATTTAAATTAATCCATTGTTTCAAAATAATAAAATAAGAACAAACTATTGGAAGAAACTGATACATATTCACATACTGGAAACACATTCATATACTACAAAATTTACTCAGACTACCAGTTAAAGTTCCACTGTTGATCACATCTTAGTTCGATTCTCCATCATTTGAATTATCCAAGAATGGACATATATACTACTTTATTAGTTTGTAAGCTTCAATTAAAAAAAAAAAAAAAAGTATCCCCAACCTTCCTAGCTAGATGGTAAGATAAACCAATACTAGTCGAATATTTTGATTTGCTACAACCATGCTGCATATACTGAACTAGCAAATTTGTATACAAAAACGGGAAAATATGAATCCTAGATATTCTACAAAGTACATCTACAAACAAGAAAAAACTGGAAACTGCATGCCTTATCTGGCTCGTCCTATAAAAGTCTTCAGGATGAAGCAATTACCTTCCTTCATGTGAAAACACGGAAGTCCGGACAACAGCATGAACCCCAGCAAATTTCAGGAGTCAAAACTTTTAGTACATCAAGGCTAGAGCTGCTTGCTCATATCTGGGCTCTTTCAGGGTCTTATTTATCCTGAGCTCTAATACTCAAAAGTATTTAAGATACTAACCCCCTACCAAGCCTGAACTCCAAACTAAAATTTAAATTCAAAATATTGCGTCTAGATGGTCTACTTCTCACCTGCTACAAACAGCAGTTTCACACAAGGGTAACATTCATTTCCTCCCCAGCTAAAGTAAATATTTCATCCACCCTGTTGAAAAAATGTGGACAAGTACCCATAGTCAATCAACATTTTAAAATCCAAAATAATGATGAAAAGAAAAAGACTTCTGCAATATTATGCAGTAAGTTCTTTTATTTGTACATTTGTAGCCTAGTAGTCGCATTCATAGAATTCATACAAATGTGAAATGCAAATATTGGGGGAATTTAGATGATTTTTATGCAAGTAATTTGGTATTAAAAACATATCCACATGTAAAGAAAAATAATTTTTTCTCTTCATCTAATTCAGGTTCATCTTTCTTATCAGAAAGCAGATATATTATTTACCTGTAATTATCTATATTCACATCTGCAAGCCAAGTTGTTAAGTACACCTGCAAGAAAAACACTCAGCTATTCAATATATTTATATTGATATTGTTCAATAAAATAGAGAAAGGAGGATAGATTTTATTCAGATATTGAATTGAGTTAGTAGTCAGAGTAAGTTAGAAGTTGTCAACCCTCCACATGGTATCATTATCGAAAGTTGATATTCTTTAGGAAAAGTATATTGTTATTCACTTGTATGGTTCAGGCATATAATCTATACTGGCTTATAATAGCTGAAACATTAAAAGTTTGGTCGGTTGGTCGGTCAGTCGGTACGGTATTTATATTTTTGTACTTCCACTTTAGTCCCTATTTGTTATAACTTCTTTTTTAGTCCATCATTCTATATAATAAAATAAAATAATAATACTATAATTACCAATAACAATTGTAATTAATTTCCTTTTTTAGGTAAAACATGTTACCTTTTTCTATTTTTCAATAACTAATCAATTTTTTTACAAGTGAAGCACATTAATTTTTTATATTTTATCTAGCTAAAATTTCTCTTTTTCTAAAAATACTACGGATAATTCAATTTAATAAAATAAAATAATAAAATTATAATATTAAAAACTAACTAATTACCTTTTTCAACTAAAACACATTACCTTTCTATTCTTTCTAATTAAAACCCATTCTTTTTCAATTATATCATGGGTAGTTTAATTTTAATAAATTTGAATATAAATATTATAATAACTAATAACTAACCAATTACCTTTTTCACCTAAAACATATCATCTTTCCTATATTTTCAAATTAAAATTCCTCCTTTTTGAAAAATATCGCGGGCAACATATATATAACTATTATCAAATCATATCATTAAAAATTTTAAGCCTGCAAAATTATGTATTAAAATTTTTAATTCAAATTAAAAAATAGTTCATATAATATTAAAGAAAATCCATGCCTCGCACGGGTTTTAAGCTAGAGTAATTATTATAATTACGTAATGGCTTTTTGTCATCTATAAGAGATTAAACTCAAACCTACTACTTTCACTCAAGTGACATCATCAAGCTTAATTTCTCCTCAAGTGGATTGCACTGCTGATAGTTTGACCTAAAGCCAGTTGTTTAATTATACAAATTTAGCTTTGTTATTATCACATGTTTAGGAAATAAACCTAATCTTCAACCACTAAATTAGCTATACATACATACAATCATGATTTCCCTTTGTTCTACAAATCTATTTGAGTTTGTTTGTACTGTAATATATTAACCAAATTTGTCAAAATTTATACATATATAGGCAGAATATAGAGAGATATTGAACACAAGAGGTGCAGTGATCTGTGTGTATATCTTATACTACTACTTCTGCTGCATTTTCTGTTATATTGTGTTGTTATTACAAGGGAGACTAAGCCTCTTTATATAGATAAACTTAGCTTCCTCCTTACACTAGATACTTGGTTGGTGAACTTGGTTGGTGGACTTGGTTGGTGAACTTGTCATTGCTTACCTCACTTCCTAGGTTATGTCATTGCTTACCTCACTTCCTAGGTTATATTTAACACGCCCCCTCACTCGAAATCCCATCTTCGGATGAAAGACCTATCTTGGGATTGAAGAGTGGACACTAGTAGCCCTTGAGCTTAATCTAAGCGTCCAACTATACCCATTTTTAGGATCGACCGATCTTGAGTTTATTGAGTCTTTTGGGATACCGGTTATCGAATTTTCGACCACACAGTATATTTTAGGCCGTCAAAAATACAGAAGATGCTGATGCAAGTGCTATAGTAGATAGCCACCTTATTAAGGGTTTTTCACCCCTTTACCACCGGCAAGGGCCTGACCTGAGTATGCAGGAGCAGCCCATGTTATTTTTGGATCTGGTTTGGGGGTCAGAAGTGTAAACAACTGAATCTAGACAGAATGTTACCATGGCAGAAAAACAAGACACCGAGACTAAAAAGCTTGAGTTTCCCTTGAAAAACCCTCAGCTTAAATGAAAAGGCTCCACTTTAATAAAAACCCTCCTGAATCTGGACAGAAGTTCCCTTAAGAACTTGAGTTTGAATGGCTAAATGATTGAAAAATCAAATCTGGGCAGAAAATGACACAAGTTCCCTTAAGAACATTGATTTTTTAACAAGAAAAAACACTGATTTCTCTATATAAACGAACCCGCTTTGATACCATGTCAAGATTTATACATATATAGGCAGAATATAGAGAGATATTGAACACAAGAGGTGCAGTGAACTGTGTATATATCTTATACTACTACTTCTGCTGCATTTTCTGTTATATTGTGTTGTTATTACAAGGGAGACTAAGCCTCTTTATATAGATAAACTTAGCTTCCTCCTTACACTAGATACTTGGTTGGTGAACTTGGTTGGTGGACTTGGTTGGTGAACTTGTCATTGCTTACCTCACTTCCTAGGTTATGTCATTGCTTACCTCACTTCCTAGGTTATATTTAACAAAATTTGATATATATTTACTAAAGTTTTAAAATTATCGAACCTAATAAAGAAACGTATCCAAAAAAAAGTGACACTATTCGATTTTAGTGGAAAGGTTAAAGTAGATCTAGCATAAAACTAACTAAAGCATCACCTAATTTACAATTGAGAAAACTAGGCCCGAGGTTGTCCTCTCCTGAGGTTAAGACATTTGCAATACAAAATTAAAACGATAAACTTGGAAATACAAATCAAAACCCATGCATTCACAAAAATACCCCTGATGTTATACTTATCATTCTTTTAACCTCAGGTAACAACCCTAAGGTCATCCTAAGGACAACAACCTCTATACAATTTAGCATGTCAACGAAGGTACCACGTTATATTTGAAGTGGGACTCCAGTTGTGGAACTGATAGACTAGATTGTATAAGAATTCAGATGGTGGTAGTACCTGTAAAACATCTTCATCTAGCTGGTGTTGGTGTTCCACTTGCAGCTTTAGTTTATTTGGTCCTCCACACTCCAGCTTTGGAAGAAGTGGTGCACAAGCTTCTGTGGAGTACAAATTGCATTTACTCAAGTCATCAAACTCGCCAGAATAGAGTTCGATCAACCAACACAATTCAATATTTTGTCGAACATCCTCCTCGTTACTAATGGAGATGAACTCCATAACAAGCAGCCGCTGTGGTTTCATAGCAACAGATTCAACACCGCAAAAGACAACAAAATTATAATAATAAATGACTAAAGTGACCAAACCACTTTGCACATGAAACAATAAATTCTTTGAGCCACCAACCAAAGGTGCAATATACCTTTAAATGAAGTTCCAGAATAAACATATGTATGAGCTCCTCTGCTAGTTT
Organism: Saposhnikovia divaricata; assembly: GCA_036435485.1. Lineage (NCBI taxonomy): Eukaryota > Viridiplantae > Streptophyta > Magnoliopsida > Apiales > Apiaceae > Saposhnikovia > Saposhnikovia divaricata. The sequence continues at coordinate 82,364,063 of CM071598.1, forward strand.
CTCTGTAATAATAACGAGAATGCTCATCAAGGCAAATTGATCAAAATAGTAAGTTTTTAAGAGTGATGAGCTAGTTTCGAGATAATGTTCTAGAATTATATTCACACTACCAATTTAGAGAAATTAGACATAATGCATTCATTGTAGTGACAAATAAAATTATGCCTATCTTTTCCATCGCACTTTAACTGTAAGTAATTGTGCATATTAAGTCATTGGAATGTAATACACTAACATGGAGAACTAGTAACAGAAGCTCTAAAGTACTTGCCCGTACTTACAATTGAGGAACATACCAAAAGAGGAAATTGACCAGAATGTAAAGGCCGGGATTCCCCCACCATAATAATAATAATAAATGACTAAAGTGACCAAACCACTTTGCACATGAAACAATAAATTCTTTGAGCCACCAACCAAAGGTGCAATATACCTTTAAATTAAGTTCCAGAATAAACATATGTATGAGCTCCTCTGCTAGTTTCTCTGTAATAATAACGAGAATGCTCATCAAGGCAAATTGATCAAAATAGTAAGTTTTTAAGAGTGATGAGCTAGTTTCGAGGTAATGTTCTAGAATTATATTCACACTACCAATTTAGAGAAATTAGACATAATGCATACATTGTAGTGACAAATAAAATTATGCCTATTTTTTCCATCGCACTTTAACTGTAAGTAATTGTGCATATTAAGTCAATGGAATGTAATACACTAACATGGAGAACTAGTAACAGAAGCTCTAAAGTACTTGCCCGTACTTACAATTGAGGAACATACCAAAAGAGGAAATTGACCAGAATGTAAAGGCCGGGATTCCCCCACCATCACCAACGTCAGTAGTATCCACAGAAGAATTTGAATATTGTAGAATTGAGCTATTGTCAACCCCTTTAAGGAAGCATCTCATGGAAGCACCAGTATTCACCATTTGATTCACTATAGCTACCTGTAGATATATACAAAAATGAGGACACATGTTTTTCCTTCTAAGCAACCGAAATTATGACTTACAGCCTATGGAAGCAGCAGTTCTAACTTGTAAGCATACAACTTGCATATACAGAAGTTGCATAACCATTCACATACAATGCAAGCATAATTCTTTTCCATTATTTTCCACAATCATACAAAAAATAAAAAAGATTAAATATTTCCATATAATTAATAGAATTCCAAGTGAAGAATTGAGTACCATATTTCTGTAAGAAGCTAAAAGCTTACTCCTATGAAGCTCCTACATAAAAAGAATCAAACAAAAATACAATAAAGTTGAACCCTTTAATTCGAAAGAAACAAAAATAAAAAATTCATTAAAATTAATTTTAACAAATTACCTGCTGCTTCAAGAATTTAAAAGAGGCTTTGTTTTTAATACCAGGCATATCAGTCAAAACACCCAAATCTCTGGCATTCATGTACCTACATAAAAAGAACAGAACAAGCCCATATACATACACCATTACATACAATTAAAAAATGAATTGGGGTTTGAATAAATAGGTGCATATATATATATATAAGAGAAACCTTAGGGAAAGGGAAGAATTAACAAGAGAAGTGGCATGTAAACGAGCAGAAGAAGAAAGAGAGGCCCATTTGTGTTTATAAGAAGATAAGTTGGCCCACTGGTTTCTTAGATTTCTTTGAGCAGCTGGCCTCCATAGCCTTGAAACTGATGGAGAATTACTTGGCCCTTTTTCCATTGTCTTCCAACAAAAGAACCCTACAGCTTGCCTTTTGAGTGTGTGTATATGAACAGGGACGGAGTTAGAAAATGGGTTTCGCGGGAGCGAATTTTTTTTCTATCTTAATAATTAATATATTAAAATAATTTGTTATTAAATGAAATAAAAAATTATTATTAAAATTTTTTAATGTATGAATATACTTAGATTTAAGTATTAAAATTCAAAATTATGATAAATATAAATTTTTTCACTAGATTTTTAAAATTTATAAAAATTTGAGGAGGCGAATCAAAATATTACAATATTTTTACATTTAAAAAATAACTTTTTTAACTTATTTTCATAAATTTTAATACTAATTTCACAATTATACGGGATTTTGATGTGATGGCCGCTCCTACCTGCCACCCCTTGTCTCCGTTCCTGTATATGAATGTGTTTTGTATATGAGCTGCTACCCTTAATTCTATCGGTATTTATGACTGCATCATAAGTTGTTGCAGATTTCGGAAATTGGAATTATTTTGTTGAGGTACCGATTTACGATTTATCGGATGATTCGGTTGAAAAATTGGCGACGTATCAATGATTTTTGTAAAATTGGCATTGGTTCAAAAATTTTGACCGCAATTTTTGATCGATTTATTGGTGATTTTTCAGAAATCGCCCGATTTCTATAACAATTCATAAGTTAAAGGAGGCTTTTGTTCTGAGCATTGAGAAGGGCACTAATCGAAATAGAGCCCGTTTGGGTAATCTTAAAGAAGTGATAAGTGAAAATTTTCTGTTTGGGTAATTTTGTTATTTTTGATAACTTATGCGATATTAAAAATATATAATTTAAAATAAAATTTATAAATTGAAATTTAAATGATTGTATTAACTTTTATCAAATAAAACTATAAAAATAAAATAAGTCATTGAAAAAAATACCTCCCATCAACTTCTGACTTTAAGCTATTTTTTTAACTTTAAATCACATTTTGACTTATTACATAAATAAACATTTTTCAGCTTAAAATCAAAAATTGCTTTAAACCAACCTCATAAATTGCTTCAAACCAGCCTCATAGTACGTGACAAATAGGAACCAATAGGTAGTTGGTTATATGGAGACCCAATTAAATTGCAGATCTAGAAATCTATATTACAATTATTGGATCATTTTATATCGTGTGATTAGGGCTATAAAATGATTCGGGTAAAATTAGAGATCCCCTTTATTTAATTATTGAATTATTTTAATTTTATTGTTTAAATTTGGGTCCGAATCATTTTATTCGAATTTAAACCAATCCCAAATATTGAGTTTCGAGTCTGAACTAAATCGAATATGAGTTAATACCGTATTTTCTTTTTTCTAACCGGATAGTTCGTGATCTATCAAATATAAGTCAAACATTTGATATCATTCTCATTTGAATTACATAAATAATCATTTACTCGAAAATAAATATAATATTATAAAGGCATAATCACCACGAATTGAAAATTTAAATAAATGATCTATTAGCTATTTGATGATAAATAATTCGGTTGATAACTCGTATTTGTTGAAAATTTAAAGTTATAAATGACATTAAAAAATTGTAATATGCTATTTAATTAGATTTGTAATGCACTAAAAAAATAATTTATATTCGGATTTGAATCAAATGCGAATCATGAATCATATTCGGGTAAGATTATTTTTTTAATAATAATACAAGACTTAATCTGAGGTATATAAATGGTCATATCCAGGATCATATTTTATCTAGGATTAATTTTTCCGCCGGATTTGAATCATTTATAAAACGAATATGAAAATATGTATCATATTTTTGAAGCTGATATAAATCGAGATATTGAATAATTTGAATCAATTTACGACCTTAACTGTGATAAAGATTAAAAGAAAAATATAGTAAATTCAATTAGTAATTGCAAATTTGCAAGGTACCTGCACACTGTTTATTCTATACATGTACATCTACGTATAACGTGTAGACTCAAGTACATAACTCGGATAGATCACCAACAATAGTTATAGGAAATTTAAAAATGCATCCATTTTATTGCTATTGTTATGCAGCAACATGATATTGGAAAACAAATTTTGGGTCGCAAAATATCCTAACAATGAGCGAAAAACATCCTAAAATAATAATACATGAGATGAAAAAAAATATTTATTTTCTAGTGCATCTCATTCAACGATAATATATATTTGCTTTATAGGTTCTTTTCTTGCGTAACATAACTTAATAAATCTTTGCCTTACATAACTTAAATATTATTTTGCTGAAGCAAAACTTTTCTTATAAAAAATTATAGAGCCACTAGTAATAATTTTTGCAAAACCATAATTTTCAAAATAAACAATTATGTTGTGCTTTTTTAAATAAAAATTATATTGTGATTCTGTAAAATTGAAAGAAGATACAAACATGATTTGCTTAAAAAAATATATGACATGATTTTTCTCTGCAAAAACAAAGTTTTTCTTTAAAAAAATTATAAAATTTGTACAAAACAATTTTTGTAGAACCAAAATTCTTTAAAAACAAAATATGTTGTAAAAGTTTAGAACACTTGTTGACTGAGAGTACCATATTCCACAGCATAGACATCTTTGATAAATGTCAGACAGCACTCAACATTTAAGCCAAATTTTCTATTTTTTATTCTTGAGCCAACACATGATTTTTAATGGGAAAAGGTGTAAACCAGTTAAAAAAGTGTAGGACAATGAAACTGTCTTGTATGATAAAAACTTGAAACCTTAAAACATGTAACTGTAACCCTATAATAACGTTTGAAGTGATATTCGCACACGTAAAATACAAAATAAAAATGAAAGTAGGATCGTTGGATCAGATTAGGATGGATGGTGATCTGTTGTGTAATATCTCTCTCTCTTTCTAATCTCTCTCTTATCTCTCTAAAACAAAACACCATCTCCATCTTCTTGTTGGAGGCTTTTGTTTGTCTTTTTTCATGTTTTGTTCTTCTTCTCTTTCAATAATCGTCCTGGGGTAAGGATTTCTACCCATTTATTGGATCTTTAATCCCATTTATTGGGTTTTATCTCTCTCCATGTGAGAGTTTAAATTTGTTTTAGTGTGTTTTAATGTCCGGGATCGCAGATCTGCGGGATGTTTGGTGTGTTGGATCATTTGGTTCTTTGAAAAAGATTTATATGGACTTACAATTATGGTTGGTTTGTCGAATACATTATGTTCATCACTACATCAAATCGTTAGATAGTCCCTTCGAAAAGGCTGTATTTTCCAGAGAGAGAAGATCTTTTCACGGTTGTAGCTTTGATGAGGAAGACTTAGATTTAATCTGTTGGAATTCGGGCATGAAAACGCAACGGAAATAACGTAAATAACAATTAAAAACGAATTCCAAGTCCCGGATCCATGTATAAATTGATGATCATGGTATTTAAAATTCTCAAGATCAAGGTCTTACCTCTTAAAGCTTTCCAATGGATGACAAATGTAGATCCTAGCTTGTTGATTTTGAGAGCTAAACTTATAACTCCTCCACCGGAATCCACACTTGAATGCTTGCTTGAATCGTCGAACGATTTCGCCACGGAATTAGGTACTAGCCAAAATAAATAATCAAGGTTGTGTTCTTGACTTAGCTTGAATTTCTCTCTTGCTTCTAACATGTATCAACTGAAAATTTCAGTTGTGTTCCCCTTAGAAGACTAGCCAACCCTTGGCTTATAAAGAGAAATAAAGAAAAATGGACCATTAAACAGTTAGGCCATTTTTATTTAAACAAATCTTATTTATTTAAATAAATTAATTAAGTCATACTTAATTAATCAAATAAGTCAAGAAAATACATCTTCAAATTTTACCTTTAACTAATCAAGTCTCACTTAATTAATTTTATAAAATTCGAATTATTATTTATTATTAATTTAAAATCATAATTTAAATTATTATTAATTTAAATTCATGAAATAAATTAATTTCCCTTTTAAACATTCTTTGTGTGTGACCCTGTAGGTTATTATTTAATTGGCAATAATTTTATTCTCTAATAAAATTATAAATAATAAGCGGCGTCTAGTAACACATTATTGCTACCAAATAAAACAATAATTAAATCAACGATTCAATCAACCTTTTATGACTAATGTTCCATGTAATATAATCTCTTTAAATCATTATATTATAGATTAAACTCGAGGCATGTAATGTGTCATCCTCTTCATAATTTAATCTTCATTTTCTTGATCGATGAGTAGACTATTTAATCAAATCAACATTTGAGCATGGCCATGCATTTCATAGTCTCACTCAAACAAGAGGCCGATAATATCACTCCTTTATCAGGAGATTTAAATTCCATCTAGATCGTTCATATTTCTCACATGATTCATAATATATCCGATATTCACCTTTATCATTATCCAGCTAAAGATAACTTTTGACGAATTTAAAATATATTAATTCTCATGTAGAATTATAACGACTTCAGGTCTAAGGATCATTACACCATTATCACTGTGAGAATACATATGAAACATTTATTATTTACCATGATGTATCTCACTGTGGGTCTGTCCAGTACCCTGTACTCGTACAGTTACCTATGCATTGCTTTTAGTATCTTCATACTTATGACCAATGAGATGTGGTCATCAGTCAATTATCATACTAGCCTCAGTGTATTATTATTGTCCTAAGTAATAATAATACTCGGCTAGGGACATTTAAGAATATGATACAATCATTATATAATCTCATGTTCAAGTCACATACTTGCAACTATATAATTTGTATCAAGGTTCTAAGGACATTTATTATACTTTATTTATTTCGCAGTAAATAAAGCCAATAATAAACATATATATATATCGAATATATAATATCACTCAAACATAAATATAATGTATACATTGCCTCTAGGGCACCAATACTAACAATCTCCCACTTGCACTAGAGCCAATCACCTATGTATCGAATACCCATGCTACTAGTGTGACATTCATGCTTCTGCTGCGACAGAGCCTTAGTCAGCGGGTCTGCAATATTATCATCAGTATGCACTTTACATATGTGAATATCTCCTCTATCATTTATCTCTCGAATAAGGTGATATCTCCGAAGTATATGCTTTGTTCTGCTGTGAGCTCTCGGCTCCTTGGCTTGTGCTATAGCTCCATTATTATCGCAGTAAAGATCTATGGGATCTGCGATCGATGGAACTACACCAAGTACTGTAATGAACTTCCGTATCCATACAGCCTCCTTGGCTGCTTCACATGCCGCAATATACTTGGATTCTATTGTAGAATCAGCTACTGTCTCTTGCTTCGAACTTTTCCAGCTTACAGCACCTCCATTTAGGCAAAACACAAATCCAGACTGAGAAACAGAGTCATCTCTGTCAGTCTGAAAACTAGCATCCGTGTAACCCTTTACCGTTAGCTTCTCTTCTCCTCCATACACTAAGAATGAATCTTTAGTCCTTTTCAAGTAATTAAGAATATTCTTGACCGCCGTCCAGTGACCTTCACCTGGATTAGACTGGTATATGCTTGTCATGCTCAAAGCATACGAGACATCCGGACGAGTACATATCATTGCATACATGATAGATCCAATTGCTGAAGCATATGGAATCTTACTCATGCGGTCCTTATCATCCAATGATTTAGGACCATTCTCTTTTGAGATCGTTATCCCATGAGATACAGGGACATATCCCCTTTTTGCATCTTTCATTCCAAAACGATGCAAAATTTTATCAATATATGTACTCTGGCTTAAGCCGATTAATCTTCTTGATCTATCTCTATAGATCCTAATCCCTAATATATAGGTAGCCTCGCCCAAGTTTTTCATAGAAAAACTTTGTCCTAACCAAGTCTTTACAGCCTGTAGAGAAGGAATGTCATTCCCCATTATTAATATATCATCGACATATAATACTAGGAATGCCACATGGCTCCCACTAAACTTTTTGTAAACACATGGTTCATCCACGTTCTGAATAAAGCCAAAACCTTTGACTATTTCATCAAACCGGATGTTCCATCTCCGAGAGGCCTGCTTCAATCCATAAATGGATCTATGCAGCTTACATACCTTTCCAGCATCCTTTGGATTTCCAAAACCTTCAGGTTGTGTCATGTACACATCCTCTTCAAGGCTTCCGTTAAGGAAGGCTGTTTTGACATCCATCTGCCATTTTTTGTAATCATAGTAAGCCGCTATTGCAAGCAAAATTCTGATGGATTTTATCATTGCTACTGGTGAAAAGGTTTCATCATAGTCAATACCATGAATTTGTTTGAAACCTTTTGCAACTAGTCGAGCTTTATAGGTCTGTACTTTACCTTCCATGTCGATTTTCTTCTTGAAAATCCATTTGCACTCTATAGGTTTTACCCCTTCAGGTGGATCAACCAAAGTCCATACTTGGTTTTCATACATGGAATAAATCTCAGAATTCATAGCTTCTTGCCATCTCTCAGAGTCTGGTGAGTTCACAGCATCTTGGTAGGTGAGAGGCTCATCTTGGTCTATGAGCATCACATCGTCATTTTGAGTTAAGAGAAATCCATAATTTCTCTTTGACTCATGGCGAATTCTACTAGATCTGCGAACAACTTGTGTTTCTTGAGCAATGTTATCTTGTATTTCTTGCTCATGCTCCACCTCTGGTTCAACGTTATCAAGTGGTTCTCGATCTTCATCGAGATCTATTTTCCTCCTACTATCTTTTCTAGAGACTAGCTCTCTTTCTAAGAATACAACAGTTCGAGCAACAATTACTTTGTTCTCCGAGGGACTATAGAAAGAATAACCCTTTGTTTCCTTTGGGTATCCCACAAAATTACATTTTTCAGATTTCGGTCCAAGCTTGTCTTATGTTAGGCGTTTCACAAATGCTTCATATCCCCATACTTTCATAAAGGACATGCTTTGCCGTTTCTCTGTCCATATCTCATATGGAGTTTGTTGAACCGTTTTAGTAGGAACACGGTTTAGTGTATATGCAGCCGTTTCCAGGGCATAACCCCAAAAACTAATTAGAAGATCTGCTTGACTCATCATTGATCGCACCATGTCCAACAAGGTACGATTCCTCCTTTCAGAAACCCCATTCCATTGTGGTGTTCCAGGAGGAGTTAGTTGTGATACAATACCACACTCCCTCAAATAGTTCTTAAACTCAAGGCTTAGGTATTCACCTCCTCGATCAGATCTTAGAGTTTTTATGCTTTCGTCAGTTTGCTTTTCTGCTTCTGCCTTATACTCTTTGAACTTTTCAAATGCTTCGGATTTATTCTTCAAAAGATACACATATCCATATCTACTGAAATCATCAGTAAACGTAATGAAGTAGAAATAGCCACCCCTTGCCATCGATCTCATAGGACCACATACATCGCTATGTATTAGTTCTAGTCGTACGGTGGCCCTCTTACCATGTCCGGTAAAAGGAGCTTTAGTCATCTTGCCTAGTAAACAAGCCTCACATTCATCATATGATTCAAAATCAAACTGATCCAAGAAACCATCTTGATGTAACTTGGAAATGCGTTTCTCGTTTATATGGCCTAGACGACAATGCAAAAGGTATGTTTGATTTGAGTCATTAGTCTTAAGTCGTTTGTTATTTATATTCAAGATAGGAGTATCTAAATTAAGAACATACAAACCGTTAAATAACTGTGCAACACCATAGGTAATGTCATTCAAACCAAAAGAGCAACCATTGTCTTTAAAGGTAAATGAAAAACCTTTCTTGTCCAAACAAGAAACAGAAATAATGTTTCTACAAATAGAAGGCACATACAAACAGTTTTCAAGTTCTAATATAAGCCCAGTGGGCAATGATAAATGGTAAGTCCCTACAGCCAAAGCAGTAACCTTTGCTCCATTTCCAACTCGTAGGTCTACCTCTCCCTTAGCCAGTGTCCTACTCCTTTGCAGTTCCTGCACATTTATACAAATGTGAGAACCACATCCAGTATCCAATACCCAAGATGTAGAAGTAGACAAATTGACCTCTATAACATAAATACCTGAAGTAGAAGTCTGCCCAGCAGCCTTCTTCTTCTTCTTCAGCTCTTCCAAATAAGCATGACAGTTTCTCCTCCAGTGTCCTGGTTTACCACAGTGGTGACAATCACCCTTTTCGACACCTCCTTTAGGCTTGGTAGCCCTCTTGGGAGCAGAATTAGGATTGGCAGCAGATTTGGATGCAATCCTCTTCTTATTGCCTTTCCACTTTCTTTTCCCTTTGGCACCCCCTTTGTTCACCATCAGCATGGGAGTAGGGGATTCCTTCTGAATGTTGGTTTCAGCAGTTCTTAACATGCCCAACAATTCAGTGGGTGTCTTATTAATCTCATTCATATTGTAATTCATGACGAATTGAGAGAAGTTCTTGTTAAGTGATTGTAAGATCAGCTCTATTTGAGCCTCCGGACCAATCGGGAAGCCCAAGGTATCTAGTTGCTCAATATACCCAATCATCTTAAGAACGTGTGGTCCAACCGGGTCTCGCTTTCCCTGTTTGCAAGCATACAATGCCTTGCTCGTATCATATCTTTCCTGACGAGCTTGTCCCTCAAACATACTTTTGAGGTGCTCAATTATTTCATAAGCATTCATCAACTCAAGTTGCTTTTGAATCTCAGGAGCCATGCATGCAAGCATAAGGCATGACACATCAGTTGAGTCATCCAAATGCTTCTGATAAGCATTATGCTCGGCACGTGTGGCTCCAGCAGGAAGAGGATTTGGGTGAGGAACTTCAATGGCATACAGCTTTCGCTCCTGCCTGAGGACAATCCTCAAGTTCCTAAACCAATCTAGGAAGTTTGTCCCTGTCAGCTTTTCCTTTTCTAGGACTGATCGTATCGAAAAGTGGTTTGTGTTGTTTGCCATTTATTATCTACAATTTTGTAAAAGCGTATAAAATGAGTTAGTTTGCATGTTTCGTAAAACCAATTATGTTCAAGTTGATTTATAGCATATTCGTAATATACCTCCCACTATTTTTATCAAATTAATAGCCCTTACTATCAATTCGGAAAATGGTTCCCATAAAACCTTTCTTGGTGAGCTAAGATCCATATTTCCTCATATTTTAAGTCAGCTTTGGCTTTCCTCTTAAATATGATTATTTAGGTAGACCGTTATGTCAATTATATCGTATATAACTCTTGGATAGCTTAGTGAACAACATATTGCTCCGATCTATCTAATAGATTTCACTAAACTCTAAGCTTATAAGTTCATAATCATATTATGATGACTTATTTAAGGTGGACCCAACAATAACTTTTCAAGTAAGCTTGTTTACTAAATCACATCTCACCACGATAAAAGAGAAGCCCTTGCTTCGGCAAATCCACTCCTCAATGATCTAGGATTTAATGAGTGTTATTTGTTGGAAAGCATCTGTTTAACTTAATATTTCTTAAGAGATTTTTCAAAATTTAACGATCTTGATCGTTTGTTTAAATCTTAAATCGTTACAGATTTTATCTTGTTTAAACATGGCATATGTGTCGTATCTAATACATACATTCTAAAATTTCCATACATCCATGCATCCATACATATATCTAATATATCCACGCATCATATGTAAAGTGCAGTTACGCAAAATTAAACGTGCGATGGTTATGGCCCGATCCTATGCGATCTTTTCGAGCTAATGAAAAGATCAAGGTCAATCTATGGTTGTAATAACTAATTATTACAAAATTCTTCTTTGCTTCCCAAGCCTCCATTGATTGCCTTCAGCTTCCTTTTTGAAACAAATTACAAAAGAACTCGAGTTGCATTCGAGAAATAATAATTACAAGAATAACGACATGCAAGTCGTATTTAATTATTACAGACCATAAATAAAATTAAAACATTTATTCTACGGGTCTTTAGGCCATAACCAATGCACCATGCTCATATAACAATTATAGACATCACATTAATCATGATCATATCGATTAATATTTAACTCCTTAATTTAAATACCTAATTATTTAAAAGGAATTAAAAAAATTAATTTTAATTATTAAAATCGAATTTAAAATTAAAATTAATCAAAATCGCATTTAATAATAATATTAAATTCAAAATTTAAATATTCAATTATTAAAAGCATTAATTAAAATAAAATTCGAATTAATAATAATATTCAAATTCATAATTTAAATATATTACAAAATTTGAAATTAAATTAATTAATAAAATTTTGAATTAATAATAATATATAAATTCATAATTTAAATATTCAATTATTAAAACTTTAATCATGATAGGCATTAGGAATCTAATGATTAATAGCAATAGGTTTATAATGCTCACTAACATAATTCTTAAAGCAAAAGTAAAAGAAAATGTTAAAGTATAAAAAGAAAAAGAAAAAAAAATAAAATATTCTGCACTGTAATACTGCGCACAGCACTGCTGCTTGCCTACTGCTGTTGCGCATGTCCGACATGCGCAACACCTGCTGTATACTGGTGATGCGCATGTCCGACATGCGCAACACTGTCTGTATCCTGCTGTTGCGCATGTCCGACATGCGCAAATCCGGCTTGTACTACAGTTGCGCATTACCAGAATGCGCGACACCTGTATTCCAGAATTTTTCCAGAACCTGCAGAATGTCCAGAAACTTGCAGAAAATTAAATTTTCAGTTTTGATCAATTCTATAAACATTCTAATGATGTGTTTAACATAACTAATATATAGTACATCATCCAAAACATGTTATAACAATTTATAACATCATACAAACAATTATAACAATTTATAAATGATCTTTTGTATGTTAAAATGAAGCATGGCATAATACATAAATTCATGTATGTTTCATTTTCAAGAACACAACACCAAATCATCCTTTTATACATGTAGGTCTGATACCATTGTTGGAATTCGGGCATGAAAACGCAACGGAAATAACGTAAATAACAATTAAAAACGAATTCCAAGTCCCGGATCCATGTATAAATTGATGATCATGGTATTTAAAATTCTCAAGATCAAGGTCTTACCTCTTAAAGCTTTCCAATGGATGACAAATGGAGATCCTAGCTTGTTGATTTTGAGAGCTAAACTTATAACTCCTCCACCGGAATCCACACTTGAATGCTTGCTTGAATCGTCGAACGATTTCGCCACGGAATTAGGTACTAGCCAAAATACATATCAAGGATGTGTTCTTGACTTAGCTTGAATTTCTCTCTTGCTTCTAACATGTATCAACTGAAAATTTCAGTTGTGTTCCCCTTAGAAGACTAGCCAACCCTTGGCTTATAAAGAGAAATAAAGAAAAATGGACCATTAAACAATTAGGCCATTTTTATTTAAACAAATCTTATTTATTTAAATAAATTAATTAAGTCATACTTAATTAATCAAATAAGTCAAGAAAATACATCTTCAAATTTTATCTTTAACTAATCAAGTCTCACTTAATTAATTTTATAAAATTCGAATTATTATTTATTATTAATTTAAAATCATAATTTAAATTATTATTAATTTAAATTCATGAAATAAATTAATTTCCCTATTAAACATTCTTTGTGTGTGACCCTGTACGTTATTATTTAATTGGCAATAATTTTATTCTCTAATAAAATTATAAACAATAAGCGGCGTCTAGTAACACATTATTGCTACCCAATAAAACAATAATTAAATCAACGATTCAATCAACCTTTTATGACTAATGTTCCATGTAATATAATCCCTTTAAATCATGATATTATAGATTAAACTCGAGGCATGTAATGTGTCATCCTCTTCATAATTTAATCTTCATTTTCTTGATCGATGAGTAGACTATTTAATCAAATCAACATTTGAGCATGGCCATGCATTTCATAGTCTCACTCAAACAAGAGGCCGATAATATCACTCCTTTATCAGGAGATTTAAATCCCATCTAGATCGTTCATATTTCTCACATGATTCACAATATATCCGATATTCACCTTTATCATTATCCGGCTAAAAATAACTTTTGACGAATTCAAAATATATTAATTCTCATGTAGAATTATAACGACTTCAGGTCTAAGGATCATTACACCATTATCACTGTGAGAATACATATGACACATTTATTATTTACCATGATGTATCTCACTGTGGGTCTGTCCAGTACCCTGTACTCGTACAGTTACCTATGCATTGCTTTTGGTATCTTCATACTTTTGACCAATGAGATGTGGTCATCAGTCAATTATCATACTAGCCTCAGTGTATTATTATTGTTTTAAGTAATAATAATACTCGGCTAGGGACATTTAAGAATATGATACAATCATTATATAATCTCATGTTCAAGTCACATACTTGCAACTATATAATTTGTATCAAGGTTCTAAGGACATTTATTATACTTTATTTATTTCGCAGTAAATAAAGCCAATAATAAACATATATATATCGAATATATAATATCACTCAAACATAAATATAATGTATACATTGTCTCTAGGGCACCAATACTAACATAATCTTTGTCATGTGTTTGTTAAATTTCAATTATCTTTGTAGATGTCGTATGACTTTTGTTCATTGAACTATTTATTCTTCAAAAAAAAGGATGGATGGTGATCTGGATTGTCTCCAGTTATCCACAAAAAATATGGTGCCCATTGAACTTCCTATAGTAGTATATCGTGATTGATTTTAAATTAAAATAGTGATTTTATAGTACATATTTTTTTGTTTAAAAAATTTGTATTTATGAATATGTTAAATAAAATCATAATTGTATTTAAATTAGAAGTGTTAACTAATCATGATTAATGATGTGGGGTGAGAATGTAAATAAGAAAACATTTAATATAACATGAATGCAATAAAATTTAGGAGTCAGCTCTGATTGGTCCTTATAATTCATAATTTTTTGATTGGTTAACTGCACATTGGTAGACTTATTTAATAAAATAAAGGATGTGTTTTTATATAATTACTTTTCTAATAGTTATGAATTTTAATTTAATATAAATTTTAAAACGAAATGTATATTTAACTTAAATATGTTGTTATTCGAAGTTTGGGTCTTTAATAGAGTAGTTTAAATATATAATATTCCTTAGCATTTGATCTAACAGTTCTTATTTATTTTCTAAAAATTAATGGATATTATTCATTGTATGATTAAACCATTGAACTAAACTACAAATAATTATATTCATGTTGCTTATTATAAACATATGAATTTTTTTGTATATTTATTAATGAATGAAATATATGATGTGATATTTTTGGCTATATATTAATGATTGGAAGATAATAATATAATTATTATTTTTAGGTGAATTTATAAAAAAGTAATATGTTTGTAAGATATAGTAAAATTGCTATTTTAAGTTGTTTACAAAAGACAATACCTTTTAATTAAAAGATAGCATGATTTAAATATAAAAGACAATCGGGTAGGTACTATTAATTATGTTATTTTAATATTTATTAATTTGAAAAGATCGAAAACCAAAAATCATATACCTAAAATTTCATTGTTTTGATTTTAATGTAATAGTGTAGATTGCATAAATGCATATGTTTTATCTATTAGTTTTATCTGTTAGCGTTAGTGTCCTAGAGACAATATTATTATGTTTTAGGGGAAGATATTTTTGATTATAATGTTCTAACTATTATTCTTCAATAATTTGTTATATCTTTATTTATTACGATACATTTGTCCTTGAAATATAATACGTATGCTATATCTTTAAGTATGTGACTTAGGAATGAGATTATACGAATAGTGTTTATATTCCTAAATGTCTCTAGTCGAGCATTATAAATAAAGGACAATAATAATGCATAAACACTAGTATGTTGCTTGACAGATGACCACATCTCATTCCTCATAGGTATATTGATACTAAGGTCAAGAACATATGTGCATGTAAGAGTACATGGTACCGGATTGACCCGTCATGAGTATCTACATGTTAATAAGTGTCATAAGTATTCTCACTGGGATAAAATGTAATGATTCTTAGACCAGAAGTCATTATATTTTTATACGAGAATTATGAATCGTATGGGATATATGAATGATCTAGATGGGATTTAACCCTCTTATATTAGAAAATATATTATTGGCCTCTTGTTTGAGTTAGACTATGAAATGCATGGCCATGCTCAAATATTGATTTAATTTAGATATAGTCTACTCATCGATCAAGAAAATTAAGATTAAATTATAAAGAGGATGACAAATTACATGTCTCGAGTTTAATCTATAATATCAAGGAATTATATTACATGGTACATTATTTACGAATGGGGTTAAATATCATATAGGCCACTGAATAACTTGACATATCTAAAATACATCACTGGTAAATTCGGGATCTCATTTAAAACACTTTTAAAGACATAAATATCAAACAGATACCTTTAAAATGTACTCGGGAAGTAAAAATAATTTTTCATTGAGTTCTACACATTTTTCTTGAATGCTACCATAACCAAACGAAAAGTTAATAATTCTAGTATTCTTGATAATATGTTTAGATTTTAAGAAATTTTTATGCTATTTATTTTTAATTTTATAGTTATTTTCTTTGATTTAATTAAAATTAAATAGTAAATAAATTTCTTAAAATCTAAATATATTATCAAAAATACTAGAATTCATAACCTTTCATTTGGTTACAGTAGCATTTAAGAAAAATGTACAGAACTCGATGAAAATTTATTTTTACTTCCCGAGTTTATATATAGAGGTATTTGTTTGATATTTATGTCTTTAAAAATGTTTTAAATGAGAACCCAAATTTATTAGTGGTGTATTTGAGATATGTCAAGTTATTCGCTTAATCGAATCACCGATTTAATGTATACCTTCTCCTGTTTAGGGTATCAAGATTTGACAAACTTCCCAAATGGGCATCGGGTCTTAAGTGAACTGACTAAAGATCAGCGCTAAATGTGTGACTGAATCTAGCAAGAAACATAAGTCTGAAGAATCTTTTTTCTCATCCCATAGAAGACACTCTTTAGACGTTTGCAATAGGAAAGTGTTTTGAATGGTGGAATAACCTTATAACTAAATTGGAGGAAAAATGTTTGGAGACTTGTTAAATTAGCTATAGAGTCCTGAGTGTAAGCATTTCTATTATGGATGTATTCAAATGTTAGGTAGCCACCGTGTTAGGTAGCCACATTTTATGAATCAACAATGGAGGCTAGTCAAATATAGTGGCTACCATGATGTAAGCCATGATGTATTGGTTGGTGAAATGAAGCCTATAAATAGGTTTGCATATTTCATTTGTTATTGATTCAATCATTCAATAAACAAAGTTTAGAATCAAATATTTGTGTAATTCTACATGGTATCAAAGCATCTGATTTTTGAGGTCTTCTTTTGCATGTTTATCTTTATTTTCTGCAAAATTTTCCGGCAAGTTACTATTCTGGAAAGTTCACTGTTCACTGTTCACTGTTCACACCGGAGAAGACGAAGTACTGTTCACTGTTCACACCGGAGAAGACGAAGTACTGTTCACAGTTCATACATATGATACTATTCATACATACTGTTAGTCATAGAGACATGCCTGTACTCATATAATAACAAGCCTAAGTATGTGTAATGCTATGCATTGCCTACATGACCTCTTAACTGAGGGAACCTCTAGTTGTAGAGTTTCTATTTGTTTAGTACTTGTAATAGGCATCAAATTGTAACTGTGAGACTGTACTTAAAAGTCAAAGAATAATGCTTGGAAGAAGATCCAAGGATCATGCCTCAAGCTTAGAGATAGAGACTTTCATCACAGTGCGGATTTAAAGAAATGAAGAATTTGCCTAAGTACCAATTCGAGAAGTATGTTTGTTATATTCGAGAAGTCTAGCCCTCGAGAAATCAGGGATTCGATATCTCAAAATACATTATTCGATATCTCTGAATGCACTGTTCGATATCTCAGAGATTCGATATGTCTGCTACTCTATTCGAGAACTCAGAAAGTCAACAAGTCAAAGCATCATTCGAGTTCCCTAGGAGTCAACAAGTCAAGGTTCATTCGATATATCAAAGACTCAGAAAGCTATTCGATATCTCAGGGATTTGATAAGTTAAATGCTCTATTCGACAAGTCAAGGATTCCTGAAGAAAAGAGCTATTCGGGAAGAGATTCGATATGTCAACTTTGCAATATTCTAGAACTCAGAGTTATCTAATCCTAGTTCTCGAATCAATCACTTAGCCACTTCTCGAATACATTCTTGGAGACAAACTACTGAAGAAATTGTACAAGTCAGAAACCTGCAACAAGCTAAAGCACTTTATGGACCACAAACTGTAAAGTACTTTGGAAAGCCTACAAGGAAGCTTAGAGAGATGTACAAGAGACAAAGAGCTAAAGAAGTGGATCCGAACAGAACCTCAAGAAGTCAAATCTATAGCCGTTTGGATGCTTACTCAAAAAGGATAGACACACTAGAAAGCAAATTTGTTTAGCTACCTTATTTGTAGTAAGTAGGCTGTATTCATGTTCTATAAGAATACAGCCTCACTTCTCTAGCAGTTAAGTTTTTCACATCATATTCAAGATATACATCTCTCTGAGAAAAACGAAGCTGAGAATACTACCATTTGTATTCACAGGTTGTAGTAAATCTTTATCTAATAAAATATTATATTAAAGTGATATTGTGTCTTGTGTTGTTCATTTTCCGCACCTATATTTCTGCACACACATAACACATATCTTGCTACATACATCAACCAGATTCAAGAAAGAAAAGTTCAAGAATCCATTCACCCCCCCTCTGTATTCTTTTGTGTGTTTAAAACAAGTGGTATCAGAGTAGGCTGTTTATTTAAAAATAGAAAAAGATCATGAATACACCAAAGACTACAGGAACAGTGAAGGTCCCTAAGTTCGGCAAAGAGAATTACAACCTCTGGAAGATTAAAATGCTGTTGTTCATCGAAGCTGCTAACCCTCTGTATCCTGAGATACTCAAGAATGGCCCCTTTGTTCCATAACAGGAGATTCCTGAAAAGACTGTTGGAACTGTAACCATTCCAAGATCCTATGTGGCTAAGGAACCATCCAAATGGACAGAGACAGAAAAGGAGATGGTTGCTCTTGACAGTCATCTTATGTTATTAATCATAGATTCTATGGAACTGTCAATGTTTGCTAACATAGCTTCTTGCAAAACAGCAAAGGAGATGTGGGATCATATTGAGGTGTTATGTGAAGGAACAGAGGAGGTTAAAGAAAACAAGAAAAAGATACTGGTCACACAGTATGAAGCTTTCATGGCTCAGACCAAGGAAAGAATTACTGACATGTTTGAAAGGTTTCACAAGCTGGTGACTGAGCTACAGATGAATGGGAAGGTTTACAGCACCAAGGAGTTGAACATGAAGTTTCTATTGTCTTCACCAAACCATCTAGAGCAAAGGGTCATTTCTCTAAGAGAAAGAGATTTGAACAAAGTCACATATGATGTGCTCTATGGGGTTTTAAAGACTCATGAGCTTGATTTGCTTCAGAAGAGGGCTATCCAAGCCAACCAAGGCAGAATGATAACACATCATGTGCCTTGATTGTCAGCAAATCTGTTCAAGACCTAGAAGCATCTACAAGTCAACTGAGGATAGAGGAGATAGTAGATGAAGAAAATGAAGGTGAAGTGACTGAACCTGTTGAGGAGAAGGAAGAAGAAGAGTTCTATACTCTTGAAGAGCTAGATGGCATGGAAAACACTTCATATGCTTTCATGGCCAGAAAATTTCCAAACATCAGATTCATGAGAAACCAACCCTTCAAACCTAGACCCCAAAACCATTCATTCAATAAGAGCAAGACACCTACGAAAGCAAACAAGAACAAATTCAAAACCAGCCATGTGGATAGGTCATCTTTAAGGTGTTATAGATGCAATGACCTAGGGCATTTTGCCAGTGAATGCAGGAAGCCTAAAAAGAAGGATAAGGAGTTTCTAGAGCTTGAAGCTAAGTATGAGGCCCTTTTGAAAAAGCAAACACAAGGCAAGGCCTACATAGCTGAAGGGAAGTGTTGGGATGACTCTGATAGTGATGGAGAAGAGCAAGAATTCTACAACTATGCCTTGATGGCTGATTCCAAGGATGAACAATCTCCATCTGACTCTCAGGTACCATCTCTCACTGTCATAGATATGTCTATTTCTGAATATAAATGTATTGTTGAACAACTGTGTAAGGTCCCGTAAGAGGGCTAATTTAAGCTAGAAGGGGGGGGGTTGAATAGCTTAATATCCAATTTAAAAATTATTATGGCGTTTTAAAATAATTTCCCCTTTTTAAAACTTTTACTGAGTCGTTATGCAGTTTATAAGTGTAGAAAATAAAATACAAGGGAAGAAAATACCACACAGGAGATTTTATCCTGGTTCGCGATGGCGCAACCCCTAATGGATTCGCTCACCCCTACTCCAGTCCCCGAGCTCCTCTTCGGACTCGAGATTTTCCCTTAAAAATATCTCGCTCCTTTAGTAGGCGGAGAAGCTTTTACAAACCTATAAAATTGGTCTTCGTACGTATCTCCAATGTTGAGTATTGAATACAGTAAAAGAATACAGAGGGGGGGTGAATGGATTCTTGAACTTTTCTTTGTTCTTGAATTTTTTTTGCAACAAGATATGTGTTGAGTGTGTGAGATATGTAAGTGCAGATAACAAAGACAAACACAACACAATATCACTTTAATATAATATTCTATTAGATAAAGATTTTGCTACAATCTGTGAATACAAATGATAGTATTCTCAGCTTCGTTTTTCTCAGAGAGATATTTCTTCTGTATATAAAAATCTTATCTCCAAAAACTTCTTCACAACTAAGGAAGTGAGGCTGTATCCCCATAAACATGGATGCACCTACTTACTACAAATAAGGTAGGTAAACAAACTCTTTTCCAGTCTGTCTATCTCATTTGAGTAAGAGTCCAAAACGGCTACAGATTTGACTTTGCAAAGCCTGTTCAGATCCACTTCTTTAGCTCCTTGTCCCTTTGTCTTATCTCTCTAAGCTTCTTTGTAGGCTTTCCAATGTGCTTTATAGTACATAGTCAAATAAAGCGTCTTGGCTTGTTGCAGGTTTCTGACTTGTATAATTCTTCAGTATTTTGTCTCCAAGAATGTATTCGAGAAGTGGCTAAGTGATTGATTCGAGAACTCGAATTGACTTAATCGATAACTCTGAGTTCTCGAATAGTGTTATATTGACATATCGAATCACTTCTCGAATAGCTCTTTTCTCTTGGACTCCTTGAGATATCGAATAGAGCATTTTGACATATCGAATCCCTGAGATGTCGAATAACTTTTTTAGTCCTTGAGATATCGAATAGGGCATTGACTTGTTGACTCTTAGAAAACTCGAATGATGCTTTGACTTGTTGACTCCATGAGTTCTCGAATAGAGTAATAGACATATCGAATCTCTGAGATATCGAATGAGATATCGAACAGTGTATTCAGAGATATCGAATAGTGTCTTTTGAGATATCGAATCTCTGACTTCTCAAATGCTAGACTTCTCGAATAGACAAATGTACTTCTCTAATTAGTACTTAGGCAAATTCTTCATTTCTTCAAATCCCAACTGTGATTATTTGGCAGTCTTTATCTCCTTGCTTGAGGCATGAACCTTGGAACTTCTTTCAAGCATTATTCTTGACTTTATAAGTACCGTTACACAACTAGGATTTGATGCCTATTACAAGTACAGAACAAATAGAAACTCTACAACTAGAGGTTTCCTCAGTTACGAGGTCATGTAGGTAATGCATAGCATTACACATACTTATGCTTGTTATTAGATGTATTCAGGCATGCCTCTGTGACTAACATCCAAGATACTACCTCACAATAAATATAAAAACCCACAAGACTCGTCTTGGGTCGTAACTCCCCGTTACACCCTCAAAGTCGTTGTGAAAAACCTACACAACTTATCTTAGACAGCAACTCCCCGCTACTTCTTCAAAGTTGATGTAGAACCCTTGGTGTAGTCTTTGAATTCCTCGCTTTTGCCGGTCTTGGATCTTAGATGAAAGGTCTTGGGTCTTTCCTCTTCTTCACGATGCAAAGGCCACTAACTCCCCGCTAGTGCCTAGGACTTGGGTCTTAGAACGAGAATCACCTCACTTCAACTTCACCTCACTGCAAAACTTAGAAAACAATATCTACGAAACAAAACTTAATATAAAGAGAGGTTTGGACTAATATGTCCTAGGGTGACTATAATATTCTTACACGAATATTAAGTGATAAGTTCAATAAGCTTTATTTGCTTACGACTTTATGTGTATTCTTTTATTCGATATGACTTGTAGATCGAAGAATACTTTTAATACAATACTCCGTTTAAATGAGATTTAAATATATCTTGGAGTTTGTAAATATTGATTATGTCCTTCAAGCTCGTAGGCTTATAAGGTTTATAGTCGTATACTTAGTTCGTCTTTCGTAAAGATCGAAGTATACTTACAATTACTTCTTTATTGAAAATACGTCTATTTTCGAAGTAATGTATAAATCAAGTCCTTTAAAAGCTTTATAGCTTAAGGATCTTTGATAAATAACTTCTCATTCGATATAGTCTTGGTTTAGACTATTCGTATATATTTAAACGAGAGTGTTACAATTTTACTTTAACAATTTGCACTTTAATAATAATTTGGCCAATTAAACACAACACACAAATAAACACACATGTACGTAAAAGTAACTCGCCTTATCTATAGGATAAAACGAGGGCCGCTATTATGCGTTAAATTAGTGCGTAAAGTAAAATCACTCACAAATGTGAGGACGAGAAGAAAAAGTGCGGAAAGTAAAATCACTCAAAAGTGTAAGGACGAGAAGAAAAAGTGCGGAAAGTAAAATCACTCACAAGTGTGAGGACGAGAATAAAAAGTGCGGAAAATATATAAACGGCTTTCTCCACGCTATTATGCGTTTAAAGTAGTATCACTCACAAGTGTGAGGACGAGAAGAAAAGGTGCGAAAAATATATAAATAGAAGCTTAATAACTTATTTCCCCCGGAACACTAAGGTGATAGAAGGGAAACAAATCACGCTTTAGCACAAATATATATATATATATATATATATATATATATATATATATATATATATATATATATCACAATAATAAATATTAATGGCCAAAGTAAGTGCGTTAAAGTTTTTAATTAATGGTTTTTAGATTCTTTTTACCCGGAACACTAAGGTTATAGAAGGGAATCAAATCAAGCTCGATGTATTATTTGACCGTCGTCAAATATAACCTCTTTTTGAGGTATTATAATATTTCGAATCGTTGTTCGAAATTTAATCCTTGTACGGATTTTATGGTATCGTTTAGTGATCCGATATAAGAGCTTAAATATGAAGAGAAGATGAAAATATAGAGCTCTTATATGTATAAAAATATGGTCGGTTAAGAATCGTATGTGAAGCTAAATTATTACCAATTTCGGATATCGCCGGAAAAGTTCGACGGAAAAATTCGTCGGAGGTTCGGCCGGATTTTGGCTCGTTGGTCGAACTTGGGCAGCCCTTCGGGAGGCCGGAAAGTAGTGGTAGAGGAGCTTTCTAGGTGGGAGAAAGCTTGGTTGAAGGAACTAAGCTTTTTGGAACAAAAACCTTGTATATATTTAAGTATATATAAGAAAGAGAAGGTTTTTGAAATGAAGTGGGTGTAGAGAGTGTTTGGATATATTGAGAGAGCTCACACTTCAAAAATTCCAGCAATTATTTGGCTCTTTAGCTTGTTAGAAATGGTTGGGGGAAGGGGTTTATTTATAAGAGGAGTTGGGTGGAAGGAGTGTTTGAGATTTAAAGTAAAAGGAGTGGTTGAGATTGAAAAAGTGTGGATTGATGAGGTGGAAAGTGGTATTGTGTTTGTTGGGGGTGATTTTGTGTTTCTTTGGAGTGGGTTTGGTAAAGTAATACCAGCTGTGTTTGGGCTTTTATTAATTGTATCATACTCGTATCAATTAACGAATAAATACGTAACATATATCGTTAATTAAATACTCGAAAAATGCAAAAATACCCAATAAATAATCCTAAAATTATGGAGCATTTAGGAATATTATAAAATAGAATTCTAGAAAGTTTGGTCAATAATGGTCAACGTTGACTTGGTCAAACGTGGTCAAACGTGGACCCACTATCTCGATTTTCGTGCCCGGACCAAAATTCTCAGAAAATTACGAAACTTTTACCATGCATAGAAATTAACATTTAAGTGACCCATCTCAAGTTTCAAGTTATTCTAGCAAGTGGAAGTATTTTATTTGGATTTAATACGATTAAATCAGCTTTCTGTTCCGAATAAAATACGATTGGTCTTTCCTTGAATTAGATACATCTTTTGACCAATGTTTTTACTAGAATAAATACTTAGAATATATTTCCTAATATATAAAATATATTGAGAGTGTAGGAAATATTTTTGAGTATTTAAAATAATTTTCTCTGAAAAAGGGAATAAATTTACGAAGTGGGAGAAAAATTACTTTAAATATTTCTGACACGAGATAAAAATGAGTATTAATATTCTACCACTGAATATTAAAATTCTTGAGGATTAAAGTATTTTGAGTGCGAAGGCGGAATATTTTTGAATAAAAACTGTTTGTTTTTAAATATAGCACGAGTTTTGTAAAGAATATTAATCCTCGAATATTCTTTGTTCGAGCCTGTCGCCTTATTACTTTTGCAACGGAGATGTAAAAAATATCACACCTCGATATTTCTTGTTCGATCTTATTGCCTTGGTGTAGTGATATATTCCATAAAAATATAATTTGATTTTTCGCAATAATGGAATATCTCTTATAATTAAAAATAGATTTTGCTAGAATTGACTTTTGACTTTTGACGGAATCAATTAAATTAATGACCTAGTGGAGAGGATAACTAAGTGTAATTAAATTTTATGTTAAATTGTACAATACCAAAATAAATAATATATCGAAGATATCCTTTCAATCTTCCCCTTTTTGGTATTTGCCAAATAAAACATAAAATTTAAAAAATTACCCGTGTGTGATTCCCCTTAGTGTATGCATGAATTTTTGAAAAAAATATTTCAGACTCGATTCGAAGTACACGGCAATTGTTATTCTCCACTAATTGATTCCTGCAAAACAACTTATTAGATGAATAAACATTGATAGATAATAAGAAATTTTGAAAATTTTAAATTTGGGGTCTAATTTCCTCTTCCCCTTTTTGTTTGGTATAATACCAAAAAGTTAGAATCTCTTCCCTTTTTTTTGTTTGTAAAAGAAAATAAATGTATGAAGAAGTTTTTCTTTTATCATTGTAATCGGTGTTTTTACCAATTGATTTTCTCTTCCCCTTATGACTTCCCCTTGAAATATGATTCGATTTGAATCAAAATTTTCAGTCTTTTATCTCTTCCCCTTTTTAATAAATCGGTTTAGATCTCAAGAATTGGTGTGATTACCAATTTTAGTCTTCCCCGTTTATCTTTTTCTTTCTTCCTTGTCTCTTCCATTTCTTTTTATCAGAAACCTTTGTTTTTGTAATTCTTGGATTACAATAGTTGTTCTAAGTACGAAGAACTTTGTAAGTTCTTTCTTTTACTGTTCGAATTGTTCATTTACTTTAATCAATTCTTTTGTAAATGAATCATAAACTGTTTTTCTTTTGGTATGGTAACCAAATAATTTATATATATATATATATATATATAAATATATATATATATATATATATATATATCTGAATTATTATATCGTAAATCTTTTCGAATCATTTTATGTTGATCTAAGTTGCTCGTAATTTGGCAAGCGTGATTCATACATAAATATGTTAAAATTTAGGGACAAACAATCATGAATCATTCAATCTTATCAAGTAATTTTCAGTCTATAACGTTTTTGATGAACGTTTAGTACATTATCTTGATGAATGTTCAGAATGTAATCGGTACAATCAATGTAAAGAGTCAGTCAGATTTACAAGAGTATGATATTTTTTAATTGTAATCTGATCAATCATGCTAAATACATATATGGTATGCTTCTCTGAACCGTTTTTCCATATAAGACTGCTGTGAGCTTATAGTGGTCAGTTCTTTTGATCATAATCTGCAAAGGAACAATACAGCCATGCTAGAGTATATAGTAAGAAAATCAGTCGATCGTGCATAGTACTATTCAGTACTCTTTTAACAGTTTAAATAGCTAAATCGAGTGAGAGATCCTGAACATGCAAGTTTACAAGATATAGACAATGTATGTATCTGAAACTTTTAACTATGAATGTCATGAAATTGCAGCTGTTTGGAATAGTAGACATAGAAGATATTTCAAATCCAGTTTCTCCTGTTTGTCTAATTTTATCCAACTAACTCAGTTATATATCATATCATATTAGCGGATGTAATCAAGAGATAGAAGATTCATATCCAGGAATCAGTCAAGAGTTCTACACTAATCAATGTGGTTTACCGATTATAAAGAACTAACTGCTCAAGTCTTATTACAACTTAAAGACATACTCTTTAAGTAAAGCAAACAACAACAAAAGCAACATAGTAGAACCATGACATGAGCTAAGTAAACAATTCGCAGGTTTAACTAAGCAACAAGCAGAATCATAGTTCATAAACCATGCAAGTTCACAGATCAGTTCACAACAGGCTCAGAAGCAATAACACCAAGATCTTCACCTAGATCAGGTAAAGAAGCATAAACCTTTTCCATATCATCATCATTACCAACAGCAAACAGTTCACCAACCAACTTGTTCTCAGCCTCTTTAGCAGATGTAACAACAACAACATTCTCAATCAATTTCTCTTTACCCTTATTGACTTTTCCCTCTAGATTTTCAACTCTAGTTAGAAGCTCATTGTTTGACTCTTTAAGAACATCAACTTCCAGACAAAGCTTATTAATTTCTTCCCTAATAATAGCATAGACATCAGTTTTAGGAGCAAGAGAGGGAATGACAACTTTATTAGGGTGACTGGTTTGATAGTTTTTAAGAGAGAGTTTGGGTTGAGTGAGACCATCAATAGCACAAAACTTCATCTTATTAAGATGCATCCTAGACAAATGCACATAATGGGTTTCAAAAATAGAAGTTAAGAGCAAACCATATGGCATGAAATCAGTGTTGAAAGCATTTATCATGTTTAGTACAAGCACATAACTGATATTGAAGTCTATGGTATTGGACACTATCTTAAACATGACTTTTAGATAAACAAAATCAAAGAAGTTATCATGTTTGGTTTTTGGCAAGACATTTTCCCTAAGGATTATGGCTAGCTGTTGAAACCTAGGAAGAAAGTGTCTAAAATGGATAGCAAATTCTCTAACACAAAGACCATCAGGTACATCTTCTTCATAAAACAGACCAAGAAATAGTTCAAACTCACTTTGGTTAAAGACAAATGTTTCAAATATGTTGACACAAGGAAGGTCAGAAGGTTTATTTCCTAACCTAAGGGACTTGCTAAGCACATTATGATCAACATGTATGTTTTTACCATTCACAAAAGAACTCAAGTAGAACACCCCATCAACTCTTTGATGCACCTCCAAGTTAGCATAATATTCAGCAATAAGATGAGTGTAGTAGTTTTGACCCCTATAAAACACATAGTTTTCCCACTTGACACTAGTAAACATGCTGTGGACATCACCATTAGGTTGAACAAATACCATCATCCCTGGCTGATTATTGCTAAGCATCCTATTGAGTTTTCCAGTATTGGAAAGTCTCACAAGGGTAGGGCCTGGGGGTTTGAGATTTGTTCTAGCTTTGTGAGAGTTAACTAATTTTTCAGAGTTGGGCCTTGCTTGAAAAACCATGTTAGGGTTAGGGTTAGGGTTTCTAAAAACAGGCAGTTTGTTTCCATGAGAAAAATATGCAAACTCATTTGAAGGCTCTTGTTTGATTTTCTTGTGGTAGTGTTCTTTAGAACTGTCTGGATGGAAATAAGGAGTGAAGGGAGCATAGAGAGAATGCTTTAAATTTCTCCTACTCATGGTTGGAAACAAAGGAAGGAGAGTGAGATTTTTGGCTTTTGGGTTAGGGTGTAATGGTGTAAATTCCATAAGATGATGGTGCAAGTGCAGTGAGTGTGTGCTTATGAATGCATGAATACATATATAAGCAATTAGCACAGATAAGGATAAGTTTAAGCATGCACAAGTTTTCATGTAATCCTACTAGACCTGATGCAATTTGAAAATTCTATAGTGTTTCCATTTAATGAATTACAAAGCATGCATGGATAGATATGAGAACATAAGGGTGAATGCAATTGACAGAGGGCTACATATCAGATGACATCTATTGAGTGGCTCAAGGCATGAAATGTTAAGTGTAAATCCGGATGCAAGTAAGCACAAGTGACAGAATCATGCAAGGTGTACCTCTATATATGTATACATATCATGACTCAAGTTTGTACCTTGTATAGTGTTTAGATGCTTGAAAACTAAGTGGATAGAAGCATATATAAGTGACTGTCAGGCATGAGAACTAATGCAAGTAAGAGACATTCACAAAATATCAGATACAATATATATGTATGAAGTATATGAAAAGAGCATGATAACTTTGACTTTTCAAAGATTGCACATAAGGGGACACATGGCTGACTCTATAAAGAGCAATCTCCTAAAGACAAATTTAGTATCCTTTAAAGTCCAGCTGATGTCATTCTCAATTAATGCCAAGCTATAACTTTTAGTACTATAATAATATATTAATGACACCAGGCAATATATAAGACAATTGATTGATTGATAGAAACTCTGCACACCAGACCACAATCTTGCTTTCATTTAAGGAGCACAGATAACATATTGACCAAGTCTTACAAGATAAACAAACAAGTATTGCAAAATAGGGTGCATATACTACTTTACAGAACATAGTATAAGATTAAACAAGTAATAAAAATGTAAAGTATGAATCCTATTTGTTCTAAGTGGCCGTTTCACCCCAGTGTCCAGATACTAGGGTTCTCAAGGGGATCCCTAGCCAGGTCTTTGAGTGATGGCAAGTATGTGAGTGTATGAATGACTATATAAAGTAACTGGAATTGTGAGCTTGGTTGACATAGTTATAAAAGTTAACCAATCAGTTTATATTAACCAAAGTATACAGCATAGCCAGCACATCACATCAGAGAAGCTGATTCATCAGTTTATATAGATTACAGTTAAACCAAGAGTAGAACTAATATAAACCATTACCATTTCTCAAATTTTGACACTCACATATTACTTCAGTAAGGCATAGTCCTCAAAGTCTGAATCAGATTGCTTAGTGTAAACAGGGATTTTACATACAAACATAGTATGTATAATCAAACATTATCACAATCAACTTTGACTTATCATACCTATGAACAGATATATATACCCAAATCAACTTTAGTATTCAAGATATTTTCAAGATCAACAGGTAAATGAACAATTATATCACATAACTTAGTTTCCAGTATGGAAGCACATAATTGACCAAGTCAAACTAAACGTAATTCATATTTCCACAGAGCCTAAACTAAGGAATGTTAGGTCCGATAAGATAGTAGAAGGGGGGTTGAATACAATCTATACCAATTTATCTAAATTTGTCCGCTAAATAATTTTTGGTTTAGACAAATTTGTGCGGAATAAATTGAAACAAATTTCAAGTTGAATATAACAATATATTAACTTGATGGGTGTTACAATTTTCAGTACAGATAATTATCAAGTTGATAAAAACTAATTAGAAAATTCGACATGAACTTTTCTAATTTTGTTAATAAAAATCAAGATAAGAACTAGGAAACTTAATTCGCTAGTAGTACAAGAATCATAAATAAACAAGTTCCACCGGATAAAATATTACAAAGGGGATGAACTTGATTTTCTAGGAATTTAATTGTTCTTGGTGTTCTTGAATAATTGAGAGAGAAAGATGGAGGCTGCTGTGTTCTTTTTAGATGAAATGTTATGTCCGTGTGTCTCTTTTTTTTTCTGGCTGCTGTCTTCTGCATCTTTTATACAATTTGCCGATTTGAACTGATATGACTATCGGTATGACTATCCAATCAGCTCATTATGACTGTCATTTGTACTAATATAACAATCCATTAATTCAATATGACAGTCGGTATGACTATCATTTGAATTAATATGACTGTCTCATTTTTCTTTTGGCTTAATATAACAATCGGTATAACAATCAATTGAGCTGGTATGACAATCAAATAATCATTTTTGCCGGATATAACATTCGGTATAACTATTGAATAGTTAACACTGAAATATGCTGTCAAGTAGAAGACCAGTCGCGGTGGCAGGAGTCTGCAGGACACGCGCAAATTTGTTGAGGGTTTTTCTCCAGCGCGTGGCCTCCACGCGCTCCAGGGCGCGTCCAGTTCAACTTGTTTCTTGTCTGATAAATATTCCGCATGCATGCATGTTTATTGTTTACTTTGTATTTCACTTTCCTTTGCATGCATGTTCCGACACACCCACCTGCCTCCCTTTTTTTTATTATTCTTTTGCTATGTTTTATAACAAATATGACCTGCAAACCTGTTAACAATTTAAGCATAACCGGGGCCTATTTTGTTTTTCATGAATGGGGCTCCGTTGAAATGCTTTTTAACCCGCATAGTTTCTAATCTTTAATTAATAAATATTAATTTAATCCAGAAATTATAAAAATAAATATCTAATATTATTAGATATTTATAAATATAATTTTCTCATTAAATAAAATATTTATTAATATAAATAAATCTTTAAGCTCTAAGATGCGGTTACCTGAGTGTCTGAAACCGGACTCCTTTTGCTTGACAAAAAATATATTAATTCCAACCGGGATTCCAGCTTCAAGAATATATCACTTTCCAGTTTCTTGTGATAATTCTATTTTTTTCATAACCCGTCCAGGTGTAAGCTACGGTCTCTTGAGGATGTGAAACCGGATTCCTTTTCTTCAACAGAAAATACAACAATTCAAACCGGGGTTTCAGCATTAAGAATATATCACTTAGAATTTCTTTGTGAAAATTCTTTTTCCTCGTAGTCACTCCACTTGATAGTAAAATCCTTGTGGTTAATTAATTTAGCACTTCTGTTGCTTGCACAATGATTTTCTAACATACCAGTCTTGATAGCTTGAACCACTGAAGTTAATGACGAACAACCACTGTTTAATGTTGACACTCGATGTACTGTCTGGTTCATGAGTGACTAACCGCAATGACTGTTCTTCATATATTGACTTTAAAATCTGGTTCTTTCTTTTCTCATCTCTCTTTTTGATTCTTTCTGTACTATCTCTGTCACTGTCGAAATCTCTGTCACTATAAATGAATCCACTTCTTTAACGAATACTTCACTGAGGCTTGATCAAATGACTGAGCTTATTTCAATGTAGTAATTCCTCAAGTCTGTAGATTGACCTTGATCTTTTTCTTCTAACAGATAATACAATCTGAGATTCCTTGTGACAGTCTATATACTATTTACTATTACAATCTTGTTCAAGTTGAGTTGTATCCTCGAAATACAAATAGGCTACATCATATACCTTTCAATCTCCCCCTATTTGTTTGTTAGTCGATAACAAGCAAATACCTAGAGGATAACTCAACTAACTCACTTAAATAAGAAAAAGATAAAACTTTTAAGAACTAAGTAAATAATACAAAAAAAAAATTTCTCTGGTTTAGATTTAACAATTCCAGAATCTTCAGTTGATGAAATGATAGATGACTATTCCTATAGCACTGAACTGATCTTCAAAAGATAACTCATCTTCATTTCTGATTCTTCATATCTCTGCCTGATAATCCTTCACATCTTAAATTGGTGATTATCAGCAGTTCTTGATTTACAATCACTTCCCATTTCTGACACAGCTTTTCTCACTAAAGAAAAATAGTTGTTCCTACTATATAGACAATGGTGAATTTACTACTCTTCCACTTATCCTTTATACATAGTACATTGAAAGACTAATAGAATAGTATTGTGATGTAATTCTCCTTATATCTCCACTTTCATAACAAATGAAAGTTCTTTTGCTTCTTCATCTAAGGCTCCCCCTTAGTAACTAGACTTGCATCTCATCCTAAGCACAGTCTCTAATGCTCCCCCTTTCTAACTCACTCTTCCTTTACTTGTACCCCAATACTTCTCCCCCTTAGTTGAGTATATCCTACTAAGGTAAGCTTCTGAGCTTGAATATATCTTTTTCAATATATTTCTCCCCCTTAGTTGAGGAATCCTCCATTCAACTAATTGACAAAGTAGTTGATACCAAATTGTTACCAATTTCTACCAATCGTCTGAGTACATTGAAATCAATTGATAGAGCTTTGTTAGAAAGGAAGTTTCATTTTCTTCCTCACTGTGAGTGTGTGATAGTGTTTAGTGTACCTCATAAGTGTTTCACTCATCTCTTCACTCATTTGTGTTGAGTGTCTCACTTCTCTCTGTGTTTACACACTTGCTCACTGGTGTATCACTCATTGCTCCAACTTCCTTTAATGTACCTGCAAAGAAAAAAATCACCCTAGCCCCTTCAAGAGAGGTCAGTGGTGGTGCAATGGGAGTTCGCAAATCCCAAATCCTCGTTGTACTCGTCAGACGAATCTGAGTCATAATCTACAAGTTGCTAATTTCCCTTTTAAAGGTTCCAGATTTGAATTCTGGGAAGGTAAACAATGACCTATAAATTTAGCATTGAGATCAAGGTTCCCTTCTAATATCTGTGAAGACATCACCTTGTTAAACTCATCAGGTAAAATCTGAATCATAGTCTAAAAGTTGCCGATCCGCATCTATGTCGGACCCGTTACCCGCAGGATCCAGATATGTTCCCTCTGGGGAGTTAGATAATGATCTTGTTGAATTTTGCATTTGAGATCAATACCTTCTCTCGAGGTCTGTGAAGACAATCAGTTCATTAAAGAACCTTTAACTTATAATCCTAACCGTAAAATGGTTGGATTATAGGTTTCCGTCAATTCATCCTTAGTGTGTTCAATCTCACTTGTGCATATGAAATATTTTGGTTAGTGTATAAGGTAGTGACTCTCCAACTGAATATCTCACACATCCTTGTTTGCTGCATCAAGTGCAGTTACTCCCTGGTGACCTCTAGTCTGATAGGTTACTTCCATTTAGGGGGTAAGATAGAATGTGTTTGAGTTTGACTGTAGTTTGGGATAAAAGTTGTTGGGTTTACAACCTTATGACTAAACATGTGAGAATACAAAATTTCATGTAGATAAACCTGCATCACAGAATATGAGCAATATATAGATAGAATGCATTTTTAACATTGAAAAAATTTCTAAGAAAATATTGCATTTTATCTTAAGAGAAATGATGTACAGTTGTGATTTCAAAAGGTTGAACATATAAGCAATCACAACTGTAGAAAGAGATTTTGAATTTAGGGAAGATATAGATTTTAAGCTGGTTTTATTAAACAAAAACAAGGACAAAAATTTAATTAATAAAAATTAATCGAATTAATGTAAGTTAATGTTTAAACAATTACAAACAAAACTATTTTATCATGCTTTAGGTCCTGTAAGATAGATACCAACTATTAGAAATTGTTAGCACATGATAGGTCTTGTCTTCCAATTGTTAGAACCTGAAAATTAAACATTAGTTCATAACCAATTGTATAGACACATACCAATTTGATACCAACATTTGTCAATTGTTAAGTCCTTAACACGAAGATCTGTTAACAGCAATCACAAAACAAAGATTTATACTTAAACTGCAGGTTTTGTGTGTGTTAAGAAGAAGAACAACAAAAGAACCAAGTACAGTGATCTATTTGTAAGTTTTGCTAGTATAGTGACTAAACTCTAAAAACTATACAAACTATCTATATACACATGATAATTATATAAAATAAAAGCTAAAAAGAAAAGAAAAATTCGAATAAATAAAAAAAATAAAAAATAAATAAAACTATACATAAATTAATAATATACATAGCTTAACCTATAAACGGACATACGACTAAACTAAAAAGACAAACACTACAAAACATGTTAAATAAGATTAACATTCGAAAATTACAATACATGTACAAAAACATTAAGTATATACAAGAGTATTTATAATAGGTTAGCAAATCCATATATTTTCTGACAAAACAACTTTCTACTAGAAAATTATTTAGAGAGAAAATATGATTTAATAAACTATCATAAATATGTCAGCTATTTTAAAACAATGAAATTTTCAACAAAAATAGTTTCCTCAAAAATTCTAACTAGAGAATTAGAGAAAAATATTTTTCGAGAAAATTATTATTCTAAAATAAAGAAACATGGATTAAAACATTAGAAAGATTATGACAATTTTTTTAGAAAGATGACAAGATAGAATTCGAAAAGAATGTCATACCAGTTACTTGACGCTCAAACCCTGGCACCAACTTTTACGTTTCTTGTTGTTCTAGATTCACAAGTGCTTTCTCAGATTCTATACCTTTATTCTAAGAGGCCCTTTTAGTTCTTACTCCAACATCTGGATCACCAATGATCAGCTCTATTCCAAACAGACTGTTTGAGAAGGTTGGATCTTGATGAATCGCCTTATTCTTCATTATGATGTTGTGTTTGACTAGTGAATCCTTTGTTTACTTCCCTCGAGTTATTGCCAGAATGACTTGATGATTATTTTCCAGTGACATTGGTATTGCCAATAACAAAATTGTTTCTACCACTATCACTTGGATAATTATCATCATTAACATATTAATCTCATGACTTCAAGGCAACTCCTCGATAACAACAATTGTTAATTCCTAACAACTATTTGTTGGTAGACAATCTTGGTTCTAAAAATAAAACTTTATTACCAAGACTATCTTGTCTGCAATCTTAGAAATAATATTCTAAGTCCAATACACCTTGATCCATAGTATATAACAATTATTATCAAAGTGATTAGAAGCTTGCAAATAAGCATAAAAATTATTCAAAGTATTTAAACAATGGTCACTTTAGATATTACAATATCCATAGTTCTACTTAAATAATTTTCACACCATGTATAATAATATGAGTGAATTGTAAAAGATATAAAAATCATTACTTAGAGGAGTTCTAAGTAATTTCACACACACCAATACATCTTACAATTAGTTAGTAAATAGAATTCTAACTAAATATCATTAACTGATATAAGTCAAAATTTCAATACAACCAATTGTTAGAACTATGATATTAATTATAGTGAATTTCTGAAAATGGGTCATTAAAGTTCACTAGAATTAATATCTCACAACTAATTTAAGACCAATACAGATTAGGTCCAAATTAGTTATGTTGTTTATTTATTTTAATAAATATGAGGTACAAAGCACATACTAAATTGAATTGCTTCAAGTCTGTAACCCATATAAATCAAAACGAATAATTAAATAATTAAATACTAAATCTCTATGAGTTAGATTTTAGCATTTAAGTATTTAAATTATCCTTAAATGATCACCACTAAAATACATTGCAATTATACACATGGCAATCATTCAACAGATAATTTTCAGTGTGAGGTCTGGATGTAAATAAGTTCACATGTCCTTTCAATATAGACAATTGAATACTTGTGAGCTTACTTAAGAATTTCTTAACAGATGGGATTTACAATCATATAGCATTAATAAAATCCCTAAGTTTACAAACCAATCTTGAAAAATTAATTTCATCAAGTGATTCAGCAAACGTGTCTGCAAGTTATTCTTAACTAAAGACATGTTCTCTCAAAAGAATTGATACCTTATGCAAGTTGCTTAGTCCTTGAGTGTTCCACAGAGTTGTTGGAGATGAAATTGATTCCTTGTGTTCTCCTGCTTTTGTACAACTAATTAATCTGTCTCTATGCAGCAAAACATGTCAGAACTGATGTCTCTAGGGTACCATCTCCGTAGATTTGGGTCCAACTTAAGACATCTGAAAATCAAGTGTAATAACTACAAGAATAGATTCTCTAGGTTCCACTTGGAGCCTTGCACATTTTCATATTGAGAATAAAATATGTGTGTAAGTGATCTATTAACAATTGAATAAGATAATGAGCTGATGATTCCTCTATAGCCTGATTAGGTCCTAATTAGTAGATCTTGAACTTGTTGGGTCAAATATCTCTAGAGTACCATTTCCTCAGATCCGGGTCCATCTTAAGATTTTTGATTACCAACTTGTTAGATCCAAACTAACAGGTCAAAAGCCAGCTACAGTGGTTTGTTGGTAGGTAGTCTTAACAGGTCTAGAATCTTCTGAATAGAAACAAAAGATCCTTGACTTACTTTTATTGTCATCATTCTTTTGGCTTACTAAAGCAAATCAAAAGAATTTCAACTTTACCAACATCAAAACAGCAAATATCTTGATACCAATTTATAGCTAGTAGACCAACATATAATATAATCAAGATATCATTGCACATTTATGTTTGTGCCTAAATATGTAGAGAGTTCTATGAATATGACACCAATTATTAAAAGATACCAACTGTTAAAGATTGATACCGAATATTAAATTATAGTTAGGGTGTCATACCATGTCTTCCATGCTTGCTTGAGTGATGATACCAGTTTATACTAACCTGTAGAGATCTTCAATTATCTCACCAACCAGGAGTGCACTTGTTCACATTCCTCTAGCATCCAGATTCAGTAGGTCTAAATGTCCATTATAATCTTGAATGTGCAGCAGGTGCCCGATATCCTCAAGTCTTGTCACTGGTGCTTCTTGTCAAATATACTGTTTGATCTAATTGTAACCTAGCATCCAGTTTGGCTTTGTCCCTCATAACAATGCCTTGACATCATTCAGGTAGACTTCTGGTTATCCTTGTACCAAATACAGCCTTGTTGTTTGGTCTAGATACCAGCTTCCCTTCAATCTGCCTTTTGTACTGATTGAGATCATCTTGCATTGCAATCACTCAACCTGGATCTTTCAGAGCTTTTGTAGCTTTCTTAGTTTCTTCTAAAAGAAGACTAAAGAAATAATCATTAGTACTTGAAGCTTTGTTAGTCTTTTACTTCCACCATTAGAAACACTAAGAACTAGAACAAAGAGTTAATTGAGTCAACACTCTTTGTCTTGGCAGACATGTTCTCATAGTGTCCTTTGACTTTCAGTGTGGTGTTGAGTTGACTAGATGATCCTTCTTTTGCTCCCCCTAAGCTGTTGCTGGGTTTACATGAAGATTCTCAATGTTGACATTGCCTGGATCTGAATCATCATTAGCATTGACAGCTGGGAGCTAGAAGTCGTTGAACATCACTAAGACTTTCAATCACCTTATGTTGATTAATAACAATCACCCTGTAGGCTCTTGACTCCACCAATTAACCAAGGAAATTATCCTATTGAGCATTAGCAGATTGCTAGGATGCTCACTTTCATTTATCATTGCAAAACACTTTTATTCATAACTTGTGGGGTCTTCCTATATTCCTTACTGATCAGGGTTTAATCATGTCAGTAGCAAACTATTGACTGCTTCAGCATTAATACTCTTGAAGGTGCAGAAATCATCGAGAACACTAATTGATAGGTCCTGTAATCTGGTCTCCAAGTTGTCATAGTCAGTTTTGCTTCATGACATTCTTCTAGATGTGATCAATAACCATTAGTGGTGTCTTGTCTTCAGATTGTTTGAACAACAACTTGTTTGTTGAGAGAAGTCATCAGTCATCACCACTAAAGTATGTTTTCTTTGATGTAGAACTTCTGTGTGATTCTTCTTTGACTTCCCTTTATGACATGCCTCATAATTTTATTTTACTTTAATTCTAGAAGATGCAGTCTCCTTTACTGATTCGATTTCCAGGAAAGAATCTCTTGATTTGACATTCAGGTGAGAGAGCTCCTTATGTCATAGCTGAACTCCTGTCTTATGAAGCTCTAGATCTGACCTTGTTGACTTCACCTTTGACTGAGATTCCATGCCAGCCACCGATAAGTTCTCTTTCCTTAATCCTCGAATAGTAGGCTCTTCATCTTGTAAAAGATGCTTTATTATTGACAACATTCCTTAGCTATTGAATAGCCTTGACTCTAGGTCATACCCTTGCTGTTGTCTCCAAGGGATACCACTTGGCCAGATATCATTACCACACTTGACAGCAGGGCTCTATCTTCGGTTATATGCCTTGAACATCAACTGTCCAGAATCCACATAACACGATCTACCGGTTACACACCCTGCAATGCCAAAATGGTTAAACCTTTTTTGGGACCCAAATTTGATTTGGTCCGGAATACTTGAAGTATTGGCCTTTGTCAGGCAAAACAACATTCTTAATCTTCATAACAACATTTTTCAAGGGGATTGGACATTTAACCCTATAAACAACTTTGACAATCTTTGATTTCATCTTGGGTATCCATGTCTTTTTAGCAGCAATAACATTTGTTTCACTAACTGGACATTTGACCTTGTAAACAGCCTTATTAAAACTTTGTTTAGGCTTTGGTACAAATGTCTCTCTCCTAACATAAGGAGGACTAGAAGTCTTTGATCTAACATTATTCCTGTTCATATGTTGTCGAGGAGCAGTCTTATTATCACATGCATGATTACCATTAAAGTAAGCAGACATCACATTAAAAGCATAAGACATACAGTTGACAACACCACATGCTTTAGGATTAGAATCAATGATAGGCATGGTACTCATGTTAGACATGTTATTTTTTTGCTTCAACTTATTACCACCTAATCCAGTCTTAGAAGAACTAGTTGTTTCAACAACCTTGACTGGCACTTTAGGTACATCTTTCATGGATGAAACATTCTTTGGATTAGCGTCCTCAACAGATTTAGCCTTAACAAAGACTGTGACATCTTTCTTGGATGAAACATTCTTTGGATTATCCTCCTTAACAGATTTAGCCTTAACACAGACTGTGCCATTTGCACTGTCCTCATTTCTCATTTCTTCCTGGATAACCATATAAAGAATATCTGGTGGTCCAACATCAGATTGTTTAAATAGAGGTTCTTTAACATTCTTGAGCACATGTGGTATTCCCCTTTCTTTAGCACTAACAAGGTTAGGGGAATTTATGCCCAATGATCCAACAGCTTCATTGTAGCCATACCCTATACCTGTTGTTCGTTCTACAGATTGTTTGTTAAAAAACTCTTTGGAAACTTTAACAGAATTATAACAAGCCCTGACCTATTGCTACGACCAAACTCAACACGCAAGTGCACGTGATCTCAAGTAATATAGATAGCAAATAAGATTCATTCCTACAGGGACTCGTTGTATTGTCTAGTTAATTCACTCACCAATGTATGATTATTATTTGATGCTAGGACAAATTAACAATTGGATTTTTGTTTATCACTAAAATTACTCTAAGATTTATAACTAATTATCAACTACTTGACTAAAAATTATGTCGAATTACTTATGCGAAATAAACATGGGATTTTAACTTCATTAAACAATCCATCTATAGTCTCCACTTCTCTAGCCTTTTCTTGTGATTTATTAATACCTGATCGAATACACAAAACTGATATAAGCCAACTTTCGTTGCACAAATACCATCCTAAATAATATCCACAATAGATAGAAATCACTTAGTCTCCCAATTATGCCTAATTTCCATATGTCTATAAAAATTGAAACATAATGGTTGAAGTACAAGCATTCAATTGATCACATAGTCGTCATAAAACGGTTAGAGTTACGACACTAATTACGAATGATATTCTCACGCATAAACCTATGCTAGCATGGCAAGTTCTAAACTCTTAGATCCACTTTCGCTTCAATAAGAATTAACACACAATTACAGAAGTTAGCTACTCTCCTATAACGAATTAAATCAACCATGATAGGATATCACATCAATTACACTATAGGCATCAAGAAGATTCAACAAATAAACTTCATGAATAAATCCGCTAAAACCCCATGACAACGAATTAGTTCATAATCAAACTAATCGTCACCATGGGTTCCAATGTAAACATGATAGAAGAAAACGAATAATGATTTAAATAAATAACAAAGGTTCTAAAGAATACACCAAAACCAAGCATCCACAAACTAGGAAGAATACAAGAATAAATTGAAAACTATCTTCTTCCTCGCTTCTTCGTGCTTCAAAACTCCGTATATACAATACGTGGTCAGACTTTTTCTATTCTACGGTTTTTCTTCATTTATATAGGCCTCCAGGTGCAAGAAATTCGAAAGGAATTTTATTTTTGACTTTATCTCGAAAAATCAGCAAATCAGGAGTTTAGACAAATTTGTCCGATAAGGAATGTTAGGTCCGATAAGATTGTAGAAGGGGGGTTGAATACAATCTATACCAATTTATCTAAATTTGTCCGTTAAATAATTTTTGGTTTAGACAAATTTGTGCGGAATAAATTGAAACAAATTTCAAGTTGAATATAACAATATATTAACTTGATGGGTGTTATAATTTTCGGTACAGATAATTATCAAGTTGATAAAAACTAATTAGAAAATTCGACATGAACTTTTCTAATTTAGT
The DNA here is from genome assembly GCA_036435485.1 of Saposhnikovia divaricata. Classification (NCBI taxonomy): domain Eukaryota; kingdom Viridiplantae; phylum Streptophyta; class Magnoliopsida; order Apiales; family Apiaceae; genus Saposhnikovia; species Saposhnikovia divaricata. The sequence goes on from CM071598.1 coordinate 82,404,357, forward strand.
TAATAAAAATCAAGATAAGAACTAGGAAACTTAATTCGCTAGTAGTACAAGAATCATAAATAAACAAGTTCCACCGGATAAAATATTACAAAGGGGATGAACTTGATTTTCTAGGAATTTAATTGTTCTTGGTGTTCTTGAATAATTGAGAGAGAAAGATGGAGGCTGCTGTGTTCTTTTTAGATGAAATGTTATGTCCGTGTGTCTCTTTTTTTCTGGCTGCTGTCTTCTACATCTTTTATACAATTTGCTGATGTGAACTGATATGACTATCGGTATGACTATCCAATCAGCTCATTATGACTGTCATTTGTGCTAATATAATCCATTAATTCAATATGACAGTCGGTATGACTATCATTTGAATTAATATGACTGTCTCATTTTTCTTTTGGCTTAATATAACAATCGGTATAACAATCACTTGAGCTGGTATGACAATCAAATAATTATTTTTGCCAGATATAACATTCGGTATAACTATTGAATAATTAACACTGAAATATGCTGTCAAGTAGAAGACCAGTCGCGGTGGCAGGAGTCTGCAGGACACGCGCAAATTTGTTGAGGGTTTTTCTCCAGCGCGTGGCCTCCACGCGCTCCAGGGCGCGTCCAGTTCAACTTGTTTCTTGTCTGATAAATATTCCGCATGCATGCATGTTTATTGTTTACTTTGTATTTCACTTTCCTTTGCATGCATGTTCCGACACACCCACCTGCCTCCCTTTTTTTATTATTCTTTTGCTATGTTTTATAACAAATATGACCTGCAAACCTGTTAACAATTTAAGCATAACCGGGGCCTATTTTGTTTTTCATGAATGGGGCTCCGTTGAAATGCTTTTTAACCCGCATAGTTTCTAATCTTTAATTAATAAATATTAATATAATTCAGAAATTATAAAAATAAATATATAATATTATTAGATATTTATAAATATAATTTTCTCATTAAATAAAATATTTATTAATATAAATAAATTCTTAAGCTCTAAGATGCGGTTACCTGAGTGTCTGAAACCAGACTCCTTTTGCTTGACAAAAAATATATTAATTCCAACCGGGATTCCAGCTTCAAGAATATATCACTTTCCATTTTCTTGTGATAATTCTATTTTTTCATAACCCGTCCAGGTGTAAGCTACAGTCTCTTGAGGATGTGAAACCGGACTCCTTTTCTTCAATAGAAAATACAACAATTCAAATTGGGGTTTCAGCATTAGGAATATATCACTTAGAATTTCTTTGTGAAAATTCTTTTTCCTCGTAGTCACTCCACTTGATAGTAAAATCCTTGTGGTTAATTAATTTAGCACTTCTGTTGCTTGCACAATGATTTTCTAACATACCAGTCTTGATAGCTTGAACCACTGAAGTTAATGACGAACAACCACTGTTTAATGTTGACACTCGATGTACTGTCTGGTTCATGAGTGACTAACCGCAATGACTGTTCTTCATATATTGACTTTAAAATCTGGTTCTTTCTTTTCTCATCTCTCTTTTTGATTCTTTCTGTACTGTCTCTGTCACTGTCGAAATCTCTGTCACTATAAATGAATCCACTTCTTCAACGAATACTTCACTGAGGCTTGATCAAATGACTAAGCTTCTTTCAATGTAGTAATTCCTCAAGTCTGTAGATTGACCTTGATCTTTTTCTTCTAACAGATAATACAATCTGAGATTCCTTGTGACAGTTTATATACTATTTACTATTACAATCTTGTTCAAGTTGAGTTGTATCCTCGAAATACAAATAAGCTACATCATATACCTTTCAAGGAACTCAAGTTTGGACTTGTAATAAAACATTTTCATTCAGCTAGTCAGATCACAAGTATCCCAAATATGTCAAATTTAAACGAGATTCAAATTATATCATTTGACTTTATAAATTCGAGAATCCAGCTGTATCAATACTCAAAATGATATACGAATCAAAGTGATTCAACCATATACTCCTTTATACAGAAGGACTACATCATTAATTTCGACGGTACCATAAAAGTAAACATGCAATCACATAAATTTCACAAAGAACTCCAAATTTCTGAGATTAATAGAAGTTATACCTTTGCCCGAGGCCTCGTAGTCTTCTCGGATACTTACCAATCCTAAAAACTATAACGCCTTAGAATTTTTAGTAATAATTATTTATTATTTATTAAATGTGAATAAGTGGCGTATATAATTATTGTGGAGGTGAAGTATGTGTGGTACAATATATGTGGGCTTAGTTGGTGATTTTTACGTGATGTGTAAGCCCGAATTTTTTTTATTATATTTTTTTGGGAATTTTATTCCATTTTATTTCATTATATTTATCTTCCGTGAATTTTGTAAAATCGTAGGAATTGCCAGAAATTATGAAATCTTTTGTATTATTGACTTTATTAATTTATTTGAGTTTTAAAAATTTTAACTGTATTTATTGTGATTTTTAAGGATTTTAAAATGATTTTACGAATAAATTTGTGTTTTATGGATTTAATCTTGTAAAATTCATATCTAATTCATTTTTTATCCCAAAAATATTTTAAAAATATGTGGGGTATCGTAATTTTCCATTCTATAATTTAGTATTTTAAAATTTAATATTTCATCGAATTTTCTGCGATGTGATTTTTGTCGATTCGTTATTTAAATAGAAAGCTACTTTAACTTTCCCCTTTTTAACTACTTAAATCCCTAATTCATTATTATTCCACCGACTACAACATCAATCTCAGTCTACTCTCTCGAACTCTCTCTCAAATTCTCGCAGCCTCTCTATTTTTCCATCGCCCCGCTGTCTTCCTTCCGCTTTCTCTCCGGTGAAAACGCATATCTCTCTCCCCTGTTGTTCCTCGTTGCTCTGTTCAGTAGCAGGTTCATGTGGGTGGATGTATCGGGTTGTGTGCGTGTGTGTATGTTCGACCGGTGGTGTTTTCCGGTGGTATTGTGGCCGTGTGTGTGTGAGTGGTTCGTGTGCGTGAGTTGATGTGGGTGTGCTGTTGGGCGAGTTCTGCGTGTGTAGGCTTGATGCCGATTGCATTATTACATTTCCCTTTCCCTTGAGTTGTGGTGACAGTTAAGGAAAATGTAGTGTATGTATGTGTGACCGTTCTGGTTCGATTAATGATTCTGTGTTGGTTCGATTAATGATTCTGTGCTGGTTCGATTACAGATTCTGTGCTGGTTGTGAAGTTCGAAAGTTGTGGTTGGTTTGGATTAATAATTTCCGGAATTTTTCTGATTGTTGATTCGTGATTTACAAAATAATTTCGGTAAATTATTTAATTAATTTATAGTGAAGTTTCGGGTCGGGAATCCGAAATTCGGGTACCCTCGAAACTTTGCCCCATCGACAATGATATTAACGATAAATTGAGTCGATGGTATTTGGCGATGATAATTTTTCTGAGCCAAAATTTAAATCTTTATAACTACGTTATAATTTTTAAGTTCTTGTTTTCAATTTTAAGTTTATATAATTGTTTAGTAATATTATCAAGGCGGATTATTGGATTGTGGTTATATTGCAATGTTAGTTATGTTGGTTGTGTCGGTTGTATCCCGACTGGCAGTCACCCGTATAAAGGGGATGCCGTCATATTTTTTCTAAAAATCTTAACCTATTTCTTGAAAATGTGTATGTATACTTATACAACTTGCATAAATTATGAGTCAGGCTTCATATTTTAAAACTGATCGATTATGTGATAAGGTGCCAATTATGATTAACTATTTGGTCAGTGGTTTATATAATGCTAGTATATAACTAAATAAATGTGAATTAGGAGATTACTCGTGGGGATAGATTAAGATTTATTATTGATGTTGATTAGCAAATATCGAGTAGAATTCTAAAATAGTGTTATATTGTGTGTAGATCCCGCGGATAAAGGGAAAGCTAAAGCTGAGGACATAAAGACCCTTCGAATCCTCTGATTTCCTGGTTAAGACAAGTAAATTACTTCACTTATCTTTCAAGTGAATTATGATTATTATAACTTGATTCACATGCTCGTTCGAATTATCCTTGTTATAATTGTTCCGTTAATTTCCCTTAATTTCGAATATTAAATTGTTATACCCCAAATCGATTATATTGATTCCGTTGATTCTTTTAATGGCTTGATTTACATCCATACCCCTTGTATATATATATCGAACTTGTCGATATCTAGGTCAGAAATTACCCGACCTTATTTCATTTGCGATATTTGAGATGTTGACCTGGAACAAAAGTGTCCAGGGTGTTTGGCAGTTGAGGTTGTCGATTGTTCCGACACCTGATGTCTAGTTATAGGATTGGACTGTTAGTTTTTTTTTTAAAAATGTGGACCGTAAGGGTCGGACCAGATTCGTGGTCAGAAATTATTAAGGCCAATGTGTGCCGTGGATCCATTAAGGACATTGCTGTGTGCGTTTGTCCGGGGTTAGTGCGTGACTGATCAGCAGCGTAACCTTATGATTGTTTTTATCTATAAAATGCATAATAGTCCAATCCTCTTCTATTTTATGATTCTTACAAAAGACGTATCTTTCAGTTGAGCTTTTATATTTTTGATTGTTAGTTCTTGACAGACTTGCAAACATTTCAGTTTGTTTATGCTTTTAATTATATATATACTTGCTGAGCATTTTAGCTCACTTGCTTGCTAATTCTGTTTCCTCAGCTAAGCACGAAGATGTCTAGAAGGAGTGGACCGTCTGGTTGGGGTAGCCATAGAGGCAGCCAGAGAGTCGAGGTGGTGGGATGGGTAGTGAGCTTATCACCCTATTTCATGTCATTTATGTATTAGTAGACAGATTACTTATCTTATGGAGTTGTATATTATTTTATTCAGTATTGGGTTGTAATAGTTAATTAGTAGTTGTTTCATACTGTGGCCTGTGAGCGGTCTTGGTTGGTGTAGTTATATTTCTCTATGGTTTTGTTATTATCACGCAAGTGAACTGTTTTAGTATTAGTTGGTTGGTTTGGACAGGTGGATAGTCACATTTATGAATATATCATGCCAAAATTTTCTAAAATTATCCTATAAAAATATATTTATATTATAAAATGTATGGACATTATTGTTGGTTAGTGAGGGTGTTACAAGTTGGTATCAGAGCTACAGGTCACAGTCACTGAAACAATTAGGTGGGAAGTTGGGGTAGAGTTATAAGAAAGGTTAGGATCGTATTCTGAGAGATAGGATGTCTAACTATAAGATATATATATATATATATATATATATATATATATACTACATGCACCTGTTTCTGGTTCTGATTCAGACCCGGACGAGGATCCGGAAGGAGAGGCTTCCGTACCGCAGCAGGTTTCCCCAGGGGCTATGCAGCCATACGCAGGATCACAGGGCTCGGTGAATGGGCCAGCATATCGTTACACTCCTCAGCCTGTTCCATACCATGCGTATGAGCGAGTGGCCAGAGAGAGAGACTATCTCTTAGGGCAGGTGACAGAGTTGAGGGCTATGAGGTCTGGAGAGGCGGATCTGGCCAGATAGAGAGATAGAGCGGTAGCTGAGTTGGAGGATGTTCGGAGGCGTGTACGAGCGATTAGGCATGTTATCACTAGGCGGGTACGGATTAGGTCCCGAGATGAGCCGGCGTTCGTGACACAGCAGGTGACTCTAGGCCTGGTGAAGGCGGAGCTGGAGAGCATTCTTGGATCAGCTTGGCGGGGAGAGTCTGATGATGATGACGACCAGTGATGGCTAGGATAGTACGATGATGCATGTAGTATATGGAGGCATGTTATGGTAGTAGTATATCAGGATTTGCAGTACGACCAGTTTTGTTGTAGATATCTGTTGTACTGTGACTAGATGCTAGCAGTTTCCTCTTTTAGTATTATGTTGTATCTCTATCGAAGCGTTGTTCTTACGCTTGTACCGGATATATATATATATGATGATCTCTTTCTGCAAAACTTCGTTAAATTCCTTTCACATTGCTATTTATTTTAAGCATCAGATTTACCTTTCAGCATTGAATTTATTTTCAGCATTGCTTCTTTTTCTAGAACTGCCTTTACCTTCAGTATCATATTTAAATTTCAGCATTATGTTTATTGTTCTGTTAATGCATCTATCAGATATTTTATGAATACCTTGCATAGCTTTGATTCTTGTACTCTGTTACACCTTGTAAACAAATTGCTGAACCGAGTAATGACTGGGAACCTTATATTAAAATTTCAATAGTATATTCACTGTTGGCTTAAATTAGATTCTTTTGATTTGTTGACTTTAGAACTTGAACCTAATGATTGTCCGTTGATTTCAGAAATATGCCTCCAAGAAAGAAGAAACAAAATACTCGAACCACCAATCAGGGTGAACAAGCCAACCCACCCCCTGTAGGTCAAATGGACCCTGCTTTGGCTCAAATATTGCAGAACCTTGTTCAGCAAACTGCTACTCTAGCACAGCAACAACAGCAGTTACAGCAGCAGCTGTTGGCTCAGTAGCAACAACATCAACAACAGCAACAGCAGCAACAACAACAACCTGTTCCTCCGGTAGTCACCTTTAAGTCCTTCCAGGCAGTTAAACCTCCTGAATTTAAAGGAACAGCGGACCCAGTATAGGCGAGATCTTGGCTGAAAAAGATGGAAAAGGCTATTGAACTGGTGGGGGTCCCAGCAAATAAACAGACCGAATATGTAAGTTACTTCCTGAAGAATGAAGCCACTTATTGGTGGGAGTCGGTAAAGATGCTGGAAGCTATGGAAGTGATTCCTTGGGAAGGGTTTACAGAGTTGTTCTTAGAAAAGTATTTCCCAGACTACATGAAAGATCAGATGGAGATGAAGTTTTTAGAGTTGAAACAGGGAAGTATGTCAGTGACAGAGTATGAAATAAAGTTTACTGAACTAGCTAGGTTTGCTCCGGATTATGTGGACACGGAGAGGAAGAAGGCAAAGAGGTTTCAACAAGGATTGAAACCATGGATTCGTAGTAAGCTAGCAGTTTTGGAGCTGGATACTTATGCAGCTGTGGTGCAGAAGGCCATGATAGCCGAAGGAGAAAGTGAATTGTACTTTAAGGAAAAAGAGGGAAAGAAAAGAAAAGCTGGGTCAATGGAAGGACGACAAGTGCAAGGCAGCTCTCAGAGTGTGCCCAATAAAAAGCCAGGGTTTCAGTCAGGAAAGGATGGGAACTCTAAGAAACCGGGATCGGGGAATAGAGGGCAAGGGAATAGACTACAAGAATCAAATCAGCAGAAACTGGTTAGGGCACCCTTGGCAGAGTGCAAGACTTGTGGAAAGAGGCATCCAGGAGTGTGTGCAAAGTTGGAGGTAACGTGCTATAAGTGTAATCAGAAAGGTCACTATGCTCGAGAGTGTAAGGTAGGGATTATATGTTGTTAGGACCGATAAGATTGTAGAAGGGGGGGTTGAATAAAATCTATACTGTTTTATCGAAATTTGTCCGGGTAAATTTAATTTATATTTTGACAAATTTGAGCGGAATAAATTGAAACAAATTACAAGTTGAATATAAAAATATATTAACTTGATGGGTGTTACAATTTCAGTACAGAATTTAATCAAGTTGATAAAAACTAATTTAGAAAATTCAACATGAACTTTTCTAAATTTAGTTAATAAAAATCAAGATTAGAACTAGGAAACTTAATTCGCTAGTAGTACAAGAACAATAAATAAACAAGTTCCACCAGATAAAATATTACAAGAGAGATGAACTTGATTTTACAGAAATTAATTTGTTCTTGAGCTTGGGAGAGAAAATTGAGCTGCTGGGATTTTTCTGCTATTCAGTTGTGAGCTGCTTTGTTGCCTGTGTTGTTTTATATCCTCCTGCCTCTTCTAATTCCATTTGATGTAGTATGACTTAGCTGGTCATATTGAACCTTCGGTATGACATAAACTGACACAAATCTCCTTGATATGACTTAGAAATAAATCAATATGACTTGCACATGGCTCGGTATGACTTAAAATGTGTCGGTATGACTTAATTAACTTAGGCAGTATGACTTAAATTAAAACAACTCTATAGGTATGACTTAAATTAGGTCATAGAGATCTTCGGTATGACTTAATTAATCTCGGTATGACCTAATAAAAAACTCAGTTGTACTGATTGAATTTGAACAAAAGAAATTTTGAATTATGCTGACAGACGAAGCCCAGTCGCAGGGAGCAAGAGTGCAAGGCACGCGCGGCATTTGCTTCTTTGATTCTGGCGCGTGTAAGACACGCGCGTCCTGGCGCGTCCTGGAGCTTCCCGACAAGAATTCCCGCATGCATGTGACAGACAGACTTGGTGACTTTGCATGCTACTTTACTGTCTTCTCTTTTTATTCTTGTCGACTAAAAACAAGTGACTTGCATTTTTTTTTCTTTTGTTTCTTTTTCTTTTCTTTTGATTTTTCTTTTCTTTATCTATTGTATTTAATTTAATTAACTTGATTAATCAATTAATCATTTAAATGATTAATTAATTAATAAACTAATTAATTAAATCTAATAGATTAATATATTAATTCAAAATTAATTAACATGATAATTAATTTAATAAATAAATTAATTCGGAATGAATTAATTTATTAAATTAAATCAATTACATAATTATATTAATTAAAAGAGAATTAATATAAATCTTTTGACAGCTCAAATCTTTTTCTTGAACCACTGAAAGTAATAAAGAATTACCACCGAATTTTCGTTGACGCTCAATGCACGGTCTGGTTCATGAGCGACTAACTCCAATGGCTTTTCTTTATTTTTGAATCTTTGAATTGGTTCCTTTCTTTTCTTAGCATACTAGTCTTGACAGCTTGAACCACTGAAGTTAATGATAAACAACCACTGTTTAATGTTGACACTCGATGTACTGTCTGGTTCATGAGTGACTAACCGCAATGACAGTTCTTCATATATTGACTTTAAAATTTGGTTCCTTTTCTTTTCTTTTTCTTCTCTCTCTATTAATTCTTCTGTACTGTCTCTGTCACTGTTGAAATCTCTGTCACTTTAAATGAATCCACTTCTTTAACGAATACTTCACTGAGGCTTGATCAGATGTCTGAACTTCTTTCAATGTAGTAATTCCTCAAGTCTGTAGATTGACCTTGATCTTTTTCTTCTGACAAATAATACAATCTGAGATTCCTTGTGACAGTCTATATACTATTTACTATAGCAATCTTATTCAAGTTGAGTTGTATCCTCGAAATACAAATAGGCTACACCATATGCCTTTCAATCTCCCCCTATTTGTTTGTTAGACAATAACAAGCAAATACCTAGAGGATAACTCAACTACCTCATTTAAACAAGAAAAAGATAAAACTTTTAAGAATTAAGTAAATAAATAAAAAAAACTTCTCTGGTTTAGATTTAACAATTCCAGAATCTTCAGTTGATGAAATGATAGATGATTGTTCCTATAGCACTGAACTGATCTTCAATAGATAACTCATCTTCATTTCTGATTCTTCATATCTCTGCCTGATAATCCTTCACATCTTACATTGGTGATTATCAGCAGTTCTTGATTTACAATCACTTCCCATTTCTGACACAACTTTTTTCATTAAAGAAAAACAGCTGTTCCTACTATATAGACAATGGTGAATCAATACCATTTGTATAACTTCTGGTGAATTTACTACTCTTTCACTTAGCCTTTATACATAGTACATTGAAAGACTAATAGAATAGTATTGTGATGTAATTCTCCTTATATCTCCACTTTCATAACAAATGAAAGTTCTTTTGCTTCCTCATCTAGGGCTCCCCCTTAGAAACTAGACTTGCTTCTCATCCTAAGCACCACTTTCATAACAAATGAAAGTTCTTTTGCTTCTTGATCTAAGGCTCCCCATTAGAAACTAGACTTGCTTCTCATCCTAAGCACAGTCTTTACTGCTCCCCCTTTCTAACTCATTCTTCTTTTACTTGTACCCCAATACTTCTCCCCCTTAGTTGAGTATATCCTACTAAGGTAAGCTGAGCTTGAATATATCTTTTTCAATATATCTCTCCCCTTTAGTTGAGGAATCCTCCATTCAACTAATTGACAAAGTAGTTGATACCAAATTTATACCAATCGTTAGAGTACATTGACATCAATTGATAAAGCTTTGTTAGAAAGGAAGTTTCATTTTCTTCCTCACTGTGAGTGTGTGATAATGTTTAGTGTACCTCACAAGTGTTTCACTCTTCTCTCCACTCATTTGTGTTGAGTGTCTCACTTCTCTTTGTGTTTACACTCTTGCTCACTAGTGTTTAACTCATTGCTCCAACATCCTTTAGTGTACCTACAAAGAAAAATCACCCTAGCCCCTTCAAGAAAGGTCAGTGGTGGTGTAATGGGAGTTCGCAAATCCCAAATCCTCGTTGGACTTATCAGACGAATCTGAGTCATAATCTACAAGTTGCTAATTTCCCTTTTTAGTGTTTTCAGATTTGAATTCTGAGAAGGTAAACAATGATCTATAAATTTAGCATTGAGATCAAGGTTTCCTTCTAATGTCTGTGAAGACATCACCTTGTTAAACTCATCAGGTAAAATCTGAATCATAGTCTACAAGTTGTCGATCCGCACCTATATCGAATCCGTTACCCGCAGGATCCAAAGATGTTCCCTCTGGGGAGTTAGATAATGATCTTGTTGAATTTTGCATTTGAGATCAATACCTTCTCTCGAGGTCTGTGAAGACTCTTGATTCATTAAAGAACCTTTATCTTATAATCATAACCGTAAAATGGTTGGATTACAGGTTTCCGTCAATTCATCCTTGGTGTGTGCAATCTCACTTTGTGCATATGAAATAGTTTGGATAGTGTACAATGTAGTGACTCTCCAACTGAATATCCCACACATCCTTGTTTGCTGCATCAAGTGCAGTTACTCTCTGGTGACCTCTAGTCTGATAGGTAACTTCCATTTACGGTGTAAGATAGAATGTGTTTGAGTTTGACTGTAGTCTGGGATAAAAGTTGTTGGGTTTACAACCTTATGACTAAACATGTGAGAATACAAAATTCCATGTAGATAAACCTGCATCACAGAATATGAGCAACATAGACAGAATGTATTTTTAACATTGAAAAATTTTCTAAGAAAATATTGCATTTTATCTTAAGAGAAATGATATACAGTTGTGATTTCAAAAGATTTACAATGTAAGCAATCACAGCTGTAGAAAGAGATTTTGAATTTAGGAAGATAAAGATCCTGAGCCGCTTTTACTAAACAAGAATATAGGCAAAAATCCAATTAATAAATATTAACCGAATCAATGTATGTTAATGTTTAAACCAATACAAACAAAACTATTTTATCATGCTTTAGGTCCTGTAAGATAGATACCAACTATTAACAATTGTTAGCACTTGATAGGTCTTGTCTTCCAATTGTTAGATCCTGAAAATCAAACATTAGTTCCTAACCAATTGTATAGACACATACCAATTTGATACCAACATTGGTCAATTGTTAAGTCTTTAACACGAAGATCTGTTAACAGCAATCACAAAACAAAGATTTATACTTAAACTGCATATTTTGTGTGTGTTAATAAGAAGAACAACAAAAGAACCAAGTACAGGGACATGTTTGTTAGTTTTGAAAGTATAGTGACTAAACTGTAAAAACTATGCAAACTATTTATATACACATGAAAAAGAATATAAAAAAATAATATATATAATAATTATACAAAATAAAAACTATAAGAAAAGAAAAATTCGAATCAAATAAAATAAAAAAAATGAATACAACTATACATAATTTAATAATTTACAAACAAATTTTTATTTTTATTTTTATTAATTTTTATTTTTTTTATATTTTTTAAATTCAAAAATAACTGTATTAATAACATTTACAGAATATTAAAGATAAAAGATAATAATTTAGAAAAATATCTACAACAATATAACTACTTAAAATAATTAATAAAAAAAAATATAAAATACTAAAAATACCATAAGTTGTCCTTTTGACAGAATTAACACATTAATAACAGAAGAACAAACACTACAAAATATTGAATAAAATATTAACTATTTACATAAACTTTTGTAGCAGATTAATAAATCTATATATATTTTTGAATAAAATGACTTTCTTATTAGAAAATTATTTTGAAAGAAAATATGATTTATTAAAAGATCACAAATATTCAAAAGGAATTTTCAACAAAAATAGATTTCTCACTAATTTCCACTTGTAAAATTTCAGAAAAATATATTTAGAGAAAATAAAATTATTCTAAAATTAAAAGAAGTAAGTAGGAAAATATTAAGAAGATAATGACAATGATTTAAGAATTAACAAGCAAGATTATAAGTTGATAAAATAATTATACAAGTGATTTAAATCAGAAAATATTCACAAAATAATCACTTGTAAATTATTAAAGATCAAACCTCAGATATTAACTAGTTTAATTACTAGGACTATTTAACATACCCAATTCATCAACAATTCTTGTGAATATGGATTCGTCAAGAGACTTAGTAAAAATATCTGCTGTTTGGTCTTCCGTAGGTACTGAAAGTAACTCCACGATACCATTCATGACATGCTCTCTAATAAAATGATACCTGATGTCGATGTGCTTGGTTCTCATATGCTGCACAGGATTGTTGGAGATTTCTATGGCACTTGTATGATGACATAATATAGGAATATTATCCAGTACAAAGCCATAGTCTCGCAGCTGATTCCTAAGCCACAAGATTTGAGCACAACAGCTTCCAGTAGCTATATATTCAGCTTCGGCTGTTGAGATAGAAACTGTTTGTTGTTTCTCACTGTACCAGGAAACCAATCTGTCACCTAGGAATTGACAACTCCCGGAGATGCTTTTTCTGTCTACAACACTTCCTATATAATCTGAATTTGTATATCCAACAAGATTAAAACCAGATACTTTAGGGTACCAAATACCTAAGTTAGGTGTACCCCTAAGATATCTCAAGATTCGTTTAACAGCAATGAGATGCACATCTCTAGGATCCGCTTGGAACCTTGCACACAAGCATGTATCATACATAATATCTGGTATACTTACAGTAAGGTAAAGTAATGAGCCTATCATACCTTTGTAGCTTGTGACATCTACCTTGGCAGAATTTTCACATGCTCCAAACTTGATAGCTGTAGATGATGGTGTCTTTGCTGAAGATGAGTCCTCCATTTGATATTTCTTGAGGAGCTCTCTGACATACTTGGATTGACAAATAAATATTCCTTATGTCCTTTGACTTACTTGTAATCCAAAAAAGAACTTCAGTTCACCCATCATGCTCATCTCAAATTTACCCTGCATTAGCTTAGCAAATTTCTTGCACAAAAGATCATTAGTAGACCCGAATATTATATCGTCCACATAGACTTGGACTAATATTGTATCATTCTTATGTTTCTTTGAAAAGAGAGTTTTGTCTATGACACCTCTAACAAAACCATTTTCAAGTAAAAATTCAGAGAGAGTGTCATACCATTTTCTTGGCGCTTGCTTACGACCATAGATAGCCTTGAAGAGAACATAGACATAATCCAATAGATCTGGATCTTCAAAGCCAGGGGGTTGTTCTACATACACCTCTTCATCTAGCTTACCATTCAGAAAAGCACTATTGAAATCCATTTGATAAACTTTGAAGTTTGAGAATGCTACGAATGCCAAGAATATTCTGATGGCCTCAAGTCTTGTCACTGGTGCATAGGTTTCATCATAATCAATTCCTTCAGCTTGATAATAACCTTTAGAAACCAGTCTTGCTTTATTCTTCATCACTTTGCCATCTTCATCAAATTTGTTTCCGAATACCCATCTGGTGCCTACTATTGTTCTGTTTGTAGGTCTGGGTACCAGCTTCCATACTTCTTGTTGTTTGAATTGATTGAGTTCATCTTGCATAACAATCACCCAATCAGGATCTGAAAGAGCTTCTTCAATTTTCTTAGGTTCCATTTCAGATAGAAACCCTGAATAATTACATTGATTTTGAAAAGATCTTCTAGTCTTTACACCAACATCTGGATCACCAACGATTAGCTCAAAAGGATGAGCTCTATTCCAAACAGTCTGTCTGGGAAGATTTAGTCTTGATGATTCACCTTGTTCTTCATTGTGATGTTGAGTATGACTAGTAGATCCTTCATTAGCTCCCCCTGTGTTGTTGCCAGGATGATTAGATGAGTGTTCAGAAGTATGAGTGGTGTTTTCAATATTATCATTATTTTCACCACTATTATTCTGATTAGACTCATCATTGTCATTGTTGTCATTTGCATCAGCAAAAACATCAGGTGGATTGTCATCATCTGAATCTAGATCTGTCATATCTTCAAAAGATAGCTTTTCAGATGAATCTTCAGTTTGGATACTAGGAAGTTTAGTGTCAACAAATGTTACATTGACACTTTCAATCACAGTCTGTTGATCAATCACGTACACCCTGTAAGTTCTTCTTGTATAACCAATAAAAATTGCTTCATGTGCTTTGGTCTCAAATTTTCCACCTTGTTTATCTCCTTCTTTAAGCACAAAATATTTCGCCCCAAATACATGAAAGTATTTGAGTGTTGGTTTCTTTTCAGTAATAGCTTCATAAGGTGTCGTCATCAAGTCTTTGTTGATAAGAGTTCGATTCTGGGTATAGCAAGCAGTGTTGACAGCTTCAGCCCAAAAATACAATGGAAGCCTTGATTCACTTAACATAGTACGTGCAGCTTTAATCAAGGTTCTATTCTTTCTTTCCACTACCCCATTTTTGTTGAGGAGTTCTTGGAGCTGAGTACTGTCTGGTTATACCCTTCTCAGTGTAGAAATCATTCAGAACTGCATTCTTGAATTCAGTTCCATTATCTGACCTTATAGCTCTCACTGGATACTTAGAATCCAGTTCAATCAACTTGATGTGATCAATCACCAGTTATGGAGTCTCATCTTTAGAATTCAGGAACAGGACCCATGTGTATTTTGAAAAATCATCAACAATCACAAGAGCATATCTTTTCTTTGACATTGACATCACATTAACTGGACCAAACAAATTCATGTGAAGTAGTTGTAAAGGTTCAGTTATTGAAGATATGTCAGTGCCTCTGTGAGTTGCCCTTTTTAACTTTCCTTTTTGACATGCATCACATAGTTCTTCCTGTGTAAATTCCATAGAAGATGAACCTCTCACCAACTCTCTCTTGACCAGAGAGTTCATCGTCTTGAAATTTAAGTGAGAAAGTTTCTTGTGCCATATCCAACTTTCATTTGTGGATGCTGTAGAATATAAGCAGTTGATTTCTTCAGTGCTTCCAGTGTTCATATTGGCTACGTACAAGTTTCCTTTTCTGACTCCTGTAAGAGATGGTTGTTCACTTCTTTTGTGTGAAATCAGACAATTCTTCTTGTTAAAGTGGACTTCAAATCCCTTATCACAGAACTGACTGATACTGAGCAAATTATGCTCAAGTCCTTTTACAAAGGACACTTTCTCAATGATAACATTTCCAGCTTCAAGTCTGCCATATCCATCAGTTCTACCTTTGCTGTTATCTCCAAAGGTAACTACTGGGCCGGCCTTCTCCACCACATTTGTCAGCAGGGTTCTGTCTCCAGTCATATGCCTTGAACATCCACTGTCCAAGATCCAGGTTACTCGTTCAACCTGTTCAATACCCTGCAATGACAATCGGATTAAACCTTCTTTGGAACCCAAATTTGATTGGGTCCAGAGTATTTAAAGTATTGGCCTTTGTCAGACAAAACAACATTTTTTACCTTGACACCAATTTTACCATTAGTCAATAAACATTTTACCCTATAAACAGATTTGAAAATCTTTTGTTTCAGTTTAGGTATCCATTTTTGTTTAGTAACAATATCATTGATTGGACATTTGACTTTGTAAATAGCCTTTATAAAACTTTGTTTAGGCTTTGGTACAAATGTCTCTCTCCTAACATAAGGAGGACTAGAAGTCTTTGATCTAACATTATTCCTATTCATATGTTGTCGAGGAGTAGTCTTATTATCACATGCATGATTACCATTAAAGTAAGCAGTCATCACATTAAAAGCACAAGACATACAGTTGACAACACCACATGCTTTATGATTAGAATCAATGATAGGCATGGAACTCATGTTAGACATGTTATTGTTATGCTTCAACTTATTACCACCTAATCCAGTCTTAGAAGAACTAGTTGTTTCAACAACATTGACTGGCACTTTAGGTACATCTTTCTTGGATGAAACATTTTCTGGATTAGTGTCCTCAACAGATTTAGCCTTAACAAAGACTGTGACATCTTTCTTGGATGAAACATTCTTTGGATTAACGTTCTTAACAGATTTATCCTTAACAACGACTATGCCATTTGCACTGTCCTCATTTCTCATTTCTTCGTGGATAAGCATAGAAAGAATATTTGGTGGTCCAGCATCAGATTTTTTAAATAGAGGTTCTTTAACATTCTTGAGTACATGTGGTATTCCCCTTTCTTTGGCACTAACAGGGTTAGGGGAATTTATGCCAAATGATACAACAGCTTCATTGTAGCCATACCCTATACCTGTTGTTCGTTCTACAACTTGATTGTTAAAAAACTCTTTGGAAACTTTAACAGAATTATAACAAGCCCTGACCTGTGTTTCAAGTTCAACAATCCTAGTTTCAAGTTCAGCAATCCTAGCAACTTGTTTTAACATGTATTCTGTTATATCCTTTTCTCTTTTGTTAAGTCGAGCTATTTCTTCTATTTGCTGATCTTGATTAACATGCACTTTTTTAGTTCTAACAATTCATTTTCAAGATTAGTGGTTAAAAGAACTTTTCTAGCAATTTCTTTTTGTGCATTACCAATGGAATTATATAGGCTACGAATCAACTCAGTGTTAGTAAGAGTTACCGGAGTACTATAAGGAGTTGATGTATCAGCATTTACCACCAGCGCAAAATTTCCAACTTCTTCATCTTCACTGTCTGTGTCATCCTAGCTTTTTCCTTGTACCACATAGGCCGTGTCTGTGTTCTTCTTACCAGATGCATACTCTCTCCTTGCATCTTGTTGAGGTTGATGACACTCAGTTGCAAAGTGTCCAAGTTCATTAAATTTAAAACACCTAATCCTGCTTCTGTCTACCATTCCAGTTTGGTAGCCACCCCTTGTGCTACTTGAGGAAGAACCTCCTCGCTGGAATCTATTGTAGTTAGATTTGAACTTGAACTTGGGATTCCTCCTAAATCTGAAGTTACTGAATTGCCTCACCATCATAGCCATTGACTCATCTTCCAACTGATCCAGCTCTTCCAATGAGTAGAAATCTCCACCATCCTGACTGACAGGTGTATGACCAATCTCAACTTCAACCTTGTCAGCGCTGCAAGGTTGAACAACCTTAGCTTCCAATTCCTTTGGAGTCTCAACCACTAGAGCTGTAAAAGAACTTGGAACCCTACCTTCACCATGAATTTCTTTCTGTTGAACTTGTTCCAACTCATAGGTTTTCAAAATGCCGAAGAGCCTTTCAAGAGTAATCTGATTCATGTCTCTGGCTTCTCTAATGGCAGTTATCCTATGTTCTAGGTGAGTAGGCATGGTCAGTAGAAACTTCATGTTAATCTCCTTTTGTGTATATTTCTTGCCATGGATTTGCAAGTTGTTGATTATTTTGTTATATCTTTCAAACACTTCCTGAATGCCTTCATTAGGGCCAGCTCTAAAGTGTTCATACTCAGAGATTAAAATTTGAAGTATGTTTTCCCTGACTTCATCAGTTCCTTCATTAATAGTCTCAATAGTTTCCCACATGTGCTTTGCAGTTTTACAATTCATCACATGACTGTACATCACATCATCTAGGGAATCTAATAGTATGAGTCTCAAATTTTTTTCTAGTCCTGCATCCTCTTTTTCATCAGGAGTATAAGACGCAGGGTCTTTTTCATGGGTTCTAGCAGGTGTTGTAACAACTCCATCAGTAACAACTTGTTGTTCAAAGACCATAGGAATTTTAGGTCCATTTTTCAGAACATCCAAATATTTAGAATTTGTAACATCAAGAAACAATTCCATTTTATTTTTCCACATATCATAATTATCTTTATTAAAGATAGGAATCTTAACAAGGACTTTTGAAGACATGATGAATTTTTAAGTGAGTTGAAAATTCGAAATGGATTTTTGACTGAATAAAAATAGGATCTTGATTTGTGTATCAATCAATAGGCTCTGACACCAATTGTTAGGTCCGATAAGATTGTAGAAGGGGGGGGGGGTTGAATACAATCTATACTGTTTTATCGAAATTTGTCCGGATAAATTTAATTTATATTTTGACAAATTTGAGCGGAATAAATTGAAACAAATTTCAAGTTGAATATAAAAATATATTAACTTGATGGGTGTTACAATTTCAGTACAGAATTTAATCAAGTTGATAAAAACTAATTTAGAAAATTCAACATGAACTTTTCTAAATTTAGTTAATAAAAATCAAGATTAGAACTAGGAAACTTAATTCGCTAGTAGTACAAGAACAATAAATAAACAAGTTCCACCGGATAAAATATTACAAGAGAGATGAACTTGATTTTACAGAAATTAATTTGTTCTTGAGCTTGGGAGAGAAATTGAGCTGCTGGGATTTTTCTGCTATTCAGTTGTGAGCTGCTTTGTTGCCTGTGTTGTTTTATATCCTCATGCCTCTTCTAATTCCATTTGATGTAGTATGACTTAGCTGGTCATATTGAACCTTCGGTATGACATAAACTGACACAAATCTCCTTGATATGACTTAGAAATAAACTAATATGACTTGCACATGGCTCGGTATGACTTAAAATGTGTCGGTATGATTTAATTAACTTAGGCAGTATGACTTAAATTAAAACAACTCTGTAGGTATGACTTAAATTAAGTCATAGAGATTTTCGGTATGACTTAATTAATCTCGGTATGACCTAATAAAAAACTCAGCTGTACTGATTGAATTTGAACAAAAGAAATTCTGAATTATGCTGACAGACGAAGCCCAGTCGCAGGGAGCAAGAGTGTAAGGCACGCACGGCATTTGCTTCTTTGATTCTGGCGCGTGTAAGACACGCGCGTCCTGGCGCGTCCTGGAGTTTCCCGACAAGAATTCCCACATGCATGTGACAGACAGACTTGGTGACTTTGCATGCTACTTTACTGTCTTCTCTTTTTATTCTTGTCACCTAAAAACAAGTGACTTGCATTTTTTTTATTTTTTTTATTTCTTTTTCTTTTCTTTTGATTTTTCTTTATCTATTGTATTTAATTTAATTAACTTGATTAATCAATTAATCATTTAAATGAATAATGATTAATTAATTAATAAACTAATTAATTAAATCTAATAGATTAATATATTAATTCAAAATTAATTAACATGATAATTAATTTAATAAATAAATTAATTCGGAATGAATTAATTTATTAAATTAAATCAATTACATATTTATATTAATTAAAAGAGAATTAATATAAATCTTTTGATAGCTCAAATCTTTTTCTTGAACCACTGAAAGTAATAAAGAATTACCACCGAATTTTCGTTGACGCTCAATGCACGGTCTGGTTCATGAGCGACTAACTCCAATGGCTTTTCTTTATTTTTGAATCTGTGAATTGGTTCCTTTCTTTTCTTAGCATACCAGTCTTGACAGCTTGAACCACTGAAGTTAATGATAAACAACCACTGTTTAATTTGACACTCGATGTACTGTCTGGTTCATGAGTGACTAACCGCAATGACTGTTCTTCATATATTGACTTTAAAATTTGGTTCCTTTTCTTTTCTTTTTCTTCTCTCTCTATTAATTCTTCTGTACTGTCTCTGTCACTGTTGAAATCTCTGTCACTTTAAATGAATCCACTTCTTTAACGAATACTTCACTGAGGCTTGATCAGATGTCTAAACTTCTTTCAATGTAGTAATTCCTCAAGTCTGTAGATTGACCTTGATCTTTTTCTTCTGACAGATAATACAATCTGAGATTCCTTGTGACAGTCTATATACTATTTACTATTACAATCTTGTTCAAGTTGAGTTGTATCCTCGAAATACAAATAGGCTACATCATATGCCTTTCATATGCCACCGTTGTGGGAAACCAGGGCATGTAATGAGAGACTGTAAAGTACCTGTGGTGAAACCTCTGGTTCTGGCTAACCCAATTCTTCATGCGATTGAGGCACCCCCAACATCAAATGTCAGACCAGTGGCGAGGACCTTCAATATGACTCTGAATGAAGCTATTAAGAATTCTGATGTGGTAGCAGGTACGCTCCCTGTAAATTCTGTTTAAGATAAAGTATTAATTGATTCCGGGTGCTACGAAATCCTTTATATCTATAGAATTTGTTCAAAGGTTAAATTGTGAGGTATGCATGTTACATGAGGCTATAGTTATAGAAATAGCTAATTCAGAACGAATTCCGGTTATTCAAGTATGTCCTCGTTGTAAGATCGATATCTCAGGGCATTGCTTTTACGCTAATTTGATACCCTTCCAGTTAGGTGAATTTGATGTCATCCTAGGAATGGATTGGTTAACAGAGAATAATGCACAAATTGATTGTAAGAACAAAAAGGTGATACTTAAGCCCTCCAATAATGTAGAAGTTACCTTTAGGGGTCAGAGACAGACTAGGAGATTTTTAACGATCATGCAAACTAAGAGGCTGTTGAGGCAGGGATGCGAGGGCTATATGGCTTATGTTATGGATACCAAGCAAGAGGTACCTAAGATAGAGGAAATACCAGTGGTGAATGAGTTTCTTGATGTTTTTCCAGATGAACTTCCCGGGTTACCTCCGGATAGAGAAATAGAATTTACCATCGATTTAGCCCCAGGGACCGAACCTGTGTCAAAAGCTCCATATCGTATGGCACCGGTAGAGATGAAAGAATTGGCAGTTCAGTTGCAAGATCTTTTGGAGAAAGGTATTATTAGGCCTAATGTTTCGTCGTGGGGAGCTCCGGTATTATTTGTAAAGAAGAAGGATGGAAGTATGAGATTGTGTATCGATTATCGGGAACTAAATAAGTTGACCGTTAAGAATAAGTACCTTTTGCCAAGAATTGACGATTTATTCGATCAGCTGAAAGGAGCAACTTGTTTCTCGAAAATTGATTTGCGATTAGGATATTTCCAATTAAAGATTAGACCGGAAGACGTTCCAAAAACAGCGTTTTGGACTAGGTATGGGCACTACGAGTTCTTGGTGATGGCCTTTCGGTTAACTAATACACCCGCAGCGTTTATGGACCTAATGAATAGAGTTTTTAAGAAATATCTGGATAAGTTTGTGATTGTGTTTATAGATGATATTTTGATATACTCAAAGACCGAAAAAGAACATGCAGGGCATTTGAGGATAGCTCTAGAAACGTTGAGAAAAGAGAAATTGTATGCAAAGTTTTCTAAGTGTGAGTTTTGGTTGAAAGAGGTGCAGTTTTTAGGGCATGTCATCAGCAGTGAAGGGATTAAAGTGGATCCTGATAAGATTGAAGCTGTGATGAATTGGGAGAGACCTAAAACACCTATAGAAGTCCGAAGTTTCTTAGGATTGGCGGGATATTATCGAAGATTTGTTCAAGATTTTTCGAAGATAGCCACCCCACTAACAAAGTTGACAAGGAAGAATGAAAAGTTTGTGTGGAATGAGAGGTGTGAAGAAAGTTTCCAGGAATTGAAGAAGAGATTGGTGACTGCACCCGTATTGACACTTCCAGACGAAAAAGGAAATTTTGTGATCTACAGTGATGCATCTCACAAAGGTTTGGGATGTGTACTAATGCAGCACGGTAAGGTAATTGCTTACGCTTCGAGACAATTGAAACCTCACGAGCAGAAATATCCTACTCATGACTTAGAATTAGCCGCGATTGTTTTCGCCTTGAAGATTTGGAGACATTATTTTTATGGGGAAAGTGTGAAATTTACACGGACCATAAGAGTTTAAAGTATATCTTCACCCAGAAGGAGCTAAATATGAGACAGAGAATATGGTTGGAAATACTCAAGGATTATGATTGTACCATTAGCTATCACCCTGGGAAGGCGAACGTGGTGGCGGATGCTTTATGTGGGAAGGAGAAAATCAACATGTTGACAATGCCTGAGGAATTATACAAAGAGTTTGAAAGATTGGAGATAGAGGTATATATGCCTGCAAGTAGTACAGATACGGTGTACACTATGACGTTTCAGCCAGAATTGTTAGAAAAGATTCGCAGATGCCAGGAGGAAGTCATGAGTGGAGATGTGAACAAGTTAACAGGTGAGGAAATATGCACACAAGTAGATGACAGTGGGATATTGAGATTTTCTTCACGTATTTGGATACCCAATGTGACAGAGTTAAAGAATGAGATTCTACAGGAAGCCCACAGCTCGAAATATTTGATTCATCCTGGAAGTACGAAGATGTATCGAGACTTGAAAAGAAACTTCTGGTGGCCGGATATGAAGAGAGATATTGCCGAATGGGTGAGTAAGTGTTTAACCTGTCAGAAAGTAAAAGCTGAACATCAGAGACCAAGCGGGATGCTTCAACCATTAGAAATTCCCGAGTGGAAATGGGAGCATATTGCGATGGATTTTGTGGTAGGATTGCCAAGGACGAGAGCTAATCATGATGCTATCTGGGTAATCGTTGATCGATTAACGAAATCTGCACATTTCCTTCCGATAAATGAGAGGTTTTCATTAGACAAATTGGTTCACCTATACATAAAAGAGATTGTGGTACGACACGGAGTTCTAGTATCAATAGTCTCAGATCGAGATCCAAGATTTAATTCGAGATTCTGGAGAAGTTTTCAAGAATGTTTGGGCATCGAATTAAAAATGAGTACTGCTTACCATCCTCAGACTGATGGTCAAGTGAAAGAACGATTCAAACAATTGAAGACATGCTCCGAGTTTGTGCACTGGATTTTGCAGGAAGTTGGGATGAACACTTGCCATTAGTGGAATTTTCATATAATAACAGTTTTCATGCTAGCATCGGTATGCCACCGTATGAAGCATTATATGGACGAAAGTGTCAATCTCCAGTATACTGGGAAGAAGTTGGCGAGCGATAGATACTCGGACCAGAGTTAGTGCAGCAAACCAAGGAAGTAATTCAAGTTATTCAGAAACGGTTAGTGATAGCTCAGAACCGACAGAAAAAGTACGCTGATTTGGCCAGAAAGAATATGGAGTTCGAAGAAGGGGAACAAGTTTTGTTGAAAGTATCTCCGTGGAAGGGGTTAGTAAGATTTGGTAAGAAAGGAAAATTAAGTCCAAGATTTGTCGGGCCTTTTGAGGTTTTGAAGAAGGTTGGAAAAGTTGCCTACGAGTTAGCCCTACCGCCTCACATGCAGCATATTCACAACGTGTTCCATGTATCAGTGCTTAAGAAATACCACCTGGACTCTAAACATGTTGATGTGCCGAAAATAGACAATTTAAAATCGCAAGCGCACGATCATCGTTTTAGAATTTTAAGATTCAATCCACAGGGACTAATATTTTTGCAAACCTTAACTTTTAATTTAATCGAACTAGAACAATTGGATTTTGAGAATTTTGATTTTACTATTTTTAATTACTAAAAAGAAATCTATTTTAAACTAATTAATTAAAAGTGAAAAGAATAAAAACTAAATTACTTTAAAAATTCTAAATTTGAATTAAATCTAAATTTTATTCTAAAACATTTTCTTTTTGGATTGTAAAATTTATTTACACAAAATTTTAACGAAAAATCGACATGATCTATTCGTAAATGCGACTAGCCAAAAACAAACCAACAAGAGATTGTTTATTTTTAAAACACTTCGACCCAGATTATTAAAATTTCTGACCAACAGTCTACCAAACAGACAAAAACAATCACAACCTTCACCCTTTCACAATTTTCGAAACCATTACTGCTAACTCACTACACAATACGATTCAACTTGGCAAATCAGACTGGACTCAATTAACTCAGTAGCAAATTCACAAAACTCGGTAATCAAACACGACGAAAACTCGGCAATGAACTCGGTAACTCGCAGCAACAAAAACCATTCCTCAATAGTCAATACCCAGTCGACTTAGTTACTAGAATTAACAGCAACTCGGTACACATAGCGAAGGACTTCAACCTGAATTCAGAACGAAACCTACGAAACGGAACAATGATTACAAACTTGCGAACTCAGTTGAGACTCAGAAAACTCGGCATAACCACCCAGAAGCAATACATTCGACCACATCAGAACAAACAAAACATAAAACTTGGAAAATAGCAAACATAAACTCAGCGATTACAATATTAACTTCACAATTTAACCACACTATCAACACTACAATTAGCATTATTCGACCCACGTAAATACACTAAACCCAGCAACAAGAATTCGTAATCAAAGCTAACATTGAACAAACTAGACTTGACTACTAAAACTAACATACGACCCACAACTCAACTCAACTCAATGACTCAGCAAACACTAAAACAACCACGAACTTGGCACTAACTCAGAAACACAAAAACGCAGCCAGAAATCACAGCACAAACTCAACGTTGACAAACCCAGCAGCAAGATTCTATAGCAAAACTCAGTAACTCGGACAGCGACGAAAATGGACTCACTCGCGACTCTAAATCTCGATTAACAACAACACACAAGACTCGAATGCTCCTCAACACTTCGCAGTATTAGAAATCAAATCGATAATTAACAATCCAAACATAAAAAAAACACTCAAAACCCAAAACCGAACTTGAAAATGGAAGGGATTGATGGAGGCATTTGGTCCTGCAGTTAATTCGAAGAGAAACAGGGGAGAAGATGTGGTGGTTGCGTAGAAGAGGAAGGGGATGGGGGAGATGTGGATTGAAGATGTTACAGGCAAATTTTGCAGAAACCGAAAATGACAAAGGAGGTGAGGAGAGCTGTGTTTGTTCGACTAAGAAAGAAGAAGAAGAAGTATACTATGTTTTTGTGTGTTTTAATCGATGACAAGGAAATATAAGGAACTGGACTTGGTCTTCGAATTAACAGAAAATGTGAATAAAAACAACGTAATAAGACTTCAAATTAACAGAACTAAATAGAGAAGTGACATGAACTGAAATAAAAATTACAAGAGCTACAAGAATTGAGAAAATGTACTAAAACTAAAAATTGGTGTGTTCAAAGATGTCTCTTCCTAGGAGAATTCCTTCCTATTTATAGGAAGAATTAGCACAACTTTTAAATAAATAAATGAAATTATTGAAAATTTACAATTGCACCCATCTTCTTTCACTTTGCTAGATTCCTTGGCCGGCCACTTTTATTGTGTATAGATGGGCTCCGTAGAAATGCTTTTTATCCCGCACGACTTATAATCTTTAAATAATAAATAATTAATTTAATCCGAAAATTATAAAAATAAATATCTAATATTTTTAGATATTTATAAATATAATTTTCTAATCAAATAAAATATTTATTAATAAAATAAATTCTTAAGCCCTAAGCTGCGGTCTTTTGAACTTTATTTCTTCATTTTTCTCGAATTTCCTGAAATGCAGCAAAATTATTTATTAAAATACGAGTTCAAGCAATAAATAGGTAATAAAAATATGCAAAAATATGCATTTATCACATGTCATCGAATATGAGCCGATAGAGATCCAGCCAGATTTATCTTATGTGGAACAACCCATCAAGATAGTAGATCGTAAAGAGAAAGTTCTACGAACTAAGACAATACCTATAGTAAAAGTTTTGTGGAGAAACCCCAGAGTGGAAGAATCAACTTGGGAGCTTAAAAGCGACATGCTTGAGAATTATCCTCATTTATTCACTTAGGTGAGATTCTGGGGACAGAATCCTTTTAAGGGGGGAAGGGTATAACGCCTTAGAATTTTTAGTAATAATTATTTATTATTTATTAAATGTGAATAAGTGGCGTATATAATTGTTGTGGAGGTGAAGTATGTGTGGTACAATATTTGTGGGCTTAGTTGGTGATTTTTACGTGATGTGTAAGCCCGGATTTTTTTATTATATTTTTTTGGGAATTTTATTCCATTTTATTTCATTATATTTATCGTCCGTGAATTTTGTAAAATCGTAGGAATTGCCAGAAATTATGAAATCTTTTGTATTATTGACTTTATTAATTTATTTGAGTTTTAAAAATTTTAAGTGTATTTATTGTGATTTTTAAGGATTTTAAAATGATTTTACGAATAAATTTGTGTTTTATGGATTTAATCTTGTAAAATTCATATCTAATTCGTTTTTGATCCGAAAAATATTTTAAAAATATGTGGGGTATCGTAATTTTCCATTCTATAATTTATTATTTTAAAATTTAATATTTCATCGAATTTTCTGCGATGTGATTTTTGAAATTAGGGGAAAACAATCGATTCGTTATTTAAATAGAAAGCTACTTTAACTTTCCCCTTTTTAACTACTTAAATCCCTAATTCATTATTATTCCACCAACTACAACATCAATCTCAGTCTACTCTCTCAAACTCTCTCTCAAATTCTCGCAGCCCCTCTATTTTTCCATCGCCCCGCTGACTTCCTTCCGTTTTCTCTCCTGTGAAAACGCATATCTCTCTCCCCTGTTGTTCCTTGTTGCTCTGTTCAGTAGCAGGTTCGTGTGGGTGGATGTATCGGGTTGTGTGCGTGTGTGTATGTTCGACCGGTGTTGTTTTCCGGTGGTATTGTGGCCGTGTGTGTGTGTGAGTGGTTCGTGTGCGTGAGTTGATGTGGGTGTGCTGTTGGGCGAGTTCTGCGTGTGTAGGCTTGATGCCGATTGCATTATTACATTTCCCTTTCCCTTGAGTTATGGTGACAGTTAAGGAAAATGTAGTGTATGTATGTGTGACCGTGCTGGTTCGATTAATGATTCTGTGTTGGTTCGATTAATGATTCTGTGCTGGTTCGATTACAGATTCTGTGCTGGTTGTGAAGTTCGAAAGTTGTGGTTGGTTTGGATTAATAATTTCCGGTATTTTTCTGATTGTTGATTCGTGATTTACAAAATAATTTCGGTAAATTATTTAATTAATTTAGAGTGAAGTTTCGGGTCGGGAATCCAAAATTCAGGTACCCTCGAAACTTTGCCCCATCGACAATGATATTAACGATAAATTGAGTCGATGGTATTTGGCGATGATGATTTTTCTGAGCCAAAATTTAAATCTTTATAACTACGTTATAATTTTTAAGTTCTTGTTTTCAATTTTAAGTTTATATAATTGTTTAGTAATATTATCAAGGCGGATTATTGGATTGTGGTTATATTGCAATGTTAGTTGTGTTGGTTGTGTCGGTTGTATCCCGACTGGCAGTCATCCGTATAAAGGGGATTCCGTCAAAATTTTTCTAAAAATCTTAACCTATTTCTTGAAAATGTGTATGCATACTTATACAACTTGCATAAATTATGAGTCGGGCTTCATATTTTAAAACTGATCGATTACGTGATAAGGTGCCAATTATGATTAACTATTTTGTCGGTGGTTTATATAATGCCAGTATATAACTAAATAAATGTGAATTAGGAGATTACTCGCGGGGGTAGATTAAGATTTATTATTGATGTTGATTAGAAAATATCGAGTAGAATTCTAAAATAGTGTTATATTGTGTGTAGATCTCGCGGATAAAGGGAAAGCTAAAGTTGAGGACATAAAGACCCTTCGAATCCTGTGATTTCCTGGTTAAGGCAAGTAAATTACTTCACTTATCTTTCAAGTGAATTATGATTATTATAACTTGATTCACATGCTCGTTCGAATTATCCTTGTTATAATTGTTCCGTTAATTTCCCTTAATTTCGAATATTAAATTGTTATACCCCAAATCGATTATATTGATTCCGTTGATTCTTTTAGTGGCTTGATTTATATCCATACCCCTTGTATATATATATATATATATATATATATATATATATCGAACTTGTCGATATCTAGGTTAGAAATTACCCGACCTTATTTCATTTTGCGAAATTTGAGATGTTGACCTAGAACGAAAGTGTCCAGGGTGTTTGGCAGTTGAGGTTGTCGATTGTTCCGACACTTGATGTCTAGTTATAGGATTGGACTGTTAGTTTTTTTTTAAAATGTGGACCGTAAGGGTCGGACCAGATTCGTGGTCAGAAATTATTAAGGCCAATGTGTGCCGTGGATCCATTAAAGACATTGATGTGTGCGTTTGTCCAGGGTTAGTGCGTGACTGATTAGCAGCCTAACCTTATGATTGTTTTTATCTATAAAATGCATAATAGTCCAATCCTCTTCTATTTTATGATTCAGACAAAAGACGTATCTTTCAGTTGAGCTTTTATATTGTTGATTGTTAGTTCTTGACAGACTTGCAAACATTTCTGTTTGTTTATGCTTTTAATTCTATATATACTTGCTGAGCATTTTAGCTCACTTGCTTGCTAATTCTGTTTCCTCAACTAAGCACTAAGATGTCTAGAAGGAGTGGACCATCTGGTTGGGGTAGCCATAGAGGCAGCCAGCGAGTCGAGGTGGTGGGATGGGTAGTGAGCTTATCACCCTATTTCATGTCATTTCTGTATTAGTAGACAGATTACTTATCTTATGGAGTTGTATATTATTTTATTCAGTATTGGGTTGTAATAGTTAATTAGTAGTTGTTTCATACTTTGGCCTGTGAGCGGTCTTGGTTGGTGTAGTTATATTTCTCTATGGTTTTGTTATTATCACGCAAGTGAACTGTTTTAGTATTAATTGGTTGGTTTGGTTGGTTTGGACAGGTGGATAGTCACATTTATGAATATATCATGCAAAAATTTTCTAAAATTATCCTATAAAAATATATTTATATTATAAAATGTATGGACATTATTGTTGGTTAGTGAGGGTGTTACAAAAACTCTAAACTCGCCCGAGTTTGAGATGAGTCGCCGAGTCGACTCACCGAGTCGGTTCATTGAGTCGCTGATTCCAACGATTAAAGCACTGATTCGACTGAGTTAAAGCTTCACCGGTCTTGATTTGTGCGAATTGAGCACCGTGTGCCATTTAAATTGCACAATCTTCTTTAAACCTGCATAAATTTCTCAACATCTAATTAGGGTTTTGAAGAATCAAACATAAACAGCAAAAGGACTGTGAACGTGTGTGTATATGTTGTGTATATACATATAAATGTTTAATTTTGATCTTATAAACTGAAATCGATTGAAATGATAACGTTTTATACATCAAAATCACTCGATTTAACCTAACTCAGCTTCAATTTGTATTGATTATGAGTTTAATTGGTACAAAGGATGAAAATAGACTCGATTTGATGTATGAATCATTGAATATAGTCGAGTATTTTAGGGTTTTTGATCGGAAAAAGGTAGAAGCGGCGAGAGAGAGAGATTAGGGTTTGAGAGAAAGAGGCGAGAGAGAATCGGCTGAACAGTGTACACGCACAAATGAATATTGTGTGTTTTAGTTGTATATATATTTTTAACATCTATGGCTGAGATTGATCCATCCTTATAATGGACGGTTCAGATTGTAGGGTTTTTGGGTATTGGACTGGGTCAGCTGAGTTGGGCTGGTCCAATTAAATGGACTGGGTCAAAAATAATTTTGAAAGTAATATATATATATATATATATATATATATTTGAAAATAGTTTTGAAAATTAATAATAATTATTATATATTAATATAATAATATATTGATCATTAACACTTAAATACTAGTAATTATACTAATATTTTGATTCTTTGTATTTAGATAAATATCATTTACTTAGTATCTCAAAAATATTTTCGAAAATCAATTCCGATAAATATTTGTTCGAATAGTTTTATCTTTATCCGTAGGAAAATTAAGTTCTCGATAAAACCCGATCGATAAAGTTTCATATGTTATCATTATCGATAAACTGAGTTTTAGAGTTTTAATCATCAGGAAAGATATCTTTTTCGTGAGATGATTGTAAATAATGATAAATATTCTCACACAAAAAATATATAAATATTTGTAATATCAATATAAACCATTTATTTTGGAATTTCCAACATTCCTAAATCCAAACGGAGTTTAGTGAATCTTTCGGAATTCAATGGTTTCGTGAATATGTCTGCGAGATTGTACTCAGTTTCTATATGAGTCATTTTTGTATCGCCTTTATTGACATGATCAAGTAGAAAGTGATGTCTCACATCTATATGCTTAGATCTTGAATGTAACACGGGATTTTTGCTAAGATCAATAGCACTCGTGTTATCGCATAAGATTGAGATCACATCAAATTTATTATTATAGTCGGCTAATGTTCACTTCATCCATAATATTTGAGCACAACATTTTGCGGCCGCTATATACTCAGCTTCTGTTGTGGAAATAGATACCGAATTTTGTTTCTTGGAAAACCAAGATACTAGGCATCCTCCCAGAAACTGACATGTACCATTTGTACTTTTTCTGTCGACTAAATGCCCGGCATAGTCTAAATCAGAAAAGCATACTAAGTCGAATGGTACTCCTTTTGGATACCAAAGACCTACGTCAGTGGTTCCTTTTAGATATCTCAATATTCGCTTTACCGCAGATAAGTGAGATTCCTTTGGTGCTACTTGGAATCTAGCACATTTACACACACTATATTGAATATCGGGACGACTTGCGGTAATATATAGCAAGCTACCAATCATGCCTCGATATTTCTTAGTGTCAAGGGGTATTCCGTTGGGATCTTCTGTTAATTTATCAGAAGTCGACATAGGAGTAGATATGGGTTTTGAATTTTCCATTTCAAATTTCTTTAGCATTTCTTTACAATATTTCTATTGTGAAATATGAATGCCTATATCCGATTGCTTAATTTGCAATCCTAAAAAGAAATTTAATTCACCCATCATACTCATTTCGAATTCTTTGCTCATATTGTCAGAGAATTCTTTACATAGTGCATCATTGGTTGAACCGAAAATGATGTCATCTACGTATATGTTAGGCCGAATACACACTTATAATCAACTAAGTATGAGAGAATAACAATAAGTTCTTTAAAAGCTTTAAAAACTGTTTGAAATTAACTTCTCTCCCAGTGATGTAAATTATCACAGAGAGCTGCTTAGGTTACAATGAATGATATGATATTACACGATCGATACCCTTCTAGGGTTAACCTAACTATATTTATAAAGTATACAGCTGCTATACAATCAATAATTGATACTCCTATAAATTAGCTATACAATTGATATCAATTACGATTGCTACTCACCTCCTTAGTCAACTCAATCTCTTTGACAGCTATCCAATCTTCAAAGATATTGCTTCCATAATAAATCTTCAAACATTGTTGACCAGTAGACGCTACCTCCAGACAGAGTTTAACAAACTCTGACGAGTTTCCAACAGTCAGCGTATAGCAAACTCTGTTCAGCCTCTAACTGTCAGAGTTTAACTAAACTCGGACTGCATCCTGTTTAAACTCTATTTTTCCCTGCAAAACTTAAACACTGATATTAACCATATCAATTATATTTAACAATCTCCCCCAACTTGTTCATTAGTAAAAATGCACAAGTTAACAATAATTGATGATGTCAAAACAATTTCATACAAATACAGTGTTTATTAAAATAAGCAGAGTTTAAACTTGACTTAACAAAAATCTACAAATAACAAGAAAATTCTTACAGACTTTAATCTCTAATCTCTTCAAGATCTGGCATTGTTCTGAGATAATCTATGAGTAATCTTCTTTCTGCATTTTTAAGCTCAATCTCCATAGCTTCTTTAATCTCTCTTAGCTGAGGATCACTCTCATCTGTCTGATAGATAGCAGATCTAAGATCTAAGATCATAGATTTTGTTTCTTCTCATCTCATTTCCCAGTCTAATAAATTTGACTTCTTCTGACTGTGAATTGAAGTCAAGTACTGTGATTCCCAAATCAGTCTTTAATTTCGCAGTACCCTTCTTCATTTCAATATGATTTCCATTCCAATCCCTGTACTTAGGAACATATCTGTTATTGCACTTCATCCCTCTGATTACCAAATTCTGGAGCATTTTCTTTCTGAGCACATTTGCAACTGATTGAGTCCTTTGCCTATTCACCTTGAAAAGATATAGAACATATTCTAATTCTTCCCAATATTTCAAGCCAATATCATTCTCACCAATTCTAAATACTGTCCCATCAGCCATGAAGTACAAGAGAAAGTCCTTCTTTAAACTCTTCTGATAAACTAACTGTACTGATTCTAGTCTGTCCAAACTCTCTTGAGTGACACCACGACCTGGAACAGCCACTAAAGAAGGATCTCTAGGACCAGTATATTGCCTTTTGTCCTTGTGTGAGCCTAGACCACCCTTATTGTTTCCAACCTTACCAGACAAGGCTCTTCCATCAGAAAAATCCATAGAAACTCCAGATAATAGATTTGGATCATGAAGTGTTCCTTTCCCAAAAACTGATTGCAACTGAGAAGATAAAGGTCTAGACACAACTTGTGTAGCAACAGAGGTTGTGTTTTCTTTCTTCTGTACAACTTGTGTAGAAACAGAGGTTGTAACTTTCTTCTGTGAACTTTCTCCTTCAATGCCTTTCAGCTTGAGTTTAGCTTCTGCTGCCATTGTTTCCTTTGATAACTGTGATTTTTGACTAACATCAGCACTTATCCTTGATCACAATGCCTTTAAGAACAGGCCTAGGAGCTTTTCCTTTCTTTAACTTACCAGACTTTAAAGCCTTGAGATGTTCTTCTTGTAAACTCTTTTCTTCAGCTTCAATGTCCTCAATTGTAACTCCTTTCTCATTTTCTTCAATAAACAACTTAGCAGCCAATTCTTCATCAGTCTGTGGATTAGAAGATAATAGAAAACTCTTGGTCTTTGAAGTACCTTGAGTATCAGTGTTTATCCCAACAAACTGTGATTTAGAGGACTTGCTAGTTTTCAGAGTTTTAAATTCTTCAGTTTTGCCCCTTCCTTTATTACTTGCTCCTCCATCTCCAGCATTATCCTTTCTGATCAGAGTTTGAGATTGCTTGCATTTGTCTTTAGCAACTCTCTCCCCCTTTTTGACATCATCAGGAATCAAGATAGAAGTGATCAGCTCCAAGGAGGTGGCAATGGAATCAATTTTCCTAGACAATATATTCTGATTTTGTTCAACTTGACCCAGCCTCTGAAACAGAGTTTCTTGAGCTTTAGAAATGTTCTTAAACTTTGTCTGATTATCCCTCTGGATAGTCATATCTCTAGCAGCAACATCAGCTCTCAATTCATTAAAAGATTTTTTAGACTCATCAAATCTTCCATTCAGAGTTTTGACTTGAACAATGGTTGCTTGCAGACTTGATATAATATCAGGATTTGAGATCTTCGTGGCAGATTGATGAACAAATTTTGCTGTTATTTCAACAGGAAAAATACAGTCTAACTTATACCAATCCCTTGAATTCTTGGCAAAGTGCTCAGCTTTAATGTTATGTTGATCTGAAGGTTTAGAGAAAGGTGTGTGCTTAGCATCAGTTTGAACTGGTATACTCTGAGAAGAGTTTGACTCTGCACTTGCTTCATCTTCAACATTAACAGCTGTATTTTCAACTTGTTCAGTATGTACTGCAACATTTTCTTCAACAATCTTTGCAGTTGTGTCTTTAGCCTCAACAGACTTTGGAACTTCAACTTGTTCAACCTCTTCACCTTGTTCAAGAACCTGGTGAGCATCAGAGAATAACTCAGTGTGTGATGCCACTATTTCATCAAGTACTACAGTTGGTTGGTCAGCTGCACCAGTTTCTTCAGAATTTGCAAGGATAGGTGAAAGAGGAACAGTAATGTGATCAGAGAATGGTATAAATGTTTCAATAAAATCATCCGTAGCAAGAAAACCTTCTCTGTTGTCCTCATCCATTTGTACATTGACAGGTGTTTTGGCAGCTTCTTCTGCAGTATATGTCTCAACAGTAGGTATATCCTTGGAAATCACCTCTGGAGCTTCAAGATTAACATCTTCATCAGATTCATCAAGAATTAATCTCCTTCTCTTAGCTGGAGGATTCACTTCTGCTCTCTCTTCTGCTGAAACAGAATCATCAGGTATAGAAGGAGATTTAGGTTTGTTTGCCCGTTCCTTATACTTCTTTGGCTTAGAAGCTTCAGCCATCCTCTGTTTTCTTGATGGCCTTATAGCCTTGCTTTTCATTGGCTTCTTAGATTTTGATTGTGGTTGAGGTTGAGGGTGTGATGAAGATTGTGGTTGTGGAGATGTAGTTGTAGTGATTGGCTCAGTGTTTATGGTTTGAGGTGGGTCAGTGCATATGGGTTGAGGTGGTGACTATGGAGGTTCAATGATTGGTTCATTTTGTGGTTCTTGTTGTTCTTGTGGTTGGTTGAGGAAGTTTCTTAGATAAAATCTGGTAGTTGCTATTTGTTAGCATCCTTATTTGTCAGATCAGAGAACATTCTCTTATGACATTGGAAAGGTTG
Organism: Saposhnikovia divaricata; assembly: GCA_036435485.1. Taxonomy (NCBI): domain Eukaryota; kingdom Viridiplantae; phylum Streptophyta; class Magnoliopsida; order Apiales; family Apiaceae; genus Saposhnikovia; species Saposhnikovia divaricata. The sequence continues at coordinate 82,438,857 of CM071598.1, forward strand.
GATAACATCCTCAACAGCAATTGTCAAATTTGGTAAACAAGCAGAGAATAAAGACTGAAAAAAACGTGAGAAGTAAACAGTTGTACTAGACTCTGCAAGTTTTTCACCTAAATTCATAAGTACAAGATGACCAAAATCAAAGTTACTCCCATTAAGAAGAGAATACCCGATTTAAAGACTTTCACCAGGAATTGCATCCCAGTTGGTGACCTTCTTGCCAAATGCACGAGTAATGCAATCAAAGAAGAAGCTCCACTCCTTCCTGAGCCCTGGCCGTTTGACATCCCCAATCTTATCCAATGAACCAGAAAACCGTATTTGTTGTAACATTTCTTTCAATTGACTCACAACAGCCACAGAGTATGAAGTGTGAGTGTCAAAATCCAAAACCTCATGAACAGTTGCAGGAGTTATGACAAACCCTTGGTCTTCATAGGTAAACACAATTGATGGAGTCCCATTCTCTCCACCATCATCATAAACAGAGTTTTTCCAGAAGATTGAGATTTGTGTGGCTGAGAGTGTCTCTGGTTGAACAAGAGCCTTACCAATCTCAGAGTCTCTTAAAAAGTTTTGGATCAGATGAAATGATGCTGGAGCTTTAGTCGTGTCTAGAATTGCGGCATAATTGTTGGTAACAAAAGTTAATCCCTGAGCTACAAAGTTCTTGGTTGGTATTAGAACAGTATAAGACAGAAGAGAGTATATGAAAAGTGTTTGTGAAAATGTTTAAGTGAAAGTAACAGAGAAATTGTGTGTGATGTTGTGTGTTTGTGGTTGTAAAGATGAAAAAGTAAATAATGAAATGATTTTGATTAGATCTGTAATTGAAAAACAAAACCCAATCGTTTTAGACATTAAACACGCAACCAATTTCTTGTTAAGTGTGTGAGTGGGACACGTGTCACATAAACAGTGGAACAGTTATTTACACGCGCAGTAATAATGCCTATTATTACTGCTGTTCTCTCTCCTATTTCCAATAAGCTTTAACTGTCTAACACAATTCAACAACTGGCAAATATTACATGCAAATGTCAAAAACTCTTTGTGTACTCCAAGTATATATTCTGTCTGAAATAAAATATTACCTTAGAGTATTCAACAAAATCCATCAGTGTTTATCAATTCTCCAACTTAATTACTGTTATCCTTTCAAACACTGCACAGTTGTGAATATACGTGTGTGTAGAGCAGAGTTTACTAGATCAGTATTTAGAGCATCTAGTATTTCATAAAATCCATAAAATAAATCAGTAAACACTGGATGCACAAACTCTCATAGTAAACACTGAATATATGATGAATGCTAAACTCTGTAGTAAACAGTTTATATAGAGTAATAATTAACCTATAACACCCATTTTTTTTTTTACTTTCTCCAGTAATCAGAGGTTGAAACTAGTCACCAAAAATCCTATAATTTTAGCCCTTATCAATTAGATAAGTTCTTGGGTCTTCCTAGCTTTTGACTAGTCACCAAAAATTAGAGAATTTTAGCCCTTACTATGTACCAGTAAGTTCCTGGATCATCCTAGTTATAAACATGATCTCAAAGGAGTTCTAAAAATTTATATAGTTTAGCTTTGGGGTTATTCTAATAACAGAATCAAATTTAACATAAGAAACGAACATAGTTTAGAGCTCATCAACATCAGAAATTATTTATGAGAGGCAATGCACACAGTGTTTACAGACTTAGAGTTTAGGATAAATAAAGTAAGAGATGCTATAAATAAAGAACAGTATCATGCTGTGTTAACTTTCTGCACAGTTTAAGATTAGATCACAGATAACTTAGAAAGATTCATGACTAATTACTGAGAATAATATTTCATACATGTATCTTCATCGGTGTTTATGTTCAGAAAGAAACATTATCAGAGTTTCTCAGAGTTTATTCAACAGTTGACAGTGTATGACTTAAAAGCATGCTACCAGAGATTAACATTCATTGAGCAGAGTTTGCATATCAGAGATTAACATACCACAGAAATATGAGCAACACAGTACATAAGTAGAGTTTTGAGTCTAACCAATATCTCTAGTCAAAACTAGAGACCATTCCTAGTTCATTTACCAGCCTTGTAAATACTGCTTCACTTAATGGCTTGGTGAAGATATCTGCAAGCTGTTGTTCTGTAGACACAAAATGAAGCTCAATGTTTCCTTCTTCTACATGTTCTCTGATAAAATGGTACCTTATGCTGATGTGCTTGGTCATTGAATGCTGTACTGGATTACCTGTCATAGCAATAGCACTTTGATTATCACAGTAAATAGGTATTTTACTGTACCTCAATCCATAATCCAGTAATTGATTCTTCATCCACAGAATCTGTGCACAACAGCTACCAGCAACAATATACTTTGCTTCAGCTGTAGATGTAGAGATTGATTTCTGTTTCTTGCTGTACCAAGAAACAATTCTATCACCAAGAAATTGACAACTTCCACTAGTACTTTTTATGTCTATCTTACAGCCTGCAAAGTCTGCATCAGAGTAACCAAGAAGCTGGAAGTCTGATTCTCTTAGATACCACAAGCCTAAAGTTATGGTTCCCTTAAGATATTTGAAGATTCGCTTCACAGCTGTTAGATGTGGTTCTCTTGGATCTGCCTGAAATCATGCACAAAGACATGTGGCATACATGATGTCAGGTCTGCTAGCTGTTAGATAAAGAAGTGACCCAATCATTCCTCTATAGTTTGTCATATCCACTGATGAGCCTGTGTCTCTATCTAACTTTGTTGCTGTTGCCATAGGAGTTGTGGCAGATGAGCAGTCAAGCATGCCAAATTTCTTTAGAAGATTTCTGGTATATTTTGCTTGATTGATAAAAATTCCATCATCTGTTTGCTTCACCTGTAGCCCTAGAAAATAACTGAGCTCTCCCATCATGCTCATTTGATACCTAGACTGCATGAGCTTGGCAAACTTCTTACAGAGTTTATCATTAGTAGATCCAAAGATTATGTCATCTACATATATTTGAACTAATAACAGATCACTACCAAGATTGAAATAGAACAAGGTTTTATCAATTGTACCTCTATGGAACCCACTTTCTAAAAGAAATTGAGCCAGAGTTTCATACCATGCTCTTGGTGCCTGTTTAAGTCCATAGAGTGCCTTGTCAAGCCTGTAGACATAATCTGGATACTTGGGATCTACAAATCCTGGTGGTTGTTCAACAAACACTTCTTCTTCAAGTTTTCCATTCAGAAAAACACTCTTCACATCCATCTGAAAAACCTTGAATTTCTTGTGAGAAGCATATGCTAGAAAGATTCTTATTGCCTCCAATCTTGCAACTGGAGCAAAAGTTTCATCATAGTCTATTCCTTCTTGCTGTGAATAGCCTTTGGCCACAAGTCTGGCCTTGTTTCTTGTAACAACCCCATCACTGTCAGTTTTATTTCTAAAAACCCATCTAGTACCAACAACAGATCTATTCTTTGGTCTAGGTACAAGGGTCCATACTTCATTTCTCTCAAATTCATTAAACTCCTCCTGCATTGCTGTTATCCAGTCAGCATCTTGAAGAGCTTCTTCCACTTTCTTTGGTTCAGATTTGGACAGAAATGCATGGAACAAACATTCATTTGTTGTAGCACTTCTTGTCCTAACTTTTGTATCTGGATCTCCAATGATTAAATCGGGTGTATGTGATTTTGTCCATTTCCTAGCTGTAGGTAAATGACTTCTATCAATAGTTGATCCTCCCCCTTGATCAATGCTCTCCTGATTATCTTGATGCTTTTCTTCATTCTCTGAGGCTCCCCCTGAATTTGATCTCTCAGAGTTTGAACTGTCAGAATTTGGACTTTCAGAGTTTGAGTCATCAGAGTTTGAGTTTGATCCAGAATTTTCAGTTGACTCACTATCAGAATTTGAGTCATCACTATGATCATGCTCCCCCTCTACTGGTTCTCCTCTTTGTTCAGACTGTACTATTTCTTCTATGTGTACCAGTAGAGGTTCAGAGTTTGCAGCAATAGAGTTTGTTGGACTAGTGTCATCAGAGTTTATTTCATCAGAGATTAGATCTTCATTTTTGAAATGCAATTGATCATGTTCATCAACATCTTCAAGTCCAGTGATTTTTCTGTCATCAAATGACACATGAATAGATTCAATAATCACCCTTGTTCTCAGATTGTAAACTCTGAATGCCTTGGTTGACACTGGATAGCCAACAAAAATTCCTTCATCTGCTTTCAACTCAAATTTGGTCAACTGTTCAGGATGAGTTTTCAGCACAAAACATTTGCACCCAAAAATATGAAAATATTTCAGGTTTGGCTTCTTTTCCCTCACCATCTCATATGGTGTTTTTCCATGCTTGTTAATCAGTGTTGCATTTTGAGTAAAACAAGCAGTTTGAACTGCTTCTGCCCAGTAATAGGTTGGCAATTTTGCTTCATCAAGCATAGTTCTTGCAGCTTCTATCAAGGTTCTGTTCTTCCTCTCAACTACACCATTTTGCTGTGGTGTACCAGGTGCTAAAAATTCTTGCTTAACTCCTCTGTTCTTGCAGAATTCTTCCATTGTTGTATTTCTGAATTCAGTTCCATTATCACTTCTGATTATTTTGACTTTGTGTTTTGATCCTTTGTCCAGTAGCTTTACATGCTCTATCAGTGTTAATGCAGTTTCATCCTTCTTTGCTAGAAAATACACCCAAGTGTATCTGGTATATTCATCAACAATAACTAGAGCATATTTCTTTCTTCCAATTGACAAGACATTTACTGGTCCAAAAAGATCAACATGTAACAGATGATATGGATCAACAATTGAAGATTCAGACTTGCTCTTGAAAGAGGTCTTCCTCTGTTTGGCCATTTGACATGAATCACACAGACCATCGACATTTAGTAAAGACTTTGGAAGTCCTCTAACAAGATCCTTTCTTATCAGCTCATTGATGTTGTTCAGATTCAAATGAGAAAGTTGCTTATGCCAATTCCAACTCTCTTCATTTGACATTCTTGTTGACAGGCACATTGTTTTTCCATCGGAGTTTGTCAACAAGCTTGCTTCATAGATATTGTTGTGCCTTTGTCCAACTAAAAAAACTTTCTCTGTGGTTTTGCTGATAACCTCACAGTATTCAGGTTGAAAATCTACATGAAAACCTCTGTCACAGATTTGACTCACAGATAGCAGATCATGCTTGAGTCCTGGAACCAGAGCTACATTTGTCATGATGACACTTCCAAGATTAATATTGCCATATCCCAGAGTATGTCCTATGTTGCCATCTCCATAGGAAACTTTTGGGCCAGCCTTCTCCACATACTCTGATAGCAGGGCTTTATTTCCAGTCATGTGTCCTGAACATCCACTGTCCACTACTAGGATGCTTTCCCTGATGCCCTGCAATCATAAACAATTACCGAGGATTAGATTTAAGGATCCAGACTTGCTTGGATCCTTTGGATTTCTTAATTCTGTTAGCTTTTAGCAGCGGAATTTTCATTATCAGAGTTTAAGCTAACTTTATCAGAGTTTACACTTGCAGAATTAACTCTAACCCATTTCAGATTAGGTTTCAGTTCATAGTAATTATGATAAATAGCATGATAATTTATGCAAGTATAAACAGAATGCCAAGTGCTTCCACAGTGTTTGCATAAAGTCTGTGGTTTAGTTCTAACATTCTCTTTCTTTACTTCAGACTTGAAAGGTAAAGAATTAATGTCTTTGTTCTTCCTGTAAAAACTACCAAGATGGTTAGTACTACCACAGTTATGACATGTCTTTCTTGGAGCTAAAGTAGCAAGCATTGGATAGTTGCCTTGAGTAATGCTTACTTTACCATTTCTGTTCTTTCTAGACACTTTCTGTTTCTTAACTGATTTTAACTCCTTAGCTTATGCTTAAGTTGTTTATCTGTCATTAAACCAATATTAACCTGTTTAACATTAGTTTTTACTGGTTCATTCTTAACAGCTTCTTTTCCACCTTCAAATCTAGGTTCATTTATTCCATTAACAAATGTTCCAAATTTCTTAGGTGGAAGAGGTGGTCTAATCTTAACTGTATTCTGAAATCTAAGTTCATATTTCTCAGAATAACCTAGATCTACAGTGTCAGATTGAAAAACTTCTTGAGTGTCTTTTCCTGAGTGAGTCCAAGTTTTAATAATGTGATTTGCCTTTTCCAACTCAGATTCTAGTTGTTTATACTGACTTAACAACTCTTGTTCAAGATAGACAGCATCATCTCTCTCCTTTTGAACTTGTTGCATCTTAACAAGTTTCTCTTCTACAACCTTATTTCTCTCTTTGAGTTCAGAATTCTCAGTTTTGATTCTCTCATTCTCTAAAGTCTGATCCCTATAACTGATATGCAAGGACTTAAGATAAATTCTTAATTCAGTTATATCATCAATGTTATAAGCATAGGTAGTTAGAGGTATCTTGTTTTCAGAATCTACAACTTCATCAACAGTAGTAGCCATGAGAGCATAGTTTACATCCTCATCTGAGTCACAGGTATCTGCCCAATTTCTGCCTTTAGTGAAGAGTGCCTTCTCAGTTTTACCCTTCTTGCACTCAGGAGCATAATGACCCATCTCCTTACACTTGTAGCATTGAATCTCAGACTTGTCTCTTTTCCCAGATTTGGTATCCTTTCTCTCAGATTTTCTGAAATTCTTCTTGCCAAACTTTGAATCATTCTTGGAGAATTTCTTTCCTTTCTTGAAGTTCTTGAAACCCATCTTCTTGAAAGTCTTTACCATCAAAGCAGCCATTTCCATCATTTCCTCATCATCTTCAGAATCAGATGATTCATCTACATTTGAGTCAACATCAGAGTTTGATGACTCACTTTCAGAATGAATGACCAAGGCTTTTCCTTTTGCCTTCTTCCTGAATGCTTCCTTCTTTGAGGGTCTTTCTTCAACTCTTAGAGCAACAGATTTTGACTTTCTACCTGATCTTCTGCTTCTCTGTTCCATTTCTAGTTCATGAGTTTTGCGCAGCCCATAGATCTCATCAATATCAGTATCAACCAGATCATAATTGTCTCTAATAGTGGTTGTTTTGACATCCCACTTTTCAGGTAGAGAAAGAAGAAACTTGAGATTTGAATCTTCTAGATCATATTCTTTATTAACCAGTGACAGATCATTAAGTAGCTTACAGAATCTGTCAAAGGTTTCTATCATTGATTCTTCAGATTTAGCCTCAAAGTGTTCATACTCCTGTGTGAGTATGTTCCTTCTATTCTTCTTAATTGCAGCAGTTCCCTGACATCTAACCTCTAGAGCATCCCAAATCTCTTTTGCAGTTTTACAATTGATCACTTTGTTAGACATAACATTATCCAAAGAACTATGAAGGAGATGTCTAACCTTTGCATCCTTTCCAATGGATGAAATATCCTCAGGAGTCAAATCTTTCTTCTCCTTTGGAATAGATTTAGCTTTCTGTCCAGCAACAACAACAGATAATTTTGTAGGCTTATGAGGGCCTTTATAAATTCTGTCAAGATATTCTGGATCTGTAGCTTCCAGAAACATAGCCATTTTCACCTTCCAGGTTGAGTATTTTGCTGGCTTAAGAATAGGAACCCTGATTGTTTCATATCGACTCACAGTTGCAGGTTGAGTCTTCTCAGCACTAGAGCCTGATGTAGGAGGAGGAATTTCTGCCATTGATTATAATTGTATGTGTGTGTGGATCTTAAACTGTATTAAATTAACAGATCAAGCTCTGATACCAATTCTTAGGCCGAATACACACTTATAATCAACTAAGTATGAGAGAATAACAATAAGTTCTTTAAAAGCTTTAAAAACTGTTTGAAATTAACTTCTCTCTCAGTGATGTAAATTATCACAGAGAGCTGCTTAGGTTACAATGAATGATATGATATTACACGATCGATACCCTTCTAGGGTTAACCTAACTGTATTTATAAAGTATACAGCTGCTATACAATCGATAATTGATACTCCTATAAATTAGCTATACAATTGATATCAATTACGATTGCTACTCGTCTCCTTAGTCAACTCAATCTCTTTGACAGCTATCCAATCTTCAAACATATTGCTTCCATAATAAATCTTCAAACATTGTTGACCAGTAGACGCTTCCTCCAGACAGAGTTTAGCAAACTCTGTCGAGCTTCCAACAGTCAGCGTATAGCAAACTCTGTTCAGCCTCTAACTGTCAGAGTTTAACTAATATGCTAATAGCATTTGAATTGATTCAATTCGTGCTACGGGTGCATAAGTTTCATCAAAGTCTATCCCTTCCATTTGGGTATAGCCTTGAGTGACTAATCTCGCTTAATTTCTAACAACCGTTCCGTTTTCATCTAACTTGTTTCTAAATACCCACTTGGTTCCAATTATGGAAGTATCTTTGGGTTTTGGAACAAGTTCCCAAACTTTGCTACGAGTGAATTGTAATAATTCATCTTGCATAGCCGAGATCTAGTCCTCGTCTAGCAAAGCTTCTTTATCGGTCTTAGGTTCTATTTGAGATAGAAAACTAAGCTGATTCACAACGTTTTGTACTTGTGATCGCGTTTGAACTCCTTTATTTAAGTCTTCAAGAACATTATCTAGTGGATGACTACTAATAATAGGAATTTCTTTAGGAAGTTCTACTTCCGTTTCGGCCAATTCTAATGGATTTCTTGAAATCGGTGTTCCGAGGTCCATATTTTCGAATTGTTGAATAATATTTTCTACATCGTCTCGTTCAACTTTATCGTTTTCAACAAGATCTTTGTACTTTGATAGTGGTTTGCTTTCATCAAATGCAACATTCATTGATTCTTCCACAACAAGTGTTTTAAGATTGAATACTCGATAGGCTTTGCTATTTGTAGTGTATCCAAGAAATATACCTTCATTGATTTAGGATCAAATTTGGTAAGATATTCTTTCGAGTTTAATATGAAGCATTTGCATCCGAATACTCGAAAGTAACTTAGTTTCGGTGTTTTTCCAAAATAAAGCTCGTAAGGAGTCTTTTGTGTTATTGGTCCTAGCAAAACCCGATTAAGAATATGGCAAGAAGTAGACATCGCTTCGGCCCAAAAATATTTAGGTCGACGATATTCATTAAGCATAGTGCTTGCCATTTCTTGTAATGTTCTATTTTTCCTTTCTACAACTCCATTTGATTGTGGAGTGTATGGCGCGGAAAAATTATGTGTGATACCATTTTCATCAAAAAACTTCGTAAAACTAGAATTCTCAAATTCTTTACCACGATCCATCCAAATATAGACTATGGTACTATTTTTTTGATTTTGAATCTTTTTACATAAAGAAGAGAAAGATTCAAAAGCATCACTTTTTGATTTTAGAAATTCCGTTCACGTGAATCGTGAATAATCATCAATGATTACTAACGTGTATGAACAACCTCCGAGACTTTGTATTGGAACCGGACCAATAAGATCCTTATGTAAAAGCTCGAGAGGTCTAGAGGTTGATACCATGAATTTAGCTTTGTGAGAGACTTGAATTTGTTTTCCAATTTTGCAAGCTTCACAAGTATGATCTTTTTGATAATTCAATTTTGGTATACCTCGAACATGATCTTTAGTTGATATGTTTTTAATCAACTTCATGTTTGCATGTCCTAATCTTCGATGCCATAACCAAGGGTCATCGTTCGTTGTGTTAGGCATACATTCTCATTCTTGCTCATGTCACATGTGTAGACATTTTTGTTTCGAGGGCAAGTGAGAATCAATTTCCAATCTTCGTCTAAAATACAACAATGAGTAGTATAGAAAATTACCTTGTAATCATTATCGCAAAGTTGACTTATCGAGAGAAGATTGTACTTTAGTCCCGTGACAAGTTGTACGTTTGAAATCTTAAAGCGACTATTCCCGATGTCTCCAATGCCGACAATGATGCCTTTACTACTATCTCCAAATGTAATACTACCCGCAGTGACCTTTTTAATGTTGTTCAACAATGATTCATTACCGGTCATGTGTCATGAACAACCACTATCAAGGTACCACATGTCTTGTTTCGCGGCAAGAAAAACCTACAAAACAAATCAATTATATTTATAGGTACCCTTTTGTCTTGAGGGTCCTGGGGTTAGTCCGTCATTAATAATATTCGATTTTGCATGATAAAATCTAGGCATAGAATAATCATTGTAAAGCCCCCAAATCCGGGGTCAGTAGATTTGGGCGTCACGCTAACAAACTCAATAATTCTAACAAAAATTGGCCATGATGTATTCGTAAATACAACATAAACCTGTTGAATACTAAACTAAAAATCTGAAATCAAAACAAAACTGAAATAAAAATAAAAACTCAATTAAAAGCTCTACTGAAAGTTCTTTGACCCCAACTCACAACTAAGGATCTTAGGTTACAGTTCTAGAAACAAGAAAACCCAAAACCAACTTAAATACAACTCTATAAACAAAACTTTACAAAATTAAATCACTGGTATAACTTCGAATAGAAGTATACCAGGCCAACTAATCAAATACATACTATAACTACTAAAACGATATATACATACAACAAATCAAACTATAAATCTAAATACCCTGATCCACGTCAGCTTTCTTCACATCGTCTTGCTTCCTCTTTCTGAACTGCGCAGGTACTTCTCGCCAATGCTTAGCTTACTGAAATATTAGATTTAAAACAACAACAAGTGTGAGCCAAAGAATACTCAGCAAGTTAATAATATAGTGAAACGATAATATCTCAATAATTCATTGATGAACAATATCAATGAATACTTTATCTCAAAAGATTAATCAGTTTCAATCATAGAGTAAAACTTTTTCATTTACTACAAACCATCACTACCTCAGATAAAACTTTGAGAAAAAGAATATCAAGAAATTCCCCAATCATTCTTACTCCACTTTCACGTACAATGTTACTAGCGAAGAGAATAACTAGGAAACCTCTATCCATCCTTAATCCCAATATTTTACTGAGTTCCAAATTATATCAAACGTTTATAACTCGAAATCAAAATTTAATAACTGTAAAGGATCGTAATACTAGATTCAATACTTTTAATACTTGCAAAATACTTTAACTATCGCTTTAACAAAATCTTCAAGAAATTCTCAATTACTCAAATCTCGTTCATGTCCACTAAGCGTTTGCATACCTAGCTGCCTAACTGGCCTGACATTCATGAGTTTGAATAAATAAGAAGATCTCAAATCATTCTCGGTTCTCACTATCACCGCGCAACACATGCCACAGTGACCGTAATAACCGTGAATTAGTTTTCATTACAATAACTTTCCATTTTTATACTAAAAGTACTTATTAACTCAAATCATAACTTCAACTCAAATCATAACTTCATATCCAACATACTTTAAACTTAAACAGTTCTATACTCAGAATATACTTACATAAAAATATTTAATAGAATTGGAGTTTTAATCATACTCTGGACATTATGGGTGATCAGCCACGTAAAGTCCCCCTTCCTTTGAAATTGGGTTCCCAATTAGGCAACACATTGGCCTTTAATGCTGGACTAGGACCACCCTAGCCTTTTACGCTATATAAAAGTGCTGGACTAAGACCACCCTAGCCTCTTACGCTTTTCCAATTTATAAAAAGAAATTTATTATTAATAATTTAAAACATTTCACTTTTAAGTCCTTTATACTCACTGATAACAAATCAGCCCAGTATAACGACTTTTAAAACATTTTTAATTAATTAATCCATTTTCATTTGCAATTATAAAAGACGGAGGGTCAGGGAAGCAATTGATATAAGGAATCATAACAACAAAGCAGTAAGATTTAAACTAATCATGGTATAGTTCAGCAGAACAAAATCATATATCAACAGAGAACATAAATCAGTTAAAGAACGAAGCAATTATTAAGATTATATAAATTGAGCAGCCATTCACAAGGAATTAATGGAATAAAGAAATATGAAGTTCAATTGAGAAATTGGGTTACTGCATTGGTCATAATCTAACGAAGAGTCGTTAATTAATAAAGAACAACACAAGGGTTAGGGATTTCTAGAATTTAAATTAAGGGTTATGAAATCTGGTTACGATGATATGGTTTAAAAGAATAAACATAAGGAAAAAGGCTAAGGTAAAGCAAGGAATAAATTATAGGTCAAGGGTTATAGTTCAACAGGAAATAGGGTAAATAATAAGGTACATGTGTTTCACTTAAAATTTAAAAGGAATAAACAATAAGGTTAAAAATGGTTCAACAATAATTTAAAAAGGAATAACAGTCAGGTATAAGAATTGGAACAACAACTTATAAGCAATTCAAGGAATTCTGGATTTAAATACGAGGTTCGAGTCATTTGAACAAAAGAAAGGGATGTAGACCCTAGCAAGATGATTTGGAAGAAAATCTTATAATTGATAAAGACAGATTCACATCATTCAAAATAAATATGAAGAGTATAAGTACTTTCAAGAAAGGATTTGAAAGAGAATATATATAAATATCAGATACAGTTTCACATCACTTGAACGATAAGTGAGGGATAGTATACTTGCCTTGATTCCAATGCGTTGATTCGTTACTTACTATACTTCGGTCTTTACTCGATCACGCCTTCATTTCCTTCAATCACCTCGTCAACACGCTCGCTCGAATCCCTAATTATACTCGAAATAATAGTAAAGTTCTATTTAGTACATAAACACCCAATTTGATAATTAATTTCCTATAACTCGCAAGGCGATACATACATAAATATATATATTCACACCTCATTAATCACCACATATGCACTTAAACACTTATACACCTACATGCCTTTAAATCTTTAAATAAAATAGTTTAAATAACTTTAAATACAGGGAATTTTTAGAAAATTTCGGCATGACCTATTCGTTTATCGGACTATGGGCACAGCCCCTCAAATACAATTCAAACCCTGCTTTACAAAAATAAAATAAAATAAAGCTGCCTCAACTTGCAGCAACAAAAAGTAAACAAATAAAACCCGCCCAGACATGCGGCACCTAGCACATAATGATTTACACTACTACTTACGCTACACCAATGATCGTATTTCTCACGCATTTTAATGATACACGTGACAACCAATCATTGATGTTCGTAAGCCCTAGGGAGCAACCCCTAGCACTAACTATTACTTGCGCTATATCGATGATCACATCACTCAAGTATATTAATTATACTCGTGATAGCTAATCATGGATATTCGTAAGCCCTAGGGATTAGTCGAAAAGAATTACACAAGTCCTTTAAATATTGACATTTAAAAACTTGTGATCTTCTCATAACCCCTAACACAATTCTAATTATTATAAAATTCTAACATTTAACATGTAAACATTTCCGACACCATAAGCAACTAGCATCTCATATAACCTCCACAAATTATACGACAACTGATAATTACCCAATAATGACCACAACTAATACCAATTTCCATTACACATTTTATACGACAATTAATACTTAAAATTAACAACTAACAATTCGAAAATTAATAATTACTAAATCCGAATACTTAATCGTACTCATAATACTTAACCACCAATAATCATCAAAACATATTTCCAACTCGAAATACATGCCACAATTATAATTAACCACCTCGATACTAAATAATTTTATTCTCCGAATTAATCATGGGAATACAACAATGATATTGCAATTTAAACTAATTAAATTACATCAACTACATAATTATATCACAATTAAATTACTACAATCACAATAATTAATCTAAATGAGGAATTAACAATTTACATCGGAAAAATAAAACGAAGTAAATAAATAAATAAGGTATAAAATTTATACCTCTTCCGATTCCGACCCGCAATTCAAGCCACCGGAACCAATCTCCACCACTTCCCCCTTCCCGGAAAATCTCTCCCTCCTTCATCTCTCTCTCTTTCTACTGGTCTCTCTCTCTCTCTCTCTCTCTCTCTCTCTCTCTCTCTCTCCTGGTCTCTCTCTTCGCTACTGTACGCGCGCCGCCACCACCACCATCGGTGGTGGCTCTTACTTCGGTCGAAACAGCTGCGCCGCCCCTTGCCGGAGCCCGACACCGCGCCTCCGCCTCTTCTCCTGCTCAAATCCGTTGCCTCCCCTCAACATACACGCACAGCCCCGCTCGTATACACACATACATACGCGATTTTACACACACCACAAGGGTATACACACACACGAATATACATACATATACACACATATACATATCTCAATTCAATCCCCCAATCTCTCTTCTTCTCTACCCCTCTTCTTCTCTCTTTCTTTTCTTCTCTCCCGTTTTCTCTAGAACCCTCGACTGTCTCTTTTTTTTTCTAATGGGCTTAGGCCCAATCTACTTATACTACCTCTAATAATTCATTCCGGCCCCAATTATAACTAATAAACGACTAGAAAAAAAATCACAATTAAATAAAACTTCCGGAAAATTACACTTTTCATTTTTAAAATAGAGAATATAAAATTATGAACTCCCACATATTTTCGAAATATTTTTCGGATAAAAAATGAATTAAATATGAATTTTCAAAGTTTTGATCCTTTAAATACCATAAAACTCTTAAAATCATTTTAAAATACTTAAACACCCAAAATAATCCACCCAACACTTTTAAAAACTCAATAAATATATAAAGATAATATTACAAAAGATTTCATGATTTTATCCAACTCCGATAAATAAATAAAGATTTTTGAAGATCAATAATACTTGATTTAAATACTTTTAAATCACTAAAATACAATAAAAATATTGGGGCACACATTGCCACACATAAATCCATATATACTCATATAAACTCGATACTAAATATCGTTGAATTCCACAACGATATTCTCAAATCCAATTCCGTACTTTAAATACTAATTAACAAAATTAAATAAAATAATAATAATAAATCCTAAAATAATCCGGGACCTTACATTCTACCCACCTTAAAAGGATTCCGTCCTCGGAATCAGGTAAAGAAGGGTTACTGGGGTTTACTCTACCAGCTCGGGTTGCACCTGCAACTCTACTAATCTGTACTCTGGATACTTATTTACTATACTGGGATCTCTACTGATCTCTCTATATGGAACAACTCTAATCGTAATACTATACGTCACGCGTTACTAGTATTCTAAACTCGATTGGCATACATTCAAGACTACTCGAGATATTATGATTCATGATATTTGAAGAGAACGATTTCACATCGTAGCAAAGGTTCCACAATTGTAGAATTAATTTATGAGTTTTCAACAACTATTCTTTGAAATGAAAAATTACTGAGTGATCAATATAATCAAATGAACCTTGTTGCGTGCCTTATTCAAGACATGACTAAAGGTAATTAACCTTCTTGTACTTCACAACACACAAGTGATGGCGTCCCATCAGACTGCTATCTCACAAACAAACAGTCTTTGTGTCCCCTATAAATAGGGTTGTTCACCTCAGTTGGAGTAAAGAAACATAAAAAGATTCGAACATCGAATTAACAATCAGTTGATGAGAAATTCTCAGACATACCCCTGGATTACAACTAAACGGATTCCATGGGTACTACTTCAGAAGAAAAGGATAATCAGGAAAGAAATGATTTGCAGAATACTAAGAAATAATGATTTATCAGTAATAGAATCATTCACTGATGAAGAAAATTAGATACTCAAATATCACTTGACAGGGTTTTAGAAATAAAGGAAATAGGCATCAAAACAATCTCTGTCATAACTGGAATCCCAAATTCGAGGAAAGACAATTGTCAAATTAACTCAACAAAGGAATATTGATTAAGAAAAGGAAGGTATTGCCAGGGTCTCCACGTACATCTTCTTTGTCGACTCCTTCGCTGACTCGTCATTCGATCTAGACTCTTCTGCTACACGTCCTAAAGTTATCTATTCTATACGTTGTCGTCACTCGCACTAGACTCTGAAGGTTCCACTACCTACAGCCTCAAGGGTTTCTACCCAACTCCGCTCAACTATCTGCCATCACTCACATCTTAACTCACTAACTGGTACTATATCCAATAGTCCAACACGAGTCCTATATGAACTCTGACGTTCCTTACTTAACTATACACACTCCTACACACTCTCGTTTCTAGTTTACTATAACCTACGCTCTGATACCAACCTGTAACGCCCCCAAATCCGGGGTCAGTAGATTTGGGCGTCACGCTAACAAACTCAATAATTCTAACAAAAATTGGCCATGATGTATTCGTAAATACAACATAAACCTGTTGAATACTAAACTAAAAATCTGAAATCAAAACAAAACTGAAATAAAAATAAAAACTCAATTAAAAGCTCTACTGAAAGTTCTTTGACCCCAACTCACAACTAAGGATCTTAGGTTACAGTTCTAGAAACAAGAAAACCCAAAACCAACTTAAATACAACTCTACAAACAAAACTTTACAAACTTAAATCACTGGTATAACTTCGAATAGAAGTATACCAGGCCAACTAATCAAATACATACTATAACTACTAAAACGATATATACATACAACAAATCAAACTATAAATCTAAATACCCTGATCCACGTCAGCTTTCTTCACATCGTCTTGCTTCCTCTTTCTGAACTGCGCAGGTACTTCTCGCCAATGCTTAGCTTACTGAAATATTAGATTTAAAACAACAACAAGTGTGAGCCAAAGAATACTCAGCAAGTTAATAATATAGTGAAACGATAATATCTCAATAATTCATTGATGAACAATATCAATGAATACTTTATCTCAAAAGATCAATCAGTTTCAATCATAGAGTAAAACTTTTTCATTTACTACAAACCATCACTACCTCAGATAAAACTTTGAGAAAAAGAATATCAAGAAATTCCCCAATCATTCTTACTCCACTTTCACGTACAATGTTACTCGCGAAGAGAATAACTAGGAAACCTCTATCCATCCTTAATCCCAATATTTTACTGAGTTCCAAATTATATCAAACGTTTATAACTCGAAATCAAAATTTAATAACTGTAAAGGATCGTAATACTAGATAGGATCGTAATACTAGATTCAATACTTTTAATACTTGCAAAATACTTTAACTATCGCTTTAACAAAATCTTCAAGAAATTCTCAATTACTCAAATCTCGTTCATGTCCACTAAGCGTTTGCATACCTAGCTGCCTAACCGGCCTGACATTCATGAGTTTGAATAAATAAGAAGATCTCAAATCATTCTCGGTTCTCACTATCACCGCGCAACACATGCCACATTGACCGTAATAACCGTGAATTAGTTTTCATTACAATAACTTTCCATTTTTATACTAAAAGTACTTATTAACTCAAATCATAACTTCAACTCAAATCATAACTTCATATCCAACATACTTTAAACTTAAACAGTTCTATACTCAGAATATACTTACATAATTAATAGAATTGGAGTTTTAATCATACTCTGGACATTACGGGTGATCAGCCACATAAAGTCCCCCTTCCTTTGAAATTGGGTTCCCAATTAGGCAACACATTGGCCTTTAATGCTGGACTAGGACCACCCTAGCCTCTTACGCTATATAAAAGTGCTGGACTAAGACCACCCTAGCCTCTTACGCTTTTCCAATTTATAAAAAGAAAATTATTATTAATAATTTAAAACATTTCACTTTTAAGTCCTTTATACTCACTGATAACAAATCAGCCCAGTATAACGACTTTTAAAACATTTTTAATTAATTAATCCATTTTCATTTGCAATTATAAAAGACGGAGGGTCAGGGAAACAATTGATATAAGGAATCATAACAACAAAGCAGTAAGATTTAAACTAATCATGGTATAGTTCAGCAGAACAAAATCATATATCAACAGAGAACATAAATCAGTTAAAGAACGAAGCAATTATTAAGATTATATAAATTGAGCAGCCATTTACAAGGAATTAATGGAATAAAGAAATATGAAGTTCAATTGAGAAATTGGGTTACTGCATTGGTCATAATCTAACGAAGAGTCGTTAATTAATAAAGAACAACACAAGGGTTAGGGATTTCTAGAATTTAAATTAAGGGTTATGAAATCTGGTTACGATGATATGGTTTAAAAGAATAAACATAAGGAAAAAGGCTAAGGTAAAGCAAGGAATAAATTATAGGTCAAGGGTTATAGTTCAACAGGAAATAGGGTAAATAATAAGGTACATGTGTTTCACTTAAAATTTAAAAGGAATAAACAATAAGGTTAAAAATGGTTCAACAATAATTTAAAAAGGAATAACAGTCAGGTATAAGAATTGGAACAACAACTCATAAGCAATTCAAGGAATTCTGGATTTAAATACGAGGTTCGAGTCATTTGAACAAAAGAAAGGGATGTAGACCCTAGCAAGATGATTTGGAAGAAAATCTTATAATTGATAAAGATAGATTCACATCATTCAAAATAAATATGAAGAGTATAAGTACTTGCAAGAAAGGATTTGAAAGAGAATATATATAAATATCATATACAGTTTCACATCACTTGAACGATAATTGAGGGATAGTATACTTGCCTTGATTCCAATGCGTTGATTCGTTACTTACTATACTTCGGTCTTTACTCGATCACGCCTTCATTTCCTTCAATCACCTCGTCAACACGCTCGCTCGAATCCCTAATTATACTCGAAATAATAGTAAAGTTCTATTTAGTACATAAACACCCAATTTGATAATTAATTTCCTATAACTCGCAAGGCGATACATACATAAATATATATATTCACACCTCATTAATCACCACATATGCACTTAAACACTTATACACCTACATGCCTTTAAATCTTTAAATAAAATAGTTTAAATAACTTTAAATACAGGGAATTTTTAGAAAATTTCGGCATGACCTATTCGTTTATCGGACTATGGGCACAGCCCCTCAAATACAATTCAAACCCTGCTTTACAAAAATAAAATAAAATAAAGCTGCCTCAACTTGCAGCAACAAAAAGTAAACAAATAAAACCCGCCCAGACATGCGGCACCTAGCACATAATGATTTACACTACTACTTACGCTACACCAATGATCGTATTTCTCACGCATTTTAATGATACACGTGACAACCAATCATTGATGTTCGTAAGCCCTAGGGAGCAACCCCTAGCACTAACTATTACTTGCGCTATATCGATGATCACATCACTCAAGTATATTAATTATACTCGTGATAGCTAATCATGGATATTCGTAAGCCCTAGGGATTAGTCGAAAAGAATTACACAAGTCCTTTAAATATTGACATTTAAAAACTTATGATCTTCTCATAACCCCTAGCACAATTCTAATTATTATAAAATTCTAACATTTAACATGTAAACATTTCCGACACCATAAGCAACTAGCATCTCATATAACCTCCACAAATTATACGACAACTGATAATTACCCACTAATGACCACAACTAATACCAATTTCCATTACACATTTAACGACAATTAATACTTACAATTAACAACTAACAATTCGAAAATTAATAATTACTAAATCCGAATACTTAATCGAACTCATAATACTTAACCACCAATAATCATCAAAACATATTTCCAACTCGAAATACATGCCACAATTATAATTAACCACCTCGATACTAAATAATTTTATTCTCCGAATTAATCATGGGAATACAACAATGATATTGCAATTTAAACTAATTAAATTACATCAACTACATAATTATATCACAATTAAATTACTACAATCACAATAATTAATCTAAATGAGGAATTAACAATTTACATCGGAAAAATAAAACGAAGTAAATAAATAAATAATGTATAAAATTTATACCTCTTCCGATTCCGACCCGCAATTCAAGCCACCGGAACCAATCTCTACCACTTCCCCCTTCCCAGAAAATCTCTCCCTCCTTCATCTCTCTCTCTCTCTCTCTCTCTCTCTCTCTCTCTCTCTCTCTCTCTCTCTCTCTCTCTCTCTCTCTCTCTCTCTCTCTCTCTCTCTCTCTCTCTCTCTCTCTCTCTCTCCTGGTCTCTCTCTTCGCTACTGTACGCGCGCCGCCACCACCACCATCGGTGGTGGCTCTTACTTCGGTCGAAACAGCTGCGCCGCCCCTTGCCGGAGCCCGACACCGCGCCTCCGCCTCTTCTCCTGCTCAAATCCGTTGCCTCCCCTCAACATACATGCACAGCCCCGCTCGTATACACACATACATACGCGATTTTACACACACCACAAGGGTATACACACACACGAATATACATACATATACACACATATACATATCTCAATTCAATCCCCCAATCTCTCTTCTTCTCTACCCCTCTTCTTCTCTCTTTCTTTTCTTCTCTCCCGTTTTCTCTAGAACCCTCGACTGTCTCTTTTTTTTTTCTAATGGGCTTAGGCCCAATCTACTTATACTACCTCTAATAATTCATTCCGGCCCCAATTATAACTAATAAACGACTAGAAAAAAATCACAATTAAATAAAACTTCCGGAAAATTACACTTTTCATTTTTAAAATACAGAATATAAAATTATGAACTCCCACATATTTTCGAAATATTTTTCGGATCAAAAATGAATTAAATATGAATTTTCAAAGTTTTGATCCTTTAAATACCATAAAACTCTTAAAATCATTTTAAAATACTTAAACACCCAAAATAATCCACCCAACACTTTTAAAAACTCAATAAATATATAAAGATAATATTACAAAAGATTTCATGATTTTATCCAACTCCGATAAATAAATAAAGATTTTCGAAGATCAATAATACTTGATTTAAATACTTTTAAATCATTAAAATACAATAAAAATATTGGGGCACACATTGGCACACATAAATCCATATATACTCATATAAACTCGATACTAAATATCGTTGAATTCCACAACGATATTCTCAAATCCAATTCCGTACTTTAAATACTAATTAACAAAATTAAATAAAATAATAATAATAAATCCTAAAATAATCCGGGACCATACAATCATTGTTAGGCATATTGATATTTCTAGGAGCATGATGTCTAACATGATGTTGTGAATATCTAGCATTATCATAGAATCTAAAGTTAACATAATGCACATTATTTCTAGCATTTGTAAAGTAGGGAGCACGTTGAGGATAGAAATTACGAATGGGAGCATGCTGATTTCTAGATGCATACCTACTAGAATTGTTAACGTGCATTGTGTTTCTATTTTGATACATTCTAGGTTGTTGAAACCTTTGTGGCTTTTGTCCATTATTAGCAGCTTTGTTAAATGGTACTTGTTTTTCAACTTTCTTGTATGGTCTTGATCCTTTACGAATCCATACATGCTTCCCCTTAAATTTACCACTCTTGAATTTGTAATATAGGACCAAATGTCCATTTTTGTTGCAATAAGTACATTTTAAAGTTTGTGGTATAGGATGAGCTATTATAGGTTTCACTCTTGGTTGAACATCTCTTCTAGGAGGAGCGTTCTTGTCATATCCTAGACCTTCACAGTTATAGGAGACCTTTGAGTGTACCATTTTATTTAGAATCTCATTGCCTTTAGTAAATCTTTGAACAACAGTTTCAAGATTTTCATTTTCTTCTTTTAAGGCATCAATCTTGTTGTTAAAGAATTTTGCTTGATCCATAACTTGAGATATGAGCTTGAAATTTTCTTCTCTTAATCTTTGAGTTTCTTGTATTAATTCTTTTTCTTTTAACTCAAAGATTTGTGATAGTTCATTCTCTTTTTCAAGATTACTTTCATGAGATTGAGATGTTACACTATTTCGAACATTTGATTCATTTTGAATATTCAAGTTCAAAAGATCAACATTGAGTTTACGAATGTTGTCATTTAGTTGTAACTTCTCATTTTCCATTTCTTCAACTTGAAGTACTAAAGCTACATTTTCTACTTCAAGACTGAGAGCATTGTCCTTGAATTGATTGACCTTACTTTTTAAGTGATGATTTTGGTCATTCAAGAACATGATTTCATTTTCATTTTGGACTATTAAATCCATCATTCGAGTGAACTCTTTACTTTGCATATGATGCATTTCTTCGAGTTACATTTTCTCGGACCATAAAGAATGAAGTCTTTTATTAACATCTTTATATTTATTGTTGATACCTACTACAAGCTCAATTAAATCATGCTTACTCATATCAACTAGATTCAAGTCAGATTCATCTAATTGCAATTTATTTGAGATGTAGTTGAGATTAGAACTTACCTCTTGATGAGAAGTGGAGGCTCCGGTTGAAGTAGCTTCATCTCCGATAGCCATTAAGCATAAGTTGACAATTTCTTCACTAGCTTCCGGAGCTTCTTCATCTTCACTCAAATCCCAACCGTTTTCCGCCACGAGAATTCTTCCTTTAGCAAGCTTAGGACATTCTCTTTTGAAGTGACCCGGTTGCTTACACTCGAAACACACTTCTTGTGTTTCCTCCAGATTTTGTTCCTTATATTTTGGAGGAGTGTAAAGAGGATTATTATTGTTGTTGGCATTATTATAGGCATTTGTATTTTGAATGTCTTTGCCTTTATTATAGCTCGTTGTGGGAAAATTACTCTTATAGTTAGGACTATAATAATGGGAGTAATTAGGTCTTCCTTTAGAGTTAAAAACTCTTTGTTGATTATTTGATTTTAGGAAGCCTTTTCCGTATCTTTGAGCTTTGCTTTGTAGCACACAACGAAGTTGTCTCGTTAGTAAAGCAATTTCGCTTTCATCGAGATCTTGGAGTTCTTCATTTAACTCCTCGTCATTTTCATTTTCATTGATTAATATAGCTTTTAAAGCCATATTTTTCTTTTTGTCTTCCACTTTAGGAATGACCTTACCCGGAATATTGTCTTCTTCGTATGCACGAAGATTTCCGAATAAACTATCAATGTCATAATCATTTAGATTATGCATTTCTTTTATAGTAGTAACCTTAACCTTCCAACTAGGAGGTAAAGATTTAAGAACTCTTCGGTTCTTTTCATTTCGAGAATAACTCTTTCCGAGTTGAGATAATTCATCGATTATGCGAGTAAATCTTGTTTCCATATCGATGATATTTTCTCCTTCTTGGAGTTTAAAGTTCTCGTATTCATGGATTAAAGTTTCCATTCGAGAATCTTTTATATCAATGGTTCCTTCGTAGGTAACCAATAATTTGTTCCACATTTCTTGTGCGGACTTGCAATTGTTTACTCTTTTATATTCTTTTTCTGCAAGTGCACTTGTGAGAACCATTTCCGCTTTAGCGGCAGTATTCATCATACTTTCTTCGGCGAGAGTGTATTCACTAACCTTCTTTTCAACAATGACACCATCGATTGTTTCAGTTGGAATAACAACTCCGTCTTCTATGGCCATCCAAACTTTGACTCCTTGAGATCTAGCATATATGCGAAACCTCGTTTTCCATGTTACAAAGTTGGTGCCATCAAATAGAGGAGGACGAGAGCTAGATAGGTCTTCACCGCAACCGATGGTATTTAGATACGCCATGTAGGATCACTTTTTGTTGTGCCTGTAAGTCTGCAAATCACTCAACAAACACGTTAAAAATCACCGCTTTGATACCAATTGTAAGGTCCCGTAAGAGGGCTATTTTAAGCTAGAAGGGGGGTGTTGAATAGCTTAATAACCAATTTAAAAATTATTATGGCGTTTTAAAATATTTTTCCCTTTTTTAAAATATTTTACTGAGTTGTTATGCAGTTTATAAGTGCAGAAATAAAAGACAAGGGAAGAAAATACCACACAGGAGATTTTATCCTGGTTCGCAATGGTGCAACCCCTAATGGATTCGCTCACCCCTACTCTAGTCCCCGAGCTCCTCTCCGGACTCGAGATTTTCCCTTAAAAATATCTCGCTCCTTTAGTAGGCGGAGAAGCCTTTATAACCCTATAAATATTGGTCTTGGTACGTATCTCCAAGATACTACCTCACAATAAATATAAAAACCCACAAGACTCGTCTTGGGTCGTAACTCCCCGTTACACCCTCAAAGTCGTTGTGAAAAACCTACACAACTTATCTTAGACAGAAACTCCCCGCTACTTCTTCAAAGTTGATGTAGAACCCTTGGTGTAGTCTTTGAATTCCTCGCTTTTGCCGGTCTTGGATCTTAGATGAAAGGTATTGGGTCTTTCCTCTTCTTCACGGTGCAAAGGACACTAACTCCCCGCTAGTGCCTAGGACTTGAGTCTTAGAACGAGAATCACCTCACTTCAACTTCACCTCACTGCAAAACTTAGAAAACAATATCTACGAAACAAAACTTAATATGAAGAGAGGTTTGGACTAATATGTCCTAGGGTGACTATAATATTCTTACACGAATATTAAGTGATAAGTTCAATAAGCTTTATTTGCTTACGACTTTATGTGTATTCTTTTATTCGATATGACTTGTAGATCGAAGAATACTTTTAATACAATACTCCGTTTAAATGAGATTTAAATATATCTTGGAGTTTGTAAATATTGATTATGTCCTTCAAGCTCGTAGGCTTATAAGGTTTATAATCGCATACTTGGTTCGTCTTTCGTAAAGATCGAAGTATACTTACAATTAATTCTTTATTGAAAATACGTCTATTTTCGAAGTAATGTATAAATCAAGTCCTTCAAAAGCTTTATAGCTTAAGGATCTTTGATAAACAACTTCTCGTTTGATATAGTCTTGGTTTAGACTATTCGTATATATTTAAACGAGAGTGTTACAATTTTACTTTAACAATTTGCACTTTAATAATAATTTGGCCAATTAAACACAACACACAAATAAACGCACACGTACGTAAAAGTAACTCGCCTTATCTATAGGATAAAACGAGGGTCATTATTATGCGTTAAATTAGTGCGTAAATTAAAATCACTCACAAGTGTGAGGACGAGAAGAAAAAGTGCGGAAAGTAAAATCACTCACAAGTGTGAGGACGAGAATAAAAAGTGCGGAAAATATATAAACGGCTTTCGCCACGCTATTATGCGTTTAAAGTAGTATCACTCACAAGTGTGAGGACGAGAAGAAAAGGTACGAAAAATATATAAATAGAAGCTTAATAACTTATTTTCCCCGGAACACTAAGGTGATAGAAGGGAAACAAATCACGCTTTAGCACAATTATATATATATCACAATAATAAATATTAATGGCCAAAGTAAGTGCGTTAAAGTTTTTAATTAATGGCTTTTAGATTCTTTTCCCCCGGAACACTAAGGTGATAGAAGGGAATCAAATCAAGCTCGATGTATTATTTGACCATCGTCAATATAACCTCTTTTTGAGGTATTATAATATTTCGAATCGTTGTTCAAAATTTAATCCTTGTACGGATTTTATGGTCTCGTTTAGAGATCCGATATAAGATCTTAAAGATGAAGAGAAGATGAAGATAGAGATCTCTTATATGTATAAAAATATGGTCGGTTAAGACTCGGATGTGAAGCTAAATTATTACCACTTTTGGATATCGCCAGAAAAGGTCGCCGGAAAAATTCGCCGGAGGTTCGGCCGGATTTTGGCTCGTTGGTCGAACTTGGGCAGCCCTTCGGGAGGCTGGAAAGTAGTGGTAGAGGAGCTTGCTAGGTGGGAGAAAGCTTGGTTGAAGGAACTAAGTTTTTTGGAACAAAAACCTTGTATATATTTAAGTATATATTAGAAAGGGAAGGTTTTTGAGATGAAGTGGGTGTAGAGAGTGTTTCGATATATTGAGAGAGCTCACACTTCAAAAGTCCCATCAATTATTTGGCTCTTTAGCTTGTTAGAAATGGTTGGGGGAAGGGGTTTATTTATAGGAGGAGTTGGTGGAAGGAGTGGTTGAGATTTAAAGTAAAAGGAGTGGTTGAGATTGAAAATGTGTGGATTGATGAGGTGGAAAGTGGTATTGTGTTTGTTGGGGGTGGTTTTGTGTTTCTTTGGAGTGGGTTTGGTAAAGTAATACCAGCTGTGTTTAGGCTTTTATTAATTGTATCATACTCGTATCAATTAACGAATAAATGCGTAACATATATCGTTAATTAAATACCCGAAAAATACGAAAATACCCAATAAATAATCCTAAAATTATGGAGCATTTAGGAATATTATAAAATGGAATTCTGGAAAGTTTGGTCAATAATGGTCAACGTTGACTTGGTCAAACGTGGTCAAACGTAGACCCACTATCTCGATTTTCGTGCCCGAACCAAAATTCTTAGAAAATTATGAAACTTTTACCATGTATAGAAAATAACATTTAAGTGACCCATCTCAAGTTTCAAGTCATTATAGCAAGTGGAAGTATTTTATTTGCATTTAATACGATTAAATCAGCTTTCGGTTCCGAATAAAATACGATTGGTCTTTCCTTGAATTAGATACATCTTTTGACCAATGTTTTGACTAGAATAAATACTTAGAATATATTTCCTAATATATAAAATATATTTAGAGTGTAGGAAATATTTTTGAGTATTTAAAATAATTTTCTCCGAAAAAGGGAATAAATTTACGAAGTGGGAGAAAAATTACTTTAAATATTTGTGACACGAGATAAAAATGAGAATATTCTACCACTGAATATTAATATTCTTGAGGATAAAATTATTTTGAGTGTGAAGGCGGAATATTTTTGAATAAAAACTGATCGTTTTTAAATATAGCACGAGTTTTCTGAAGAATATTAATCCTCGAATATTCTTTGTTCGAGCCTGTCGCCTTATTACTTTTGCAACGGAGATCTAGAAAATATCACACCTCGATATTTCTTGTTCGATCTTATTGCCTTGGTGTAGAGATATATTCCATAAATTTATAATTTGATTTTTCGCAATAATGGAATATCTCTTATAATTAAAAATAGATTTTGCTAGAATTGACTTTTGACTTTTGACGGAATCAATTAAATTAATGACCTAGTGGAGAGGATAACTAAGTGTAATTAAATTTTATGTTAAATTGTACAAATACCAAAATAAATAATATATCGAAGATATCCTTTCAAACTGTCTATTGAAATGTTTAATATTCATACTAGTATGACTGTTGCTAATGAAGAAATTGCTAAACTGTTTACTAGAAATGAACTGTTAAACAAGAAAAATGAGGAACTTGAGCTAACTGCTATGCAAGTAGATAACCTTAAGAAAGAAGTTGAATATCTGCAGAATAAGGTTCTTTGTGCTAGTCAGGTTGAGAAGGCTCTTAGGGATGAACTAGCTGAAAATGAATTCAAACTGAAAACTTTTAAGAACTCCTCTAGTCTATTGCAGTTAGGGGTGTACACGGATCGGGTTGGGCGGGTTAGGAGAACTTTTCAACCCAACCCAATTAAATCGGGTTGGTAAATTTTTAACCCAACCCATAAAAATTAAATTCGTAACCCAATCCAATTTGTTGTAATCGGTTTGGATTGGATTGGGTCGGGTTAATCGGTTTAATAAATATTTAAAATATATTTTTTCCTTTTTCATCAAACGTAGTAAGTATAACGCATCAACACTAAATTTCAAATTTAGAGAAAAAAGAACTAGTCCATGATCATTAGATTCATTACATAGATTACATTTCACATTCACTAGCTATAATATACTTATATTATACAGAAAACCCCCGAAAAAAATATTAAAAAGATTCACTGGTTATATTGTATTTATATTTACTAGTTGTATTATACTCATATTTGTAAAAAAATTATTTTTCTTTATTAAAAGCTTACTAAATTATCGAGTCTCATGTATTGGGACAACAACAATGGACACGATACGTATTTATCAATTTTTTGTAACTTCCTTTATTTTTAACTGGATCGGGTTGGATTGGGTCGGTTTGAAAAAATCGAAACCCATACCCAACCCATTAATATCGGGTTGACGGTTTTTAAACCCGAACATATATCGGATTGAAAAAATTCGGTTTGGATCGGCCGAAATAGTGTCGGGTTGGATTGGTTTGGTCGGGTTAGCCAACCCGTGTACACCCCTAATTGCAGTCCTACCATGAGAAAAACCAAGATAAACCCAAGGCTGCCATTGGGCTTAACTATGACACTCTTAAACAAAGGAAAGGCTATGCTATCATTGAAGATGACATAGTTGTTCAGGAGGAAGTGCCTCACATTTTGAAAAAGACTGAGTCTCCAATTTTTAAAGAACCAACATTTGAAATTGATAAGGATGCCTTACTCATAAAGCAAATGATGAATGATGAGGATGAGGCACAGTCTAGCGAACAACCAGCATCCTCTAAGAGTGAGAGTGTCAAGGCAAAAGCCAAGAAGCCAATAGGAGGTAGACCTAGACCTGAGAAGTTTGTGAGTTTGTTTCAGCTGGGAAAAATGAATCTGAGAAGAAAGTGGCTAATAAGAAACATAACAGGAATGGCAAACTAGGAATAAACACGAATAACAATTATGCTTATGTGCCAAATGCCCCTAGGAAAGTTTGTCAAAACTGTTTTAGAACTAATCACTTATCTCATGCATGCAAGAAACCAACTGGTAGTGTAGCTAAACCATTCTATGATTGCTCTGTGCCTTTAAGACATAGAGATTCACCTTTCAGTGATAAACTTGACTGTATGCCATGCAATATGAATGTTATGACTAGCTATTTTAATTTGAGAAGATAATTCATGGATGGTTGCATCAGTCACAACATTCACACACACTACAACAGGCCAGAGTCTTCAAGTCCTCCTAGATCTAGGAAGGCACCTCTATCACCTAAGTCTGAGACCTCAGTTTCTAAGACTTCTAACAGTGAAAAGAAGACTAGTCCCAAGAAAACTAAAAAGCATGCTATTTTTGATAAATCTGTTTCTAAACCAAGTGGACCCAAACTTGTTTGGGTGCCAAAGGAGAAGTAATATCTTTGTGTTTACAGGGCAAAGAACAAGAAAAGAAAGTTGTTAGCACAAAATTACGCAAGCGCACGTAGTCACAAGTAATATAATTAAAGTTCGTAAATATGCCTATGCAACAATGTTTGGTTTTAATCCACTGCTAAGACAAATAACAATTTTGATATTGATTAGGTGGTTAGGTCTTCAGTGCCCAATTTTCATCCCCCACAAGCTTAGGTGGTTGTCCCAAAATTGGACGAATAGCATCTGATCTGTAATCCACCCGTTTACCACGAACCATACACACACCATTCTGCTCATCTTTAGCATTCGTATAAAATTCCCTAACCAAATTCACCGGAACCGGAGTAGGTGCCTTACAAATCTCTCCCCAACGTAACTCACTAATCACCTCAACCAACCCATAATGACGAGATGGCAAAAACCCCCTTTCTCCTTGATTCTATTAATTCCTCAAGTTCATTCAACTGAAGAACTTAATTCTTAATTCTATCCTACATCAAATTCATAGTGATTAGTGATTAGTGATAGGTGCCTTTCTCCTTGCTCACGAAATTCCTCAAGTTCATTCAACTGAAGAAACCATTTTGCACCCGCAGCCGTGATATCTAAATTCAATTTCTTCAATGCCCAATATGCCTTATGTTCCAACTCTGCAGGCAAATGACATGCTTTCCCATAAACTAACTGAAACGGAGACATACCTAGAGGAGTTCTGTAGGCAGTTCTGTACGCCCACACAGCTTCATCCAACTTCAATGACCAATCCTTACGAGACGGATTCACCACTTTCTCTAGAATTCTCTTGATCTCCCTGTTAGAAACTTCAGCTTGGCCATTCGTTTGAGGGTGATAAGCA
Source organism: Saposhnikovia divaricata (assembly GCA_036435485.1). Taxonomy (NCBI): domain Eukaryota; kingdom Viridiplantae; phylum Streptophyta; class Magnoliopsida; order Apiales; family Apiaceae; genus Saposhnikovia; species Saposhnikovia divaricata. The sequence goes on from CM071598.1 coordinate 82,468,524, forward strand.
GTGGCAACACGATGCGTCACATTATATTTCGCCATCAACGTAGTAAACTGGCGATTGAAAAAGTGAGTTCCCTCATCACTTATTATAGCACGTGGAGTTCCGAAACGCGTAAAAATTTGCTTATGCAAGAAATTCAATACCACCTTTGCATCATTGGTCGGCAACGCCTTAACCTCGACCCATTTAGAAACGTAATCCATAGCTAGCAAGATGTACTGATTATTGCATGAAGAAACAAAAGGTCCCATGAAGTCAATCCCCCAAACATCAAAAATCTCCACCTCAAGAAGCATGTTAAGAGGCATCTCGTTCCTTCTAGAAATATTGCCAACCTTTTGACAATGATCACATCTCAACACGAACTGATGAGCATCCTTAAACAAGGAAGGCCAATAGAAACCTGCTTGAAGCACACGAGCCGCTGTCTTTTCTCCGCCATAATGACCACCATAAATAGTTGAGTGGCAATCTCGCAACACACCCTCCGTCTCTCTATACGGAATACATCGTCTGATCATCTGATCTGCTCCTTATCTAAACAGAAACGGTTCATCCCAACGGTACCACTTCACATCGTGTAGAAACTTCTTCCTTTGAGCACTCGAAAGATCTGGAGGAATAACATTGCTAACCAAATAGTTCACGTAATCTGCAAACCATGGCTCTTCATCTTGCATTCCAAACAACTGCTCATCTGGAAAAGATTCATTAATAAAAGATTTGTTATGCAATTCCTTACCGTGGTCCTCTAAGCGTGAGAGATGATCCGCTACTTGATTTTCCGTGCCTTTCCTATCCTTGATTTCCACATCAAATTCTTCCAAGAGTAGCACCCAACGAATCAATCTAGGCTTGGAATCCTTCTTCGACATGAGATATCGAATTGCAGCATGATCTGTATACACAATCACCTTCGTACCAAGCAAATAAGACCTGAATTTCTCGAAACCATGGACAACTGCTAGCAACTCCTTCTCCGTAGTAGTGTAGTTCAGCTGTGCATCATTGAGGATTTTACTAGCATAGTAAACCACATGAAAAATTCTATCCTTCCTTTAACCAAGCATAGCTCCAACAGCATAGTCACTAGCATCACACATAAGTTCAAATGGCTCCTCCCAATTAGGTGCGGTAATGATTGGTGTAGTAGTCAACTTCTTCTTCAAGAGCTCAAAAGCTACAAGACATTCATCATCAAACTTGAAAGGAACATCCTTCTCCAAGAGATTGCACAAGAGTTTAGAAATTTTTGAGAAGTCTTTGATGAATCGCCGATAGAAACCCGCATGACCAAGAAAACTGCGAATTCCTTTAACAGAGATAGGTGGAGGAAGATTTTCGATTGTTTCCACCTTAGCCCTATCCACCTCAAGTCCTCTACCAGATACCTTGTGCCCAAGAATAATTCCCTCTCACACCATGAAGTGACACTTCTCCCAATTAAGCACCAAGTTAGTCTCCACACAACGTTTCAAAACCAAGCCAAGATTATGCAAGCACTCGTCATATGAAGTACCAAAAACTGAGAAGTCATCCATAAAAACCTCCACATTCGAGCCAATCATGTCTGAGAAAATAGCCATCATGCACCTTTGAAAAGTGGCGGGAGCACCACAAAGTCCGAAAGAAACCCGTCGGAAAGCAAAGGTACCAAAAGGACATGTGAATGTGGTCTTCTCTTGATCTTCCGGAGCAATGCAAATCTGATTGTAGCCTGAATAACCATCAAGGAGGCAATAGTACTCATGTCCCGCCAACCTGTCTAGAATCTGATCAATGAATGGCAGAGGAAAGTGATCTTTTCTCGTGGCTTTGTTGAGCTTCCTATAATCCATGCACACTCTCCACCCCGTGACTGTTCGAGTAGGGATGAGCTCATTCTTTTCATTAGCAACAACTGTCATGCCTCCTTTCTTTGGCACACATTGAACCGGGCTCACCCAAGAACTGTCTGAGATAGGATATATAATACCCGCATCAATCCACTTTAAGATTTCCTTCTTCACCACCTCTTTCATAATCGGATTAAGTCTCCGCTGATGCTCAACAGTAGGCTTAGCTCCCTCCTCTAACGGAATTTTGTGCATGTAAATATGAAGGGTTGATTCCCTTGATATCTGCTATAGTCCAACCAATGGCTGATTTGAACTCTCTCAGAATTCGCAAAAGCTTTTCTTCCGCACTAGCTGACAAGTTAGAGGCAATAATAACAGGTAATGTAGCTGCATCACCAAGAAAAACATACATCAAGTGTTCCAGAAGTGGTTTGAGTTCAAGTGTAGGAGCTTCCTCAATAGATGGTTTCAGGCGCCCCTCCGAATTTTTAAGTTCTGCTAATCCAAGAGATTCAAAAGGCAAATCAAATCTCCTTTTCCAAGGGGCTGAATTTAGCTGCTGAAGTTGCTCGGCTATTTCCTCATCTTCAAAATCAGAGTCACCAACTAAAACATTTTCCAAAGAGTCTGACTTAAGCAACTTCTCCATTTCTATAGTAACTGCAGAATCAACCCAATCCACCTTCAAACATTCTTCTTCATCTGAGGGAAATTTCATTGCATTAAAGACATTAAAAGTGACATTCTGATCTTGCACCCTCATGGTGAGTTCCCCTTTTTGCACATCAATCAAAGTCTTTCCCGTAGCCAAGAATGGTCTTCCCAAGATTATGGAAATCTTCTTATCTTCTTCGAAATCCAATATAACAAAATCAGCAGGAAATATGAGTTTGTCTACTTTCACCAACACATCCTCCACTATGCCTCTAGGATATGTAACTGAACGATCAGCCAACTGCAAAGAGATGTTGGTAGGCTTTGGTTCCGGTAGACCAAGTTGCATATAGACTGACAAGGGCATGAGATTGATGCTAGCTCCCGAGTCACACAAGCACTTCGCAAAAGACAAATTACCAATAGTGCATGGAATAGTAAAGCTACAAGGATCCTTTAGTTTTGGAGGTAATTTCTGTTGCAGCACAGCACTGCACTCTTCCGTTAGAGCAACGGTCTCTAATTCCTCGAGCTTGAACTTACGAGAAAGAATCCCCTTCATGAACTTGGCATAGCTCGGCATCCGTTCAAGAGCTTCGGTAAAGGGAATGTTAATCTGCAACTTCTTGAACACCTCTAAGAACTTAGCAAATTTCTTATCCAACTGCTGCTTCTGGAGTCTTCTAGGATAAGGAGGAGGAGGAGGATAGATCTGAGTGTTCTTCGTAGACTGCTTCACAGAATTTTTAACATGTTCCTTGCTCTTCTCTACTTCACCACCTTGCTGATCAGCCACCAAATCAGATTGAGCAATTTCAGGCACTGCAGATTTTCAACCTGCTGATTCTGAACATCTTCATCTTCTTCAGCTGCTGATTTAGGGCCTACCGTAACTTTTCCCGATCTCAGAGTCACAACCTTCACTTGTTCTTTGCCATCCCTCCTACCTAGATTTGCTTCCGTATCACTAGGAAGAGTTCCTTGTTGCCTAACAAGTAAGGCACTTGCAATCTGTCCCGCCTGGGTTTCCAAGACCTTTTGAGAAGCTTGCAGGTTCTTCACCATCATCCACAAATCATCCCTTTCTGGTTTTTCATTAGATGATTGCCCCGCATGAGCCTGGGGCTGTTGCTGCTGAAATCCCGGAGGCTGATATGATTGCCTTGGAGCATACTGCTGCTGATAACCTTGATTGAATAGCCTTGCTTGCTGACCCTGAAACTGCTGATAGGACTGCTGAGGTTGTTGAGCACCTTAGTTGTTGCTCCAGCTGAAGTTAGGATGATTCCTGTTGTTTGGATGATAGGTGGCTGGTACTGGTGCAGCAGGTCTCTGAAAATTACTTACGAACCGTGCTGATTCAGAAGAGATAGCACACTGACTCGTCTCATGTGCGCCCGCGTATAGGTCACAAATACTAGCAACCTGCTGAACTCCATAATTAGCAAGAGAATCCACCTTCATCGTAAGAGCCTTCAACTAAGCTGCAATAGCTGAAGCTGTGTCAACTTCAAGAACACCTGCTACCTTACCTTGAGAAAGCCTCTGTGTTGGATTCTGATATTCATTAGCAGCCATCATCTCAATAAGATCATAAGCTTCCTCATAGCTCTTCGCCCACAGAGCTCCACCAGATGCTGCATCTAGCAAAGGCCTAGACTGTGCTCCCAACCCATTGTAAAAACCATTAATAACCATCCAATCAGGCATGCCATGATGAGGACACCTTCGTAGCATCTCCTTATAACGTTCCCAAGCCTCACACAAAGATTCGCCAGATTGCTGTTGAAATTGAGTAAACTGGTTCCTTATTGCTGCAGTTTTCGCCATAGGGAAGAATTTAGTAAGAAACTTCTGAGCAAGATCATCCCATGTAGTAATGGAACCAGCTGGTAGAGAGTGTAACCAGCCCTTAACCTTATCCCTTAAGGAGAATGGGAAAAGCCTCAACTTGATAGCATCATCCGACACACCATTAAATTTGAAAGTGTCGCAGATCTCGATAAAGTCCCGGATGTGCATGTTAGGATCCTCTGTCGAAGTACCCCCAAACTGAACCGAATTCTGCACCATCTGAATTGTGCTCGGCTTGATCTCAAAGTTATTCGCTGCAATAGCTGGCCTGACAATACTAGATTGTATGTCAGTAATCTTCGGCTGCGAATAGTCCTTCAAAGCCTTGACTGCTGCTGGTAAATCTGCCATCTCGTTTACTGCTGCAAGTTCTTCTTCTGCCAGTTTTTCCTTACGAGCCTACAAACGTGTTCGCATACATGTTCAAGTACCTGAAACAACACGAAACAAATAGCTAAGTAAGAAATCCGAGTCAGTGAATGCAAACGACCACTGATGACAAGCACATAAACTAAACAAAACACCGATGATCCCCGACAGCGGTGCCAAAAACTTGTTAGCACAAAATTACGCAAGCGCACATAGTCACAAGTAATATAATTAAAGTTCGTTCCACAGAGATCTGGTTAAGTTTAATCAGTAAATATGCCTATGCAACAATGTTTGGTTTTAATCCACTGCTAAGACAAATAACAATTTTGATATTGATTATCTAAATTAAACTAGGATGCAAATATTAAACTAAGAATTAAATTAACGAATGAGATTGAATTCGAATTACTAATATGAGAAAAAACATGGGATCCTAACTTCATTAAATACTTCCCTTAGATCTGACGCCTTTAATCTCTATATGCAATGGTTTTGATATCTGATCGGATAACACGAAACCAGTATACGCTACCTGTCAGCATATGCATACCAAACTAAACATACATCCACAAAAGAGATAGAAGATGAATAGACACCAATTATGCTTAGACCCTATATGTCTATAGAATTTGAAAACATAACGGTTGAAGAACAGGTTATCCATTAAGATCACATAGGGTAGTATAAGTATTTTCATCTCATACCACGAATCATATAGATAAACAATTATGAACCTATGCTAGCATGGCAAGTTCTAAATCTCACGATCCACTTTCACTTCACAAGAGATTAATAATTCAATTTAGATGTTAGCTACGCATCTAAAAGCATTAAGATTAACCATACGAGGATATCAATTTCACATCACACACAGATCTTTACAGCATCAAGATACTAAGTTCCATAAATAACTCCGTTAGAATCCCATGACAACGATTAGCCCATAATTGAACTATTCATCGTCATGGGATTTGATGAAAATATGATAATTAACAAGATATAAAAGAAAGAAGCAATAATATTAATAAAAACAAGATTTGAGAGAACAAATCTACAATTTAAATTATACAAAAGATGAAGTAGATCTAGATCTGTGCTTGTCACCGAGCTTGAATCCTTCTCCACTTTTCTCTCTTGCAAGTCTACGTTACAATAATAAAAATCTGATACAAATTACATGGTAGGATGTGTTTAAATAGACTCTAGAAGTCTTGCCCAATAAGCAGTTACCTTCTATTACAATTAGAATTCAATTAAGGTGCCAAAAGCTGCCCAAAATACAATTAGAATTAGAAAAAGGGCAAAACTGGAATTTCTCTGCATGGCTTATCATAGAATACGTATGCGATTTTATTCAGCACGTCCCCTGCACCTGCTATCTATCCCAAGTTGTAGAAAATCTCTCAAGCTTCGCGTGAGCTGTAAGATCGCTGAAAACGGACTTCTAAAACTCCAGATATGGCCAAAATAGTGTAGACTGCGCAACCTTCCCCGAATTTAAATCAATTAATCCTCCAAACACGATAGAAGCAACACCCATAATCGACATTCTTGTAAGTCTGCACAACTAAGCAAAACACATTAAAACTATAATAAACTTGAGGCCAAGTCAATCAACTTAAGCCGAATTTAAGCGATCTAAGTGGATATAAAATCCACTTATCAAAAGTCATGTGGATTTTGGACAGTGGATGCTCAAATCATATGACTGGTGATATGGCCCTGCTATCATAGTATAAGGAGAAGGCTGGCCCAACAGTTGCCTTTGAAGATGACAGCATGGGTAACACATTGGGATATGGCAAGTTGAAAGTTGGAAATGTCATCATTGAAGATGTAGCACTAGTCAAGGGACTCAAGCATAATCTGCTAAGTGTTTGCCAGTAAACTGATAGAGGATTCAAGGTAAATTTTGACAAAGATGAATGTTTGATCACCCACAAGAAGACTGGTGACTTTGCTCTATCTAGAGTAAGGAAAGGAAGCCTGTTTGTAACCAATATGGATTCTGCAAGCAAGGACAGAGTTTGTTGCTTCTACTCAAAAGCATCAAATGAAGATTGTTGGCTGTGGCACAAGAAGTTATCACACTTGAACTTCAAGGCCATTAATTCTCTGGTCAAAAGAGATTTAGTAAGAGGCATGCCCACACTTGAGTTCTGTCAAGAAGGAGTGTGTGAGGCTTGTCAAAAAGGAAAGATGAAAAGATCAAGCCACAAGTGAAAGACAGTGACATCAATAACCAAGCCCCTGCAACTAATTCACATGGACTTGTTTGGGCCGGTCAATATTACGTCACTCTAAAGAAAGAAGTATGCCCTGGTGATGGTTGATGACTACACAATGTATACATGGGTGGAATTTATAGCATCAAAGGATGAGGCTCCACAAGTGATCATTGAGCACATAAAGAAAGTTGATAAGGAAGTAAAGGCCAACAATGCAAGTGTGATTGCATTTAGAAGTGATAATGGAACAGAGTTCAGAAATGCCTTACTTGAAGAATTTTGCAAAGAGAATGACATTTCACAACAATTCTCAGCTCCAAGGACTCCACAACAAAATGGAGTTATTGAGAGAAGGAATAGAACTCTGATTGAGGCTGCTAGAACAATGTTACTTGATGTAAAAATGCCTACATGTTTTTGGGCTGAGGCTGTGAGTATTGCATGCTATATCCAGAACAGAACTCTCATCAACAAAAACACTAGAAAGACACCTTACAATTTGATGACTGGAAAGAAGCTTACTCTAAAGTATATTCATACGTTTGGAAGAAAATGCTTTGTATTGAAGGATAATTCAGAATATGTTGGTAAGTTTGATGAAAAGGCATTTGAAGGAATTTTTCTTGGCTATTCTATGGAGAGAATTGCATACAAAGTTTATGTCATCAGTCAAAAGAAAGTTATGGAAAACACAGATGTGACATTTGATGACAGCAAACTACCTGGATTAGAAGAAGCCAATGATAAAGACAAAGATCCATTAATGTTTGAAAATCTAGATGATTCTGATGAGGAGATTGGAACTGAAGTTGAGACTACAATTCAGCAAACTCCAGTGAATGATGAAGCAAGAGAAGAATTTGTGCCAATCAACAGTGAAGAGTCTAGCATCCAAGATACACCTATGAATAGTGGCAACGTCACAGGGGGAGGAAATGAAAATGATCATGACTTGGATGATGAAGCAATATCAAGGTTAAGAAAGCAGACTGAGCATTCAAGGAATTGGGATAGATCACACACTGCAGAGCAAATTATTGGAGATCCAAATGCAGGAGTGAGAACTAGGAGAGCAACTCTAAATGAGTGTCTCTATGGTTGATTTCTATCTCAGATTGAGCCTAAGAAACTTGATGATGCACTGTTGGATCGAGATTGGATTATTGCTATGCAAGAGGAGCTGAATCAATTTGAAAGAAACAAAGTATGGGAACTTGTGCCTGCACTAAAGAACAGAACCATTGTTGGAACTAAATGGGTTCTGAAGAATAAGATGGATGAAGATGGTGTAATAGTAAGAAACAAAGCAAGGTTGGTTGCAAAAGGATACTCTCAACAGGAAGGCATTGACTATGATGAGACAATTTGCCCTTGTTGCTAGATTGGAAGCAATCAGAATCTTCTTGGCATTTGCTGCTCATTCAAACTTTAAAGTGTATCAAATGGATGTCAAGAGTGCATTTCTAAATGGGGAGTTGGAAGAAGAAGTTTATGTACAGCAACCACCTGGCTTTGAGGATCCACATTTCCCAGAATTTGTCTACAGATTGCTTAAGGCATTGTATGGACTTAAGCAGGCTCCAAGGGAATGGTATGATACTTTATCACAATTCCTTCTTGAAAATCAATTCACTAGAGGCACATTGGACAAGACACTGTTTTACAAGAAGCATGGTGATGATATTATCCTAGTTCAGATCTATGTGGATGATATCATATTTGGCTCTACTAATAAGAAACTGTGTGAGAAATTCTCTAAGCTCATGTAAAGCATATATGAGATGAGCATGATGGGAGAGTTGACATTCTTTCTTGGATTGCAAGTTAGTCAAAGGAAGGATGGTATCTTTATCAGTTAAACCAAGTACATTAAGGACTTATTGAAGAAGTTTGACTTAGAAGACTGCTCACCTGCAAAGACTCCCATGGCCACTGCCACTAAACTAGATGAAGATGCTAAGGGCAAGAAGGTAGATATCTCAGTCTACAGAGGCATGGTTGGTTCTCTACTCTATCTCACTGCAAGTAGGCTAGACATCATGTTTGCTACATGTCTGTGTGCAAGGTTTCAATCAAATCCAAGAGAGTCACATTTGATTGCTATAAAAAGGATTTTTAGAGATCTAAAGAGCACTCCAAACTTGGGTTTATGGTATCCTAAGGACACAGGGTTCAATCTGGTTGGTTATTCTGATGCTGATTATGCTGGATGCAGAGTGGATAGGAAAAGCACCTCAGGTAGCTGCCAGTTTCTTGGACAAAGGTTAGTCTCTTGGTATAGCAAAAAACAACAATCTGTGTCAACTTCCACAGCTGAGGCTGAATACATAGCTGCTGGAAGTTGCTGTGCTCAAGTGCTTTAGATTAGAAATTAGATTAGAGATTATGGACTTGTGTTGGAAAGAATTCCAATCATGTGTGACAACACAAGTGCAATCTCTATAGATGCCAATCCTGTCAATCATTCTAGGACAAAGCACATTGACATCAGATATCATTTTATTAGGGAGCATGCAACTAATGGAACCATTGAGTTGCATTATGTCTCCACAGATAAATAATTAGCTGATATATTCACTAAGCCATTGGATGAAGCCACCTTCACAAGGTTGGTTAGTGAGATTGGAATGCTGAATTCTTCAGAATCTGGCTAAGTGAAACTATTAACTAGATTATTGCAGCAGTAAACACTTACTTTATCTAAATGCTCAATATTTTTGAAGTAAGTGTTGACTGGAATATGATTTATAAATATTTCAGATTTGTTGCATATGTTGAAAATCATATTCAGTTAGCTTGAAATTTTTATGAAATTTTAAAATAATCACTATTTAATTTGTTAGAATATTCCTCATTGAATATGTCTGGTAAATTTTAAAAAAAATAGTGAAAATTGAATTTATATGAGTGAAAAGAACATTTCGATAAGTCAGACTTCTCTAATGATTAACTACTCGACTTCTCTAACAAGTCTCTTTGGAACACTCTCGAGTTCTCGAATAGAGCCTTTTAGAGATATCGAATAGAGGTATGATTAACTTCTCGAATATGGTAATTGAGTTCACTAGTGACAGAGTTCTCGAATACTGTATTTGAGTTCTCGAATCATTTGAAAGGGCTGAATTCTCGCTGAATCTTAATCGTTTATGGATTTTTATTCAAAATTTTAATTCACTCGTAAAAGCATATTCTATTTAATTTAGAATTATTTCTAAGTTAGATAACTGCCAGCTGTGAGTTACAAACTGCTTGAGATATCGATTAAGCCTTTCTTGACTTATCGAATAGTTGATTTCTACTTCTCGAATACTTGACTTGTCGATACAAAACATATAACTAATCGAAAATTCAAGTACTTCATACTTATACAATTATACATCTGTTCGATTCATTTCATTCGATTTCTCAAGCATCTAAAGTTCCAAAACCCCTGAAAACCCTAACTTCAAAAGCTAAATTTCTTCATCAACCTTCATTCTCTTCTCTCTTTTATTTGTATCAATGGCAACCGTGAAATTCAACACCAACTTCATCGCTCTCTCAAGTGATATCAAAGCCCCAAATGCTAACTACAAGTGCTTTGTGAAATGGATGTCTGAATCATATATCAAAGGAGCACCTACGGCCAACCCAACTCTGTATCTAGACATTCTAGAACAGTTCTGGAGCACTGCAATTACTGAAACTGTTGCTCTTGAAGATGGCAGTCTGGGTTATGTCATAAACTGCAAAGTTTTGGGTAAAGAGTTTAACATCACCTCTGAGGACTTAAGTAAAGCCTTGGGTCTTCACCAGAATGAATACAACAAACTAGTAACAGATGATCAACTGGTGGAATTCTTTGAACTCATAAGGTACTTAGATACTATCAAGGTTGGGAACCTAAATAGGAAGCATCTGAAAAAAGAGTGGAGCTATGTGTTTGCCACACTTCTACAAGTATTCAGTGGAAGGAAATCCAGCTATGATCAATTAAGTGCACCTGTTCAACAGATAGGCTACTCACTTGCCTATGACAGAAAGATAGATGTTAGAAAGCTCATAATGCAGGAGCTCTATGAAAAACTTGGTAAGAACACAACCAAGAGAGGTAGTGATATCTTCTTTCCCAGGTTCATTCAGTCTGTACTTAATTATCTAGATAAGAATTTGGCTGATTTACCTGGTTTAGATAAAACTAGAATAGGCTACCCTAGGTCTATGACCAAACTCATTTTTGGTAATTTAGACACTAGGAATGATGTGGATGTGAGACTTGTAATAACCCCTCATATGCAGAGGATATTTGAGTTTTACCCCCACAACATGCCAATATTTGCCTCCAAATCTGAGTTAGCACAGCCCAAGCAAGTAGAACAAAATGCTAACCCAGGGCTTGCTAACTAACCCCCTCAAACAAACACTGTACCAAACACAGAGCCACCTGCATCATCCTCTAAACAGGGTGGTGTTAGTAAAAAGGAGAAGAAGAAGAAGAAGAAGAAGAAGAAGAAGAGAAAACAGATTGAATTTGAACCCTTGAATATCTTGACAGAAGCATCATTGGCTGTAGAATTAGGTCTAGAAAGTGAGGAACCTGAGTCACCCTTACAGAGACCAAAAAAGAAGAAATCTAAAGCCACCTCTTCAGTCACACGAATGGCTGAAGTTGTAAAATCAGGGGCACACAGCTCACTGGATGTATCCTCTCAACAGGGTGCATCTATAGAATCAAGCATCCTCCCCAATGCACTTACTTGTAATGAGTCAGCACCTGGGAGTGATAAGGCTGGCACAATACTGAGTGGAGAGTACATCACATTTAAAACTCCCTCTATTTCTCAGGGGGAGTTGCCAAAATCCATTCTTATAGACACTTCTCTTCCAGAATCTAACACTGAAATTTCTTTGGAGCCTGCAACTCAAGCAATTGAGGAGCAAGGCATTGATCACCAAGAATTCTCTTCTCTTGGTGAGCCAATGGACTCAAGTGACTTAGTGAATGACTCTATGCTCACCACCCAGGAACCACATTTAGATGGTGAGGGATTGCAAGCTGGGGTATATCCTGATGACACCATCACAAACATAGAGGATTCACTAGTTTTCACTAGAGACTCCGTGCCTATGTCAACTACTATTGTAACTCATCCCACTCCTGTAGAGATAACAGTAGTAGAGTCAATCCATCCGGTTACAAAAGTTACATCTATAACTGAGGAGTCTAGCTTGCCTAGCTCTAGCTCTGACTTTTTGTCACAATGGCTGAAGCCTATGCAACATGACAGTGCTTCAGGATCAGGGTCTGTTTCACCACAATTGACGGTTGAAGCACTTCAAAGCTTAGTTGTGGATCAGATTCCTGAGTTTGTTAAAATAGCCCAAAACCTGGTCACATCCAACATATCAAATCCAGACTATGAAGACATTCTGCTGTGTCACAGAGATGATGTGGAGATACAAAAGGAGAAAATAGCAGATGAAGTTGAGAGAGATGGCAATGTAGATGCCTGGCAGCAAGGAAAATATGACATTACTGTCAATGAATCTCTTCAATACCTAATAGAGGAATACATCACTTCACTGGGCTCTAATGCCAAATCTCTTACTCCTGGTGAAATGTATGAGGCTATAAATGATTCTTACAAGGGATTCCTCAAGGCTGCTCACTATCTTAGGAAGGGAGTTAAAATAGAAGTCAATAAAGTATGTGATGCAACAACCAAGGAAGTAAGTGCAATCAAGAGAGAATTTGCAGTCAAATTTCCCACTCTAGATCCTGTTCTCAAGACTATACAAGAATGCAAATCTACCTGCACCAAGATGGACAATGGCTTGGCTTTGCTTCATGGAACTGTCAGTAATCTAGCAACTCAATTTCAAAATCTATCTGGTTAGACAACTAATGCTAATGCCATGCTGAGTACTCTTTTTGCAAATCAATATGGAGATAAGCTGGTGACTGAAGTCCCTGTTCATGAAATGACCAAATTTGAGGTATTGAGGCTCAAGGAACAATCACTGTCTGGTTTTAAATCTACTGAGTTATTCAACAAGGTGGATGCTCTGGAGAAAGAAGTGACCTCTCTCAAATAGTCAAATGCTCATCTTATAGACACAGTTGCAACCCTTTCTAAGCAGTTGGACACTCAAGCAACCACCACAGCTGATGTTCTTCTTCACCAACAACAAATGCTGTCTACTATGATGAAGCACATGGGGCTTTCTCTTCCTGATGAATCTGCCAATCCCACCTCTTCCAACCCAAAGGCCACTACTACAGCCTCTGTGCCTGACAACAAGTTTAAGGGGGAGAAGAGGACCTTAAGGAACTCAAAACCTAAGGGGGAGAAACCTAAAGAGGAGAGACCTAAGGAGAAAGGCATAACCATTTCTGAGGGTGGTCATCCAAGAACAAGATCTACACCTCAAGTTCAAGGAAAAGGCAAATCCAAGGTCAATGAGCCTATCACCTCTCTACCATCTGTCACCCTACCAACTGTGCATATCACTACCCCAAGTGGTTTAAAGCAATCAATTACATCCACAGTGGTGGCAGGTTCTATGCCAATTAATCAAACACAAGCCTCTAGATATGAAGATGATCCAGTTGAAGTTAATGTGGTTACAGAGGCCAAACTGATAGAAGTAGCAAATTCAGAGATTTATCATGATGCTGCATTTTTTAAGTTTCTGCAAGCCTCAAAGGAAAAGGTTGGAGGAGATACACTACTGTACAGAAGGAGCCTCAAAGATCAAATCAAATTGGAGAACAACAAGAGTATGTATACTGAACTGAGAAATGGTCAACAAGTTAGACTTCCTGAAGTATGCATTAATCCAAGAACCATTCTCTATCAGTCTGGTACAAAGATAGAAATGTCAATCAGCTTGTCATTCCCAATGATCTCACTATCAAAAATCACAGACTTATAATTGACATCATTGAACAACTGCAAAAGAAAAATGGGATAAGAACTGCTGAAGAGTTGGAAGCATTGAATATTCTTAGATCTTTCATAACAACTGGCTCTGTCCCAGAGATGGATAAAGCAAGGAGGAATAAGGATGATAAATATGAAGACAAGAGTGATGGGAGGAGAAGACATCACAGGAGTCATAAGGGTGATGAACACAAGAAGAAGAAGGATAGCAAAGACAAGAAAGGTGATGATGACCAAGGCAAAGTCTATGAGAGGAAAAGTGAAAAACAGCAAGGCTTAGGCATTACTAAAAGTAATATCACCACAACACTAGACTCTAAGTCTAGGGTGAATACTGTTAGTAATGACCTACCAAAATCTACATCTATGGCTTCTGCAACTATTTTTTCTACCTCAAGAAGAGAAGGACATTCAACTAAAGAAACCATCTATATGTTTCCAAAAGCAAACTGCTAATGGTGTACTACAATGGTCTACCAGCAAAGGTCACAAGTTTCTGCCAAGCAACCAAGTGAAAAAGGTTAGATTCAAGCATGCTGCAAGAAGAGTGAAGTTACCCAAGTCAAGGGCCCTAACTATCTATCCAGGACTGAAACTCCAACCACTGGATGAAGATTTTGATGAAGACCAACTTCAATTTCTAAGAGCTCAAAGAATCTACTATACTGCAATTGTGAATGACTGCTTTGAAATCAAATACACTGATGGAAAACAGATGAAATTCAAACAAGGGGTTATCAAAATTGGGGCAAGCTATATGAGATAGAAAGAAATATTGCATTATTGGATTCTGAAGACAAAGTGGAAAGAGTATGGAAGCTGGAGTTGATTGATTTTGTGAAGATGAAGAGAGACTATGCTGAGAAGATAAGAAAGGGGTGCTTTGAGAAATGGTTAGAAAGGGAGAAGGAGATTGATAGGCTGGAAGTTGAAGCAGAAAAGCTAAGGGCAAAAGGATTATGTAGAGTTCAATTCAATCCCTATGTTGTGAAGTATAGGAGAAGAAATGGAGATCAGGTCAATATAAGAATGAACCTACTTAATCACTATCCTGCCGACATTCTGAAGCCAGTACTTGAAGACTTCAAGAACTCTATTCTGCTTGAAGAACTAGATGCTATGGCAGAAATCACAAGAGCTATGGATGAGAATGCAAGGAAGGAACAAGAAAGAAAATAGAAGGCATATGATGATCTACAAGCCAGAGCTATGGAGAAGGAATCAAATGAAAATGGCAAGTATTTCACCATATTGTGTAAGATTACTCACCTTGTTGTTCTATTCATGTTCTTAATCAAATTTCATACATGTATTGTCAAAGTTCTATCTTTATGTATGTTAGGCTTGTTATTAGACATGAAATTGTGACTAAGGATCTTACTCACAATTTGGGGGAGATTGTTAGTCACAGAGACATGCTTGTACTCATATAATAACAAGCCTAAGTATGTGTAATGCTATGCATTGCCTACATGACCTCTTAACTGAGGGAACCTCTAGTTGTATAGTTTCTATTTGTTTAGTACTTGTAATAGGCATCAAATTGTAACTGTGAGACTGTACTTAAAAGTCAAAAAATAATGCTTGGAAGAAGATCCAAGGATCATGCCTCAAGCTTAGAGATAGAGACTTTCAAATAATCACAGTGGAGATTTGAAGAAATGAAGAATTTGCCTAAGTATTAATTCGAGAAGTATGTTTGTTATATTCGAGAAGTCTAGCCTTCGAGAAGTTAGGGATTCGATATCTCAAAAGACATTATTCGATATCTTTGAATGCACTGTTCGATATCTCATTCGATATCTCAGAGATTCGATATGTCTGCTACTCTATTCGAGAACTCAGAAAGTCAACAAGTCAAAGTATCATTCGAGTTCCCTAGGAGTCAACAAGTCAAGGTTCATTCGATATCTCAAAGACGCAGAAAGCTATTCGATATCTCAGGGATTCGATAAGTTAAATGCTCTATTCGACAACTCAAGGATTCCTGAAGAAAATAGCTATTCGAGAAGTGATTAGATATGTCAACTTTGCAATATTCGAGAACTCAGAGTTATCTAATCCTAGTTCTCGAACCAATCACTTAGCCACTTCTCGAATACATTCTTGGAGACAAACTACTGAAGAAATTGTACAAGTCAGAAACCTGGAACAAGCTAAAGCACTTTATGGACCACAAACTGTAAAGTACTTTGGAAAGCCTACAAGGAAGCTTAGAGAGATGTACAAGAGACAAAGAGCTAAAGAAGTGGATCGGAACAGAACCTCAAGAAGTCAAATCTGTAGCCGTTTGGATGCTTACTTAAAAAGGATAGACACACTAGAAAGTAAATTTGTTTAGCTACCTTATTTGTAGTAAGTAGGCTGTATCATGTTCTATAAGAATACAGCCTCACTTCTCTAGCAGTTAAGTTTTTCACATACATATTCAAGATATACATCTCTCTGAGAAAAACGAAGCTGAGAATACTACCATTTGTATTCACAGGTTGTAGCAAATCTTTATCTAATAAAATATTAGATTAAAATGATATTGTGTCTTGTGTTGTTCATTTTCCGCACCTATATTTCTGAACACACATAACACATATCTTGCTACATACATCAACCAGATTCAAGAAAAAGAAAAGTTCAAGAATCCATTCACCCCCATGTATTCTTCTGTGTGTTCAATACTCAACACATACGATACTTTTCATACAGACGATACTGTATCTTCTTTAACCCATTTTTTTTGTATCTTAAACCATGGTGGACGGCGGAGAAACACCACCACCACCTACAAAAATTGAGTCTAATTCTCCTGGTCAATTATTCACAAGTGAAAAATGGAAAGCACTCACAGGTTTGATTGGTAATGTCTAGATTGCCGAAAACCGCTTGAACGGTAAGTTTGACGCTACCTCTTGGATTGTTGACACTGGAGCCACACATCATGTTACAGGAGTAAAATATTGGTTATTTGACACAAAGAGTTTTATATGTCCCGTAGGATTGCCAAACGGTGAAACTGTATTGGCCTCTTTAGTGGGATCTGTTCATTTGTCGGACAAGATCACTTTAACTGGGGTCCTTTATGTCCCTAATTTAAGTTGTAATTTACTTTCTGTTTCACAACTTAATGATGAACTTAATTGTGTTGTCCAATTTACTTCTTATACGTGTGCTATACAGGACCACACGAAGGAGCTGATTGGAACGGGAACTAGGAGGGACGGGTTGTTCTATTTTAGCAAACCGGATTCGGTGCACCATGTGGGAGCTATTGAAGCAAGGTCTAACTTGGAGTTGTGGCACCGTCGTATGGGGCATCCTTCCGAGAAAGCAGTTAAGTTGCTTCCTCATGTTAGTAATAAAGACAGTATGGATAAGGGGTGTGAGGTATGTATGCGTGCTAAACATCCTAGAAATAGATTTCCCTTGAGTAATAATAAAGCTTCTAGAATTTTTGAAAAAGTACATTGTGATTTGTGGGGTCCGTATCATAATGTTTCGTCGTGTGGAGCCCGTTATTTTTTGACAATTGTTGATGACTATTCTAGAGCAATTTGGATTTATTTGTTGGTTGATAAAACTGAAGTATTTCGTGTATTCTTGGCCTTTGTCGCTATGGTTGATAGACAATTTTCACAAACAATTCAAGTTGTACAAAGTGACAATGGTACAGAGTTTCAATGTTTGCTTGATTATTTTGCTGCAACTGGGATTATTTTTCAAACCTCTTGTGTGGGAACACCGTAACAAAACGGGGGGGTTGAGAGAAAACACAAACACATATTAATTGTTGGGAGAGCTTTGCGATTTCAAGCAAAATTTCCAATTTATTTTTGGGGGGAGTGTGTTCTTGCTGCAGTCCATTTAATTAATCGTACGCCAACTCCTTTGCTTCAGAATAAAACTCCATTTGAAATTCTTTTTAAAAAACCACCTATCTTTGATGCAATTCGCACGTTCGGGTGTTTGTGCTTTGCTCATAATCAAAAAACAGATGGAGACAAATTTGCTAGTAGGAGTCGTAAATGTGTTTTTGTGGGCTATCCGTTTGGAAAGAAAGGGTGGAGATTGTATGACCTCGATTCAAAATTTTCTTTGTTTCTCGGGATGTTAAATTTGTTGAGAATGTCTTTCCTTTTAGTTTTCCAGAAGACGAGAATATTGTGTCAGATGCCTATGAAACGAGTGGTGACATTCATGATGATTTTGTTGCATCCGAGTTGGGGGATGAAAATACTGAAACTTTTGATGATAATGGTGGTGAAAATATTGAGGAACAGGCAGACAACCCCCCACGTGCAGAACCAGCCGGCACTGGCGAGGCTAGTAGCACAGCAACCGCAGAACAACAACAACCCACGAAGTCTGTGGGTCATGGATTTCGGGAAAAATATCCCTCGGTCTTACTTCGCGATTTTGTGACTCATTCGGTGTTTGCTAATAGTACGTCCCCTCCATTCCGTTTTCTGATCCTCCTTCAGGTACTTCTTATCCTTTAGCACATTATATAAATTGTGAGAATTATTCTGTGAATTATCGGAAGTTTATTACAGCAACTGTGAATACAAAAGATCCAAGATCATTTAAGGAGGCCATGACACATGAGGGTTGGCGTCACTCCATGAAAGAAGAAATAGACGCTTTGGAAGACAGTGGGACGTGGACTTTGGAGCATCTCCCTCTTGGTTGTCAATGGGTATACAAAACTAAATTTTAGTCCAATGGAGAAGTTGAGCGTTTAAAATCTCGTTTGGTTGTGTTGGGTAATCATCAAAAGTCAGGAATAGATTACAACGAGATTTTTGCTCCGGTTGCAAAAATGACTACAGTGTGAACCTTTCTTGCTATTACGGCATCCAAAAACTGGGAACTCCATCAGACGGATGTCCACAATGCTTTTTTGCACGGAGATCTTGATGAAGAGGTATACATGAAATTACCTCTCAGATTTTCTAGTTCGGATTCTTCTTTGGTTTGCCGATTGCGAAAATCATTGTATGGCCTGAAACAAGCTCCGAGATGTTGGTTTGCAAAGTTAGTTGCCGCTTTGAAAGGGTACGGTTTTCTTCAATCTTATTCCGATTATTCTCTTTTCACATATACTAATGGCAATGTTCAAATAAATGTCTTAGTCTATGTGGACGATCTTATTATTTCCGGGAATGATTCCGCTGCACTTATTATTTTCAAAGCGTATCTCAGTTATTGTTTCAAAATGAAAGATTTTGGCTCTTTGAAGTATTTTCTGGGTATTGAGGTTGCCCGTAGCTCAGCAGGCTTGTCTTTGTGTCAACGAAAGTATACTTTGGATATTATCTCTGAATCAGGTTTGTTGGGTGCAAAGCCGAGTGGTTTTCCCATAGAGCAAAATCACAAACTGGGTCTTGCAAAGGAGACTTTCTTCCAGATCCCGAGTCTTACCGACGGTTGGTCGGTCGCTTAATCTATCTTGCAGTGACAAGGCCGGATTTATCCTATTCGGTCCACATTCTTTCTCAATTTATGCAGGCGCCCCGTCGTAAGCATTGGGAAGGGGCTTTGCGTGTAGTTCGTTATTTAAAAGGCACACCAGTTCAGGGCATTTTGCTAACCTTACAGGGTTGGTGTGATTCCGATTGGGCGGCTTGTCCGCTTACTCATCGTTCATTGACAGGTTGGCTGGTATTTCTTGGTAACTCTCCTATTTCTTGGAAAACAAAGAAGCAACATACGGTGTCCCGGTCCTCTGCGGAGGCTGAATATAGATCTATGTCTGCTATCACGTGTGAGTTGAAGTGGCTTAAAGGTTTGTTGTCGAGCTTAGGAGTCCATCACCCCAAAGCGATCAAGTTGTTTTGTGATAGTGGTGAGTCTGCGTTACATATTGCAAAGAATCATGTTTTTCACGAACGCACGAAACACATAGAGGTTGATTGTCACTTCGTTCGTGATGCGATTACTGATGGTTTGCTATCTCCGTCACATGTAGCAACATCTTCACAATTGGCGGATATTTTTACTAAGGCTCTCGGGAAGTCTCGTTTTGATTTCCTTCTTTCCAAGTTGGGCATTTTTGAACCCCATGCTCCAACTTGAGGGGGGATATTATGGATGTTTTCAAATGTTAGGTAGCCACCATGTTAGCTAGCCACATTTGATGAATCAACAATGGAGGCTAGTCAAATATAGTGGCTACCATGATGTAAGCCATGATATATTGATTGGTGAAATGAAGCCTATAAATAGGCATGCATATTTCATTTGTTATTGATTCAATCATTCAATAAACAAAGTTTAGAATCAAATATTTGTGTAATTCTACAATTTCCTTCTATTCTTGAAATTGATATAGATAGTGTATGGAGGTTAGTTGGATTGGTTATACTCAATCTGGATCCAGTCCTTGTACCGGATACAACCTAGAGTCTGTAGTTTCATTTGGTGGCTGCCAAAATTTAAACTCCCTCTAGCTAGACTCTTGGGAAAGGGCTGAAACTTTAGATGCATGCCTCAATTCTTTTAACTCACATTTCACTTCAGGAAACTTGCACTCACTGGACGAACCACATAAAACTTGCAGCTTTTTCAGTTTACCTACAGTTGGAGGAATTCTTAGCAATGCTCTCCTTCTCTGTTGCACCATAGGAGTGGCTAATATATTGGTAATACCGTACTCTTGTCGTCTATTCTTGATCTCAACGACTCTTCCTTTGAGGGACTCAATCTCCATGTCAATGTCGTACAGACTAGCTTCTTTCTTGCACATGCAGATAGATCTCCGCAGATGATCCAGAAAACCTTGTTTGGGATGCGCATGTTCCTCTTGGAACACACTAAGCCTCTCCAAGATAATTACAGCATCATTCGCAACATCTCTGATGTTGTTTATCCATATGAGGATTAGCTCCTCTTCCTGCCTTTGATTCTGCATATCTTACAGAAGATTGGAGGTAGCCAAGTTCATCTTTATGCCACCTTACACCATCCTTCACTAATCACTCCTATCCTAGTGTTAAGTTCTCTAGTAAGAAAATCATTAAGCTTTTCAAATGGCAAAGGCATCAGCCAAGTTTTTACTAAGTAGTGAGTACAGAGTTGGACGACAAAATCTTTGTTTGTAAAAATATATTAGATTTTAAACACAACCATGTGAACACTACTAGAAAAACTGGATAAAACATCGATTCTGGGCCGATGTAAAAACTTTTCAAAACCGATGTCTAGGTGGGTGTTGTTAAATGTCCATGTGTTTTACATCGGTTTTAGGCTGATGTTAAAATGTACTTATTACATCAGTTGTGAAACGATGTAAATTGTTGTCAACAACATCAGTTTTCAAAACAGAACCGATGTCTCAACCCTTGTACTACATCAGTTTTAGGTAGAACCGATGTTGTAAACTGTATACTACATCGGTTTTTAACCGATGTAAAATAGCTCCCAAAAATTGCCAAAATAAACTGTATGCTACATCGGTTTTTAACCGATGTCAAATAGCTCCATAAATTTGCACACTATAATTACTAAATTTAAATCACACTAGAAATTAAGTAACACACTACAATTACCAAAACTAAATCACACTAGAAAGTAAGTAAAACTGATTTTTCATTAACGAAAGAAATACAACATTCTTACATCATTGAGTAAAACTAAATTGGCCTACTCTACATGAGCCTATATACAAAAAACTAGCTTTCATTACATTATCTGAAAAACCAACTAAAACTAGTTTCTAGCAGTCTCTAGCAATGATCCCTGAATAGCAAGGGAATGGTCACCATATAGTACCATATAATCACTTGTCACTAATCAACTTGGAGCAGAACTAATCAACTTGTCACTGATATACGTATGTGAAGTTGTATACCACTAGTTCTCTGTACTGCTATATGAGGACATCAGCATACTGGTCAGGCGTATATCTCCGGCTAGTAGAATAAATATTGGGCATGAAATAGTTGTTAAGGTAGTCATTGCTGCCGAGTCCAATGGAGTAAATGCACTTGCTGAGATAATCTGCTGCAGTATTTTCATCACCTAGTATATTCACCACTTGTGAGATTGTGTTCTTGTAATTTCTTACCTGCCCGCTCATACTAATCCTTTGGCCCTATTAAAACAAAAAAGACAAAGGAAAAAAACAGAAAGACTGCATCTGTTAGTATCACATTCAATAAATATCTTTTATACGACTTCTGATAGGTGTAACGATTATAATTAGGAAAATGCGATAATGTGCGTACCAATTGCTGGCCAGTTTCGTCTCGAATTCCAGCAGCTGCAGAGGCATAATTTACTCCTCCGAGTATGGATCGACCTCTTGCTTGTGTATAAGGAGGGATTGGATTACTAAATCCCAGTAACTCAGCTATAGTAAAGTGGGGAAAAACAGGAAAAAATTAATTTTATGAACAGATGATTCTTGGACAAACTTCACTTCCCAGTGGAACATACTGAAGACGTCCAGTGATTAGTTTGATTTACAACTAGAATATACAATATGGAAATATGAGACACGGAGAGAGAACTTACCAACAACATCGACGACTTTTTTACCGTGGGAAAACCTTCCGGCTGGTCCTTGAGGATAATCAATCCCATAAGGTCTGTAGTTATCTTTAGCCAAAGAGGTTATCTGATTATTGTTGCCGTTGTCTACCAAGGAGTCGCCAAAATTAAATAACAAGGAACTTGAGGTTGAGCATTAGCCCCATTCTTGTACAAAGTTAGCAACAGAATCACACACACCACCAACCATTTTCTAAGTTCAACACCCATTTTTCGCAATCACAATGACGAACCAAACAAAGATAAAAAAGGTTATCAGAGAGATATATAGAGAGGATATATCTCTGAATAGCTAGAAAATGGTGGTAATGTGTCTAAAACTATAGAAGGTATATGTGTATTTATACATGCATGAAGGGCAGCTATGCAAGAGAGCAAAATTAGAGTATGTAGAAAGAGTCCATGAAGGGAGTGAGATTTATCTAGTAGGAGTAGAATTTATTGTGGTACAGTTGAGATGTTAGTTGTAGGCATTGATTGATTTCACGCGGACATAATGTGAAGTGAAAACTGACTGCGTATCAACCCACTCATGTTTTGGTGTACTACATTTCCATGCATTGTAGTAACTGATTTGTGTGTGTGTGTCATAGCAGATGATTGTTGTAATCCATAGCTAATACCAAGTAATTCAAAGTATCTTATACATCTAATCATTTACCTTAACTAGCTAATTATGTCATAAAGTCAAGTAACTCATTCAGTGATATATTTTGATTAGCATTGCTCGATTCGTTATGATAAATGAACCAAGGATTACAATATCCGAGCTCTGCTAGAAAGCATGCAGCAATAGTAAATACCAGGAAAGCAATCAGGAACTCAAGTTTCCTCACATGCAAGGATTACAATATCAGATTATAATAAGATGATATGCTAAAACTAGATTACTAGATTTCAAGATTCCATTTATATGTGAGAGACCAAACTCTTTTCTTGTTTTATCTGTATAAATAACTTAATTTATTCTACAGAATTGGGCACTTTGTCTTTTTATCAGAATAACACTTCAAGAAAGCATAGGCTCAAGCAAAATATATCAGTAAGCAGAATAAGAAAAAAGCAAGTACAAGTCATAGTATATCCAAAATAGAACTACTATTGTATGTTTAAAGAGTGAGAGATCCTTGTTCACAAAACTATACATATGTAGTCTACAGCTTTCCATGACCAACCTCATATAAGGTTATGCACTAAATGTGGCTACAATATTACCGGAAACCGAATGTTTGATATTCATAGTGCAGATAGCAGTCTATTAGTCTATTCTCACCTATCCAATCCATTATCACAAAATACTTTGACACTTTATGTAGACCAAGTAGCATGGAAAAAGATAATAATATTTTAAATGTGCGGACAATAGGTCTGAAAATTCCATGCTTATCATTTTCATGATTACAAAAACACAACATAGTGTGAAGTACTACCCGTTGCATGTTTATTTTTGCTAAATTACTTGTTGCATGTTTAAAGGCACTGCATCGTGAAATCTCCTGAGCAGAGCAGGAATTTCACATGGAAAATAGTTTCACATGGAAGTTTTGATGAACGCCACTAACTTGTTACAACTCCGAGGTTTGCAGCCAGGGAATGGATAATCAAGGCAGCAATTGAGGCCACTAGTATGATCCAAAGAAGCTACAAGAAACACAAGTCTCAAGGATAAATAATTCAACCTTTATATATTTGTTTAATTATGTAGATTGAGCTTTAACAAAAAAAGTTACTATGCTACTTGTTCTCAATAGAGGTTTTCATTAGATTATTTTCTGGTTCTAAAGTCAGATAACCCTTCTGGCTTCTACTAACAGTAACGGACTAACCTTTGCTATAGAGACAAGATCTGGCTTGATATTGTATTTGTCATAGCCAAACATAGTTCCCAGTCTTCCAAATGCACAAATCACCTAGAATGCAAAGACAGAAGCAATTGGAGCATAATTACAAGTCTTAGAGTACTTTTATCAAACACCTACCTAATATGTAAAATAAAAACAGCAAACAACGAAAAATAAACAGCAAACAACAAACAACAAAATACTATCAAAAAAATGCAAACAACAAAAATCAAATAAAATGCAAACAACAAACAAACTTGAAATAAAAACCAAAATTTGAATTTTCAAACAAAAATCGAATTGAAAAATAATTACTAATCAAAATCGAAAATACTTACTAATTAAGATTCGACCTAATTAATAGCCTCCAAGAGCACCAATTAACAGAAATCGAAAGGTAGGGTTCGACATAATTGGGATTCGAAAGGGGGGTTTTGAAATCTAGGATTTTAAATTGGGGGTGTGTAAATCTAGGGTTCTTCACATTTGGGGGTTTGTGAGTGAGATTTGAGTGTGAGGAGAGGGGAGTGAGGAGCGGGGAGTGAGGAGCAGTCGTAGGAGGGAAATGAAATATATGTCTGAAGGGGGGAATATGTCTGAAAGAGGGCTGAAATTTTACATATTAGAGGGAAATGAAATGTCCGTGTGTTTTTTTAATTTTTTTAAGACATAGTTATGACATCGGTTTAAAGTGCAACTGATGGCTAAAACTAATTTTAACATCAGTTTTAGTAAAATTGATGTAAAAAATACCTTTAACATCGGTCAGAAACGCAACCGGGTGATGTCTTTTAACAGTTTTTTTGTAGTGGAAATCTTTATTGAATAAAGTTTTGGGTGGCACAAATTTGTGTCGGTTCATATTCGGAGCAGAATTTTTTTTTTTGTTTTTTGTTTTAATGACTGCAAAAGCAATGATAAATTTCTCGTCTGCTAAATAATTAAATTCTACTTGAAAGCACTGTAGTAAAACTTTTTTTTTTTTTGAAAAAAGCACTGTAGTAAAACTTAATACACTTCTTTCGTAGAGTAATTTAACTTAAGTAAATTTTATTAAATAAAGTTTGATTTTGTTTTTTTAAAAAGTGAAGTATACAGCATTGAAAAAATTGTGTAGAGAATATGGTTTTTTCTAAATTAAACGGATAATTAAATGAAAAAAAGTGTCTTCAATGTTCCAATGTTTTGGATATGGCTGATGTGGTGACGATATGGTCTCATATAATCACTGTCTACAAATTTGGATTGCATTTCTATCCACAAACTATATGGACAAGGAAAGAAAGTAAGGGTGTGATCCAAAATTTCAGAACACAAAACTAGCTAATAGCTATGCACTCTACTGCAAAATGCCTACTAAATTCCCCAGCAACTCCTCCAAACCAGCAAATTCAGGCATTGCCTACTACATCTCCTCCCTGCCCACCTTGCATTTTAAAGAATTCGCCAAAATTATCGCGTCGAGAGCTTGCAATTTGCACTAAAACATCACTACTACTTGTTTTAGGTTCTCAAGCACAGCAAAACTTTCAACTGCCAAAGGCCAGAGCAGAAGAAGAAAATGCCAATGAAACAAATGCTGCCTTACTTGAAGCAGATAGCTCGGACAATCTTACTAATGTAGAAGAAAACCCTCCTACAGTCGAATCAAATGCTGTGCCACAAGAATCAGATGATTCAAACATTCTAACAGCTGTAGAAGGAAATCAAGAAAATCCTACTACAACCGAATCAAATTCTGCACTACAATCAGATGCTTCGGACAGTGCAACAACTGTAGAAGAAAATCAAGAAAATCCTCCAACTAGCGAAACAAATGCCACAACACAAGAAGCAGATAGTGCGGACAGTACCGTGACTGGTGATGGCTGTAGTGATAGGAGAATAAAAAAACGCGCATTTTTTGATATATCAATTAATGGAGAGCCTATTGGAAGAATCGTCATCGGATTATATGATAACAATGCCCCAATAACCACTGGAAGATTTAGTAACATTATAAGTGGTGCTGCTGGTATAAGTTATAGAAGGAAAGAATTTGTTAAAATTCTACCGAATTATGTACAACATGGAGGAATAAGATCGTATGGTGTAGATGCTGAACTGGCACAGAAAACAGGCAGCAGTTTGTCAAATGACAGTCTCATTGCTGAGCTTGAGAAGGCTAACGAGAGTTGTCCCGGAACCAAGAATGTGGCAAAGAGTGTCAGCATTATTGTCAGGGATCCACTGAAGCCACCTCCAAAAACTAAGCTGGTTGCACGAAATGGGAAGCTAGAGGTTGATGAGGAAGAGATCGGGAGGGATCCGAATGGCACTGAGTTTGTCATTTCCACCAAGGATTCACATGAACTAGATTCGTCGGCTCTTGTGGTGGGAAGAGTATTGGAAGGCATGGAGGTTGTGGAAAAGATTGGACAAGTCAAGACTGTGCAAGAGAACACTAGTTCTCCTTATTTCAGGTATTTATTCAATCCCATAAAATAATACCAGTTCTCTTCTAAAACCTGAAACTGTTGAGAAAGTACTTAATACATGTAGACCATACCATGTTATGTGTAAATTAACCCCTCACTGTGAGCTCTAGTGCCATATTAAACGACTAACTCTTATAATTTTTTTTAATATATATATATATATATAGGCAAAAATTCCTCCTAACAAAATTCCTCTATATATGGCTCATGGCTTAGCAAAAATTCCTTGTTTGTTAGATTGTTTTTCTGTATCTACGTCTCCTCCTACACGTTTGTTGGAGACTTACTTGCGTGATATTTCGATTTTTTCTGTCAATCGGTGAGGTTTTTTTGGAATCTGACTTCACTGTATTTTTTTCCATATCTCAATAATCAGTTTGCATATTCTATTAGAGCAAGACCCTATATATAAGAAGTTCCTTTTGTACATATATTTAAAAGCCATATTACCTGCACCTTCTTATTTATTTTGTACCGAAACAGGACAGCAAAATTAATCGGAGATAAAAGAGCTGTTGTTGCAGAAAGGGGGTTTAATCGTCCATACTCCAAAGTGATGGTCACTAACTGTGGCTTGATGGAATGAAAATGCTGTTTGAATTGTTTTCTTCATGTTTTGACAGCTGGAAAAGAATTAAGAACTCAAGAGTAAATATGGATTGGTATATTCCTAATCGAAGTTCTTTTGTAGAAGCAACATTTTTTTGGCCAGTGCAGGGTTTGTTGGCACCAACTGTTTGGTTATTCTCTTGTAAGTTTACATAATGCTATATGAAATTTGTTTCCGAGAACTTGATCACATATGTTAAGTAGCAGTGACCTGTTATGTAAGTATGTTATTTCAAGTACCATCTTCGTTCCAACTCGGAGATGTTACAAAAAGACCAAGCATGCAGTAGAAGCATTTCAACCTTCAAATCTTATTTGAGCGAGGAACGATTATCATTAAATCTGGCAGGTTAACATCTTGTTTATACTTGAACAATCTGTTTCTCCACAACCTGTCTAACGTTAGCCTAACAATTATTTTCACGTTTTATGAGTGGACGTCCACATGAAATAGCTCTTGATCTCTCATGTACATGTTTTCTCACAAAATAGCTTATTCTGTGCCATGTGATTACTTTCACACTTGGTTCTCGGCACCTACCAAATAAACCTCATTCCGTGCCATAAAATTGATCATCATATCAAAATCGGGACCAACTAAAATTTCCCCAAAAACTCCATTCATATCGTTTGATTGTACGCACAGGAGGTCGGATTTAAGAAAGACAACTTTCCTACCCTAGGGACAGTTCACCTATGCCTGTCTAAAAACATATTGCCACATGAGCTCTACAACTACTGAATAATTTCAAACTATATGAATTTTAAAAATTAATTATTCTCGATACATGGTAAGCAACATTAATTATACTCTTTTGGCAATCGAAATGATAGCCAACGACCAACCAACCCAAGTTTGTAATAAAATCGCCACAACTGTACTCCTCTCTATGGTTAACATAAAAGAGAAAGATATCTTGATTCTGTTGGTTGCCTTTGTTTCTCTTAACATATAATATAAGATTCATATAAGGTCTCGCGATTTTAGATGAGTTGGTTGATTCTGTTGGTTGCCTTTGTTTTTGTTAACATATTTGTTTTTGTTAAGGTTTTGTTTTTGTTTTTGTTAAGGTTTTTTGTATGAAAGAAAACTCTTTTTCCGTTTTTGCCGGTTATTATATTTCGATACAATTCATATACGTGAATGTATATTCTTGACAAAAAAAAATATAAGATCCATATAAGGCCTCCCTCTAACATCTTAAGGTTTTAGATGAGTTGGTTACTTAACAGTTTCTTCTCGTTAAAGTAATTCATGCTGGGTTTGAAAAACTCTTCTATTAATAACGTAATAGAATTACATGCAGGAGGAGTATTTCTCACACTCAACTACAATACAAAAACAAACCCTCTACACTATTGCTACCGGGGCTCTTTTGCTCTATGTTATGTGTGTTCTTCTTCTATATTTAAACTTGAAATAAAACACTCTATTTATAGGCAACCTTCAACCCTAGCATGTGTGTGAAAAATAGAATATCTTCAATGTGTAACTTTGAAGCCACCATTGTTGAAAGTTGGTGAGATAGGTGAGTTATGTGAGAGGTAGGTGGCTGGAACCTTCAATTCTCCCCCTCCAGCTATATCCGATGGATTTTGTAGTCTTCTTGCAATCCATACCGATTATGTCTCGACATAATTCTATCTTTTCTCAAGTAACCGCTTTTGTTAGCATATCCGATGGATTCTCTTCTGTGTGAATCTTGATTAGTCTCAACAACTGTTGGTTTATCACCTCACGTATCCAGTGATAGCGAATATCGATATGTTTCGTCCGGGAATGATACATTGAATTCTTACTCAAGTCTAGAGCACTCTGACTGTCACAATGTATTTTGTAGTCTTCTTGATATATATTCAGCTCTTGGAGAAATCGATTTAGCCATAACATTTCTTTTCTGGCTTCAACTGCTGCAATGTATTCTGTCTCTGTAGTGGATAGAGCAATACAATTCTGCAATCTTGATTGCCATGACACAGCCCCCCCTGCAAAAGTGTAAAGAAAACCTGAAGTAGATTTTCTACTATCAATATCCCCGACCATATCTGCATCTGTATATCCTTCCAAGACCGGGTTAGCTCCCCCGTAACATAGACACATATTCGATGTACCTTTAAGATACCTAAGAATCCACTTAACTGCCTCCCAGTGTTCCTTTCCAGGTTTTGAAAGAAATCGACTCACCATTCCAACTACATGAGCAATATCTGGCCTCGTACAAACCATAGCATACATCAAACTTCCCACTACTGAAGAATACGGTATCTTTGACATTTCCTCTATCTCTTTCTTAGATGAGGGGCATGATTTCTTGCTAAGTTTGAAGTGGTTTCCCAATGGAATGCTAACTGGTTTTGCTTTATCCATGTTGAACCTTTTAATCACTCGTTCAACATACTTCTCCTGAGATAGCCATGACCTTTATTTTTTCTCTCTCGAACTATTTGCATTCCTAAGATCTGTTGAGCTGGTCCTAAATCTTTCATATCAAAGTGTTTGGAGAGCTCATTCTTCAACTGGTTTATCTTTGTTGCATCTTTTCCCACAATCAACATGTCATCGACGTATAATAACAGTGTAACAAAATTGCCATATGGAAACCTTTGAAAATAAACGCACTGATCTGCATTAATTCTTTTGTAGTCTTGACTCCTCATGAATGATTCAAACTTCTTGTACCATTGTCTAGGTGCTTGTTTAAGACCATACAGACTTTTCTTCAGCTTGCAAACAAGATTTTCCTTTCCTAAAACCTCAAAACCTTCTGGTTGTTCCATGTATATTTCTTCATCTAGATCACCATGAAGAAATGTTGTTTTCACATCCATCTGTTCAAGATTAAGATTCAAACTGGCCGCTAATCCGAGAAAAATACGAATTAAAGTCATTTTCACAACCGGTGAAAATATTTCGCCAAAATCAATTCCTTTCTTCTCAAGAAATCATTTTACTACCATTCTGGCTTTATGTTTCACTACCTTTCCAGAGCCATCTTTCTTGATCTTGAATACCCATTTATTCTTCAAGGCTTTCTTCCCTTTGGGAAGCTTTACTAAATCATATGTCTGATTTTCCTGCAGAGACTCCATTTCCTCCTGCATTGCTTGCATCCAAGCTTGCTTATTTTCAAGAGAAATTGCTTCCTGAAAAGTTTCTGGTTCCCCTTCTTCAGTAAGTAGAAGATATTCAGACTATGGGTATCTTTAAGATGGAATCGGTCTTCGATCTGTTCTTCGAACTTCTGGATTATGACTTTCAGGAGATGAATTATCCCCTAATACTTCTGATTGTTGACCCTCCCCTTGATCAAAATCCTCGTCTTCTACCTCTTGTCTCATTTCTGGTACTTCATCATTCTCTTCTGATGTTGGGATAATATCATCTGACCTTTTGGAATATTCGTCAGTAGTTGCTCCAGAACCAAAATCATAAAATTGATTTTTATAGAACACCACATCTCGGCTTCGAATGACTTTCTTCATTTCTGGATCCCACAATCTGTATCCAAACTCTTGATCTCCATATCCAAGAAAGATACATGTACTTGCTTTAAAATCAAGTTTCTGCCTCAGTTCCTTGGAGATGTGTGCAAATGCTTTGCACCCAAATACTCTTAAATGAGAATAATTAACATCTTTCCCGGTCCATTTCTTCTCCGGAACTTCAAAATTCAGAGGAACTGATGGTGACATGTTGATCAGATAACATGCTGTAAGCACAACTTCTGCCCAATATGGTTTTGGAAGCTTTGACATACTAAGCATGCACCGAACTTTCTCAATAATAGTACGATTCATTCTTTCAGCTACACCGCTATGTTGTGGGATTCCTGGCACGGTCTTCTCGTGTCTGATGCCATATTCAGCACAATATGATGAGAACTCTCGGGAAGTTTACTCGCCTCCATTGTCCGAGCGAAGGCATTTCAACTTGTTTCCTGTCTCTCTTTCAATCATTGTATGAAATGTTTTGAAGCAATCGAATACTTGATCCTTCATCATAAGACAGTAAATCCAAACCTTTCGTGAAGCATCATTAATGAATGTCACCAAATACCTGCTTCCACCAAGAGATTCTTCTTCAATTGGTCTGCATACGTCAGAATGAACCAAACTTAATAACTCAGATCTTTGCTTTCTGGTGGAACTGAAGGAAACTCTATGTTGTTTCCCGAACAAACAATGCTCACAAGAATCCAAGACCACATCTTTTGCAACAGAGATGACATCTTTCTTGGCGAAGGTTGCAAGGCCTTTCTCACTCATGTGTCCTAATCTTTTATGCCACAAATTTGGTGATGTTATTTCTTCAATAGTATTGAGACTCGGCTGACATAACTTCACATGAGTTTTGTACAAAGTACCACACATATGTCCTATTGCAATAACCATAGCTCCTTTTGATAATTTCCACGATCGATTTTTGAATTGATTTTCATAACCGTGACAATCAAGAACAACTCCTAAGATAAGATTTAATCTCAGATCGGGAACATGCACGTCTTTTAATACCAGTATACATCCAACGCTGGTTTTCACATGTATATCACCTATCCCAATTATGTTTGAGAAACTGGTATTACCCATCTTGACAGTACCAAAATCACCAGATTTATAAGTTGCGAATAAGTCACGGTGTGAAGTGGCATGAAATGAAGCTGCCGTATCTATCACCCATTCGATGTCATGATTGCTCACGTGTAGACAAGTCTCTTCTCCACAGAAGACAAGTGCAATTTCTGATGATATAGTGACCATGGTTTCACCAGCATCATTGTTGGAACCTTGACTGTTTTGCGGCTGCTCTTTAAGCATCTTTCGACAATCTTTCTTCCTGTGTCCGTAAATTCCACAGTAGTTACAGTTTCCGTTGAATCATTTTGAAAAATCAACAGATTTACCTATTTCTTGGGACTTCCCTCGTTCTAATGACCTTCCTCTATTTTTGCTTCTACCTCTGCCTTTTGTTCTACCTTCGTATTTGCCTTTTTTTTCCTGTAACAAGAGCATAGGACTGATCTGTGCCAGCTTCTTTCCTTCTGGCTTCCTCATTCAATAGGGCGTTTGTAACAATTTCCATTGTTACTTTGCCACCAGGGGCAGAATTGCTAAGAGTAACAACTAGTGTTTCCCAGTTGTCAGGTAGAGAACTCAGAAGTAACATGGCTTGTTCCTCATCTTTAAGAACCCATTCTGCGACACCAAGCTGGTTAACAAGATCCTGGAATTGACTCATGTGCTCGGTTGTGGATGTACCACTCCGTAACTTGTGGTTCACCAATCGTCTCATTAGTAAGGTTTTGTTATGAGCCGTCTTTTCTTGATACATGCTCTCGAGCTTCTCCCAGAGTTTATATGTGTTTGTCTCTTTAGAGACATGATGAAAGACACTATGGTCAATCCATTGTCGAATTTGTGCCACTGTCTTTTTGTTCATTCTCGTCCAAACATCATTTGTCATTGCGGTAGGTTTCACACCTTTATTTTCCAAGGGCTCTCCTAGATCGTTCAGATTTAGAAAATCTTCCATTCTTGGCTTCCACATATTATAATTAGTAGACGTCAGTCGAATCATCGTATCCGAGCTTGAAGATTCCATTGAAAAACCACCTAATTTGCTTCAGACAGAATTTTGAAGCAGAATTAACCCAAACGGACTACACCGTTGGATCCGGAATGGTCGAAAATGGTAGGATAGACCTTTTCGGGGTAAAAACACACTTCCCGAAAAATGATGACGTGACGCTGACTGGGAGTATTTGTGATCAGTAATATATGTATATTTGAATAGTGAGCAGTGCCGTCCGTATATTTGAATAGTAAACAGTACCTTCTTCTCCGACGATGAACAGTTCCTTCCGATGAATAGTGCCTTCTTCTGCACTTTTCGAAGCCTTCCGGTAGTCGAAAATTTCTGAAAAATATATATTCAGAATCCTCAGAGCGAGAGCTTTCTAATGGTACCCTCAGAACACGATTCTGAGAGAAAAAAAATTTGACGAAATTTTAGAATTATTACAGTAGCTTAAACCTGGCTCTGATACCACTTTGTTTGGTTTGAAAAACTCTTCAATTAATAACGTAATAGAATTACATGCAGGAGGAGTATTTCTCACACTCAACTACAATACAAAAACAAACCCTCTACACTATTGCTACCGGAGCTCTTTTGCTCTATGTTATGTGTGTTCTTCTTCTATATATAAACTTGAAATAAAACACTCTATTTATAGGCAACCTTCAACCCTAGCATGTGTGTGAAAAACAGAATATCTTCATTGTGTAACTTTGAAGCCACCATTGTTGAAGCCACCATTGTTGAAAGTTGGTGAGATAGGTGAGAGGTAGGTGGCTGGAACCTTCAATTCACCTACACATGAATGAACATAGAGTAATTTAGC
The DNA here is from genome assembly GCA_036435485.1 of Saposhnikovia divaricata. Lineage (NCBI taxonomy): Eukaryota > Viridiplantae > Streptophyta > Magnoliopsida > Apiales > Apiaceae > Saposhnikovia > Saposhnikovia divaricata. Next base: position 82,502,262 of record CM071598.1, read on the forward strand.
TACTTAATATTCTCTCTTAATATAAAAAATTTCAATTTCACTGTGTACAATGTATGTAAGGTCCGAAAAGAAATCAATAAATTATAATCGAACAACCGAACCAACTTGGGTCAGTGAAACATGCATCGTGGCATTCCCACAAAATTCTGCAGGTAATTGTTATTTCTTCAGCAAATAGCACCAAGTTGTGGTGTACATATACTCTTTCTGTTATGCTGAAACATTTTCTGATATTCTATCCTATGTTACACCACGTGGTAGTTGAACATTGAGTTAGGAAATGCGTTGGATAATGTTGTAAGCCAAGTTGAAAAATAGTCACATTGACCTTTCAGGTTCAGAAAGAGCCCAGAGAACACTTAGATCGTTTGAGGGTACCAACATTAATAGGTCCCTCCTTGCTTTGAGTAGCTCTACAGACGCACTTCACGAGGGAAACAGCCCTCGTTGCAACTCCAAACTGGCTTAACTTCTCGAGGACTCGCTAGGTGGAGCTTGTAACACTGTGATGATTGCCAATATTGCCCTATGCTATTTTGTGTTTGGTTGGGATGAATGGAAAGGAATGACATGAGATTTGAAGTATAAAATGAATGAATATTGAACTCTCATTCCATTCCATTCACCCCAACCAAACACAATCTCTCATTAAGCAAAACTCAAAGAACACTTCATTGCGGTGTTCGAGCCAGGGAGATCCACACCAAGGTTGTTTTTTCTTGGCATCTGAATGATTAAAATTCATCCTTTCCATATTATTGTCGTAATAGCGCAAGTCTCCAATTTTTACTCCCAAATGTCAAATATGTGAACGTAGAGAGATACAATAGTCAGGCATATGTCTTCAAGGGCCGTTTGTTGGTGTATCATTCAGAATAAAAGTTGTTTGCAGCCTCAGCCTTTTCACAGTGCAAATTTAAATTCAAAACCTATCATAATATGAAAACCTTCAATTAGTATCAGTATATTTTCTTACGTTTCCTTCTCAAAAATTTATAGGCTGCAAGTGCCTGAATATAAACAAGTCCAGGCCGAGCTATTGCTCAAGTTGCATAAAGAGAATCGCGATTTTGAGTTTTTGGCTCCCCAGCAGCAGAAGCTTTCACCACGGTCTTGCAAACCCAATGAAAAACAAAAATCAAGGCCGTCTTTTTTGGCTGGGAATTGTTTCAAACCAGAATCCAGGAGAAAGAAGGGAGCTGACAAGACAGTAAAACTTCTAAAGCAGACTGTGAACGCACTTGTGGCAGAATTTGAGAGAATAAAGAAGGATTGCGGTTTGCAGATAGAGCAAAAAGATGCCTTTTTTATGATCATTCACGTCAAGGTGACAAATCAGCTGGACTGGTGGGAGGGCAAGGGGCAAAGAGAGTTTTCACTAGGAAAGCTTGAGGCAGAGGGAGGCAACTCAGGGCGCATTAAAAAGTCTTAGATTTCTAATCTCCAACTCCAGCACCAGCAGCTAAAAAATGGGGTTTTGGGGAATGGGGATTCATCGGCTTCCACATCATGTGGAAGACAAACTAGGATTCATGTTGCTTCCGAAGTTTCAGCTGCGCCCTCCATTCTTCTTTAGGAAAAGTCTAGTTGATCTTACAAGTAATTTGCCTTATATGTTTATGTCGAGAAAAATTTTTATTAGTTAAGAAATATGTTGTACTAGATAGCTCATAGTAGATACAACTGTCAGCTTGCGGTATAAGTTCACAGAAGGGTCCGAGGTTAGGAGTTATAGACATGGCTTATATAATTTGACACAATTACAAGAAATTCAGTTGCATAATGCGCGTAGACAAACAAAAGGATTCCCCTGAGTTTAGAGATAATCCTAACTAATAAAGAAGCATTGATTGTACTTCCTAACTTTAAGTTATAGCATAGTGTAGTACACAATTACAACTTTAAATTGTAACTAGGAATGATGATCATAACATAGTGTAGTACACAAAAACTGTAACCTTGATCTAAACTTATTGAGAGCAGATATCTTTTAGACAGTTATTCTGCAGAAATGAAATTACCCCTGGGCAAAGATGGTTGAGTCTAGTAGAATTATTCATTACTATACATGATACATTGAAGGCTTTTTCAATTGATATATGAAAATTTTATGAAACTTTGACACTTCAGACACAATGTCCCCTTCCAAATCATTTTTAGGATCTATTCCTGCATGTTTGCACTTTTCAAAAATTAAAATTTATTTCCCCGCCTCCTCAGATAGTTGCCTATTACTATAATATATGTATTTTTCGAATTTCTTCAATTTGAAACCAATGCAGCTTGCATATCCATGTTTTTGCTTCACGTCCATGTATGGACCTCATTTTATATTTTACTGCTGCAAAATATATATGATCTCCAAATTTCTATGAAAAATAATGGTCTTCATGCAATTCTTTTACAATGTACAAATGAGTAGATTTAGAGATATTATAAATCACTAACATTTACATAGAGGTATAGTCGATTACTATATCAAATCAACTTAGAATTTTATATTCGATGGTGATTTTCGATTTAAAGAATCGAAATTATGTGGCTTTAGTTGCAGTTAATGACTAGAAACTGAACCAAATCGAATCACGCGGGCTCCTACTCGATGAGTATTAACCAAATTGTATCATTGAAGAATACTAGATGATGTGCCATGATGATGAAAATAGTGATCAACTGTTATATATCATTGCTGTGTCATTATGAAAATAATGATAAAGCATAAAATTTGGCATCTAGCCAATATATATTGTCTTGTTTGCTTGTAAAGAAAGAGAAAAGTTGAAGCTAGAGGCACCTATTCATCTCCTAGATAGTACTATAATTTTACTTTACAAAACTGCATTTAGATGCCACTACTCTGCATCTTATTCTATTACTAGCATTTGTTAACTTCAAAGGCTGAACATCACATTTTTCATTTAGGACAATGGTTGCCTTTATTTTTTTGCCTTGCAAAACTATTTCATATACCTGAACATACAATAAAAGCTTCCATTGTCTTGGTTGTTCAGCCCTACGGAAGGTTTTTAGCTTAAGAAAACTTCATGAAGCACCATTATTGAGCATTTAAATGCCATTGTGCAACTCGGAAAAAGTTGGTACCAAATGAACAAGAAAATACACCTAGCATAGGATACCAAATTTCTCTCCCTTCTCTCTCCTCTGCTCCCTTCTCAGCCGCCTTCTTCTTCTGCCTCCATCTTCTTCACTACTTAGTCGGAGTTTGTCTTCGATGAGAGTCGATTAAGCTTACTCCCTCAAATAAAAGGGCACTCTTTTTCCTCAATAGGTTTTTAATGAGGCCCTTCAAATAAAATTTCAGTTTTTTTCCTTCTTTTTCTTTAGTTTTTCTTCTCATTTTCTTGGTTTTCCCTTTGGATCTAAGGTTTCTAAACCTTTTTCGATCTGCCTCTGTTCTTAGTTTCTTAAACTTCGGAGCTCCGACTATTTCTCCGTTTCCGACTAGCCACCCGGATCTGTGAGTGGGTTCATCTTGTTTATTGGGGATTCGATTTTTCAGATCTAAGTTTGGAGCTGTTATATTTTTTTTCTTGTTTCTTCGGTTATTTAATTTAATTTTTAAGTTCTTAATCTTCAATTTGTAATGCTTAGTTGTTTGGTTTTCTCGCTTGTAATGTTGAGTTGGTTGGATTTTCTCTCCGTTTTGTGAGAGTTTGATTTCCTCTCCGGTTTGTGGGAGCGTGAATTTGGATTTAGTGATTCGAGCTGTTTTGGTTCTGCATTCAAGGTCGATAAGCTCAGACGGGTGTTGGGGATACAATTGTATATATTTCCGTCAAAATTCGCTTTTGGTCTCTTTTGGATGTCCGGCGATTCAATTATGTTTGTTTTACTCGATATGAATTGTAGATGCCGTATGGCTTTGATTTACTGAATTTAATACACTTGTTATTAAAAAAAAAAAGACTCTCTTTATTATAATACTAAGTTACAGGACCGGGCACCAACTCTATGCATCATAATGTGCAACTTAGCAAGTAGTAGCAACTATTTATGCTTATATTGTAGTAATCACTCAAATCATAGCAGAAGCTATTGCCCCTATTATTTATACTGAGCAAACAACTTTTCATTTTTGAATAATGATGAGAAAATGATGGAATTTATTTAGTTCATCTTTTCTTTTAACAAAGAAACCTCGATTTCTGTGAAGGTTACTCAAGACTCTCATGGAATCTTTTCTTTCTCCATGTTGTAATCCACACACCACCACTCCCCTTGTATGGACCCATTTTCTTCTTTTCTTTACTTTGCAGAAAGAGGAAAGATCTGAAAGCCTTGAAACAAGGATAAAAGATGGTGGGTATTCTTTCATAAATACTGTTTTTTTCGTAATGAACAAACATCAGTTAGTCACTTTTTAAGTAGACTCAACATATTATCTGATATTCAATAGTTTCACCAAGAATTCTACTTTGAATATCATGTTTAGCGTCATAGTCAAGTGTCTACTTATTATCCAATCTTGACATTTTTACTAAACAAAAAATGCGTAAAACTTGTGTGGTAAAAAGATTTTAGTCTTTTTAAGTAACCAGACATCTACTGAGGAAGCTCAGAGTCTTTAAGGAAGAATCTTTTGGTGACATAAAACAGTGAGAATTTATGAGACTTATGGTAAGAATTAAGTAGCAGTGACGCAGTGTGTAATAGTGGGGTCAACAAAAGGGGCAAAAAATCTTGGTACTACATAGCATGTCAGGATAACAAATTTCCTGATCATTTGTTTTTGAGAATTCCTATGATTATGGCATGAATATCATGTTTTTCTTTTTTGGATTCCCATGTTACTTTGATCAACTCCATCAAGATTGATGATTGGAACATCTTATCTTTGGATCAAATGACAAATTATAGTTTAACACCTAGCTGCTAGATTAGGAAAACTGTCAGCTCTATATCAAGATGATCGTAAGTTAAACAAAGATACTAACATCAGTCTTATTATATGTTATCTGGCCTACAAGGGTGACCTTGCATATATCACATTCCATTATTTCAGAACTCATCATTTTCAGGCACCCAAATACTAATTTATACATAATTTACTATTACTTGCCCTAGAGCAATGATAGTCCAGATTTTTTTTTTCTCAGAAAGTATACCGTTCACTATTTCAAAGTAATTATACGAGAATTATCAAACACTATTCTAATTGCTAACTTAAGACTTCGTCTATATTCGACGATGGAACTCTAAAAACCAGCTAGAAGTCATTCATCACATATTACAAATCGGTCACGCTACTCCAAATTATCGTTCACAAGACTACAAATAACGAATTTTTGGATACAAGACACAAATCACTACATTGTAATGCGAGGCTAAATTAGCTTGTATTTGACCCAAAAGCATATTTTGATGTATATAGATAGAGGAAATATCAGCTTTGGGATAGAAGAATATTAGTATATATTGATGACTTGATGAGATGGAAAAAATATGAACACATTGCATTTCTGGAATTTGATCATGCTAAACAGGAATCAAGAAGGAAAACCAATCAAACCATCTTCTTGATAAGAGAAACTACAATTATAGTGGTGCAACAGAGATTTCGAAATAATAGGACACGTGAATTATATATTTCCCATTTCACCTCATACAGCTTTATAATACCCAAAGAACTTACAGTTACAAGTTTATAGAGCAGAAAAGATTTGAAAGATAAAAACTGAAGAGAAACATAGTTAGAGCCTTCTTCAGTCCTGGAAACAAGAAAAGGAAAAAACACACAAAGATGAAGACAGACATGATCTCATTACATGACTGTTTAGACTCTGAGCAAATACAAACTAAGTTCAGGAGCTCCATTCCTGTCTGGATTCATCATGTAGAACGCCTCTGAGTCTCTCGACCCCACAACTCTTTCAAACTTAGCCCTCATATACATGATCTCACCTCCTTCTCCTTCCTTTTCAGCTGGTAGAACACCTGCCCCTATCGAAATAGGCTCCAGAGCTTTTAAAACTTTCCACTCTTTTGGACCACATTCCTTCTTTGAGGCAAACCCGCTCTTCTTCCCATTACAGAAAGTCTTCCACACTGGTTCTTCCAACAATCGGCATGTTCTCTTCTCTTCATTTGCTTCCTTGTTGCACTCCAGTGCAATCCGAACCAATCCAGAAGCCATCTCCTGTACCAGCCCGGTTATTGGCGTAGCTAGTTCAATCAAGAAGGCTGGTGCGGAATGTGGTTCCTTTTGGAACACAAAATGCACATGTCCTCGACGATATCCAAAAAGGGTACCCACCACTCGCGGTCCAAGGCTCTGTTGTAATTCTGTCCGGTTCTTCGCAATTGCTGTAAGAACTGAGCGCCACCTGGAAACTGCAACAGCTTGCAGTTTCTTCCTTGTAGATGACAGCCGAATTCGAGATTCTGCAGCCGGAGCCTGCAATTTATCCTTCAACTTTTGCTCCTCCTCACTAGTACTATTAGAACATGACTTGAAGGTTGAAGGAGCTTCTTCATCTTCACTACTAACCTTGTTAGTCCAATGGAAGTGCCGCTTGGAACTTGGGTCTTGGAAACTCTTTGCCATAATTGTCTTTTTCTAAGAAACAAAAACAAAGGAGGTGGGCTAATACTTAAAAGAATGTTGGCAGGGAGAAAGAAAAAAAAAAGTAATTATTCTAATCTTGTTTGCCTTTATGTATTTAGGTGTGCTCCAGAGTATGTTGGGTTTCAGCAATATTCAGACCCTCCTGTGGGCACATTCTCCTTTAACATTAATAGGCTTGTCATACCTTTCAGCTACCAGCTAGAATGATTTAAACATATATAACAAAACCTGGAATTGACATCACAGGACTTCATTACAAAAGAATTCAAACACCTCAAAAGATCACACCTGATTACTTGGTGGTGGGTTCCACCCGATAACATTTGAACAGAAAGAATTTTTGAATGAGGTCGGATATATCCCGCGTGTCAATAACTCAACGGACTCCAACAAAAAGAAAGAAAAATAATTACAATGATATGACGAGGTTAAACTATAATCAGTGCAGCTCCATAAAAGAGAGTGAGCTTTAAACTATTAATATAATGAGAATGAGGATTGCATCACACATGTTCATCTGTGGTTCACAGGTGTAATCAAGAACAATGCTTCTATGTATATGTAAACGACAATAGCAACATAATCTCGTTTTTAGAAAGGACGATAATTTTATACATATGAACAATTGTTTGCGACAGCTCTTAACACTAGATAAAGGGGAGGTAATTTACCAAAACCTTGTGCGAAGACCCGTTGAAACTAAAAAGCGTGATGTAGAAACAAAGAGACGATGAGGCTTAAAGTCACTAATTATAGCAATATGTGCACATAATTTCTGAGTACAACTTAAAAAGAGTAAACAGGTGCTTCATCAGCACTAATTATGGGATTAAACAAGAGAGAACTGTTACAAGGGTCAAGGTCAAAGATGCTTGCCTATACTTTATAAAAGACATGTTCCTAAACTAGCTATCCATACTCGGCTCTGGGCTATCCATACTCGGCTCTGGTTCTGGTTGTTTAGGATTCACTGCTGTGCCATTCATCGGTGCACATGCCTCAGTGAACATTCTTTGCTGCTCTGCCAATGCTTCTTCCTCGGTCATCTAGGCTCCAGCGGTATATTTCCCACCCCTCACCGTGTCCTGTCAGAAAGCATATATAGAATGAACTTTTAATTGAGCAGTTTCTGTAGATTACCAATATGAAAACTGTCGCAAGTATCAAAAGATTCAATTCAAGTTACTACTACTGTTGAAAAAGAGACTATTACCATAGTTTCAAGTTTGTGTTGTTCTTATGCATAATAAACTTCTTTAATACTCCCCAAAACCAAGAACCTGGAAAGGTCATTCATCACAAGATCAATAACACGATCGTGTTCTTAGGTAACTAAAGCAGGCAGCTATCATTTATTGATAATAACCACAAAGATATGCAATGCATATGATCACATAAAACCTCAGAAAACCTTGACATGCAATGGATCCACTGCTTCTGCATTGCATGTCACGAACTCATCACTCATCATAGACATAAAACCTCAGAAAACCTTGACATGCAATGGAATACCGGTCCAAATAAATGTTTATCACGTCATCTTTTTGACAGGCATATAACCTTTTTGCATGCAGAAGTAGTTACTATATGATAAATGCCAACAATAATTTAACTTAAAAATATATATATATCAATGTACAAGGTTAAAACATCGATTTTCGTTTAATGATCAACCTCTAAAGCTTTTAACACATGTTGTGGTGCAATTGTTCTTTTGTCTTCTCGGCTACAAACTTCATTTGACTCTTAACGAAATTAGATTGATGAACTCTGTGGAGCATGAAGAAAGAGGGATAAGTTTAAGTTTCATTAGGGGTAAGAAACAAGTGCCGAATCTAAAAACGTACAAACAAAAAATTCAAGGTACAAATATCGTGTTGATTACCAACGATTTGTAGCATTGTACTCGGGTCCAATGTTTAAATTTAAGCCAAACATCTGATGTAGTTTCTATTTTAATTTTGGTTTCTATTTGTTCATTTGCTTATATATACATGGTCCTGCTCCTGCAAATTTACAACCATCCGGTCATGAACAAGGTCTTGGACTTGCTTGTTCTGTTGAAAATAAAATACTAGAGTAGTATATACAATTAACCTTGGAGTACCCAAACCATGTTACACATGATACTATTATTGAGACTGATAAACAAGACAAGCTTAAATTAGTAAATAGTTAGGAATTCTTCATTTTAATTGTAAATTCCAGCTGTATATTATTAGCTTAGTTGGCAGGCTGTTAGAGAGAGAGAAGTTAGTTACTTCCCGCCTTTTCCTTCTTTGTTTTCTAGAAGTGTATATATTCTGTAGTTGACTTTGTAAACAACAACTTTTATGTAAATAACATTTCTTCTTCTTCTTCATTATTTACAAATTTATCATGGTATCAGAGCAAGCTGAAACTTTAATGGCGATTCACTATGAGATCGGTTAATCTCACCAGCTAATCTCAGGTGTTCTTGTTCTTACCCGTCGTTTTTTTAGTTTTGTTGTTCATCGTCTTAATTTCATCGATTTACTGATTGTTACTGATTCTGATTCTGAAAATCTTCATCGTTATCATTTGTAATCTCAATCGTAATCTCTGTTTTTTGTTCTTCAATTCTGTTTCTTCAAGATACATAGAATACTTCTTGTATCTATATCTCTGATCTGAATTCTAAATAGATTTGTACCTGAATTAGTTGATTTCTACGATTGTGATTCTTGCATAGAATCTCTGAATATTTCTTGATCTGTTTTTCGATCGTTGATCTTCGTCGTTGTTGATTGTGTATTTTTCACACAAAACTAAGCAAAAAAAAAAAATTACTCAACATCAATGGCTATGACTTTACAGTTACAAGGAAATCAAGATCCTTGTAGTGTATACTATATTCATCCATCTGATGCTTCAAGCACTCAATTAGTTTCTGTAAAATTTTCTGGTACTGAATTTCACAATTGGAAACGATCTATGGTTTTGACATTGTCCGCTACGAACAAGTTAGGGTTTGTTGATGGAACGATTGTAGCTCCAGCAATTGCATCTGTTGAGTAGAAGTATTGGGAAAGATGTAACAATCTTGTTATTTCTTGGCTAATTGCTAATCTGGATGAAACAATAGCCAGAAGTGTACTCTTTATGCAAACTGCTAAAGAGATTTGGACAGATCTTGAGGAAAGGTTTGGGTATACTTCTATGGCTCAGGTGTATTCTTTTGAACAGCAATTGCTAGAAATTAATCAAGGTTTAGATACTGTTTCTGAGTTCTTTACAAAGATCAAAACTATTTAGGATGGCTTAAATGATGCAAATCCTTTGCCATATTGTACTTGCAATAAATGTACCTGCAATTTGTCTCAGAGACTGGTCCAGAAGCAGCAAGAACAAAGAGTTTTACAGTTCATGATGAAGTTATCTGAACAATTTTCTCAGATCAGGGCAAATGTTCTCATGATGCAACCTTTGCCAAACATATCACATACTTATCGATTGTTTGCACAAGAAGAAAGGCACAAAGAAATTGCCTCTGTTACTACTCAAACTGAGTCACTAGCTTTCTATGTAGATAGAAAGAAATTTAATAATCAGAATCAAGGACAGAATCTAGGTTATAAGAGTCAAGGCTATACTAAGACTTTTTCTTCCAGTGTGCAACAAGGTTCCAGAAACAATGATTTTCAAAATTACAATAAAGGAAATAAGCCAGCATCTAACTATTTCTGTAATCATTGCAAGATTCCTGGTCATAGTGTGGAAAGGTGTTTTAAACTGAATGGTTACCCTCCTGGTTTTCAGGAAAGACAAAACAGGAAATTTGCAGCAGCTGTGGTTACTAATCCTGTTGCTCAGTCTGATGAATTCATTGGTGGAGCTAATACTCAGACTTCTGATAACAATGATGCTGACACTGTTAGTTTATCTCAGTACAATCATTTGTTGAATATGTATAATCAAAAGGTTGATTCACACAAGACTGATGGAGCTGAAAAAATGGCATTACTAGCAGGTAATTACTGTTTGATGTCTCATATTGATCAATCATGGATAATTGACAGTGGTTCTACTGATCATATCTGTCCCACTCTTGATAATTTTGAGTGTGCAAAAGATGTTGATGACACTATTACTATTCCTAATGGGAAAAGAGTGAAAGTTTTACACATGGGATCTATCAAATTAAATGATGACATTACATTAAAAAATGTCCTTCATGTTCCTGAGTTTCATTTTCGGCTGATTTCTGTGCATAAATTGTGTGAAGACTTATCTTGTAAAATTGTTTTTGCTAACAATCAGTGTTTTCTTCAGGGCCATTCCTTGAGAAGGCCTTAGATTCTTCTTGGTAATCTCACAAATGGTTTATACAGTTTTCAATCATCCTCATCTGGTTCTAAAGACAGTTTCAAGTTTTGCAATAATGTTACATCTAAGTCAGAGACAAAAGTACAACTATGGCATCAAAGACTAGGCCATTTGCCTTTCACTCAAATGAAGTTTGTGATTCCAGTTGTAAAGGAGAGTTCCAGCACCTGTGTTTGTCAAATTTGTCCTGCTGCTAGACAAGTTAGACAGTCTTTCCCTAATAGTTTAATAAAGTCAAATAGACCTTTTCAGTTGTTACATATTGATGTTTGGGGCCCTTATAAAACTAAATCTATAAGTGGCCGTCCTCAGTTCTAGACAATTGTTGATGACTTTACTCGTTTTACTTGGGTTCATCTAATCAAATATAAATCTGAAGTACCTGGTGTTCTTGATAATTTTCTTACTTATGTAGAAAATCAGTTTAAAACCAGTGTACTTTGCATTCGTTCTGATAATGTTATGGAATTAAATGCTGGTGATTGTGATACTTTGTATAAGGCCAGAGGAATTGAACATCAGACTAGCTGTGCTTATACTCCACAACAAAATGGAGTTGTGGAGAGAAAGCACAGACATTTGTTAGAAACTGCTAGAGCACTGTTTATTCAAGCTCAATTGCCACCAAAATTCTGGGGTGATTCTATTTTGTGTGCTAATTATCTCTTAAATAGAATGCCCTTGAAATCTCTTGACAATAATTCTCCTTATTTCAAGCTGTATGATTCATTACCTGATCTTTCACATTTAAAAATTTTTGGTTGCCTTTGTTTTGTTTCCACTCTTAAGGTTCATAGAACAAAATTCGATTCCAGAGCTGATGCTGCTGTTTTTCTAGGATATTCGAATACCACTAAAGGGTACAGAGTTTACAACTTAAAACTTAATCAAGTTCTTATATCAAGGGATGTGGTTTTTCATGAGTCTGTTTTCCCATTCCACATTATTTTTGGTTCTTCAACTGCAGATTTCCTTAATACTACTTTTCTTCCAAAGACTTCTATTCGTCCTGATATAGGTGATACTGTTATCTATCCAATTGTTGATCACACAGTGATTCCACCTGTTTCAACTTCTTCTGTGTCTGATAATTCAGATAGTTCTGCAACTGATTTTGATAGCACTGGTTCTAATCATAAAAATCCTATTCATCCTAATAACATTATTCCTGTTAGAACTTATGGAAGGAATAGACGGACACCTACTTATCTCAATGATTATCATTGTAATCTTTCTACTACTTCCAATCATTGGTGTAATTTGGTTTCCAGTTCTTGTTTACCTTCTTCTCATTTCCAGTTTATGAAAAATCAATCTATTATCACTGAGCCTCAAAGTTACAAAGAGGCTTCTACTCAACCTATTTGGGTTGCTGCTATGCAAAAAGAGATTGAAGCTTTGAATAAGAATGAAACCTGGGAACTGGTTCCTTTACCTCCAGGCAAGAAAGCGATTGGATGCAGGTGGGTTTACAAAGTCAAGTTGAATGCAGATGGTTCTTTGGAACGTTGCAAAGCCAGGCTTGTTGCCAAAGGCTATAATAAAAATTTGGAATTGATTTTACTGAAACGTTTTCACCAGTAGTTAAAATGAGTAAAGTTCGATGTATTCTTTCTGTTGCTGCTAGTAGAAAATGGGACATATATCAATTGGACGTCAATAACGCGTTTCTCCATGGTGATCTAGTTGAAGAAGTTTACATATGTGTTCCGGAAGGTATAGACAATCCTCTGAATCTGGTTTGAAAATTGACAAAATCCTTGTATGGTCTTCGACAAGCTTCACGACAATGGGCTGATAAACTTACTCATGAGCTACTAGATCAAGGTTTTGTGCAATCTAAAAGTGACTATAGTATGTTTACTTACAAAACTGCCACTGACATTACCATTCTAGCTGTCTACGTTGATGATATTATTATCACTGGGAGTAGTATTCAGCACATACATTCAATCAAAACTCATTTGCATGATACTTTTAGTATCAAAGATTTGGGGAAACTTCATTATTTTCTTGGTATGGAAATTGCTTATCTGTCTGATGGGATTGTTATGAGTCAAACTAAGGTTACTAAAGACTTACTTCAGGATTGTCCATTTGATGTTTCGAAAAAAACTGTAACACCTCTGCCTTTGAATATTAAACTTTATGCTTCAGATGGTAGTTTGTTACCTGATCCAGAGATGTACAGATCACTAATTGGTAAGCTTAATTTCCTCACTAATACACGTCCTGATCTTAGCTACACTGTACAGCTCTTGAGTCAATTTATGCAAAGTCCTCGAACTTCACATTTTGAAGCTTTGCATCATACATTACGATATGTGGCTTATACAGCAGGACAGGGCATTAAATTGCAGAACCCGGAATCTTTAACATTACAAGCTTTCTCAGATTCAGACTGGGCTTCTTGCCCGGATTCTAGGTGTTCTGTTACGGGTTACGTTCTTTTATTAGGAGGTTCACCTATAACTTGGAAATCAAAAAAATAGGCCACAGTTTCTCGATCAAGTTCTGAGGCTGAATACCGTGCAATGGCAGCTGCAGCATCAGAAGTTACTTGGGCTGTGACTTTGTTACAGTAATTAGGTGTTCGTAATTTGAAGCCTGTTACTCTTTATTGTGACAATCAATCAGCATTACATATTGCAAAAAATCCGATTTTCCATGAACGGACCAAACATATAGAGGTTTATTGTCACTTTACTCGTGACAAGGTGCTTGAAGGGTTAATTCAACTCTCTTATTTGCCAACTCGAAATCAATTAGCTAATGTTCTTACAAAGGTGTTACCTTCTCATTAAATGCAAGATTTATGTTCCAAGTTAGGAATGTTTATGGATCCTAACTTGAGGGGGGATATTGAGACTGATAAACAAGACAAGCTTAAATTAGTAAATAGTTAGGAATTCTTCATTTTAATTGTAAATTCCCGCTGTATAATATTAGCTTAGTTGGCAGGCTGTTAGAGAGAGAAGTTAGTTACTTCCCGCCTTTTCCTTCTTTGTTTTCTAGCAATGTATATATTCTGTAGTTGACTCTGTAAACAACAACTCTTATGTAAATAACATTTCTTCTTCTTCACTGTTTACAAATTTATCAACTATATCCCATATGAGCCTTATTCCACCCAGAGCGGGCAGATGATCAATCTCAAGTCAATCATATATACAACATTCTTTAATTTTTATCATCACAATATATATATTCATCATCTAGGAAACATAGGCGAATTCTTTCATTTGTTCCAATTTATGGGTTGGGAAGAATAATAACGATGGAAACTTTAGAGAGAGTGAGACGTGGAAATCGAGAAACAATGGACGAGAAAACGAGATGAGCGCGATGTAGTGGTGATTAGTGAACTGTTTGGGACTTGTTGGTGGGAATTTGCCTGGCCTTCACGAATCACAAGTAGATTTTGTCTATTTTTTTGTGGGTGCTGCAGTAAAAAAATTATTTCACATAATTTTTTTTTACCAGGAACTATTTGGCCTTTATTGCATATCCTTATGGAATGAATTATTTACAATCAATTTACAAAAAATTAGTGGGAAGCTGAGATACAATCTGGGCCCCCACTCCTATAGCTATAGCAAAACCCATCCTGGTAAAGATATGAGTAACAACACGAGTCCCAATATCTTGAGTAGTAGAAAACTTCTGAACCCGCTTCAGCAACGCAACAACATCCTTATCCAGCTCTCCCGGAGAAGAAAAGGAGAAAGGAAGAAAACGATAACCAATTTTCCGACAACGTGCCTCGTACTTGACCCGCTTTCGATTAGCCGCATCAGTCACAACCCATCCCGGAACAAATCCAGACAATCCAGTTTGTGTCAAAGGAGAAGATCCTGTAAAGTCAACACACACATCACGACCGCGATCCCAAGAATAGTGTAACACGTCTACAGGTCGAAGAGCTCCGTCGTTCCCTCCAAACAGTCCAATATCAACCTCTTTCCTTGCCGAAATCCCAGACCGATAACAAACATCAACAAGGGTGTCATGAACAACATTATGTCGATATTTAATACCCACGATACCAGCACAAGACACCGCATAGCTCGTAAAATTGAGGAGAGAGAAGAGATTTTTAGTGAATTTAAGAACCACTAAGAGTCTATTGGACCAAAAAAAATCATTTACCTCCTCAAATTTCAAGTTAAGAACCACTATAACGAATCTCTTGTATTCTATCATGTCCTAAGACCAAATATAAGCAATATACCAAAAAATGGAACTCCAACAATGTCAATCACTAGGACAACCATCCCATTACATATTTATAATAACCACTAGCTATTACTTATTTCATTTTAATGAATAAAAAATTCATTTCCCTCATTTTTTCTCTCTTTTTCTACTTCTTTTCTCTCTACTTTCAAATATATTATTGTAATAATATTAAGGAATGAGTATGAGTAATGTTGTTGGGATTGATATGTAAAATCAACTCCCTAAACCACTAAAACTCATTATTATATAATATTTATAAGTAACACACTAGGACATTGTTGAACTTTCTCTAAATTTACTACAATTCTTTTCTCTATCCTCAATTTCAAGAGCTACTAGGCACTCTTAACTAATATTATATAAGAAATTTGTAAGAAAACATTCTCTCTCTCTCTCTCTCTCTCTCTCTCTCTATCCACTTTCTTTGTATTTTCATGGATGCAACTTAATTTTAATAATATAAAATATGATTTATCTAATGTGTGCCTATGTAAAAAGTTAATTTGCAGTTTTAATAAAATAAATGAGTGGATATAAGAAGCATCGTTGGAAATGAATCCACTAAATCACTAGGAATCAATATTTTATATTTTTTTAAGAATAGTCAAAGTGACTCTTGGAGATGCTCAAAGAGCATCTCCAATAGAGTCTTAGCATATTCCTTAAAAATAATATTAAAATTGTAGGTGAACTCCAACAACATTTCTTATACTTGCATCCTAATTTTATTATGGGTCTTACTCATATGACAACTCCCACTATTATGAGATATGAGATCTAATCTCAACCCTTCATTTAATTTAATCATAGTCATCCAATTAAATTATATGCATACACATATGTATGTATCACACTCACCATCTCTTCCAATCACCCCCATCCATTTCAACCATCATCTCCGACCAAATTTCGGCACCAAATTCCGACCAACCTTCATTCTTTTTCGATTAATCACGCAAATCCAGATCTGCTCCCAATATTATCAACGTTTTATGTTCATTTCATCATCATTTCTATCACTCATTCTTCAAATCGATGACGAATTTAAGCTCAGAAAACATGTTGGAATCTTTAGATCTGACTTTTACTTGTGATTTTCGTTCAAATTTAAGTAATTTTTGCATTCTGGAGATGATTTTGCGGTGTGGACAATATGGTGGCAGGTTATGCTAGTGGTAATCGATAGTGGTGGTGGTGATTATTGATAACAAGGGTGGTGATTACTAGTTGCTACTTTAAAAAAGTAGTTATTTTCTGGTGGATTTTTGTGATTCGGAGGTGGTGCTGGAGTGATGGTCTAAAACGATTTGCAGGTGATGTTAATGGTGGTCGTGGCACTTTTGGTGGCCGGAGAGAATGATAGTGTGAAATTTTTTGTTTTATTGTAGTGATTTTCGGTCTAGTGTCGGTGATTTGTAATGGTAGTGGTCGGAAGTGGTGCCCGAAGGTGGTGGTTAACGATAATCGGAGGCAGTGGTTGAAATAGGAGAGAGATGATGGTCGAGATTGAATATTTGGATAAGATTAATGGATGATGGAAGATGAAGATAGAATATTAAAATCGAGGATCAAATCTCACATCCCACAATAATTGGAGTTCTTTGATAAGTGGATTTTATATCCACTTATTTTCCGCTAATTAGACCTAAATTAGTAGTTTATTCTTAAGTATGTTGTGATTTTTAATTCATTTTTTTATTAATTAAGTTTTTGTTGTGCAGAACTCGCAACTTTAGGTATTTTGGCAATAAAAGGCTAAAAACGGTGGAATTCTATCTCAATTTTATCAAGTGGACTGGCTACGAGGAAAAAGAATTATCATAAAAAAATTATGAGTGATATATTCTTAAATCTGGAACCCCGGTTGGAATTGTTATATTTTTCGTTAAGCGAAAGGAGTCCTGTTTCAGATCCTCAATTAACCGCAGCTCAAGACTTAAAGATTCATTTATATTAACAAATATTTTATTTAATTAGAAAATTATAATTATAAATATCTAATAATATTAGATATTTATTTTTATAATTTCTGAATTAAATTAAATATTTGTTAATTAAAAATTATAAGTTAGAAAACCAAAAAAAAAAAAAAAGAAACGAATTATGTGCAATTATTTCTAGCAGGTGGTGAACAAGGCCAGTTCACAAAAGTAAGTGCTGTCGGCATTAAATAAGAAAGATGTGTCAAAGTTTTGCAAAGTCTGTCGGCAGCCTTTCTGTTCTTCTACTCTCCCACGCGCGCGTGGGAGACACGCGCCAGGGTTTATGTGCAGATTGATGCGCGTGTGGCGCACACCGCCTGCTCCTGCGGCTGGGCTTCCAGATTGGCCAGATAAAATTGTGATTTATTCGCTTATTTGCTGTGTTTGTTTTGCTGTAGTGTGTGCTTTGTTGCTTTCGGCTATGATTAATTTATTGCCCTGGCGTGCTGAAATTGTGCTATAAATAGGACTCAATTCCTATAGTTTCAACACACCTCTCAACACCATCTCAACTTCATTTCTCTCCTCTTCTCCTTCTATAATCAGTAGTGTTTAGTTATATTTTTAGTGTTCATACACTTTAAAATTTCTGTAAGTAATATAAATTTTATTCGGGTTGAAGATTGTAAGAAGAATTATTTGGAGTGCTATTTTCTTGGAAGCTATTTCGGTTCTATTTTCTTAACTCTTGTAAATTAATATTTTATTCATGCAATTTTATACCATGTTTTCAATTAATCCCAAAATGACGATTCGTTCGATTATGAACTAATCGCCGTATTGGGATTCTAATGGATTTATTTACGTAATTTAGTAATTCGATGCCTTAATAAATTGTATTATAATAAAAATTCCGATTGCCTAACGTGGTTGCTCTTAATTTATTAGATGCGTAGCTATCATCTAAATTATTAATTCTTAATGAATGCGAAAGTGGATTTGAGAATTTAGAATTGCCATGTTAGCACAGGTTCGTAATTATCATATATAATTACGATTAGTGGTAGGGTTTTGGATCACATCGCCCTGTGTAGCCATAAACCAGGAATTTATTCGTAAACCAGTTATGTTTTCAAATCTTATAGACATATAGGGTCTAAGCATAAATGGTGTCCACGCAACTTCTATCTTTTTAAGTGGATGTTTGTATGGTTTGATATAAGTTAAGGCTGAAAGGCGCTTATGTTAGTTTCGTGTTCCCGGCTAGCTTTTGTAATTATCAAAATCACTTTGAATTAAGGCATCAATTCTAAATAAAATAAATAATGAAGTTAGAATCCCATGTTTATCTCATATAATAATTCCTTATCATATTATTTGAACACGTTAGTCGTTATTTTATTAGTTAATTGTGATTTGAAACAAACCAACCGCTTTCGTTCGTTCAGGCTTCTATAATTAACCGAACATTGTTGATTAAACATATTTACTTAATTACACCAAGTCTTCGTGGGAACGATCCTTACTTCCCTATATTGCTTTTGGACTGCGTATACTTGCGTAGAGAAAATAGCGAACAAGTTTTTGGCGCCGCTGCCGGGGACTCGGTGTTATTTTGTTTATGTGTTTTACTACAATAAAAGTTAATTTTTTTGACTTGAACATTTTATCTTATATTTTGAAGTGATTATTTGTGTTCAGATACTTGGATTTTTATGCTAACACGTGCTAAAGCATTAAAGGCCAAACAAGTACTTAAACTAGCAAACACTCACAAGATGGACGGAGAAGCCGAAGTAGTTGCACCTGCAGCAGCAAGGGCTTTAATGGACTACTCGCAACCGAAGATTGATGACATTCAGTCAAGTATCATTCGTCCAGCAATTGCGGCTCCTACATCTGAAATTAAATCTAGCACTATTAAGATGGTGCAGAATCAAGTACAGTACGGAGGAACTGCAACGGAAGATCCTAACTTACACATTAGGAACTTCATAGAAATATGCGACACATTTAGATTCAACAATGTGTCAGATGATGCTGTGAAGTTGAGACTCTTCCCATTTTCCTTAAGAGACAAGGCCAAGGGTTGGTTGCACTCTCTGCCACCGGGATCTATCACCACTTGGGCTGATCTAGCTCAAAAGTTTCTTAGCAAATTTTTCCCCATGGCAAAGACTGCAGCTATAAGGAATGCTATCACGCAATTTTCTCAACAGTCTGGTGAATCTTTATGTGAAGCGTGGGAAAGATACAAGGAAATGTGACAAGGCCGTCGCGTGCCTATCAAATAATAATTCTAACAAATCCTTCTAACTATGTAGTAGGGTAAGTCAGAGTCGATCCCACAGAGACAAACGTATCAATCACTAGTTGTTTCTGATTTAATTCGGCTAAGCAAGTAACACAATAGATTTTGAGAGATTATTAAACTAATTTTATACTAAGAGAATTTCGCTGTATTAATCAAATATTAAAAACATCCAGAATTAAGTATCCCCACTAGCATGAATTGATGCAATTGTGAATTCCCTCCCCAATTAATCGTACGCTGCTCAACAGGAAAGATGCGCCCTAAGAATACCAATAACCTCTCTCAAGTATTAATGGCTTCTCTAAAATACAATCAAGCCTATTCTCATGGTATCATGCATATTAGAGACATTAAGCATAGCACCCTAATTTCCTAACAATCCATTCTACCTATTCTCATGGAGAATCTCATGTTCTTATTGGATAAATCACAACCATCTAAATCCAACTCTCGTTGATAATTAGATATTGGTTCAAACAATACACATAATCACGTCTGATTTGTAATTGCTAATTAAAACAACTCAATAAGCAAAAGCAATTAAACAATCAAATTGGGGGAATTGGGAAAATCACACATCAATCATAACTAGGGTTCTACTTAACCCTAGATTAATTATCTACTCACTCATAATTGAATTAACAAAACAAGAATTATAAATTGAACAAATCATATTATAAAGAAAAGAGAAAGAGAAAAACCTTCAATCTTCAAAGAAAATAAAAGTTCTCCACAAATCTCCACCAAAGATGTTTACAAAGTTCTAATGTGTGTATCTCTCCTTTTCTTTTCACGCTCTCCTCCTCTTTTATAATAAAACTCCTTAATAAAATCTGATCTCTATCTCCTAATAAAAGTATTTTTAATATTCTAATCAATTTACAAAAAGATATCCATAATTGAATAGGATTTTCTTGTAAAATTCGTCACTTATTTTTCTCCTCTGTTTCTGGGCTCTTCCAGTTGGATTTTGCTTACTGGACCACCTCTGAATTAAAGATAATTCCCTAAGCTTCGCGTGGACAGTAAGATCGTTAAATTCTGACTTCTGGAACTCAAGATATGGCCCAAACAGTGCAGGCAGCCTGTGCAGCCCAATAATACGAATTTTCTCCTATTTTATCTCCAAAATAGCTCTTTTTGCTCCAAATCCTTCCAAGTCATGAATTCTTTATTTCCTACAATAAAACAATAAAATCTATTAAATAAAAATCCAAATCAATGCAAAACACAATAAATATGAGAATAAAATCATCTAAAATAGATATAAAAATATACTCTATCAAACATCCCCACACTAAGCATTTGCACGTCCTCGGGCAAATAAGTGAAATAAAAACTAAGTCCTAACATCACTTTCGTAGATGACACGATTGCATTGAGCATATGCAACAAGCCGTTAAACCCCTAGGCAGCCCTAGTAGGACGAGTGTTGTCTCGTGAGGGTTTATAGTGAATGTACCCACAAAATTCATCTAACCATGCAAAAGATCAATGCTAACACAACACCACACACACAAGTCCTCTCATGCCACATCAACTTAAGAATCAAATCAAACATATGATGTCTTGGTGTCGAAAGTGCAAGTATTCACGTAGTCTACTCAACCAACATGCAGAAGATCATAAAAATTCATGTCAAGTGTAAAAATCGTTGGTAATCATGCTAAGCCCACAAGAAATACATCTTTAAGTCTAAACCTGGGATCTCCTATGCCAAAACAAGTAATAACTCACCTTTCACTCAAAAACGAATATTCACTCAAGAACAAGGTTAAGTGTATCACTCAATTCCAACAAAATCATAAACACAACTTGACACTCGCAATCAATCTCACTCTAAACACAACATACATCACCGATGACAATCAAAAGGTCTTTATTCAGGTTGTAGCGTGGGCTAGGGACCAGGTATGTCAAGTAAAGCTAAAACAGGTTAAATGTCAAAAGCTAGTACCCAACAATATAATTCATTCCATTCCCTTTCTATTAAAACCACAAAAATACTTCCCCACACTTGGATTTTTCAATAACCCTTACATAATAACTTGACTAGTCGAATGAAGAAGGATCATACAAACATAAGAATGCTCTCAGATTTATTTATTTTTTCTCTTTTTTTTCTATTTTTTTTCTTTTTTTTCTTTTTTTTTCTGAGAGCCAAGGAATAAGCACAATGATCCATAGATATTTTTATGAATTTCGACTAACAAGCATCAACCAAAATCAATATTCCCCAATGGTATGATCATCAATAACCCCCCTTTTATGAACACCTTATTACTCCCTTAAGCACAATACTAGCCTTTGACAATTTAGGTTCAAATTCAATGTAAGGCCAATAGAATAAAAAGGATAATGGCAAGTAATGTGGTGTGTCACCGAAAGAATAAGATTAAGCTCAACGGGTTAACTAATTGATCATGTATAAAAGGTGTGGAAATATGGGAAATACGAGGTTAAACCTAAGTGCCTTTATCATCTCATCATCAAGTAATATCATGCATTTCAAGAAAGATCTCAAGTAAGTGCTAGCAATGTAAACAACATGTGGACACTCAAGCAAACGAAAAATCATGCAAAAGATATGCATATAGGATCAAAACTCACTTGGTGTGACAAAACATAATCAATCCCAAGTAACAAGACTCTTTAACGCACCTACTTGTACTCAAAGCATGAAAACCAAGTCATCTTACACATATTCATGTCATTCTAATCACTTACTACATCCAATTAAGTCTACCAGCTTCAACTTGCTAGTGTAAGTTTGTGCACAAGAACAAAGCACGTCACTTCTCATACAAAAGAATCCATAAACACAAGAATTCTACGCATGCATGGGTGTATCAAGCAAAATACAACAACTAATCAAATTGTATGGCTAGAATTATTTTTGGTATTTTTAATTTTTTAATTTTTTTTTTATAATATATATTTTTTTTGTTTTTTTTTAATCATCGAAAACTCATCCCCACACTTAAGTGGTTCATTGTCCCCAATGAACTAATGAACAAGATACAAAACTACAACTAAAAACAAAATAAAACTACACTAAAAAGAAAAGAAAGAAAACTCCCCTGGAATCAAGTTGTCAGATGTGAAAACCACCCCTCATTCGCTTAGAAGCCACCCACTCACCACTTCCGTAGGTGATCACGGTTGCATTTGGCATAAAACTCCCGAACCACTCACTAATCATATGAACCAAACCAACAAATTTTTCTCGCAAAAATCCCCTTTCCTTAGCAATTAGCCTCACAGCAACCGATTAAATTTAACCTCCACCGTCGAAAATAAAAAATTTCCCAACATTAGCACTATCTCTCCCATGTTTACGAGCCAAAAGAATCAATACCCAACTCACAAGAAGCTCCATAAAAAATTACCAAGTAATATCACACCAAAAATACCCCAATATATCAAGAATAATATAAATCCCAATTTACAAGAACACAAATTCGCAATCAAAATAAAATTGGAGAGAAGAAATAAACCCACTACGAATTGGAGAGGTGAACTTGCAATTATTTCCTCTTTAGAATTGAGTTTTTGGAGATTTAAAGAAAATAGATGAGGAATTGGATTTGTATGGAAAGGTGTGTATATATATAAGATGATGGATAGGTTGAATAAAAATTTCAATTGTGTAGGAGAGATTTGGAGAGGTTAGGATTTGATGTAGGATAGATATAGGAATTTAGAATTGAAGAAATATGAGTTAGGATTAAATTTGGGGGAATTTTGGGGGTTAAAACAACAATTTTCGGGGAAAAAAAAAATCTGGAAGGGGTGTAACGCAGCCTGCGGGGGGCAGTAACGCAGGCGCAGCCTGCGTTACAGGGGGGCAGACTGCGTAATAGTCAGTAACGCAGGCGCAGCCTGCGTTACAGGGTTGCTGCCTGCGAAAATCACCTTTTTCTTTTTTTTTCTTTTTTTTCTTTTTTTTTTCTTTTTTTTTTCTTTCAAAGAAAATAAATCACAAAAGCTTGGGTTGCCTCCCAAGTAGCGCGTTTGTTTAATGTCGTTAGCCCGACATTGTCACTTCAATCATTCTGAAAGAGGAGAAGACAACCGAATATCCACCTCCTCGTTAAATGGTTCACCAGCTCGATAGTGTTTCACTCGTTGACCATTCACCTTAAACGACTCTCCTTTAGAATTCAACAATTCGACAGAACCATACGGAAAAACTTTGCATACCTTGAACGGACCCGACCACCTAGAACGGAGTTTTCCGGGAAAAAGTCTTAACCTCGAATTGAATAGAAGAACTAACTCCCCTTCCTTAAATTCTCTACGTAATATCCCCTTATCATGCCACTTCTTTGTTTTCTCCTTGTAAAGCTTAGAACTCTCATAAGCCTCAAAACGAAGCTCTTCAAGCTCATTAAGTTGTAGAAGTCTCTTCTCACCCGCTGCTAACATATCGAAATTCAAACCTTTGATAGCCCAAAATGCACGGTGCTCCAACTCAACGGGAAGATGACATGCTTTTCCATAAACCAATCTATACGGAGTTGTCCCAATAGGTGTCTTAAACGCAGTTCTGTACGCCCAAAGTGCATCATCAAGTTTCATAGACCAATCTTTCCTTGATTTTGCTACTGTCTTTTCCAAGATAGTCTTTATTTCGCGATTAGAGATCTCCACCTGACCACTGGTTTGGGGATGATAAGAAAGTCCCACCTTATGATAAACTCCATATTTCTTTAACATAGCTTCAAAACGATTCTCGAGAAAATGCTTTCCTCCATCACTGATTAAAATCCTTGGCACTCCAAATCTAGGAAAAATCGTCTTCTTAAAGAATTTGCTCACAACGCGAGCATCATTAGTGGGAGATGCAACGGCTTCAACCCATTTCGAGACGTAATCCACAGCTACCAAGATATATCTATTCGTAAAAGATGGAGGGAAAGGTCCTATAAAATCTACTCCCCACACATCGAAAAGCTCTACTTCAAGAATGCTATTGAGAGGCATCTCATTGCGTCTTGAAATATTCCCCGTTCTCTGGCAATGATCACAAGAATGAACATACTGGTGGACATCTTTAAAAAGAGTTGGCCAATAAAAACCGCACTGAAGAACCTTTGCTGCAGTTTTCGTAGTACTTGCATGACCACCACTTGGCGAATCGTGACAATGTGAGATTATAGAAGCAATCTCATTATACGGAACACATCGTCTAATAACTCCATCAGCACAAGATTTATAGAGAAATGGATCATCCCAAAAATGCTTCCTCACATCATAGAAAAATTTCTTCTTTTGCTGTGACGAATAACCATGAGGAACAGTTCCACTAGCTAAGAAGTTGGCTATGTCAGCATACCAAGGAACCTCTAGACTTGCAAGAGAAAGTAGATGATCGTCAGGAAAAGAATCATCAATCGGAGTAGATTCATCACCACCTATATTAAGAGTAAGGCGTGAAAGATGATCCGCAACCACGTTCTCAGCCCCTTTCTTATCCTTAATCTCTAAGTCAAATTCTTGAAGAAGCAAAATCCACCGAATCAGACGAGGTTTAGCATCCTTCTTACTCATCAAGTATCTCAAAGCTGCATGATCCGTGTGAACAATAACTTTTGAACCAACGAGATAGGATCGAAATTTTTCCATAGAGTAGACCACTGCTAGCAATTCTTTCTCCGTGGTTGCATAATTAATCTGAGCCCCATCCAAGGTCTTGCTTATATAGTATATAGCATGTAGCTTTCCATCTTTCCTTTGGCCTAGGACTGCACCAATAGCTTGATTACTAGCATCACACATTATCTCAAATGGTAGACTCCAATCCGGTGGTTGTATAATTGGAGCAGAAACAAGTGCTTTCTTCAATGTTTCAAAAGCCTCAACACAAGCATCAGTGAACACAAAAGGTACCTCCTTACCCAAGAGCTCGGTAAGAGGTCGAGCAATCTTCGAAAAATCTTTTATGAAACGGCGATAGAATCCCGCATGACCAAGAAAACTTCTTATCCCCTTGACTGAAGTAGGGGGTGGCAAGCGCTCAACAACCTCGACCTTGGCTTTATCAACTTCAATGCCTCTCTTCGAAACAACATGACCCAGAACAACTCCCTCTTGTACCATAAAGTGGCACTTTTCCCAATTGAGAATGAGATTAACTTCTTGACATCTATGAAGCACCTTCTTCAAGTTATGTAAGCACATGTCAAAAGAAGTTCCACCAACTGAGAAGTCATCCATAAAAACCTCCATAATGTCTTCAATGAAATCTGAGAAAATTGCCATCATACATCGCTGAAAGGTGGGAGGAGCACAACATAGACCAAACGGCATTCTGCGGTAGGCAAATGTACCATAGGGACATGTAAAAGTTGTCTTTTCTTGATCATATGGATGAATAGGAATCTGGAAAAAACCTGAATATCCATCTAAGAAGCAGAAGTAAGAATGTTTCGCCAACCTTTCAAGCATTTGATCAATAAAAGGGAGAGGAAAATGATCTTTCCTTGTGGCCTTATTCAATTTTCGATAATCAATGCACATGCGCCACCCTGTAACAGTTCTAGTAGAAATCATCTCACCCTTATCATTCTTCACCACGGTCATTCCTCCCTTCTTTGGAACAACATGTACCGGACTGACCCACTTGCTATCAGAGATAGGATAGATTATACCTGCATCAAGAAGTTTTAAAACCTCCTTTTTGACTACCTCCATCATATTAGGATTGAGTCTCCGTTGGTGCTCAATAGAAGAAGCTTGCTCATCTTCCAGAATAATCTTATGCATGCAGAATGATGGATTGATGCCCTTGATATCATCAATGGAATAGCCAATAACATTTTTATACTTTCTCAAAACCGTGAGCAATTGCTCAATTTGAATGTCATCAAGCTCAGAATTGACAATGATAGGATATGATTCATTAGGGCCCATAAACACATATTTCAAAGATGCAGGTAGGGGTTTCAGTTCTACCTTAGGAGGCGTGGAACTCTCCTTAACTTCCTCATGCTGTAGCACATTAGAATGTTCATGCTTATATGTAGGTGCTGCATCCAAAAGCTTCTCATAACCCATACACTCTCCATCTTCTTCATTTACGTTACCCTCGAGAACGGCTTGAAGTGGATCCTCAGATAAAAGAATTTTTGTTTTCATGTCGATCACTTCCTCTAGTGCATCCACCCTATTAACAAACTCATCCGTAGAAGGATGTCCCATTGTACTTTGCAGCTTGAATTCCATCTTCTCGTCGCCTACTTCGAAAGAAATTCTTCCATTTTTCATGTCAATAATAGCTCCAGCTGTTGCTAAGAAAGGCCTCCCAAGAATGATAGGAATATTGGCATCTTCTTCCATTTCCATGACAACAAAATCGCATGGAATATAAAACCTTCCTACCTTTAGGGGCACATCTTCAAGAATTCCAAGTGGAAATTTCACACTTCTGTCGGCCAGTTGTAGAGAGATGCGTGTGGGTTTCAGTTCACCCATCTTAAGTTTTTCACAAATTGATAGTGGCATCAAACTGACACTTGCTCCAAGATCACATAAAGCCTTTTTTATTTCGACATCCCCAAGCTGAACAGGAATAGAGTAGCTACCTGGATCCGCTAACTTCTTTGGAAGATCATTTTGCAAGATGGCACTGCACTCTGCCGTTAATGAGATGGTAGAGCTTTCTTCAATCTTCCTTTTCCTTGACAAAATATCTTTTAAGAATTTTGCATAAGATGGCATCTCAGAGATAGCGTCCATGAATGGGATATTGATATGTAGCTTCTGCAAAATTTCAAGGAACTTACCATACTTCTTCTCTAGCTTGGCTTGTGCCAACCTTTGTGGAAAAGGAACAGGTGGCACATATGGTTTAGGAAGAACAGCTTCTGATTCTTTCTTCTCTTCGTCCACGGCCTTTGGTTCTACCGGTTTCTCAGTTGCAATCGCCTCTTCACTTCCATTAGCATTCACAACATTTTTGCTCACGTTCAATTCCGGCTCCTTCAATTCTTTACCACTCCTTAACGTGACAGCATTGATATGACCCCTTGATGGTTGCTCAGTTTGACCAGGAAGTTGGCCTGAAGATTTATTTAGCTGGCTCAACTGTTGAGAAATCTGAGTGATAGTGTTCTCCATCATCTTGTTGTGAGCCTTTATCTCGTTAATGCTCGAATCAAAATGGTCATTCTTCTTTGATTGTGTAGCAATGAACCCTTCCATGAGATTCTCCAAGTTAGATTTCTGTGGCGGAGCATGTTGAAAACCAGGAGGCTGAGAAAAATTGTTTTGTGAAGATTGAGTTTGACCCTGATTGTTCCTGTAGGAGAAATTTGGATGATCTCTCCACCCTGGATTGTATGTGTTGGAATAAGGATTATACTGCGGCCTTGGATTCTCACATGAAGCAACAGTAGATGAAGTACTCCTAGCATCCAATTGCTCAATCTTCTTAACCATTGCCTGCATAGTAGTATTCAACATGGTTAGAGCATCAACATCATACTTACCGCCCTTCTTAGGATGATTTCGATCATTGTATGGAAAATTGTCATTAGATGCCATCTCGTCTAACAAAGTTTTCGCATCTTCAGTACTTTTCTTCATAATAGAACCACCAGAAGAAGCATCAACAAAGTTTCGGAACTCTTGTGTCAACCCATTGTAGAATGTTTGGATCAACAACCAGTCAGGAATTCCATGGTGAGGGCATTGTCTCTGAAGTCGATTAAATTTTCTCCAAGCATCATGAAGTGACTCGTCATCATCTTGACGAAAATTAGAGATCTCATTCCGTAGCTTAGAGGTCTTCTTCTGACTGAAGAATTTAAGTAGAAAAGCCTTCGCAAGACTATCCCAAGTAGTGAATGTATTTGGTCCTTCATCCTTCAACCAATCTTTTGCTGCATCCCGAAGAGAGAATGGAAATAATCGCAGCTTAACAGCTTCATCACTTACATTGGTCATCTTTATAGTATCACACTTCTCCAGAAAACTCTCAAGATGATCAACAGGATTTTCATTGGACAATCCTGCGAAAGAGTCATTAGAGATGAATTGGATGAACTGAGGCTTCAGTTCAAAGTGTGTAGCTGTGATTGCTGGTCTGACAATGCTTGAGAGTACGCCTGTAGCATCTGGCATACCATGCTCCCTGAGAGCTTTAGCTGGTGCATCACCCATAACTTCCTTGTTCTTGTTTTTCCTTCGCTTGCCGGCTTGCCTTCTTGCTGTAGCTTCAATTTCAGGATCAATAGTAATTAAATCTTTAGTACCTGAACTTCGAGTGTGCATGCAACAAGATAACTAGAAACGATGATCAATTAACAAGGGAATAATAGCCGAAGCAACACAACTAAAATACTTAGCTAAATCAATTCAAAATTAACTAATCTAACACTGCTTTGTCCCCGGCAACGGCGCCAAAAATTTGACAACCATCTAACTAATCCATTCTACCTATTCTCATGGAGAATCTCATGTTCTTATTGGATAAATCACAACCATCTAAATCCAACTCTCGTTGATAATTAGATATTGGTTCAAACAATACACATAATCACGTCTGATTTGTAATTGCTAATTAAAACAACTCAATAAGCAAAAGCAATTAAACAATCAAATTGGGGGAATTGGGAAAATCACACATCAATCATAACTAGGGTTCTACTTAACCCTAGATTAATTATCTACTCACTCATAATTGAATTAACAAAACAAGAATTATAAATTGAACAAATCATATTATAAAGAAAAGAGAAAGAGAAAAACCTTCAATCTTCAAAGAAAATAAAAGTTCTCCACAAATCTCCACCAAAGATGTTTACAAAGTTCTAATGTGTGTATCTCTCCTTTTCTTTTCACGCTCTCCTCCTCTTTTATAATAAAACTCCTTAATAAAATCTGATCTCTATCTCCTAATAAAAGTATTTTTAATATTCTAATCAATTTACAAAAAGATATCCATAATTGAATAGGATTTTCTTGTAAAATTCGTCACTTATTTTTCTCCTCTGTTTCTGGGCTCTTCCAGTTGGATTTTGCTTACTGGACCACCTCTGAATTAAAGATAATTCCCTAAGCTTCGCGTGGACAGTAAGATCGTTAAATTCTGACTTCTGGAACTCAAGATATGGCCCAAACAGTGCAGGCAGCCTGTGCAGCCCAATAATACGAATTTTCTCCTATTTTATCTCCAAAATAGCTCTTTTTGCTCCAAATCCTTCCAAGTCATGAATTCTTTATTTCCTACAATAAAACAATAAAATCTATTAAATAAAAATCCAAATCAATGCAAAACACAATAAATATGAGAATAAAATCATCTAAAATATATATAAAAATATACTCTATCAAAATGCTTCGGCAATGCCCTCATCATGGCATGCCAAATTGGATGGTCATAAACTGTTTCTATAATGGACTAGGAATGCAATCAAGGCCAATGGTAGATGCAGCTTCAAGGGGAGCATTATGGGCTAAAAGTTATGAGGCCGATCTTATCGAGATGATGGCAGCTAATGAATATCAAAACCCAACTCAGAGAATGCCACAACAGAAGGTAGCAGGAATTCTTAATGTCGACACAACCACTTCCTTAGCAGCTCAGCTAGAGGCTTTGAACTTGAAAATAGACTCTTTGACAGCACAAGGATTTCATCAAGTTACTAGTGTTTGTGAGTTGTGTGCGGGCGCACATGAATCAAACCAATGTGCCATCTCAAACGAGTCGGTTCAATTCGTAAGCAATTTCCAAAGACAGCAACAGCCAGCTCCAAATTCCTACCATCCGAACAACCGAAATCACCCAAATTTCAGTTGGAGCAATAATCAAGGAGGAGCGCAACAATCAAATCAGCCCTACCAACAATTTCAAAATCAGCAGTTTGGAGCTAAGCCATATAATCCATCTGGATTCCAGCAACAGCAAGGGCACCAATATCAGCAACAATATGCCCCACGACAATTTCATCCTCCAGGATTTCAACAACAATCCTATGGGAATTCTGGGCAATCAGCTTCTAGTGAAAAGACAGAATTAGAGGAGTTGAGGTTGGCGTCAAAAAGCCAAGCGGCTTCTATTAAAAATCTGGAAACTCAATTGGGACAACTCGCTAGTTTCATGATGAGCCGACCACAAGGAACACTCCCAAGTGATACTGAAGCTAATCCGGGGAGAAAGAACAACCAAGAGCACATTAAAGCCATCACTTTAAGATCGGGAAAAGTCACAAAAGGCACTGAATTGGAAAGAGCAAAAAGAATTCTGCCCGATGAAGAAACAGTGAACGTGGGAGATACCGAGGACAAGGGTAAGGCTCCAATTTCAAGCACGGAGGTAGAAGAAAGTGTACCACCTCCTAAACAATCAGTCCTTGCACAGAAAGAAGTAGAAGAGCATGTCTATCCACCTCTGCCATTTCCTCGACGTTTGCAAAAACAGAAACTGGACAAGCAGTTTGGCAAATTTCTTGAAGTCTTTAAGAAATTACATATCAACATTCCATTTGCTGAAGCCCTGGAACAAATGCCGAGTTATGCCAAGTTCATGAAGGGCATTCTATCGATAAAAGTAAAACTTGAGGACTTAGAAACTGTTGCTTTGACAGAGGAGTGTAGTGCGGTATTGCAACAAAAGTTACCGCCTAAGCTAAAAGATCCTGGAAGTTTCACCATACCATGCACCATTGGGAATTTGTCTTTTGACAAATGTTTATGTGATTTAGGAGCAAGCATCAACCTCATGCCATACTCAATTTTCTTACAACTTGGCCTTCTTGAGCCAAACCCGACGAACATGTCACTTCAGTTAGCTGATCGCTCTATCACTTATCCTCGGGGAGTTGTTGAAGATGTCCTAGTGAAAGTAGACAAACTTATCTTTCCAGCTGATTTTGTCATACTTGATTTCGAAGAGGACAAGAAGATTCCGATCATTCTTGGTAGACCATTCTTGGCGACAGGACAAACATTGATTGACGTCCAAAAGGGGGAACTTACAATGAGGGTGCATGATCAAAATGTCACTTTCAACGTTTTTAAAGCCATGAAGTTTCCAACAGAAGAAGAACAGTGTCTGAAGGTAGACTTGATTGAGTCTACGGTACAAGAAAAGTTGGATCACATGTTCATGAATGACACTTTGGAAAAGGCCCTTAGTGGAAGGTATTCATTAGATGAAGATGATATAGATGAACAATTGCAATATCCGGATGCTTTGCCATGGCAAAGAAAATTTGAAAGACCAGTTGAATCATTGGATCTACCAGAACTAAAGGGGCCGCATCAGCAAATGAAACCATCTATCGAGGAAGCTCCAACTCTAGAGCTCAAACCACTTCCTAATCACCTAAAGTATGCTTCTCTTGGTGAATCATCTACCTTACCTGTGATTATATCTGCTAACCTTTCAGACTTTGAGGAAGACAAGCTTTTGAGAGTCCTGAGAAAATTCAAATCAGCCATTGGTTGGACCCTAGTGGATATCAAGGGCATCAGTCCAGCTTATTGTCAACACAAAATTCCCTTGGAAGAAGGTAGTAAACCAACAGTGGAGCATCAAAGGCGGCTAAATCCTCTTATGAAAGAGGTAGTGAAGAAAGAAATCATCAAGTGGCTGGATGCAGGGATTATCTATCCCATTTTTGACAGTGCATGGGTGAATCCAGTGCAATGTGTGCCGAAGAAAGGAGGCATGACTGTGATTACCAATGAAAAGAATGAACTCATCTCTACTCGCACAGTCACCGGTTGGCGAATCTACATAGACTACCGGAAGTTGAATAAAGCCACAAGGAAGGATCATTTTCCCCTTCCTTTCATTGATCAGATGCTAGATAGACTAGCCGACCATGATTATTACTGCCTCCTGGATGGGTATTCTGGATATAATCAAATTTGCATTGCTCCTGAGGATCAGGAGAAAACAACATTTACATGCCCGTTCGGCGGGTTTCGTTTGGCTTGTGTGGAGCACCTGGTACTTTTCAAAGGTGCATGATGGCCATCTTCTCAGACATGATTGGCAAGACTGTTGAAGTCTTCATGGTTGACTTCTCAGTATTCGGTCTATCTTTTGATGAATGCTTGCAAAATCTTGGCTCGGTGCTGAAAAGATGCGTGGAAACTAACCTAGCGCTCAATTGGGAGAAGTGCCACTTCATGGTACAAGAAGGAACTATTCTTGGGCACAAGGTGTCAAGTAAGGGTCTAGAAGTGGACAGAGCAAAGATAGAAGCTATCGAAAAGCTACCTCCGCCTAATTCAGTGCGAGGGATTCGCAGTTTCCTTGGGCACGCAGGTTTCTATAGGCGTTTCATCAAGGACTTCGCAAAAATTTCCAAACCTTTGTGTCAGCTGCTGGAAAAAGATATTCATTTCAAATTTAACGAAGAATGTCTCACAACTTTCGAGACTCTGAAGTAGAAATTGATTTCAGCACCCGTGATCATTGCTCCAGATTGGAGTGAGCCTTTCGCCATGATGTGTGATGCTAGCGATTACGCAGTTGGGGCCGTTCTTGGCCAAAAGAAAAATAAAATGTTTCATGTCATCTATTATGCAAGCAAAACCCTCAACGATGCTCAATTAAACTACACTACCACTGAGAAGGAGCTGTTAGCCATAGTTTATGGTTTTGAAAAATTCCGTTCATACTTGCTTGGCACGAAGGTGACTGTGTACACTGATCACGCGGCTATCAGATATCTGCTCTCTAAAAAGGACTCCAAACCGAGGTTGATTCGATGGATTCTCCTGCTGCAAGAATTCGATGTGGAGATCAAGGATAGAAAAGGGACAGAAAACCAAGTAGCCGACCATCTCTCACGATTGGAAGACCTTGGGAAGTCATCCCATGACAAAACCGTCATTAATGAATTCTTTCCAGATGAACAGTTGTTTGGGGTACAAGAAGAAGAACCTTGGTTTGCAGACATTGTGAACTTTCTGGTGAGTCGAGTGATTCCTCCCGGGCTCTCTTTTGCACAAAGAAAGAAATTCTTGCATGAAGTCAAATGGTATCGTTGGGACGAACCATATCTGTTTAAACAAGGAGTCGATCAAGTGATTAGGAGATGTGTACCATGCAGTGAAACAGAGGCTATTCTAAGGGATTATCACGCCACGACATATGGTGGCCATTATGGAAGTGAAAAGACCGCAACTCGAATTCTTCAAGCGGGATTTTATTGGCCATCCCTTTTTAAGGATGCCCATCAGTTTGTACTAAAGTGTGATCGTTGTCAGCGTGTTGGTAACATATCTAGGAGGAATGAGATGCCCCTCAATATAATGCTAGAGGTGGAAATCTTCGATGTTTGGGGCATCGATTTCATGGGACCATTCATTTCCTCATGTAACAACCAATACATCTTGCTAGCCGTTGATTATGTTTCCAAATGGGTGGAGGTCAAGGCACTTCCGACCAATGATGCCAATGTCGTGCTCAATTTCCTTCACAAGAACATCTTCACAAGATTCGGCACTCCTCGAGTAATCATAAGCGATGAAGGTACTCACTTTTGCAATCGCAAGTTTACTAATCTCATGGCAAAGTACAACATCAACCACCGGGTAGCTACGGCATACCACCCGCAAACCAATGGCCAAGCCGAGGTATCTAATCGCGAGATTAAACGCATTCTGGAAAAAGTGGTGAGTCCTTCGAGAAAGGACTGGTCATTGAAACTCGATGAAGCCGCATGGGCTTATCGTACAGCATATAAAACACCCTTGGGCATGTCACCATATCAGCTTGTCTATGGGAAAGCTTGCCATTTACCGGCAGAATTGGAACACAAAGCTTATTGGGCTTTGAAGAAGCTAAATTTCGATCTTAAGGCCGCAGGTGAGAAAAGGATGGTGCAACTCAACGAGATGGACGAGTTTCGATTGCAGGCATATGAGAACAATAAGCTCTATAAGGAGAAAGTGAAAC
The DNA here is from genome assembly GCA_036435485.1 of Saposhnikovia divaricata. Lineage (NCBI taxonomy): Eukaryota > Viridiplantae > Streptophyta > Magnoliopsida > Apiales > Apiaceae > Saposhnikovia > Saposhnikovia divaricata. The sequence goes on from CM071598.1 coordinate 82,536,590, forward strand.
GATGGCATGATCGTCGTCTTATTCAAAAGGTATTCGTTCCTGGCCAGTCGGTCTTATTATATAACTCTCGTCTTCGATTGTTTCCAGGGAAGCTCAAATCGAGATGGTCAGGGCCATTTATTGTCAAAACTGTGTTTCCACACGGAGCGGTGGAAATCTTTGAGAAATCACCCGATCAATCGTTCAAAGTGAATGGGCAGAGATTGAAACCCTATTTTGGTGGCACGGTGAACCGTGAGGCTGATACCACCAAGTTGGCCACCACATGATTCTCAGTATAATCGTCAAGCTAGCGACAATAAACAAGCGCTTCATGGGAGGCAACCCATAGGTTTGGTGTTTTTATGTGTGGTTTGATTTTGTGTGATTTTTTTCAGTTTGCAGGCCATTGGCGAGTTGCAGGATTAGCCTCAGGTTGGAGCTCATTTCCACCACTTGATTCACCACCCGAGGAGGGTGACGATGCCAACAGTTAGGGGAGTTCTCGTTTATCCTTTATCTATACCTTCAATGAGGACATTGAATAGTTTAAGTTTGGGGGTGATTTAGGATAATTGATTAATTGAGTCATAGTATGCATATAGTTTCATATAGTTCATAATATACCATGCTAGTATAATTTCATATAATTCATATATAAAAAATAAAAAAATAAAATAAAAAAAATTGCATAATCATGATTAGTTGCATATCATATTTTCATTGATCCCGTAGCGCTTGGAAGTTCCGTTTAGCAGCCAATGATGAATTTGAGTATGTTAATGATGAATAGAGGGCTGATTTAAATACTTATGAATTGACATACATGTTGCAGAAACACAATCTTACACAACTCATCAATTGCTTTTGGGGCTAGGTTAAGGTCATGCTTGCTTGGTTGTTGAAATTTAATCACCTGATTATATTTGGAATTTTCTTTATTCCCTTGATAGCGTAGAATCACTAAATATAAGTTTGGGGGAAACCAGGGTTCATGCTAGTTTGTGTGTATTTGTTAATAATGGATAGGTGTCAATTGGCTAGTAGCCAGCTCATATTTATATGAGTAGTGTAGGGTTGGAATCGAGAATTCTCATTCCAGATTGCATATATAAAAAAAAAATAGAGTGTTATGATAGTGTGAGTATGCAGAATTGGCCAGGATGAGCTCTTTAATACTCGAGCAATTAAGTTCTAGGGGACTCAAGCCTAGTGACCTAAGACTTTTCCGGTCTGGGATCCACTAACCTAACGCTCGCTACATGGGTATTATTGTATAAGCCTTTTGGGGTCTCATCCATTGCACGGTCAAATAAGCATGTGTGTTGTGTATAGTATTATGCATCATAATTGTTAATAAAGCATGAATTCCTGTCTAACTCAAATGATGATGGAGGTATTTCTAGGTTATGAAGTGTCTAGCGTTCATTCTATTTATAAACTTGTGATTGTCTTGGCGAGGAATATGTATGGTTTTGATCTAGTGCTAAGAGTAATTCTGATGAGTATTGCACGCACGCACGTTTCTGTACTTGTAAATGTTAATATGCGGGTATTTAGTTGATCTCTATTTAGAATTATCACATTTTCTGAGGCGCTTTGCTAAATTGGTTACTGCTTCGCATATGAGATCCTTGCATCGTTTGCATTCATGCATTTAGAGGTAGTCGAGTCTGTTTTCGCTTGAGGACAAGCTTCAGTTTAAGTTTGGGGGTGTGATAAGTGGATTTTATATCCACTTATTTTCCGCTAATTAGACCTAAATTAGTAGTTTATTCTTAAGTATGTTGTGATTTTTAATTCATTTTTTTATTAATTAAGTTTTTGTTGTGCAGAACTCGTAACTTTAGGTATTTTGGCAATAAAAGGCTAAAAACGGTGGAATTCTATCTCAATTTTATCAAGTGGACTGGCTACGAGGAAAAAGAATTATCATAAAAAAATTCTGAGTGATATATTCTTAAATCTGGAACCCCGGTTGGAATTGTTATATTTTTCGTTAAGCGAAAGGAGTCCGGTTTCAGATCCTCAATTAACCGCAGCTCAGGACTTAAAGATTCATTTATATTAACAAATATTTTATTTAATTAGTAAATTATAATTATAAATATCTAATAATATTAGATATTTATTTTTATAATTTCTGAATTAAATTAAATATTTGTTAATTAAAAATTATAAGTTAGAAAACACAAAAAAAAAAACGAATTATGTGCAATTATTTCTAGCAGGTGGTGAACAAGGCCAGTTCACAAAAGTAAGTGATGTCGGCATTAAATAAGAAAGATGTGTCAAAGTTTTGCAAAGTCTGTCGGCAGCCTTTCTGTTCTTCTACTCTCCCACGCGCCAGGGTTTATGTGTAGATTGATGCGCGTGTGGCGCACACCGCCTGCTCCTGCGGCTGGGCTTCCAGATTGGCCAGATAAAATTGTGATTTATTCGCTTATTTGCTGTGTTTGTTTTGCTGTAGTGTGTGCTTTGTTGCTTTCGGCTATGATTAATTTATTGCCCTGGCGTGCTGAAATTGTGCTATAAATAGGACTCAATTCCTATAGTTTCAACACACCTCTCAACACCATCTCAACTTCATTTCTCTCCTCTTCTCCTTCTATAGTCAGTAGTGTTTAGTTATATTTTTAGTGTCCATACACTTTAAAATTTCTGTAAGTAATATAAATTTTATTCGGGTTGAAGATTGTAAGAAGAATTATTTGGAGTGCTATTTTCTTGGAAGCTATTTCGGTTCTATTTTCTTAACTCTTGTAAATTAATATTTTATTCATGCAATTTTATACCATGTTTTCAATTAATCCCAAAATGACGATTCGTTCGATTTTGAACTAATCGCCGTATTGGGATTCTAATGGATTTATTTACGTAATTTAGTAATTCGATGCCTTAATAAATTGTATTATAATAAAAATTCCGATTGCCTAACGTGGTTGCTCTTAATTTATTAGATGCGTAGCTATCATCTAAATTATTAATTTTTAATGAATGCGAAAGTGAATTTGAGAATTTAGAATTGCCATGTTAGCACAGGTTCGTAATTATCATATATAATTACGATTAGTGGTAGGGTTTTGGATCACATCGCCCTGTGTAGCCATAAACCAGGAATTTATTCGTAAACCAGTTATGTTTTCAAATCTTATAGACATATAGGGTCTAAGCATAAATGGTGTCCACGCAACTTCTATCTTTTTAAGTGGATGTTTGTATGGTTTGATATAAGTTAAGGCTGAAAGGCGCTTATGTTAGTTTCGTGTTCCCGGCTAGCTTTTGTAATTATCAAAATCACTTTGAATTAAGGCATCAATTCTAAATAAAATAAATAATGAAGTTAGAATCCCATGTTTATCTCATATAATAATTCCTTATCATATTATTTGAACACGTTAGTCGTTATTTTATTAATTAATTGTGATTTGAAACAAACCAACCGCTTTCGTTCGTTCAGGCCTCTATAATTAACCGAACATTGTTGATTAAACATATTTACTTAATTACACCAAGTCTTCGTGGGAACGATCCTTACTTCCCTATATTGCTTTTGGACTGCGTATACTTGCGTAGAGAAAATAGCGAACATTCTTATTTGAGCATGACCATTATAATTCAAATTTTAATTAGATGGTTGAAGTGGAGAAGGGGAGGGAAGTTGATATTTAATTATTAAAATCAAGATAAGGAATGTCTTTTGATTCCTTATAAATAAGGTATGAAAGAAGAATTCTAAATTTTTAAGGAATGACTAGGACACTATTGAAATATTAATTTTTACTCTCTCCGTCCCATTTTACATGTTCCTTTTAACTTTTTAGTGGTCTAATTGATCAATTTTTGATTAAATATTAAATATTATTTAATTTTTATTTTTGAAAGCTGAATGTTCTTTTGTAACATAGATTATATGTATTTTTTAATAATATAATTTTTTAATTATATAATATATATATATAAATTTCAATTAATTTTTAATCAATTTGATTAATAAAAATAAAAAAATATATATTTTAAGACGAAGGGAATAACAAACTTCCAATATTTTAGTTTAGGATATCATACAACTAATGTGCTGGAGTTGCTGTAAAATAAAGAATCAAGATAGCATAAAGGGCGCCGGTCTACGGCATCGGGTTACCAAACTACTATTTGGTAACATACGGTTTTATAACCGTTGGATGGTTGATTCAATGGCTCTGATTTAAAAAAAATTAACATCGTACTGCAGAAACTTTCTGCGATACGGAGAAATTACAAAAATGCCCCTGTCTTTGGTGTGAAAACAGGGGGCATTTTAGTAATTTCTCCGTACCGCAGAAAAGTTTCTGCGGTACGATGAACAATAAATTTTTGGTACGAAAATAGGGGACATTTTGGTAATTACTCCATACCATACGATACAATTTTTTTTTAAATTAGAACCGTTGGATAAGCATCCAACGGTTATAAACCGTGTGTTGCCAAACAGTAGTAGCAATCAAAGAAACAGATAATACGAGAAGTTGAGAAGTTCTCCTTCTTTATAGGCCGTCTCTCTTGTGAAAAACTCAGAGAGAAAGAGAGAGAAAGAGAGAGATGTAGTGTACACGTCAAATGGGGTGGTTGCACATGTACCACGCTCTTTCTCTTGTTAGATATTACCAGATCCAGTAGCTATACATACACTCATAGTCAATCTATTCATATATTTGCGTGTATGTATATATAATGTTTGCATTTAGCACACAACTTGTAGAATATAGCTTCATTTTTTTTGGTTTATCATGTTTGTGACTATGTTTTTGTGATTCTTGACATGGGGTTTTAGATCTGAGTCCTATACTTTTGTATATACGAGATATGTGATTTTTGTTTTCTTTTTTTGGCATGTATTGTTCAATTAGTAGTGATTCTTTTTTTCCTTTATGGTTGTGAACTTTTTTTCTCTTCATGGTTGGTATGAGAACTCTTTTGTAAGATTGAAATGGTCTCTCTCTCTCTCTCTCTCTCTCTCTCTCTCTCTCTCTCTCTCTCTCTCTCTCTCTCTCTCTCTCTCTCTCCCCCTCTCCCTCTCCCTCTCACAGATGCAGTGTAAGTAGTCTATTAAAAGATTGATTTGATTTGTTTGTTTAGTCACGTATATATGACAAGTCTTTAAGATTAGATTGATAAATACGTGATTCAACCCTTACGCTTTTTTGTCTATTGTTAGATTTTCTTGTAAAGATTGAATATTTAAGCTTTGATGTCGTTTTAGGTTGGTATTAGACTGGTGGAGGGTCACTGGAGACAGCGGTTTATCGATCTATTCTCTGAGCTGATGATCCTTTTATTTTATTCAGGACAGGAATTGATCGATAAACCTCTGCATCCAGCGCTCATCCCTGCTCTCTTTTTATGCTTATCTGTATTTTTGTATAGCTATTGCCATATAGAAATGTTTTCATCAAGACATATGATAAATGTTTTTACTTGAATTTGATTCTATTTTAATCTACTATTGCACGATATGATTAGTTTACTTTGAAATTTGAATCTATTGTGTTTTAACCTTTTGCTGATTGAGTATTTTGTATTTAATGTGAAATATTGTCGCTGAATTATTGCATCTACAAGTTTACATTCATCTTGCAAGTAATTCTACCAGTTTATATTCATCTTGCCAAGGAATAATGATACTGGTAATTCCTTTGTTCTTTTATAGCATGATTTTGTTAGATGTTTATAAAAACTGCATTATATGATCTAGAAGATAGAAAATGTCAAAGAGCCCATGAAAGTTTTTCCCAAAGAATCCGTCAAGTATTTAGGTGATTCAAGTTGATTTGTATGATCTATAAAGCAGATGCAGGCAGTTTATGAATTATGTCTGATAAGTTTCTAGTTTAGGGGAGTAGATACTTCGTTTACATCAAATTAGCTTAAAATCTTCTACAACTTTATAAGCTTGCTACTTTCGTTTAAAACTCTTTTGGTCATTAATTCTACACTTATCGGCATTAGTTGATTAGATACAGTCAAGAATTCAGTTTGCACCATCAAATTCTCGTTAAAAGCATGTAAGACAGAGCATTTTACGAATGGAAGATCTCGAGGTCGACTTAGGAGGATATGATGTAGGTACAGTTGCTCACGATATCTACTAGAGTAAACTTCATTGAGGTTACAATATCAGACCTTATTGTACCACTTGTAATCATGACATAGCTGAGAATATTTCATTATTCTCTTTGATCTTCAAATGCCTCAGTGATAGTGACGGCCATTTTCTCGTGACAATGATAACCATTTTTAACAGTAGTGATGGCCATTTTGTAAAACACATTCTGTGCTACCACTTATCATAGTCTTTTGTGACATGTACAAGTTGTTTTATTGAATCAGACTACATTGCTAAAAGATTCGCAAGATTAGTGGCCTTCATTTTGCAGATCCCATATTTTGTTTTGCATTATTAGTCTAAAAAACCCACACAAATTGTATTATAACCTTATTCCTATCAATCATATATGTTTCCAACAATATCCTTTCGATTTCCTTCAGTTTTTAGTACTTGATGAACACTAATTTAAAGTTTTTCAGTATTACATTGTTTTCTTTCCTTTCATTTGCTTTCAAGTTTTGTCCCCAAATAAAAATCAGGGGCAAGGTGTAAACTTTCTGTCCTATTTTTTTTTTTATTTTTGTGCATGCTCAAGGTTCAAGAACTTGGAAGGCAGAGCCATCGAGCAGATATATCTCAATCTCATAGTGCTGGTGAAAAAAGCCGGTCCACATTTCACCTGAGAAATGGAGAGTTCTTTGCTTGAAAAAGGGAGAGTTAAAGCTTTAAGAAAAGAAAAAAAGAAAGGGAGAGCTGAGAGAGAAAAAGGCGGAAACTTTTGAAGGTGGTGGCAAATTAACCGCTTTTGGTGAATAAAAGAGAGATGAATATAATGGGGGAGTTTACCAAATAGGAGAGAATACCTCTGTTAGTGTTTTGCTCTACTGATGTGAGTTCTTTAGAATCTTGGAATCGAATTATACAAAGTTAAAGATGAAAGATGTGAATGGAATCTAGTCAAGAAGAAATGATTCTCCGTGCATTTATGCATAGTTGCACTCGCTACAATTTGTACTAATAAGTGCAGGGTACATGTCTGTGCATTGAATTTTTTTTTTTTTTTTGTGATCGAAGATTAGGTTTTCTTAGTAGCAGCGGGAAGTATGTGTAATTTTATCTTTATGATCAGATGATGGTGTTTTTTTTCAGTAGTAGCTGAAAGTTTGTGTATATTTGAGCTTCTCAATTCCATATTGCATTATACAAGAAAATGAAATACACATAGAATGTTCCTGTTGGGTTGTAAAGTAGAGTGTTTCTATCATATAAAGTAGAGCATATCGATTCAATTGTTTACTTGTATTCTTATTCTGGGTTGGTTTCCCAGCAACACTGTAGGAAGAGAACTGACCACTTGTGTGTTTAAGATTCCTGGGTATTTGTCACATTTTTATATGCTCCCAAAACACAGGAAGTGAAAGGAGGGATTCTTGCAGTGCCAATCACATCACCTCTTTTAAGGATTTCAAATGGCATTCATGTTTTTCATAAGAAAATTCTTCAAACATTGGTTTTTTAGTAAGATTTGTCCTTTTCCTTTGAAGTACTCCCTCCGTTTCAATTTGTGTGTCCTGTTTTGACTTTGGACACTGTTTATTATAAATGATTGACTACTAATTTACCCATAATCTATAAGACTAAATATAGTCATGAGTGATTTTGTTGGATTCGTATTTATGAGTACTTTAATACAGTGAAGTTTTTATATTTAATACTAATACGAAATTGAAGATATTAACGATTAAAAATGTGTGTTGGCAAACGTGTCCAGAGGAAACAGGACACACAAATTGAAACGGAGGGAGTACTTCATTTGCAAAAAACAATGGATCGAAATTAAAAACTTGTCCAAAAACACATCCAACTTTGATTTTTGCTTTTATAATTTAGCTAATGAATGGAATGGATTTTATGGAAGTATTATATTTCCCCAATTTTAATAGACTGTCTTTTTTTAAAAAACTTTCTTTTCCTGTATAAAAATTTAATATCTAAATTTTTGTTCATAAAGAATGATTTATAAAATTTAATGGAACAATATCTTCTATGTGTCATAATTAATGCACATAATTAATGAATTGGAGGAATATATGATAAAAGGCATTGAAAATAGAAACTTTTATTCACTTTTAAATAGTGTGTTCTGTTTTTTCACAAAATTAAAGAATAATATTATTGTGAATCATGTGATTTAATGGGTTCGACTCTCGCTCATCCCGAGAATTATTATAACAGATATTCACTTGTAAGGCTATAAGTCAATATATTCAAAAAAGAAAAAAAAAACTTGTATTCGAATTTCAGTTGGGGATTCGGGGGAAATACACATTTGGACGTGATTGGCTAATTATGACATTTGAGCTCTGTTATTGAAATCGGCCGATTTCTGAAAAATTACCGATAAATCGACTAAAAATCGGTCAAAAATTTGAAACCGATTCGGTCGATTTTGCAAAGATCGCCGATAAATTGCCGATTTTTTAACCAAATCACCCAATAAATCGTAAATCGGTATTTCAACCGAATAGTTCTGATTTCCGAAATCTACAACACTGCATTTTAGGAAGTGAATACCATACCAACCCTTGTCAATTTGGTATTGTTACCGTAATATTGTTCATATTTTGATAAGATTTTTACTGTAAAAACTAATTACAAAAATATTATCCTATCCACCAATAAAGATGTGTTGTATTATTTTATTATTTTGGCAAGTTATCTTCTTCACGTTCAGAAATCTGTTTATTATGTGAGTAAGGTGTTGCATAGCCCGAAGGTCAGTGGAAGATTGATTAAGTGGGCAATCGAACTTGGAGAATTTGACATCGCATATAAGCCTCGAACAGCCATCAAGGCTCAGGCACTGGCTGACTTCGTGGTTGAATGTACCATTGGCAACCAAGAAGTCGGGGGGGCAGGAGATAGTGACCACCCCTGGAAGAGAGAATAAAGATGAAGAGCTTGTACCTGATCAGAGGGAATATTGGGTGCTCTATTTTGATGGAGCATCAAAAACAAAATTTAGTGGTGCAGGTTTAGTCTTGCAAAGCCCCGATGGGTTCACAGTTGAGTATGCTTTGAAGTTGGACTTTCCAATAACCAACAACGAAGCTGAGTACAAAGCCTTGATAGCCGGGTTGGGCTTGGCCAGAATCATGAGGGTCAAGAATCTCAAAGTTTGTGGAGATTCAAGACTAGTGGTATCGCAAGTGAATGGTGAATTTGAAGCCAAGGATGAAACTATGGCGAAGTATTTAAGAATTGTCAAAGCTGTTATGACTCAGTTTGATGAGTGCTACGTGAAGCACATTCCTAGAGAAGAGAACATTAAGGCTGATGCCCTGTCTAAGTTTGCTTCTTCTGAGATCGAGAATTATGCAGGGAGTGTCTACTTTCAGGTCTTGAAGGCCCCAACCATCAACTCTAAGTTGGTGGCACCAATTGATATAGGAGGCTGCTGGATAGATCCTATCAAAGCTCACCTAGAAACCGGATGGCTCCCTGACAATGCCTTGGAGGCACAGAAACTGTCAGTAAGAGCATTGAGATATGCCTTAATCGAAGGCATCCTTTACAAAAGATCGTTTGTCATCTCATATTTGAGGTGGTTGAGACCCCAAGAGGCAAGAGAAGCATTAGAGGAAGTTCATGAAGGGATCTGTGGGCAACACTTGGGGGGCAGAGCCCTAGCTCAGAAGATCACTCGACTAGGATTCTACTGGCCAGAGATGTTGGCCGATGCACAGAATTATGTCAAGCGGTGCGATAGATGTCAGAAGCACGCTCCGATTGTAAGGCAGCCTCCTGAGATGTTAACCTCGATTAATTCTCCTATTCCGTTTGCAATGTAGGGAATGGATATACTTGGTCCCTTTCCCGTGGCATCTGCACAAAGAAAGTTTCTGATAGTGGCCATCGACTACTTCACCAAGTGGATTGAGGCTAAACCTCTAGCCAATATAACCAGCAATCAAGTTACCCAGTTCTTTTGGGAGAACATCATTTGCAGATACGGAATCCCACGAATTCTTGTGACGGATAACGGAACGCAGTTCAACAATCAAGAGTTTAAGAAGTACTGCCAGGAAAATGCAATTGAGCTTCGTTTCACTTCGGTAGCACATCCGCAAGCAGAGGTTGCCAATCGAATTATCCTGGATGGACTGAAGAAGAGGGTTGAACGCTCAAGGAACACTTGGGTGGATGAGTTACTGTCTATACTCTGGGCATATCGCACCACCTGTAAGGTGACAACTGGAGCAACCCCGTTTTTGCTGGTTTACGGAGCCGAGGCAGTTGTGCCATTGAAAATTATTCATGCATCACCTCAAATTGAGGTATACAAACAAGAGACAAATGAAGAAGGCATGAGGCTTGCCCTAGACCTAATTGATGAGGTTAGGGATGAAGCAAATGCCCAGAATGCAGAGCATCAGAAGAGAGCATCCTTCCACTACAACTGAAGGGTTAAGGAGAGGTTCTTTCGACAAGGCGACCTGGTTCTAAGGAAGATAGAGGCTTCTGGAGTTGGTCAAAAGGGAAAGCTAGCCCCTAACTGGGAAGGGCCGTATCAAGTCAAGAAGACAATAGGAAGAGGATCCTACAAGCTGGAAACCTTGGATGGAAGCGAGGTGCCCCGCACTTGGCACGCTGCGAACCTGAAGGGTTATTATGTTTAAGCTATTCTTGTAAAGACTTAGCTTTTTATATATCTATTAGGAAAAGTTGCTATCTATGTAAGGGTTGAACCCGTTTTGAATTATTAATGCAAGTTTGTTTACCATTCTATGATCCTATGATTTTATTTATGTGCCAAGCACCTGTTGAGTGTAAGTCTAGAAAGACCAAGTACCAAAAATAACGAACATACGAGTAAAGGAAAACAACTGCATAGATAAGATGCCCTGAAGGGCCAAGGTTTAAGTTACAGACATATCAAATAAAAGTCTAAGTCCATGAAGGACCCCGAATGAAAATAAACACAGCCACAAGCGGCTAACAAGGCCATGCAAGGCCACTTACTCCTGTAGAGCTTCTTCAGAACTCTCTTCCTTGGTAGAACCCTCCTCGTCCGAATCATCATCAGAGCCGCTATCATCTTCGGCTGCCACTGCTTTCGGCTGTGCCCCAGCCCTTTCGGCCTCTTCCCCTCCTTCTCCCTCTTCTTCTTCTTCGGAGGAGCTGGAAGAAAGGCTTACTTCCATTTGAAGCCTCCTACTGCCCAGGATTGGCTGACGAATCGTCCCATCCTTCCTTGCTGTCATGGGCTTCTTTCCACGAGAGCCCAAAGAGCTTGAGTCTTGGCTAGCATCTTGGGCGCCCCTCTTGAGCCAGAACCAGAATGACGACGGCTTCCCCTAGAGCCAGAACCCGATGCTTGGGCCACTGTGTTGACTCCCAAGCCTGAAGCAACATGACCATAAGGGCTTGGGAAGTCCAGGGTTAACTACGGATGGATGCCTCTTGCTCACAGCATTGACAGCCCTGTCCCAGCCGATAGACATGATACTCGGGCGTACTTCGTCATCATGCTTATCTATAAGCTGAAAAAAGTCCTCAGACTCCTGGTGAGCCTTCACCACTAATTTGTAATCAGCCACCTTCTTCCTGTATAAGGAGTCATATTGCCTCTGTAAAGAATGTGCCTCAGCTTCAGCACGGATGGTCCTGGACTCTAAGTCCTGACATTTCTCGTCAAATATTGCATTTTCCTTTCTTAAGGCCACATTTTCGTCTCGATATGCTCGGCCTTGACGAGTGCTGGCCTGGAAGTAGGCGTTGGCCTGGAACAAAGAGTTAGTGAGATATTTATAATGACAAGTCATATGAAGACACTACATCTAAGATAGAGAGTGTGGAACCTGATATAGGGCTTGGGCTCCTAGAGTCTCCGCCACGTCAATTTTATCCCCGGCAGTCACTGTCAAAAGATCGGAGGGAGTGATGCTAAACTTAGACCAATCCAAGGCCGACTGAGTCTTGTTCGCAAATACCCCAACCAGGGATGAAAGGGGATTTGACTTTCCCGTCAGCATTCCGGGATCTTTTTGAAGAACATCCCGACAGGAACTGTGGAATTTTCTGGCCAGGGGGTGCAGCAGCCACCTCGGCTTTCTTGATCATCCTTCTAGTAACCTTCGGCTGGTTCTCGGGATGGCTGTCTATTTCTTCAGCAGTTGAAATTACAACAGAAAAGATATTTGGATAAGAACAAACAGAGTTCATAATATGCAATAAAAAATTACCCCCAATAGAATATAAGCTAAGGCCAGCTTCCACAAGTCTCTTCTCATTCAAGAAAATTTTGTAATGAGTTCGACCATCATCCGCAATTAATCTATCTCGGTCAAGTAGCTCTTCTGGGCTGAGATCACACACGAAGTGCAGACTGTCTTTCACTTCTCCGAACTTCGATACAAAGAAATGGCCCCAGTTGCCACCACTCCATTTCAGAATCACGAACTCATTTCCCCAAGAATGATGGGAATCTGGGAAGGAGAAGGCATTCACAATATGAGGAACATTGGTTCTGTGTTGGATACTGATCCATCCTTTTTTAGAGTCAGAAGAATTCTTTATCGCAAATATGCTTCGAAACATTGTGGTGGTCGGATAAATATTTAGATCCCGGCACCTTAACATGAAAATAAGAATAGCACGCCATGCATCAGGATATAGCTGGCAGGGATGAACCTGGATCTCCGCTAGAAGCCTGATAATGAATGGATCAACTGGAAATCTCAAACCTGCTTCAAGGGCACCCTTGAAAACACATATCTTCTCAGGATACCAATTACAGGTTCTTTCACCTAAGCCAGGAAGGCGGACCTTGACCGAGTCCGGGAAGCCATACGTCTCTCTAATTTTTTCTACATCATGCTCGTTTAACTTACACGGACTATGGTACGAGTCTAGTCCGGAACTGTCAGGGAATGCATCCCTCATAGTATTCAACAATTTTAATAAAGAATGAAATCGACGATGAATATAGGAGGGAGGTTGCAATCTAGTTTTACCTCGAAGAGTTCTTGCCATGGTCCTCTTGGACATCGCCTCGGACATAGAGAATGATGGGGCAGGTGCCCGGTTGCCGTCTGACATCTTGAACTCGAACTTGGAACTTGAAACTAGAACTTGGAAACCTTAGAGATGGAAGAGCTTTTATAGAGAATTTTAGAAGTGAAGGAGTGAAATGAAATGAAAACTACTCCATCTCTTTTATAGGAAAGTGACGACCTGTAACAGCAGGTCGAAAGATAGCCCGGTTCATGTTTGCATGTCATCTATCGTTTATGAGCCAAAAAAGATGAAATTCATCCGATATATATGGAAAGAATCGTAACAAATTTACACGATTCTGAAGAAAAGAAGCATTTAGGCGAGTATGTTGCGCCAGGCTATGCTTGAACATTTAACTGAGCATTAAGAGTTAGTTACATTTAAGGAAGATAGATTGCAAGAGATTAACTTCACTAATCAAAAGACTAATTATGCTTCGAAAAGTGATACTCAACAGCCAACAATCAAGGTCATGATTCAAGAACGAGAATTCAGATATTGCGAAAAAGCTCCGAGAGGCACGACAAGGCGCCCGAGGAAAGACCAGGACCTCCTGTCAGCCGACCAGCTACCCGAGGAGGGGTCTGGCCGACCTCTTGGCAGCCTCAGCCGACCAGGAGCACCTGGCAGAAGACCAGGTTCTCCTGTCAGCCGACCAGCTGCCCGAGGAGGGGTCTGGCCGACCTCTTGGCAGCCTCAGCCGACCAGGAGTACCTGGCACAAGACCAGTACCTCCTGGCAGCCGACCAGCTGCCCGAAGAGGGGTCTGGCCGACCTCCTGGCACCTCCCGTCAGCTCGTTGGCCCGGTTGATGGTTCTGGTGAAGGCTTTTTACTTTCCAAAACGAACGTCAACCTTCAAATATTCCTAAAACTTATAGCCGTTTAGCATCGATTAGCACCGTGTAAGTGCCGCCTTATGCCATTTAACGTCGTTTAACATAGATTAAACGTCGTTTACGCGTCGATCATTGCCGTTTGAGTCAACACGGAGCCCCCGTCAGCCAATCAGCCGTCAAGGAGCACTGGCAGCCGACCAGGACCTCCTTGCAGCCGACCAGGTGCCATGGAAGGGGTCAGGCCGACCAGGAGCACCTGTCAGCCGACCAGGTGCACCTATCAGCCGAACAAGAGCACCTGGCAGCCGACCAGGAGCACCTGGCAGCCGACCAGGACCTCTTGGAAGCCGACCAGCTGACCAGGGGGTGGCTGCAACAATCCCGGGTCTCCTTTCGGCCGATCATTTAAGCACCGATTAGTGTCGATTAGCACCGATTAGTGTCGATTAGCACCGATTAATGTCGATTAGCACCGATTAGTGTCATTTAAGCACAGTTTAGTGCTTTTTAGCGCTGTTTAGTGCCGTTTAGTGCCAATTAGCGCTGTTTAGAGCCGATCAACACCGTTTATCGTCGTTTTATGTCGTTTAATGCCGTTTAACATCGTTTGAACGTTGTTAAGGCTAATTAGTGCCAAGTAGCATTTACTTAACATTGTCGTAAACGCGTCGGTCGCTCCACGCTTTACATCAAGACAATACTAGTGAAACACTAGTGTATAAAGATGGACCCTGACCCGAGTCTCGAATAAGGCCGTTATAACTTCAAGGAAAACCTGATCAGTTTTCCTAGAAGTTGGGGGGCAAATGATATGGGCTAAAAGTAAGCCCTAAAGACACATTTAATGTTGCATTAATTAGACCCAGCATGGTCCAAACGTGGGGGGCCATTAGTGGGGACCAAACCAATAATTTCAATATTAATTTCGTAATTAATATTAAGGGATATAAACAGCTCAGCAATAAGAATCAGATAAGGATACTACTCCTACCAGACTTAGCCTCCAAGGCACCCAATTCGATATGGAAATAGACTCCTACAAGGAAGGAGTCTAGAACCTTCCTCAAGGCGGTGGCTTGCCCACCAAGTATCCGAATCCTGCCATAATTCTAAGGCTTCTCAGCCTATATAAAGGGCCTGACCCCTCATTCTCAGAACTACATCTTGGCTTGATTCTCAACACGAGATACGTAGGCACTCTGTGAGGACCGATCAGTCTCGAACACGGAAACAGCCATTAAAGCACGAAGTTCCCGAACCCTAGCATTAAATATAAATTCGTAACTTAGTTTTTATTCCACAACAAACACGGAAAAGTAATTTATATATACTATATACATACAACTTTTGTATAAAAAGAAGTATTGTTAATTTCCAAGATTACTACATTATACGAAGATGGCAAATTTACTTAAAATTTGTGTTTTGGTTCAATTTGATAATATTTTAAAATATTCAGGAACTAATTTTAATATTTGGAATAGGACCCCAAAAAGTTTGAGAGTGAAAAAATAATCTGTATATATTATATACATACAACTTTTGTATAAAAAGAAGTATTGCTAATTTTCATGATCAATACATTATACGAAGATAGCATAAATTTATTATATTTGTGTCTTACAAAATGAAAACTGAGAACTATGCAATTGGATAGTTTTTGCGATATATGGTAGATATAGTGCCAAAAAAAAAATCAAACTATAAAACGTATTGAAAGGAAAAAAGATGTGAAAGGATTTAATCATATAGTAATACTGGCTTCAATAGGTCTAAGTACTAGTACATGTTTCCTATCGAGAGAAACAACAGATGAATGCATGCATAAAACTAGTCTCTTAAGAACTAGATATATACATGTGCATAATAAAATCAAATATATAATTCAGCAAAGAGATTAAAATATAAAAAAATTCTGTGCATGGGAAAGATTTAGAAAACTTACTAAAACTCCCACCGAGCTAAGACATAGCACCAACAAATCGAGCGCGTAGCACCTGTGTCCAGTGTATGCTAGGCTTACCCAGTTGAAACAACGGACATTCTAGTTTGACAACTAGAACGTTCTCCCTAACTCCCTGCCGCTCAATCTGTTGTGGTTGCGCTGCTGGCCGTTGCTGTTCCGGCTGTAGCCAAACCGGAGCACTCCCAGCCCTTGATTCAAATGTTGTGGGTGCTGCACAGGGGAAGCTTGATGTTAAATGGCAATTGTTCTGTCACCAAATCCTTTTGTACAGTAGGACCATGAATCTGGTGCACTGCATAATTCTTGTGCATGGATTAGCTTGGATTCATGGACAGGTGGTTAGTGAATCCTTCAAACTCATTTTGAGCAAACCCAAACTGATTTAGATAAGCTTTAGGGTGATGATAATAATTTTGAGATGGGATTGATATTTGTTGGAGAGACATTTTCTTTTATTTATGTTATTCTTTCCTCTGATCTATTTGGATGTTGTAGGCATTCAACCATTTTGGGTGGCTGTGACGTATTGTGACCTTATGATCTATTCGAACCAGAAGAGATTTTTATGTTTTAATACATCACAGCCTCTCAAAATGGGGGAATGTCCACAACATCCAAATGGATCAGAGGAAAGAATAGGAGAAATACAAGAAAATGTCTTCTCCAATGAATTCAACATCAGTCCCATCTCAAAATTATTACCATCACCATGAAACTTATCTAGATCACTTGGGGTTTTCCCGAAACGAGTTTGTAGGATTCACTAACCACCTGTCCATGAATCCAAGCTATTCCATGCATAAGCACTATGCAGTACACCAGATTCATGGTCCAGCTGCACATAAGAGTTTGATGACAGAATAGTTGCCATGTTATCATCAAGCTCCTCATGTGTAGCACACACAGCACTTGAATCAAGGGTTGGGAGTGCCAATGGTTTGGCTACAGCCGGAACAGCAACGACCATCAGCACAACCACAACAGATTAGGCAACAGGGAGTTGGGGAAGACGTTGTAGTTGTCAAACTAGAACGCCCGTTGTTTGGACAGGGAAGCCTCGCATACACTGGACACATGAGCTACACGCTCGATTTGTTCGTGCGGTTCTGAGCTCGGTGGGAGTTTTGGTAAGTTTTGTATATCCGTCTCATGCACATGAATTTTTAAACCCAAGGATCCAATTATTTTAAAAAGTACTACTCCCATTATGGAACTATATTTAATAATAGAAGCCTTAAAATGCGTGTCATACAGTAAAAAAATTGTACAGAAATGAAAGAGACGCAGAAAATAACAATTAACATAATTAAAACACGTCTATAAAACTATATATCATACATATTCTCATGAAAACATGCATATTTCTAAATTTACTTATCTATTTTTAACAAATCGAGTTAATAAAATATATTTGCCCCACATTAACGGACCAATGACTATTTTAATGTTACAATTATTTTAGTTAGAGTTATAATAAAAGTAATATTTTCAATTGAAACACAGTTCCAAGACCTATTTACCTAGGTCAGTCTATTAATTTGACCAATTTACAGGCTTATATATTTTAAAAATTAATTTAATGATTTTATGTTTTTTAAAAAATTAATTATTTACCTATTTTAAACGTCCCTAATATATATCTCTACTTCTATATTATATTTTTATGATTGGAATATTGAAAGTTTTACCGAACTGTGGGCTTAAAATATGTATATATACCGGCCATTATTTCAAGAAATCTTTTTATATTGAGTTCACGGAGAACCATTGGTAAATAATATATATATATATAAACTTTATAAAAATTTAACACTTAAAACTTAAACAAAAAAATGGATTTTCAATTTATAATATAGAATCATTTTGGAAAATTTTGATTTTATGGTAGAATCTCTTTTGATAATTTCATTAATATTCAATAATTTTCTATAGACAATAAGTTGTGTGAATTCTTTTTTATTTCCTAATTAAAAGTTGTAATTATATTTCATGCAAAATAAGATAATTTTATGCATTTTTTTCATCCAAAAAGATTGACACACTTTCCTTTTTGGGACGTCCCATAACTAATGACCCAACTATACTTACTATTTTTGAACACTACTTTTCACTATTACTTCCACTAACTTTATTCTTTTTTTATTAAACAAATATTATAAACACTATTACACTCACTACTTTAATCTCACTATCTCAAATATATTATCCACTTTACCCACTTTAATCTAACTTTACTCATTTTTAACAAGTCAACTGTAGCTTTCTTAATCTCCGTGACACTTTACTCATTTTAACAAGTCAACTATAGCTTTCTTAATCTCCGTGACACTTTACTCATTTTTAACAATTCAACTGTAGCTTTCTTAATCTCCGTGAAAATCAAACCAGCTCAATTTATGGGACGGAGGTAGTATATGTGAACAAATTTTTTTACAAAAATCTATTCTTCTATAGTGGAAGACCCTAACTAAGCAATACCATCGAGGCTCCTACATCAATTTCACATGGCACAATCATAAGCCATCATCGCTTTTCAATTCAACAACATCGTGCTACCATTACTATTGCGAGCCTAATTTTCCATTCAAGCTTCTTACTCATATTTTGATACTCTTGGACCCATTATACATATCTATACATATTTATATACTTGCACTTACATATAATTAGACATATCTATATCAGTAAAACTTCGTTAAACTAATACTAGATATCACAATAAATTAATATTTTAATTTTTATGAATTTTTTGTCCCAACATAATTGCGGAATATAATATCAATCTCGATTAATTAATAACCTCTATAAATAATAAAATTCGTTGGTACCAAGAATATTAATTTATAGAGATTTTACGGCATAAACACATCTCAATTATCAACTTATTTTAATGAATCAAATTATATTTTATTTTATTCATAATTATAGTTATTATTATATTATAATTACTAATATTATATTAAATATAACTTTTTTTTGTATTGTTCTTATTAATATTATTATTATTATTACTACTACTACTATTATTGCTAAAGCGGAAACATTAAAAATTTGATAGTTAGTGGACACAATACTCAAATTTTAGTACGACTACTTGGACTTTGATAATTAGTAATTGGGTCCAATAACACTTTTACTTTATTAGAACCAAACTAATATATATATATATATATATATATATAGATATAGATATATAATAGAGAAAAGTTTCATGCAATATATGTAAATTATGGCTATTTATTTTAAAACTTATTACATAGGTTTAAATATTAAAATATATTTTAACAGACCAAATTATCTTACAGACTATTCTAGTACAAATTTGAATTTTAAAATGCGTAATTATTATACAAAAGTATTCAAACTAAAGCACATATAACTACATTATGTCAAACATATCACTAAGATGTACTTATATTAAAAAAATAAATAAGGTAGTCTAATTTTATTTTAAAGAATTTGCGTAAATAAAATATTTAAAAAAAAATATAAATTAATAAATATTAAAAGTAACTCATGCATATCACGGGATTTAAACAAGAATATTTATTGAAATATAAAACTATATTCCATGCATTTTTATGTCAAAATGATTAAAATTAAAATTATGGTAAAAAATTGGTCAAATTACTGTTTAATCAAAATCAACCTTTAAATAGATAAAGAGAAAATATATGTTGGTAGAGCATTACAATCATTCCTCAGTATTTACTTTCATGTTTTTGATAAGATTATATGTTACTCACGAAATGTAATATCATGAACAAATGTTTAATACCGTAACAAATGCAACAAATACGTCACCTCTATTATATATATGTAAAAAAGCGTATCATCATTATATCGGTAATAACCACTATTTACAATTTACATTTCATTTTAGCAAATCAATACAAACTTACGAGATGTAAAACAAATGTTTAACACGATGAACAATGCAACAAACATTTCACTCCTTACATCATCACTGCTACAACCATTATTTATATTTTACAATTCACTTTAGCATATCAATACAAGTTATTCTGGCTCGCAGAGCCAAATTTATTTTCAAATCTAAAGAACTTGCACAAATCATCAAATTATCAACATTGCAACTTTGGTCCGCTACAACAAATTAGGTACTATCTAAATGTATTATCACACGGCACACATATGTTCTTATGAATAAATCACATTTGTACAGCTTTAAATATTTATTGATAAATAATCTTCTAAATAACTACTCTCTTGGTAAAATGGAAATACATCATATTCTCGAAAAGGTACGAATTGCAAAATAAATAATTAATATTAAATGAAAAAGTGTTCATTCGAACTACTGAAGACCTTTTGTGAATACAAAAGAAGATATGTGAATATTAAAAGTATCTTACAACCCAATTGTCGTACACATCTACATACCAACATAATATGAAATTCATTTTATGTAACCATTTGTAAATATAAAATTGTAATGATTAAATTGAACAATAATATTCAACAATAAAAGATGCATAAACAAAATTAAAAACAAAAAAAATGGAACTAAACCAAGTCAAAGAACACACCTGGAGGCTGTAGCAAATCAGCATGATTGAAAAGGATACACCTTGAAAAAAACCCAAATCTCTAGACTATTCCCGAAACAGAACTACAATCTAAGAAATATTGTCTCGATATCATGCATTAGCACTTGAAATCAAAATAGATAATGAGAAAAACATACCCCAAGGCCATAGATGAAGATATCATTCATCTCCACCTTGGCTGTAGTAATTAACGATTCCTTATGGCTTGATGCAAATTTGTCAAAACAACATAGCGCATCTTGAAACTTAATTAGTAGAGAATCAACCTAGGACTATATACAAATGAAAGAGAAAATTAGTGATAAACATAAGTTTAATAAAACAATATGAAACTACACAAACTATCAATTATTAATCTACCTACCTCAGTTATGATTTTTATCAAATCTTGACGATAATCTACGATTGTTGTGTTGTAGGCATATGTGGAAGTCGAGTTCTTGACCGGCCACAAGTTCTTCGGAAAAACCTCAATTTCTTTCTAGAAACAAACACACTATTGAGATTGGGTTCAAAACCCTAATTTTTACTAATTTATAAAGTTGGGGGACCATGCCGAGTATTATGCAGCCCATTTTCAAAGTCCAATTCACAAAAATATATACAATGATGAGGCCCAGTGCTAATATTAATATTAATATACATCTTTTATAATAAAAAAAAATTTATATGAAATTTTTTTAAGAAAAGGTAATTTCAAGTAATAGTAGGTTTCATGATATATGTAAACTATATAAAAAAACAAATTATACATTCAAAGTAATTGCTAAAAACTAAACTAATTAATAATTGTAGCTAAGCTTAAATTAAAAAACTTAATTATCTTTCTTTTTAAAAATCTATAATTTTAATTTTTAAAGAATTTTTGTTGACTTTTAATATATAAATTAAACAAAAAAATTCCAATAAAATATTAATAACATGTGTATTAATAAAGTAAAATACTTGTAACTAATAAATTATTATTTTTATTAAAAATAAACAGTTTACAAACCTTTTTCAAGAACTACGTACTAAATATTTGAAAGTTAGATGTATATGATTAAAAAAATGGCTTGATGCAAATCTGTCAAAACAACATAGCGCATCTCAAAACTTAGTAGAGCATTAACCTAAGACCGTCTACAAATGAAAAAGAAAAATAGTGATAAACATAGATTGAATAAAATAATTTCATACTACACACATTATCAATTATTAATCTACCTCGGTTATGATTTTGATCAAATCTTGACGATAATCTATGTTTGTTGTGTTGAAAACGTATTTGGAAGTCGAGTTTTTGATCGGACATAAGATCTCCGAAAAAATCTCAATTTCTTTCTAGAAACAAATACATTCTTGAGATTGGATTCAAAATCCTAATTTTTTACTATTTTGTTAAGTTAGGGGATAAGACCAAGTAATACGTAGCCCATCTTCGAAGCCCAATTCACAGAATACATATACAATGAGGCCCAATGTTTATATTAATATTAATATTAATTTTTTCATTGTAATTTCAAATGAAGTATAAAGTAATTTCAAATAATAGTTGGTTTCATGGATATATATATATATATATATATATATATATATATATATATATATATATATATATATATATATTGTAACACCCTAGTCCCACATCGAGTAGATTTGGGACATTAGTTCAGTATATAAGCAAAAGTACTACTACTAATTGTACCAACAAATCATGATCTTTTGGGGGCCTGTGGTGAGCTTGTGGAATACCCAAGTTGGTTGTAATTAGACCAGTTTTCTTTAGCTTATTTCGGATTCGGAATCGGGACTTGACCAGATTTTTGAAAAAAGACTCGGAATTTGACCCGGGTTGCCACATATGGTATCAGAGCCGATTCTCGAAAGCTTGATTCGTCAAGTTGCCGGAGGTTGAGACACGAAGGCTGGTGGTATTATCCCACAACGGAAAGAGGTCTGGAGGTGGGGACACGAAGCCAGCCGGTATTATCCCACAATGGCTAGAGAGGAATGATCTTGGACTTATGGGCTATCCGTTCAAGCCTGACGAGGACGTCAGGAGTTTAAGTGGGGGAGTTTGTAACACCCCAGTCCCACATCGAGGAGATTTGGGACTTTAGTTCAGTATATAAGCAAAAGTACTACTACTAAGTGCACCAACAAATCATGATCTTTTGGGGGCCTATGGTGGGATTGTGGATTACCCAAGTTGGTTGCATTTGGGCCAGTTTACTTTGGCTTATTTCGGATTCGAAATTGGGACTCGACCCGATTTTTGAAAAAGGCTCGGGATTGACCCGGGTTGTCACATATGGTATCAGAGCTGACTCTCGAAAGCTTGATTCGTCAAGTTGCCAGAGGTGGGGACACGAAGGCTGGTGGTATTATCCCACAATGGACAGAGGTTCGGAGGTGGGGACACAAGCCAGCCGGTATTATCCCACAACGGCTAGAGAGGAATGATCTTGGAGTACCTATGGGATATCCGTTCAGGCCTGATGAGGATGTCAGGAGTTTAAATGGGGGAGTTTGTAACACCCCAGTCCCACATCGAGGAGATTTTGGACTTTATTTCAGTATATAAGCAAATGTACTACTACTAATTGCACCAAAAAATCATGATCTTTTGGGGGCCTGTGGTGGGCTTGTGGACTACCCAAAGTTGGTTGCAATTGGGCCAGTATGCTTTGGCTTATTTCGGATTCGATATCGGGACTCAATCCGATTTTCGAGAAAGACTCAGGATTTGACCCGGGTTGTCACATATGGTATCAGAGCTGACTCTCAAAAACTTGATTCGTCAAGTTGCCGGAGGTTGGGACTCGAAGGCTGGTGGTATTATCCCATAATGGACAGAGGTCCGGAGGTGGGGACACGAAGCCAGCCGGTATTATCCTATAATGGCTAGAGAGGAACGATCTTTGAGTACTTATGGGATATCCGTTCAGGCCTGACGAGGACGTCAGGAGTTTAAGTGGGGGAGTTTGTAACTGGGCCAGTACGCTTTGGCTTATTTCGGATTCGATATCGGGACTCGACCTGATTTTCGAGAAAGACTCGGGATTTGACCCGGGTTGTCACATATATATGTGACAACCCGGGTCAAATTCCGAGCCTTTTTTTGAAAATCGGGTCAAGTCCGGATTCCGAATCCGAAATAAGCCAAAACAAACTAGCCTAATTACAACAAACTTGGGTATTCCACAAGCCCACCACAGGCTCCCAAAAGATCATGATTTGTTGGAGAAATTAGTAGTAGTAATATTGCTTATATACTGAACTAATGTCCCAAATCTACTCTGTGACGCCCCTAGATCCGGGGTCATGGATCCAGGTCATCACGGTCCAATTTCCATTCATTAAAATTCTACTATTGGCAGCTGGAATATAAAGGCATAATAAAACTCTCACAATAGACCCCACACTTTAATATTAACACACACCAGTCATATGCTCAGAGAACAACATCCATAAATGATAGCAGTTAAAGATAAACCATTGTTACAATCCCAGAATACCATCTATTATACCCATATATAAGTATATACTACCTTGAGAACAGGTGTCGATACTCTCTCATAAGGTAGACTTCCCCTTTACCCTCTTCCGGGTTGTACTGCGACGTTTCGGCACCTGATCTAGCTGTTATATAAATAAATAGCAAGAGTGAGCTATAATAGCTCAGCAAGATAAATTTTATAAACTAGCTTCAAAAGAAACATAAATATATCTGTATAATAAACAGAAGACAAATCAATTATTATAAAAAGAATTTATTTTTATTTGATAACTACTCCTTCCAAATATTTTTATACTAAAAGAAATATATAGCGTTCTAATATCAGCTTCTCTTCTAATATAATATCAGTTTTTCTTCTAAAATAAAATATCAGTTTTTCTTCTATAATAATTAAAAACCATTACATCACCTTAGCATAATATTTCAAGATAATATATCATTTGCACATCATCTCTCAATACAATCTTTCCATTTCCCCTTTTATACAACAATTATATAAAAATACTATAAAATCAGTTTCTCTTCTTACTGTAAAAACAATTCCATCATTTCATACCATTTTCCTTTTTCAGAATACAGATCTGAAAACCATTATCAATTCTTTCTTTTAAGTTTTGGGGATATCTGCTAGCGCCAGATACGTAGGACGATGATCAGTCGCCTGACCGTACCTGCTCTCTGTTTACTACTAGTAGAAGGGATGATCCCACCTGGTCATCAACCCTGGAGGAAGGCTACCTGCTACATCCTCCTTCGGCAACTCTTGGGCCGTAATAAATATTGAGTGCTGGACTGTGCCGCACACAGCCTCTTACGCTTGCTGGACTGTGCCTCACACAGCCTCTTACGCTTTCTGTTGCAATCCCCTTCTTTTGTCAAATCATTATTCCATTTATCAAACACCATTCCACATTTTCCATTTTTCCGTTTCCATTTCCATTCACATATATCATTTCCATTTCCATTTATCATCACCTTTAAAAATACATATGTCATAATACTTTGATTATGACTCAGACATCTCCTCTGTATTCAATGAAATCAAATACGCTCTTATATACATAAAATATTCCATCTATTTTAAAAGTATTAAATAATAATCAAATAATATTTATTAAATCACAACTATTTAAAAAGAATATTTTTAACATAATATTATAAACATATAACCCTAGATAACAACTGATACCATTCTCTCATATTCTCTTAATCATAAGGCATGTTCACTTCATGCATAATCATGTCTATACATATCCATCTCATACTCATATCCATATTCATATCCATCTCATACTCATATCCATATTCATATCCATATACATCTTCATATACCTTTCTTTTTAATATCAATACTCAAGGAAGACAATTTCTTCACAATATAGTAATAATAGCATCACATGTATATATATATTCCAAGAAATCAAGTTTCTTTGAAGATAATAATTTTTCCAAGTAGGGATAGAAAAGATCTTGCCTGGATCTCTAAAGCGAGTAGGTGGAATCCTGAGTTCGTCTCCCGCTTCTCTAGGAACGAAAAGGATCACCGTTAGTATATACCCCACTTAATCACTTAATCTCTACACCATAACACCCTTAACTCATATTATACGTTTACCATGGTTTTTATGCACCAAAAGTTTACATGCACTTCATCATTTTTAAACTCGATCTAAGTTTTAGTATATTCCACAATTTCCCTTAATAACCACACTCGACTGTAAAAATTCTCAGAAAATATAGATTTCGAATTTTACTACATGGTCAACTGTAAATGGTCCTCTGACCACCCTACTACACTATCCCAAAATTTCATAATTTCTAAAAATGTCTAAGTATGGTAATTATAACCTCAAAGTTGGCACAATTGCAATTTCCCGGTTTCCGAACGACTTTCACTAAAATCCACTTTTCTCCTAAACCGTTCATCAGATTTTGACGTACTTTATATCAAAACGTTCTATGAACTAATCTCTATCATTTAATGGTCCATTGGTACACTGGACAGTAAGTTATAGTACTAATACAGGGTCCAAAACAGAGCAGTTCCTATCCTAACAAAAATCGGGCATTATAACTGCTGTACTTTCATACTTTCCATATTTTAATTGCTCCAAAACCATCATTCCACACTCAATACAAGCCCAACACGATGTGGTCTACATCCCAACCATGGTTACAAGTTTATATCACAATTTCCATATCAAACTTAAAACACATATCAACAACCATATCATCAAGATTTCATGCTTTATACAACTTAACTTCTAAACTAAGCATAATCAACCATAAACTCATAATTCAAGTTAGGGTCTCAAGTAATATACCTTCCTTGTAGCTTGTATAACACTTAATAATCCTTGGGATATCCTTAAGCAACCATATAACACCTTAAACTAACAAGAAACTTTTTAGGACTCTTTAGGAACTGGTGATTAGTTATACTATGTAATGTCTTAGGATCGCAAGTCACAGTCCTATAAACAATAAAGGAAAGAATCAAATTTCTACAAGATTATAGATCACTTTATACTCTTAAAAGTAAAATAAACAAGATATGTTACAAGCATAAGGTTAAACAAACTAAATATATAAACTACAATCCTACCATCAGTTGCATGCATAAGGTTAAACAAACTAAATAATCATGTTCAAAGCAGCATTACATCATATAATCACAATGGCTATGAGACATGTGCTGATGATAATTAAACAAACTATGTCCATAGCAAGACACCCTCAAATTGTTCAACAATCATATTCTATAAGAGCTGCATACCAGAAACATACAAAATAATTGACAACACAAGAAACATCAGAATATACTCAGCTAAAAAGCCGCAGAAAATAGAAGATATTCACTAATTGTAGAACGGTTATACAGTACACACAAAAGCTTTATCAGTCTGCAAAGGTTTTTATTAGAAAAAACGTAATTAAGTAATTCAATTTACAAGTATTGTAATTTTTCGTGCTGAAAACAGATCAACTGAAAAAAGTTGAACCTTATTTGCATTTGGCACCAGCTTTTGTAGAGTTTTCATCTTCTGATTGATCCTGTCTCTAAGTTTCTGTATATGTATAGAAGAACAGAACTTATTACTTTGCAGTTTATACTTATTAAAATGGTATAAGATCTAAAATATAAACAATCGAAAGTACCCTTTCTGATAGATTATGAACAGCAGCTACTCTGCTTCTTATACTTGAGTCGAAACGTTTCGCCTTTGTTCTCGAGCTCTTCGTCTGGATTTCCCTGTTAAGAACCAAAAGCACACTTTTAGTTCACGAATTAACTCTATATGTTTTTTTAAAGGTGTGATACAGTATCACTTTCTTGAAATATTTCTAACCCTCATCAAAACTTTAGTTACCCAAGAAGGAACCAGATCACACTAGAAAATTCAAAGTAAAAATTTTTGATACTTTATCAAACTAGGTTAAACTATAAACAGCACGACATATTTCTACAATTGCAGAATAACAAGAAATGACCTTATTTAAAAGGAGCAGAATCATGTGTTTATGCTTGCAATTCTCTTTCAGATGCTTCTCTAGGTGATAGCATCGTGTGCCCTGCGGATCCCTAGCATCCAAAACCTGTACATTGCAGCATAAGAATATTGGTTTTTGTGTTTTACCCTCCACACTTTCAGTAATAATGTTGAATAACAATTAGAAAAGCACAAGGCAGATGAGTATATCAATAGTGATTTTTCCACCTTATAAAATCATTGTCATGACAAGCTACGCAAGTTGAAAGAATTGAGCCTGTCTCCAAACTAATCAAAGTAACTAATATATCACATCCTGCTGAATGTAGGAAACATTTCTAGAAAGATGACTTTAAAAAGCAAATCTGAATAACATCTGATGAATCAATCACTTTGTAGAGCTCTCCCCATATCCGCTTACTTTGACCTTTCTCAAACACATTGTGCCGAACCAGATCTCTAAAGCCATCTTCACTTGCTTCGAAGACACTGGAAGGATATTTCTCTTCAAAGGCATCTAAAGATGACACAAAATTGAGATTATTGCCACTACAAATTTACCAATAACGACTCATAGACGGAACCGAACTGATTACGTTAATGACCAAAATAAAATAAATAAAATTACATAGTATATAAACTAAACAAATATAAACATAGTGTATAACAAAGAAGGGAACTCACCGGAGTTGAGAAGTGCCAAAATCACCAATTAATCTGTTCAAAGAAGTGAAATCAATAAAACAAAAAAAAAATTAAATATGAATTTGAAATACCCTTACAAATTAGAGCTCGATTCGTGTTATACCGGTCGACTAGAGCTTGTATAGCCTTACAGAGCTCAAATTAGGGTTGTATGTTTAGCTAGATTCACTTTTCTCAAATTAGGGCTCAAATATGGGGGATTTTTCATCTTGAACAAAATTATTTTATACGGGTGGATAGAGATGTATTTAGAGAGATGGAAGAGAGAGATACAGTGAGAGAGATACAGAGAAAGAGACGAGAGAGAGAGGGAGAGAGAGAGAGAGAGAGAGAGAGAGAGAGAGAGAGAGAGAGAGAGAGAGAGGTGAGCGGGGTGAGAGTAATTAAGGGGGAAATAGAGGAAGGGGAAAGGGGGAAAATATTGGGGAAATAAAATTTTGGCCAAGTATTCAAAATTTTTGGTACAAAAGAGGGGGAACAATTCACCCGTACTCAAAATTTAAACCTACTTTAGACATCTGTTTATTTTGACCGATGTTATAATATGTTAGGCCGAATACACAAATATAATCAAGTTTGTATGAGAGAATAACAATTAACACACGTTTTAAATAATAAAAAACTGTATGGAATTAATAACTCCTCTCTCAGTGATGTAAAATATCACAGAGAGCTGCTTAGGTTACAACGAATTGATAATACATTTTTCGATACCCTTCTAGGGTTAACCTAACTGTATTTATAAAGATATACACCTACAGTACAATCGATAATTGATACTCCTATAAATCAGCTATACAAATGTTATCAATTTTGATAGTTACGCGTCTTCTTAGTCAACACAATGTCTTTGACAGCTATCTAATCTTCAAAGATATTGCTTCCATGATTATCTTCATTTATTCTTCAAAGTCTGATGATGACCAGTAGATGCTTCCTCCTGACAGAGTTTAGCAAACTCTGTCGAGCTTCCATCTGTCAGAGTTTAATTAAACTCTGACCGCTTCCATCTTCCAGTTAAACTATGATGAACCTCTGTAACACTTAAACACTGACATTACTTACATCAATTATATTTAACAATCTCCCCCAACTTGTTCATTAAAATGCACAAGTTAATAATAAATGATGATGTCAAAACAACTAGACAAATACAGTGTTTAATAAATAATCAGAGTTTAAACTTCTACTTAAACAAAATTTACAGAAAACAAGAAATACTTACAGAACTTTATTTACTTAATTTCCTCAACATCTGGTGTTGATCTGAGATAGTCTATAAGCAATCTTCTTTCTGTATTCTCATGTTCTATCTGCATGATCTTCTTAATCTTTTTAAGTTCAGGATCATCTTCACCAGTCTGATAGATTGCAGATCTCAGAGAATATATTTTGTTCTTCCTCATATCATTACCCAGTCTGATAAAATGTGCTTTCTCTGACTCCGGATTAAAATCTAAAATAGTTATACCCAGATCTGTCTTCAGTCGAGCACTATTTTTCTTCATCTCAACGATCTTCCCATGATAATCTCTGTATTTTGGAACATACTCACTTGTGTATCATGTACCACTAATTGCCTTAGCTTTCAACATCTTATTTCTTAGCACATTAGCAGCTTGCTGAGTCCTCTGATTTTTCACTTTGAAAAGATACAGAACATATTCCAATTCTTCCCATAGCTTCAAATCAATGTCATTCTCACCAACTTTATACACAGTCCCATCAGCCATGAAATATAGCAGAAAATCTTTGTTCAAACTCCTTTGATGAATCAACTGTACTGATTCTATTCTGTCCAAACTCTCCTGTGGAACACCTTCTCCTGGAACAGTTAGTGATGAAGGATCTAGTGGACTAGTATTCACTCTAATTTCTCTATGTGAGCCCAAGCCAGATGTATCTCGACTTTGCTTGGACATACAAGCTCTGCCTTGTAGAAAATTAGTACCTCCAGTTTTCAGAGTTTGATCAGGATTAGTTGGTTTTGCAAAAAACATTTGCATCTGAGTAGACAATGGTTTCTGTACAACTTGTGTAGCAACAGAAGTTGTATCCACTTTCTTCGAAACCTTTTCTTCTTCAACAATCTTACCTTTCAGCTTCTATTTAGCATCTTCTGTTGGTTTCCTAGACAAAAGTAAATTCTGATCAGCACCAACATTTTCTTTAATAACAATGCCTTTTTGAACAGGCCTAGGAGCTTTCTCATTCTTGTTTAACTCTCCAGACTTCAAAGCTTTTTGATGTTCTTCTTGTAAATTCTTCTCTTCAGCTTCAATGTCTTCAATTGTAACTCCTTCTTCATTCTCTTCAAGAAACAATCTTGTAGCTAATTCTTCATCTGTCTGTGGATTGTCAGTGAATAACAAGCTCTTGGTCTTTGAAGTACCCAGAACATCAGTATTTATTCCATCAGACTTTGTAGAAGACTTGCCAGATCTCAGACTCATATCTTTACCAGCCTTTGATTTTAATCTCTTTTCTCGGTCATTTGCTCCTCCATCTTCAGCATCATCCTTCTTAGTCAGAGTTTGAGATTGCCTGCATTTGATCTTAGCAACTCTCTCCCCCTTTTTGACATCATCAGGAATCAATATAGATGTGATCAATTCCAATGAGGTAGCAATAGAGTCAATCTTACCAGACAAGGCAATTTGATTCTCTTCCACTTTACTTAGCCTTTTAAACATAGTTTCTTGATCTTTTGAAAAAGTCTGAAACTTCAGTTTATTATCTCTCTGCATAGTCATGTCTCTTTGAACAACTTCAGCTCGCAGATCAGTTATTGCTTGTTGAGAATCATCAAACCTGTTATTAAGAGTCTTGACTTGAACAACAGTGGCTTTCAGACATGAAAGAATCTCTGTATTTGAAATCTTTGTAGCAGTGCTATGCACAAAAGCAGCTGCTCTTCCAGCAGAAAAAATGCAATCTTCTTTATACCAATTCTCCGAAAATTTGGCAAGATATTCTTTTTCAATTTCACGTTGATGTGAAGGTCCAGAAAAATCAGTTATCTTCGCATCAATTTGTACTGGTTGTCTTTGAGAAGAATTAGACTCAGTACTTCCTTCAACTTCAACATCAACTTCAGTATTTGCATTTTCAACTAGATCAGTTTCAGTAATATTCACTGCAGCTTCAACTTTTTCAGCAGGAGTCTCTGCAACTTCAATATCTTCAGCAAAAGTCTTCTCAGTATTCTTTGCAGTTTGCTCTCCATCTTCAACAGACTTTTCAATCGCAAGAACTTCAATCACAGGCTCAGAAATTATAGCCTTGGTTGGTTGATCAATTTCTTCACCTTGTTCAGTAACTTGGTGAGCATCAGAGAATAATGCAGTATGGTCACATTGCTGGTGATAACATACTCTACATATATATATATATATATATATATTTTATTTTAAACAAAATTTGAATGCTCGACATTTTGTAAAAAAAGTTAGGATGATAACAATAAATCAAAAAGTCGTCGATCGTTCTGGTCTTATTTACTGAATTATTCGCGGAGCCTTCATAAGTTACATTCAAAATAAAAATAGAACAAATAGTTTACATGTTTACTAGCATGTATTTTTTGATGAAGAAATACAAGAAAGATCTGGTATATAGGGCCTGTTTGAAAAATCTTATTTTTCAGAAATAATTAAGTTACATATTCTGGAAAAAAAAAAATTAGAAAATGTGTACTTATTTCTGAAATAATTAACTTATTTTTGCAAGATAATGAATATTAAACTCCTCATACACATTTTTCTCTAAATAAAGTATATAAAAACAAAAAATTTTCCGAAATAAATAAATTATAAGTTCATCTTAACATTTGCCGAACGGGCACCTAATACTACTAAATGAGTAACTGAAAAGATTCCGGTCAACGAAAAGGCCACACCCACACCACACACGATCAAATTATATGATCTAGAAAATAGAAAATGTCAAAGACCCCGTGGAAGTTTTTCCCAAAGAATCGATCAAGTATTTAGGTGATTCAAGTTGATTTGTATGATCTATAAAGCAGATGCAGGTAGTTTATGAATTATGTCTGATAAGTTTCTAGTTTAGGGGAGTAGATACTTCGTTTACATCAAATTAGCTTAAAATCTTCTCTACAACTTTATAAGCTTGCTACTTTCGTTTAAAACTCTTTTGGTCATTAATTCTACACTTATCGGCATTAGTTGATTAGATACAGTCAAAAATTCAGTTTGCACCATCAAAATCTCGTTAAAAGCATGTAAGACAGAGCATTTTACGAATGTAAGATCTCAAGGTCGACTTAGGAGTACATGATGTAGGTACAGTTGCTCACGTTATCTACTAGGTAAACTAGAGTAAACTTCATTGAGGTTACAATATCAGACCTTATTGTGTAACTTGTAATCATGACATAGCTGAGAATATTTCATTATTCTCTTTGATCTTCAAATGCCTCAGTGATAATGATGGCCATTTTCTCGTGACAATGATAACCATTTTTAACAGTAGTGATGGCCATTTTGTAAAACACATTCTATGCTACCACTTATCTAATGAACTATATAGTATTACACCTGAAATGAAGCACAATATTAGAATGGCATACAACCAAACAGTCCCTTAACTTTGTAACTGATTCTGTTATGTAGCTAATTGGTCAATCAGTTTGACTTTAGACTTGTATATATACTAAAGGATATTGTAATCATTTGTTAATCAAGTCGGTAAATAAATTGTAATTTTCTCTTATCTTCGTCTCTACATTTCTCTACAATTCTCTGTATATTTCTACAATCAATCTACTCTTTATGGTATCAATGCCTACGATATGGTGCTTCTTCATCGTTTCCGCATAACAGATTCATGATTTCACAGTCAAATCTGTAAGTTTACATTCTTTCAACGCGTTTTCTTGAAGAAATCTGGTATATTCATGTGATAAAGATAGATATTGTGATGTTTTTGTTATTCTTGAGCAAGAAATGTATTGATTTTGAGAGTTTCCTGATGAAATCGTAACAGAGATTGAGATTGTATGTATAGATCGAGATTGTGTGTATAGATTTTTGATTACATTGCGATTGATTCTTGATTGAGTTTTCTGGAGAATCTATTGATTGATTAGGTCAAAATCATCTGAAAATGAGGAATTCTTATGTTAATGTTGTAACGAACACGAATACTTCACATACAAATACATCTATACCTTCTGATTCGGTTAATGTAGAAGAAATTGAGGCTACGGTTACAGATGCTTCGATTACCTCCAATTTACATTCGTTATATCTCCAGAACATTGATCATCCTGGATTGATTCTTATTTCTAAGAAGTTGACAGGATCTGATAATTTTGTTCCTTGGAAGAGATATTTAACTATAGCGTTATCTGCTAAAAATAAACTAGGAATTGTAGATGGATCTGTTCCTAGGCCTGATGAATGTTCACCATTAAGATCTCAATGGGATAGGGTGAATGATATGGTGATCAGTTGGATTTTGAATACGGTTTCTGAAGAAATCAGTAATGGAATGGATTTTGTTCACTCTGCTAAAGCAGTTTGGGATGAACTCACTGATCAGTTTTCGAGCGTTAATGGCCACAGAGTATATCATATTCTGAAGGATATTCATGCTTTGGAGCAAGGTGAAATGTCTGTTGAGTTGTATTTTCATAAGCTAAAGAATCTTTGGGATGAATACAGTGCTTTGGAACCTATTTTTCAATGTAAATGCAAGTGTACCTGTGATGCTCACAAGCTTCAAGAGGAGAGAGAGCAGAGAAAGAAATTGTTGCAGTTTCTTATGGGGCTTAATGAGAGTTATACCTCAGCTAGAAGTCAAATTTTAATGATGAACCCTTTGCCAACAACTTCACATGCTTTTTCTTTATTGAAACAAGAAGAAAGACATAGACACACTGGTAGTGTCACTGCTGGTTCTTTTGCTGCTGCAACAAAGTTTGGCACTAATTCTGGTTCTAGTTCTAATTCTAGTGTCATGTCATCTAATACTACTGGAGGTACAAGTGGTTTCAAAAGACAAAATCTCAAGTGTGCTTATTGCCACAAAGAAGGACATACTAAGGATACTTGTTTTAAGCTGGTTGGTTACCCATCTAGAGAAAGGGGTAGAGGAAAATTTGGAAATCAAACTTCTTGTTTAAGATCTCATGCTATGCAAGTTACAACTGCACCTGGTAACACAAATAATTCTAATTCCAATGTGAGTGTGGCTAATGTATCTGGTGGTGCTTCTCAACAGACTACTATGGAGCAGATTCAACAACAAGTTAATCAATTAATGTTGATGATGTCAAAAGGATCAAGCCAGCATAATACACCAGAGGATCACATTCAGATTGCAGGTTTGGCTTATTCTATGATGTCTTACATTCCACAAAAATTGCATACTATTTGGATAATAGACACTAGGGCTTCTAATCACATGTGTTGTGATATTAAGTTCATGACAAACATTAATACTGTTTCTCAACCTTTTCATGTTGCCTTGCCTAATAGTCAAACAATTTTGGTCACTCAACTAGGCATTGTTCAGTTAACTCCTGACATTATCTTGCATAATGTCTTACTAATACCTGAATTCAATTGCAATTTGTTGTCTATTAGCAAATTGACTCAAGATTCTCATTGTACTGTCAGTTTTATTGCTAATCAATGTTTGTTTCAGGACCAGAACCAGGTGAAAACTCTGGCAGCTGGTACTGAACAAGGGGGTCTTTACTACTTGGTCACACCTTCTGCTTCATATTCTGTTCACAACAGCAATCTTCTTTCAAGTCCAGTTTTCAACTCTTTTGCTGTTTCTTCAGTTGTAAATAGTAATACTGTTTCTTCTGCTATTTCTATTGTTTCCGAAGCTAAGCTTTGGAATTTAAGATTGGGCCATGCCCCTGAAAATGTTTTAAAGCATATTCCTTGTATTGCCAAACTATCAACTCAAAAGGACATTGTTTGTCCTGTTTGTCCTTGTGCTAAACAATCTATGTTTCCTTTTCCTAAACATAATGATTCTTATGCTACTGAAATTTTTTCTTTATTACACATGGATGTCTGGGGTCCATATCACATTCCATCTACTTCAGGCTGCAAATATTTTCTTACTTTGGTAGATGATCATAGTAGAGCCACCTGGACTATTTTAATGACTACTAAACAAGAAGTTTTTAGTCATTTTAAGGCTTTTTTGTTCTATGTTTCTAATCATTTTCATACCACTATTAAGACAGTAAGGTCTGATAATGGTAGTGAATTCATTAATCATAATTTCAAAGATCTCTTGGCTCAACATGGTATTTTGCATCAAACATCTTGCATTTACAAACCTCAACAAAATGCAAGGGTAGAACGAAAACATAGACATTTACTTGAAATAGCAAGAGCTTTGAGATTTCAGTCAGCCTTACCTTGCAAATTCTGGGGAGAGTGTTTGCTTACTGCCACACATATCATAAAAAAATTACCTTCAAAAATTCTTCATAATAAAACACCTCATGAAATTCTCTACAATTCTAAGCCTGATTATTCTGTTTTGAAAGCTTTTGGTTGTTTAGCTTATGCATCAGTTCATTCGAATGATAAGTTTGCTTCAAGGGCTATTTCTTATGTATTTTTGGGATATCCTCATTTGCAAAAGGGTTATAAGTTGTTGAGGCTGGATAATCATAGTATTTTTGTTAGTAGACATGTTCGTTTTGTGGAAACAATTTTTCCTTATCATCAACACAAATCTTCTTCTGAAAAGAATACCAATACCACTGTTGGGGATTCTTATCAATTCCTTAATTGGTTAAACCAATTTCATTTGGATAATCCAGTTCATGATGATCATTATATTTCAGAATATTCACAGATACAGAATTCTTCAGAATCTGATTTCCTGAATATACTGAAACTTCTCATAATCATAATATCTTTAGTCCTTCACAGTCATCTTCTGATTTCTTGAAGAACAATGACTCTTCTCATGATATCATTAGACCAGAATCTTCTACCATTGTTCCACAATCATCTTTACCCACACTTAGGCATTCTACTAGAATTAAAGAAAAGCCAACCTGGTGGTCAGACTATCATGTTTCTTCTCATATAGCAAAAGGTGTTGATTTTCCAATTAGTCCTTTGGTTACACAGGGTACTTCTATTTTTGATCCCATAGAACAAGTTTTTATGGTAAATTCTTTGACAGAACCCAATTATTACAATCAAGTTGTTAAAGATCCACTTTGGGTTGAAGCCATGGAGAAGGAATTAACAGCTTTAAAATCCAATAATACCTGGACCTTAGTTCCTTTGCCTGATGGGAAGAAAACTGTGGGATGTAAATGGGTTTATAGCATTAAAACTCTTGCAAATGGTCAAACAGATAAGTATAAGTCCAGATTAGTAGCAA
Source organism: Saposhnikovia divaricata (assembly GCA_036435485.1). Taxonomy (NCBI): domain Eukaryota; kingdom Viridiplantae; phylum Streptophyta; class Magnoliopsida; order Apiales; family Apiaceae; genus Saposhnikovia; species Saposhnikovia divaricata. The sequence goes on from CM071598.1 coordinate 82,573,183, forward strand.
AAGGGTTTACTCAATCAGAAGGAATAGATTTTCATGATACTTTTGCTCCAGTTGTTAAAATGGTGACTGTGAGAGCTTTATTAGCCATAGCAGCTGCTAAAAGCTGGTTTGTTGAACAATTAGATGTCAACAATGCCTTTTTACATGGAGATTTAGAGGAAGAAGTTTATATGCAAGTTCCACCTGGTTTACAAGTTGATGATTCCAATTTAGTTTGCAAATTGAATAAATCAATATATGGTTTGAGACAAGCTTCTAGGCAATGGTTTGCAAAATTAGTTTCATGTCTGATAGCAGCAGGGTATATACAATCTAAGCATGATCATTCTTTATTTACCTATCAACAAGGTTCAGTGTTTGTTACAGCAGTCATTTATGTAGATGATATCTTATTATCTGGTAATGACATGGCTACTATTTAGTCTCTTAAACAGCTGTTAGATCAAAAGTTTACTATCAAAGATCTTGGTCCTATTAAGTATTATCTGGGATTGGAAGTACAAAGAGATAAATCTGGTATTTTTCTCAGCCAACCTAAGTTCATCAGTGAACTATTAAAGTCTGCAGATATGACAGATTGTAAGCCTTTATCAATAACTATTGATCCTCATATCAAACTCTTTGATAATGAGAAATCTGGTAATCTCATTTCTAATCCTTTTGTCTATAGAGCATGGGTTGGAAAGCTGTTATATTTGACATCTTCAAGGCCAGATATTTCTTTTGCTGTTCATTTACTTAGTCAGTTTCTTTATGCACCAAGAGAGAAGCATTTTGAAGCAGCAAAACGAGTTCTCAGATATCTTAAATGTACAATTTATCATGGTTTGTTTTTCCCAGCTTCAAATACTTTGGACTTACATGGTTTCAGTGATAGTGATTGGGGTGGTGATCCAAATGATAGAAGATCTGTTGGAGGTTATAGTTTTTTACTTGGACAAGTAGCCATATCTTGGAGAGCTAAGAAACAATCTGTTACTTCTAGAAGCACTGCTGAGGCAGAATACAGGGCTTTAGCTGATGCTTCATGTGAAATTATGTGGTTGAAAGGTTTGTTACAAGACTTAGGATTGAAGGCTATCAGTCCAGTACCACTTTACTGTGATAACAAGGCAGCGATTGATCTTACTGCTAATCCTGTATATCATGCTAGAACCAAACATATTGAGCTTGATTGCCATTTTATTAAGGAGAAAATTCAAGCTGGTATTGTTTCTGTGTTACAAGTAGGGTCTAAGGATAATATTGCTGATATCTTAACAAAAGGTTTGGGAAGGCAATTACATTGGACTTGTTCTGGTCATTTAGGTCTTAAATTTGGACATAGGCGTTTTGCAGAAAATGGTGATACTGAAGTTGTCATTGTTGGTGTAAAGGATGCTGCTGCAAACCATGTTCAATTGGTCAATATTGCAGATACTCAAATAGCCAAAGACATGTCTGTTAAAGGGGAGGTTAATGAACTATATAGTATTACACCTGAATTGAAGCACAATATTAGAATGGCATACAACCAAACAGTCCCTTAACTTTGTAATTATGTAGCTAATTGGTCAATCAGTTTGACTTTAGACTTGTATATATACTAAAGGATATTGTAATCATTTGTTAATCAAGTCAGTAAATAAAATGTAATTTTCTCTTATCTTCGTCTCTACATTTCTCTACGATTCTATGTATATTTCTACAATCAATCTACTCTTTATTATCATAGTCTTTTGTGACATGTACAAGTTGTTTTATTGAATCAGACTACATTGCTAAAAGATTCGCAAGATTAGTGGCCTTCATTTTGCAGATCCCATATTGTGTTTTGCACTATTATGCTAAAAAAACCCACACAAATTGTATTATAACCTTATTTCTATCAATCATATTATGTTTCCAACAATATCCTTTCGATTTCCTTCACTTTTTAGTACTTGATGAACACTAATTTAAAGTTTTTCAGTTTTACTTTGTTTTCTTTCCTTTCATTTGCTTTCAAGTTTTGTCCCCAAATAAAAATCAGGGGCAAGGTGTAAACTTTCTGTCCTATTTTTTTTTTTTTTTTGTGCATGCTCAAGGTTCAAGAACTTGGAAGGCAGAGCCATCTAGCAGATATATCATATATCTCAATCTCATAGTGCTGGTGAAAAAAGCCAGAAACTTTTGAAATGGAGAGTTCTTTGCTTGGAAAAGGGAGAGTTAAAGCTTTAAGAAAAGAAAAAAAGAAAGGGAGAGCTGAGAGAGAAAAAGGCAGAAACTTTTGAAGGTGGTGGCAAATTAACCGCTTTTGGTGAATAAAAGAGAGATGAATATAATGGGGGAGTTTACCAAATAGGAGAGAATACCTGTTAGTGTTTTGCTCTACTGATGTGAGTTCTTTAGAATCTTGGAATCGAATTATACAAAGTTAAAGATGAAAGATGGGAATGGAATCTAGTCAAGAAGAAATGATTCTCCGTGCATTTATGTTGGATATTTTATTAAAAAATAAAATTTTAAAATCTATTTACCTTATTATTTTTATTCCTTATCAAATATACATATGCAATAAATAAAATCTTAATAGTCAAAAATATATTTTCACCCGTTGTTTTTCCATCCGTTGCTTTTACGTTACTTCTATTACCTTAAATACCAAATATTATCTTTTAATATAGGCTTGTTGCCGTTGATGTCCAATTACCAATATATACAGGCTTGTAAAGTGATCCAAAAAACAATCATATATACACGGCAAAACTCATTCTACTGTCTTTCCCTTTCAGTCTCTGTAGCACAATACCTCTCCACTTTTCTTCATTATTTATTTGTGCAACCATCTACATACAAATATAAATTAGGGGTTTACACAATTATATAATTGATATATTTTGGGTGTTATTTGGAGCATCGGAAAATCCTTATTGACATCCTTGATCGTTCGTGCACGAGAAAGGAAGAATTGAATTGGGTGTTGTACCGCTAAGGAGTTGCCAAAAAACCTTGCACGAGAAGGGGCACATTTCCTTAGGGCAGTGTTTTCACACGCCTCACCAGGCCACTCTCTAAACCCTCTCAATTTAATTAGATACATTATACTTTGTTGCTTGCAATCTGTTTGTTATTTTGCTTGTTAAGATTTGTCAATTTTTGTAAACTGAAATTCCTAGACTTTTATTTTGTTTGCTATTTTTTGTTAATTTTTTACAACAATCTAAGGAAACGTATGTATAATTTCTTAGTTGTTGTGTATGTATCTTAGTGTGGTGTGTGATTGGCACCGGTTTATTATTTCAATTTAATGAACTGCCTTTAACCTGGTGAAATTACATAGGCTTAAGTTAAAAAAAAAAAAAAAACAAACAAACACACATATATTATCCTGTTGATCTTGTATTACCCAAAATAAGTTGCACGGATCCTGTTTTGTTTTGGCCAGTAATAACCAAATAGAAAATTGGTTAGTTTAATTGTTTAGTACTTGAAATTAATTGAAGTAGGAATAATATCCTGTTGGTTTTGTTGAGTCACATGACATATTGCATCTCATTTGGCTTTGATTGAATAACATTCTGTTTGTTCTATTTTAACATTTGGTAAATTTATTCAAATACAGTTAACTTATTGCTATGGCGGATACAAGAGATGATATTCGTTCGGCTAAACCTGAGAAATTTAGCGGCTTGAACTTTAGGCGTTGGCAAAAACAAATGAAGTTTTGGTTGACCACTTTAGGCCTTATGAGTGTTTTGGAATATGAAAGTATTAATAAAACTCCAACTCCAACTACACAAAAAGAAACCACAACACCGGCATCTTCTACTCCTACTAAGCCTACTAAAGATCAAGATTACCTTTGCCTTAATAGGATTCTTAGTGCCTTGTCCGACACCTTATATGATATATATTGTGAATTTGATTCGGCCAAAGAATTATGGGAAGCCTTAGAAACCGAATATGGATTTGATGATGTGGGCATCCATAGGTTTAGTGCATCATCTTTTTATAATTTCAAAATGGTAGATGATAAATCCATAGGTGATCAACTCCACACTTTTCAAGATCATATTAGATATCTCGAATCCAAGGGTTCTAAATTTTCCGACGAATTCAAAGTCTCAAATCTTATTGATAAACTCCCTCCTAGTTGGTCCGATTTGCTAGAGAGCTTCGTCACAACCAATCTTCACTCACTCTTAATAATGTCATTGTGAAAGTCCGTATTGAAAATGAACATAGGCAAAACGAGAAGTCTAAAAATGAAATTTCTCCCAAAGTCAATCTTACCGAGGAATCCAAAAATCCAAATCGCCGCAAACCCTTCTTTAAACCCAAAAATAAAAATTTCAAAAATAGTGGGAACAAATTTCATAATAAAGGCCCCTCAAACTTTTCTCAAAATCAAAATCGAAATCCTCCTAGGTCAAATGGTGGTTTTAAAAACAATCAAAGACATTGCTATGTTTGTGGTAAAACAAATCATCTAGCCGCTCAATGCTTCTACAAGAAAACTCAACCAACTCAAGCCAATAATCGGTCGAAATCTGCTCCAAAGCATCAAGTCAACATGATCGAGGGAACTCCTTCTAATAATTCTTTTAGGTTAGAAAATTCTATCCCTTTAATAAATATGACAACCTATAATTCTAATGATTGGTGATTAGATTCGGGTGCTAATACTCATGTGTGTAATGAACGTTCTTGGTTTTCTAATTATCAAGAATCAAGTGGAGGAGATGTAGTTCTTGGAAATGATTCGTTAGCTAAAGTCATTGGAAGAGGAAGAATAAATTTAGAATTTACATCCGGAAAAGTTTTAGTTCTCAATAATGTTCTTCATGTACCTACAATAAGGAGAAATCTCATTAGTGGTTCAATTCTTATTAGTGTAGGCTATCGCATTGTTATGGATTCAAATAAAGTTGTAATTTCCAAGAATAATGTATTTATTGGAAAAGGTTATGTAATTTCCGAGAGGAAAAATAGGAATTTATTAGATATGATAAATTGTAAGCTTGTTAGTTCTGGTGCTCCCGGAAATCTTTGGGGTGAAGCATTGCTCACTGCTTGTTATGTGTTAAATAGAATTCCTAATAAGACTACTAATATTACACCTTATGAATATTGGAAAAAGAGAAGTCTAAAACTTGATTATTTTAAAGTTTGGGGTTGTTTAGCTAAAGTTGGAATTCCGGAACCAAAGAAAAGAAAATTAGGATAAAAAACGGTAGATGCTATTTTTGTTGGGTATACTCAAGGTACAACTAATAGGTTTCTTGTAATTAATTCTGATAATCCCGATATCTCCACTAATACTATTATCGAAGCTAGAGACGCAACCTATTTTGAGGATATTTTTCCCTACAAAACTAGGATACCAAAACAACTTGATAGCTCTAGTTCTAATTCTATATTGAACATTCCTAGTACATCAACATCTTTAGATGAACCTAGAAGAAGTAAAAGAGGTAGGATAGAAAAAGATTTTGGAGATGACTTTCTTGTTTATTTAGCTGAAGGTGAACCATCTTCTTATGCGGAAGCTATGTCTTCACCAGATGCTCCTTTTTGGAAAGAAGCCATAGATAGTGAAATGAAATCCATTTTAGAGAATAACTCTTGGTATTTAACTAGCTTACCTCAAGGTTTAAAAACGGTAGGGTGTAGATGGATTTTTAAGAAAAAATTAAGACCCGATGGATCTGTAGATAAATATAAAGCTAGATTAGTTGCTAAAGGATATACACAAAAGAAAGGAATTGATTATTTTGATACATATTCCCCTGTAGCTAGAATAACCACTATTAGGACTCTTTTGGCCTTAGCTTCAATTTATAAATTACATATTCACCAAATGGACGTTAAAACAGCTTTCTTAAATGGTGATTTAGAAGAAGAAATTTATATGGATCAACCCGAAGGTTTCATAGTTAAAGGACAAGAAAACAAAGTATGTAGATTAATAAAATCTATATATGGTTTAAGGCAAGCCTCTAAAGATTGGTTTAAAAAATTTCATTGTGTGATAACTGAATATGGATTTGTTTCGAATGAATTTGATAAATGTTTATATTATAAAGTGATTGGTGATGATTATATCATTATTTGCATATATGTGGATGATATTTTGATTTTTAGTAGATCTATGTCCTACATTGTTGATGTTAAGAATTATCTTTCTAGAAATTTTGATATGAAAGATTTAGGCGAGGCAAATGTAATTTTGGGAATGAAAATATTTAGAAGTGAAAAGGGAATTCACATATCTTTAAGTCATTCAATTGAGAAAATGCTTAAAAAATATAATTATATGGAATGCAAACCTGTCTCTACACCTTATGACCCTAGCATAACTCTTAGTAAAAATAAGGGCAACCCCATCTCACAACATAAATACTCTCAAATAATAGGTTCCCTTCTTTACATCTCAAATAGAACGAGACCTGACATATCTTATGCTGTAGGAAGACTTAGTAGATACACGAGTAACCCAAATCAAAAACATTGGACAGCTTTAGAGAGAGTACTTAAGTATTTAAAAGGCACCATAGATTATTCACTTATATATAATGGTTTTCCTGATTTGTTAGAAAAATATTCTGATGCAAATTGGGTAACAGATTCACATCAAGTAAAATCTACTTCTGGTTTTATATTCATGTTAGGTGGTGGTGCTATATCTTGGGGTTCTGTAAAACAAACTATAATTGCTAGAAGTACTTCTGATGCTGAGTTAATTGCTCTTGATACTACATGTATAGAAGCTGAATGGCTTCGTAATTTGCTACTTGACTTATCGTTTTTGTTTAAAACTGTTCCACAGGTTCATGTACATTGTGATTCTAGAGCTGTGCTTGACTTATTGGAACAGGAAACTGTTAATGTGAAGTTGAATAGGCATCTGCAGATACGATACAAATCGATCAAGCGCTTGATGAGAGACTATGTGATCCTAAATTTTTTGAGATCCGAAGAAAATTTATCTGATCCTTTGACGAAGGGTCTATCTAGGAAAAAGATCCTAGATTCATCGAGGGGAATGGGGCTAAGCCCATGATATTGCATCATCGACAGTGGCAACCCTACTTGTTTTATAAGTTCCAAGGGTAGAAACAAGCTGGACAGATGATAGCATGAGAGCCTTCAATATATAGAGTTACACTCCTTAGAAGATGTACATTGATACATTCTTCTTCCCCATTCATATGATGATGAAGTGCTCATATAGTGAACGGTAAGGTTGAGTGTTTACACTCTTAATAAGTCTTAAGGCAGAATTTGCAAGGTACTTCCCCGTTCACTAGTACCTTTGAGGACTTACCTACGTGAGAGGAGTTGTGTGGCCGCAACTATGAGGTATGGGCTAATCTCTAAAACTCTCACGAGTCGGTCACTGCGCATGGCCATTATAGCGCAAGCCTTAACAATTGTTTTTCCGTATTATGTGTGCTTTTGTCAATGTTTGGTTAAAAGATTCAAGTCCCAGGCGTAGTCCACTTAGTTTCTTCAAACTGCGACAAATGTCACTAGGTGCGGGTTCAAAGCCGGAAGCTACCCGTATTGAATACATAATAAAATAAGCTCCATACTATATTTGTTACATTATTTCTTTTATTAAATTTTATTTTTTGGGTGGGGATTGTTGGATATTTTATTAAAAAATAAAATTTTAAAATCTATTTACCTTATTATTTTTATTCCTTATCAAATATACATATGCAATAAATAAAATCTTAATAGTCAAAAATATATTTTCACCCGTTGTTTTTCCATCCGTTGCTTTTACGTTACTTCTATTACCTTAAATACCAAATATTATCTTTTAATATAGGCTTGCTGCCGTTGCTGTCCAATTACCTATATATACAGGCTTGTAAAGTGATCCAAAAATCAATCATATATACACGGCAAAACTCATTCTACTGTCTTTCTCTTTCAGTCTCTGTAGCAGCAATACCTCTCCACTTTTCTTCATTACTTATTTGTGCAACCATCTACATACAAATATAAATTAGGGGTTTACACAATTATATAATTGATATATTTTGGGTGTTATTTGGAGCATCGGAAAATCCTTGTTGACATCCTTGATCGTTCGTGCACGAGAAAGGAAGAATTGAATTGGGTGTTGTACCGCTAAGGAGTTGCCGAAAAACCTTGCACGAGAAGGGGCACGTTTCCTTAGGGCAGTGTTTTCACACGCCTCACCAGGCCACTCTCTAAACCCTCTCAATTTAATTAGATACATTATACTTTGTTGCTTGCAATCTGTTGGTTATTTTGCTTGTTAAGATTTGTCAATTTTTGTAAACTGAAATTCCTAGACTTTTATTTTGTTTGCTGTTTTTTGTTAATTTTTTACAACAATTTATGCATCGTTGCTGTTGTGCCCAAAATTTGTAATGGATTTAATTTTAGACCCATGGATATTGAGAGGCCCAATTAAGGTGGTTTGGGTAATAGCTGTTGAGGTTCAGTTTTGGAGATAGCTGTGGAGGTGCTGTTTTTAGGGAAGCTGTGCAGGTGCTGTTTTGAGGGAAGCTGTGCAGGTGTTGCTTACAGCTCCACCTCTGACTAACAGAAGTAAAGTTGGGCAAGGACTCTTGTTCCTAAACTTTAGGAGCACGGGAATGGACTCAAAAGATGTACTTTGAGATGGATTCTACTACATCAAATAGGATATACACGTTATACACATTGTTGTGCCCAAAATTTGTAATGGGCTTAATTTTAGGCCCACGGGTATTAAGGATTGTTAGGATATTTGGAAGGCAGGTACTAGTTTGAAGGAAGCTGGAGAGGTGTATATTTTTAGGGTAGCTCTGGAGGTGGAGGTTCACATTTGGGGGAAGCTGTGTAGGTGCAGGTGGGCTTACAGGCTCCACCTCTGCTGGCCGAACGGATAAGGATTGACTCCTAATTTGTAGGAAATACGAATTGAGTCCTGTTAATAGTCTATTTTAATGAGGGACACGTTTCTAATATGATAAATATTGGATATTTGTGATATATGTCTATACATACATGGAGTTCTCATATGAGTAGGATTTGGGAGTTCTACTTCGAATAGGACTCTATTAAGTGGCTAGCTGAATCTAGGATAAGACATATTTCTACACAAACACTTCAAGATCAGCATTGGAGGAAGGATAAAATACATCAATTTCATGGCTTATTGATCAAGAAAAGGAGTCCATAACCTAAAGAACTACATCGGGCTTGATTCCTATAAATAGGATATGTAGGCAGTTGGCAAGGGGGTTTAGAATTTCACTTCTCTCTACACAAGGCACGTGTAACCTTAGTGATACTTTCTCGGACACATCTTGGCCGGAATTTAATGCCATATTGTCCGGTGACCTTGCCGATTCAGCCCCAAAACACCACAAATCTCCACCCGCTTTGGCAGCTGGAGCTGTAGTGCGAAGCTGAAGCTGCGGACGTGCGAACCTGCTTAAACGTCCGATATCCAAGGACAAATTCGGTTATTCCAGCGATATTCTCTCGGGGTGTTGTTGCGGAATTTTCTCACAACATTTTTGGCGCTAGAAGGAGGGGATCTCTGATCTTTTGAGAGGAACAATGTCTAAGAGCTCCGACGATGAGCCCGAAAACAAATTCTTGAGCAAGGATTTCACGGATTGAATTCCATATATGGTTAGGAGAATCATTACTATGGAAAATAACTGGAAAAGATGGAGAAACGGAGGAAAAATCATGGCTTGATGGAAGAAAGGCGAAGAAGAAGGGAGGTGATTACCTTCATACTAGTCATTTGATGGTGAAAATGCATAAAGGACGATATATGGCTCGGAGATGCACATATTTTTTGCTTGATGGAAGAGACCTGAAAAGAATGGCCGGAAAATGAAAGTTTCTGATGTTAATTTCGATCGGAAATACCCAGAAATGAGGTCCCGCGATGAGAGCTTCCCTCAATCAGGGGTGCTGATATGTTTAACTAGATAGGTGAAGCTGAACATCTACCTGCTAATGGAGGTACGACCATATCCACCTGCTAATGAAGGTACGACCATCTAGAGAAGTTTGGTCGAGAGTTTCTAATGGCAAAGACAGGAGAGACCTCAATCTTGAGGTTGCACCTATGGAAGAAGGTTTCCGTAAGGTAACCCCAAATACTTCATCTTGGCATATGATAAGGAGATTCTTATGGTCAGAAAATGGTGAATCTCAATTTAGAGGTTCAATCAGTTAGAGGTTCAATCTCAATGTATATGAGATAACACCCCGAGTTATCTACAAATTCGGGAATTTGTATACGGTCCCCCAGCTAGAGCTGAAGATGGAAGCTCTGAACACAAAGCTTGCCCAGGAAAGGTCTGCTCAGAAGGAAAGAAGGAAGGAAGCCTATGAAGCTGGCTACAACATTGCCATCAACGACTATATCAAATTTACTCACCTCAGGTTCCCTGACCTAGACTGGTCCCAGCTTGGCGAAGATGCTGTTAAAGCGGTGGAGGATATCAAGAAAAAGGAGGTTGCCAAAATCAAGGTGGATGAAGTGAATCCAGCTGTTAAGGAGAATGAGGTGGAGGTTCCATGAAAGAGACAGCTGAAGCTCAGGCAAATGCCTCCAACATAGCTGCTCCCATTTCCCCTGCTCCAACAATCCAGGAACAATCCGATTGGAGGTGAACTTGCGTGGGAAGGAAGGTGGAGCTAGATGCGAACCTCTTGACCAAGGAGGTACCAATGAACCAGGCAACAAAAGCATGAGGAATAAGGTTCATGGAAGAGGTCCAACTACTGGAGTTAACAAGAAGTCGAATAACAAGAACCTCTACAGGAAGCTAGAAGATCAAAGGAAGCAATCTGGGTCAATCGTAGCGGTTCTACCACGCAACTTGAGGTTCGCCAGTTGAACCTGGAGCTTCCACTACAACAAGATACTACACTTGATTGAGGTTCTCTGAAGGATCCACCTTATGCATGACGAAATTCACTACAGGAAGCTCAATGTAGAATAACGAAGGAAGCATGTTACCTGGTAGCCTTAATGGAGGAACCTCACGATGAAGGTTCCAATTTTTCGGGGGGTAACCACCCATGGCATTGATGAAAATTGTTGCTCTAATGAAGGATAATGAGGGCAAGGCACACCATGTGGAAGTTATAAAAAAAAGTGCAAGGGAACCTCGCGAAGTTCTTGGTTGGTCATGTGGCAGCACCTACAGAAGTAGGCGAAAGAAACTTATAGGGGTGCTTATAGCTGAAGCTTCACCAATAGTGGAAGGTTGAAGGTCAGAATATCTAGTTGAAGGCATTGAGCAAGGGTGCCAAGGTATGATCTAGGTGATGTTGATGCTCCAACAAAATAGGCATAAGGGAAGCTAAAGGCGAATTGGTACCTCTTATAGACTGAAAGAGGAGTGGCCCATTCTAAAAAATACAGCATGAGGGACTTATGAAGCTTCTAAGGTGCTCAATTGATAGAGGAGCCAACAATAAGGTTAAAAGAGGAAGCTCCTGGAAAGGAACCATCTAAGCTCGTGAAAGCTTCAAGCAATTTAATTATATGATGATCATCATGGTGATGAATCCCGAGGAGGTTCTCAACTGTAAGCCTTCTAGGCATGATAAGTTGGAAGGTGTCTCACAAAGAGGTTCTGCTGCTATAAGCTTCTCGAATATTGGAAGCTGGAATTTGGGAATACCTCATGAAAGGAATTGCAGAAGGAGTAGATGATAATAATCTCAATCAGATTCTGGAAAAGATGCTACTGGACAAAGAAGGAGATACAAATGACCTCTTGGTTATTAAAGAAAGTGGTGCGAGGTTCACATATGGAGCTACCTACCAATCAACGGATGCAGAATGGAAACCTATGTTAAAGGCATATAAGCAAGAACCTCTCAAGGGAAAAATCACCGGAAGCTATGAAAGCTCAAGAAATAGTGGAGCTACATCTTTGCATGCTAAGGTAGTGGAAGGAAATCAGGTGTGACTGAAGAAACCATCTCAAAATTGGCAGATGTCGGTAATCTTAATGAAATCTGAAGGATCGAAAAGCAACCTGGGTCGCACATGAGCAAAATATTCATCTCAGTTTTGAAGGTGAACCTTACAAGGAGATTGTTATCTATCAAGAGGCTCCCCCCAAGGCACTATCATTGGCAGCTTTCTTGTTAAGAGAATGGAGGTTGATTGGTTTTAGCTGCTTGAGCAGCTTCCTCGGATTTCACCTACTGGTTGCAGGTTGATTGGTTTCAGCTGCAGGAGCAGCTTCCTTGGTATTAACCTGCTGGTTGCAGGTTGATTGGTTTCAGCTGCAGGAGCAGCTTCCTTGGTATTAACCTGCTGGTTGTAGGTTGGTTTTAGTTGCAGGAGCAGCTTCCTCGGATTTCACCTGCTAGTTGCAGGTTGATTGGTTTCAGCTGCAGAAGCAGCTTCCTTGGTATTAACCTGCTGGTTGTAGTTTGGTTTCAGCTGCTGGAGCAGCTTCCTCGGATTTCACCTACTGGTTGCAGGTTGATTGGTTTCAGCTGCAGGAGCAGCTTCCTTGGTATTAACCTGCTGGTTGCAGGTTGGTTGGTTTCAGCTGCTGGAGCAGCTTCTTCGAATTTTACCTGCTGGTTGCAGGCTGATTGGTTTCAGCTGCAGGAGCAGCTTCCTTGGTATTAACCTGCTGGTTGCAGGTTGGTTGGTTTCAGTTGCTGGAGCAGCTTCTTCAGATTTAACCTGCTGGTTGCAGGTTGGTTGATTTCAGCTGCAGAAGCAGCTTCTTCGGATTTCACCTGCTGGTTGCAGGTTGATTGGTTTCAGCTGCAGGAGCAGCTTCCTTGGTATTAACCTGCTAGTTGCAGGTTGGTTGGTTTCAGCTACAAGATCATCTTCCTTGGTATTAACCTGCTGGTTGCAGGTTGATTGGTTTCAGTTGCAGGAGCAGCTTCTTTGGTATTCACCTGCTGGTTGTAGGTTGATTGGATTTAGCTGCAGGTGCCGCTTCATTGGATTTTAGCTACGGATTGCAGCTTCATTGGAATTCACCTATTGATTGCAGGTTCATTGGCTTCACCTACTGGCAACAGGTTCATTGGTTTAATCTACAGTATGCAGGTGCACATTCTTGTGGAGCTTCCCTATATTTCTAGCTCGCGATATTCAAGCATGGCTTGGACGGATTTGGATATTGGAATTTTGGAGATACCTCCCCAGTAGACACCTTTGGGTAAGGATTCGGTAGACCTCTTTAGGCTTCGGAGAGATAAAACGGTCTATTAGGTACGACTATCACGCTTAGGTTTATGTTTAGTCATCACTAAAGTGTGTGTCGCTTTATTTTCATGACTTATGTGGATTGTATGTTTACATGATCTATGTAGATTATATGTTTATGTGTTTATTTGCTCTTTTTCTATGTGTGAATCTTGAATGTTTGAATGGTTGGATCTAGTTCTTTATTATCGTTAGTCATATGTTAAAAAAAAACTAGGGGGGTAGTGGATGTATGGACATGCTAGGTAGAAACCTTTTAGATAGGACCTCTTAAGTATGAACCTCCCCGGGGTTAATGGATTGAAAGCATATGGATTATATGCTAATGGACTGGAAACATATGGATTATATGCTTATGGATTACATGGATTATATGAATCTTGATTGGATTGGAACATGTATGGATTATACATGAGTGGAATGGATAACATGTGGATTACATGTGAATAGAATTGGAACTATACCTATGAGGTCCTTCGGTATTGGAGGTTCGCTCGCTTGAACCTCGAAAAGGCGTAATGCCGTGAGGCTTTTGTGTAATCAAGTTGGTTCTGGCTCGCGAAGCTTCTATGAAAATAGGTTCGCGGGGTGCCTTAACAGATCTTGGAGGTGAGGAGTTCTTATGGATATAGGTCCGCAGATTGTGATTAATGGATAAACCTATAAGGTCATCCTACATTGGAAGCTATAATAGAACTGCGCCATCAGGTTCATGTGGATCCTAGGCACATGGAGAGCCAGGCGAAAGGATGGAATATGTGGGAGCCGGAACACAGGCCACATGTATATTTTGATTTAAACATGTGTACATATGTTTTGACATGCATTAAGATTTATGTAAGCTCCAACTGGATAGCTGAGTGGATTATCATGAGAGGTTCCAATATAGGGGGACCTCAAATGGATGGCATATGGATTGGAATATGGATTGGCATATGGATAGGAATATGGATTGGAATATGGATTGGCATATGGAAGAGAATATGGATTGGAATATGGAATGGTAACGGATTGAAATATGGATTGGAATAAGGATTGATATTTGGATTTTACTATGAGCTCATCAAACCCTTAGTGAGGAAGGGAAGCTCTTTCCATATTAAAGATATAGTTTTTCTTTTGGAAAAACCTTATGGCAATGGAGTGATATTTAAAGGCATGTGGAGCTTCGATATGAGTTACAACTACATAAATTTAAAAGTTGATGGATAAGTTTTGGAGTGAGGTTTGCTTGCAACTGCTTATGGTTTGTTGAGGTTCAGGTACAGCTGCTGGTTTTTCGACCAGCTGCTTCATATCTAGCTAATATATTTGGAATTCAAGCTGAAGAAAGTTTTGCATATTGTATGGAAAGGAAGTTCGATGGCTCATAAGGAAGGGTTATAGAAAAGCTGGAACGCATGTTGGGTGAAGGCTGCTGTTTGTGCGGATGTACGAATGTTTGGATTTATAAAATCGGATATGAGCTTTGGCTGGATAGAAGGACATAACTTTCTTATGAGGTTCGAATTACGGGGAACCTCAAAGTGCTGGGTTTATGGAAATACGGAGCAGAAGTAGGTTTGAATGGGAATCATGATCCCAAATGTTGTTAGAAAGGAATAATGTGCAGGATAACTTCAAAATAGAATAAACATGGATTGGTATGTCTTATCTCTTGGATTGAAGATGGGAACCTCTAGTTGAGCTACAAGATTTATGCCCACATAAGGTAGTTGGAAAATACAATGGAGGACTCAATAACGGCTAAAACTTATGGCGGACTCAGTTATAGCTCCCTTAACAGTTGTAGCTGATGCAGCTGGACATCCTGGAATGAATCCACATCTCAGGATCTTATCTCAGGTAATCTCAGCTGATATTGTTAAGGCCCTCTTTGCTCATTCGAGGAGGCCTCTCAGGGGTGTCCTTGCTGGAATCCTATAAGGGCCAACAACTTCTAAACATCTCAACAAGTTTAAGATTCATGTTGGAGAAGGTTTTACATGTCATATCGAAAGGAAATCCAATGAACCGGGGGGTATACCAGATTTTTGTGGAAGAGCTGGCAGATTGGAATGGAGGTTCTCATCATAAGCTTGTAGAGAGGGAGCTTCTACCAAGTAGGTTCGACGGTCGAACCTGATCTGAAGTGGAACCATAAGAAAAAAGATAAGTTCTACTCTCATGTTTTTACATATTCATTATCATGCATGCTTTATGTACATGGATGGAAATTTTTCATAGCCTTAAGCTAGAAACATCATTCGAACCTCATCTTTTTAAATGGATCATTATCTTTAGCATTGCATTAGCTTATGATTATCAAAATGCGCATTTCATATGATTTCAAGAAAACAAGTTGGCATGGATTTATAAAGAAAAAGGCCATCATTTCATATACATTTACTTTCACAATGCATGGATTTCAAAGATGTTTTCAAACTTGCTACTTGAAGCTGTTAAGTAGGTACCTAGGCACGCTATATGCCCCATAATGTAACCTCTTTGAAAGACATAGCAGCAATCGAGGAGGTCTCTATAGCTTCCTTTGGTCCCTCTTGTGGTACGTATACGGAATCACTTATAACTTACAACGCTCGGAGGATCCCAAGGTTTATGGGAAAGGTTTGGAAAATCCCGCGATGCTGGGCATTATAGGGGAAGCCCTCAGAATACTTAACATCTTTGGAGGTCCATATTGATATGTTCATGGAAATTTCTTAAAATTGTGGCATTATGTCTTGAAAAGTGTGTTCGCCAAGGTTCTGCTTGATTGTAGAGGCAACAAAGGATTTATATACAAAATCATTTGCACTTGCATACTTGCATGAATTTTTTCTATGTGTATGAGCTGTATGCATTATATAGGTGAGCTGTTTAGCTCCAACTACTAATTACCGTTTCTAATTATTGTTGTAGCTCAGGTTTGGAATGTTAAGGTATCTTTGCAACAGCAGGAGCTCCATACGGAAGCTCCATGGCATGGCTCACGAGGAATTCGTACACGATGGTATCTTAGCAGGAGAAAGGAGCATCTTGAGGAATCAGATTATGGTTTTAAAGGAAAAATGCCGGAAGCTAGTAGGTTCATGTACGAAGCTAAGGAAGCTTATAACTGGAGCTGGAGTGTCGTACGTGATCTAAGGTATAAGGAGGGGTTTCATTTAAGGAATCAGATTGAGGTACCTATGCGAAAGCATTATGCTTCCTGTTTCTTACGTCGAGTTAGCTCATGTAAGCTTGGAAGTGCGGTGCTGAAGCTATGTATCTATCTGAGAAGGTAAGGAAGGATTGGACCTCTTCTTTTGTAAAGGTTCCTTTCGCATTTCATGACATCAAGGAACCGGGGGGTAGTTGTTGTGCCCAAAATTTGTAATGGATTTAATTTTAGACCCATGGATATTGAGAGGCCCAATTAAGGTGGTTTGGGTAATAGCTGTTGAGGTTCAGTTTTGGAGATAGTTGTGGAGGTGCTGTTTTTAGGGAAGCTGTGCAGGTGCTGTTTTGAGGGAAGCTGTGCAGGTGCTATTTTGAGGGAAGCTGTGCAGGTGTTGCTTACAGCTCCACCTCTGACTAACAAAAGTAAAGTTGGACAAGGACTCTTGTTCCTAAACTTTAGGAGCACGGGAATGGACTCAAAAGATGTACTTTGAGGTGGATTCTACTACATCAAATGGGATATACATGTTATACACATTGTTGTGCCCAAAATTTGTAATGGGCTTAATTTTAGGCCCACGGGTACTAAGGATTGTTAGGATATTTGGAAGGCAGGTACTAGTTTGAAGGAAGCTGGAGAGGTGTATATTTTGAGGGTAGCTCTGGAGGTGGAGGTTCACATTTGGGGGAAGCTGTGTAGGTGCAGGTGGGCTTACAGGCTCCACCTCTGCTGGCCGAACGGATAAGGATTGACTCCTAATTTGTAGGAAATACGAATTGAGTCCTGTTAATAGTCTATTTTAATGAGGGACACGTTCCTAATATGATAAATATTGGATATTTGTGATATATGTCTATACATACATGGAGTTCTCATATGAGTAGGATTTGGGAGTTCTACTTCGAATAGGACTCTACTAAGTGGCTAGCTGAATCTAGCACAAACACTTCAAGATCAGCATTGGAGGAAGGATAAAATACATCAATTTCGTGGCTTATTGATCAAGAAAAGGAGTCCATAACCTAAAGAACTACATCGGGCTTGATTCCTATAAATAGGATATGTAGGCAGTTGGCAAGGGGGTTCAGAATTTCACTTCTCTCTACACAAGGCACGTGTAACCTTAGTGATACTTTCCCGGACACATCTTGGCCGGAATTTAATGCCATATTGTCCGGTGACCTTGCCGATTCAGCCCCAAAACACCACAAATCTCCACCCGCTCTGGCAGCTGGAGCTGTAGTGCGAAGCTGAAGCTGCGGACGTGCGAACCTGCTTAAACGTCCGATATCCAAGGACAAATTCGGTTATTCCAGCGATATTCTCTCGGGGTGTTGTTGCGGAATTTTCTCACAACAGTTGCACTCGCTACAATTTGTACTAATAAGTGCAGGGTACATGTCTGTGCATTGAAATTTTTTTTTGTGATCGAAGATTAGGTTTTCTTAGTAGCAGCGGGAAGTATGTGTAATTTTATCTTTATGATCAGATGATGGTGTTTTTTTTCAGTAGTAGGGTGTATATTTGAGCTTCTCAATTCCATATTGCATTATACAAGAAAATGAAATACACATAGAATGTTCCTGTTGGGTTGTAAAGTAGAGTGTTTCTATCATATAAAGTAGAGCATATCGATTCAATTGTTTACTTGTATTCTTATTCTGGGTTGGTTTACCAGCAACACTGTAGGAAGAGAACTGACCACTTGTGTGTTTAAGATTCCTGGGTATTTGTCACATATTTATATGCTCCCAAAACACAGGAAGTGAAAGGAGGGATTCTTGTAGTGCCAATCACATCACCTCTTTTAAGGTTTTCAAATGGCATTCATGTTTTTCGTAAGAAAATTCTTCAAACATTGGTTTTTTAGTAAGATTTGTCCTTTTCCTTTGAAGTACCTCTAATGGTTATTTATTTGTAAAAAACAATGGATCGAAAGTAAAAACTTATCAACACATCCAACTTTGATTTTTGCTTTTATAATTAATTTAGCTAATGAATGGAATGGATTTTATGGAAGTATTATATTTCCCCAATTTTAATAGACTGTCTTTTTTTAAAAACTTTCTTTTCCTGTATAAAAATTTAATATCTAGATTTTTGTTCATAAAGAATGATTTAAAAAGTTTAGTGGAACAATATCTTCTATGTATGTCATAATTAATGAATTGGAGGGAATATATAGTAGAACCTCGATAAATAAATATTCGATAAAGGAATAATCACATTAAATGAATAATTTTTTCCGATCCCAACGTGGAAACAGTGTATTTTTTACCTCAATAAATGATTAATCTTGATTAATGAATAAAATTTTTCGGTCCCGAACGTTTTCATTTATCGAGGTTTAACTGTAAGATAAAGGCATTGAAAAATAAGAAACTTTTATTCACTTTTAAAATTTCAATGTGTTCTGTTTATTCACAAAATTAAAGAATAACATTGATGTGAATCATGTGATTTAACTTGTATTCGAATTTCAGTTGGGGATTCGGGGGAAATACACATTTGGACGTGATTAATATAATTTAAATAAAGCTTCTTTTTTTTTCTTTTTTTCTTTTTTTTGGGTATGGGGTGTAGTAATCAAAACACTCCGAATTGTCAGATCATTAAGGTCGGCACCCAGGGACAGTTACCATTTTTATAATTACTTTTAACATCATCAAACATCAAAGTTGCAGACTGAATTTCCTTTCTCTCTACACTGCCGGGTAATTGTTGTACATCTCGTTGATTGTATTCATTGTTGACATCCATCATTCCGGTTAACAAATTCCATTTCTGATACGTATATTATTTGTCTTCAGTATAGATATGGCATTATTTATTTGATATGGATAGTGGTCGGGATATTGTTCATCGTTGTGTTAGTAGTATTAGGGGTCCGGATGGAGGGTCATTCCGAAGGCATGGGGTCCGATTGGCTACTTTGAATATAAGATCTTTAACTGGTAAATTTTTAGAACTGGTTGATGTTTACGGAAAAAGAAAATAGATCTTGTTTGTGTTCAAGAAACCAGGTGGAAGGGGGAACGAACGAAGGAGGCAAATGGGTATAAGTTGTGGTATTCAGGGTTAGTTAATTCTCATAATGGTGTTGGTATTTTGTTATCTTTAGCATTAAAAGACAATGTTGTGGAGATTAAGCGATTTGGTGATAGAATTATGTGTATTCGCTTAGTTATTGCGGGAACTCTTGGAACTGTGGTTTGTGTTTATGCGCCTCAGGTTGGATTGTGGGACATTGAGTCCGACTCTTTTTGGGGTTTTTTGGATAATGTGGTTTGAAATATTCCTCAGGATGACTTTTTATTTATTGGTGGTGACTTTAATGGTCATATTGGTGTACGCGTGGATGGCTATCATGGTATCCATGGGGGTTTTGGATATGGTGTTAGGAATGCAAGGGGTTCGACACTTTTGAAATTTGCGAGGGCTCATGGGTTGGTTATTGTTAACTCTTGTTTTCGTAAGAGGGATGATCATCTTATTACGTTTCGGAGTGGCGGTTATGCCACACAAATTGATTATATTCTTATTCGTAACAGGGATAGAAAATTCTATACAGATTGTCAGGTATTTCCAAAAGCTTCATGTGCTTCTCAACATCGTCTCTTAGCAATGGATTTATATGCGAATAGTCAATTACCAGAACGAAGACGAGTGGGTACACCAAGAATTCTTTGGCTTAATTTACGAGAGGGGAAAGTAGCAGAATTTATGGCAGGGCTAGAGGGTTGTTTTCATATTATGGAAGATGCTAAGCAGATGTGGGCAAACATGGCAAATTCAATTAGGAGTGAGGCGAGAAGGGTATTGGGGGTGTCATCGGGCAAGGTACATGCTCATAAAGAATTTTGGTGGTGGAATGCGGAGGTCCAAGTGAAAGTACAGTTCAAGAAGGGTTGTTATATGGAGTTTTTATCTTGTCCAGTCGGGCCTGAAAGAACCATAAAAAAAGCGTTGTTTACAATTGCAAACAAAATGGATAAAACATCAATTGCAGAAGCCAAAGCTCAGGCGTATAAGGATATGTATCGGCGTCTGAACACTAAGGAAGGGGTGAATGAAATTTTTAAACTTGCAAAGGCACGTAATAGGAGGCGTCAAGATCTTAGTTCGGTTCGTTAAATAAAGGATGAGGAGGATCGTGTAGTATTCCAGGATAAGGATATTAAAGTGAGGTGGGGTTGGTATTTTTCTGAGTTATTTAATGCAGCTCGAGGTAGAGATTTTGTTTTTGATCAAGGTAATTTCCAATTTATCACTGAGACGGATGTGGGTTTTCTTCAGCCTATTAATGTTGTAGAAGTGCGCACGGCCTTGGGTATGATGAGTAAAGGGAAATCAGTTGGTTTGGATGAGATTCCAATTGAGGTGTTGCAGTGTCTGGCTGAAGTGGGTTTAAGATGGTTGACAGCTTTCTTCAATGTTATATTTCGGACAGCAAAGATGTCGAGTGAGTGGAGGTTGAGTGTTGTACTTATTTATAAAAATAAAGGTGATGCTCAAAGCTGTAGTAATTATCGTGGTATTAAATTACTTAGTCATACGATGAAACTTTGGGAACAAATTATAGAAGGTAGGTTTCGACGGTTCATTGAGATTTCAGCGAATCAATTTGGGTTCATGCCTGGAAAGTCAACAAGTGATGCTATTTATCTTGTTCGTTGCCTCATGGAAAAATATCGGGAGCGGCGAAAGGATCTTCATATGGTGTTTATTGATCTAGAAAAGGCTTATGATAGTGTGCCACGGGAGGTAATCTGGCATTGTTTGGCAGCGAGAGGGGTTTCAGGTGTGTATCTAAGGCTCATTAAGGACATGTATGCAGAGGTAGGGACATGTGTTAGAACGCCGATAGGAGATACTCAGTATTTCCCAGTTGAGGCCGGACTTCATCAGGGGTCGGTATTGAGTCCCCTGCTTTTTATTGTTGTTTTGGATGTGATTACTCGTGACATTCAAACTCTTGTGCCTTGGTGTATGCTTTTTGCTGATGACATTGTGTTAATAGCAGAGTCTAAAGGTGAGGTTAATACATATTTAGAACAATGGCGTGCAGCATTGGAGAATAAGGGATTACGTTTGAGTCGTTCTAAGACCGAGTATCTTTGGGCAAATTTTAGTGAGAACAATCATTCGGATGATATTGCAGTTTGTATTGCTGATGATGTGGTGCCACAAACAAATAGTTTTAAGTATCTAGGATCTATTATACAGAGCAATGGGGATATTCATGCTGATGTAATGCATCGTATTCAAACAGGTTGGGTAAGATGGAGAGCTGCTTCTGGAGTGTTGTGTGATAAGAGTGTACCTTTGAAGTTGAAAGGTAAATTCTATAGAGTTGCAGTTAGGCCATCATTATTATATGGGTCGGAATGTTGGCCATTGAGGCAGGTTCAGGAGCGTAGACTGGAGGCCATGGAAATGCGTATGTTGCGGTGGATTTGTGGTTGCACAAAGTTTGATTGTATACCGAATGATGCTTTTAGAAGAGTTTTAGGTGTTGAGTCTATTTCCAAGAAACTGAGGGAGGGGCGCTTACGTTGGTATGGGCATGTCCGTCGCAGATGTACTTCAGCTTTGGTTCGAAGGGTTGAAAGTATTTTGGTTAGGGGGAAGAGAAAAAGAGGTAGACCACGTAGGACGTTGCAAGATCAGTTGAGTTTGGATCTGGCAGCTTTGAATCTCACGGGTGATATGACATTTGATAAGGCTGCTTGGAGACGTCGTATTAAAGTTTTAGAGGCTGCCTCAAGTGGGTTCCAGCGGCATCCATGAGTTATTATCATTTTTGGTCATACAAAATCTCTGCACTCGTGGTACGTCCCGTGTGTATAATGCCACGGGCTAAGGTATTTTCCCACATATCACTCATTTTTATGCACTATGCACTAAGCCGGGGGTCTGCACGGAAACAACCTCCCTACTTTCAGGGTAGGGGCAGGATCTGCGTACAATTTACCATCCCCAGATCCCGTTCTAAACGGGATATATTGGATATGTTTCGTTTAGTTTGGTTTACACATTTGGACGTGATTGGCTAATTATGACATTTGAGGAAGTGAATACCAACCCTTGTCAATTTGGTATTGTTACCGTAATATTGTTCATATTTTGATAAGATTTTTACTGTAAAACTAATTACAAAAATATTATTTTATTTTATTATTTTGATAAGATTTTTACTGTGAAACTAATTACAAAAATATTATTTTATTTTATCCACGAATAAAGATGTGTTGTATTATTTTATTATTTTGGCAAGTTATCTTCTATTTTCAACCTCCGTATGCGTGGGTAAAATTGAAGTTCATTTGGTTCTCAGATGCAAATTCTTTTCATGGTCACATTGCTGGTGATAACATACTCTACATATATATGTATTTTATTTTAAACAAAATTTGAATGCTCGACATTTTGTAAAAAAAGTTAGGATGATATCAATAAATCAAAAAGTCGTCGGTCGTTCTAGTCTTATTTGCTGAATTATTAGCGGAGCCTTCACAAGTCAATATCAATATATATATATATATATATATATAAAGGAGGATAGCGGGAGTTTAGGTGGCGCTCTAATATCGTCTCAATCGATTTTTCTAATTTTCTAGAATTTTAAACACTAACAAATATAAAAATATCAATTAGCATATTAGAAGTATAATAGGTGTTCGAATTTATAAAGGAGAAGAGTTCGAATTTATAGGAAAGACATATGATTAGAAGTTCTATTGGAAGTATAATAAGTATTTATAAGGCATACGATTAAAAGTTCTATTGGAAGTAGAATAGAATAGGAGTTCGAATTTATAGAGAATAAGAGTTCGATTTTATAGAAAAAATATATAAATAAAAGTTCTACAAAAAATATATAAATATAAAGGAGGATAGCGGGAGTTTAGGTGACGCTCTAATATCGTCTCAATCGATTTTTCTAATTTTCTAGAATTTTAAACACTAACAAATATAAAAATATCAATTAGCATATTAGAAGTAGAATAGGTGTTCGAATTTATAAAGGAGAAGAGTTCGAATTTATAGGAAAGACATATGATTAGAAGTTCTATTGGAAGTATAATAAGTATTTATAAGGCATACGATTAAAAGTTCTATTGGAAGTAGAATAGAATAGGAGTTCGAATTTATAGAGAATAAGAGTTCGATTTTATAGAAAAAATATATAAATAAAAGTTCTACAAAAAATATATAAATAAAAGTTCTACTAGAACTAGAATAGGTGTTTGAATATATAGAGCAGGCATATAATTAAATATTTTATAGAAAGTACGATCTTCTTAAATTATATATTTTTTATATAAGTTAATTATACTTATATTAGGAAAATTTATTCATAAATCCAATACTATTGTCATGAAAAAAGTCACCGTATTTAAAAAGAAAAGAATTGATGTGTTTAAGTAATAAAAGAACAATGAGTAAAAGAACAATTGCAGAAATCCTAAATAAATACAGGAGTATCTATAATATAAAGGAAAATAAGATGTGTTTTCATTTTCTAAAACTCCAAAATTTTAGAAAATCTAGAGAAAGTATAAATTGAAATTCACTCTATTTTTTAGGTTTTGATTTTAAGGAAAAAAATTGTTGTGTAAGATAAGTATCATCAATAATATGTAATGAAGTTAGAATTTCGATCCCAAACGAGAGCGGCTCAAAACGTGTTTAACAGGAAGACGGCTCACTATAAAAGATCGTACTAGCTATTAAAATATCATATGATGTTATAAATTTTATTTTATTTTTAGGATTTGATTTTTATGGATAAACATTATCATACAAGTAATATGTAAAACTTAGGTTTTTGGTTTTAACGAGAGAGTGAATCAATAGTAGTAAATGTGTTTAACAAGAAAGCGGTTCATTAGATAAGACCGTATAAAAGATGTTTAAATATATAATTAATACATTAAATAAAATGTTTTATTGGAAGTAGAATACGAGGACGGTGGAGACATCTTGTACTATTTTTTAAAACTATACATCTTTTTTCCTAGAAATCTTTTAGTTTAACTTTTTTATTCAAGTTAATTATACTTGCATTACAAAAATATATCCATAAATGTAATATTATTCCCGTAACAAAAAGTCTTCGTATTTTAATTTTTTTTTGATATGTTAACATAACAGAAAGACATTCCCATGCAGAAACTGTAAATAAATACAAGAATATCTATAATATACAAAAAATATAAGATGTGTTTTCATCTTTTAAAACTCCATAAATATTAGAAAGTTTAAAGAATATAAAAACTGGAACTTACTCTCTTTATATAATGAAGTTAGAATTTCGGTTTCAAATAAGAGCGGCTCGAAACGTATTTAACAGGAAGACGGCTCGCTAGAAAAGATTGTATTAGCTATTAGAATTTGATACTGAAATCATAATTTTTTTAAAATTTTTACGGTTCGATTTTATAGATAAAAAATATTATATAAGTTGTTAAAAAGTTGGGATTTCGGTTTTAACGAGAGAGCGGCTCAATCGAAAGAATCGTATTTAACAAGAACTTGATTCATTAGAGAAGATTATTTAATTATTAAAATTTAATATTAATATTATAATATAACGTAAATGTATTGAATTTTTTTAAAAATATTGTAACGCCGCCGCGAAGCGCGGCTTTATCAACTAGTTACATTTAAAATAAAAATAAAAATAGAACAAATAATTTACATGTTTACTAGCATGTCTTTTTTGATGAAGAAATACAAGAAAGACTTGGTTATATAGGACCCGTTTAGGAAATCTTATTTTTCAGAAATAAGTTACTTATTTTGGAAAAAGTTAGGAAATTTATACTTTTTTCTGAAATAAATAACTTATTTTGCACGATAATGAATATTAAACTCTCCATACACATTTTTCTTTGAAAAAAAGTATGTAAATACGAATTTTTTTCGAAATAAGTAACTTATAAATTCATCTTAACATTTGCCGAACGACGACACATAATCTATACTATATTATAATAAGCGAAATAGGGTATAATTTGTAGCTGGTTACCCCCTTATTTTTGGTTATCCCCTTATTTTTTGTTATCCTCATTCACAACCGTTAGATCTTCAATTCAAATAAATCATGACTGTTAGATACAACAATACTAAAAGTTGAAGGTCTAAGGTTCGAATCCCGCCAACAACATTTTAATATAAAATTAATATTAGGTTGTGTTATATAGAAAGGTTGAAGATTCGATTCCCATCGACAGCATATTAATTTAGATTTAATACCAAACTAAAAATAATGTTTAAAATATTATATATATATATATATACTAAACTATAAACAAATTAAAAAAAAAAAAAAAAAATAACCCGTACCTTGCACGGGCGGGCTATAAGCTACTACTACTAATGAGTAACCGAAAAGATCCAGGTCATCGAAAAGGCCACACCCACACCAGTGGTGTGACACCACACACGATCAAATTATAACCGCAAATACTACACGCCCACTCATACTTATTTTGCGTTTTCCCCTGAAGAAAATTTAATAAAGTAAATTAACTGCCGTATTCACGTAACAAGAGACGTGCAGGTCTGCAAGTACTTGTATTTTTACTAGATCAAAAGTATAACTCAACCGTTTCAGTTGATGTATCACATCAAACACATCTCCATAAATTAACTAGTCCCTTATTGTTTCTTCTTTTCTTTGTTTATCTTCATTCTCGCACTACAAGAAAAATCGGTCATAACAGAACGATTGTATAAAATGGCTAGTGCAAGTAACAGAACCGTCACAATCCTAAACTTTCTAACCTTGGTTGTTTCACTTGTGGCCATTGGTTTTTCAGTTTGGCTCATCACACATCCCGGTACATTATGCCAAAGTTTCATTCAGAAGCCTCTATTATACCTAGGTCTGGTTCTTTTAGTTGTTTCTATACTTGGGATCATTGGTTCTTATTACGGAGTTTCGGTTTTTTTATGTTTGTACGTGGTTTTAATGTTTGTTTTGGTGCTGGGATTCATCGGATTCACTATATTTAGTGTAATCGTAACGAATAAAGGTGTTGGACAAGCTATATCTGGAAAAGGGTACAAAGAGTATAAGCTTGGGGATTATTCGAATTGGTTGAGAAGGTATGTGGTTAATGCTAACAACTGGGGGAAGATTAGGAGTTGTTTGATTCATCTTCATGTTTGTTCTAGTCTTTCTGGTGTTAAAACTGCTAAGGAATTTGATCAACGTCCGTTATCACCCCTTCTGGTAACATTTTACATTATTATTATTCGTATAATTGTATGTGATTGTTTCAAAATAGTTTTACTTATTTCATTTAATTTTTAAAATGTTGTTTATTATGCATTAAACTCAAAGATATGATTTGAGGAATGCAAGTACTATTTATTCAAAAAAAAATTGTGCTTACAATAAGATTTCTGCATGCTGCATTTAGTTTCTTTTACCATATACTCCATTTGATTGTCATTTATTCCACACAAATATTGAATTTATGTCAGATTTAAATATTAAGTTCCCGAGTGTAAATATATTTTATATATTTGTAGGACTACTGCTTTAAATTTAATATATTGTTCATTTTTTTTTTTTGTTCTGGGAGAAACTGACCATATAGACCATGGACTAAATGTTATTATTGTTGATCACTTGTCTGCTTCCACTTTTAGTCCGGATGCTGCAAACCTCCTACAGACTGCGGATTCCAGTTTAAAAACGGGACATACTGGATTGCTCCGGAACAGAGTGGAGAAAATGAGAGCAGGGATTGCGCAACCTGGAGCAACAAGCAGGATGAGCTCTGTTTCAACTGCAATTCCTGCAAGGCAGGAGTACTGAATGGAATCAAGAAACAGTGGAAACTTTTGGCAGTTATTTCAATCTGTGTCACTCTTGTTGTCATTATTATCTACTCACTAGGCTGCTGTGCTCTAAAGAACAGCCGCAACAACAGATATTTCAGGAGAATGCACAAAGATTCTTATTGATCCCACCATTTATTAATATTGTACCTAGATTTCATTAGGTTTTACATATTGCAATGAATATATTTAAGTGGACTAGTTACTACTCTTTGTGTTTGTGTGTTGTTTCAAGTTGAATAGTTAGTATATGGGCAACAGATATGATATACTGTAACTTTGGTTTTTTTTTTTTCAAAAATACCCAATTGCAAATTTTAAAATATAATGCAACTCAAATGCAACTGTTGTAACTGAAATATAACTGCTACGTAATCGGATGGTGTTTGCCAATATCTCAACTTATTTCTTATTGTTTGATTCCTCCTTTTTCTTGATTGATTTACATTTTTACATTTATATTTTTAAATATCTTTGTATTTCTCAACTCTATAGTAATGCAAGTTAAGTATATCAGAATCCAAAATTTGAATATATCCACCTCCTGACAACAATGTTTAGTTTTTTCATTTTTATTTCGCCGGTTACTCCCCATCCCCTTCTCATCAATGGACAGACCAATCAATCGTATCGGTTGTATTCTTATAGTCTGCGTCCCTGGGCATTCCCGACTTGCCTACTTTTCAATTACTAGCTTAATACCCAAAGCACGGTTATTTTATTATATTATAATTAAGTTTTAATATATTTTTTTAGTTTTATTTGTCAATGTCTATCGATTTCTGTTCCTTATTTTTTTAAAATTCTATTTTGTCTATTGTGTGGATGTATTGTTACATATTAATTTTATTAATTGATTAGTTGTTTTGTATTTACATACATATTGACTTTTTGTATAATTTTAAAATATTAGTATTATTGAATATCTAATATTTGTTTTGTTTCTATTATAATATTTGAATGTCTTATTTTCTATTTTATTAATAAGATTTATATATTTTATTTTATTTTACTTATATATTTCATTTTGTTTTTTAATTCTATTCAATATCATGCACGAATATATTATTATGTTAGATTTTATTAAATTAGTTATTTATGATTTTATTCAAATATTTATAAGTTATAGGATATTTTTGATGGTGTATCAACTATTTTCACCCGATTTGATCATACAGAAACGGAAATCAAAGTGTTTTTCTTAAGGGTTTCATGTGTCTGAGATGATCTTACCTGAGATTAAAACAAATCAATACAAATTTAAGAGTATTTGTGTAAATTATTGATAAAAATTTGATATTTATAAAAATGTATTTGCGCCTTATAACCTTATGGGGAGATCCCTGTAGGGATGGCAAAAAAATCCGACCCGACGGATACCCGACCCGATCCGATCCATTTGGGTCTACCCGGACCCGATTTTTTGGATTTGGATCTTATTTTTGGACCCGAAAGAGTTTGGATCTGGATCTGGATCTTAGGTAATCCGATCCGATACCCGAAACCCGATCCAAACCCGATCCGAACCCGAAACCCGATAAAAACCCGATATATATATATATATAGTATATTTACGTATATTTAATATTAATTATTATACGTACATTTAATATTAATTATTATTTATAATATCATTTTATATATTTGAGATACATATCAAACAAATAAACAAAATGATCAGCCACATATATATTTGAGATATCTTAAATAACGTGATATTATTTTTATTTAATCACAATATTATTTTTTTTATTACAATTCTAATATATTTATATAAATATATATATTCTTTATTTTCCTTATAGTTTTTAAATTTTATTTATAATATTCTATATTTTTTATGCAACTAAAATATTTTTATATTTTAAATTTTAAATATATTTATACTTTTATGTTTTGCTTAATGTGATTAATTTAATTTTCGAATTTTGAATTAAAAACCCGATTTAAACCCGAATCCGATCCGAAACCCGATAAAACCCGAAGATTTGGATTTTGATTTTCAAACCCGGATCCAGACCCGATCCGATTCGAAAACTTTGGATTTAGATTTGGCAAAACCCGATCCGATCGACCCGTTGCCATCCCTAGATCCCTGAGGTTGTCCTAGGCCTAGTTTTCTCTTTTCTTAAAACCTATATATTTTGGAAAATGTTACAGCTCCCAAAACCGTTTATTGAATTATCATTACATGATTCGTTATGTTTTTATAAATGACATGGATACTTATGTATTAATATAAATCTCACAAATAAAATGATGTCATCTGTCCTTTGGGAATACTTTTGAATTTTTTTTAATAAACATAACATTATTCATATATTTTAGCTAGGGGACTCGTGACGACCAAACTACCAAAAATACTTTATGCTAATTATATATAGAATATAATGTTATGTTAAAATTAAAATTATACAAAAATTAGCATTTAACTTCTTGTTTTTGAACTCAAACTAAGAACTCTTCTTCACCATCTTTGGCAAGTTTCTAACTATATTATTTTTAATTTTGCCTTTGTACAAATTTTAACTCTTATAGTTCGTGTAAAACAAGGGTTACTTTTAAATATTTTTAAAATTATATGATTAAACAAAATAAAGTATAATAATTATTTAATAAATGACATATATTGTTTAAAACTAATAATATAAAATCTTAATGTAAATTTGTTGTTGGCAGGATTCGAACCTTAGATCTTTGAAAGAGGGATTTAAATATGAAATATTTCTTATTATTACATTTAACGATTATTATTGATTTACTAAATATCTGACGGTCACTATTCTTATAACAGTTGGTTAAACCAAACAACCAAACTACCAATTATCACCTAGCTTGCTTATTATATACTAGATTTAAACCCGTGCAATGCACGGGTTGCTTTTATAATTATTTTTATTTAATTTTTCTGAATTCTCTTTATATATATATATATATATATATATATATATATATATATTTAAATATATTTAAATATTTGTAAACTTATCTTGCAAAAACAAAAAAATTATGTGAACTTATAATAATTATTGAAGTTCTTTTGATTTTTTGTTAGTTTTCATTTTTTTCTCGGTTATGGAATTTAATGTTTTTGTAATTTTTAAATTATTAAATTATTTTAGGGATTTTGTTGAGATATATTTTTAGTTAATAATTATGTTTTTTTTGTTTGGGTTTTTTTGTTGATTTTCTGTATTTGTTTTCCTGTAGTACAGAATTTATAATCTTTGTAAATTAAATATTTAGTTTTTTTTGGTGTTCCGTATTTTTAGTATGATTTTTAGAATTTTGTTTGTTATTAAATTTTTAAGTATATTTTTTTTCATTTTTTGAAATATTTTTTTTTCTTAAAGGTGTTTGTTGGTTTTAATGTAAATTACATTTTAAAATTTAGGAAATTTCTTTTTTTTAATTATTTCATATATCTTTTGTTTTTGATTATTTCATATTTCTTTTGTTTTTTTTGGTTTTCTTTATGTTTGTGTTTATACATTTTAACGTTTTTAAATTTTTTTTTTTAGAATTTTTGTTAATTGTGTGGTTAATTGTATTTATATTTTTGTTTTAATTATTTTCTTGCAAATTATATATATTTGAACATTTACCCTAACATATATTTTAATATTTCATATTTTTTCGATAATTGTTTTTTATTTCATTAGATTATATATAATATACTTGAAATATGTTGGAACTTATTAGTATAACTACTTTATTTTTTTATTAAGTAATTTTACAAATGTGTGGTTACTAAGTACTTTTTAGAACTCTTTGTTATAAGTGTTATATATATTTTGTTAAATTTTGATGTTATTTTTTTTATTTGTTTGTTTTGTTTGTTTACTTTGTTTATTATTTTTGTTTGTTTGTTAATTTACTTTGTTTATTTTTGAAAATGATATGTTATTTGTTAATAGTGTTGTAGGGTTTGTGTTTGTGGTCTTCAATTTTGTTTCAAAGAATATATTTTATTAAGGTTGGGTGTCATTTCAAATCATTTTAAGTTTTATATACATTTTAATATTTTTTTAATATTTTCTTTATTGCATTTTTGTTGATTGTGTGGTTAATTGTATTTTTATATTTTTGTTTTAATGATTTTCGTGCGAATTATTTATATTTGAACATTTAGCCTAACATATATTTTAATATTTCATATTTTTTGGGGTGTTTTTTTTTCTATTTCATTAGATTATATGTAATATACTTGAAACATGTTGGAACTTATTGGTATAACTATTTTCTTTTTTTATTAAGTGATTTAACAAATGTGTGGTTACTAAGAATTGTTTAGAACTTTTTGTTATAAGTGTTATATATATTTTGTTATATTTTGGTGTTATTTTTTTATTTGTTTGTTTTGTTTGTTTACTTTATTTATTACTAGCTTATAACCCGTGCGATGCACGGATTTTTTTTGATATATAACAAATTATATTTTTCTATAATTATTATTTACAATATTTTATTTTAATTTTAATATTAATTTAATTAATGATATGTATGGTTTAGAACTTATATTATAAAATTTTAAATAAATACGTCGTTGATAGAATTCGAATCTTGAAATTTTAATAAATTAATATAATTATATAATTATATAATATATTTAATCATTAAATCTAACGATTCTGATTTTTAACTAAAAATCTAATGGTCAATATTCGTAGTATACGGATTTTTGTTATATTTTGTTAGTAATTAGAATATATGATGTGATATTTTTGGATATATAGTAATTAAAAGATATGATGTGATATTTTTGGATATATATTAACTATTGCTAGATATGATATGATTGGAAGATATGATATGATTGATGTTTTTAGGTGTTCATAGAAGGTAATATCTTCAACTATAAGTAAATGTCATAAAGGAAATCAACTAATTACCATTAATTATATTATGTTATTATTTATTTTATGTGTTTTAATAGTATATATATCGTATATATTTTTATTTATAATAAAGGTTAAATAAGTAAATTTATGAAATACTAAAAAACATATACCAAAAAATAGGTACCAAAATTTTTAATGTTTTGGCTATTATATAAATACTAGCTTATAACCCGTGCAATGCACGGGTTTCTTGTATTATATTATAAATTTTATTTAATATTATAATTATGTTTTTATATAATCATTATTTTTAATATTTTTTAATTTTAATTTGATATAATTTAATATACTCATGTTTACGAATGATACTAATTTTCCTTATTATAAACAACGTATACGATTTTTACTATATTTTATTAATAATTGAGAAATATGGTGTGATATTTTCGGGTATATATTAATGACTGTAAGATTTGTTGTAAATTAAAAAGGTAACATGTTTTAATCATAAAGAAAATATTAATGATTAAAAGATATGATATGATTGATCTTTTTAGGTATTTATAAAAGATAATATCTTTAACTAAAAGTAAATCTGAAAAAGGCAATCTACCAATTACATTAATTATATTATTTTATTATTTATTTTAGGTGTTATATTTTTCTTGAAAATTATGGTGTGATATTTTCGGGTATATATTAATGATTGTAAGATTCGTTTTAAATTAAAAAGGTGACATGTTTTAATTCAAATGAAAATATTAATGATCGAAAGATATGATACGATTGATGTTTTTAGGTGCTTATAAAAGGTAATATGTTCAACTAAAAGTAAATGTGAAAAAGGCAATTGACTAATTACCATTAATTTTATTATGTTAATCGACTAATTACCATTAATTATAACCTGTTTTAATTCGAAAGAAAATTTTAATGATGGAAAGATATGATACGATTGATTTTTTTAGGTGTTTATAAAAGGTAATATCTCGACTAATTACCAATAATTATATTATGTTATTATTTATTTTAGGTGTATTTATTTTTCTTTATAATGAAGGGTAATTAAGTAAATTCACGAAATACCAAAAAACAGGTACCAAAACTTTCAATGTTTCAGCTTTTATATAATACTAATTACCAATAATTATATTATGTTATTATTTATTTTAGGTGTTATATTTTTCTTGAAAATTATGGTGTGATATTTTCGGGTACATATTAAAGATTGTAAGATTTGTTTTAAATTAAAAAGGTAACGTGTTTTAATTCGAAAGAAAATATTATTGATCGAAAGATATGATACAATTGATGTTTTTAGGTGTTTATAAAGGTAATATGTTCAACTAAAAGTAAATGTGAAAAAGGCAATCAGCTAATTACCATTAATTTTATTATGTTAATCGACTAATTACCATTAATTATAATGTGTTTTAATTGGAAAGAAAATATTAATGATGGAAAGATATGATACGATTGATATTTTTAGGTGTTTATAAAAGGTATTATCTCGACTAATTACCATTAATTATATTATGTTATTATTTATTTTAGAGTGTATTTAACGGGTACATATTAATGATTGTAAGATTTGTACGATTGATGTTTTTAGGTGTTTATAAAAGGTATTATCTCGACTAATTACCATTAATTATATTATGTTATTATTTATTTTAGGTGTATTTATGTTTCTTTATAATGAAGGTTATATAAGTAAATTCACTAAGTACCAAAAAACAGGTACCAAAACTTTCAATGTTTCGGAATTTATATAATAGTATAGATTTCTTTATAATGAAGGGTATATAAGTAAATTCACTAAGTACCAAAAAACCGGTACCAAAAC
This sequence comes from Saposhnikovia divaricata, assembly GCA_036435485.1. Classification (NCBI taxonomy): domain Eukaryota; kingdom Viridiplantae; phylum Streptophyta; class Magnoliopsida; order Apiales; family Apiaceae; genus Saposhnikovia; species Saposhnikovia divaricata. The sequence goes on from CM071598.1 coordinate 82,607,073, forward strand.
TTTCAATGTTTCGGAATTTATATAATAGTATAGATTAATTAATTTTAATTTAATATAATATAATATACTCATGTTTATGGATTATACTATTGTTTTCTTATTATAAACAACATATACAAATTTTTAATATATTTTATTAATAATTGAAAAATATGATGTGATATTTTCGGGTATATATTAATGATTGTAAAATTAGTTTTAAATTAAAAAGGTAACATGTTTTAATTTGAAAGGAAATATTAATGATTGGAAGATATGATACGATTGATGTTTTTAGGTGTTTATAAAAGGTAATATCTTCAATAAAAGGTAAATGTGAAAAAAGGCAATCGACTACTTACCATTAGTCATATCATGTTATTATTTATTTTAGGAGTTTTAATAGTATAGATATTATATATATTTTTCTTTATAATAAAGGGTAAATAAGTAAATTCACGACGTACCAAAAAACAGGTACCAAATTTTTTAATATTTCGGCATTTATATAATAGTATAGTTTTTATTTGTTTGTTTACTTTGTTTATTTTTGTTATTTGTTAATAGCGTTGTAGGGTTTGTGATACAACACAACGTCTTATGGACTCCAACGATAGTGTTTCACTCTCACTCTTTCTCTTTTTAACCTGACAACCAGACGACCACCCAAACCCCCTTACGCTAATTATATATAGGATATAACTAGCTTATAACCCGTGCAGTGCACGATTTCTTTTTTAATATCTATAATTATATTATTTTTTTAATTTTATATGTTATTCATTTACATATTAAATTGTTGTTAAAAATTGATATATGTATAAGATTTTACATATTCGATTTAATATTTATACTTTATCTTGAATTCTTAAAATTTGATTTGAACGATTTTACTGCCCACGTGAAATTAACAAAATAATTTTTAATTTAGTAATTGTTTAACAATTATTTTCCAATTAAAACCTACGCAGAAACAAAAGAGAGAAGAAATTGACGATTTTTTACGTTGAAAATTCTATTAGATTTATGAATTCTACTTATAATTCGTTTTGATTATAAAAATACCCTTGTCATTATTTGTAGATTGTTCTACTAACATCCAAATACAATTTTAATAATAAGTGTAGGAGAGATTTTATCCAAAACTTTGATAATCGATAGTCTGGTCCTCCGTACAATAAAATAAATAAGAACCGTTAGATCTTAAAATAAATAGATGAAAACTGTTGGATCTAACATAAAAAAATATTTAATATTTAATATTTTAATACGTTATAAACTAAAAAGTGTATTTATATTGTGTATGTCAATCATTTAAATCATATGTAATTTAGGTTTTCTACATTGAATAGATCAATGTATGTCTTCTACATTGAATAGGATTAATGCAAAAATTCGTAATTATATTTTTCCTTGAGGTTCCGAGTGTTTTCATTTGAATAATAATTATTAAATCATCACTAAATTAAAGATAAATTTATGAGTTTCATCATCACTAAATTAAAGATAAATTTATGAGTTTCACGTGTAAATCATCCAAATCTGATTTCTAGATCTCAAGATAGAGCCCAAATAGTAAATATGATTTTTTTTAATACTAATAAAAAAATAAATAAAATTCAATTCTAATACTTTCTTTTTAATTATATATCCTTTTTAGATTGTGAGGTTTTTTTTTAAAATTCAATTCTAATACAAACTTTTTTAAAATCCTTTTTAGATTACAATAATTTTTCTAAAATTCACTTTTATTGCAACCTTTTCTAATTATATCCATTTTAGATTATAATTTTCTTTTTTAATATGATACAATTTTGATCGTCTGTTTTTAAAAATATTAAATTCGTCGGTTGAGATTATTTTGGTAGTAATTATAAATAAGATCCCTTATTATGATATATAAGGATATAATTAGTATAGATTAATTTAGGAACTAAATTTTGAATATCTGCCTACCTGCATTAAAAAAAGAAAGAATTAGATATAAAACATCGGGAGTCCTCTATTCCTCCAAGTAGGGAAATCGACATGGACAGATGCCGTATATAGGGGATGATTCAGCTGGTGTTATGGGTTTATACATTTAAGCTCATGTCCAAAACAAATGGCAATCCACTCCATGAAGAGTGGCAATTACACGGTGAAAACAAATGGCAATCCACTCCATGAAGAGTGGCAATTACACGGTGAATAGGAAAAACGGTTCAAAATATAAATAGACTGACATGAAAGCATCATACATACTGCATTATCCTTATATGACACCGAGTATAATGCCCAAGTCTAATATCAATGTCAGCACCACATTAAAACATCAATAACAGCTTGCTCTACGTCCAATAGAATTCAGTCTTTTACTCTATTGATGAACGATAACTGAGAATACATGTTTTTAGTATAACTTCAAACAATCATCTACATATAAATCTTTGCTCCCAAACTATTCTTTTATTCTGGAAGTGTACTAAACGTGGTCTCCAAATAATTGAAGAGGTAGGCCTTCTATTTCAAAAAAGTACATCCAGCAAACAAGAATATATATGCCACCAGTGATGTCAGGAGTTCAAGGGTCCACGTTGGCTGTATTAGAAAAGAAGGAATCATAGGTACCACGCAAGAACCGCAAATCCAGCCAACTACAAGTGATCCCATGCTGCAATACAGAAATCAAGCCTCAATCATAATATTCAGGAAAATTAATCAATGTTGAATAGTCTTGAAGAGGATATACTATATCTCCGGGGTAACTTACCCGATGATGGAAGCCCTAGCTAAGCTCTTTGTCTTATCATAGAGGAAGTACATACAAGCCATCAAAGAGAGTGCCACCTATGTATGGAACAACAATTAAAATTAACGAAACTTTATGGCCTCATATTCATGTGAATGCAACAATTCGAACGAATTTAAAATACGTTTATGTGAGCAATTATTCAGGATAAAAAGCAATGACATGTGTCCCTACATAAATTTTATAAAGTATAACTAAAGTTATACGCTAACATGGTTTGCAAAAGAAGCGAATAGGTGGATAGAACTTGATAAAGTGTAATAATATTAAATCCATGACATGATGGACTCATCTGATTAAGAACCTAATATTTCGCTCTCTCTTTAAACAGAGATTCAAAAACCATGTGCAAATTGTTCACTAATTGCAATACCTTATCACCGGAACTCATAGGCACTGTTAAATACAAAACAGATTTATTATTAAAAGTAAACAAACAAGTAATGTGCTTCTTAGAGAAAGAAGACATAGCATAGCATAAGAGAATTGAAACCAATAAGAAAAAACAAAGCTTTCACACATTTAATGTGAGAGCGCAGAAAACAGAAATTTTAACAAGATAACAGGGAATAATTGAGAATATAGGCATCTGGTTTTATTTATGTTAAGAAAATTTGGATTGGATATGTTCTTAATTTCAGCAAAGGTTTACTCTTATACTGGTTGCAAGTGTTCAACAGGACATGGTACAGGCATCTAGAGAGGGGTGGGGGTTTTGGGGGGGGGGGTGTTTAAGCAGAATAACATGGCAGTTAGCGGAAGGAGCAGAAGTGTGCTGGTGAGTCTGCAATCTTGCCATTTTTGAGTAATAGACGGAAAGCAAATTCCTCAAGTGCACCCTGTCACAGGGAGATCACAATCCTCAATTATAGCTAAAAACAAGCTGCAACTGTCGAAAACAAAGAAACAAAAGACCATCAAAAAGGATGGGCGCCGATGAAGCAATACCTAAGGTTGTTCTTCGTAACACAATTGTTGTCACACCAAAGACTGAAATTGTAATGGTTTATAGTCTGAACAGAGTGAAGGTCGAGAAAGTAGAACCGCGTTGAACAGGAATTAAGATGTCGAAGGTTTTTCAAACAAGAAATCCTAGACTTGTTCATTAACTCTCACTGTTGGAAAGCAATGATGTTTGTGAGTTAAACCCGAGGGATAAATTGTTATATTAATGCTGCCGATGCCAAAATGAAGGCAGAAGTTAAATATGTTTAATCAGGTACTAGGAAGCACGGACACGGCAAAACAGATGCCGTATGCGTGTCGGACACGGCACCGACACGGCGACACGATAAATATATACTCATTGTAAAAGAAACTTTATTATTATTATGAATGAAGTTGTTCAATATTTGACATATAAAAATCATATATTTTTATTATTATTATTTTTTTTTTGCGGTGTCCCGTATCCAGGACTCTTTGATGATTGGCGAATCCCCGTGTCCCGTATCCCGTGTCGCCGCACCCGAGTCGGTGCTTCCTAGATCAGGTAATACAGTACAAGTTCTAAAAACTTTTTAAAATGAGACTCAAGTTTTCAACTAGGTAAATATAAAGCCGGAAAAAACGAGAGCTGCACCAGTAGATTGGTTTCTTGACAGTTTACCTCAAAGTTATATTATTGACGCCCTGTGGTAAAGAAACGGCTAGTAGAAGCTGCAACCGTGAGCAATAATTTTATGATTGATAACTCTTGGGCACTGGATTGTTTTAAGAGCATCTCATACAATGTCTACAGTCACCAATAAGTTACAAAGATAAATATACATGGAGGGGATAAATGGTTTTTGACTGCGCCTACTCATTATGTTCACCTACGCTAGTTTCATCAAATCCCCTTCTCCTGATGAGCTTGCTACAGAGGGGATGGGATTTTTCTTGGCGAAGACAATGAATTATGCATGGTCATGTACTTTTGACCAATAGTTGCAATCTAAACAAGCCTCCTTTCCGAGTTAGTTGTTCAAATGCGCACTAAGTACTCGGGGGCAAGTTGCAACAGCTAATGGACTCTGACATTTCCACCCTGGCCAAAACTAATATTGTTGCAACACACCCAGGGACGAAAAACATGAAAAATACTGTAAGAATTAGTAATATATAGTAATTTGAATTTGAATCAAAACAAATGAAAAGTTTTTTATGCGACAAGCCAAGAAGAGGTTATGTGTTCCCCATTGATTACAGAGTGGCAAACCACCCACATTACCAATATAGGTGTCCGCGAATAGTGTGTGTATGTGTGTGTGCGCGCGCATGTGGAGCTTTCTAGGACGCATTACACTAAATGGCAGAAAATATAAGCCCATGTACTGGTCCAAATTAACAAATGAAAATGTATACTTTTCGGCCTAAGCAAATATGTCAGATGAGGAACATATGCTGCCTGAATTACAAGCAATGCTTTCAAGATTTATGTGTAAGATACAGAGAATCAGTATGAGATATTAGATGCACAGAAGCAAATAAAATCCAAAGGAAGTTCATATACCCATAAAAAATAATAGAATAGAAAAGAAAGATGTCCAAAAGAAGAAACTAAATGAGGATGAGGAAAAAGAGTAGAGGCGCAGCTTCCAAAATAAAATACCAATCAGAAATCCAACAAAAAGGCGATCACGAGGGCCTTTACTTGCAATTGACTGCAATTCAAAGACATTTTTTTTCAGAGGATGACAAAAATTCTAACGCCTTGTAATTTTACCTAATCGAAACTACAACGCCTCACTTGGCCAAATGAATGGGAATCCATCAATCTGCCTTGCATAATCACCCATTTGATAACTTGATGACACTGAACTAAAAACCAGTGTTGTAAGGATAATACCACAAGCACAGCTTAATTCAAAGTTAAGATTTTAGTCGTCGTGATGGAATTACATTTTAAATTTTCCCCTGTTACCATCTATAATTCTACATCTTCCAATCTCCACCGCATCATCCAAAAACGAGGGTGCTTATGAAAATCATACAAATATTACACCACTTAATTTATATATGAGATTTTTTAAAGTCTATGTGAGTGAAGGATTAGGAACCAATACGTATTATATAACATAATTAGAGAAAATGAAACTATTATTCTTCACTTCACATGTCTACTTAAACTGAACTTCTGTAAGTCAAACAAGAAAATCCTTTTTCAGACTTAGCTGGACAGACTGACCCTAAATTACAACCAACTAAGAAACACGAAAAAAAAAACTATTAAGAAAATCAGCAGTGACACGTGTGAAAGTGCCTCCGAATGCATTGCATGGAAAATTTTGTTTATGGTTGTTCTAAATGCTTTTTGGAAGGACTGTAATTAGCATCCACAACATGGACACTCCATTCGAACGGCATCTATGTTTAGGAGACATGTAGAAAAACTGAAGTACATAGAATTATAAGGAATTAAACGAACCTGGAAAGCTGGTCCACCTTCGGCGGGGCTGTTTACACTCCAGCATGCCATAAATGCAAATAAGAACAACCTTCTAATAATTATCACATTTGGAGGAAGTTCTACAAAACTGATCAAGTTTTTTACCCAAGGCGGGGACTCTTCCACTTTCTTTTTCAGCCTGCTTTTTAAGTTGATCTTTGTCTTTTTTCTTTTCAAGAAGCTGGTCATCAAAATTTTTTCAAAAGCAGCTTCTATAGATTCTACATTTCTCTCATGGCCAGCATACTGATCCAGCAAAAAATTTCGAGCACTCCACACTTCTTCCTCCGAAGCATCAGTACTTATGCCAAGACGCTTATAGGGATCCCAAACACTAGATCTAGGAAACTTTGATACATTGCCTGCAGTGACATTAAATGGGCAAACAGTTCATACATTTCAGTACAATTCCAACCTGTACAACAAATCATCATTTATCATAGATCGATGGCTAAATTATCAATAATCAAATATTGGTTAACACAAAAGGTATTCTTTTTTCCCACACTTGAGTCTATACAAAGTTCAACATCTATATACTCAGAGTTCAACATCTACACGAAAGATATGAAGCTCATTCTGCAATGTTATGAATGTTATTTATAAAAACATTGGGATATGATCCTATAAAATAGAGCTACCCTATAACTCAAGGCAGCACAAAATCTATCAGTCACTGAACCAGTCTGTTTATCCTTATCAATAGTATGCAAACACTTGCGAATGCAGTAACTCTACAAAATGAATTTTCAATAGTTCAAACACACCAATATTACAATATTGCATCAAACATATGCCTCCAAGGAACCAGTCCATACTTAAACAAGTAGGGGTATGGTCTACGTACACCTCACTATCCTAAACCATATTTCCGACTGAGATACCTTGTATTTCTGGTTCGAATTCTATCATGTCGTCTAAACCACATAACACAACTGAAAAATTAAACTAAAATGACCCTTTGTAAACAGAAGAATCATACCTCCTCCATAAGATGTATCCATTGTACATTGAGCCTTGAAATTTCTTGGGGGAAAACATACTCCATTAGGTGCTAACCTCTTAAAATTCCCACTTGAACTACAATTCAAGAATCATAATATATCATATTTTTCAAGAAAACATAAAGAACCTTAATTTAACAACAATTAAACAAAACCCATTAAATTCAAAGTGTAGAATTGACTATGAGAGCTAAACATACCACAATTCAGATAAAAATGGCGATTCAATATATATATACACACACACACATAAATAAAATTTTCAAACTTACAGTTTATAGCCAAGAAATGGTGAGGGAAGAACAGGGTTTGAAGCTAAAAGAGAAATCATTGTAAATATTAGAGAGATTAAACCCTAAAAATCCCCCCTTTCCAACACTTTTTTGGGGTAATGCCTTCAACAGCTTCTTATTGTAGCTCAAGATAACAAAAGAGACCCCAAACAAACTAAACTACTATTTTTTTTTATATAGGGCCTGTATGTATTTTCTGAGCCCAGGCCAGGGGGTATGGTTAAATAATATTTGGGCCCTATTAAAATATTTACTGTCATTTTCTTTGAGTTAGTTTATGAGGCAAGTTTGAGCGACTCTCGAAACGTTTTTCATTTTTTCTAAACTTAAATGGAAGGATTTTGGTACAATATAAATTACAAAAATAGCTGTAAAAATATATTATTATAATCATAAACATAGTTCATGGATGAATAAAATATTACTTTAATTATAATATTTTGATGTTATTAGTTACAATAGATCAATATTTTAATCAATCAATCAAGCAATCAATACTATACTATTATATAAAAGATAAATTGGCGCTCTCAAATCATTTCACTCTGCTTTTCTATTTTTATAGATTTTTGTAAATTTTAATGTTAAAAATTATTATTTTCTTTATATTTTTCGAATTTTTAATGTTAATAATTATAACTTCTCTTTTATTTTTGGTGTTAATATATATATAACTTTCATTTTATGTTCAATTTTTTAGTGTTCCGATCTATTTTTCTAATTTTTTTAGATCCTTATAATTTTAATGTTAAAATTTTATTTCCATTAATTTTTTCAAATTTTTACTGTTAGTAAATACAATTTCTTTTTTTATATAAAATTTTTAAGGTTAATAATTACATTTCCCTTTTTATGTTTTTATATTCCTTTTTAGGTTAGAATTTTTATTATTAATAGTTATAACTTCCATTTTTATGTAAAAAGTATTATTTTCTTATTAGTTTTTGAATTTTTAGTAGATAATGAATTTTTAGTATTAATAATTACAACTTTAATTTTTTTCCAATATCAAAATTATAATTTCTCTATGTATGTTAAAACTTATTATTATTTTTCAAATTATTTTTGTTACTAATTACAATTTCCTTTTTTATGTTAAAAATTATAAAACAAATTAGAATTGCGAACGGTGAAGTAGGTCTGAGCAAAACCGATCCGAATTCGAAAAATCAGAATACTACCCAAACCTAGTACCCCCACCCAGGCACCAACTCAACCCTAGCCTTCATTGTCCTCACCATCATCAATTCAACCATCTACTCCTACTATTAATACAATCTCCGACAATTCTATTCATCAACTGGAGCCTCCATCGTTGCCGGCCGCCGTTGTGTCTCAACCTCTCGATGAGAACTTGTTCTTCGATCTCACTCTCGAATAATTAAAGAAGCTTCATGTTGATGTAATTAGAGAAGAAGAAGATAGGGAGAGGAATAATTATTCAATTGAGGTGAGATTTGAGTGAATTAAGAGTGAGACTAATTCAGTTTTTTTCAATATTTCGGTTCTTCGTATCCGAACCGACCGAAATAATTCGGTTCTTATTCGGTCCATATGGTAATTTCGGTCCGGTTCGGTCCCCAAAAAAAAGTGTAATTCGGTTTTCGATTATTTCGGTTCTGTCCGGTTTTGGACCGAACCGACCGGATGCTTAGCCTACGGTGAAGGCCGTATTACCTTTTTTGAAGGCTATTTTGGTCATTCTTTCTTCAAAGTTTCTCAAAAATTTTAATAATAAATACTAAAAATTACAATTGCCTAATAAATATTTGTTAATGTAGGATAATTCTTAAAATTTCTCTCGAAATATTAATTACAGTTAACTTATAAAGGTTTGTTAATATAGGCGGCTCTTAAATCGCTTAAATCTAATTTTCTAATTTTTGCATAGATTTGTTACCTTAAATATCAATAAATATTATTTCATTTTTCATCTCTTAATTTATAGCTAGAAAAAATATTATTTTAAATAAATTAAATTTCGTTACAACGTGACAATAAGAAATACTTCCTTAAATAAAGTATTTTAACATATATATACACATCACAACCAAATAATCTTATGAGAGTTTATGCCCAAAACTCGTGCTCCTGATCTCACTGTTCTCTAGCAACATAGTGTATTACCTTATTATTCACTGAGCTTTGTTGTTTTGATTGCTAAAATATGAGTGTTTCTGTTCGAGGTAATATGAAGAGAAAGAAGATCGGAAGAAAACTGTGAATCCACAACATCCTAACATAAATTATATATGTAAACAAATCATGAAATCTTCTCTTATACTTTCTCTTTATTATGTAGTTGTTACGTAATAATTGAGTAATTTTTCAGTTAATATGAAAGAGACAAATCAATCCATAAAACCTCTGAGACATAAATTTTATTTTCAAATACTAGATTACTATATTTGAAAAAACTCTAACTTGCATGTTTTTTTCATTACACGGATCAAAATTTTAAAGCCAATAGTTTATGTCTCGATGAGATAGAAAAAGATTTCTGAATAATGAAATGCCAAGTAGTGACGTAAATATGTATGTATATTTATGATGTGGTTGGTTTTATTGTTTTTATTATTTTCAGATTTATGTTTTTATCTTGGACATGTTATTTTACTTTTTAATAATTTTATTTATAGTAAAATTTTATTTTTCTAAGATTAAGATATCTATTGCATCATTCAAAGTATTTAATATTTTTTAACAGGATATTTACGTAAAATTTACTTTATTTTCCATACAAGGGAATACATAAAAGATATGAGTTTGGGATGAACATGAGAATCCTAAGAAGGATTACGATAGAATTTTAGAATATTATTGATATGGGCTGAAAGTAGGCCCTAGAAATACATTTAATGACACATTAAATGAACTAAGGATGGACCAGGATCAAAACCCATTAATGAGGCCCGAAACCCTAATTAAATGATAATTTCATAGCTGTTAAATCAGCCAAATAAAAGATTCCGTTATTGACTCCAAAAAGGAGTCAAAGCATCTTTGGAGTAACCTCCAAGACATACAAATTCAATACTTATCCACCTTCCATCCGGAAGGATCTAGAATTGGGCCTAAGTTGTATCTTGCCCACCAAGACACCTAATTCTATTCTGATTCTAGGGTTCTCAACACCTATATAAGGATCTGACCCCATACAAATAGAACTACATTTTTTGGCTTGATTCTTGATATTTGCAAGATACGTAGGCATCTTGTGAGGACCGAGTAAGTCACGAAACACTAGATCAGCCATTAAAGCTCGAAGCTTCCACAAACCCTAGCATTCAATACGCAATAAATACACCCTACTTTTCATTCCACAATATTTGGCGCCGTCTGTGGGAAGCGGATATCAACCATGGTTACCACCCGGAGAACACCAACACTTTCTGAAACCATTACCAGCACCACCGCACCCCCGATTGGGGAACAGGTACCCCCAGGGATGGATTCTCAGACAATAACCACTTAACCTCAAGGAACCGAAACGCAAACTCATGGGTCGTTGCCCTTAGTGACGAATCCCACCACCCAAGGGACGAATCCCCTTCAGATGGTGGTCGCCCCTCTCGGAGGACAATCCGCTCCACCCATCGCTCAGATCTCTACGACCTTGATCCCCGCAAGCACGAACCCGGTGTATGGCTTGCCCAACTATCCCCCGTATCAGGCCGGACCAAGTGGTCACGCCCTCCAAATACGCAAGTCGTACAATCCACCTTACATCAGAGGTTTAGGACCCAATCAAGGCCAGCACTACGACTACTCAGGCCCGTATTCTGATGACTCATCCTCGGAGGAAGATAGGGATGAAGCCCCGAGGAGGCGACGTCCGAGCAAGGAGCCTATAGGACAGGCTCGTCGAAGAATCCATGATGGACCCCCTCAAACACTTGCCGAGAGAATCAAGGCACATGAGGCCGAGATCCTACGGTTAAAGGATGACATGGCAAGAGAGCAAGCCTGGCAAAATCAGAATCGACCCCCTCCGGCTTCAAGGGAGATTCCCCTAATCGACTTGGAGAAATCTTCAAGGAGACAAAGAACGGTAGATACCCCAACTGGAAGATCAACAAGGGTTGAAACTCCCAGGGGAGACCCTAAAGATTTGATGCCGCTGGGAGACCCTGACGATCCCACGCCCCCATTCACCAAGGAGGTGATGAGTGCGCACATATCACGGAAGTTCAAGATGCCTACTATAAAGGCTTACGATGGAACGGGAGATCCTGCTAATCATGTAAGGACGTTCTCAAATACGCTGCTGTTGCAACCGGCAAGTGATGCCCTGAAGTGTAAGGCGTTCCCTCAAACCCTGTCGGGTATGGCACAACGTTGGTATAGTCGTCTACCCCCAAATTCAATCGGTTCTTTTAAGGAATTGAGTGTCGCTTTCGTTAGCCAATTCATCAGTGGAAGAATTCATGAGAAAAGTTCTACATCTCTTATGTATGTGGTGCAAGGGAAGAATGAGAATCTGAGAGACTACCTCAAGCGGTTCACTAAAAAAACATTGAATATCACTGATTTGGAGAATAAGGTGGCCATGGTAGCCCTGGAACATGGAACCACTGACCTCTTCTTTAAGAGGTCATTGGCAAAACATCCTCCTAAAAACATGGTTGAGTTACAACGAAGGGCTGATAAGTGTATCAAAGCCGATGATAGTATGAAAAAAGAGGCCACAACAGGTAATGGACGGAGTAACAATGATTCAAGGAAGAGAAAGACGGATCAGGAATATGATACCAAGGACAAGTACCCGCGTACGGGCAAGGATTCAGACTCGGCTCCTAGAAAGGGAAATTCGGGACAGAGATTTACTGAATACTCAAGGTTGAATGCCCCAAGAAGCCAAATCCTGATGGAGATAGAAAAGGACAGGGACGTGAGATGGCCGCAGCCACTAAGGACTGATCCTGAGAAAAGAAACAAGAATCAGTACTGACGGTTCCACAAAGATGTGGGACATGATACCGATGATTGTAGACAACTGAAAGATGAGATTGAGTTCTTGATCCGCAGGGAAAAATTGAATAAATTTTGCAAAGATGGGGATCGGGGAAACCCAAGGCGGGATTATGATAGGAAAAATGAGGATCGTAACCGCAATCAGTAGCCCCGGGGGCCAGTGATCAACATGATCTTTGGTGGCCCAACAGCGGCCGGGACAAGTAGAAATTCCGGAAAGGCGTATGCACGAGAAGTGATGCACATCATAGGGGAAGCCCCGAAGCGTGCAAAGACGGAAGTCTCAATTGGTCCAAATGTGTTGTAGAGGGGGGGTGAATACAACTTTTCGAATATGAGAAGCAATAAATACGATGCAATAAATGAACACACAGATTCAAGGAATATATGTCTTATATATAACTTGAAAGGGTTGCTACAACATTCATTACAAAGTATAACAGAAGTTCAGAGAGAAGTGAATGATACTAAGCTCTGTGAATGCACTCTCTCTCTTTCTCTTGTGTTTTTCTTAAGAATTGCTCACTAACTAAAACATTACACAAGTACTTCTATTAATACTACATGTAATCTATGTCCTGTAGTCTTCAAAGACTAAGATGTACGTGGCCCAATGATGTCCACATAAATCTTGCCTTATCTTGAAAGCTTGGAAATCTGCCAATCAGAAGATGCCATGTGTCATGTTGAAGCTGCACTCTAAGTAGAACTTCTACTTGAGAATTTCTACTTAGCCATCTCGAAGTTCTAAGTAGAACTTCTACTTAGAAACTTCTACTTGGCCATCTAGAATATTTAGTACTTAGAAAATATTCTGATCTTCAACTTGAAACTTCAATGCACATCTTGAACTTGTGATATCTTCATGTCTTCTTTGTTCTTCACTAAGTTCTTGAATATGGATCTTTATTACTGACATAAACTTGCTATCAATGTCCTGACACTTGATGCAACGGTCTGGTTCATAAGTGACTAGTCTTGATAGGGTTTTTGCTTCTTGAATAAATTACCATATCCAATTAGAAATGTGGCTTTCCAATATTTGCTTTCCTTCTTGTTCACTTGAAATCAATTGGTCTTATTGATACTGATAGTTATGATCTTGATCTTTGGCTTTTCAAATCATTGAGGCATGAACAACTTTGACTTGAACTTCTTTCAATGATTTCTTCTTCGATTGATCATAGTTAACATGTTGAATTGTATCAATTACCTTGTCTTCATTTAGTGTTGATTTCTTGTGACTTCTTGTTCTTGATTGTCTTCTGGTTAAGTATCTTTTCCTTTAGTTTGAGTTACATTAGTTATAGTGTTACAAGTTTACACACTCTGCCTTTCAATCTCCCCCAATTTGATTGTCTAACAATGACATTCAAATTAATGAAGGATAACTCAACTAAACAATGAGACGAGAAAAGATAATTAACATTACAGTCTTGAATAATTTACAATTGAAATTTACATGAAAACAATACAAAGAACTTAAACTAGAAACAGAATTCGAACTTCGAATTAAAGATCATTTGAGTGATTCCTATCACCTGGATTATTTCATACCTTTTAGTCAAACTTGTATCACCTTATTGGATTCACTCTAAGGTGAATTTTCCTCAAGTGAGTTAAAGCAACCGAAAGACATGAAGTTTTTCCAACTTCAAGTTCACACCACTCTGACCTTTAACCCTAATTCCGTTTCCTCTTTCTAGCTTCAGCAGCTTGGTCTCTCTCTTCTTTCTGCCTTTTGCGCTTCTCCTTCTGCTGCTTTTCTTTCTTGTATACTGGATCTTTAAGCTGCTTCCACCTAGCATTCAACAGACTCACAGCTTCCATTTCTAGAGGGTTCTTGGGCTCTGGATAAGGATGTTTGAAAAGCCTTCTGAGTTTGTCCACCTCCTGAGTAGTCCTGATCTTTGGAATATCCTCAAAGTTCTTCATGATGAGCTGAGGTTTCCAGTGAGATTTATCAGATTTAAACTGACAATAGATCATCTTGGGGTAGCCCTTGACACGGTCAGTATTGTGGACACTGGCCGCATCTCGCTCCATTCGCTTCTTTTCCACCACTACTTCAGACAGGTAACTCATGAGTCTCTGCTTTTCTTCAACAAACTTATCTTCCACTTCGCCCCATTTGAATACATATAATACTCTCTCCAGAAATGCAGCATCTTGAGTCCGTAGCAGCCATTGTCTACTCATATGCAAGATTGTTTGATTCTGGTCTGCATCTATGAATACTAAGGCATTAGCTGTATCTTCAACATAAGCATGTATCCAGTATACACTATCACTTCCTGGAACACCAATAGCCTCCCTTATTTCTCCTTGTTCTAGTGCTCCAGAAGGAAGAGTCAGAGCTTCATCTACATTCTTCATGGCTTGAAGAATATTCCATTTCTTCTCTATCAGCTCCGGCTCAATCTTCACGTCATCAAGAGGGTTTGGAGCAATGACATCACACTTCCACACCTCATTGCTCTTCTTGAATATTGCTCTTTCAATGATCTTCACGGATTTATCTTTAAGCTCAGAAGCGAATCCCTTGCTCATCATTTGTCTACAGACAGCTTTGAGAGATTCTACTGAAAGCTCCATTAGATCATTTTCCTCCATGCTAACCCTCTTCATCTTTCCGTCAACTACCATCCGGACAAAATTTGGATATGCTGAGAATTCTGGACCCTTGTCCTCTGCTAGCTGCATTAACTGATCCCTGTACAGAATGCTTAGCTCCTCAGATTGAGAGTATTGAATTTTAGTCGCTAGCAAGAACAACTCTGACGCAGATCTTCTCATAATGAATTGGTCATCCACATATAAGAAAGATGTTGGGACTCCTTCTACCAAAGACAAGATAACCTGCCACTCCTTAAGATTTGCATTGTATCCAACCCTGACTTTAGAAATTAATCTCTTCAAAGCATTTATATAGTCCACAATCATTGGATTCTGCAAATTCAAGTTGTAGAACAGATCATCTGCATCCTTGTTATGAACTCCTTTCGCACAAGGTCCCATCATTATCTTCCTTGCTTCATCCCATTTCTGCCCTATCCTTCGTTTGTCCAGATCAACTTGAGGATCAGCTAGCCTTGCAAGCTCATACTCATACTGCTTCCCTTGTAGCTCACCCTTCTTTTCTAGGAATGCAGCATGTTCTTGCATCATCTTCATTTTATGGAACTGAGCTTGTTCCAAGGCTAACTGTTGAGCTTTAAGGGTTTCCTCATCAACAGGAAATTCTTCAGGCATTCCGGAAGACATCCCAGCACCTCCACCTTGTTCCTTCAAAGATCTTTTTATAGCGTGTGCCAACGGTACGTCTTCCATGTCAGAATCTGAGTCAAGTACCTCCTGTACTGTTTCCTGATGACTCAGGTCAATAAATGGTTCATCAACCATTACTGCCTTACCCTTCCTCATCCTCAGAGCCTCTTCATCAACAGACGGCTCAACTTCTGGTTCCTTGACAAGATCAGCGGGTTCTTCAATTTCTTCGATGTGAACTGCCTGCTGTCTCGTCTCCTTTCCACTCTCCCCCTTAGGTGAGTTATCCTGAGCTCCACCTTGGTCTTCAGATCCACCAGCTGCATAGGAACCTCCAAAACCAGAACCAGAGGCTCCCGCTCCACTAGCACCACCTGCACCAGCATCGGGGGGAGGTTGTTGCGACTCGAAACACTCCGGGGGCACAAAACTCCTGACTGTGAACATCATTCTACTGATCTCTACAGCCATTGTATGCATTGTAGACTCCAATGCCCCCATCCTCTCATTGAGAGTGCTTCCTAAGACACCACCAGCATGGCCCAAGTCATTTACCTTATTTGTCAAATCATCAAAAGCTGTAGCTTGACTTGCCATTCTTGCTGCGTAGTCGTCTAGAGCCCTTTGGTTGTTTCCAATGTTCATCCCAAACTGCCCCATCGTCTGTCCGAACTGCTTCATCTGATTTTCCATAGAAGTCATACGCGTATCAAGATTTTCAATGTTAAGGGACGGTGTTTGGTTTAGGTGACCTCGCTCTAATACTCGTTCTGTTGGTATTTGACACTCGGTTTCGGGCCTTGAAAATGAAGGTCCCTCTCTCCCTAACCTCTCACACACACTCCCTGTCTCACGCTCGTGTATGTCTTCAATGATTGATCCAAATAATGAAGCAGTACCTGCAGAAAATTGATAAGAAATATTGTTGACAGTTATGGGATCAAATTCTGTTTGTTCCTGAGTTGGAAGCTCAGGCTGAGAGGCTGCAAAGTGTCCTTGTACGACATCAGAACCGATCCTCTTTGCAGCATCAGTACGTACCGGTGAAGGTACGGCTGAAGTTCTTAAGACTTCATGTCCTCTTGAAGCAACAGTATCTTCAAGAGGTACATCATCCTCACCAAAATCAAAATCCCTATGTGCAGATTGTTCAAGGGGTGAACCACTCGCGTGAGGTGGAGTGGTTGCGTGTGACACGCTAGGGTTTGACTGTGGTTGTGAAGTAGCAGCGTGGAAAAGTTTGGCTTTCTTTTGAATAAGTTGCTGCTCTTCGGTTTCACTCTCCTCATAAGTTTCTACATAGACACGTGCTGGCTTTCTGACTTCCGTTAACAAGGGTGATAGAGAATAGGAATGTGTGTCAGACTCGGAGTCAGAAATATGGCTCTCACCCTGGGATAGATCCTGCGGGTTAGCAGTCTCTTGGGTCGCGGAATCAGATACATAGGAGGAGGAATGAATAGTATGCATGGAGAGATTACCTGATTGATTACCTTGTGCATCATCGCTTTCCTCATCAGGAATCTCATCAAATGCCTCAGCATGAACAGATGGATTTTGAGCATGTGATGAAACTTGTGATGATGCCTCCAAATTGGTAACTCCTGCATCATATCTAAGCCACATTTGAAGATTTTCAGGAGTAGACATTGGTTTACCTTGATGTTTATCCTGATTAGCAATGGTTGAAAGTGACTTAGTGCCCATCCCTAGCGATGCAGATGTTGGGCTTCTGGCAAATCCCTGTCTAACAGCAAGAGCATCCTTCGGTATTAAGTCATTGATCAGCATTTGAAGAAACCGAGGAAACCAGCAGACAACATCATTTGTAGTGAGGTCTCTGCTTGCAAGGGATCCCATTGAGGCCACTATCTCAGAGAGAACTATGCGTCTATAGTTTATATCCAGTTCTCTTGCTAGGGCAACTGCAAAGGTTTGCATTGGAATTGGAATTTGATGAAAGTCTTTTTTGCGTGCCCGAAAACATCTTGTGATGGCCTCGAAAAAGTAATTCCATTCCACATGGAAGAATTGTTTTTGGATATTTCCCTTGATTGGGCCTTTTGGAGGATAACATCCAATTTCTTCAAAGAATCTGAGGCGTTCTGCAGCAGTAGGTTCTGGATCATAGGCATCTTTAATTGGAAATCCCAGAACCCTGTTGACAATTTCTTCGGTCACCTCATATTCCTGACCCGCTAAGGTAAACCTGAAACCAAAGGGGGTTGATTTGCTCCCAAAAGTAACCGCACTAGTCCATAATTGCTGTAAAGCATCATGTACTAGTGTAGGTTTAGCAGTAAAAGCATGGCTAGCTTTGGAGTACAAATTGAGAAATCGTATCCAAAACTTAAACCGCGGGAGTTGATCACCAATTTCCGTAGAAATATTATAAAAATTGTTTTTAGCATGTGAAAATTGGTGAGCCATTTTGATTAAATGTTTTTCTTTAAAAGATGTGAATTTTTTTTTTAATTTTGAAAAACAAATAATTTACGAATTAAATGATGTATCCCTTTTAATTTATCAAAAAGAACAAAAGTCTCTTAGAGAAAATTAAACTACGGGATGAACAATCAAAAACCAATGACTAAATCTGAATATTCAAAGAAGATGAATATTCGTGTGTACCACTGAAATCGTGTGTGTTTATGAATGGTGAATATGGAATTGCGTTTTATGAACAGTACACAAACAATTATATGTTCGTGTGTATGTATATGCGCGTGTATATGGATGAACACAAAACACACCAACACAAAGATTAAGGATAACACAGTCAAGATTAGTCCAAAAATTGGCAGTAATTCGTGATTAGTATGAGTTTAATCACAAAACAAAGATTAATGGTATGGAGTTATGAAATCGCCTTGTTTTGTGAAGAGGCTGCTGTGAAAATTAGAATTAGGTAAAGTGAATTAGGCATCGAGTTAGAGATGTATATATAGATGAATGTAAAATGACAAAAATGTCCCTGTTAAAAAATGTGAAAAGTACCAAGTCCATACAGGGGACATCTAAGTCGAACTCTATCTCGAACATTTCTATCTCGAACATCTCCATATCGAACATCAAGTCGAACTTCGAGATAAAGTTCGAGATAGAGGTTAACTCGAACAATTATGCACAAATAAGCACTTTAACCAATTTTACAGCAGAAACTATAGGGAAATCCTATCTTGAAGATTATTGATTTGTAGTAAACTTGGAAAATTCCCCTCTTAAGAAAAACAAGGAAATTCAAGATACTTTTCGAGTTAGAAGTCTATCTCGAATATCAAGTCGAAATTCGAGTTGAGTTTCGAGATAGACTAAGAACTCTATCTCGAACATCAAGTCGAAATTCGAGTTGAGTTTCGAGATAGACTAACTCGAAGTTAATCCCAAATTCTTTCCAAAATACCCCCTTGAAGCAAAAAGTACAGGGTAATTCAAGATATGTTTCGAGTTAGGAGTGTAACTCGAAAAATTCCCTTTAGCTTAACTGAGAACTCTATCTCGAACATCAAGTCGAAATTCGAGTTGAGTTTCGAGATAGACTAAGAACTCTATCTCGAACATCAAGTCGAAATTCGAGTTGAGTTTCGAGATAGACTAACTCGAAGTTAATTCTCAGTTCTTTTCAAAATATTCCCTTAATGGAAACCTCATCTCAACCTTTGAGATAAAATTCGAGATAGACTTTATCTCGAATATTTTGAAGATAGAACTAGGCACACTGGTAACTTGAACTCGAACTCTAAGTCGAATTTCGAGATGAATTTCGAGATAGCCAACTCGAAATTCTTCCCAGACTTAGAATTTTTCAAAAACTTCACTCTGACAGCTTAAGTCGAAATTCAAGTCGAATTTCTAGATGAGTTTCGAGATAGAACCTAACTCGAAATTTTGAAGTTTTTCAATTCTAAGGCCTCTAATTACATGAAAATCAAAGGTAAATTCATCTAAAAATCATGCAATATTTAGAATATTATGAATTTAACTCCCCCTATGATCATGCAATCTAACAAGCATAAATTCACAGATTTGTGCTATAAAAGACACTTAAAACACAATGAATTCATGCAAAATCACACTATATGCAACCTAGAACAATCATTAATTAGGCATATTAAAGTCTAAGCACATAATGATTGATTAGCTTGCACATACAAACATAAACATGGATTTTACAGATAGAAGGCTTTACTAACTTGTGTTAAGCATTCCCAATTCACCAACCAACCTATTGAATGTTACTTCATCAAGAGGTTTGGTGAATATATCTGCAATTTGTTGCATTGTGGGCACAAAATGTAGCTCCACAGTCCCCTCCTCGACATGTTCTCTTATGAAATGATACCTGATGTCAATATGCTTGGTTCTTGAGTGATCTACAGGATTGTTGGTTATGGAAATGGCACTTGTGTTGTCACACATGATTGGAATTTTCTTGTGCTCCATGCCATAATCCTTCAATTGGTTCCTCATCCACAGTATTTGAGCTACACAGCTTCCAGCAGCAATGTACTCAGCTTCAGCAGTAGAAGTAGATACTGTATGTTGCTTTTTACTTTTCCAGGACACCAATCTTCTGCCAAGAAATTGGCAAGCACCAGATGTGCTTTTCCTATCAATCCTGCAACCTGCATAGTCTGAATACGAATAGCCAATAAGATTAAAACTTGTATCTCTTGGGTACCAAATCCCTAGATTTGGTGTGCCCTTGAGATACCTAAAAATTCTTTTGACGGCTACGAGATGTGATTCTCTAGGATCCGCTTGGAACCTTGCACATAAACAAGTTGCGAACATTATATCTGGTCTACTTGCAGTTAAATAGAGGAGTGAGCCAATCATACCTCGATAGCTTGTGATGTCAACTGATTTACCTGATTTGTCTTCATCAAGCTTCGTGGCTGTTGCCATGGGAGTCTTAGCTGCTGATGCATCTTCTAGATTATACTTCTTGAGTAAATCTCTGACGTACTTGGATTGACAGATAAAGATACCATCTTTTCTCTGACTGATCTGTAATCCAAGGAAGAAGGACAGCTCTCCCATCATGCTCATCTCATATTTTTCCTGCATTAGCTTGGCAAATTTCTCGCACAAGCGCTCATTTGATGACCCAAAAATAATATCGTCCACATATACTTGAACAAGTATTAAGTCATTTCTCACAACTTTATAGAACAATGTTTTATCAATTACTCCCCTAACAAAACCATTTTCAATTAAGAATAGGGATAGGGTTTCATACCATCGCCTTGGGGATTGCCTGAGGCCATAGACAGATTTGAAGAGTAGATACACAAAATCTGCATGTTCTGGATCAACGAAGCCAGGCGGCTGTTCCAGATACACTTCTTCTTCTAACTCTCCGTTCAGGAAGGCACTTTTCACATCCATCTGGAAAACCTTGAAGTTCTTATGTGCTGCAAATGCCAAGAACATCCTGACTGCCTCAAGTCTTGCAACTGGTGCATAGGTTTCATCATAATCAATTCCTTCTCGCTGAGAATAACCTTTTGCAACCAAACGAGCCTTGTTTCGTGTTACAAGTCCGTTTTCATCCAGTTTATTTCTGAATACCCACCTAGCTCCAATTACAGATTTGTTCTTTGGTCGGGGTACCAGTTTCCAAACTTTCTGCCTTTCAAACTGATTGAGTTCCTCTTGCATCGCAATCACCCAATCAACATCGCCAAGAGCTTCTTCTATTTCTTTAGGTTCAAGCTTGGATAAGAACCCAGAATATAAGGAGATATTAGCCATGTCAGCTCTTACAGTTCTTCTAGTAGTCACACCAGCATCTGGATCACCAATAATTAACTCAAACGGATGGTCTCTATTCCATACCCGTTCACCTGGATATTGTCTTGATGATTCAGCTTGACTTTCTGAATTGGGGTGCTGACCACTTTGATTATTTTCACTAACTCCCCCTGAGTTAGTGCCAGCTCCTACAGAACTAGAGTCAACTCGACTCGAGCCTTGAACAGTAGTCCTTGAGCTGTTATTTACTCCCCCTGAGTTGTTGCCGGTTGGTACTGAAGAAGTCTCTCCTGATCTTGTAGAATTAGCTTGTTCACTAGACTCAGGTTCTTCACGTACACTTGGAACATTTAATGGAACAACCAACTCAGGTTCATCTTCAAAATCTTCTAAGTCCAGATTCTGAAATTTTAGGGACTCAGGTTCACTAGAATCTCTTGAAATTGATGAGAGTTTGGTATCGTCGAATCTGACGTTGTAACTTTCAGTCACTTTTCGATCATTCACCAAGAACACTCTATAAGCTGCCACCACGTCTGTAGAGTAACCAACAAAGATTCCTTCACGAGCTTTTGCTGCAAACTTGCCTAGATTTTCATCATCTATAAGCACATAGCATTTTGCTCCGAAGACATGAAAGTATTTGATTGTTGGTCTTCTGTTGTTCATTAGCTCACATGGTGTCTTTTCTTTATCTTTTATGATCAAGGTTCTATTTTGAGTGTAACAAGCGGTACTCACTGCTTCGGCCCAGAAATACAAAGGAAGTTTTGAATCATACAACAAAGTTCTTGCTGCTTCAACCAAAGTTCTATTCTTCCTTTCAACTACTCCATTTTGCTGTGGAGTTCTCGGGGCTGAATACTGACGACGTATTCCCTTAGATACACAGAAGTCATTCAGCACTGCGTTTTTGA
Source organism: Saposhnikovia divaricata (assembly GCA_036435485.1). NCBI lineage: Eukaryota > Viridiplantae > Streptophyta > Magnoliopsida > Apiales > Apiaceae > Saposhnikovia > Saposhnikovia divaricata. The sequence goes on from CM071598.1 coordinate 82,629,485, forward strand.
ATTCAGTGCCATTGTCTGATCTAATCGTCTTCACAGTAAGTGTTGAAACATTCTCAATTTGAGTGATATGATCAATGATTAAGAAAGGTACTTCGTCTTTCGTCATTGCGAACAATACCCATGTATACTTGGAGAAGTCATCCACGATTACCAAAGCATATCTTTTCCTAGACAAAGATAGGACATTCACTGGGCCAAACAAATCCATATGAAGAAGTTGCAGAGGCTCAGTAATACTAGAAATTTCTTTGCTTTTATGCGATGCTCGCTTCGACTTTCCCATTTCACACGCTTCACAGAGTCCTTTCGGAGCGAACTCCATTTGAGGTAGATCTCTCACCAGTTCTCGCCTCGCGAGAGCATTCATCGTTTTGAAGTTTAAGTGAGATAACTTCTTGTGCCATAACCAGCATTCATCATCCGAGGCTTTGCTGTAGAAACAGGTGACCTCATCCTGATTTGCTGAATCCATATCTGCAACAAAAAGATCTGCCTTTCGAACTCCTCTTAAAGCTAGTGAGCCTTCCTTGATGTGAGTGATTGATACACCTTTCTTGTTGAAGACAATTTCGTAACCTTTGTCATAGAATTGACTGATACTCAACAGATTGTGCTTTAGTCCCTCAACATAGGAAATATCTTCTATGATGACATTGCCAGTTTTCAGTTTGCCATATCCCTTAGTCACACCTATGCTGTCATCTCCAAAGGTAACATAAGGGCCAGCCTTCATAACCAACTCTGTAAGCAGGGACTTGTTTTCAGTCATATGCCTCGATGCTCCACTGTCTAGCACCCATATGACTTTATTTCTATTCTGCTTAATGCCCTGCAATGACAGATTGGTTAGACATTCTTCGGAACCCAACTTTGATTGGGCCCGGCTTTTCGATAAGATCGAGAATCAACAGATTTAACAACAGGAGATGCACTTTTCTTTACATTACTAGAGCTTTCGACTATCTCCTTTCCTTTCTCAGACTTGACAGATTTGTCAGTCTTAGGAGAAGGTTTGTCACTCCTAACTTTAGGAGGACTGACAGTCTTGGCTCTCCCATACTTTTTCTTGATATTTGAACTAGCAACAGTATTTGAGCATGACTGGCTAGATGCATTCATTAAATGCACAAAAGTTTGCATGATGTTAAAAGTGCATGGCATACAATTAGGTTGACCACACTGTGCATGATTCTGATGCAGATTATTCATTGTATGTGTGGTAGGCATGGCATGTGCAGCAGGAACATTCATGTTAGCTTTACATGCATAAGAAAGATGTTCAGTAGATTTACAATGATAACATGCTTTCTTTATTCGTTCAGCCTTAACCTCTTTTATACCTTTCTCTCTCTTTCCTTGTTGTTTAACAGCCTTAGCTCCTAATCCCAGTCTAGATTCATCTCTAGGGAAATTGATTTTAACTTGTTTGATAGGAGTTATAGGTTGTGCTTTCTGGCGATCTTCCATCTCAATCTCATATCTAGCTATCAATTCAGTCTCTTCTTCTTCTATTCTAGGAACAAGATGTTTGTAGATAGGTTTGACAGCGGATTTAAGAATTCTAGGTGTTTCCTTTTTAAGGTCACTGGAACTAGGGTCAATAGGTTTCTTTCCTTCTTTCTTAGGAAGGTCAGAATAATCAAGTCCTATACCTACTCCAGTTATCCTCTTAAATGTGTCATTATCTACATACACTTTACTAGCAGCTAGTTTGTAAGCTTCGCATTTAGTTTCTAACTCAGCTAGATTGTTCCTAAGACATGCTTCTACTTCTTCCTTAAGGACGAGCTTGTGTTCTAGAGATTTAATAAAGTCTCTTAGGGAAGTATCTACAGTGCAAGCAGCCTCTAGCTCTTCCACTTTTGCCTCGAGCATTCTGCATTTGGCAACAAGTGTTTTCTGTTCCTTTTTAGAAGAGTCTAGGCTTTTGCACAACATATAGATCTCTTCACTAAGAGCCCCGTTATGTTCCTTATAATCATCAATAGACATTTCTACTTTAAGAGTCAGAACTGGTACCTCTGGTTCCTCTGATGTCTCAGCCATGAGGGCAAAGTTTGCTACATGAGTAACATCTTCCTCATCTGAATCATCCCAAGCTCTTCCTTCTGTCACCAATAAAGCTCATTTTCCATGTCTTTCCTTCAACAGTGCTTCATAGTTGCTTTTGAGAGCTTCAAATGTCTCTTTTGGATAAGTCTGTTTAGGCTTTTTGCAGTCCGAGGCAAAGTGTCCAGCTTCACCACAATTATAGCATTTGAACTTCACTTTGAAATCCAAAGGAGATTTGTAGCTGGTATTCTTGCCTTTTCCTTTGTAGCCTGACGAACTACCACCACCCCTAGCAGCCCGATAATAAGATGAAGATTTTCTCTGTGGTCGGTTGCTCTTTCTAAATCTCATGTTGCTGAACTTCCTTGCCATGTATGCCACGACACTATCGTCCATGTTGTCCAGCTCTTCTTGGGTGTAGTAGTCATCATCACTGTCAGATGCGCACTCGTCATCATTATCAACTTGATGTGGTGCAAGTGATGATTTAGGCTTTGCTGCAACCATTGCCTTCTTAGACTCTTCCTCATCAGCAACTAATCCTGATGCACTTTCTTTTCCCTTTGAATCATTGTCCCATGCTTGATCTTGAAGAGTTTCCAGCTCATAGGTCTTTAATATTCCATAATATTCTTCCAGAGAAGTTGTGTGCAAATCTCTGGTTTCTCTTATTGCGTAGACCCTATGTTCAATGCTTTTTGGCTGGTTCCTCAGATATCTCGTATTAGTTTCAACCATGGGGAGAGTTACACCTCTCAGATTCAAATCCAATACCAACTGACTGAATCGTAGGTAGACATCTGTTATGCCTTCTCCTTTTCGTATTCTAAAGGTGTCATACTCCATCTTGAGTATGAGTGTCTTGTTGCTTCTAACCTCTGCAGATCCTTCCATGACAACTTCTATCTTGTCCCAAATCTTCTTCGCTGTAGTCAGACCTTTGACTATGTTGAACATTTCATGATCAAGAGATTCCATCAAGGTTTGTCGTATGGCAGTATCATAAGCTATTTGTTCCTTGTCAGCATCCGAAAACTCCGAGACCTTTTTAGGCTCAGACCGAGGTGGTATAACCACTCCTCCTTCCGTATGTGCAGGAATAACCACCATTGGGACAAATTTACCCTTGTCAAGGACTTCCAGATATTCAGGGTTAACAGTCTCTAGATATAGTCTCATTCTGAAAACCCATTCTTCATAGTGATCTTTGTTGAACATTGGGATCTTGAATGCATTTTTAGGAGCCATCTCAATTCTGGTCACTAAAAGTTTCTAAGTACCCAAGACTAGGCTATGGAGAATATTTATGTAGAACTTTTGCCTAAGTCGAAATTTCTCTAAGTAGAAATTTTGCTCAAGTCGAAATCACCAAGTAGAAATTGTCCAAGTCGAAATTCTATGTAGAAATTCTCAAGTAGAAATTCTATGTAGAAATTCTCAAGTAGAAATTCTATGTAGAACTTTTGTCCTTAGAATAATTTTTCTGCAGATTACTTTAATATTGAATAAACAATATTATCTCTTTAACACCTTTTGACTTTGAATGCTTTACTCACCTAACCCACCTAACCCACGTGCTAGGTAATGAATATGTTTTGTTCACTTTCGGCCGTGAATAATGCAAATCACAAAGTCCAAAAACACCTTTTTTTATTCTTTTACTATTTTTCTGTTTAAAAAGGAGATCAAAAAGTTGTTGGGTTGTCTTCTTTGATAAGAACAGATGATGAACACTCAAGAACACCAAATATGAAAGTACCCAGATTAATTCACAAAAATTAATTAAAATACATCCAAGCTAAATAATCACACCTGGAGCATTTAAATAATTTTTCAGATGAGTTTTCAATACAAACGATTTAAGGCACACTTTTCAAGAAAATGAAAAGTAGATCTAGAAAATGAAAACTCACGATTCTTCTACTCAACACAAGGATCTATGTTTTGTATGTTAAACATATAGCTCTGATACCAATTGTTAGGTCCAAATGTGTTGTAGAGGGGGGGTGAATACAACTTTTCGAATATGAGAAGCAATAAATACGATGCAATAAATGAACACACAGATTCAAGGAATATATGTCTTATATATAACTTGAAAGGGTTGCTACAACATTCATTACAAAGTATAACAGAAGTTTAGAGAGAAGTGAATGATACTAAGCTCTGTGAATGCACTCTCTCTCTTTCTCTTGTGTTTTTCTTAAGAATTGCTCACTAACTAAAACATTACACAAGTACTTCTATTTATACTACATGTAATCTATGTCCTGTAGTCTTCAAAGACTAAGATGTACGTGGCCCAATGATGTCCACATAAATCTTGCCTTATCTTGAAAGCTTGGAAATCTGCCAATCAGAAGATGCCATGTGTCATGTTGAAGCTGCACTCTAAGTAGAACTTCTACTTGAGAATTTCTACTTAGCCATCTCGAAGTTCTAAGTAGAACTTCTACTTAGAAACTTCTACTTGGCCATCTAGAATATTTAGTACTTAGAAAATATTCTGGTCTTCAACTTGAAACTTCAATGCACATCTTGAACTTGTGATATCTTCATGTCTTCTTTGTTCTTCACTAAGTTCTTGAATATGGATCTTTATTACTGACATAAACTTGCTATCAATGTCCTGACACTTGATGCAACGGTCTGGTTCATAAGTGACTAGTCTTGATAGGGTTTTTGCTTCTTGAATAAATTACCATATCCAATTAGAAATGTGGCTTTCCAATATTTGCTTTCCTTCTTGTTCACTTGAAATCAATTGGTCTTATTGATACTGATAGTTATGATCTTGATCTTTGGCTTTTCAAATCACTGAGGCATGAACAACTTTGACTTGAACTTCTTTCAATGATTTCTTCTTCGATTGATCATAGTTAACATGTTGAATTGTATCAATTACCTTGTCTTCATTTAGTGTTGATTTCTTGTGACTTCTTGTTCTTGATTGTCTTCTGGTTAAGTATCTTTTCCTTTAGTTTGAGTTACATTAGTTATAGTGTTACAAGTTTACACACTCTGCCTTTCACAACCAGAAATGGAGTAGGAGAAGAGAAAGGGGATCAAAAGATGGCAAGGAGTTGTTATGTGGCCGCACTGAGGCCGGATGGAACCGGGGGGCAGGTCCTCCCAATCAAGGATATGGATGTTCGAGAGAATGAAGAGCGGAGAGGAAAACCAGTAGAGGACTTGGTTCCCATACCTTTGGAGTTGGGAGATTCTGAGAAGGTTACTTACATCGGGGCATCTTTGAAAGACCCCTTGAAAAGCAGGTTGATCACCTTCTTGCAAGACAATAGTGACGTCTTTGCATGGACAGCCACTGATATGCCAGCGATAGATCCCCAATTGATAACACACAACTTGAATATGGATTCAGACCGGAAGGCGGTGAAGCAAAAGAAGAGGAATTTTGCACCTGAGAGGCAAGAAGCCATAAAACAGGAAGTTGACAAACTCCTAGAGGCAGGCTTCATTGAGGAAATTCAGTTCCCAGAATGGTTGGCCAATCCAGTAATGGTCAAGAAGGCAAATGGAAAGTGGAGGATGTGTATAGATTTCACTGATCTGAACGATGCATGCCCAAAGGACTGTTTTCCCTTGCCAAGGATCGATACATTAATAGATGCCACGGCTGGGCACGAGATGTTGAGTTTCATGGATGGATTTAGTGGCTACAATTAAATCAAGATGCACAAGGATGATATTCCTAAGGTAGCATTCATCACTGACTTTGGTGTGTATTGTTACCTGGTCATGGCTTTTGGACTAAAAAATGCAGGAGCTACCTATCAAAGGTTGGTAAACAAGATTTTTGCTCATCTCATTGGAAAGACTATGGAAGTTTACGTTGATGACATTTTAGTGAAGAGCCTGCACAAGGCAGGTCACATTGAGCACTTACGAGAGGCATTTGAAGTTTTAAGACACCACAATATGATGTTGAACCCCGCCAAGTGCGCTTTTGGTATTGGGTCAGGGAAGTTCTTGGGTCTTATGGTCTCGAAACAAGGTATCGAGGCTAATCCCGACAAGATTAAAGCTATCATAGATATGGAACCACAAGGGACGTACAGAAACTAACTGGGAGGATTGCTGCGTTGGGTAGGTTCGTCTCTAAATCCGGGGATAAGTGTTTGCCATTTTTCAAAACACTAAAGAAAGTAAAAAACTTTGAATGGACAGAAGAAAGCCAAGAGGCCTTTGAACAGGTGAAGAAGTATATGGCTGAAGCCCCGCTGTTGGCCAAGCCAAGTGTGGGAGAAATCCTCTATCTTTACTTGGCAATTTCAGGTCAAGCTGTGAGTACGGTGCTGGTAAAAAAGGAAAACAAGGTTCAGAAACCCGTATACTATGTTAGCAAAGTTTTACACGGAGCATAATTGAACTACTCCACTATTGAGAAATTTGCCTTAGCATTGATAACTGCCTCTAGGAAACTACGGCCCTATTTCCAGGCACATAAGATTGAGGTCCTTACAGGACAACCATTGAGGAATATTTTACACAGCCCTAAAGCTGGTGGTAGGCTCATCAAGTGGGCAATTGAGTTGGGAGAATTCGATATTAAGTACAAGCCAAGGACGACCATCAAAGCTCAAACACTTGCTGACTTCGTGGTTGAATGCACCATTGACAGCCAAGAAGTCAGGGGGGCAGGAGATACCTCAGGAAGGCAATAAGGAAGACAAGGAACCCGTGATTGAGGAGAAGGAATTCTGGATGCTCTATTTTGATAGGGCATCAAAAACAAGAACAAGTGGTGCAGGTCTTGTCTTACAAAGTCCCGATGGATTCATGATTGAATACGCCCTGAAGTTGGACTTTCCAACAACCAATAATGAGGCAGAATATGAAGCTCTGATAGCTGGACTTGGCTTAGCAGGAGCCCTAAGGGTCAAAAACCTTAAAGTTTGTGGAGATTCAAGGCTGGTTGTGGCCCAAGTCAATGGAGAGTTTGAGGCAAGGGATGAAACCATGGCTAAATACTTAAGGCTTGTGAAAACAATAATGACTCAATTTGATGAGTGCTACATTAAGCACATTCCAAGGGAGGAAAATACCAAGGCTGATGCCTTATCCAAGTTTGCCTCCTCCGAGATAGAGAATTATTCGGGAAGTGTTTACTTCCAAGTTCTGGGAACCCCTACCATTGATTTGAAGTTGGTTACACCTATCAGAGTAAGGGAATGTTGGATAGATCCCATAAAGCACATCTCGAGACCGGTTAGCACCCGACCAATGCCATGGAGGCACGAAAGTTATCTGTGAGAGCATTGAGGTATGCTCTGATTGAAGGGATACTCTACAATAAGTCTTTTGTGATTCCTTATCTGGAGTGTTTGAGACCTAAAGAGGCCAAATCAGCTATTGAGGAGGTCCATGAGGGAATTTGTGGACAACACTTGGGGGGCAGGGCCCTAGCTCACAAGATAGTCAGACTCGGTTTCTATTGGCCTGAGATGATGGCTGATGCCAAAGAGTACGTGAAAAGGTGTGATCGGTGCTAGAAACATGCACCATTGGTTAGGCAACCACCAGAGATGTTGACATCTGTTAGCTCTCCCATTCCCTTTGCTATGTGGGGAATGGACATACTTGGGCCCTTTCCTATGGCCACTGCTCAAAGGAAGTTCCTGGTTGTGGCTATTGATTACTTCACAAAGTGGATTGAGGCCAAACCTTTGGCTAAAATCACAACCAAGCAAGTTATGCAGTTTTTCTGGGAAAACGTCATGTGTAGGTATGGAATACCACGAATCCTGGTTACGGACAATGGACTACAATTTAACAACAAAGAGTTTAAGGATTATTGTGATGAGAACGGGATTGAGCTTCGGTTTACCTCGGTTGCCCATCCTCAAGCCAATGGCCAAGCTGAGGTTGCCAATCGAGTCATCCTAGATGGACTTAAGAAAAGGGTGGAACGCTCCAGAAACACTTGGGTGGATGAGTTACTACCCATACTCTGGGCATACTGAACCACATGCAAGGTGACTACTGGAGCAACTCCATTAATGTTAGCTTACGGGGCTGAAGCTATGGTACCCGTGGAAATTATGCATGCATCTCCACGAGTGGAAGCCTTCGAACCAGACACCAACGTGGAAGGAATGAGACTAGCCCTCGATCTTATTGATGAGGTAAGGGATGAAGCCCATGCTAGAAATACTGAACATCAGAAGAAAGCATCCTTCTACTATAACCTAAGGGTGAAAGAAAGGTTCTTCCGTCAGGGGGACCTAGTGCTTAGAAAGATTGAAGCATCCGGAGTTGGACAGAAGGGGAAGCTGGCTCTAAATTGGGAAGGCCCGTATCGGGTCAAAGGCACACTAGGACGAGGATTGTACAAGTTGGAGACTTTGGAAGGAAACGAGGTGCCTCGTACTTGGCATGCCTCGAACCTCAAAATCTATTATGTTTGATTATGCTAAGTAGGATATAGCTCATATCTATTAGAAGAGTAGAAATAAGATCGTCGAAACCATTCTGAAGTTTTTCAACTCTGAGTAGGAAGTAGAGTATTATGTAAGGGCTAGACCCATTTCAAGTATTATTGCAATTTGGTTTTCTCCTCTCCTGGTTACTATTCTTTGTCTATTATGTGTCAAAGCATGCTTAAAATTTCTAGCTAAAGTAAGCCAAAATACAAAAGACAAAACGAAGGAAAAACCAGAAAGTGCATGAAATAAACAAACAAAAGCTCGAAGGCATAAGTTTTAAGTTACAAAATACATAGTTACAAAAACACATGCCACGCAGGGCAACAAAAATAACCTAAGGGGCCTGGGACGAAGCTGACTCCTCATTTCTCTAGGTCTTGGAACCCCCTGCAAAACGAGAAGGAGAGGTCTTGGTGGTGTCGGAGTCCCCTCGGAGAGGAGTAGCCTCGGGATCAAGAATCCTCCCCCCTCACCTAGAAACTCATCCTCGTCCTCACCCTCTTCTTCCCCAGTAGAAAGGGTAATAGGAGGATGTGGACTCGGGAAATCCTCAACAACAAACAAACCAGGATGCTTTTTAAGCACCGCCTCCAAAGCCTCGTTCCAGCCATCAGTATACTGGACGGGGTAAAGAACTTCTTCGTGCCTCTCCATTAAAATCCGAAAATCCGTTGAGTCCATATAAGCATCAATGAGGTCCTCCTTCTTAGACCTCAAGTCCACTAACTCTACGTGGGCAGATGCCAACTCCTCGTCTTTCCCCTTCAACTTGTCCTCAAACTCCTTGCTGCGTATTTTCTCCTTTTGATATTTAGTCTCGTGAGCCTTGGACTGGTTTTTCCAGGACTTAGCCTGGTGAACCATGCCCTGAAAGTGGACGTTAGCCTGCAAAGGAGTTAAGTCAAGAAGGGACGTAACATCAAGTAACATTAAATTGAAAAAGAGTTAAGGAAGAAAAACATATAGAGGCTAAGGCCTGGGCACCCACATGCTCATTTTCCTCCATATTACCTCCCGATACGAAATCTTTGTAATCACATGGAGTAATGGAGTTCAAGGACCAGTCCATGGAATGTTTGGTGGATCCCACCACCGAATCCTGTTTCCTGAAGCCCCAAGGGGCCCTATAGACAATGGACTGCACATTCACCTGTTGAGGTCCACCCTCTAGGTCAACCGATATCAAATCTTGCTTCTGCACTTTGTGTGGGCGCAGGAATAAGGGCTCAGTGGGTTTCCCCCTCACGTCAAGGGTCCTCTTAGCCCTTTTCGTACGGGCTGTCTCATCATCGTTAGGCTCAATAGCCTTCATAATCTTCAAAGCATCTGCGTAAACACAAACAAAAATGTTGGTATAAGATAGCATAGAAGTAAAAATCACAAAAGAATGGTAAATTACCCTGATCGGATACGCTGGAAAGGCCGACGGACCTCAAAGACTCCTCATTGATGAGGTCCCAGCAAAGAGTTCGCCCATTATCTCCGGTTAAGGAGTCATAGGCAGCTTGCTCCTTCGTGTTCAAAACAATCTTGTTAGGGCTGCCATCAGACACCTTTCCAAAGGATTTTCTGAAAAGGATGCCCCAATCATCCCCTTCCCAAACTAGATACATGAATTCCTCTTTCCATTTGGGGTTATTATCAACCACAGAATGACCGTTAAAAATATGTGGGATCTTGGGCCATTGTCTAATGTAGACCCACCCCGGTTGGTTCGATGAGCTGTTGTAAAATTGAAAGATTTTCCTAAAGAGAGGAACATAAAGTTGAAACTTGTTCCTAAGACATAGGACCATGAAACACAAAATGGAGCGCCATGCGTTTGGTGGCAGTTGGCATGGGCTAATTTGCACATCGGCTAACAAACGGGGTACGAATTCATTAAAGAGAATATTCAAGCCCAACTTACAGGCCCATTGAAAAATATATGGCTTTCGAAGAAAACCCAAGAAAAAGTCGACCAGGATCCTGATCGAAATTCGATCAGGAATCCTGGTCGAAAGGTCTTCGAGCAGGATGGAAAAAACGACTTAAGTCGACCAGGATCCTGATCGAAATTCGATCAGAAATCCTGGTCGAAAGGTCTTCGAGCAGGATGGAAAAAATGACTTAAGTCGACCAGGATCCTGATCGAAGTAGGATGGAAAAAATGACTTAAGTCGACCAGGATCCTGATCGAAATTCGATCAGGAATCCTGGTCGAAAGGTCTTCGAGCAGGATGCAAAAAACGACTTCAGTCGACCAGGATCCTGGTCGAAATTCGATTAGGAATCCTGGTCGAAAAGGCTTCGATCAGAATGATGTTTTTGAGATAAGTCGACCAGGATCCTGATCAAAATTCGACCAGGAATCCTGGTCGAAAGATGTTGTATTATTTGAGCTTCTTTTTTCAGAAAATTGTTTCCAAAAGTCAGTTATCCCACAATATTTTTGATAAAATTTATCAAAAATAAAGAAAATGCTTATGGGCACTAGGAGAAATCCCAAAACATGCAAGAAAATTATAAAATAATTTTCTATGAGACATGGAAATTGTTGATTAGCCTCGAATAAGGCAAGTCGTCGTAAATGTGTAGGTCGCTCCACACTTTGCATTCAAGACGATATTGGTGAAACACTAGTGTACATAAATGTAACACCCCTAGATCTGGGGTCGGAGATCCAGGCTGTCACTCTATCCTTAATTCCCATTTTAATATTCATTATTCTTAATCTTCATTTTAGTATGCTGTGACCCCCCCAATCAAACACAACATTTACAGATTATAGGCTCAGAGACGAAATTAAAATGTTACTAAGTTATTACAACCATCTTGAAATAGTTATTACAAACCCAAATTGTCATAATCTCAAAAGTTCAACTTAAAAAGGGATTACCATCTAAGGTGGCACTTGCGTCCAAAAAGAGGTTTGGTTTTCAGAAACTTACACAAGTCATGCTTGTAAATAAATCTAACCAACCTAAGCTGTAAACCTATCCAACTTAGTCTGCTCAGCTGTGGTAATGCTACTGGGTGTTGCCCTGGCACCTGCCTCGTAAATAGTCTCCTAAACTACTGACCGGTTAACACACTTTTGCGGAGGGTCTGCCTTGTTCTTGCCATGAGTATCTGTTGTTGTGTGGTGGTATATATGAAAGAAAAGCAAGAGTGAGCAATACAGCTCAACCTTATAATAATAGTTTTCAAAGTACTTTTATTAACATAAACCATATGCCATATTGTATACTGATATTGTACCATCATTAAACATTTTTCAATCTTTATCCAGAAATATAACAAGGAATTTCTGAAGTACTTTGAATAATTCATCATTCTGTCAACACTATCGGTAATTGAGCACCTAGGCTTTCATTACAGTGTTGCAGTACAATTCCAATTGGAAGAATGGGATTATGCTGGAGCCTCTTCCACGATATCTGGTGATCAGCCAATATATCGTGCCTCTGCTTCTCTACTAGTAGAAGGACGACGTTCCCTTATCGGGTTGCACCCTAACCGCATATGGGCCTTAATATTTGGACTATGCCCGAAGGCGATGTCCCCTCTTCCTCCAATCCCTTAAAGAATTCTGTGCATCAGGAATAGAATTTAATCTAGTTCCCTCAAGCACACAACTTGGTGACTGGTTTGGTAACCTTTACTTAGCTTTACTTCCAGGAATAATTGAGGAAGTAATTTTAACATGTGGGTTGACTTTAGTCAACAGATTTCGATTACTAAGAATCGCCTCATCAATATAACTTGGGAGTGGGTCGGAGTTTTTGAGTGCTTAGTCAAACCTGAACCCCTCCTTACTAGGTAGGGTGTGTTTCTTATTGATAGCGAAGGGGGAAAACATTTAATATTGGCTCCCAAAACCTTGGGTTCCCGAGTTTTGATAAGTTTGAGCGAGGTAGCGATACTTTTCGATGAGTGAAGCTATAGTTAGTGAAGAAATGGGAACCCGTACTATTTTTAAATAATTTTTCGAATATCAGAAAATATTTAAAATAATTTTTAAAACCTTAAATAACTTTTCAAATAATTACATATGATTTTTAAATCATCCTAGAATATTTAATCAATATTCAAAATAATATTTATTAAATCAATAATCAGCTTGGAATATTTAATAAATATTTATTAAATAGAAATCATTCATAATTATTCTCAAATGGAAATAATATCCAACTTATTAATAAATATTCAAATAATATTTATTAACATCATTAAAAGGATTTTTAATCCGGAAATATCCAATTTATAACTATTGGAACATTTTTACAACAAAATATACGTCATTTAACATCTCCGGTGACTTCCGAGTTTTTATGTCCTTATCTGGACGAAATATCTCCGACTCCCTACTAAGAAAGGGTATTATCGTACCCTACTTGGAACTTTTAACACATCATCGCATACATGTATATATGTATTCATGCATACGTACTTACTAAACAGGTTTATAAATCAACGTAAATAAACCATATATTTCATGCTGATTCGCAAAAATACTTTTAAAACAGTTCATAATAGTTATACCACAACAACAACAATTTGAAAATACTTGAAGTACAAGTTTCGAAAACTTGCCTGATAGTGTCGGAATAGTCTGGGCTCTGTCTCTAGGGTGATGATCTATAACAACCAATAAGGTTCGGTTAGTTCGTTAAACGATCCCGTCGAATCTGCTATTGACATAAAGACACAACTTCGCAACGATACATCCTTACTACACGTTTGGCTTATTATAAGTCCATGATATCTTTTAACCACTTTTGATAATTATTGGTTTCGTAACGACTTTCGTTAAAGGTCATTTTTAACGAAACTAAAGTTCGTCTTAATTCGTCCCCTAAAAGGGTCTTTCACTTGTGCAACTTTGATTCGAAAAATTCTATAAAATCGAAAAATAAACTTTTTCATGAAATTCTTTTTCTCACTTCTTCTTAACTATCCAGAGGAGTTTTTATCCAAATTTCATAATTAAGAACATCTTTTTGATAGCTCAATTGTTGCTCTAAAAATAGCTTCTTTCTGCAGTGGTTTCTCATGCGCATGCTTGACTTAAACATTTCTATAAAATTTAAAATTTCGTATTTCTACTCCAAATTTATATGGGATCTTAAGTACTGACCAGGTTACTCCTCATAAAATTTTCATAATCACATACCATTGTTTAAAGGGCTCGTTTGGCTTTTCAAAGTCAGTCCATTTTACGATTCGTCCGTTTTTAACCGGTTTCAATAAAACGAGCATAACTCAAAAACCGTAAATCGTTTTAAGTCGATTCAAATTCTCAAATACACTACAAGGTCGGATCTTCAAGTTCTTAAGTAGTTTTGTCCAGAAATCATGCTTTAACCATTCTTACGTTTCTGCCCTAGAGGTCTAATGGGAATTTGACATTATAACGACTATAATCGATCATTTCTAAATTTCATAAATTCCATTAAACCACTTAAAGCAACCACACAACATAAAGATAATATAATAATCATCAAGGGTATCTAAGACCAGTGGTAACATCCATTTATCACTACCCAAGATTTATCCATACTTATAAAGCTTAAAACATCACAATCCCCTTAAACATGTACATACTTGCATCAACCCTTCAAATCAACTTATAACTCATGAAGTTTAAGGTGGGTGTGAGTGTTTTACCTTCCTTGGAGTCTTAACAACCTTAACCAAGCTTGAATTTCTGTAAAAATACCTTAGATAGCTTTAACAACCTTTAACCTTCAAGACCTAAACAACCAAGTTTAAAATTTTCGGAGTCAGCATGACCTCTCTTGAAAGAACTGGAAAAACGAGGGTCTTACCTTACTTATCTGAATGAGGCTCCTGAATAAAAGTTATAGAATATCTCAATACCTTTCCCACAAGCTAAAGAACACAAAATTTCATTGAGAAATGAGGGAGATATGGCTGTCTTACTGGGCTGCTGTCTGTTTGGCCGAAATGGAGAGTTCTTGGAGTTTTGCTTACTTCAATCTTGGCTACTACTTGTTTGAAATGGTTGTAATGCCTTCTATCATAACTTAGCTGGTCCTTTAGAAAATAAATCAATTACCCATAACATAATAATTATAGTGAATCACTTTTGCTAATGGTAATGGACCTTGTCTCCTTAATTGCCAAGTTGACTTCCTTGATTGCCAATTAGCTTCCTTGTATTCTCTTCCACTAACTAATGGTATAATACACCACTTAATACTATAATTCATTGTATGCATATATGTATTTAATTTATTTACTCTACATCATACTATTCTCTCGTATTCCCGGTACAATATTTATTCCTTAATTTCCATGCTAATCTTCAATAATCCTTAAAATGTTTTTGGTTCAACATTCTAATTTCTTTATCCTAGTACTTTGGTTGCAAGGTCATTTTCAAATTATATAACTCTTGGGCTTGTCATAGTACTCTTATTTATCGATACCTCATGAAACGTAGGTCGTTAGAGAAGTAGGATTCTTCGAATTCCGGCGACATTTACATACACTTATTTCACTTAAGAAATCATAATATGAACTCGAATCTTAAATATTCACCATACCTAAGTGGCGTTTGGAATCATTTCCTTTAAGTAATGAAATTACTATTCATTCAAATCGTTTTACAATAGTACAAAAATCCGGGTTCTTACAATAAACCTTTAAACTTTAATGAAAACCTGATCAGTTTTCTTAGAAGTTGGGGGGCAAATGATATGGGCTGAAAGTAGGCCCTAGAAATACATTTAATGACACATTAAATGAACTAAGGATGGACCAAGGTCAAAGCCCATTAATGAGGCCCGATGTAAGAACCCAAAATTTCGGTAGAATTAAAACTTTTCCTATTATGATGAAGTGCATCAATGAATAGTGATTTGGTGGATGAATAGTGATTTTGAGGATTAAGAAAATTTTTCATGCCACCTATGTACGAGACGTAGTGTGGATATTCCGAAGTTATACTAGTAATCTACGGAGTAAATAAGTGTATGTAAATGCGATCGGAATTCAGAAATTCCAAACTCTATTTTCGTGTAATATTTGACCGATCAGTGAATTATATATCAGTAATATCAAGAAATGAGATATTTAATTTGAGGAATTGAGGAGTTAATATTTTGGAATTTTATTATAAGTGATTTGAGAATTTGGAACGAAAACCACTGAGGAAGTGAAACAAACGTTCTAGAAACCGCTGAAACTTTACAATGAGATTAAGCGATTGAGCGAACGAATCATGGATTTAGGATATGGTACATTAAGAGTCCAAGGAAGGATATATTATGAGAGGGAAAAGGGATTGAGAATAAACTCCTAGAATTGAGAAAAGAGAATGCTTGAGAAATCGGGAGAACGTTTTCTGAGATAAAGAGAAATAAACAAGGGATGTTGGAATTAATATTCGTTCGAGGTATTGTGCTATATTAGAGCAATAATATGCAACGTATAAGTTGTAACGTATTTATTTTATTCAAGAAACGACAAGGAAATCAAGGCGGTGGAAAATAAAACAAAACAAAAGGACTTAAGTGCAAGAAACAAGAGACAAGGACTTGGTTGCAATTAGCAAAGGGCTTGGTTGCAATTTAAGTGGATAAGAAATCTAGAGGAGCCAATGAGAGGTTGCCACCTAGCAAGGATGAGATGCATCCAACCAAAAATAGATATATATCAAGTGTATGGCATTATTAGAACATAAAACCAAGAACAAAACCATTCTGCCCAGCAGAACACCTCTCAGTAAAACGGGCCTAGAACCTTCATTACTCAATGAAATTTTTTGTTCTTTATATGGTTAGAAAGCTGTTAAGACGCTCTACAACTTTTATTCAGGAGCCTCGACCAGGAAACGAGTGCAAGGGCTTCGTTTTGGCTGATCTTTGGGGCGTGTTTTTCCAGTCAGGAAACCCACTTCCATGTTCTTGATTTCTTTGGTGAGATTGAAGATGGTGAGCATAGAGTAAGGCTTCCCCAAGGTTAACCAAGCTTGTTTGAGATTGTAAGAACATCAAGAAGGTATAAAACTCTAACCCCTCTTGGCCATGAATTATTTATGGTGTTTAATGTTAGATCCATGGATGTTAGTGTGAATCTTGGACATATAAGTTATGGATGATGTAGATCTTGAGTTTAAGTGTTGTGGTTGTGATTTTTAAGCTTGTGGTTAGTGTATGTATCTCCATGTATGTTATAAAGTATGATCTTGGTGATCTAGATGTCGGTTGTGATGTGGATGTAAGATTCTTGGTTGGTTTAGTGATATAAGCATGCTGAGATTTTTCCAGGAACTTGAACTGTCTTGTAAGAGGGTTTTGAACCCCCAAATCTTGTCCCCTGAGGTCCTAATATATATTGTTAGAAAGGTATTTGAATTTAGTTTCCAGAAATATAAGGTTCATGACTAGGTGATGTATAGATTTTGAGTTATGGCCTGAAAGTGAAATGTGTTTCTGGATTCCGGGCTGCACTAAATGGTCCCCTTGTGAACCTTGTTTAAACCCCTAAAAATTTATGTAGGATCATGGAAAAATTAGAGAAGATATAAAATGCAGTGGTGAAGGCTACCCAAAAAGAATTGGATTAAAATATGTATTTTTCAATTTTATAAAAATGCTAGGGTAAAATTCGCGCAAGGGAAAAAGTCGTAAGTGGAGTGTAATTTTAAGGGTAATGGATATGATTCGGATATGGTAACCAAATTAAGTCGAATAAGTGACGAGCGTAATCGAGTGATGACATGAACCTATAGTGGGGCTAGAGTGTCATAAGACGAAGTCATTAAGTTAATTTTGTACCCCCT
Source organism: Saposhnikovia divaricata (assembly GCA_036435485.1). Lineage (NCBI taxonomy): Eukaryota > Viridiplantae > Streptophyta > Magnoliopsida > Apiales > Apiaceae > Saposhnikovia > Saposhnikovia divaricata. The sequence continues at coordinate 82,646,774 of CM071598.1, forward strand.
AAAACCCCGCAGTTAAAGAGGTATTGATTAAGGTACTAACGAACGGTTATTGCTTATGTATAGATCATTCCACTCCGCACGCTCGACCACCCCAACCTCACCAAGGCAAGTTTACTTTTTAAAACTTACATATACAAGGACTTTCACTGTTGTGTTTGTAGTTTTCAATCATATCAAATGTTTATGTTTATCGAAGTATCGATGAAATTGAGATGTATAAGTACATATATGTTTGCACCCCTTGAACTTAGAATGAAATGTTTTCTTCGGACAACGACTCTAGCAATAGAGGTCGTAGCGGTCCGTATATACTATTGACCGGGGAGCGGTATATTATTATATCGTAATTAAATTGCGAAAACCCGAAGGGTCATTCGGGGAGTATCGTATACTCAAGTAATTATTTTTATATCTTCGTAAATACTCAAAATACCTATCTTGGATTAAAAGCTTATTAATTAAATAATTATTTTATTAATTATTAATATTAAATTTTAAAATATCATTTATTAATTATTGTTCATTATTTTAAAGACAAAGCTAATCCAAGATACCTTTAGCACTTTCAAACTCGAACTCTTTCGAACTCAAAACATTTTCGAAAACCCACGGTCAGGTTTGCTTCTTGTATGATTTCAAGAATCATCGGTCGACTGATGTCGGACCTCAATTACTCAGTTTTCAATCAAAATCAAGTTTTAAAAGAAAAAGAAAAAGGGACTCTGGCAGGTGTGGGAACCGTTGACGAACGATTCCCGGGATGTGTAAGCGGACGTGAGCCAGGCGGTCCATCAATTATTATTCCGGCCCAGGTGTTGCCAAAGGATGATTACGGATGTAGTTTTCATCGAGGGTGATTACGGATGTAGTTTTCACCCGGGGATAGTTACGGATGTAGTTTCTATCCTTCTACTGGTAGAGAAGACCCGCGGATTATTGGACTTGGATGTGGCGACTGATCATCGTCAATCCTTGTCAGGTTTTTATGTTTTCTTCCAGTCCCATCCTCCACTTTGGAAAAATACTCAAACACTGCTTCTTGGGCCTAAGTGCCAAGTTGCCGATAGTGTGGTTTTTGATAAGAAAAATATTGACATCGTGCAGTATCTAGAACTGCAAGATTTTCTATAGAGATTGGCACGTGTTAGTGCACTCTTGCAATTGTTTCAAAGAATGAAATGTTTTTGTATGGGAAACCTTCTAAGCTAATGGAAGGAAAGAGGTTTACAATGATGTATTCCATGTACAGTATGTTAATCGTAGAGTGTTTTGCCGAAAATGATATACTCATATGTATATATTTTCAAACTTGAGATATATTGAAATGGGAACCTTATAAAGGGTTCATATGTTATTCTTAAAGCTCCTTAGTGAGTATATATGTTTTATTCAAACTCGGACATATACATTGTCCAATTATGTTTTGAAATCTGAGATATATACCCATATAGTTGGGAATGTTTTCGAAATAAACCACATTATTATTTTGGTGAACTTGCTGAGCATTATGTAGCTCATTCTTGCTTTATAAAAACTTTTCAGCAAGAGAAGAATTTGGCCGATTAACTCCGCACCAGCAGAAGAGGAGTAGAAGAATTACCCCGGAGATGATTTAGTTCCAGATAAATACTACAGAGTAAGTCTGATAGGTTTTCAACTGTAATAGTAAGACTTGTCTTCAAGTATAGTTGTATAAGTGGAAGTGCGTAAGACTCTGGATTCTACAGATGAATTGTAATATTTAGTGTTGCTTTTGGTTATCATTTCTGAGGCTCTAACTTGTTTGTGCGTAAGATTGAGGTCTGGATGGATGTATTGTTAAGTTGTAAAGTTAATACATGTATGATATGGTTGGATGGTGATGTGACGACCTGAATCTTTGACCTCGGATTTGGGGGCGTCACAGAAATGGTATCAGAGCGATAAGTTACAGTACTCAGAAACGAGAGTGTTGAGAGTTAAGTCTAAGTAGGAGAATGACATAAGAGATCGTAGTAAACTTATTATTGGACTACCGGAAGCGGTACCGGTGAGTAGAATGGACTGGAGTGTTGACTGGAGGTATTATACTAGGATCGATAGAATCCTTAGAGACCTTCAGAATGATGAATAGAGGTTTGAGAGTCGTACATGACCTATCATAGGTAATGATATAAGAAGCAGAGCGAAATGTCAAGAGCAGCTGAGGTAGAGGCGATATTGCTAATATGATCGGATGACTAGGCTGGCATAAACTTTGCGGCCCATAGTCCTCCACAATTTAGGAGGCGGCATTTTAAGAATCAAGAAATTTAGATTTCCCTACATAATTAAGGGTACTTAGTACTTGGAATAATGAAAGTCTTTTACTTTGGCTGTAAGATCCGATTTTCGATAAGTAACGGGTTTACCTGAAAGTTGGTCACTATGTCGTTGTGGATTTCATTACCCTTGATGGCGAATTTTACATGTGTTATACGAGAATGTTATCATAAGACGAGCGTGCTAGATAATTCCACGCATGATTCGGACGCTAGAGCATGGTAGTTCAACTTAGAGAACAAACAAGTAGAATTAACAAAGGGACTCAAGAGAAGTTGAATATGGTTGCAACGAGCGATACAGTGATCTTAGAGTCTACCAAAAGAAAAGACCAGCGGGTCTAGAGTGGGATCCTTTGATAGAGATGTTATCAGGGACTACGTATATATGTATTGTAGACCTCAATATTTTGGTATATGTTCAAATACACACACCCGCCACTGAACCTATGGACTGTACTGAGATCCCTGAGAGATCTCCTTGACCTATTCCCAGGGGGAACTGGCCACTTGTGATTCATGTCGGAAGGCATGAAGTAGGACCCTATGGACTAAGCAGGTGTCCCCGGAATGATGTGAAGCTTGGTCTTCAAGATAAAGCACAGAAATGACAGATATATTTGTGAAATCCCAACTCGATAAATGACTTTAAGATGATGATTGAGAGACACACTAGTTGGTGTCTTGTATTACAAAGACGAAGAGATGGAGTTACCCTCATAATGGTGATAATGAGATGCACGAATGATTATTAACTTATTTTGGTAACTACCGGCAGGTGCACTACTTCATTTTAAACTGTTCACTAACCCTGTTACCTCGATTAGTTTATATCAGGTAACCCTTCTAGCTTTCTACTTCAAACTTGTGGAATAACAACCAGTGAGATACTTTCCCTAAAGTAGGACTTATCCGAAGTAATTTTATTTGATCCATGAACATTTTATTCAAAAATTTATGATGATCTTGTTCGGCTCAGGCCTATTTACACTTTCTTTCAATTATCCAAGGAATGTTCAACGAATATTTCCTTAATTATTCGACGAATATTACTTAACGAATATTGATATTTGATTGCTTCTTTCATACTTGCACCCTTCAGTTTAGCTCATAAATATTTAACAAATTACTGAGGACATGGATGATCTAATGTCCAGACATCCCTCATGAATTATTTTCTTCTATTCAAGATGAGATTATACATCGTACATTGAAATCATAGTAAGGATATCATTTTGATATTGGTATTTCGAATTTAATTCTATTGTAGGATCTGATAAAGCATGTGTACGGAGGCACCCTTGGGTGGACCATTTCACTGATAAGTAATATTTGATGAGAGGTTATCGATTGTTACGATACCTAGAACATTCTCTTCAGATTTTATAGTTTTCTTTTTCAAACTTAATAACTTCTTATTTTCATTCATTGTCCGATTAGCCTAAAGTTTCTTCAGTGGCTACGATGTTGAAATTCCGTTCTATCCAATTGAAACTGGCTAGTCAATATGTCAATATGAATGACTAGTTGATTGTTCTAACTAGTCAAAATTGTAATGTTGTGAAGAACACCTAGCTAATTGTCCTAGCTAGTGGTGATGCCTCAAACAGGTGAACTAGCAATTTTGTCTAGCTAGTTGCTAGTGTTTCTTGAAAAGGACTAGTTATTGTTTCACTGGTCCAACTCCCAATTTAATTCATTCCGCAATGCATTTTGCATGTGGTAAAGTATGATGATGAAAGTTTTGACGAATAACTTGATTGAGACCTAGTGAGGTCGCCCACTCAACTTGAATTCTACCCGTCTTCGTATCAGACCTTATATCACTTGAATATTTTATTCTTTCATTCATACAATGAGAATTCATTTGAAACCATTGATTACTTGAATCACAAACTACTTCATTCTTTAATTGTCATGGAGTAGAATTGCTTTCTAATGGCTGACCTTCATCAATGCGACTTTAGATTTCCTCTTATTATTCAGGAGGAAAAGTATCCACCCGATGTAAGAATTGTATAAAGACCGTCTTAATGACTTTTGTATCCAACAATCATTGCCTTGTGCAACATTCTCTATGGTATCATATTACAGAATTATCAGGACGGGAAGGAATAAACCTTGTTGTATTCTTTCTGTCCATCCATAAATCTCCAAAAATCGAGACTCCTAGTATTTGGAACCATCAACATTCTTGGAACATCCAATGTGGAATTCTTATTGAAATTATCTTTTGGACCTTGTTATTTTGAAACCATTCCTTTCAAAGTGATTACTCTAAGGTGAACGGGAGGTACAATTATGAACCGTTACACCAATATGAGATCAAAAACCAAATGTTGTAATTGTGCAGCTAGAGCGTTATGCCGAGTAATTATTAAAGTAGAAATAACATGTCGGGGCATACCACAAGACCTTTAATATTAGTGTGGGGAAAGTTATAAGAAATAATGAGGTGGTTGGGAGTACGCTTCTACCAACCGTTGTCAGGATGTTATATTAATGAATTCTGGAGTTACCAAGCCTTTTCCTGATCCAGGAAATGCAAATCGATTGCGATGTAAAACATATCCTTGGAGGAAACTGACATGGAAGTGAGATGGACGAGAAAGGAAGAAATATCGTGGCAAGAATGTGAAGCTTTACTTAGATTAAAGGGATTGATGCACATAGAGAGACATATAGTTTAACAGGCCCCTAATAGAAAATGGATGCATGGAGATATGCCAATGATCCTTCGAGATTACCACCTAATCAAGTTTATTGGGAATCGCAACCGCATGCAGGCCTCAGGCTGATTGGCGCCAGTTGTGAAGGAGGATGAGCGTATGACATCTTATATATACCATCGAGAACTGATACCCTTATCGGAAATGGAGGAATTGTTGACTAGTTAAAATGAGTAGTTGTTTTTCAAGGATAAGGTTGAAGAGAAGGTTTCACCAACTCAAGATCGACCTCTGTACTGTGCCAAAGTTGGCATTTCACACTAATATAAACGTTATAAAATTGTGGTAGTATCGTTTGAATGGACTAATGAGTCAGAAGCCTTTATGGATTAATGAACAAAGTTTTGGGATGAAATGAGATATTAGCAACAACCTCGTTGTTAGCTATACTTGATGATAAAAAGAGGACTTTGAGAGTCACGATGATGCGTCTTTCAAGAGTTTAAGAGGTGTGCTGATGCAGTAGAAAGGGGATGATAGCCTATACTTCTAAACAACATAAAGGTTACGGGATAGGATATACTAACCGTGAGTCTGGGATTAGTCATGATGGCGTTCACGCATAAAACTGAGACGTTAACCTTATGAGAAAAGTGTGAAAATTTCTCCACAAGTGCCATAATTATATCTTCATATTAGAACTAAACATAAGAAAGAGAAGGTGACGAAAGGGAGCGGGGAGTATAATGGAGAAATTTGTTATTTCCCAGGAAAGGCCAGTGTGGTGGCCGATACCTATAGAAGGGATTATTCAAAATTGGAATTCAGTAAGTATTGACCAAGAAAATAGAGTATATACAATAAAGAATAATGTTAGAGGAAAATGACTAAATTATGGGGAAGGACAAAGATGTACAGAGAATTAAGAGAATGTTTGGCAAACGGGTATGAAGAATGGTATTGGCAAACTATTAAGTACAAACGCAACATGTCAAAAACAAAATGATAGAGATCTAGTGGATCAATTTCGCCCGTAGAAAATCTTGAACGTGGATAGAATTATAATGAATTTCATGAGTAGGTCACCGAAGACCGAGCCAAAAGATGGCCCTAGTTGATTTATAATTGCTGGACCAAGTGACTTACCTACGAGAGACTTTCCATTTAGAAGATTATCGATTTATATACGGAAGAGATGGTGGTGCAATATAAAACTTTTGCAGTGATTACGTCAGATAGAGACTTAAGGTTAAACTTCGAATATTGAAGGTGCTTTCAAGTATAACTAATAAAGAGATTGAGCGTATGTACTAATTTGATCTGTGGCTGACGGACAGGGAAGAAGAATTATCCAGACGATCGAATTTATATTTAGTGTCGTGCCTTAGATTTCACGGGGCAGTCGAGAATAAAAACTTATCCATGAAACGAATGTTGTTATCACGATCGGAACCATGCGAACGTAAGGACGTCTCTTGTAAAGCGTACTACGAAAGAAGATGTTTCGCTTTTCTTGCGTTACGAAGAAGTCAATGAACGAGGGATATAGTAGCTGAACTGGTTCGCGTATACCGAAGACTATACAGTATCCATAGCAAGTGGTAACGATTGACGGGAGGCAACACATGCGTGCTAATCAAGCCAAGGAAAATGAGGAATACCGTGCGTATTGACGTTGTCTCAGATTATAGAACACGACCACAAAGTATTCACGGCCCAACGATACAAGGACTCAACACGGATACTATGAACAAGGTAGAAGAGGAACGTATAAGTAGTGGGATAGAAATTTTCATTCATAGAACAACCGATAAGGAATACGGGTCGAGGAGAGCATGCGTTGAGAAGCAACACTAAAGCATTGGTAAGATCAAGGTAAGAGAACAAAAGGGTTGAAGTGTCAACCTGAGAGTTGGGAAGGGTAAAGTTGGAATTGTATCCACAACTATTTTCCTTAGGTTCTTAAGATAGAATCCTTTTAAGGAGAGGAGACTGCAATAACCCAATTTTTATGGGTGGATGAGAAATCTTTGCGATCACGAGATGTACGAATTATTAAATGAAGATTTCGAATTCATATTACGTCCTTACGGTACAGACGAGTGTATGTAAAAGTCATTAGTTTTTTTTACGAAACCCATTATTTCGTATGGTCAAATTTTATGAGATATCGAAGGAGTATGAGGTGGGAGACTTCGTGATGCTAAAGGTATCCCCTCGAAAAGGATTGATGAGATTTGGAAAGAAAGGGAAGCTAAGTCTGAGGTTTATAGGACCTTTTGAGATTTTGAGGCGTGTTGGAAAGTTAGCCTATGAACTAGCCTTTTCAAGGAGTGTTTAAAATCCTTCCATGATGGTGGTAGTTTGTCTATAACACCAGAAACTAAGATAGATTCGTCCATCTTCAGATTGTGTTGGGCAAACTGCCCCAGAATTCTTAACAATTCGTTGTATTGTTCCATCACTGGTCTAGAATCGACCATTTTATAATTCATAAAATTACTAACCAGAAACTTCTTACTAGAAGCATCTTCTGCCATGTACTTGGATTCAAGAGAATCCCACAATTCTTTCGCTGACTCAACATTTTGGTATATATCGAAAAGGGAATCAGACATACCGTTGAAGATGTGGCCGCGACAGATGTAGTCATCGTTTTCCCACTTGCACCGCTTCCTGGTCTGTTCAGCGGTTTCATTTTCGATCACTTCTGGAATGGGGGTACTCAGAACATACACAACTTTCAGCGTGGTAAACAGAAAATGCATCTTTTTCTGCCATCTTCTAAAATCCTGGCCCTCAAACTTGTCCAGTTTTGCAAACTTGCTTGTCATGTCTTTTGCAGATTCTGCGTTCGCCATCTTCAGAAACAAATTACTTCAATCTTTGTTGGGGAATATAGGTAATTACTTGGATTTTTCTGAAGTCGTGTGAACACTTTCAGATTGAAGTTATTTGTGGTTCACCCAAATAATTCAATCGGATAAAGTCAGAAATTCTGCAAGAAGAGAGAATGTGTTTTGCTGTAAATTTCAAATGAACCTGTGAAAAAATGATCAATGCCACACCTATATATAGATGTCAACAGATGTGTCTTTTGCCAATAGACACATCTCAAGATGTGTCTTTTGCCAAAAGACACATCCCATTTCCAACAGTCATGTCCAATGCTAATAGACACATCTCAAGATGTGTCTTTTCCCAATAGACACATCTCATTCTAGCAGATGTGTTTGATGCCAATAGACACGTCTCATAAGAAATAATTTTGAAATCATAACGAACTCGAACAGAGCATGCACTCCGCATTCTCCCGACTTGTTCGATGTAACATTACGATTACATTGATCAACTAGCCAATCCAATTACACTAAAATATCCAACAGATGTTAGTGTGAATCTTGGACATATAAGGTATGGATGATGTAGATCTTGAGTTTAAGTGTTGTGGTTGTGATTTTTAAGCTTGTGGTTAGTGTATGTATCTCCATGTATGTTATAAAGTATGATCTTTGTGATTTAGATGTTGGTTGTGATGTGGATGTAAGATTCTTGGTTGGTTTAGTGATATAAGCATGCTGAGATTTTTCCAGGAACTTGAACTGTCTTGTAAGAGGGTTTTGAACCCCCAAATCTTGTCCCCTGAGGTCCTAATATATATTGTTGGAAAGGTATTTGAATGTAGTTTCCAGAAATATAAGGTTCATGACTAGGTGATGTATAGATTTTGAGTTATGGCCTGAGAAGTGAAATGTGTTTCTGGATTCCGGGCTGCACTAAATGGTCCCCTTGTGAACCTTGTTTAAACCCCTAAAAATTTATGTAGGATCATGGAAAAATTAGAGAAGATATAAAATGAAGTGGTGAAGGCTACCCAAAAAGAATTGGATTAAAATATATATTTTTCAATTTTATAAAAATGCTAGAGTAAAATTCGCGCAAGGGAAAAAGTCGTAAGTGGAGTGTAATTTTAGGGGTAATGGATATGATTCGGATATGGTAACCAAATTAAGTCGAATAAGTGACGAGCGTAATCGAGTGATGACATGAACCTATAGTGGGGCTAGAGTGTCATAAGACGAAGTCATTAAGTTAATTTTGTACCCCCTAAAACCCCGCAGTTAAAGAGATATTGATTAAGGTACTAACGAACGGTTATTGCTTATGTATAGATCATTCCACTCCGCACGCTCGACCACCCCAACCTCACCAAGGCAAGTTTACTTTTTAAAACTTACATATACAAGGACTTTCACTGTTGTGTTTGTAGTTTTCAATCATATCAAATGTTTATGTTTATCGAAGTATCGATGAAATTGAGATGTATAAGTACATATATGTTTGCACCCCTTGAACTTAGAATGAAATGTTTTCTTCGGACAACGACTCTAGCAATAGAGGTCGTAGCGGTCCGTATATACTATTGACCGGGGAGCGGTATATTATTATATCGTAATTAAATTGCGAAAACCCGAAGGGTCATTCGGGGAGTATCGTATACTCAAGTAATTATTTTTATATCTTCGTAAATACTCAAAATACCTATCTTGGATTAAAAGCTTATTTAATTAAATAATTATTTTATTAATTATTAATATTAAATTTTAAAATATCATTTATTAATTATTGTTCATAATTTTAAAGACAAAGCTAATCCAAGATACCTTTAGCACTTTCAAACTCGAACTCTTTCGAACTCAAAACATTTTCGAAAACCCCCGGTCAGGTTTGCTTCTTGTATGATTTCAAGAATCATCGGTCGACTGATGTCGGACCTCAATTACTCAGTTTTCAATCAAAATCAAGTTTTAAAAGAAAAAGAAAAAGGGACTCTGGCAGGTGTGGGAACCGTTGACGAACGATTCCCGGGATGTGTAAGCGGCCGTGAGCCAGGCGGTCCATCAATTATTATTCCGGCCCAGGTGTTGCCAAAGGATGATTACGGATGTAGTTTTCATCGAGAGTGATTACGGATGTAGTTTTCACCCGGGGATGGTTACGGATGTAGTTTCTATCCTTCTACCGGTAGAGAAGACCCGCGGATTATTGGACTTGGATGTAGCGACTGATCATCGTCAATCCTTGTCAGGTTTTTATGTTTTCTTTCAGTCCCATCCTCCACTTTGAAAAAATACTCAAACACTGCTTCTTGGGCCTAAGTGCCAAGTTGCCGATAGTGTGGTTTTTGATAAGAAAAATATTGACATCGTGCAGTATCTAGAACTGCAAGATTTTCTATAGAGATTGGCACGTGTTAGTGCGCTCTTGCAATTGTTTCAAAGAATGAAATGTTTTTGTATGGGAAACCTTCTTAGCTAATGGAAGGAAAGAGGTTTGCAATGATGTATTCCTTGTACAGTATGTTAATCGTAGAGTGTTTTGCCGAAAATGATATACTCATATGTATATATTTTCAAACTTGAGATATATTGAAATGGGAACCTTATAAAGGGTTCATATGTTATTCTTAAAGCTCCTTAGTGAGTGTAGATGTTTTATTCAAACTCGGACATATACATTGTTCAATTATGTTTTGAAATCTGAGATATATACCCATATAGTTGGGAATGTTTTCGAAATAAACCACATTATTATTTTACAAAATGGTGAACTTGCTGAGCATTATGTAGCTCATTCTTGCTTTATAAAAACTTTTCAGCAAGAGAAGAATTTGGCCGATTAACTCCGCACCAGCAGAAGAGGAGTAGAAGAATTACCCCGGAGATGATTTAGTTCTAGATAAATACTACAGAGTAAGTCTGATAGGTTTTCAACTGTAATAGTAAGTCTTGTCTTCAAGTATAGTTGTATAAGTGGAAGTGCGTAAGACTCTGGATTCTACAGATGAATTGTAATATTTAGTGTTACTTTTGATTATCGTTTCTGAGGCTCTAACTTGTTTGTGCGTAAGATTGAGGTCTGGATGGATGTATTGTTAAGTTGTAAAGTTAATACAGGTATGATATGGTTGGATGGTGATGTGACGACCTGAATCTTTGACCTCAGATTTGGGGGCGTCACACCCGAAGCCCTAATTAAATGATAATTTCGTAGCTGTTAAATCAGCCAAATAAAAGACTTCGTTAGTGACTCCAAAAAGGAGTCAAAGCATCTTTGGAGTAACCTCCAAGACATACAAATTCAATACTTATCCACCTTACATCCGGAAGGATCTAGAATTGGGCCTAAGTTGTATCTTGCCCACCAAGACACCTAATTCTATTCTGATTCTAGGGTTCTCAACACCTATATAAGGATCTGACCCCATACAAACGGAACTACATTTTTTGGCTTGATTCTTGATATTTGCAAGATACGTAGGCATCTTGTGAGGACCGAGTAAGTCACAAAACACTAGATCAGCCATTAAAGCTCGAAGCTTCCACATACACAATAAATACACCCTACTTTTCGTTCCACAACAATTATCATGAAAGTTAATAAAAAATGAACATCGTTACAAAACCTTTTAGTATATCAATCAAGTTTAATTAGGGTTAGTTATTACATTTAAAATAAGGGAATAAAATTTTTCAAAAAAATAGCATTTATATCTCTTTTTATGAAAAGATTTAACTAACTTATTTATATAGTATTGAAATTATTTACTTTTTATTTGATTGTACTAGCTCTACCGTATCTTATGTTTCATTTTTTCTGGAATAATCAGAAAAACTTTCTATATTATAAAATAATTCAAATACTTTAAAAAAATTTATAAAAATATTATAATGCTATCTATATATGTGCCCAATCAATTCTCTACAATTAATTTGCATTTCTTTAAAAAATAAGGATACATTGCCATGATATAAATTCATACTCACTTATTTTTTTAATAAATAGGTTTACATGTCTTATAATAAGTATCACTTCTCAATAAATTTCAAGATTAGGAAGAATCGACACCCGGGATGACAAAACATTGTAACCATGATTAAGATGAAGATAATTTGTAGAAGACAATAATATTATTTTAAAAAGTACAGAACAATTATTTTGTGTACTAATTTTATATCGTGCAACGACATGATTTATAACTATTATTTATTAGATTTTTATTTATTTTTTCTAATACCGTTATTTTTCCCAAAAAATATTATAAATCATATTTTTGTATGAAGATTTAGTCCGAACTTTTAATAATACTCAATATTGATAATATATTATTGGTAATTTGGGTTTTTTAAAATAACATTTGTGATATTATATTTTTTATGCCATTAAATTTATTAATAATTATTTATCTGTTCTTTTTTATATGTTATCCAATTTTTATATGTTAAATTGATTGAAAGTTATTTGTAAATATTTTATTATAATAATTTTTATTTTAATATCTTATATTTATCAACAAATAATTTTATCTTACACACAAGTACAAATAAAATTAAGGATTATTTAGTACATCAATTTTCCTTCTTTATTGAAATTGATGATATCTATTATGTTAACATAAATTAACTTTTTTAAATTAAATTTTATCTTTTGCATGTAATCTTATATTTTTACAATTCAAAAATTATTTAATTTTATAAATGTCTTATATTTTTTCACTAAATAATTTAAAATTTATTCACAATTCTAGTATATCATCCAATTTTTTTTGTTAAATAATATTCGAAATGCAATCTTCTAGGTATTTTCTTTCAAAAACCATTTGATTATTAGATCATTTTTATTTTTTACATTTAGAATTCATATTTCAAATTTTTTTTGTATGCACATACATGTTTAGTTATTATATTTTTTTTAATTAAAATTTTATATTTTTAGTTACGTGTTCTAGTTAAGGTAAGATAATAGATGTTTTAATTAATATGTAACCATGCAATTTAACGGTTTTACTTAAATTATATATAAGAATATAATTTTTCACATTTTTATTATTATATTATTCTTCATGAAATAATATTATTTTCTCTATTCTCATACTATTATGCAGCAGAACGTGACCGTAATTTTTTATATTTGATAAATCTGTGTATGCTTAAATTATATTTGAACATGTGCCAATTTATTTTCCAAAAAAAGTTATATGTCCGGACATAATTAGTCTAGACCTTTTTGAAGCGACGCGAACGCGACTATGCAAGTACCTGCGGGTGTGTAAATGGTAACTTCTCATGAATGGTTGCCGCCTTTTGGTTTTGTATATAAGCCTACTTACACATGAGGAACAAACACGCATTCTTCATCTTCACAATCTAATTAATTTTGTCTCTTTCAGCACTCTCTTTGATATATTTTCTAACAATCTAATATCATGTTTCCGTACGATTCTAGAGATCATTCTCGCAAGAGAAAGTTCACTGAAGTAGGAAATACTAGTGCAGATCCCTTTGGTTTACATGCTAATGTTGATGCAACATTTCATGGCCAAGCACCGACCACTCTTTATCCAAAACACAATGTCAACAATATGTTGGACAGGCCTATTAAGTCCTTTACTTCTTTGCTTTTAGAGGGTAGCAGTGAAGATGATGATTATGAAGACGAAAAAGACGAGAATTTAGATGTTTTTCGTGAAAAATGTAAAGGTCAAGTTGTGCCATTGGATCCCTTGATGGAATCAGATCATGTAAGTATGCTTCTTTAGTTTCGTTGCCAAACTACGTACTAATCGTGCAAAGACTTGTGATTTCTTGTAATTTGACATTCTATTTTCAGAAAATGAATCTGCATACCATGAAAAACGAAACAGACGGGCTATGGAGTACTGCAATTATTCGAGAAGCAGAAGAGGAGGAAGTGAAAGATGCACAAATCCAGAAGTTATCGCATGATTTACACAATAAGACAAAGCAATTGGTTGCATGTCAGTTAGAGAACATTGTGTTGGAGAAGAAAGCGAAGATGGCAGTAAAGAAATTTAAATCTCTCCGGAAGACCATGAAAGAAGTACTATCACGCCGCCTATTAAGAACGAAACATATAATATCTCGGCGTGTTGGTGGACAGGAAGATGTAGCCCAATCCTCATTTGTTGTTACACAAAGGAATGAAGAAGCGTGGTTGTTTTGTAAAGTTTGCGATACACGGATGGCTAACATGATAATTTGCCCTTGCAAGCATTTGAGTGTGTGCAGAAGGTGCCATGATAAAATCACCAAGTGCCCTATTTGTAACGCTGCAAAGATTAGTAGTGTGGAAGTCTGTCTTCCCTAGGCATGTATGCTGGTCTGCGGGTATTTTCTAATCTCATGTTCAGTAGTATGATAATGCAGTGATTACTAATTGTTTGTATTTGTGGTTGGGTGATCCTTATTATTGTTGCATGTAATAATGTTTTCCCTTCATACCGGAAGGACAGTACTAGTAGATAAATATCTTCTTTTACATTTGGAAAATAATAGTTGTACTATAATCTCCTTTTCTTTTTCTTTTTTTAATAATTAGGCTTATAATTCAAACAAAGGAATAACCGAGAATCGAACTTAAAAATTGATACGATAAGAGATAAACCTTTATCATTTCAACTATATGATGGCGCGTTCTTTTCTTTCTTAATAATTAGTAGGAGTCGCATTGGTTTTCATTTTCCTTTACTATACACAAACGGTTACAGAGAAGTTTTTAAGAGAATGGGTAATTGACCAAATGACATTTACAAATATCATATACTGTAGATGTAAAAACAACTTCAAATTAAACTTCACAACTAGTATCCTCAAATAAATTATAATATATTCAAATTATAACAAATTGATCATTCATCATAGAAAGTGCAAGCTGTTATATTTTTGGCTGGGTTTCTCGATTTTTTGTTTTCTCTCTGTACACCCCTCTGCAATTCACATCCCATTGGAAGTCTTCATTGAATTCTGATTTATCAGGAAAATCAGATCAACTATTTCATCACATCACAATGCAAATAGCGGTTTTGGAACTTTCTACAACACTTCGACACTTAGTTGCGAGGCTGTGAAAGAACACACACACCTCTTTCGTTGGACATTTTGGACTAAAGTTGTTGACTCCGACCTTCGAGTTCAAAAGATCAACAAATGAGGCAAGTTCAAAAGATCAACAAATGAGGCAAGCTTGAGAGATCGAGGAGTCTTGTACTGGCTTATTGAAGCACCCAAGCTAATGGCCTCATCCATTAGTTTACTAAAAGCCCCTGTTTCTACTATCTTTATCTCAAGAGGACAAATGGATCCATCATGTCATTGTCATATCCCGTAATTTTTAGAATAATAATAATAATAAAAGAGAATAATAAAATAAAAAGAATTAAAATTAGATAATAATTAGAAATTTAAAATTGAATTAGAATAATGTGCCTAAAATATGGATCATATTTGAATATGAATATTAGTAGGTTTGGACTGGGGATGGGCATTTACCCCGGCCCGCCCGATCCCGATCCGATCCCCGTACCGAACGGGGCGGGGAATCGGGTACAAACCGGGAGCGGGGACAATTTTCAAAAAAAACTGGGGAGCGGACCGGGATTTTATGTCTCCCCGGCCCGATCCCCGACCCCCGCCCCGATTCTCAATTCCCGACTTGATTCCACCACATTATAATATATATATATATATATATATATATAATCATATATTAATATATATGAATTTCCAATATTTTATATTGGAAATAGAATGATATTTTAATCTTAAATGTTTGTCTTTCTAGTAGTTAAATAACTTCATTTTCATGTTATTTATAATTGTTTATTTAAGTAATATTTTTTTTATCTTAATTTAGTGCTTAAAAAATTGTTTCAAACTCACTAGTTAGTGTTTAAAATTGTTTAAAATGTTATTTTTTTTGTTTAAAATGAAATTTCCCGATTCCCCGCGGGGATCCCCGTTACCCGTTTGGGCCGGGGACGGGGAATAAAAAATAATCCCCGACGGGGATCGGGCCGGGGATAGGGATCGGGTTTGAATTCGGGGATGGGGGCGAGGATAGAACTCCCCGATCCCGAAGTGCCTCGATGCCCATCCCTAGTTTGGACTAGGGTTTTGTAACACTATATATACATCTTATTCTTTTTCCACCTCTTTATTATCAAAATTCGTATGGCTTTTCCAAACACAAATCAGTTGTCTTGTAAAATTCGTAGAAAATTCGTTGTAATTTGTTGATTCTGGACTTGTCGGAAAGGTCTTTTCGTGCTTTACAACTTTCATTCTTTGAGTTTTTCAAGAATAGATCGTTTAAAGGCTTAAAAAATGTAAATACTAAGAGTGCGAGCTGCCCCAGTGGTAAGGGGCCAATGCGTTGATCCAAAGGATCACGAGTTCGACTCTCACTGGTTACATTTAATTATAAAAAAAAGTGTAAACACAGATCTGGTCAGGAGTGGTTATATGATTTGTGATAAGTGGATTTTATATCCACTTAAAGCGTTCCATATCGGCTTAAATTGATTACTTGGCCTCAAGTATGTGGTGTGTTTAATGTGTTTTCATTGAGTTTTGCAGAGCTAAGAGAGTTGGAGGTTAATTTGATTAAAATTCGAATTTTCCAGGTCGGCTGCACAGTCTACACTGTTTTGACCATATATGGAGTTCTACAAGTCCGATTCTGACGATCTTACAGCTGACGCGAAGAGGAGAAGATTTTATGCAAAAGTGAACAGTGACAAGGGTGCGCTGCGGCCTGGAGAGCGCGCTGCGGTGCGGTGTCTTTGCTGGAAATTCCGAATTTTTATCCTGAAAATTCTGATTCACTGTTTGGGCCATATCTTGAGTTCTATAAGTCCGTTTTGGACGATCTTACAATCCACGCGAAGATAACGGAATTCTCTTTCATTCTAAAGTGGTTCAGATGTCCAAATACAACTGGAACGACCCAGAAATACTGAAGAAAAGTCAGTTACGAATTTTCCTTCAAAATCGAATCAGTTTAGGAAACGCATTATGTGCCGAACTGCAGAAATTCAACTTTGACAAGGAAATTGCTATAATTCCTACTTCTAATAAGTATGGTAATTGCTCTGGGCGGCTAGAACATTCCATAATCAGATCTACACATGGAATTTGCAATTCTATTCTCATTCAAGAACGGAAATTGCCATACTCTTATTCCAACTCTAAAACGGCAACTGCTTGATGGAGAGGCAAATTGGGGCTATAAATACACATCTTGGGGGACAGAAATAAAAACACATCATTACATATCAATTACTTAGGTTTATTTGTATCTTTTAATACTTTGTTTTTATCATGGTTTCATCAGATCCCATGATGACGAGAGGTTCGATTATGAACTAATCGTTGTCATGGGATTCTAACGGATTTATTTATGGAGCTTTAGTATTTTGATGCTTTAAAGATCTGTGTGTGATGTATATTTGATATCCTTGTATGGTTATTCTTAATGCTTTTAGATGCGTAGCTAACATCTAAATTGAATTGTTAATCTCTTGCGAAACGAGAATGGATCTTGAGATTTAGAACTTGCCATGCTAGCATGGGATAGGTTGATGTTTTAACATCATGATTTGTAGCGTAAATAGAGATATTATGCTGCCCTATGTGATCAATATGGATGACTTGTGCTTAAACCGTTATGTTTTCAAATCTTATAGAGATATAGGGTCTAAACATAATTGGTGTCTATTCATCTTCTATCTCTTTTGTGGATGTATGAGTAGTTTGGTGTTAGTATACCGAGAGGTAGCTTATACTTGTTTCGTGTTGTCCGATCAGATATCATAACCATTGCATATAGTGATTAAAGGCGTCAGATCTAAGCAAAGTATTTAATGAAGTTAGGATCCTATGTTTTCTCTTGCATAAGTAATTCGATTCCAATTCTCGTTAGTTAGTTAATTCTTAGTTTTGTTAATTTGTTTCTTAGTTAATTATAGTTAATCTAAAACCAATCTTGTTAATTGTCTTAGCAGTGAATAAAACCATACATTGTTGCATAGATGCATGAACTGAATTGAAACCTAACCAGATCTCTGTGGGAACGAACTTGACTTATTCATATATTACTTGTGACCACGTACGCTTGCGTGATTTATTGCAAACAATTTGAATTCTTGATTTTTCGTGTCGAGGTAAGTTTCTAATTGATCTTGCTAGTGTTTTCCAAATTATGTGTTATGTGTACGTATTTTTTTATTAAAACTTTGACTAAGTGATTATATTTTGAAGTTATATGTATTAGTGTATGAATGTGTTATGTGTAAACAATAGTCTTCGAACTCTGATTTATGCCATGATTTTCGAAAATAAAGAATTAGGACCGAGTCAACGGGTTGTAGTGACAGTTTTCTAAAATTTAATACCGTTATCACCGGATTGTAGTGGTCGCGGTATGAATTGTGGGTGTCAAGTTATTGTTATGTGATATTGTATTGTATCGAATAAGAATATGTATCGAAAGTTATTGTTTCGTGTATCATATTATATCGTACTGATTATCTTGTATTATGCGTGTATACGTGTTACTTGGCCATACTAGTTGGATCAATTGGTTACTTACTGGGCCTTGACAAAAAAAAAATTGGTTACTTACTTGTGCCGTATAGCTCATTACTTACAATTTTCAAGTTTGGTATACGATTGATTTTGGTAACGTTAGAGTTTGAGGACCTTAGAATTGGTATATCATTATGTTTGTATGCAATTTCCTGTAATGTAAATTTATGTTACTTGAAATTGAACTAGGTATGGCCATAATTTTTTTTAAGTATTTTTAAAAGATAATGCATATATTTTGATTAATAAATTAATTGTTTGCTTCTTACTGATGTTGACGAGATAATAGTACATACAAATTGAAAGATACTATTTTGAAATTTTCTTTCACCTATACATCAATTGTCTCGCTATAGATAACCGTGTTTTATCTTTGCTATGTTTAGGTTATTTAAATTTTTTATTCTTTTATGTAATATTATTCATGTGTAATTACATATAAATTAAATGAATCGTGAACACTTTAATTTTAAAATGTCCTACATGAATATGGTAAAAAAAAAAAATTAATATTTACATATTCTTAATTAGTGAACAAATTGATTAATTTTAAAATGACTTAGGATTATTAGTTTTTTTTACAGGTAAATTGTTGCATAAACATGGATGGGAAAGAAGAATCTCAAGTGAGTTTAAATTGTATTAATTTAGGATATTTAAATATTTAAAACTATTAATTTTTTAATGATGTAATATATCTATTTTAAAATTGAAAATATGAATATTTTTAAATATTATAAACAAGATTACAACAAATTTAATCTATACTATATTATAATAAGTGAAAGGGGTATAATTTGTAGTTGGTTACCCCCTTATTTTTGGTTATCCCCTTATTTTTGGTTATCCTCATTCACAACCGTTAGATCTTCAATTCAAATAGATCATGACCGTTAGATACAAGAATACTAAAAGTTGAAGGTCTAAGGTTCGAATTCCGCCAACAACATTTTAATATAAAATTAATACTAGATTATGTTATATAGAAAGGTTGAATGTTCGATTCTCACCAACAGCATATTAATTTAAATTTAATACTAAACTAAAAATAATGTTTAAAATATTATATATACTAAATTATAAATAAATTTAAAAAAAAAGTAAAAATAATCCGTAATTTGCACGGGCTATAATCTAGTATTACTAAATTTAATATTTTAATATAAAATTTTACGGGCAAAACCACAACCTGCATTTAATAGTAAGGTATCATGCAAAAAGGTTAATATGTAGTATTTATGAAATGCATTCAGTAAACATGACCTGCATTGATGAAAATTTTATAAGGTTTTAAAGTTTAAGAAATCATTTAACATACCGTTGGAATGCATTTTTATGTCAAGTTTCTTATATTTTGGTTTTGGAGATGGAGATCTCCAAAATTGGTCTCTTGAATTGCTCTTGTTGAACATTGAAGTAATAATAACATGATTTGTGTAGTCATTCGGGTCGGGTAAGAATTGGTCCCCGGCTCGCTGTTATTTGTACCAGTTATTTGAATTGAAAGGCGCCAAATAAAGAATTGGGGAAAAAATGGAAGGCAGTGAAAGCGAGGCCATCTTTGATTCTCTAAACCTAAATCCCCAGCTTTTTCTCAACGAGATCTTCAATCGAGTCGACGATTTAATCGATGGCGCTTTCCAGTGCTTTCATCAGTACTCTCTCTCTCTCTCTCTCTCTCTCTCTCTCTCTCTCTCTCTCTCTCTCTCTCATTTCCCTGATTGGATGTTTAATTTGCATTTTCTTGATTTTTATACAGGGAGGCTTCAAAAGTACTCAAAATTGAGGGCACTGATAGAGCAGATGAGCTCAAAAAAGTGAGATTATGGTTAAAGTTTGCATCGTTTATTACCTTTTACTGCTTATGATGTTAATTAGCTATCTGGGTAAGTGTTTTTTCTTCTTTTTGTTGGGAATTTTGACTTTTCTTGGTTGTTTGGTTTGATTTACAGGGTGTCGAGTATTTGCAGAACATGATTCATTCGGCTTTGGATAGGCCGTTAACCATGTGGGAAAAGTATTGTTTGCGCCATTGTTTTGTCGTTCCTCAGGGGTTTGCCCTTCCTGCGAATGTCAGTTGCTTTTTTTAATTTAAGCTATGATGGATGTTATGCCTTTCTTTTGTATTTGTAGTGATGTTGATTTGTTTTCCGGTTTAAATTGTTGGGAAGATATTTGCAGTGATTAACAATTTGTAAATCTTTTTAAATGGTAGGATGGTATTATATGCGAATACAAAATAGAGTTCTCTTAGTGTCTTACTTTATGGTTATGTTTTATAACTCTAACACGAGTATATTTATATTTTGGTGGTAAATGGTGACCTATGAAATTCAATTGTTCCAGAATCTAAGTGTTAGGTGCACTCGAATATATGTAGGAGAGGGCAGAGAGAAATTTATGTTTCTGGTGCTCCATTGTGCATGGACATATTTATATGTTTCCTCATATTCCGTATGTTGTTGATTACTGACTAGGATTCGCAGTCATACCTTCCGTGATCTGTGTCCTATTTTGGATAAAAATCCAAGAATCCTAAAATTTCAAAAGTAAGAATCCGACACTTGGATCCACACCCGTACGTGAGTCCAGGTAAAATAAGTCATACCATAGTCTTCATTGCTTCTTGAATCTCCCTACTGCCTTCATTGTGTTCCAATATGTTATTTTGTAGGTTTTGTACGTGTTAGGATTGTTGCCTATGGCAAGAGATTATTCTCACAGGAGTTTAATGATTATAATAGGTGATTAGGTGCTACAGGGTATAGTTTTGTTTTTAGCTATAGTATTTTTTTCTGCAAGGAACATGTACGTTCTTTTGTGCTGGCTAATTTTTGAATAACTTGTGGGGTTGTCTAAATATACAGTAAATTGAACAACTGACTGTTGGGTTTCAACCCAATGTGATTGTATGGGCTTGGGTGGTCCGAGATATATATGGGTAAGATAATTATTGTATGTGTAGACAATTATTGTATATGGTATGTCTTGATCACTAAGTTGGGTAATTAGATGCCATGAATTGGAAGACTTATATATATAACAAGTATGGTAAGACTTGTAGAACAAGTATGGTAAGTCTTGGTGGCTAAGTTTTGGAGGGCTATATATACATAGTCGTATTGTATTTGTTTGATGTCGTGAATACTTAAGAGATGTAGTCTTAGGTATTGTTTGGGAGATGCTTGAGCATTGTTGGCTCAAGTATCGGGGTTGAGACACCGTTAAGCTGTTATTGTTTTGATTTATTATTGATAATTGTTTGGATTAATAATACGAGTTGGGACGTGGGTGTTTCCACGTCAAATATTGGTGTGTTCTTGTTTTGCTTTTACTTATTGATGATAGAAGTATAAGTAATACTTGAATAGTGTTTGACCGCGCTTTGGTGGATCTTGTCAACTAATCGATTGGTTGTATGTGCTCTGTATTGATGTTTGTGAATCTCGGATTGTGTACGTCCCCTAACCTAACACTGCCCTTAGCATGTAGATGTGGAACTAAGTTATTCAATTGTGTTTGAACTTCAACTTCCTTTTTGTTACCGTCACCTAAATCCAGGATATTAACCACAGCGATTATCAGGTTTTGTATGTATGAATTGAATTCTAGGCGATGACATGTAGGCTTTTAGATCTTTGAAGGCTTCTTTTCGTTTTTAAGATATTCTTTCTGTTGTATCGGACGGAAAAAAGAAATCC
Source organism: Saposhnikovia divaricata (assembly GCA_036435485.1). Lineage (NCBI taxonomy): Eukaryota > Viridiplantae > Streptophyta > Magnoliopsida > Apiales > Apiaceae > Saposhnikovia > Saposhnikovia divaricata. The sequence goes on from CM071598.1 coordinate 82,668,889, forward strand.
TACAGCAGCAAACCTATTTGTAGTTGTTTACTCATTTAGTATAGTTCTGTTTATTGTTGTTGCAGAATGAATCAACTGGCGAAGTATCTGTGGATGTTGATGCCACCGATGACACAGAGCTGGATTTGCAGTTAAACTCCTTAAGGGAAAAGCTTGTTTTGGTAATGAGTATTTTGTAGGCTGTCATGGAATCCATCTATATGTAGTTTCTACAAAAAATTTGTGTTGCGTTTTTAGGTTGGAAAAGAATCTGCGGAGCTGAACAGAGAGCTTAGAATGCTGGAAAGGCAATCGTTGTTGAGTAACCAGTGTTCAAAGTCTTTAGATGAAGCAGTACAGTCGTGTGAGCAATATTTTGACCGAGACATGTTTGAAGGTATGGTTAGAGTTTATTATTGGATCATCAAAACAGATTGTATCTGCTATGCATTTGGTTTAATTAAATCTTCGCCATTGTAAGATACTACCCAGATGCTTTCTATCCAGAAACTTTACTACCTATTTCACTGCTTCTGTTAGAGAATTAGAGAATATCATTAGCCTTTTGGGCATGTTGCAAGTATTATGTAAATCATAAACAATAATAATGCTGAAGCATCTGCTAACTAATTCAACCAATTACAGAATAGTTTGGGGGACATTCTTGGACAAGTAGGGACTGTCATAAATATGATTGAATGTTCTTTTCTTGATTTGTGGATTGAAAGGCTTTTATGTTGTAGAGCATGTGGTACTCTTTTGGGTTCAGATATTAGCCCCCTGTAATGAACCAGAGTAACAAGAGACCATTAGTGCTATATAAACGAACAAGGAAGAATGACAAGGGCAAAATGGTATTGTTAACAGCAAATAAAGAAGGGACGGGTCAACAATCAAGTCAAGGGCAAATAAGGGATAATTGAAGACAAGGAAGGGCAGAAGGGTCTTTAGAGAAGAGGAGAAACAAGTAGGGTTTGGGGTGGGGGGGGGGTGTAGTTTTGGTTATCGAATCATTTGTGTTATGTTCTGTATTGCTGGGAGAGAATTGGGCCTCTCGAAAGTCGAACAATCAATCCTGCTGTAACCCTAATTTATCAAATACAATTGAGTAGTGTTTTTCTGGTGGCTGTGTGAATAATTAAGTGAATATCGTAGTAAAGTATTAGACCCCCCATCTTACAAAAATGTCTAGATTTGAATTTTTGGTCAAGTTGACAAAACTTTAACCATAATTAATCAGCGTGTTTTTTGTTTTTTTTTACAATTTTGAAAATTAAGGGCTGGTATGTCTTTGTACAATTATCATTACAATTTGCATTGAATATTATGCTGTCCCTGTAGACTCTCCAGAGCCTTCTTCGATTTTAAATGGTCATCAATTTAGTTTTGTGTTTAGAGTTAACACCTGGTTGTGGTATACTCCGTACTTACTCTTGGCAAGGTATATGCCAAAAAAAAAAAAAAAAATGTGCACGTTCGTTGTTTCAGTTTCTAAAAGTCGCACAGAGAGGTAGGCAAGTTTTAAGTGGTGCTTAATTGTATAACTCTATTATATCCTGAAATGATACACTGTTTCAACAGAGTTGATGAAAACTGCATCAGAGCTTCGTACAAAGATGGAGAAGCTGAAGACGAAAAGAGTGGAACAAACTGACTGCATTAGAATGAAAAGAATGCATACATCAAATGAAATGAATCGTGGCACTGGTAAAAGAATCTGAAATCTTTTATTATTATCTTGCCCCTATATCATGGCTAATTTAATTATACCATTGTCAGCAGTCATTTATTTATTTCTCTTACAGGCCTGGCGAATACAACACTTGAAGAGCTTCAACAGTTGATGAATGATATATAGTGCAGCTTGTATGTACACCTTGCCAGTGCTATCTGTAGGTTTTGTAAGATTTTAAGTTTTTGAGCGACTGAACCCCGTTTTGTAAGAAATTAAGTTTTTAGTGATTGAACCCCACTATCTGTGTGTACACCTTTGCTAAAAACCATATTAATGGAGTAACCATCTAGGTTGCTGCAAGTTAAAATTGTGTTCTGTAATGTTTTATTATGAAAAATATGTGATACTGATTACTGAATAACTTCATCACTATCTTCTGTAAATGCCAACAAAACTTCCTAAAAGAGTCCCAACAAATATTCCCCATGCATTTTCTTGAACCTCACTAACTATTGCATTTCTATATTGCACTTCAAGACTAAAGTTTTCCAATATTATACCAAAAGGATTTATTCTTTGTCCAAAAGGCACCAGTGATGGCACAGGTAGCTGCAAATCTATCATGCTCACTGCAACCCAAAAATCGCCAAACATGGTCCTCTTGATGTTATCAGGGCTCCCAGCAAGTTGAATAAATATATCTGATGTTCCGGCTAGTGGTCCTCTGATCCAGTATCTGCGGATTTGCTTGGCAATGTACTCTGAAACAAGCACAAAAGCCCCATCTGCACTAACCGCGACACCAGTTGCACCAGAGAGTTCTGTGAGCAACACTGTAATTTGTTTGGTTTCTGGATCATATTTTAGCAATTTCCCACTTGTGTCTCCGCTTGCAAGTATTTCTGCAACGTTGAGGCTGCAACATTTGAATGGAATCAAATAAAATTATTTAATATAGCAAGAGCTTCACTGGAAGTAGATTACTTGTGTAATATACGTTTTTTGAAAAATAGCACCAGCATCTGTAAAATAAACAGTATCTGTTTGTGGATCGATGTCAATGGCATCTAGAAACAGAAGAGGAATGCCATTTGCGCTGTTGGCTATTGTAGTTGCAACCCCTCCATTAGAACCCACTACAGCTAATCCACATATAGCATCTGCAATGTACAGGTCATCATTGTTGTTGTTGAGTACGACGCCTAGTGGCCTACATGGAACTTGTCCCAGCTTTGTATCATTTCTGTCATCAGAAATTGGTTTGTTCCTGAAAAAACTGAGTAATTATGTCATAAACATTGTGTCGAAAACTTGATGTGCCTGGTCTCCCCTTAGTAGGAAATTTATATCATTGTTGTATTTGTACCTACTCCTAGGAGTACAAAAGTAAATTCCTTGGTTTTGTGAAGGAAAAAAAAAGTTTTGGATGATACTGTAAAATTCTGGAAATGTTCTAAAATAATAGAGATTCGTTTTTACCCATAAATGTTAGAAACTTAATAAGGCATCAAAAGGCGAAAAACATAATGGTGAAAATGCTGAAATGATGGGAGTCCCATAGATGCATAAAGCTAGAGATGAGATGAAAGATTTACCTTAGAGGTGAAGTGGTGGCAAAATCGACGAAAGCATGATTGGCCAATTCATATTTAAGGATTCTACCATTGGATATCCCGGTATAAAACTCGTCCCCTTTCTTGTTGAAAGCAAGAGAGTCTGGACCCGTCGCCCCTCTTGGAAGATTGAGCTTAGTAAAGTATGCTAACTCATCAGCACTAGCTAGTTGGTAACAAGTGATGAAAACACAAAAAACTAGCCAAAGTGACAGGACAATGAATTTGTATTGAAATGTTTCTATAGCTAAAGCCATTTGTCTTTCCTTTTCCTATCAAGTGTGCATGTAAATGAAGATTTGCAACTACGTGCTAAATGTATCGATTAGTTGGAAAAAAATATGTATCTTCTTGGAAACCTTGTACGATATATATAGTCAAGTGTATGATATTACAATATTATTGTTACCATCATTTACAGAAGGCAGAAAAGAAAGATGAGGCTATGGGCACGTCGGTTAGAGCATGCATCACCAAAGGGAGCAAAAACAAAAAGTGAGCAACAATCAGTATGTACCTTGGGGCCAAACATCTTTTTCTGTTGGAACAAAAAGATTAAACTAAAAGTAATTATTGATAACTACTAGCTTTTTGCCAGTAGTGAAACGAACTAACTGTAGCATGCCACTACTAAATAATATATAGCTACAGCTTTTGTGACCCTTTTCTCAATTTCAAGGAGCACGGGAAGATTTGATTGCACAGCAATGAAATCATATGGCTCCTGTTACACTACAAGCTGATGTGGCAAGCTAAGTCTGAGCTGGCACAAGTTAGTTAGAGCTATTAAGAGACAGAGCGTTGTTTTCTCTTAGTATAAAAGCAAGTACTGTTGAACATTATATTGTAATCAGAATTATCATTTCATTGTTAATCAAGTTTGTTATCTTTCTTATACATACAGATACTTAAATACATACATACAATGTAAAATCCCTCATATTTATGTTTTAATAATTTACTTGCTCAATGTAATTTTTTTTATTAAGAGTTATATATATATTTGACTCGTCACTGTTATATATAAATTTATAAAATTTGAGTTGAGTATCCAATGTGATTTTGGTAATAATTTGACCTCACACATATTTATATTAAATATTTGATGTGAGAATTTATTGTCATAAATTGTCATGTTTGCATGTGATACGTGTGAGTATTTTTTTTTACTTAATTTTTTTTTGAAATAAAACGTACTTGCTCTCATTAATAATCATCCATCAAAAGGTTACACATAATAAACTCAGGGGCGGTATCATACCATTCCCTTAGACCTGAACTAGAATAAGCAGCTCGAGCTATCTCATGAGCCACATTATTTGCAGATCTCGGTACAAACTTAACTAAAACATCTTCATAATGCTTAGCTAACTCACGACAATCTTCTACTAACGTATCAAATGTAGATCTTCCTTCTACGGCATAGAAAGCATCTACCACTAGTTTAGAATCCGTCTCGAAAATGCATTTGGTAGTTCTCCAATTCTTCACCCATGACAACGCTTCCCGCATACTCAAAGCTTCTGCCTCCCTCGGTGTTCTTGAACCTATAATTTGATTACTCCGAGCCCTCTGAAAAACACCACAGTCATCCCTGACCACGCAGCCAACCCCCACTCTTCCCGAACTTGCAGAACACGCAGCATCAATGTTCACCTTAATCCAGCCTTCCGGGGGTTTAGACCATTTTTTCTGCTGATCCGTACTACTACTTTGATGCCTCTTCGCAGTCTCTTGAGCTCGATTCCACTCAGGCAATAGATACAGTGCCATATGCTTGACTCCAAACACCGACATGCAAACTTTCTCCCAGACCCACTTATTTCTCCTCACCCAAAGCCCCCAGCAAAGTAACCCAAACATAGCACACTAGTCTTTAGTAGCTGCCTTAACCACCCGTTTCAATATTTCAACTCCAGTTTCGACATCCCCAGTATAAACTAGTTGGTTTAACCCTACTTCCTCCCATAAATCCCGTGCAAAACAGCATCCAAATAATACATGGGCTGCATCCTCCATAAAGATATGGCACCACGTACAGGTGGCCTGAACTTGAACATGCTTCCGTAGCAACTCAACCGATGTAGGAAGCGCCCCTCTTGCCAGTCTCCACAGAAAGTTAGTTATCTTACCTGGTACATTTAAGCTCCACAATCGTTTCCAAAACTGCCTGTCATGACCCTCAAATTCCCCTCGAAGCAATCTGTAACAACTACGTACAGAGAAATCACCCTTCTCCTCAAGTAACCAGAACCAGGAGTCCGATTTAATTTTCATTGGTATTGGCCTTGATATATAAGCGACGCATCCCTCTCATTGAATAGCTCATTTATTATATCACTATCCCACTCCCTTCCATCCATACTTATCAATCCATCTACTGTCATATCTTCTAGTTCTGGGTAGGATTCACTTGTAATATAACCATTTAGCTTATCTGGCAACCACGGGACTTGCCAGACTCTTGTATTCTTCCCATCACCAACACGCCTTGTCTAATTAACTGCACTAAATAATAGTCACATTTTAAATTAGTTATTATCTTTTACTCAAATGTTAGTTTTATAAAGACCCATTTGTACGTGACACCTGATCAAACATGGCACTCGTGGATAACTGCTAATACTCATAATTCGATTCAATAGATATCCCAAGTCTAGGTCACCAGCATTGTTGTAAATAGAGTATTATATCTATACAAGGCGTGCATCCTAAATTTACATTAAGTGGAGCAAGGAAATTATGCCAGTGAGGGAACTGAAGAGAGTCAAGGAGTTTAGCTGTTGAGGTAAATTAGCTTTAGAATTTATTACTTTACGTTTGAACATTATTGAAGTGACACCATTAATTATTAAACACAAGCATTATATATATTTTTGATCCTGTGTATTATATGAGACATGCATGATCCGTTGCAAATAGTGTCCATAACATAGATTTATTTGTATGCCATTTGTTACCGTATGCTATTATGTTAAATCTATGTTAGCACCTAAATATTCTTATATGTTGTATTTATAATTGCTAATAAATCATAAAATGACTATTAATGAAGGTTATTAGTATCAACATGTATACACTAGCTTTTGATAAGAAATTAGAATTGTTTAAGTTGTGTTAATTACAGTGGTGGCATAAATGATTATATTAAACGGGCATGTCTATTGATTATTTAGTTAATGTTGGGTTTCATTTGGTATGTATAAACTTATGTGAAGCTTTATGTGTACGTAGTGTGTTAATGTAGAAAAACAATTGCATGGACAAGCTTTATAAAGATGTGAGTATTAAATAATCTGTTCATTATGCATGTACATAATCTGTTAATGTATTCACCATTAAGGATTTAGGTGAAATAAATGTTTTTATTATATATAATCATATGTGTTAATATGTTAATACTATTAACTGTTGTAATCATGATATATATTTCTTTGGATGTATTTAATTAATGATTATCTAGTTGTGTTAATTAATTGTCTACACTTAAACACTTGGCGACCAGTACAATATGTTATGCCCTAATTTGGCATAAGTCCTAATCAGGTCTCAATGGGCTAAAATAATATTGCATCACACATAATGGGCCTAGGGAATAAGAATGGGTCATTAAAGTTCATCATCATAGAGAAATTCATGACATTATTCTGTAACGCGACATCGCCAGCGATCCCAAAGGGATGAGGTCGCAGTTCACGAGGTCTAGCGAGGCCTAGAGGTCCAGTGTGGCCTAGAGTATACTTATTATAAAGGCTTACGGTCAGACCCAGCGAGGTCGCGTGAGTGTGATTATCTCCACACATCGCGGATCACCTCGCGTGACTATCCCAGCGAGGTCGCATGCGAGGTGATCTAGTTTCTTCGACAGTTTCATTAATGAGGCTATTTAATTAGAGTATCATGTTAATCATGAGTAACCTTTAATGGGCCATGGGTCATGAGCAGGATAAATGGGTAAAATATATCAGCCCAAGGAGACGTCTAGTGGATTTGGGTCAAGTTGAGCCCATAGAAACCCTAGCCCGTCTAGATAACTTCTTCTCCAAGAGAACTACGTGTGGCTTGATCCCTATAAATAGGGTATGTAGGCATCTTGTAAAGGATGAGAAACAGTTTACCACTGAATATCAATAGACAAGATCAGCCACAAACAGTTACAAATCACCTCCGTGTTCTTCGTGTTCTTAGCAGAATATCCGTATTTTGCTCCGTGATTCCAGTAACCTCCAAAATATTGTTATACAATATTCTCCCTATAACATTTGGCGCTAGAAGGAGGGGAAGTCGTTGAATTGGGAGAACAATGACTAAATCGAACAAGAAGAAAAACGGAGTGGGGGAGACCCCGGGGTCGCACAAGAAAAACAAAGACGACCCTCAGAGGAAGGATTCACCAGAGAGCGAAGCCTTTGGAGATGGGACCAATGATGAGTTCGAGAAGGAAAAAACACCACCCCCTGTCCAGAAGGTGAAATTAGAGAGCGAAGTCATGTCTTTTCTAAAGGGGATTGGAGACACAGTGGCATCCGTGCAGGAAAGGATGGCTAAGATGGAGAAGCGGCATAGCTCTAGGGGTGTGAAGAGGAATGCAAGAATGAGACCCCAAACCCATGAGGGGGAGGGAAGTAAAGGCCCCACCAAGAAGCTAATAGAAGACTTTGACGATGTAGTAACAGATCAAACGAACCCTGATTGGGACGAAGAGGAAGCTACTAGGGAAGAAAAAGGAGGCTCGCATGGTAAGCCCGCCTCATCTGAAGGACGATCAGTAAGTGTCTTTGACCGTCTTGGAAAGAAGCTGACTGAGCACGATCTTCACCTCAAGTTAGAAAGGGTTAATGATGTTAAGGGGGGAGGATCTAAAAACAAAAGCAAGGGTTCTTATCGACCAGTGTCTCCACTTTGAGATCGTGAGCGGTCATATCGTCGCGATGACAAACCCCCCTCTCACAGAGAGCGTGAGCGGTCCCATCGTCGTGACGACAGACCCCCATCTCATCGAGACCATGAGCGATCCCGACATCGCGAGGAGGATCTTAAAAAGAAGGATCGCAAAAACGATCAGGAGGAGTCTAGTGCCCCTATGAAGACTCAATCTCATCATGGAAGTACTGGAGAAAGGAGAAAAGAAGACAAGGAGGCGAAAATTGGGGACTACAAGTTGGAAGAGCTGAAAAAGGCCTTGGATGCGATGAATAATGAAAAAGGGATCTTTAGCACTATGGGCTCTTCTTCGCCATTCACCCATGAAATTCGAACTGCTCCACTTCCTGCAGTGTTTCGAGGCCATCATTCTGATATGACCTATAATGGCGATACTGATCCAGCAAAGTTTGTGATTCGATTCAATAATGAGATGGATGTTTATCAGGTCTCGCAACTAGCGAGGTGTAGACTGTTTGCGGCCTCGCTGAGGCAAAGTGCTCAGCAGTGGTTTTCGAAACTCGGGGCTCTAGTAACCATTGATTCTTGGGATCAGTTTGTAGACATCTTAATCAAGCAGTTCCAATCCCCGATGCTCTACGCACCCCCGGTGTCCACTTTGGCTAACATTAAGCAAAGGGAAGGAGAGAGCCTGCAAAAATATTTTAAAAGATTCAATGCTGAAGTCCCTAAGGTGCGAGGAGCAAATGACGAGGCTGTGAAGAATTTCCTCATTGCTGAGTTGCGAGAAGGAACGAAGCTTTGGAAGAAATTGCAGACATCCACACCCAGTACGCTCGCTGAATTATACAAAGAGGCAGAACCTTTTCAGCGGGTTGAGAAATCAATGGAAGAGTTAAGAAAGAGCAAAGGAGAAAGTAGTGGAAGCAAGAGTAAGGGAGTAAAGAGGAAAGATTCTCGGAGTCCCAGGTGAAGACAAGATCGTAGTCCGAGCCCAAAAAGAAGGGACCGCGATCCCCCGAGGCGTTCCCCACCTCGGGCTCGCCCAGCTAGAGATGAAGATAAATTCACCCACTGGTTGCCTCCGTTGATCATATTTATGAAGTTAATGCTAACAAGGGGGTGTTCACAAAACCTCCTACCATGGGTGCACAAGGAATCTGGAATACAAAGAAATATTGTGATTTTCATGAACAAACGGGGCATGATACCGCGGACTTTTGGCACCTTAAAGAGCAAATTGATCGCTTGATTCGAGAAGGAAAGTTAACTGAGTGGGCAGTTCGGGAAGTAAAGAAACATAAAAAAAACTCTGGCAAACCAGGATTGGGATATACCAATGTCCCTCCCGTCGGACAGAGTGTGGCGCCTCGCAAGGAGAGGGAAGAATGAGGCGGTAGTATCCATGTGATCATAGGAGGGCCTCATATCGGAGGGGACAGTAACAAGGCCAGAGAGAGGTATGCTCGCAAGGCCAGAGAGCGACCCCTCACTAATGTCCATCATTTACAAGAAAGGCCCCCAAAGCTCTTTAAAGGGGAGGATACAAATATTATGTTCACAGAAGAAGATGCGAAGTGGGTCCATCATCCTCATTCTGACGCTTTGGTAGTTCAAGTTCGCATTGGATCTCAGAATGCATATAGAGTCCTAGTGGACAACGGAAGTGCTGTGAATGTGTTAATGTATGATGTTTATAAGAAGATGGGATACATGGACAAGGACCTTATTCTGATAGTGGGGCATCTTTATGGATTCATTGGAGCTTCGGTCAGTGTGAAAGGCCTCATCAAGCTTCCTATTACTTTAGGGGACGAGCCCTGCATCACCACCCAAGTTGCGGATTTTATGGTTGTAGATCAACCATCGGCTTATAATGCTATAGTAGGAAGGCCAATTTTGAAGGAAATGAGGGTGGTCACTTCTATTTACCACCTCTCGATGAAGTTCCTCACTCCGCAGGGCATGGGTTGTGTTAGAGGAATTCAGCATGAATCTTGGGAGTGCTACAACAGGGCCCTTAAATCATCAGAAAAGGGGAACAACTCTGTGATAGATACAATGGAGTGCGAGGAGGAAGAAAGAGCTCGCAAAGATGTCTCGCGACCCCCGGTTGGGTGTAATATAATATCTATCGAAGAGTTACCAGAGGATTACTTCAACAATTTAGGTATACAAGTAGAGCCAGGGCCAGGAGCTATTATGATGCAGGCTTCGTATCCAGTATTGGTTCTTCAAGAAGGAATTGTTGAAGAGGCTAGTGATGACGAGGAAAGTCCAGAACAGGCCGCTGTGCGAGCCCGTAAGGGGAAATGGGTTTGCAAGGAGAGATCAATATTGGAAGATTTACCTAATGGAATTACTCGAGAAACAACAGTTGTGTCTGAATATGGCCATGTCGGGGCAACCCCTGTGATAGGAGGAACGAGGCAAGAGGAAGCAGAGTCTAGCAGGGCTCGCGAGGTTGAAATTGATTTAGATCCTCTCATCACCGAGCATGTGGAGCGAGCCGGATGCTGAAGACACAGTTTCTATTCTTGTCGATGCCAAGGATTCTACTAAAGTGCTAAGGGTCGGGTCGCAGCTAAACCCTGACCTTAGGGGGAGGCTCGTGGAATTTCTTATAGCTAATTTGGATGTATTTGCATGGTCTCATGAGGATATGATTGGCATAGATCCTAATGTGATGTGCCACAGGCTTAATATAGACCCCAGTAAAAAAGGGGTGAGGCAGAGGAGGAGACCCATAAGTGGAGAGCGAGCCGAGGCTCTCAAAGAAGAAGTAGACAGGCTCCTCGAGGTCGGGCTCGTTAGGGAATCATTCTACCCTGATTGGCTCGCGAACCCTGTCCTAGTGAAGAAACCGAATGACAAGTGGAGGACCTGTGTAGATTTCACTGATCTCAACAAGCACTGCCCCAAGGACAGTTTCCCACTCCCAAGGATTGATCAGTTGGTGGATGCGACAGCGGGGCATGCGCTCCTAAGCTTCATGGATGCTTATTCTGGATATAATCAAATACCTATGTACGGGCCCGATCAGGAGCACGCCTCATTCATCACGGATAGAGGTCTCTACTGTTACATTGGGATGCCCTTCGGTCTCCTTAATGCCAGGGCCACCTATCAAAGGCTCGTCAACATGATGTTTGAGAAGCAAATTGGGAAGACAATGGAGGTCTATGTTGGTGACATGCTCGTGAAGTCTAAGGAGGCCGGGGATCATATATCCCACCTCGCAGAAATGTTTGACATACTGAGGAAGTACAGGATGAAGCTTAACCCCCAGAAGTGTGTTTTTGGAGTCGAATCAGGAAAATTCTTGGGGTTCATTGTAAACCACAAAGGAATTGAGGCCAATCCAGCCAAGATAAAGGCCCTAATGGAAATGAGATCACCTAGAAATGTCAAAGAGGTTCAAAGTCTAACTAGAAGGATAGCAGCCCTCAATCGATTTGTTTCTTAAATCATCAGACAAGTGTCATGAGTTCTTCAAAGCAATTAAGAAGGTGGGCAAAAATTTTGAATGGACCCCACAATGCGAGGAGGCTTTCCAAAAAATAAAGAAACACTTAGGCTCGTCGCCTTTACTTTCTAAGCCTAAGGAAGGAGAAGTCCTCATCGTTTACCTGGCTGTCTCAGAGCATGCGGTCAGTGCTGTCCTCGTTCGAGAGGAGGAGAAAGTTCAATACCCTGTCTATTATGTCAGTTTGAGGTTGTTAAATATAATTGATATGGTTAATATCAGCGTTTATGTTTTACAGGGAAAAATAGAGTTTAACTTGAAACAGGAAGCAGTCAGAGTTTAGTTAAACTCTGACAGTTGGAAGCTTAACAGAGTTTGCTATACGCTGAAATTGGAAGCTCGACAGAGTTTAGTTAAACTATGTCTGGAGGAAGCGCGTCTCCAGTCAATAGTGATTAAAGATTAATTGAAGATAATTATGGAAGCAATATCTTTACAGATTGGATAGCTGTTAAAGTGATTGAGTTGACTTAGGAGATGTGTAGCAATCATAATTGATAACATTTGTATAGCTGATTTATAGGCGAATCAATTATCGATTGTACGTAGCTGTATATCTTATAAATACAGTTAGGTTAACCCTAGAAGGGTATCGATCGTGTAATACAATATCTTTCATTGTAACCTAAGCAGCTCTCTGTAATATTTTACATCACTGAGAGAGAAGTTAATTCCAAACAGTTTTTAATGCTTTTAAAGAACTTATTGTTATTCTCTCATACTTAGTTGATTATAAGTGTGTATTCGGCCTAACAATTGGTATCAGAGCTTAATCTGTTAATTTACTATAGTTTAAGATCCACACACACACAACTATAATCAATGGCAGAAATTCCTCCTCCAACATCAGGCTCTAGTGCTGAGAAGGCTCAACCTACAACTGTGAGTCGATATGAAACAATCAGGGTTCCTATTCTTAAGCCAGCAAAATACTCAACCTGGAAGGTGAAAATGGCTATGTTTCTGGAGGCTACAGATCCAGAATATCTTGACAGAATTTATGAAGGCCCTCATAAGCCTACAAAATTATCTGTTGTTGCTGCTGGACAGGAAGCTAAATCTATTCCAAAGGAGAAAAAAGATTTGACTCCTGAGGACATTTCATCCATTGGTAAGGATGCAAAGGTTAGACATCTGCTTCATAGTTCATTGGATAATGTTATGTCTAACAAAGTGATCAATTGTAAAACTGCAAAAGAGATCTGGGATACTCTAGAGGTTAGATGTCAGGGAACTGCAACAATCAAGAAGAATAGAAGGAACATACTCACACAGGAGTATGAACACTTTGAGGCTAAATTTGAAGAATCAATGACAGAAACCTTTGACAGATTCTGTAAGCTACTTAATGATCTATCACTGGGTAATAAATAATATGATCTAGAAGATTCAAATCTCAAGTTTCTTCTTTCTCTACCTGAAAAGTGGGATGTTAAGACAACCACTATTAGAGACAACTATGATCTGGCTGATACTGATATTGATGAGATCTATGGGTTGCTCAAAACTCATGAACTAGAAATGGAACAGAGAAGCAGAAGATCAGGCAGAAAGTCAAAAACTGTTGCTCTAAGAGTTGAAGAAAGACCCTCAAAGAAGGAAGCATCAAGGAAGAAGGCAAAAGGAAAAGTTTTGGTCATTCATTCTGAAAGTGAGTCATCAAACTCTGATGTTGACTCAAATACAGATGGATCATCTGATTCTGAAGATGATGAGGAAATGATGCAAATGGCTGCCTTGATGGTAAAGACCTTCAAGAAGATGGGATTCAAAAACTTCAAGAAAGGGAAGAGATTCTCCAAGAATGATTCAAAGTTTGACAGGAAGAATTTCAGCAAATCTGAAAGAAAGGATACCAAATTTGGGAAAAGAGACAAGTCTGAGATTCAATGCTACAAGTGTAAGGAGATGGGTCATTATGCTCCTGAGTGCAAGAAGGGTAAAACTGAGAAGGCACTCTTCACTAAAGGCAGAGATTGGGCAGACACCTCTGACTCAGATGAGGATGTGAACTATGCTCTCATGGCTACTACTGTTGATGAAGCTGAAGATTCTGAAAACAAGGTACCTCTAACTACCTATGCTTATAATACTGATGATATAACTGAATTAAGAATATATCTTAAGGCTTTGCATATCAGTTATAGGGATCAGACTTTAGAGAATGAGAGAATCAAAATTGAGAATTCTGAACTCAAAGAGAGAAATAAGGTTGTAGAAGAGAAACTTGCTAACATGCAGCAAGTTCAAAAGGAGAGAGATGATGCTGTCTATCTTGAACAAGAGTTGTTAAGTAAGTATAAACAACTAGAATCTGAATTGGAAAAGGCACATCACATTATTAAAACTTGGACTCACTCAGGAAAAGACACTCAAGAAGTTTTTCAATCTGACACTGTAGGTCTAGGTTATTCTGAGAAAGATGAACTTAGGTTTCAGAATACGGTCAAGATTAGACCACCTCTTCCACCTAAGAAATTTGGAACATTTGTTAATGGAATAAGTGAACCTAGGTTTGAAGGTGGAAAAGAAGTTGTTAAGAAAGAACCAGTAAAAACTAGTGTTAAACAGGTTAATATTGGTTTAATGACAGATAAACAACTTAAGCATAAGCTTAAGGAGTTAAAATCTGTTAAGAAACAGAAAGTGTCTAGAAAGAACATAAATGGTAAAGTAGGCATCACTCAAGGTAATTATCCAATGCTTGCTACTTTAGCTCCAAGAAAGACATGTCATAATTGTGGTAGCACTAATCATCTTGCTAGTTTTTGCAGGAAGAACAAAGACATTAATTCCTTACCTTCCAAGTCTGAAGTAAAGAAAGATAATGTTAGAACTAGGCCACAGACTTTATGCAAACACTGTGGAAGCACTTGGCATTCTATTTATACTTGCAGAAATTAGCATGCTATTTATCATAATTACTATGAACTGAAACCTAATCCGAAATGGGTTAGAGTTAATTCTGCAAGTGTAAACTCTGATAAAGTTAGCTTAAACTCTGACAGTGTAAATTCCGCTGCTAAAGCTAAAAAAATTAAGAAAGCCAAAGGATCCAAGCAAGTCTGGATCCTTAAATCTAATCCTCAGTAATTGTTTGTGATTGCAGGGCATCAGGGAAAGTATCCTAGTCGTGGACAGTGGATGTTCAGGACACATGACTTGAAATAAAGCCCTGCTATCAGAGTATGTGGAAAAGGCTGGCCCAAAAGTTTCCTATGGAGATGGCAACATAGGACATACTCTGGGATATGACAATATTAATCTTGGAAGTGTCATCATCACAAATGTAGCTCTGGTTCCAGGACTCAAGCATGATCTGCTATCTGTGAGTCAAATCTGTGACAGAGGTTTTCATGTAGATTTTCAACCTGAATACTGTGAGGTTATCAGCAAAACCACAGGGAAAGTTTTCTTAGTTGGACAAAGGCGCAACAATATCTATGAAGCAAGCTTGCTGACAAACTCTGATGGAAAAACTATGTGCCTGTCAACAAGAATGTCCAATGAAGAGAGTTGGAAGTGGCATAAGAAACTCTCTCATTTGAATCTGAACAACATCAATGAGCTGATAAGAAAGGATCTTGTTAGAGGACTTCCAAAGTCTTTGTTAAATGTTGATGGTCTGTGTGATTCATGTCAAAAGGCCAAACAGATGATGACTTCTTTCAAGAGCAAGTCTGAATCTTCAATTGTTGATCCATATCATCTTCTACATGTTGATCTTTTTGGACCAGTAAATGTCTTGTCAATTGGAAGGAAGAAATATGCTCTAGTCATTGTTGATGAATATACCAGATACACTTGGGTGTATTTTCTAGCAAAGAAGGATGAAACTGCATTAACTCTGATGGAGCATGTAAAGCTACTGGACAAAGGATCAAAACACAAAGTCAAAATAATCAGAAGTGATAATGGAACTAAATTCAGAAATGCAACAATGGAAGAATTCTGCAAGAACAGAGGGTTGAAGCAAGAGTTTTCTGCACCTGGTACACCACAGCAAAATGGTGTAGTTGAGAGGAAGAACAGAACCTTGATAAAAGCTGCCAGAACTATGCTTGATGAAGCAAAATTGCCAACCTATTTCTGGGCAGAAGCAGTTCAAACTGCTTGTTTTACTCAAAATGCAACACTGATCAACAAGCATGGAAAAACACCATATGAGATGGTGAGGGAAAAGAAGCCAAACCTGAAATATTTTCATATTTTTGGGTGCAAATGCTTTGTGTTGAAATCTCATCCTGAACAGTTGACCGAATTTGAGTTGAAAGCAGATGAAGGAATTTTTGTTGGCTATCCAGTATCAACCAAGGCATTCAGAGTTTATAATCTGAGAACAAAGGTGATTATGGAATCTATTCATGTGTCATTTGATGACAAGATGAAAGGCATATGACTCAGCCTATTTGTAGTTAGAGGATCCTAATCAACTTAAACCAAATTGTAATAAGTAAATATACATATGAACTGTCACAGGAATCTCAAGAAGTATTATCTGTCAGAAGAAAGAAGAAAAGTCAATCTATAGTTTTGATGTCATACACTGGAAGACGATTCAGTTATCTGATCAAGCCCCAGTACAACATTGAAATTAATGGATTCATTTGAATAGTGACAGAGATTTTTCGAGTGATAGTTTGAAGATCAGTTACAGTACAAGAGAATTGAGAGAAGAAATAAACCACAACCTAAAGTCAAAAGTGAAGAAGCGTCATTGAAGTTAGTCGTTCATGAACCAGACAGTACATCGAACGTCAACACAAATCAGTGGTAATTCTTTACTACCTTTAGTGGTTTGTAAGAATTAAATTAATTATTTATTGATTTAATTAAATTCATTTATAATTGATATAAATTAATTTAGTTGATTTAATTAAATGAATTAATTCTGGTAGAATTAATTTATTAATTAAATTAATTATTGTATCAATTAAATATGAATTAGTTAAAACATTAACTAATTAATTGGATCAATAAGACTTAAAGTAAGACAATTGATTAAGTCTTGGAGGAGGTAAAACTCGGTAAGACTTAATTTAAGTCTTACTGATTGAAGCCTTTTCAGGATTAAGTCTTACCGACCTGATTTAAGTCCTACCGACCTCTGCCAGCTATTATAAGTCTTACCGAAATTCTGGTAAGTCTTACCGACACATTTTAGGTCTTAATGGAGGTTTGTGTAAGTCTTAATGAAGGAAAATCAAGTCTTGGAAGCTGTTTAAGTCATGCTGGAGCATTTAAATATCCTACAGAAAGCCAGCAAGACCTGTTGTTGATATAAAAGATCAGAACAGACCAGATTAAGTCATAACGGAAAAAACACAGCAGAAAACATATCATCAAGACCAGAATTCTCTCTCTCAAGAACACCAAGAACACCAAAGCTTAAACAATTCCCAGAAAATCAAGTTCTTCATCTTTGTGATATTCTATCCGATAGAACTTGTTTATTTGTGATTCTTGTACTACTAGCGAATTAAGTTTCCTAGTTCTTATCTTGATTATTATTAACTAAATTAGAAAAGTTCATGTCGAATTTTCTAATTAGTTATTAACATCTTGATAAGTTGTTATACTGATTTTGTAACACCACATCAAGTTAATATACAGTTATATTCAACTTGAAAAATTGTGTTAAATAATTCCGCAGATAAATTTGTCTTTATCAAATTTAATTTAAAGGACAAATTTCGATAAAAAGGTAAAGATTGTATTAAACCCCCCCTTCTACAATCTTATCGGACCTAACAATTGGTATCAGAGCAGATTGATTGATACAAAAATCAACGATCCCATTTTACTCGATTAAAAATCATCCCCGAATTTTTTAACTCTCTTAAAAAATTCATCATGTCTTCTAAAGTCGGAACTGTGAAAATTCCCATATATGACAAAAACAGTTATGATATGTGGAAGAACAAAATTTTAATGTTCCTCGAGGTTGCAAATCCTAAATACATGAAAGTCTTATCAGAAGGACGAATAATACCTTTTGGATTAACTCCTGAAGTTGTTACTGATGGAAAAGTTGTTACCCCTGCAAAGCTTGTACAAAAAGATTCTTCTGAATTCACCCTTGCTGAAAGAGAGGAAGCTGCACTTGACATTAATTTAAGACTGATCTTAATAGACTCTCTAGACTCTGTAATGTACAGTCATGTGATTAACTGCAAAACTGCAAAGCAAATGTGGGAAACCATTGAAACTGTGAATGAAGGAACAGAGGAAGTTAGGGAGAATCGACTAGAAATTCTGACATCTGAGTATGAACACTTTCGATCAGCATACAATGAAAGTATTCAAGATGTGTTTGAAAGATATAACAAACTTGTCAACAATTTACAGATGCATGGCAAGTACTACACTCAGAAAGAGATCAACAGAAAATTTCTACTGTCAATGCTTGTTCATCTAGAACATAGAATTACAGCTATCAGAGAGTCGAGGAATCTAAGTGAAATTACTGTAGAAAGACTCTTTGGTGTTTTAAAAACCTATGAACTGGAACAATCTCAACAAAAGGAGATTTATGGAAAAGGAAGAATTGCTAATACTTCTACAGCTCTTATTGTTGAGAACAAACAGGAAGTGGAAGATAAGGTTATTCAACCTTGTAGTGTTGACAGTGGCAAGCTGGAAGTTGAAGTTGGTCAAACGAATGCTAGTCCAGATGAAGGTGACTTCTATTCATTAGAAGAACTAGATCAGTTGGAAGATGAGTCCATGGCTTTGTTGGTAAGGAAATTCAGTAACTTCAGATTCAGGAAGAATCCCAAGTTCAGGTACAAATCTAACTATAACAGGTTCCAGAGAGGAGGTTCTTCATCCTCAAGTAACAGAGGAGGTTACAAAACTGGAACAGTTGAAAGAAGTAAAATTAGATGCTACAACTGTAATGAACTTGGACATTTCGCTACTGAATGTCAGAAGCCAAAACAAAACCAAAGAAAAGACTTTGGATCTGAAAAGAAGAAGACAGGTAGAGCCTATGTGGCTGCTGGAAAGAGTTGGGATGATACAGACTCTGAAGATGAAGAGTATGGCAATTTTGCCCTGATGGCAAAATCTGATAACTCCAGTGGTACATCATCTGAGGTATCATGTACTGAAAGTCAATATATTTATCAACTTACTGATACACTGGGTAATGCTAATAGAGAGATTGAAAGGCTAAATTTGTTAAATACAGATCTTAGTAATCAATTATCAGAATTACATGATGTACAAAATTGCCATGTTATACAAAAATCAGAAATAAGAATGCTAAAAGAACTTGAGAGGTCTCTAGCAGAGATAGTGGTTCAACAACGTGAAACAATAGCTGAACTAGAAATAAGGGTTAGTGCTACTTCTAATTCTTGTAAAGTGGCTAAAGAGTTGTTTAACCAACAAGCAATTAATCAAACTGTAGGAATTGGGTTTGATTATAATGAAGCTATTGGACGTAAAAGCATTATTACCCCTAACCGTGTCAGTGCTGTAGATAGGGGTATACCATTAGTGCTTAAGAGTGTTAGTAATCCACTCTTTAAGAAATCCATAGCAGAACCTTTTGATACAACATCTTTAATCATTAAGGAAGAGATGCGCATTGAGGATGTAGCTAATGGCATAGTCTTAGAAAGTAATCAAGTTGTCAAAAATGATAAAGATAGAAAGACTGTGTTTGTAAAAGCAGAAAGAGTTGGTGAGTCTACTAGTTCATTGAAAACTAGTAGCAGAAGTAACAACATGAATAAATGCAACAACAAATCTACCATGCATACTATTCCTGTTATTGATACTGCTCATAAGAAATGCGATGCTGTTAATTGCATGTCTTGTGCTTTTAATATAATGTCTGCTTACTTTAACGGTAATCATGCATGTGTTGATAAGAATGCTCCTAGACAGCAGATGAGCAGAAATAAACATGTTAGATCCAGGACTGTAACACCACCTAATTCTAAGATTAAGACTTCAAGTCTTTCTCAGGATATGGTGAAGACATGGTTACCCAAGCTTAAACCAAAACAAGTTAAAGCTGTTTACAGGGTTAAATGTCCAGTACCTGAAGAAAATGTTGTTAAGATAAAAAGTGTTGCTTTACCTGATAAAGGTCAATTCTTTAAGTACTCCGGACCCAATCAAATTTGGGTTCCGAAGAAAGTCTAACCAATTTGTCATTGCAGGGTTTGAAACAGGTTGAACGAGTCATGTGGATTCTGGACAGTGGATGTTCAAGGCATATGACCGGAGATAGAGCCCTGCTGACAGATGTGGTGGAGAAGGCTGGCCCAGTCGTTACCTTTGGAGATAACAGCAAAGGTAAAATTGATGGATATGGCAGATTAGAAGCTGGAAATGTTATCGTTGAAGATGTCTCTTTTGTGAACGGCCTTGAGCACAATTTGCTCAGTATTAGTCAATTCTGTGACAGAGGTTATGAAGTTCATTTCAACAAGAAGAATTGTCTAATATCACACAAGAGAAATGAAAGGCCACAGTTGACTGGAGTAAGAAAAGGAAACTTGTACATAGCCAATATGAATTCTGGAAGCACAGAAGAAATTAGATGTTTTTATTCAAAGGCATCCACTGATGAAAGTTGGTTATGGCACAAGAAACTTTCTCACCTTAACTTCAAAACAATGAACTCTCTAGTGAAAAGAGAGTTGGTGAGAGGTTTACCTTCGATTGAATTTACTCAGGAAGGTCTATGTGATGCTTGTCAAAAAGGGAAGTTAAAAAGGGCAACTCACAGGAGCACTAACATATCATCAATAACTGAACCATTACAACTTCTCCATATGGATTTGTTTGGTCCAGTTAGTGTGATGTCTATGTCAAGGAAAAGATATGCTCTAGTGATTGTTGATGATTTCTCAAAATTCACATGGGTACTATTTCTGAACTCAAAAGATGAAACTCCACAACTGGTAGTTGATCACATTAAGTTAATTGAGCTGGATTCTAATTGTCCAGTAAGAGCTATAAGGTCAGACAACGGAACTGAATTCAAGAATGCAGTTCTAAATGACTTTTGCACTGAAAAGGGTATAACTAGACAGTTCTCGGCTCCCAGAACTCCTCAGCAAAATGGGGTAGTTGAAAGAAAGAATAGAACCTTGATTGAAGCTGCACGTACAATGCTAAGTGAATCAAGGCTTCCATTGAGCTTTTGGGCTGAAGCTGTCAACACTGCATGCTATACCCAGAATCGAACACTTATCAATAAAGACTTAATGAAGACACCATATGAAGCTCTACATGACAAGAAACCAACTCTCAAGTACTTCCATGTATTTGGGACAAAATGCTTTGTGCTGAAAGAAGGAGATGATCAAGGTGGTAAATTTGAAGAAAAAGCACATGAAGCAATATTTATTGGTTATACTAGAAGAGCCTACAAGGTGTATCTTATTGATCAACAGAAAACTTTGGAAAGTGTCAATGTTACATTTGATGACACAAAACTCCCAAATATCCAAAATGAAGATCCATCTGAAAAGCTTAAGTTTGATGATATGTCAGACTCAGATTCAGATGATGACAATCAACCTGATGTTGTTGCTGATAATAATAATCCAAATGTTGGTGGTAATGATCAAGGTGATGCTGGTGAAAACAATGATAATTTTCAAGACACCACTGATACTCTTGAACCATCAACAAGTCAAACTGGCAACAACTCAGGGGGAGATAATGAAGGGTCAACAAGTCATACTCAACATCATACTGAAGAACAAGGCGAATCGTCAAGATCAATTCTTCCCAGACAAACTGTTTGGAATAGAGCTCATCCTTTTGAGCTGATTCTTGGTGATCCAGATGTTGGTGTGAAAACAAGAAGAGCTTATTAGAATCAATGTAATTATTCTGGGTTCCTGTCTGTCATGGAACCTAAGAAAGTAGAAGAAGCTCTATCTGATCCTGATTGGGTGATTGCTATGCAAGATGAACCTAATCAATTTAAGCAACTAGAAGTATGGAAGCTGGTACCCAGACCTAAAGATAGAAAAGTGGTGGACACAAGATGGGTATTCAGAAACAAACTAGATGAAGATGGCACTGTGATAAGAAACAAAGCAAGACTGGTAGCTAAAGGTTATTCTCAAGCTGAAGGCATTGATTATGACGAGACCTATGCTCCAGTGGCAAGACTTGAGGCCATCAGAATATTCTTGGCATATGCATCCTATTCAAGATTCAAAGTTTATCAAATGGATGTCAAGAGTGCCTTTCTGAATGGTAAGCTAGATGAAGAAGTGTATGTAGAACAGCCTCCTGGTTTTGAAGTTCAAGATCATCTGGACTATGTTTACTTTCTTTACAAAGCTATCTATGGTATTAAGCAAGCCCCAAGAAAATGGTATGACACTCTTTCTGAATTTCTATTAGAAAATGGTTTTATAAGAGGTGTCATAGACAAAACGCTCTTCACTAAAAGACATAAGAATGATATAATACTAGTCCAAGTCTATGTGGATGATATTATATTTGGGTCTACTAATGAGCTTCTGTGCAAGAAGTTTTCTAAGTTAATGCAGGGTAGGTTTGAAATGAGCATGATGGGAGAACTGAAATTCTTTCTTGGATTACAAATAAGTCAGAGACAAGATGAAATATTTATTTGTCAATCTAAGTACATCAAGGAGCTCCTCAAGAAATATCACATGGAGGAGTGCTCATCAGCAAAGACACCATCAACTATAGCTGTCAAAATTGGTTTATGTGAAAGTTCTGCCAAGGTAGATATCACAGGCTATAGAGGTATGATTGGCTCATTGCTTTACCTAACTGCTAGTAGACCAGATATAATGTTTGCCACATGCTTGTGTGCAAGGTTCCAAGCGAACCCTAAAGAAATCCATCTCACTGCTGTTAAAAGAATCTTAAGATATCTAAAGGGTACGCCTAATTTAGGCATCTGGTACCCTAATGAATTTGGTTTTACTTTAATTGGATATACAGATTCTGACTATGCAGGAAGTGTTGTAGACAGGAAAAGTACATCTGGGAGTTGTCAATACCTAGGTGGAAGGTTGGTATCCTGGTTCAGTAAGAAACAACAAACAGTTTCCAACTCTACAGCCGAAGCTGAATATATAGCTGCTGGAAGCTGTTGTGCTCAGATCTTATGGATAAGGAATCAATTAATGGACTATGGCATTGTATTGGAAAATATTCCTATTTTATGTGATAATACAAGTGCCATAGCAATCGCAAGAAATCCTGTGCAGCACTCAAGGACAAAGCACATTGACATAAGGTATCATTTTATAAGAGAGCATGTAATGAATGGTACAGTGGAACTACTATTTGTAGGATCTGGAGATCAAACTGCAGATATTTTTACTAAGTCGCTTAATGAATCCTCATTCACTAGAATTGTTAGTGAATTGGGTATGTTAAACAGTCCTAGTAATTAATATCTAAAATTTGATCTTTAATAATTTTACAAGTGATTTTTCTGTGAATATTTGTTGTTTGAAATCACTTGTATAATTATTTTACCATCTGATTTTCTTGTTTGTTTAATTATTTTTCACTTTGTTTATTCATATTATTTAATACTTCATACTTCTGTATTTTTAGAATAATTGTAGATATTTATTTCTATTTTAGTAATTAATTTATCATATGTTTTGTAATGTTTGTCCTGTTAATATTGCTTTGTTTTCGTTAATAGGTTAGCATATGGTATGTCTAATTATTTTTATTATTTGTTTAATTTTATATAATATTTTTATTATTTTTTATAAGTTATTTGTATGTTTTATAGTGTTTTTAATGTTTATTTAAAGTTAATATGACTTAAAATTAGGAAAAACAGTCATTAAGACTTGATTTAAAATCGGTATGACTTAAACAGGTTAAGTCTTACCGAGATTTTAAATTTAAGTCATATTCGCAGGTCAGTATATATTAAGTCTTAATCACCTGTTTTTAAGTTAAGTCTTATTCTCCTGTTTTTAGATTAAGTCTTAGTCAATTTAAGTCTTATTCATCTTAATTTTTATTAGTTTAGTCTTATTCAAGTTATTAGTTTAAGTCTTATCAGTAATTTTTTAATTTAAGTCTTATTCATAACAGTTAGGTATGTCTTGTTAATATTAAGTCATATTCGAATATATATACTTAATCAGTTATGTCTTAATGTTAGTTTTAAGTCTTATTCGGTCTACTAGTATATATATATATCAGTTAGATTGTTTTAAGTCTTAATTTATTTTAAGTCTCTATCAAGTTAAGTCTTATAGAACCTCTGAGATACACATATATATACACACGTATATACACGAGTTCATGCCCATTTTTCGTCACGATTCTTGCTGATAATCACGAATTGATTACATAACTCGATTCCTTGGTTGATTATCTACATTTTGATTGTTTAGAATCGAGTTTTCGTTCGTTTTTAAAGAATTTTTGTTCCAAAAATTTCGAAAATTCGATCTGTTTTTCAGAAAAATTGGCTTTGATTCTTGAAAAACTAAAAATACATGTGTGTTTGTGTGTGTAAGGAGATCATTGTGTGAATTTTTCAAAATTTTTGAAGAACTTTTAATTTTTTCGAATTTTTAATTAATTATTAATTCGAAAAATTAATTTTTAAATTAAAAATTTGTAAAATCTAAAATTTTCAAGGAAATTAAATCTTGATTAAAATGGCTGATCGATTTGAAATTATTAAACATAATTTAATCGGTTATTTTGATCCAGAAAAATGTTCAGTTGAACGTTTTCGACCGTGGATTCGGGTTTTAAATGAAAATTCACTGGTTCGCAATGCTTTGAGATTAGATGCTCCTCTGAAAATTGAACCTTTGCGAATCATGTGTACTACTGCTGTCATTTTTAATGATAACAGATCTTTTGTCTTCTCTGTAGGAGATAATCAGTGCACAGTGAATGAAAATACAATAAATACGGTCTTAAATTTTCCAACTGATAATTTGGAAGAATTACCATCAGATCAAGAAATGATAAATTTTTTAAATGGTGTATTCTATCAAGACAGTCCTGATCAAACTGTCTGGAATAAAAAGAACTTTGTTCAGGAATGGGATTATCTGTTTGACACACTAGGTAGAGTCTTTGCCAATACTACGAAAGGGAACTTCGGGGTATTACCATCTTTCTTGCAGCATATTGGATATGCAGTTGCACACAACCGAAGGACTAATATTGGCAGACTACTATGTGTTCCGATGGTTAGAAGAATCATTAATGCAAAGAAGAATTTTGATAATGGACATAAAGTTTCATGTTATTATCCAAGATTCTTCTCATTGATTTTTAATCATCTTGTGGAACTAGAAAACCAAGCCCAATTTCTGAATGGAGAGTCACTGGCGTCAGGTAAACCTACTACCAGATTGTTCACTGAGTACAGCAACAAGCCAAAATTCACAAACATACCTGTAGTTGTCACCCAATACATGTCAAACTATATACAACTACCTGTTATTGAACCTGTACCAGAACCTGAACAACCAGAACAAAACCCTGAACCACCAGTGGAAAACATACTTGTTGATAATGAAAATCAAGGCAATCAACAAGTTGAACCTGCTCAGCAAATTGTTCCTCAGCCAGCTGCTCTTACTGTTGAACATCTAGTGCAAGAAACTGCATCTGTCCCTGAACCTGAATTGGATCAACCCATCTTATCAGAGACTGTTGCGGAATCAGCTGACCAGGTATTGCCTTCTGTTCCTCAAACTACTACTGCTTCTCAATCTGTTTCTGGAACCCAAGTGGTTGGTAGGTCTGACCAAGGGGTTGTAGTACCACAACCTCTAACCAAGGTCGTAGAGCCAAACACTCAACCACCAAAACTCATATCTTTTCACTCCAGAAAGAAATTGCAAGTAAAAAGAAGTCGAATCAGTAGTGGCAGTATGAGTGAACCCACAGCTCTGCCTCTAGAAAAGAAAAGTAGAACTCAAACTGAGGCAACTGTAAGCCCGTCTATATCCTCCCAACAGGATATGGAAATTGATATGGCCGTTACACAGTTACTAGAATCATCTTCTCAACAGGATGATTCTATTGAAATTCGCCATAGGGCCATGGCACCTTGTAGTGAGTCAAGCACACCTCCTCTATTACTCACAATGGGGGAAGACATACCTTTAAATGAGTCTCAGGACACACTGCAAGGAGAGCACGTAGAAAATGTGACAGTACCTACCATAGTTACGGTAGAAGAGTCTTCACAGGCTTCAGAGGGAAATCTTGGTTCTCAGCCAACTTTAATAGAACCATCATCTCCCCTCCCAGGACAAACACTCCTGGCTCCCACAAGGGATTTTCCACTCGCAGTTTCGACTGGAGAAGGTGGAAGGCAACTTGATCAATCTACTACTGAAGCAATTCAGTCAACAATTTCAAATGTTCAAGTAGATTTGATTAAGGACAGGGATTTGCGAACTCCCATTGCACCACCACTGACCTTCCCAGAGGAGGCTAGGGTGATTTTACATGCAGGTACAAATCTGGAAGCAGCTAAGGAATCTGAGAGGAGTGATGTGAGGAATACTATAAAATTGAGTGAAACACATGCACTTCAGGTGAGTGGATCTCAAAGTGAACGTCAGGTGAGTGGATCTCAAAGTGAACGTCAGGTGAGCGCACACACTGACACATACACTCTCTCATTATTAGAAAAGATAAATGCTTTAGAGAAAGAACTTGCAGTCAGCAAGGCTGAAACAGAAATCCTGAGAGCACAAGTGGGTGAGCGATCTTCTACATCCACATCTGTCAACAGTCAGCTTGCTGTAATGAAGAAGGACATAAACTACTTAAAGACATCATTCACTAAGAAGATAGAATCTCTCGAACTCTCTCATGAAAAGGCACTTGATGACTCTGGAGATATTACTGTTGCCCAAGACATGTTAATTTCTGAGATTTCCTTGAAAGTTGATAATCTACAGTCAGAGGTACAGCACAATCAAGAATCTACTGATTCTCGTCTGGACCAGATCGAAAAGCAGAATGCACACCAGGCTAAAGGGTTAAGACATTTGTTTAATCTTGTAAGTCAAAGTCGCAAACCTACAAATGAAGAAATTGAATTCTTTACAAGTAAGGGTGGTGATGATGATGAACAGGATCCTGAAGCTGGGGCAACTGATAAGTCTGTAGAGGATTCCTCAACTAAGGGGGAGAAATCAAAGGGGTCACAAGATAAATCTAAAGAAAGAGAGGGAGGAGGAGGAAAATCTGGTAAATCTGACCAAGGTGAAGATAAGAGGAAGAAAGTAGTTGAAGAAACTGAAGAAGAAATTCAAGACAAGAACACAGGTTATTATTACACGGGTGAACCGGACAACTTCAATGTTTTTGCTGATCTTGAATTCCCTGATCAAGGTGAAGAACTTCCTGAACCTGATCTTAGTCACTGGGAAGATGAAGGACCAGTGATATCCGAATTTGAAGCTCAACAAGCTGAGAAAGAATCTGAAGAATTATTTGCTCAAAGGGAAGCTAATTTGCAACTGAGAGAAGAAAAACTTAAAAAATCTTTAGAGCAAATTGCACGAAATGAAGAACTTCAGAAAGCTGAAAAGCAAGCATTACAACGACTACATGCTATAAATGTTGAGAAGAGAAAAACATACATCAGACTAAAGAGCGGTGACAAATGGGAACGTGCTCAAAGAGCAATTGATTCACCTCAGAGTTCTGATTATGAAGATCGTCGACTTGGACAAATTCTCGAAGAATTCAAACTGGCAAATCCAATTCACGAAATGTATATAAAGGCCTTACAGGTAGAAGTCATCAGGATAACTACTGCATTTGAACCCAAATCTGATGAGCTAGTAATATTTGTAGATTGTCATAAAGTTGGAACATTCAGAGTATCTATTCAGTTCTTTTATGACAGATCACTGACAGAGATATGGGTACTTAGGCCTAAGGTAAGAACATCTTCTGAGCTAGGTGTATTGTTACATGAAAAGTTCAAAGAATTTGCTGAAAGAGCTGGACCAGAAGTGATTAAGGAACCTCTACAAGTAAAATTTCTTAAGGGAGAGGTACTTCACACAATCAATCTTCAGACAGATGAGCTATACGAACATCATGCAAAGCACTTGGTATATGCTGAATATGCTCTCAGAAATCATGGATACTTGACTGAAGAAAAGGTAATAGCTGCAGATCACATTCGTTCCTATGCACAAACGAACATAAAAGATTACAAGAAATTTCAAGGTGAACTGAGAAAGAAGCTTGGAATTCCTTTAGTCTTACCTCAAGGATTGTCATCAAGAAGAGAACGTCTTGTTGATTCTGATCTACACATGAAACTTCAAGTCACAGATGAGCCAGAAGAAGGAGAATTCAGAAGGGAAGACAATTGAAGATAAAGAATTGCTCTACATGTTATATCTTTAGAGCCTAGATAAATCTTGATAGGAATTTATATCATATGATCAGTCTAGAGGATCATCTATCTTGTATTTATCTTTCATGTTTGAATCTGGCAAATGTTAAATATAAACCAGAACTTTTTTTCATATTTACTTAGTATTTAAAGTTTTATCTTTCATTTGGTTAAGTTGGATTAGTTGAGGTATCCTCTAGGAATTTGCTTGTTATTGTCTAACAAACAAATAGGGGGAGATTGAAAGGCATATGACTCAGCCTATTTGTAGTTAGAGGATCCTAATCAACTTAAACCAAATTGTAATAAGTAAATATACATATGAACTGTCACAGGAATCTCAAGAAGTATTATCTGTCAGAAGAAAGAAGAAAAGTCAATCTATAGTTTTGATGTCATACACTGGAAGACGATTCAGTTATCTGATCAAGCCCCAGTACAACATTGAAGTTAATGGATTCATTTGAATAGTGACAGAGATTTTTCGAGTGATAGTTTGAAGATCAGTTACAGTACAAGAGAATTGAGAGAAGAAATAAACCACAACCTAAAGTCAAAAGTGAAGAAGCGTCATTGAAGTTAGTCGTTCATGAACCAGACAGTACATCGAACGTCAACACAAATCAGTGGTAATTCTTTACTACCTTTAGTGGTTTGTAAGAATTAAATTAATTATTTATTGATTTAATTAAATTCATTTATAATTGATATAAATTAATTTAGTTGATTTAATTAAATGAATTAATTCTGGTAGAATTAATTTATTAATTAAATTAATTATTGTATCAATTAAATATGAATTAGTTAAAACATTAACTAATTAATTGGATCAATAAGACTTAAAGTAAGACAATTGATTAAGTCTTGGAGGAGGTAAAACTCGGTAAGACTTAATTTAAGTCTTACTGATTGAAGCCTTTTCAGGATTAAGTCTTACCGACCTGATTTAAGTCCTACCGACCTCTGCCAACTGTTATAAGTCTTACCGAAATTCTGGTAAGTCTTACCGACACATTTTAGGTCTTAATGGAGGTTTGTGTAAGTCTTAATGAAGGAAAATCAAGTCTTGGAAGCTGTTTAAGTCATGCTGGAGCATTTAAATATCCTACAGAAAGCCAGCAAGACCTGTTGTTGATATAAAAGATCAGAACAGACCAGATTAAGTCATAACGGAAAAAACACAGCAGAAAACATATCATCAAGACCAGAATTCTCTCTCTCAAGAACACCAAGAACACCAAAGCTTAAACAATTCCCAGAAAATCAAGTTCTTCATCTTTGTGATATTCTATCCGATAGAACTTGTTTATTTGTGATTCTTGTACTACTAGCGAATTAAGTTTCCTAGTTCTTATCTTGATTATTATTAACTAAATTAGAAAAGTTCATGTCGAATTTTCTAATTAGTTATTAACATCTTGATAAGTTGTTATACTGATTTTGTAACACCACATCAAGTTAATATACAGTTATATTCAACTTGAAAAATTGTGTTAAATAATTCCGCAGATAAATTTGTCTTTATCAAATTTAATTTAAAGGACAAATTTCGATAAAAAGGTAAAGATTGTATTCAACCCCCCCTTCTACAATCTTATCGGACCTAACAATTGGTATCAGAGCAGATTGATTGATACAAAAATCAACGATCCCATTTTACTCGATTAAAAATCATCCCCGAATTTTTTAACTCTCTTAAAAAATTCATCATGTCTTCTAAAGTCGGAACTGTGAAAATTCCCATATATGACAAAAACAGTTATGATATGTGGAAGAACAAAATGTTAATGTTCCTCGAGGTTGCAAATCCTAAATACATGAAAGTCTTATCAGAAGGACGAATAATACCTTTTGGATTAACTCCTGAAGTTGTTACTGATGGAAAAGTTGTTACCCCTGCAAAGCTTGTACAAAAAGATTCTTCTGAATTCACTCTTGCTGAAAGAGAGGAAGCTGCACTTGACATTAATTTAAGACTGATCTTAATAGACTCTCTAGACTCTGTAATGTACAGTCATGTGATTAACTGCAAAACTGCAAAGCAAATGTGGGAAACCATTGAAACTGTGAATGAAGGAACAGAGGAAGTTAGGGAGAATCGACTAGAAATTCTGACATCTGAGTATGAACACTTTCGATCAGCATACAATGAAAGTATTCAAGATGTGTTTGAAAGATATAACAAACTTGTCAACAATTTACAGATGCATGGCAAGTACTACACTCAGAAAGAGATCAACAGAAAATTTCTACTGTCAATGCTTGTTCATCTAGAACATAGAATTACAGCTATCAGAGAGTCGAGGAATCTAAGTGAAATTACTGTAGAAAGACTCTTTGGTGTTTTAAAAACCTATGAACTGGAACAATCTCAACAAAAGGAGATTTATGGAAAAGGAAGAATTGCTAATACTTCTACAGCTCTTATTGTTGAGAACAAACAGGAAGTGGAAGATAAGGTTATTCAACCTTGTAGTGTTGACAGTGGCAAGCTGGAAGTTGAAGTTGGTCAAACGAATGCTAGTCCAGATGAAGGTGACTTCTATTCATTAGAAGAACTAGATCAGTTGGAAGATGAGTCCATGGCTTTGTTGGTAAGGAAATTCAGTAACTTCAGATTCAGGAAGAATCCCAAGTTCTGAGCGATCAAATTTAGGGGGAGCCTTAGAGAATGAAGAAAGGCAACAATATGATCAGGAGAACATTGATCAAGGGGGAGGATCAACTGTTGACAGAAGTCATTTACCTTCTGCTAGGAAATGGACAAAATCTCATACACCTGATTTAATAATTGGAGATCCAGATGCAAAAGTTAGGAAAAGAAGTGCTACAACAAATGAATGTATGTTTCATGCATTTCTGTCTAAATCTAAACCAAAGAGAGTGGAAGAAGCTCTTCAAGATGCTGACTGGATAACAGCAATGCAGGAGGAGTTAAATGAATTTGAGAGAAATGAAGTATGGACCCTTGTACCTAGACCAAAGAATAGATCTGTTGTTGGTACTAGATGGGTTTTCAGAAACAAAACTGACAGTGATGGGGTTGTTACAAGAAACAAGGCTAGACTTGTGGCCAAAGGCTATTCACAGCAAGTAGGCATAGACTATGATGAAACTTTTGCTCCAGTTGCAAGGTTGGAGGCAATAAGAATCTTTCTAGCATATGCTTCTCACAAGAAATTCAAGGTTTTTCAGATGGATTTGAAAAGTGCTTTTCTGAATGGAAAACTTGAAGAAGAAGTGTTTGTTGAACAACCACCAGGATTTGTAGATCCCAAGTATCCAGATTATGTCTACAGGCTTAACAAGGCACTCTATGGACTTAAGGAGGCACCAAGAGCATGGTATGAAACTCTGGCTCAATTTCTTTTAGAAAGTGGGTTCAACAGAGGTACAATTGATAAAACTTTGTTCTACTTCAATCGTGGTAGTGATCTGTTATTAGTTCAAATATATGTAGATGACATAATCTTTGAATCTACTAATGATAAACTCTGTAAGAAGTTTGCCAAGCTCATGCAGTCCAGGTATCAAATGAGCATGATGGGAGAGCTCGGTTATTTTCTAGGGCTACAGGTGAAGCAAACAGATGATGGAATCTTTATCAATCAAGCAAAATATACGAGAAATCTTCTCAAGAAATTTGGCATGCTTGACTGCTCATCTGCAACAACTCCCATGACAACAACAACAAAGTTGGATAGAGACACAGGTTCACCAGTGGATATGACAAACTATAGAGGAATGATTGGGTCTCTTTTTTATCTAACAGCTAGCAGACCTGACATCATGTATGCAACATGTCTTTGTGCAAGATTTCAGGCAGACCCAAGAGAACCACATCTAACAGCTGTAAAGAGAATTTTCAAATATCTTAAGGGCACCATAACTTTAGGTTTGTGGTATCCAAGAGAATCAGACTTCAAGCTTCTCGGTTAGTCTGATGCAGACTTTGCAGGCTGTAAGATAGACAGAAAAAGTACTAGTGGAAGTTGTCAATTTCTTGGTAATAGACTTGTTTCTTGGTACAGCAAGAAACAGAAATCAATCTCTACATCTACAGCTGAAGCAGAGTATATTGCTGCTGGTAGCTGTTGTGCACAGATTCTGTGGATGAAGAATCAATTACTGAATTATGGATTGAGGTACAGTAAAATACCTATTTACTGTGATAATCAAAGTGCTATTGCTATGACAGGTAATCCAATACAGCATTCAATGACCAAGCACATCAGCATAAGGTACCATTTTATCAGAGAACATGTAGGGGAAGGGAATATTGAGCTTCATTTTATGTCTACAGAACAACAGCTTGCAGATATCTTCACCAAGCCATTTAGTGAAGCTGTATTTACAAGGCTGGTAAATGAACTAGGGATGGTCTCTGGCTTTGACTAGAGATATTGGTTAGACTCAAAACTCTACTTATGTACTGAGTTGCTCATATTTCTGTGGTATGTTAAACTCTGGTACGCAAACTCTGCTCAATGACTGTTAAACTCTGTTAGCATGCTCTTTTTATAAGTCATACATTGTTGACTATTGGATAAACTCTGAGAAACTCTGATAATGTTTCTTTCTGAACATAAACACCGATGAAGATACATGTATGAAACATTATTCTCAGTAATTAGTCATGAATCCTTCTAAGTTATCTGTGATCTAATCTTAAACTGTGCAGAAAGTTAACACAGCATGATACTGTTCCATATTTATAGCATCTCTTAGTTTATTTATCCTAAACTCTGAGTCTGTAAATGCTGTGTGCATTGCTTCTCATGAATAATTTTTGATGTTGATGAGCTCTAAACTCTGTTAGTTATACACTGTTAAATTAGATTCTGTTATTAGAATAACCCCACAACTTATATATATAGACTGTTAGAACTCCTTTGAGATCATGTTTGTAACTAGGACGACCCAGGAACTTACTGGTATATAGTAAGGGCTAAAATTCTCTAATTTTTGGTGACTAGTCGAAAACTAGGACGATCCAAGAACTTATCAAACTGATAAGGGCTAAAATTATAGGATTTTTGGTGACTAGTTCCAACCTCTGATTACTGGAGAAAACCAAAAAAAAAATAAAAAATTTAGGGGGTTATAGATTAATTAAATATTACTGTATAAATCGTTTACTACAGAGTTTAGCATTCATCATACATTCAGTATTTACTATGAGAGTTTGTGCATCCAGAGTTTACTGATTTATTTTATGGATTTTATGAAATACTAGATGCTCTAAATACTGATTTAGTAAACTCTGCTCTACACACACTCATATTCACAACTGTGCAGTGTTTGAAAGGATAACAGTAATTAAGTTGGAGAATTGATAAACACTGTTGGATTCTGTTGAGTACTCTAAGGTAATATTTTATTTCAGACAAAGCATACACTTGGAGTACAAAAAGAGTTTTTGAAATTTGCATGTGATACGTGCCAGTTGTTTAATGGTGTCAGACAGTTAAAGCTTATTGGTAATAGGAGAGAGAATAGCAGTAATAATAGGCATTATTACTGTGCGTGTACATGGTTGTTCCACTTGCTACGTGACACGTGTCTCACTCACACAATTAACAAGAAATTTGTTGCGTGTTTAATGTCTTAAACGATTGGGTTTTAATTTTCAATTACAGATCTAATCAAACTCATTTCATTATTCACTTTTACACCCACGAACACACAACATTACACACAATTTCTTTGTTACTTTCGCTTAAGCATTTTCACAAACACTTTTCCACACACTCTCTTTTCTAACAATCTGTTCTAATGGCAACCAAGACTTTTGTGGCTCAGGGATTATCTTTTGTTCCTAACAACTATGCAGCAATACTAAACACTGATAAAGCCCCAGAATCATTTCATTTGATTCAGAACTTCTTAAGAGATTCTGAAATTGGTCAAGCTCTTGTTCAACCAGAAAAACTCTCTGCCACACAAATCTCTACTTTCTGGAGAAACTCTGTTTATGCTGATGGTGGAGAAAATGGGACTCCATCTACTGTGTTTACTCATGAAGATCAAGAGTTTGTAATCATTCCTGCAACTGTTCGAGATGTTTTGGATTTTGATACTCACACCTCATACGCTGTGGCTGGTGAGAATGAATTGAAAGAAATGTTACAGCAACTGCGGTTTTCTGGCCCTTTGGATAAGCTTGGGAATGTTAAAAGGCCAGGGCTCAGGAAGGAGTGAAGCTTTTTCTTTGACTGCATCACTCGAGCATTTGGAAAGAAAGTCACCAACTGGGATGCAATTCCCACTGATAGTCTTCAAATCGGGTATTTTCTTCTTAATGGGAGTAACTTTGATTTTGGTAGATTAGTTCTTATGAATTTAGGTGAAAAACTAGCAGAGTCTAATACAACTGTTAATTTCTCACGTTTTTGTCAATGTTTATTCTCTGCTTGTTTGCCTAATTTGGTAATCTCTGATGAGGATGTTATACAACCCTTTCAAGTCCATAAGAGAATGTTCTCTGACTTGACAAATAAAGATGCTAACAAGGAACAAGTTCCAGAGTTCGTCTATCCTCTTGCCCTCAGAAACTTTCTCAATCAACCACATGAACCACAAGCACCAGAACCTGAACCTATACTTGAACCTCCACAGTCACCTCCTCAACCCACAAACACTGAACCTCCTCAACCCACAAACACTGAACCTCACATAAACATAAACACTGAACCAACTTATAAACCCACGTCTCCACCCACCATTGCTACTACTTCACAACCTCAACCTTGTTTACACTAAAACACGCAAGCGTACGTGGTCACAAGTAATATAGATAGAAGTCAAGTTCGTTCCCACAGAGATCTGGTTATGGTTTCAATTCAGTTCATGCACCTATGCAACAATGTATGATTATTATTCTCTGCTAAGACAAATAACAAGATTAAGTTTTTACCAACTATAATTAACTAGGATACAATTTAACAAACTAAAAATTACTAACTAATGAGAATTAAAATTTAATTACTTATATGCGAGAAAACATGGAATCCTAACTTCATCATCTACTTCACTTAGAGTTGATGCCTTTAATCAATACATACGATGGTTTTGATATCTGATCGGATAACACGAAACAAGTAAAAGCTACCTCTCGGTATACTAATACCAAACTACACATGCATCCACAAAAGAGATAGAAGATGGGTAGACACCAATTATGTTTAGACCCTATATCTCTATAGAATTTGAAAACATAAAGGTTTAAGCACAAGTTATCCACATAGATCACATAGGGTAGCATCATATCTCTATGTATGCCACAAATCATGATAATAATATCAACCTATCCTATGCTAGCATGGTAAGTTCTAAATCTCAAGATCCACTCTCATTTCGCAGGAGATTAACAAATTAGATGTTCATGACTCATCTAAACACATGAAACACAACCATACGAGGATATCAAGAATTCACCACACATAAATCTTTAAAGCAATCAAACTACTAAGCTACATAGATAAATCTGTTAGAATCCCATGACAACGATTAGCTCATAATCGAACCGCTCGTCATCATGGGATCTGATGAAACCATGATAACAAATAAGATATGAAAGAAAGTAATAATATTAATAAAACAAGAGTTGAGAAAACAAATCTATGATACAAAAGATGAAGTAGATCTAGATCCGTTGCTTGTCACGAGCGTTGAATCCTTCTCTCTTTTTCTCCCTTGCAGATCTAAGCTATATTATGTACAAGATATCTAATCATCTAATTATCTAATTGTCATTAATTTACAAGGAGTTGGATGTGTTTATATAGGCACTCCAAGTCTTTCCCAGTAAGAAATTGCCTTTTATTACAATTAGAATTCGATTTAGGTACCAACAACTGCCCAAAATATAATTAGAACTTGAAAAGGGCAAAACAGTAAATTCTCTGCTCCCATCAGTCTGCTTGTCGCGCAACCTGCTCCTACCACACGCAACTTGCGCGCACAAATCCTATCCTAAGTTGTTGAAAATATTCCAGGCTTCGCGTGGACAGCTTACAGGCCTCAAACGGACTTATAGAACTCCATATATGGCCAAAACAGTGTAGACTGCGCAACCTTCCCGGAAAATCCGAATTTTAATCAATTAATCCTCCAAACACGATAGAAGCATCAACCATAATCGATATTCTTATAAATCTGCACAACTAAGAAAAATACATCAAAACTACAGCAAACTTGAGTCCAAGACAATCAATTTAAGCCGAATTGAAGCGATCCAAGTGGATATAAATCCACTTATCACACCCCTAAACTTAAACCGATGCTTGTCCTCAAGCATAAACAATAATAACTAACTAACTAACTAACTAGTACCACTTCCGTAGGTGATCACGGTTGCATTTGGCATATGCAACAAGCCCTTTAAACCCCTAGGCAGCCCCAGTGGACGAGTAAGGTCTCGTGAGGGCCTATAGCGAATGTACCCACAAAATCCATCTAACTAAACAATGCAATGCATGAATGCAACTAATATGACAATGCAATAATCCCCTTCAAACTAACCAAAACCAACTAGCAAGCAAATATCTCAAAGAATGCAACTAAATCCAAATAGAGCTCGACCAAGTTCCCGTATACTAACAATACATGAACAGAAACTTGCGTGTGTGCAATGCTTATCAGAAATACTTCCAAAACTAGATCAAAAATCATACATGCTCTTCGTCAAGACAATCACAGGTTTATAAATAGAATAGACTGTAAACACTTCATAACCTAGGAACACCTCCATCATCATTCAAGTTAGACAAGAATTCATGATTTATTACTACGGCACATAATAATATACACAACAACGCATGCTTATTTAACCGTGCAATGGATGAGACCCCGAAAGGCTTATACAATAATACCCATGTAGCGAGCGTTAGGTTAGTGGATCCCAGACTATAAAAGCCTTAGGTCACTAGGCACAAAGTCCCCGCGAACTTAATTGCTCGAGTATTAAAGAGCTCACCCTGGTTAATTTTGCATATAAACAATTGACACTTTTGACTCTTTTTTTCTTTTCTTTTTCTTTTTTTCTTTTTTTTTCTGCTTTTTTTTTTCTTTTTTTTTTCTATGCAATCTGGAATGAGAATTCTTAATTCCAACCCTAGACTACTCATATAAATATGAGTCGGCTACTAGCCATTTGACATCTAGCAATTATTAACAATTATTTACAATTCAGCATGAAATCCCTGTTTTCCCCCAAACTTAGACTTTAGTGATCCTACGCCATCAAGGGAATAACGAAAATTCTAAATATAAACAAGTGATTAAATCTCAAACATCCAAACAAGCATGACCCTAACCTAGCCCAAAAGCACCCAGTGAGACTGTGTAATTAGTTTTGTTTCCGAAACACATAAGTCAATTTCATAGAAACTATAAGTCAACCTTCTATTCATCATTACCACATTCAATTAGACACCTACCTACCAATCAAAATTAGCTCGTTCTAAGGGATCATGAAATATGCATGTCATGAAATGCAACTAATATGAACTCACATGGTATACGAAACAAAAAACAGAATGTCCTATATGAAACAAACATAATTAATACGAACATATATGCATGAATTACTACTACTAATATGCAAAACATGAAACCTACATGAACACATAATACAACAACAACTACTAATCCCTCAAACCACCCCCAAACTTAAAATATTCAATGTCCGCATTGAATGGAAGTAAATACGAGGGAAAGTAGAAAACATACCTACAAAGCGCTTCACAAATCCTTCCCCATCGCAACTCAACATACTTGTTCGGCAAAAATCCCCTTTATGTAGCAATACCCAACTCACAAGAAGCTCCACTAATAATCTCCAAGCAATAACACACCAAAAATAGCCCAATTTCCTGGACAGTAATTCCTTGACGCTACAACGCCCACTTGGCACTCCGGCGCTGGGCAACTTCTGTTTGACATTTTTTTTTCAAAACACTCAATTTTTTTTTCTACATTTTTTTTTTCTCAACTCTTTTTTTTTCACAGCACTTTTTTTTTCTTCTTTTTTTTTTCTTCTTACACTAATGCGTGGGTTGCCTCCCACGAAGCGCTTCTTTAACGTCAATAGCTTGACGTTACTTCCAAACCTCCATTAAGGATGATAATAGTTTGCCTGGTCCTCTCTTCGCGAGACTTCATCGTCATCACGGTGGCACACTTTCTGCCCCTTCTCCTCGCTTGGCCTATTCGTATAACAAATATGTCCTGTTCCAATGCCTTCTTCTGTTGACCCAAAATCTGTCAATTTTTAGAACAACACACCTTCGCGGGCTTCGGTTGAATATAATGGAGGAGAATAAATGTAAGTTGCTGAAGACTTTAGTTCCTCAAAGAGAACTTCCTCCATTGGCTCTAATGTGCTACCTCCATCTTCACACTTTGAGACAAGTAGAAGATCTGCATCTTTCTCATGTTCATCAGCCTCTTGGTACACACCTACCAATTCTTGAAATTTGTGCAGCTCCTTAGTGTCTGTCCCAAATAGTGCCCTTTCCAAA
Organism: Saposhnikovia divaricata; assembly: GCA_036435485.1. Lineage (NCBI taxonomy): Eukaryota > Viridiplantae > Streptophyta > Magnoliopsida > Apiales > Apiaceae > Saposhnikovia > Saposhnikovia divaricata. The sequence continues at coordinate 82,707,476 of CM071598.1, forward strand.
TCATCCACCATCCTAACATGATCAAATTCCTCACATGCCTTGTGAACGCTCACCTCACCTTGGAATTTGTCTTCCTCAATTAAGCATGCAGTACCTTGCTCCAAGTCACCGTTATTTTCTGGAATTGCCTCTGGTATGAATTGCTGATTCTCTTGTTCCAAGGCACTCAAAATTTGAGCAAGTAGTGTCCCCATAGATTTGGTAGACTCTTCATAACTCTTTGCAAGCATCCTAATCTCCTCCATAACATCAACCTCATCTGACTGAAAAGTAGGAGTAGGTTGCTGATGTTTAAACTCTTCACTTCCAAAGAAATATGACCTATCTAGAACATCTTGCTGGTACTGTTGAGGATGGTATGAAAAATATGGTTGTTCCTCATAAGTGACATATGGATCAACTTCTTCTTAGTAACAATATTGTGAGGGATCATGAACGCCAAAACACCGCTCACATTGATAAGGCATGGATGTCCTCGAATATGCCCACCATGGCAACTCCTCCCATGCCATCTTCAAAAACTCAAGTACCTGAAACACACAAAACTAAACAAGATAGGTAAGAAAAAATCTGAGTCAGTGAACTCTAACGACCACTATTGACAAGCACATAAACCAAAAATAAAACACCGATGATCCCCGGTAGCGGCGCCAAAAACTTGTTTACACTAAAACACGCAAGCGTACGTGGTCACAAGTAATATAGATAGAAGTCAAGTTCGTTCCCACAGAGATCTGGTTATGGTTTCAATTCAGTTCATGCACCTATGCAACAATGTATGATTATTATTCTCTGCTAAGACAAATAACAAGATTAAGTTTTTACCAACTATAATTAACTAGGATACAATTTAACAAACTAAAAATTACTAACTAATGAGAATTAAAATTTAATTACTTATATGCGAGAAAACATGGAATCCTAACTTCATCATCTACTTCACTTAGAGTTGATGCCTTTAATCAATACATACGATGGTTTTGATATCTGATCGGATAACACGAAACAAGTAAAAGCTACCTCTCGATATACTAAGACCAAACTACACATGCATCCACAAAAGAGATAGAAGATGGGTAGACACCAATTATGTTTAGACCCTATATCTCTATAGAATTTGAAAACATAAAGGTTTAAGCACAAGTTATCCACATAGATCACATAGGGTAGCATCATATCTCTATGTATGCCACAAATCATGATAATAATAACAACCTATCCTATGCTAGCATGGTAAGTTCTAAATCTCAAGATCCACTCTCGTTTCGCAAGAGATTAACAAATTAGATGTTCATGACTCATCTAAACACATGAAACACAACCATACGAGGATATCAAGAATTCACCACACATAAATCTTTAAAGCAATCAAACTACTAAGCTACATAGATAAATCTGTTAGAATCCCATGACAATGATTAGCTCATAATCGAACCGCTCGTCATCATGGGATCTGATGAAACCATGATAACAAATAAGATATGAAAGAAAGTAATAATATTAATAAAACAAGAGTTGAGAAAACAAATCTATGATACAAAAGATGAAGTAGATCTAGATCCGTTGCTTGTCACGAGCGTTGAATCCTTCTCTCTTTTTCTCCCTTGCAGATCTAAGCTATATTATGTACAAGATATCTAATCATCTAATTATCTAATTGTCATTAATTTACAAGGAGTTGGATGTGTTTATATAGGCACTCCAAGTCTTGCCCAGCTAGAAATTACCTTTTATTACAATTAGAATTCGATTTAGGTACCAACAACTGCCCAAAATATAATTAGAACTTGAAAAGGGCAAAACAGTAAATTCTCTGCTCCCATCAGTCTGCTTGTCGCGCAACCTGCTCCCACCACACGCAACTTGCGTGCACGAATCCTATCCTAAGTTGTAGAAAATCTTCCAGGCTTCACGTGGAAAGCTTACAGGCCTCAAACGGACTTATAGAACTCCAGATATGGCCAAAATAGTGTAGACTGCGCAACCTTCCCGGAAAATCCAAATTTTAATCAATTAATCCTCCAAAGACGATAGAAGCATCAACCATAATTGATATTCTTATAAATCTGTAGAACTAAGAAAAACACATCAAAACTACAACAAACTTGAGTCCAAGACAATCAATTTAAGCCGAATTGAAACGATCCAAGTGGATATAAATCCACTTATCAAACCTCAGCCACAATCCAAACCAAGGAAACCAAAGAAAAGCAGGGCTATAAGGCCACCAAGAAAGCACAGGACTGCTGAAGCTTCTAAGCCAAAGAGAGCTAGGAAGGAAAGAGCAAATAGACCTCAATCTCCATCTATTCTAGATGATTCTATCTCAGAAGAAGAGAGAACGGAAGTGAATCCTCCAGTTAAAAGGAGGAGACTAATTATTGAAGAATCTGATGAAGAATTGAATTTTGAAACTCCAGAGGATATTTCTAAGGAAATACCTGCTGTTGAGATAGACAGAGATGGTAATGCTGATGCTACAATGGATGAAATTCTTGAGCCATTGTTCCCATTCTCTGAGAACATGGACATTCCAATCTCTTCACCTACTATTTTCTCTGAAGAAACTGATGCAGTAAATCAAACCACTGTGGTACTTGAAGAAACAGTGGCTTCTCACACTGAGTTAATCTCTGATGCTCATCATTCTGTCGAACAGGGTGAGGAAATTGATCAACCACCCATGGAGATAATCTCTGAGCCTATTGTTCAACCTGCAGAGGATGTTGTAGAGCCTGTTGCAGAGAATGTTGAACGTACTGCAGACACTGTTGTAGAAACTGTTGATGAGTCTCTTCCAATTCCTGAATCAACTGACCATATTGAAGCTGAAACTAAAATTGAAACTGAAGGGAGTACTCAGTCAAGCTCTTCTCAGAGTTTACCAATACAGACCTCTGCTAAAGTTAATGATTTTGCTGGCCCTTCAAATCAAGCAGATGTTGAAGAAGACCACTTTGAACAATTTTCAGCTGATTGGTACAAAGAAACTTGCATCTTTCCTGTTGCAAGAGCAGCTGAATTTATCAAGAGAACATCCAGAACAATCACAAATCCAGAGATTCTATCCTATCTCAAGGCCACTGTTGTTTAAGTGAAGACTCTCAATTCTAGATTTGATCATTGTCAAAAGGCCATTTCTGATGTTCGAGGTGAAGTTATTAGAGGAGATGATATGCTTAAACTCGATAGCAAGAACAAGTTTCAATATCTTTCCCAGAATCAAGAAACTTTGTCTTACAGGCTGAGCAAAGTTGAAGAAAATCAAAATGCCATGTCTTTAAAGATTGATTCTATTACTACCTCTTTGGAGTTGATCACATCTATTCTCATGCCTGATGATGTCAAAAAGGGGGAGAGAGTTGCTAAGTCTAAATGCAAGCAATATCAAACTCTGACTAAAGAGGATGAAGATACTGAAGATGGAGGAGCAGGAGCAAAGGGGAAAGAGAAGAAGATATTAAGAGCTGATCAAAGTCTGAAATTTAGCAAGTCCTCCAAGTCAAAGTCAACTTCTAACACCAAGAGTTTATTATTTACTGAAAATTCAATGACTGATGAGGAATTGGCTGCTAAGTTATTTATTGAAGAAAATGAAGAAGGAGCTACCATTGAAGATATTAAAGTTGAAGAAAAGAATTTACAAGAACAACATCGGAAAGCTTTAAAGTCTGGAAAGTTTAAAAAGAAAGAAAAAGCTCCTAGGCCTGTTCTTAAAGGCATTGTGATTAAGGAAAATGTTGATGCTGATCAAAGATCACATTTATCTAAGAAACCAGCAGAAGCTGAAGCTAAACTCAAGCTAAAAGGCATTGCTAGACTCAAGTTGTGTCTAGACCTCTATCTTCTCAGTTGAAATCAGTTTTTGGTAAAGGAACACTTCATGATCCAAATCTAGTATCTGGAGCTCCTATGGATTTTACTGATGGAAGAGCCTTGTCTGGTAAGATTGGAAATAATAAAGCTGGTCTAGGCTCACACAGAGATAAAAGGCAACATACTGGTCCTAGAGATCCTTCTTCACTGGCTATTCCAGAATTTCATACTCTGAAAACTAGCAAGTCCTCTAAATCACAGTTTGTTGGGATAAACACTGATACTCAAGGTACTTCAAAGACCAAGAGTTTGCTATTATTTTCTAATCCACAAACTGATGAAGAATTGGCTGCTAAGTTGTTTATTGAAGAGAATGAGGAAGGAGTTACAATTGAGGACATTAAAGCTGAAGAAAAGAGTTTACAAGAAGAACATCTCAAGGCTTTAAAGTCTGGTAAGTTAAAGAAAGGAAAATCTCCTAGGCCTGTTCGTAAAGGCATTGTGATCAAGGAAAGTGCTGATGTTAGTCAAAAATCTAAGTTATTAAAGGAAACAATGGCAGCAGAAGCTCAACTCAAGCTGAAAGGCATTGAAGGAGAAAGTTCACAGAAGAAACTTACAACCTCTGTTGTTACACAAGTTGTGTCTAGACCTTTATCTTCTCAGTTGCAATCAGTTTTTGGGAAAGGAACACTTCATGATCCAAATATATTATCTGGAGTTTCTATGGATTTCTCAGATGGAAGAGCCTTGTCTGGTAAGGTTGGAAACAATAAGGGTGGACTAGGTTCACACAAGGACAAAAGGCAATATACTGGTCCTAGAGATCCTTCTTCATTGGCTGTTCCAGGTCGTGGTGTCACTCAAGAGAGTTTGGACAGACTGGAATCAGTACAGTTAGTTCATCAGAAGAGTTTAAAGAAAGATTTTCTCTTATACTTTATGGCTGATGGGACAGTATTTAAAATTGGTGAGCATGAAATTGGCTTGAAATATTGGGAAGAACTAGAACATGTTCTGTATCTTTTCAAGGTGAACAGTCGAAGAACTCAATCAGTTGCAAATGTGCTCAGACAGAAAATGCTCCAAATTTTGGCAATTAGAGGAATGAAGTGCAATAGTAGATATGTTCCTAAGTACAGAGACTAGAATGGAAATCTCATTGAAATGAAGAAGGGTATTGCAAAGCTGAAGACTGATTTGGGAATCACAGTACTTGACTTCAATTCACAGTCAGAGGAAGTAAAATTTATCAGACTGGGAAATGAGATGAGGAGGAACAAAATCTATGATCTAAGATCTGCTATTTATCAAACTGATGAGAGTGATCCTCAGTTGAGAGAGATCAAGGAAGTTATGAAGATTGAACTTGAGAATGCAGAGAGAAGATTGCTTATAGATTATCTCAGAACAACACCAGATCTTGAGGAGATTAGAGATTAAAGTTTGTAAGAATTTTCTTGTTTTCTGTAGAATTTTTGTTAAGTCAAGTTTAAACTCTGCTTATTTGAATAAACACTGTGTTTGTATGAAATTGTTTTGACATCATCAATTATTGTTAACTTGTGCATTTTTTACTAATGAACAAGTTGGGGGAGATTGTTAAATATAATTGATATGGTTAATATCAGTGTTTAAGTTTTGCAGGGAAAAAAAGAGTTTAACTTGAAACAGGAAGCAGTTAGAGTTTAGTTAAACTCTGACAGTTGGAAGCTTAACAGAGTTTGCTATACGCTGACATTGAAAGCTCGACAGAGTTTAGTTAAACTCTGTCTGGAGGAAGCGCGTCTCCAGTCAATAGTGATTAAAGATTAATTGAAGATAATTATGGAAGCAATAACTTTACAGATTGGATAGCTGTTGAAGAGATTGAGTTGACTTAGGAGAGGTGTAGCAATCATAATTGATAACATTTGTATAGCTGATTTATAGGCGAATCAATTATCGATTGTACGTAGCTGTATATCTTATAAATACAGTTAGGTTAACCCTAGAAGGGTATCGATCGTGTAATACAATATCTTTCATTGTAACCTAAGCAGCTCTCTGTGATATTTTACATCACTGAGAGAGAAGTTAATTCCAAACAGTTTTTAAAGCTTTTAAAGAACTTATTGTTATTCTCTCATACTTAGTTGATTATAAGTGTGTATTCGGCCTAACAGAGGTTGTTAGACGCGGAGACTCGTTACACCAACATGGAGAAGCTAGCTTACGCTTTGATATTGGCTTCGAGGAAGTTGAGGCCCTATTTTCAGGCACACAGCATTCAGGTTCGTACTGCCTACCCTTTAAGGCAAGTAATGCATAAGCCCGAGGCCTCAGGGAGACTATTAAAGTGGACGATAGAGCTAAGTCAGTTCGATATTGAGTACAAGCCTCGAGGTGCAATAAAGGGGCAAACCTTAGCAGATTTTATATCGGAATTCCCTTCCTAGTCTGAGGAAGATGCCTGGGCATTAATAGCGATCCCAGAGGTAACAGACCCCGAGGTCAAAAATGAGAATTCAGCTTCGTGGTGGGAGCTATATGTTGATGGGGCGTCTAATAAAGAAGGAGCTGGGGCCGGCATTGAGCTCGTTACCCCCGAGGGTCGCAAGTTAAGCAGTGTCGTTCACTTCGCATTTGAAGCTTCTAACAATGCAGCAGAATACGAGGCCCTGATCATTGGTCTCAAACTAGCATTGGAAATGAAGGTGGAGAACCTTACAGCCTATAGCGATTCTATGTTAGTGACATATCAACTTTATTGTGGCTAGCAAGCTAGGGGTGAGCAGATCGAGCTATATTTGCGATGTGCACAGAGGCTGATCAAGAAGTTTAACGAAGTCAAACTGGTTCACATAAAAAGGGAGAAGAATCAGGGAGCAGATGCCCTTGCAAAATTAGGCTCGTGTCGCGAGGCCACTCTACTTGGGATCATTCCGTTGGAAATTCAAAGTAAACCTAGTGTTCCGGAAGAATTTGTTATAGAACTATCGAGCCAGGGGTCGACATGGATGACCCCTATATGGGAGTATGTTAAGAAGGGAGTTTTACCTCAAGAAAAGAAAGAAGCGAGGAAAGTCAAATATCAGGCAGCTCGATATGTGATTTATGATGAGGTGCTATACCGAAGAGGGTTCAATACACCACTATTGAGGTGTGTAGATGGAGAAGAATGCAATTACATCCTAAGGGAGGTCCATGAAGGAATATGTGGCAATCACTCGGGGGTAGTTCCCTAGCTCAGAAAATCTTACGACAAGGGTATTTCTGGCCTACATTGAAAAGAGATGCTTTTGAATTCGCTAGAAGGTGTGATAAATGTCAGAGCAACGCCAATTTCAGTAATGCTCCAGTAGCAATCCTCACCTCGCTAATGAGCCCCTGGCCCTTCGCTATGTGGGGGATCGATCTTATTGGTGAACTCCCCAAAGCCAAAGGAGGAGTCAAATATGCAGTCATGGCCGTGGACTACTTCACCAAGTGGGCCGAAGCTGAGCCCCTCGCTACCATCACGGCCAAAAAATTGAAGGACTTTGTGTACAAGGCTATTGTATGTCGCTATGGAATCCCATATCAGCTCATATCAGATAATGGGAAGAAATATGTCAGTAAGGAAATGAAAGAGTTTTGTGAAAATTTGGGGATAAAGAAAAGTTTCTCTCCGGTGAGCCATCCTCAAACAAATGGTCAAACCGAGGCCATTAGCAAAATAATTAAACATACCCTGAAGGCTAAATTGGAGGAGAGCAAGGGCATTTGGCCTGAGGAGTTACCAAGGGTCTTGTGGTCATACAACACGACGCCGAGGTCTACTACCGGAGAGACCCCATTTTCTTTGACTTATGGATGCGAGGCCATGGTGCCCGTTGAGGTGGGCTCGGGCTCGTTCAGGCGAGAACATTACGACCCCGAAGCAAATGAGGTCAATCACAGGCTATATTTAGACATGATTCTGGAATCAAGGGAGGAGGTTCAGTTAAGGCTCGCAGCTTATCAAAGAAGAGCTGCGAGGTATTATAATGGGAAGGTTCGTGTGGCACATCTTCGCGTGGGGGACTTGGTGCTTAGGAGAACGATGCCTAACACCAAGGTCTCAGCTCATGGAGTATTTGGAGCCAATTGGGAGGGGCCCTATAAAATCTATGATGTTATCAATGAGGGGACTTATTATCTAACAGATATGGATGATAAGGTCGTACCTCGAGCTTGGAATGCAGAGCATTTAAGGAAATACTATCAGTAGAGGCCTCGCCCCCGGTAGTCTCTATCTATCATTACTTAGCATGAATAAATTCATACAAAGTACTGGGGGGTAGTGATCATATAGACACCTCCTCTTTATGATGTAATGAAAGTTGGGCATCGTCCCTAGTATTTATATATGAAGTTTGTTCTCCAAAAACATTGTGCAATTTTTATTTTTTCTGTTAGCATTTTAAATTTTCAGGACTAGGCCAGCATAGTGGATGCGAGGACGAATCCCCCTCAGGTCAAGGAAGATGTGAGCGTACACTTACTGCGACCTGAGGGACTGTTCTCGAAGATTAGTTATTGAAAAGAATATCTACTCAAAGAAGTTCAAAATAAAAAAAAAGTCAAAGGGTGAACTCAGCCTCGGGATCGTGTCTGCGACCTCGCAAGGAAGGCACCGCACATCATGATTCCAAAGGGGATGAGGCACAATTTGAAGTTGATAAAGCAAATATAAAAGTTACAAGAAAAAGGAAAGCTTCGATTTCAATTACAAAGGATCCTTCGCAGCTGCGAGGCTAGTCTACTTGGCAATGTTTCGAATATACAAAGGATGAAAGCAATATTAACTACAGACAGTTAAGAGTATACACAATATATTTTACGAAGAGATGAAGACATGCAAGATGTTATAACAGTTATCAAAATTCCAACAGTTAATGGGTCGCTATGCGAGCCCAAATAAGTTATCAAGACAGTTATGAAAAAATATTACATGTTGCGAGACATTCAAGGGGTGTCCGCATCCCCAGTTCGGTAATCAGAGTCAAAAGAAAAGAGTTCATTATTTAGTGGCTTCAGTGGTATTGGTCTGGGCGGCATCGCTAGCGATCCTGGCTGCCTCTCTCGCATCTTCTTCTTCGATCTCTTTGCAAAGAGACTCTGCAAATTCAGTGTTACCAGGCCCAAGCCTTTCCCAGTAGAATTCGGGGATCTTTCGTATAAATGTCTTCATAAATTTGACTTGGGCAGCCTCCACCACGGCATCATGATCAAGTTTGGCGGCCTCGACTCCTTCTTCAGCTTACTCAACTCTTCCTCATGCTCCTTCTTGAGAGTTTCCTCGTGCTTCTCTGCCTCCTTCAAAGATTTGTCTAGAGCATTCTTTTCCGAGGTGATCTTCTTAAGCTCGGATCGAAAGGTGGCAGTCTCTGTTTCAAGGGCTCGCCTATGAGTCTCCATCAATGACCTCTTGTCTTCTTCCTTTTGAAACCTAAGGATTGTAACCTCCTTCTCCAATTTGGCATTGGCATACGCGATGGTCTTCAATTTCTTGAGATGCGAAGTTTGACGAATGAACGCCTCAGCTAAGCACTTGGAAAGAGATTCGGCATTTTCAACCAGCTCGGCTCCCACCCAGCTCGTACATTCCTCTTCAGTAGCATGATTATATCCATGCTTCCCAGAAAGGTGATGGACAGGAGTAGCAGTTGCTGGAGGCTTGGGAACAGGAAGCACGGGTCCGTCTCTCCTAGATTTCTTGGAAGCATGCGCTTTAGGGGTACCCTGGACTCGTTGGAGAGTTTCAGTGTTTGTTGCCAATGGTGGAGGAGGCGGTAGTTCGGTAGTCTTTGGCTTTTGGGGGACTGTAGCAGTTTTTGTGACGGGGATGGTCCCGCTCTTTTGTAGAAAGGGAGGCATGTGACCACTTTTGTCCGACATACCTGAGAAGTGGGAGTAGAATACAATTAGAAGCATAATAATACAAGTTATATAAATGCGAGAACAATAAAGATTAAAGTAGTGTTAAAGTTAGCGAAGACGGAGTAATGGTCGCATTGCGATGAGGAGAATACCCTCGCTAGTGGTAACTACAACTCGAGAGGACGAGGCCTCCTCATGGGCTTTTCTTTTCAATGAAGCCTTCTTCACACTTGAAGGCTTCGTCTTTGAAGGAAAACCAACTCCTTCTTTCAGGAAACCGCACTCGACCAGATTCTCGAGAGAAAGTAGGGTTCGAATGTTGCGGGCCTCTCGTGGAGTTTTCAGCACGTCGTCAGCACGTTTCTTCTCTTCGCCCTTCAGGACGGTTCGCACTTGACCAACTGCGATCTCAGGAAGGATGAATTAGCGTACGGATTGAATAAAAGGAGGTTAAAGTTAAAAGGATAGCTCCATACCTGGGAGGTAGTTAAAGGAAGTCTTAACTCTAGGTACCTCGTGGACATAGAAGTAAGGACCTTTCCACGAGCCCGCATTACTTGGAGCACTATGATAAAGTTCTTTTTTGTTGAACTCTAGCCAGACTGAGAAGTAGACATATCCGAAGTCTGAGGCCCCGCATCGCTTCAGCTGCAGAAAATAGCCCATGGTCCTCGCATCTAACACAGGATATTCAAGTTTATGGTAAAGAATGTAGAGGGCAATCATGGCTCTGTAGCCGTTGGGGTTTATTTGGATCGGGGCCAGATGGTACGTTTCACAGACATCCCTAATAAAAGGGTGGAGGGGAGAGGAGATGCCTATTTTCATCATTGACGAGGTCAAGACCATTCGAGGCACTCTACCACCATTTTCTTGATGATTAAAGCGATAACATCGCATTGAAGATTTGGGGAGAATAATTTTGCCTTCTGGCCTAAAAATGTCAACCGCCTTAGCTAGAGACTCTGTATCTAGGGTCGTTGATAGATCCCTGCAGGCTAGGACGCGAGGCTGGCCGGGTTTCACTTTCGAACCTGGTTCAATATCTTCAGGACGAGGTCCACCGACATATATAGTTCCTTCTAGTTCAGGCTAAGGAGTTGGTACGTAAGGTTGGGGAGAAGCTTCTGTTATGTAGTTATAATCAGTGAAATTGATAACCTTGGCTACTTCATCAAGGCCGCCATCATCAGAGGAAGGCTCCTCATAATCAGAATCATCAGAGTTGGCTTCGTTGTCATCTCCACCCTCGTGCTCATAATAGGCATCGCCTAGCGAGTTTGTAGAGAAGTCGCTAGCAATCGTTATGGGGGTTGTAGGGAGAAGGTTCTTGTTAAGAGGAGAGAGGAGTTTGGGGATACTGGAGAAGAGTTGATTTCCTTTCTCCAAAAGTTCATTCACTTCGTCTTGAATAGAAGAAGGAATTTGTGGAGAAGGTTGATTCTCCGAACTTGAGGGGACTTCGGTAGATGCATTCTGCGAGGCGGATGGATGTTTGGTTTTCCAGGAGCATAAATCAGTTTCCCGAGTGTATTCTTCATTGGACCATTGATGGTCCAAATACAATTTGAACGAACTGTCGCTCGCACTTGTAGCCCTAGCAATATTAGCAGCCGCCTGCTCGCTTATTGTGATATGGGAAAGGGGTGAAGGAGTCCTTGAGCTATCGTCGGTAGACATCTGTAAAAGTGAATTATTAGTGTGTGCACTTACAGAATATCAAGGGGATTCAGAAATATAGAAGGTTCTAAGTGTCCTCACATCGCACACGGTGAAAGGATTGACTTATATTCTAAAGAGGAAAGGACTGTTTTGTATCTAAGAGAGAGATCGCATTTTCTATCCTGGCGGGGCTAGGCTCGCAGTACTAAATTACAAAGGAGGGGTCGCATACATTAAGGCTCGCATCGCATACATGTACAAGTGATAAAAGAGGGAATTATAAACTATGCATGCATTTAAGTGAATTAAAAATGAAGAACAAGAAAAGAAAACTTACTGTTGATTGAAGAAAGTATGAAGATCTTAAAAAAGTTCGAGGTCGTTCTTGTATGAAAGCGATCCGGTTCTCTGTTTGATCTGGGAGCAAATTGGCAGCAATTCGTTGCGTTGTTTATAAGGAAAGTGACAAATGATTGGGAAATTTGAGTTTATATAGTAGGCAGGAGAGAGAAGGATCTGTTACATGTGTCATCATCCTGGCAACCAAGAGCGGATCTCGAGACATGACAGCTGTTGGAAACCGTTCAAATTCATTGGGCCTGCGAATAGAGGCCGAAAATGATGGGTAATGGGCCTTGGCCTCGCACCAGAATTTCTTGGAAAGGAGTCTTTTGAGTCCACATCGCATTTCCAATGACAATATGGACTCGGGGGGTAGTTGTTATGCCCTAATTTGGCATAAGTCCTAAACAGGCCTAAATGGTCTAGAATAATATTGCATCACACATAATAGGCCTAGGGAATAAGAATGGGTCATTAAAGTTCATCATCATAGAGAAATTCATGACATTATTCTGTAACGCGGCATCGCCAGCGATCCCAAAGGGATGAGGTCGCAGTTCACGAGGTCTAGCGAGGCCTAGAGGTCCAGCGTGGCCTAGAGTATACTCATTATGAAGGCTTACGGTCAGACCCAGCGAGGTCGTATGAGTGTGATTATCTCCATACATCGTGGATCACCTCGCGTGACAATCCCAGCGAGGTCGCATGCGAGGTGATCTAGTTTCTTCGACAGTTTCACTAATGAGGCTATTTAATTAGAGCATCATGTTAGCCATGAGTAACCTTTAATGGGCCATGGGTCATGAGCAGGATAAATGGGTAAAATATATCAGCCCAAGGAGATGTCTAGTTGATTTGGGTCAAGTTGAGCCCATAAAAACCCTAGCCCGTCTAGATAACTTCTTCTCCAAGAGAACTACGTGTGGCTTGATCCCAATAAATAGGGTACGTAGGCATCTTGTAAAGGATGAGAAATAGTTCACCACTGAATATCAATAGACAAGATCAGCCACAAACAGTTACAAATCACCTCCGTGTTCTTCGTGTTCTTAGCAGAATATCCGTATTTTGCTCCGTGATTCCAGTAACCTCCAAAATATTGTTATACAATATTCTCCCTATAACACAATCCATGTTAATAAGGAAGTCATGCATTGCTTTTCCTGTTACTATAGCCTATTTTACCGAGACCATAGCAATTTGAATTGCTTATAGTACTATATGTTCATATTTAAGTATAAAAATGAGTGTATGTGTGTTTTACCAAATTTTTGTCGAATCTTTCTCTGATGTTTATAATAATAAATTGGATTATAGATCGGGAGAGTGAGGCATATACGGGTAGTCCACTTAGCAACTTTATTATTTTCTTTTGTCCACTTTTTATATAAATCAGGTACGAATTTCGATCCTTGTTCTTTATCTATCCACTTAAATTATTAATGTTTTTTTTATATTTATTGTCGAGCTAATTTTACAAATTGACATCCTTTTGTACTATGTACGAATTCTGAATCCTTTCTTTTAAGTTAAATTCATTTATACTCGCTAAGTTACTGTTCATAAATTGTGATATATTGTATTCTTCTTATAAATCCTATTACAAATTCTTTATTCTTTTCTCTCCATTTAATTATTCGTTAGATTTATTGTAAGCCCATTTTTCTAAAATTGTTAGTTCTCGTGCTCTATGTACTTTATAGTTCACACTCTTATATTTGTTTCATATTCCTTCTTTTTTGAATTACAGTTGCCTTACTCATTTTTATTTGTTTTGTTTCGCAATTGTATTGCGATATTGCTTTGCTCTATTATGTTCCGTAAAATGAGTTTGGCAATATTTTGTAACCTTTCTGTTGGGCTCTTAGACCGATCTGTGTGGGTTAATCACAGACAATGTTCACATGGAGTTCGGAGTAAAGGTGAACTAGGCACTTACTCGCATCAGTGCTGTGAGTATGCGAGCACATCTCTGGGGTATGAGATTGTGTTTAGATCATGATCGCTTCTGTTATGTTGAAATGCTTTGTGCATTTCATTTATTTCTTCTCGTGGATTACCGGAGAAGAAACGTCTGGACTGTACTCGCTTTGTGATCCGGACTTAGCGAGTACATGTTATATAAGAGACCTTTATTGTACCCACCTTACTTGTGAATCAGCCTTCTGTTTGTTGAAATTTGTTTAGTCCCTTTTGTACCATCATCTCAGTTACTTGTGATTACGTATTCTGTTATATTATATTTGTACTGGGCATTTGGCTCACTCGTATTGTTTTTCTTCCACAGGTAATCAGGGGTAAACGGGATTGAGATGAGTGATGCCAACCAGACTTTAGCTGCAGCCCATATAGTTGCTTAAATAAATTCGAGGACTTGTTAAATTTATTTTCAGACATTACAGTACTTTCATTTTGATGATTAAAACATTGATATTTATCAGGATTATCGATTATTTTAGGTTTCGATTTAATATAAATTATAATCTATTTCGATATTAGTCTATTAATTAACGTTCTGAAAAGTCGGGTTGTTACATACAAAGTAAGATTTTCTGATATGGTATCAGAGCAATATGTGAATTTAGGGCTACGATCCCTAATTCATGCCTAATACTCGATCTAGATCTTATTCCGCTGCACTCAATTCTTTCTCTACTGCTTCATCTTCATCTAACATCATCTTCATCTCTAATGGCGATGACTTCAACATCTTCAACCGTAATTGATGTGAATCATCCTTACAACATACAAAACTCTGATCATCTAGGTATGGCTTTGGTTACGCAATTGCTTAATGAACAGAATTATCATCAATGGAGTAGATCTGTGAAATTAGCATTGTTAGCTAAGATGAAATTAGGCTTAATTGATGGAACACTGACTAAACCTGCTGTTAGTCTTTGTTATATGCTGTTTGGAACAGTTGTAATGATATGGTACTCTCCTGGCTGTTAAACTCTATTACACTTGAAATTCGTAGCAGTGTTGTGTATTTTTCAACTACAAAAGCAATTTGGGATGACCTAGCGATTAGATTTCACATAGTAATGTTCCACGAGTTTTTCAATTGAAGAAAGAGCTTGTATCGTTAACTCTAGGCACCTTGTCAATCACTGCATATTTCACTAAATTTCGTACTCTCATGGATGAACTTGATGATTTAGCTCCGTTACCTAAATGTATGTGTGTAACTAGTAACTGTACCTGCACATATGTGGTGAAATTAGAAGCTTATGAGCAGATTAATAAGCTAAGTCAATTTCTCATGGGATTAATTGATCAATACACTGCAATAAGAGGCCAATTGTTGATGATGAAACCATTACCTAGCCTTAGCCAGGCTTATTCCTTACTGCTCCAAGAGGAGGTACAGAGAGATTGTCATAATCATGTGGTTATTCCTGAGAATGCTGCTACGAGTGTGAAGTTTACTAGTAATAGGAATAAATCATCTCAACATCAAGGTCTCCATCAGACTTCCTACACAGGTTCTCGAAATGTCAAATCTGGTGATTCTGAGAATGAGAACTCTAGTCATTTTTGCCACATGACTGGACATACCAGAGACAAATGCTTTTGTCTTCATGGTTATCCAGAGTGACATAGGTTTCATGGTCAGCCAAAGCCTAAGCCAAGGATATCAAATGCACCTGCATCTCGAAAGTTTGCCAATAGTGTTGTATCAAGTGGTTCAGCTTCTAGCTCAGGGACTGGTGATTCATGTCCTTCTTTTATAGAGGCTCAATGTCAACAGTTGACTCAGATGATACAAAGCAGCATTCAATCTATGGCTCCTTGGAATAATACTTCTACTACTGCTCATGTTGGTTCAGCACTTTCAGGTCCTAATACTTTTATGCAAGGTACATTTTCTTGTACAGTATCTTCAACACATACTTTGTTGCCTGCACAACAACATAATTGTATTACATGGATATTAGACTCTGGAGCTACAGACCATGTCACATGTCACTACAATCTCTTAGATAATCCTGTTGCTATGCATTCTTATCTGTATTTACGTGATGGTAGTGTTGCTACTATTACACATTATGGTTCAGTTAGACTACCTAATAACCTTGTGCTTCAGCATGTTCTCTGTGTACCTACATTTACTTGTAACCTCATTTCTATACCTAAACTTACAGTGCACAACTCTTGTACTGTTCATTTTTCTATGTCCACTTGTACTTTACAGGACCAACAGCCGAGGATATTGACAGAGATTGGCAAGCTAGAAGGAAGCTTCTATAAGTATAGTCATTTCATCTCATCTCCTGCTGGTCAGTTTCGTACCTACTCCACTACCAGTACTTTTATCTCATCTCAGTCTATGGCATGCTAGGTTGGGCCACCCCTCCTTCACTGTTATGTCTCATTTAGAGTTTCTACCTCCTGTTGACAGTAATCACTTTCAGAATTGTGATGTTTGTCATAGAGCCAAACAAATAAGACTATCTTTTCCAACAAGTGTATCTTCTAATAGCACTTTGTTTTCCCTTATTCGTTGTGATTTGTGGGGACCCTACAAAACATGTACCCATGGTAAATGTAATATGTTTCTGACAATTGTTAAGGATGTTTCTAAATGTACTTGGATATTTCTTATTGCTAATAAAACACAAGTTTCTTCCTTGTTGAAAAATTTTGTTGCTTATGTTAAGACTCAATTTCATACTACTATTCAAGTCATTGGTTCAGATAATGGATCTGAATTTGTTAATCATGACCTTAGTTCTTGTTGGGGAATAGGGTGATGACTTGGATTTTTCTGAAGTCGTGTGAACACTTTCAGATTGAAGTTAATTGTGGTTCACCCAAATAATTCAATCGGATAAAATCGGAAATTCTGCAAGAAGAGAGAATGTGTTTTGTTGTGAATTTCAAAATGAACCCATACTGAAAATGATCAATGCAACACCTATATATAGATGTCAACAGATGTGTCTTTTGCCAATAGACACATCTCAAGATGTGTCTTTTGTCAACAGACACATCTCATTCCAACAGCCATGTCTAATGCTAACAGACACATCTCAAGATGTGTCTTTTGGCAACAGACACATCTCATTCATCTCATTCTAACAGATGTGTTTGATGTCAATAGACATGTCTCATAAGCAATAATACTGAAATCATAACGAACTCGAACAGAGCATGCACTCCGCACTCTCCCGACTTGTTCGATGTAACATTACGATTACATTGATCAACTAGTCAATACAATTACACTAAAATATCCAACAATCCTCCCCCATTTTATCGTAATCCATGATTAACTAAACAAAATCACAACAAACAACAAACTTATGCATAAATGAAATATCGTGACGATTGAATTTCACATTAGTATATTATACATTCCAAATATTCGAATACCAAGGTGTCACTATGGATTGAACCTTCGTTATTCATAGTGAATACATGAAGATAATATACACATAAATTTACATTCTCAAATGTTCTTACTCAACACTATATTTTACTAGCCTAGGTAGTTCTTTTATTCTCGCACCTGCATATGCAATTTTTCAAAAGAACTATTAAGAAGATAAACTTCAACCTCCTCAACTTGTAGGTCTGAACACATACCTTGGGATGATAATACTAATGTTTTCCAATCTCTAGATGTTAAGCTTTCCACATTGAATTCAGCACCTAATGTCATATTAGATGGGAATTGGGTATCTCAACATGAGAGGTTTTTTATGGACTTTAATCTCATCCCCACAACGGACTTGTGCACAAGATCTCTGCACAACCCTTTGGTTAGATGATCGGCTAAATTATGTTGAGTTCTTATAAACTCCACTGATATAACACCATGCGTGATAAGCTCACGAATTATGCTGTGTCTAACACCTAAGTGTCTAGACTTGCCTTTGAACACTTGTCTATAAGCATTAGCCAAGGCAGATTCACTATCACATCTGATAGATATGGGTGAATTCGGTTTAGGCCACAATGGAATCTCATAAATCAAATTTCTTAGCCATTCAGCTTCTTTACCAGCCGCTGATAATGCCACAAATGCAGATTCCATCATTGAATCAGTAATGCAACTCTGTTTCTTTGATGCCCAAGAGATAGCACCTCCCCCAAGAAGGAATACCCATCCACTTATGGAAGAATGATCTTCCTTATTGGAAATCCAACTTGCATCTGAATGACCTTCAATCACCGAAGGAAATCCAGTATATGACAAACCATAATCCATGGTTCCTTTCAAGTACTTGAACACTCGGCTTAAGGCTTGCCAATGATGTGAACTTGGTTTGCTAGTGTACCTACTAAGCTTTCCAACAGCATAGGCAATATCTAGCCTAGTGCTTATCATGGCATACATAAGACTACCAATAGCCCTTGAGTATTCAAGTTGAGATACTGCAATACCTGTATTAGGTAGGAGTTTAATACTAGGATCAAGAGGAGTGCTAACAGAAGAACAATCCTTAAAGTTAAATCTTTTCAGAATCTTCTCAATATAATGAGATTGAGAAATTGAAATACCATTGTTCTCACGCTTGATCCTTATACCAAGAATCACGTCAGCCTTCCCCATGTCTTTCATATCAAAATTAGATGACAAGAACTTCTTGGTTTTATCCACTTGATTTGCGTCAGTACCAAAAATCAACATGTCATCCACATATAAACAAATTATAACTCCTTTACCAGAAGCATCAAATTTGCTATATACACACTTGTCTGCTTGGTTGAGAAAATAACCGTTAGACAAGACCACAGTATCAAATTTATCATGCCAATCCTTCGGTGCTTGTTTCAGACCATAAATTGATTTCTTCAATTTACACACCTTGTTCTCACAACCAGGCATAACAAACCCTTCGGGTTGTTTCATATAAATCTCTTCATCTAATTCACCATTCAAGAATGCAGTTTTCACATCCATTTGGTTAATGACAAGGTTGTGTATAGCAGCAATTGCTATTAACAACCTAATAGTGGAGGTTCTAGCAACAGGAGCATAAGTATCAAAATAATCAATCCCTTCTTTTTGTCTAAAACCTTGGATTACCAATCTGGCTTTAAACTTATCTATTGTACCATCCACCTTCATTTTCCTTTTGAAGATCCATCTGTTTCCCAATGCTTTACAGCCAGGGGGCAGATCACTCAATTCCCAAGTATTATTATTCATGATAGAATCCATTTCATCTTGGATAGCTTCTTTCCAGAATGCAACATCCCTAGATTTCATAGCTTCGCTAAAAGTATTTGGATCCTCCTCAATAACAAAACAATATTGGTATTGATATTCAATTTCATCTCTAGAGTCTTCTACTAGATAAAGATGAAAGTCATCTCCAAAAAACTTTGCTTTTCTAGCTCTAGTGCTTCTCCTTGGTTCAGACGGTCCATACACATCTTCAGTAGAAACTGAGTTCCTACTAGAAGAATTCTGAAGCATGTCCCTTGGTCTAGGTATAGATGTAAATCTGTTTTCATCAAATATAGCATCTCTTGACTCGATAATCGAGTTCACAGATACATAGTCATTAGATTCTAACACATAGAATCTATATGCTATGGAATGCTCAACATAACCAACAAATATGCAATCTATACCTCGTTCACCCAAGTTTCTTCTTTTGGGTTCAGTGAGTCTTACAACTACTCTACATCCCCAAACTCTCAGAAAACTCAATTTTGGTGACTCTTTATACCAAAGTTCATAAGGGGTAATCTTATTCCTCTTACTAGGAATTTGATTCAATAAATGACAGGCTGTCAACATAGCCTCACCCCAAAATCCCTCACTCAAACCCGAGTAGGATAACAAGGAATTAACCATTTCTTTCAAAGTCCTATTTTTTCTCTCTGCCACACCATTTTGCTGTGGTGTATAAAGAGTCGTGGTTTGATGTATTATACCAGTAGATTGAAAATAAACCGGATAATAATACTCACCTCCTCTATCAGTACGTAGATTTTTAATCATGGTACTCTGATGTAGCTACTTCTTCTTTATAAATTTTAAAGAAGTCAAGAGCTTCATCCTTAGCATGCAATAAATATACATAGCAATATCTAGTAGCATCATCAATAAAAGTAACTACATACTTTTTATTTCCTAATGATGGTGTAGAATGAAAATCACATAAATCACTATGTATTAGTTCTAAAACATTTTAAACTCTTTAAAGGGCATTCTAGTTATCTTTGTTAACATGCATGTTTTGCATTTTTCATTGTCTAAATCAATAGCAGGAATGAGACTCATTTTTGACATATCCTTTATTCTTTTGTAATGTACATGTCCAAGTCTAGCATGCCATAATTCTGGTTTATTCAAATTATTGTTAGTACTAGTAGAAGCCATGCAAGCAGATTCAACAATAAATGGAGTATTTACATTCAACATAAACATACCATTACACAAATAGCCAAAGCCAACAAAAGAGCCATGTTTTGACAATATATATTTGTCACTTTCATAAACTTGTTTATATCCACAATTGTTCAATACAACACCAGACAAGAGATTCTTCCGAATCCCAGGAACATATAACACTTTATTTAACAATATACATTTGCCAGAAGTAAAAACTATCTTGACATTTCTTAGTCCTTTGATCGGTTCAGTTGCAACATTTCCCATCTTTAAGATAGATCCATCTTCGATTGGTTGAAAGTCTATGAACCAACGAAGATCTTTGCATACATGACTCGTTGCTCCTGAATCAATCCACCAAGCAACATTGTCATTCTGCACATAAAATTCCTCAGATATTAGTGATACATAATTCTGACCAGAATTATAATTTTGTATTAAAATCTGACCTTGTTGCTTTTCTACATCCTTGGATCCACTTGGACCAGCATTTTGCTTTTCTTGCTTGCCTTTACCAACCCGACAATCCTTCTTGAAATGTCCAGGTTTGCCACACTTCGAACATGCCATTTAGGCCATTTGTTGGAAGAATTGTTGTTGTTTCCTTTAAACTTTCGTTTATCACCCTTGCCATTCTTAGAGTTCTTGGAAGATCCACCATCTTCAACCATATTCACAGAAGAGTTACCGACTTGGTTCTTTCCCTTAGGATTATTCTCAATTTCTTTAGTCCTCAAAGCTTCTTCAATTCTGAAGTGACTTCCAAGTTGAACCAGAGTCATATCATATTTATTATGTTTCAAGGAGTGTTTAAAATCCTTCCATGATGGTGGTAGTTTGTCTATAACACCAGAAACTGAGATAGATTCATCCATCTTCAGATTGTGTTGGGCAAACTGTCCCCGAATCCTTAACAATTCATTGTATTGTTCCATCACCGGTCTAGAATCGACCATTTTATAATTAATAAAATTACTGACCAGAAACTTCTTCCTAGAAGCGTCTTCTGCCATGTACTTGGATTCAAGAGAAACCCACAATTCTTTTGCTGGCTCAACATTTTGGTATATATCAAAAAGGGAATCAGACATACCGTTTAAGATGTGACCGCGGAAGATGTAGTCATCGTTTTCCTATTTGCAACGCTTCCTTGTTTGTTCAGCGGTTTCATCCTCAATCACTTCTGGAATGGGGGTACTCAAAACATATACAACCTTTAGCGTCGTCAATAGAAAATGCATCTTCTTCTGCCATCTTCTAAAATCCTGACCCTCAAACTTGTCCAATTTTGCAAACTTGCTTGTCATATCTTTTGCAGATTCTGCGTTCGCCATCTTCAGAAAATAGTTAACTTCAATCTTTGTTGGGGGAATAGGGTGATGACTTGGATTTTTCTGAAGTCGTGTGAACACTTTCAGATTGAAGTTATTTGTGGTTCACCCAAATAATTCAATCGGATAAAATCAGAAATTCTGCAAGAAGAGAGAATGTGTTTTGTTGTGAATTTCAAAATGAACCCATACTAAAAATGATCAATGCAACACCTATATATAGATGTCAACAGATGTGGCTTTTGCCAATAGACACATCTCAAGATGTGTCTTTTGCCAACAGACACATTTCATTCCAACAGTCATGTCTAATGCTAACAGACACATCTCAAGATGTGTCTTTTGCCAACAGACACATCTCATTCTAACAGATGTGTTTGATGTCAATAGACATGTCTCATAAGCAATAATACTGAAATCATAATGAACTCGAACAGAGCATGCACTCCGCACTCTCCCGACTTGTTCGATGTAACATTCCGATTACATTGATCAACTAGTCATTCCAATTACACTAAAATATCCAATAGTTCTTACCCGCAAGAGTTAGGTATTCGGCCTGTTTGGCTCAGCTTAACTTATGGACTTATGGACTTATTTTCGGGTAAAAATTTTATATTTTGATAATTTTTTTTATACAAGTATTTAATGTATGTTTGAGATTCAATAAGTTACAAAAATAAGTTGGAAAGTTAGGAATCTTAACTTTCAACTTAAAATATTGACTTATTCTGAAAATAAGTTCTCCCAAACACCCCCATTATTCAGCAAACTTCATGTCCATATACCGCTCAGCAAAATGGTGTGGCTGGGAGGAAACACCAACACTACCTAAATATAACAAGATCTCTTAAAACTCAGTCTTCTGTTCCCTCATCCTTTTGGGGGGATTGCATCCTCACAGCAACACATTTGATTAATATTACTCCTGCTAAACAATTAAATTTTCGAACTCCATTTGAAATTTTATTCCATCGTTCACCTGATTACACTAAAATTAAAACTTTTGGTTGTCTTTGCTATATGACTCAAGTGACTGTTCCTAAAGACAAATTGGCACCTAAAGGGTTGGCTTGTGTATTTCTAGGATACCCTTATGGTAAGAAGGGATATAGGGTAATGCATATGGAGAATAAAAAATGTTACACATCTAGAGATGTTTATTTTGTGGAAGATGTGTTTCCTTTCTCTAATAACTCTTCACTCAAATCTGCTCCTACTCCTCCTTTTCCAGTTCATGAGTTGTGTTCATCTGATGATACTCCATTGTCTGTTATTGCTCCCTCTATAATTTAACCACCTATCCTACAAGACATACCTATTCCTGTTCAGCCTGCATCTACTATTTCAAACAGGCCTCAGAGATCAAAGACATTTCCTACAAAATTAAATGACTATACTGGACTTCCTTCTCAGCTAGCTCATTCTGTTGACATCACTGCTCCTGAAAAAGGTACACATCTATATTCTCTACACAACTACATCTCTTGTCACCTGTTCAAACCATCTTATTCCTCTTTTATGTCTACCACTGATAAACTATTCACATCATACACTTACTCTCAAGCTAGTAAAATTCCTGAGTGGGTTCAAGCCATGAAAGTAGAGATTGCTGCATTAGAATTCAACAATACTTGGGAGTTAGTTCCTACTCCAGCTGATCAACATATTGTTGATTGTAAATGGCTGTATAAAATTAAATATAAGCCTAATGGAGAGGTTGAACGATATAAGGCACGTTTAGTGGCCAAAGGATTTACACAAACATTCGGTTTGGATTACTTTGAAACCTTTGCTCCAGTGGCCAAAATGACCACTGTCAGAGTACTGGTGTCTATTGCAGCTACTAAAAATTGGAATCTTCATCACATGGATGTCACCAATGCATTTTTGCATGGTGACCTTCATGAGACTGTTTATATGGCTCTTCCACCTGGTTTGCAGAGCTTAACTACCTGTCCTTTTCCTGCCTCTTTCACTTCTCTTGTCTGCAAATTAAAGAAGTCCATCTATGGACTTCGTCAAGCTCCTCGATGTTGGTATTCTAAGTTGACAACTTCATTGGCTGATTTTGGCTTGACTCAATGCCCTTGTGATCATAGTAAGTACACTTTGTCAAGAGAAGGACAGTTTGTGGTTGTTCTCATTTATGTGGACGACTTGTTAATATCCTCTTTGACTCTGATTAATCAAGTCAAGCAATTTTTGCATTCTAAATTCAAGATTAAAGACTTGGGCTTTATGAAGTATTTTCTTGGGTTGGAGATAGCCAAATCAGATAAGGGTGTTTATATTCATCAAAGAAAGTAAATATACATACAGATACTTAAATACATACATACAAAGTAAGCTTTTCTGATAGCTCCGCCTTGAAGTTGAGCTAACATTATATACTATATCTTGACGTGATATGCTGTTTCCGCAGAGTTTAAGAAAATTGCATTAGAACCTTGTACAAAGGTAGAGAAACTGAAGACAAGAAAATGGATAGATGTATATCAAACCGATGTTGGTTTGGGATGGATATTTGTTATTTAACCTGCATACCATGGCTCAGTGACTTCGGTCAAGTTATTTATGTATTTGTCATTCAGGTCGGAAAAATACAATACTCGACGAACTTCAAGTAATTATGAAAGATATATCACGTACGTGTCACTTTGTTTCTACTAGCTTTGCTAGTACTATCTGTAGTTTCGTACAAAGTCAAAATTTTCTACTGAATTTAGCCCATCTTATTTAAGTAGCTACATAATTTGCTATAATTGGAATTGGGTACTCCACTGTTAATACAACAAATAAGTGGTATTGTTCGTAAAAAATATATGTATAACAGGTTAATAATTATCTTCTGTAAATCCCTATGAAACTCCCAAAAAGAGTCCCAACAAATGTTCCCCAAACATTTTCTTGAACCTCAGTTTGCTAATTGCTTGCATAAAGGTAGAAAGAATTGCGTTATAAAAAAAATACATATGTAATCCTAGTAGAGTAACAATCCTGATTTATTCTTTTCTTGATCGTCCTAAAGTGACTTATGAGAACGAAGACAGAGTGCGATCATGGAGTGGTGCCCCTTTCGAACACTTAGTCTCAAAAGGCTAGATTAGTATCGAGGAGATGGCCTTAATTGCTCGGCTATACTCGATCCATACCTCCGTTAGTAGTTCTTGGAAGAACTTCCTGGATTCTCAAGAAGAGATGAGAAGCTGTAGTGGGGCATCTAACTAAAATAGTCCAGCACGCGTTAAAGGAAAAGAAAGACGAGCGACCTAGAAAGGAAAGACAAGCCAAAGCTCAAAGGATGAACTCGATGGAAAATGGCTAGTATTTCTTCATAGTTGTAAGAATGTTTTCTTTGTAATCTTATCCATCTATCAATCAATTTCATACCTGTACTTTTCAAGTCTTATCTTTATGTATGTTAGGCTTGTTATCAGACATGAAATTGTGACTAAGGGTCTTACTCACAATTTGGGGGAGATTGTTAGTCATAGAGGCATGCCTGTATACACCGAATAACAAGCCTAATTGTTTGTAATGTTTTGCATTACTTACATGACCCCTTAACTGGGGAACCCTCTAGTTATAGAGTTTCTACTTGTATTTAGTACTTGTAATAGGCACCAAATTTCTAGCTATGTATTTGTATAAATTAAGTCATGAAATAATGCTTGAAAGAAGATCCAGAGATCATGCCTCAAGCTTGGACAACAAGGCTGAAAAAATAAACACAGTTGGAATTTGAAGATTGAAAATCTGTCTAAGTGCTAATTCGAGAAGTAAGTTTGTCTATTCGAGAAGTCAAGGTTTCGAGAACTCAAGGATTCGATATGTCAAAGACAGTGTTCGATATCTCAAGGAACCAAGAAGTGAAAGCCTCATTCGATTACTCAGGGATTCGATATGTCTGATACTCTATTCGAGAACTCAAGAAGTTAACAAGTCAAAGCATTATTTGAGTTCTCTAATAGTCAACAAGTCAAATTTACATTCGATATCTCAAGAACTCATGAAGCTATTCGACATCTCAAGAATTCCATAAGTAGAAGGCTCTATTCGATAAGTCAAGAATTCTTGAACAAAAGACTCATTCGAGAAGTGATTCGATATGTCAAAAAAAGCTTGTTCAAGAACTCCGAGTTATCGAACTACTCAATCCTAGTTCTCGAATCAAGTACTTAGTCATTTCTCGAATGGTTTCTTGAAGACAAAATACATATGATGAAACTTTAGAGCATCTCCAATGGTTTTCTGTAAAATGATTGATTAAATATTGATTATGTAAAATTTTGTTGAACTTGTAACGTGTTTTACTCCAATGTAGAGCTGTAAACGAACCGAGCCGAGCTTTGATCGAACCGATCCGAGCTTAAATTTGTTTTCTGACGAACCGAGCCGAGCTTTCTTATCGAACAAAAGTGTTTGAGCTCGAGCTCGTTAATGAACCGAGCCGAGCTCGAGCTTTTATCGAACAAAAATGAGCTGAGCCGAGCTCGAGCTCTTATCGAACAACTCGTTAACAAATTATTTTTTTTAAAATTGTCAAAAAAAATAAAAGAAATTAACTAAGAAAAAGACTTAAATCCGCTAATAGCCCAAGTAAATATCATTCTATCATTTTTTAACCCATCCCAAACTATATAAACTATATATTATATATAAAATAATATAATATATATAAATAATATATAAAAATATAAAATATATACAATTTTTTCGAGCTCTAACGAGCCGAACCGAGCCGAACAAAATCGAGCCGAGCACGAGCCGCACATGCTAAAACCTCGGCTCGACTTCGTTAGCTTAATGAACACTTTTTTGTGTTCGAGCTCGAGTTCTTAACGAACCGAGCCGAATCGAGCCCTTAATGAGCCGAGCTCGAGCTTGTTCACGAACTGCTAGTTTCGTTAACAACTGTACTCCAATGGGGTCGATTATATTGGTTGGCTATATTTTATAAATAGTATATTATTATTATTTCAAGTTGTTAAAAATAGAATGTATTATTTCAATATGGTAATTGATGATGTCGAATTTTACTACAGGTTGCTAAAAGTTCAACAAATATAGCCAACCTATTGCGGTTGTCTAAATTTTTATCTAAGGATTTTGTCCTATTGAAGTGAACAAAATTTTATAAATTCTCTATAATTTTTATTTAAGATAATTTATTGTAATTTTTACCTAAAGTGGAGATGCTCTTAGAAATCAAATAAAAAGAAAGAAAATCGTAAATCGACAATTACGGTATTATTTACCGGTAACAAAGGAAATAAAATAAGCAAACAAAACAAAGCTTGAATCTTGGTATTGCGTCAAGAGAAGC
Organism: Saposhnikovia divaricata; assembly: GCA_036435485.1. NCBI lineage: Eukaryota > Viridiplantae > Streptophyta > Magnoliopsida > Apiales > Apiaceae > Saposhnikovia > Saposhnikovia divaricata. The sequence goes on from CM071598.1 coordinate 82,734,195, forward strand.
TTATGCTTGAAGTATCCGTCAAATCAAATCCAAATATATTTACTAGTATTCATTAACCATAATGCTAAACATTTCCGTTTTTAGAAACTATAGTAAAATTTCTATAAATTAATATAGTTGGAATCGGAGAATTCTATTAATTTAGAGAGGTATTAATTAATCGATAAATTCATAATTATTAATTTATAAAAAAATTTTGACATCAAAGAAAATTAATTTCAAATTATATATATTTAAATAGAATGAATTGTATAATTTATGTTTTATACTTAATTCAATATACATTGTTCTACAAATTTAATGAGTATTTGTGAGATTCAAAGTAAAGATTCATGTATATTTAGATGATATCAAAGATAAAACAATATTTTTGGAACCTTTTGCACGTAAAGAAGCACTCAAAACATCAAAAACAATGATTAACAACTTTTTAATGTTTTACGAAAACATCACATTCGAACTTTTGGTTGCAACAAAGAAGGTTAAGGATGAGTTTCATATAGATTCAAATTTTAAGAACCCTAGAATCATATTTTACAAAAGGGTAATAGATATATTTTTATGATTATGAAGGAATTATTAATTTATAATATTATTGTTCTTCAAAAAAAAAATTATAATATTATTGGGACCGTATATTTATATAGGGTTTTTCAAAAGGGTTTGTCTAGTGTGTGCCCAAGGGCACATTCTAAGAATTCGTGTTTGATGAGTTGAAAATTTTTGATTGGTGGAGATTTTTGTGCATGCAGGGGTCCATCATTATTAATGAAATTTCTACCGATCAAAATTTGACAACTAAGCGAACACGGATTATTAATATGTGCCTTTGGGCACACACTAGAAAAACCGTTTACATAATTTTTTTTTATCTTATTATCTTATCGAAATTGATCGTTTTTTGCACTGGCCCAAATTGGAACGGGAGAAAATTATTAACTTAGAAAAATTATTAATTTATTGAATATTAATTTAACGAGGTTTTACTATATCAGTATTTTGAGACAACTCTTTTAATTTGACATTACATGTTTTTGCATTATTACGTAGTATGCTTGTTCCTCACAAAATGCGTGTTTGTTTTTACAACTAACTTATCACCGGAACATAATTTTTTTTTTTAAAAAAAGCACTTATATTTTTCCAAAAAAATATATTTAGGCTCCGTTAATTTATCCAAAAAAACTTAATTTTGGAAATATTTTTTAAAGTTGAAGCAAACGCGAAAACATCCGGAAAACATTTTTGTGAAAAATATTTTCTAAAAAACAAACAGTGTTGTTATAAGAGTTTACACGAGCACGTGACATGAACACTGAATCACGTGAGTCTCCTGCTGTCTCTGAAAATTCCAATTAGGCAAACACACTGATTCCTTGTATAATCAACCCAACAAAGAATCAATTCATCTTCACCTTGAAATCAAATCTCGACCTATACATACACACTCCCCGTATCTATCTGTCTATCTCTTCCCCTCAGCAATGTGAGCAATGCACGCATACAATCGCTTACCGGGAAGTGGACACAACTCGCCGCCGTCGTCACCGTCGGTCCGGTCACCTCGTCTCCGTCACAGTCGTTCAAAACCTAATCGGTTCAGTCAACCACCTGTGACTTTAGGTCAACGTCTGTCTTATTTAATTTTATCTCTTTTACTTAAACGACAAGGTCTGTTTTTATTCGCTCCTTTACTCTATATTTCCGCTATGTTGTTTTTCATGGGAACGGTGTCGTTTGATGTTGTTCCGGTTATTAAACATCGATCGCCGGTTGGCTCGGTTTATCGGAGTCCGCAGCTTTATGCTAGGCTTAAAGCTGAGATTCATGCTGATAATTCGTCTATGGATGCGGTTCGTCTTTCCAGCTTTCCATTCCGTCCCAGTTTTACGCTGTGTTTTTGTGCTTTCATTTTGCTTTTTATCAACTGTTTAGTTCTAAGTTTATGAATACCAAAAGTAGATTTTTTTTTATCATTTAGTTGCCGTAATTAGATGCGTGATTTTACTGTTTAATTTTGTTTTGTATGACTTGTTTAGTTGCAATTTTATGGATCAAAGTACGATGAGTAAATGAAATGGAATTGGAACCTCATATATATTTGCAGTTAGTTTTTGGTTTGATTTGACTTTTACCTGCAAGTTTTTAGACTTTTTGCTGCGGATTTTTAGACTCTTACTGTTTAAATGTGGTTTTCATGAATTGTTTGGTCGTAATTTTACGAATTAAAGTTGTACGTGTGGATGAAATAGATGAATTTCGTACTTTTCTAAAAAATATGATTGGTTGTAAATGTTAATATGATTATGTTTGTAATTTCAAAGTTACAGTTTACTATGTGTGTTTCTACGTTGCGAGTTTTTTTAGCTTCTTTGATTGAATGATAGGACTCGATTATTTTAATGATATGATGTAGCAGACTGCAGACATGTTAGTTAGGCTAGCTTACGGACTGATATTTATACTGAGAATTCACTGAAACGGGACTGTATTTCTTGCACATTACTGAAAACTTTAGTGATGATGATCTATTATAGTTTTCAGTTTGTGTATAGAATTGTTGATTAATGATTTGTCAATTTCTGTGTGATGATTAAAATGTAATATGTTAGGGTTCATAGAAGCTGTGCTTTTGTTTGTTATGTCTTGTTTTACATTACTATTGACACAGGACACTAAAAATATATAGATATCAACGATATGGAAGCATCCTAAAGGTGGTGAGTGGAGGCCATGTACAAAGAAGTCTTCTGGAGGTATGAGCATTCAAATTGTTGACTTAGACAAGTTCAACGTGTTGTCTTCTTATTAATTTTATGAACTAAAAAAATGTTATTATTCCTTTTTGTTCTTGCACAATGTGCTTAGATACACAATTTTTTTTAGTTTCGAACAGGATCATATTCCACAAATAGGCGTACATATCTTTTTTTGCTAAGGAGCATGAAACTTATTGAATAATTAAATAAATAGAGAGCATACGTATTTAAAAACTTCGAATACACAATGTCATCTTTTAGATGGGAAACTAGGACATCTCTTGATAACTTAGTAGTTTTATCAGTTTTTAAACTGATTTTTTAGTACGAAGTTGTCATAATATGTAATATTTTATGGTTCTCTGAACTCGGAAAAGAGAATATTAGTTTCTTATGTCAAATATTCTTGCTATTATCGTATATTTTTGTCAAGCGTCTTAGGTATGCCACAATTGGAAACTATGTATAACTTATACTGTAGATCATTTAAACCCTTTCTCACAAGATTTTCAAGTCCAGACCCGGCCTCATATACTTACAACTTTCACCTACTAGTATCTTGATTGTTTTGCTCAGAGTCTCTTCTAAACTGAGCCGTGGTACATGCTATTTTGGAGGTTATGTAGTTAATTGAACGTATATGAACGAAGATGAATCAATTTGTATGAGCTAGATGATAGCTGGATGATCCAAATACTGTTTTGCTGTCATTGAATGCTACAAGAGATTTATTAGCACAAAAGAAAAATGCAACAAGCGATCTGTTTTATGATTCAGCTGAAGCCAGCAGAATGTTCTCTCATATTCACAAGTTGCTTTAAAATATATAACCAAAAATGAATTGTACAGCATTCGCTCCAGTTAATCAACTGACTTTATCAGGATCTTTGTATTTTCGTATGACTACGCACATGTAATAGTATGTTGTCTGTTAATGTAGGATTACCTGAGTCCAATGGATACATATATGTTGAGGCAAATGGTGGCTTGAATCAGCAGAGGACATCGGTAAAATTTGTGCCGGCTTGCTGTATATTCTACTGCATGTTTCGACTTTCATTTTAAGTGCTATAGTCTTGTAACTTCTGCCTGCATGTTATATAGGTCTGCAACGCAGTTGCTGTGGCAGGGTATCTTAATGCAACACTTCTGATTCCGAATTTTCATTTTCATAGCATTTGGAGAGACCCTAGGTTTGTAAAAATCCTGATTATTCTTCCTGCTTTACTTCTAAATGTAGTTCTAGGTTTCAATAGTTTAAGTATGCAAAACATTTTTGGTGTGTAACATCTACCTACAAACCACTTCCAATATATCTGTCCGCTTTGACATTGATCCGTATGACAATCTGTAGCTTATATGGAGTTTGAGAGTGTTATGTTTAAGACTCTGTTATAACTTATTTTGATAAGTTTGGTATGATCATTGGAAATTTGTTATTTTGCTAAAAATATCAATATTAATAGTAAACCTGGCAATTCGTTCTTTTCGTGTTTCGTGTACATGAATGCTAAGCCCAAACACAATCCATTAAGAATTCGTGTAATTTCTTGTTCGTGTACTTTTCATGTTGTGTTTTTGTGTAATTCTTAATAAAAATAAATAAATTAAAATATTTAAATAATAACTTTTTCGGGTAAATTTTTACTAGTTGAGTCTTAATTCAATAAGCCATAATGAGTCAAGTGTGGTCAAATCTTGTCAGGCCTAAATTTAAAACTATTTTTTATTTTTTCTTGTAAAAATTATATATACAATATTTATTTAATATAGGTATTTATATAATTTTAAAAAATATTTATTTATTTATTTTTATCGTGTATTTTCGTTTCGTGTCGTGTATCGAAGGGTAAACCCAAAACCCACACTAAATTTATCCATGTAATTTCGTGTTCGTGTACCGAAAAGGTAAACACAAATACGAAATTACTGTGTCGTGTTATCATGTACGAAATTGCCGGCTCTAATTAATAGGTATGCCCATATCTATTTCAATAGGTATTGATCCATATGAAAACTTGTCCAATGAAATTCTATTATTCTCACATAAATTTAAATGTGAAACGAAAACCAGATTACCATAACACTTCAGACTTCCTTGAGTTTTGTGATAATCTTGACATAGGCTCGTTGATGGCCTTTTCCAATGTTCAAAAGGTTATCTTTTACAGTTATGGATCTGGTGTCTCCTTTTTGCAATGATCCAAATCCTACTCAAATGTTGTGGGAACTTTGATTTATAAAGAATTATGATATACTGTTGATATATAAGATTTACTTGTCTGATGCAAGACAATTGGACAAAGAGAGACTGTCAATTTTGACACATTTTAAGTACTACCGGTGTCCAGTTGACATTTGACACAGTATTGGTGCTCGACGATCATATCCATGTAAACTATTTGTCAAAGCTAAGAGCATCCACATCAGACTTAAAGCAAAAAAGAAGCTTCTCTATTACATAGATAAAGATATCAAACTTCCTGTAGTATCTTCACTTGCATGGGATTTTGAGAATAGAGGTCCAAATTTGGCACTGTTGTTTAAAGTGATGGGTCTCGAGATTATACTGATGTTTTATATGAAATCGCACCACGTATAGAACATTTCTAGTTATTTAATAGTCTTAAAAGGTACCGTATTAATTGCAAATGTAATGTTATAAAAGTGTTGATCTGATTCTTGCGTCGGTTATCATACTTTGTCATCATGAAGTAAATTAGTAGGAGAAGTAGTTGGCTCTCCTTTTATAATTTTTGTCTGTTAGGAAGTAGAATTCTGTTTTTGTTTTGAGAGTGGCTTTTATCTAAAATGTTGTATACTACGTATTGATTCCATATCTGTTTCATGTGCAGCAAATTCAAAGAAATCTATGATGAGAGTTTTTTTATTAGTATGTTGGAAAATGATGTAAGGGTGGTTAACACGATTCCTGGGTACCTAATGGAGCGATTTGACCGTAACATGACTAATGTACTCAATTTTAAAGTAAAAGCTTGGGCACCTATTCAATACTACAAGGATGTAGTTCTTCCTAGGCTACTTGAAGAAAAGTAAGTTGGTCTATTTGTTCATGTGTTATATCTATATATCTCTCTTCCTCTCCAACCCTCTACATTAACAATGTAGAGCTGTGCCTTTCGATGTATAGTTTATTATTATATCCGTTTGTAAGATGTATGGACTCCTGTCCCCTATAGTTTGTATTTCTTCTTTTCATGTAATTAAACTTTATGTAAGGACTGCTTATACTAATAACTAGGATATGATCATTTAAGTGTAGAGATTGTATTTTATATTGAGTAAGAAAATCGCTCGATCCTTTTGCTTTTACATGATTTATGTGTACTTGGATGGCACCTGACTTCATTATTATGTGAATATTATACCGTGGAAAGACATGTTCTTACTGGAGTCATATTCTAAGGAGATGTTCGCTTCAAGCTTATGGATCTGGTTAACTGGAATCAGAATTCCGTTCTTATGTACTGGTGTTTGGTTGAGAGATTTATATGATTGGAATGGGTAATTTATTCCCGTAACCCGAGAACTCATTTCAAGTATTTAAAGCATTTAGGAGAGCAAAGAGATGTTTTATCTTTATGGTAGTATGCAGTATGGTAGACGTCATTGTCTTCTTATCTTGATTTGTGGGCATTTGGTTTTATTTTTATTTTTTTTTTATGGTTGGTTAACTCTGTCCTACCTACCTACCTACTTTCTGCCAAAGCAATCCTGACGTTGGGTAGACTTTGGTATTCTTCACGCTCCCACAAATTGGAAATATAGATAATAAGTTGCGCTATTTAATCTTAAAATGAATTTTAGGCTAGACAAACAAGGCTTTCTACTTATAAATTCTTTTAGATACTAGTTTCAAAGCACAAAGAAACATTTTAGAACAGGATATAATGAAAAGGACCATTACAGGTTGATGCTTTAAAAGTGCACATTCCATTGCTGTTGTACTGCTCACTACAGAGTATGGACGATAAAACTTAATACCTTTGACTTTCTTCAATTCTCAATGTTTAGTGATTATTGGACCTTCCTCGTAAAATGCAGGGATTCATCTTTACTCTTTTTTTTTTTTTTCTTTTTTGCTTATTGGTTATGCACACAGTGATTTCATTTTGAAAGTGAAACTGCCTATTGTGTTTACCGAGGTGTAGTTATGTTAAGACTTATAATTTTTGAACACATATATTTATATGTATATTCTCCTGTAACTTTTTTTTTTTTACCTGCAGTACTTTTTCAGATTCTTTTTTTGTCACTGCTAGATAGATAAACTAATTTGAAGCAACTGTTTGTCAATTTTCACTTTAGGGTTATAAGGATTTCTCCATTCGCAAACCGTTTGTCATTTGATGCTCCTCCAGCTGTCCAACGGCTCAGATGCTTGGCCAATTATGAAGCTTTAAGGTTTTCCAGCCCCATATTAAGCCTTGGTGAATCTTTGGTTGCAAAAATGAAAGCACGAAGTTCAAGTAATAGTGGCAAGTATATTTCTGTCCATCTTCGTTTTGAGGAGGTTTGTTTCCACAAAGTGGGATGTCACTGTTTGTTCTCTCACCCAGCACTATCAAAGAGATATCCTGAAAATATGTTGCAAATAATAATTATCTATGTTGTGCAGGACATGGTTGCTTTCTCTTGTTGTGTATATGGTGGTGGGACAAAAGAAGATGAAGACATGAAGGCAGCTAGAGAAAGAGGTTGGAAGGGAAAATTTACGAAACCTGGTCGAGTTATTCATCCTGGAGCAAACAGATTAAATGGCAAGTGTCCACTAACACCTTTAGAGGTAAAAGCCACACAATAAATGAATTCCTTTATTTTTATGCAAAAGAATTTTTTTAAAAATATTTGAATGTCTTTGTTAATATTTGTCATAAGCTGTGGCAGTCCTGGAAACCTCTTGGCTCATTCATTCATCAAGCTCCTGAGTCAAGTATAGCACTCAGTTTTGCTTAGACAGTATTGGTCCCACAATTATACTTGTACTCTCCATGCATGCTGTAACCTATACTGTCCCTAAAATTGTACTTGTACTGCCTTGCATACTGAATACCTTACATGATACTTCAGCACCTTAATCAAATGTATCTTATTTGTTTCCTTGCTATTGGACTCTCATGATAGGACAAAGAACCCCAGGCCAGTATTATATTTTTTTTTGGGTAAGGTCAATTACAAGAAATTTGAATACTCACTCACATTTGTCTTCACCAAGGCTCAAAGATTAAGTTAGTGAGTTAGTTATCTGCCAAACAGCATGATGTTGAGATCTATTTGTCCTGTAAATCTGTAATATGTTTTTTAAATGGGCTGTGGGTTCCGCAGTATCAAGCTTTTCATACACCTTGGCTTCTCTGGAATCATTAAGTAGCTCATGTTTGAAGACAGTCTTCAGTTTTAATAGAATTTGATAAAACAATGCGGTAGCTTCCGCTTCTAAATGATTAGGCTTTTGGAACTTGTGAAATTTATTTCTGGAGGCAACTATGCAATCATTGCTGGTTAATGGATGGCGGTGCTTATTTATTCTGTTGTTACTGTGTCTGTCCTTTTGAAGTACCACCTCCCAAGTAAATTAACAGATACTAAGGACTTTAATTGACAAATATACATGACAAGTTTAAGATGACAAGTACATTCTTCACTCATATATCAGGTAGGTTTGATGCTTAGAGGAATGGGATTTGATAAGAGTACATCTATATACTTGGCATCTGGGAAGATATATGACTCGGATAGACATATGGCTCCACTATTAGAAATGTTTCCCCTTTTACAAACCAAAGAAATGCTGGCATCTGAAGAAGAACTAGCTCCATATCAGGTACAAAGAATTTGCCGATTTTATTCAAAAGCTGTTCATTTTTATTGTGCTGAACAGCTGACTATATATATACTTCCTTTAGAACTTTTCTTCCAGGATGGCTGCGATAGACTACACTGTTTGTCTTCATAGTGAAGTTTTTGTGACAACTCAAGGTGGAAACTTCCCACATTTCCTTCTGGGACATAGGAGATACTTGTATGGTGGACACTCAAAGACAATCAAACCCGACAAGCGAAAGTTAGCGTTACTATTAGACAATCCCAATATTGGGTAAGCATTCATCTTTTAGCTATTTTTTTACCTTTAGTTCGGTGTGCAATATATGCCAAAATGACCGGCACAAAAAATAAATGGCTTTTTAAATATGTTTGAAGAATAATTTGGCTGTTAATATACTAATGAAGAGTTCTTTTATGTTTTTTAGTGTTCGTAATTAAAGGGAGTCGTGGTGACACATTTGAAAACAATATTTTGCACATCTTTTGTTTTAAGACTTTCATTCAATATTGTTAAAGCTGTTAAACTCTCACGAAATAAAAACCGAGTGAGTAATGAAGATGGTATTACTTTGACAAACTTACTTGCACCTTTATTTTAGTTCTAAAATAATTTAAAATTAATCCATCATATGTTAAATAATCAAAATGTTCCGTCTCATACACACACACACACACAAAAGACCTTGTATAATTCAAATGGAAGTTGGGAGGTTGTGGGTACTAAGAGTAGTATGTAGTAGAGGTTTTTATTGTCATAAGTGTTATGTAATGCTGTATTTATCTCTTTTATCCAGATGGAAAAGCTTTAAGCGGCAAATGCTAAGTATGAGAGCTCATAGTGATTCGAAAGGAGTCGAAATGAAAAGACCATCGGACTCCATATACTCGTTCCCATGTCCGAATTGCATGTGTCGTGTGAATAAAACAGAAGATTCCAGATCGACATCCGTGACATGATGGTTCCGTTTTCATTATTTATTGATGTCAACCTTTTTTTAGGTCAAAATTCTTTCATTTTTTTTGCTCCTCCCATTGGTTCTAGGGCAAGGACACCTAGGTTTTTGGAAACCTCAACTATAAAGTGTAAAACAAAGCAAATATGGTCATTTTTTAGCAAAGAGTGCAACATTGCAGAAGAACCCACAAGCATTTGAAAGTGGGAAGAGTCAAGTGGGAAATATACCATAACGTCTCTCACATATGCGGCAGCTGCTGTATCTAACAAGTTGCCAGAGTACAGATTGCACACTTTTAACCCATGTTTTTGTACATTAGTTCATCTCATTGTATGTTATTAGCATTCCTTTTGGGTTATATGGTTTGTTTTTTTAATGTATGAGAGACTAGCAGTAGGGTAAATTATTATGCATTTATACCATTCAGCTGAAACGAACAAAGAAGCCTTTTTTCCTTTTTTTTTTTTTTTTTCCCCTTTTTTGTTTAATGGTTACCTATTTAGTTAACACTGAGCTTACCCTGCCAGAACTGTATTAAGGCATTCTTTGTTTACGCAATTTGTCAGTTCGATCCTAATTTAATTATTTTTGTTTGTTAGATGACAAATGATTACTTAGAAGTTGATTCATAAGTTGAGTAGCACTTCTTTGGTTAGTGGGCTATGTTCCATGATGTCGCGTTTTAATAATAATCAAATTATTAGCAAAATTCCAATGAGCAGTCGACAGCTTGATTTTTATGTCAAACTTTGATAGTTGCTCATGTCCAAATGAAATAGTGGAGTGTATTAAAGATTCTTGAAATTTTCTTACCATATAATGGAAAATGTCATTAATATTAAAAGATTTAAATTATTATTGTTGTTGTTGTTTATTATTATTATTATTATTATTATTATTATTATTATTATTATTATTATTATTATTATTATTATTATTATTATAAAAATAAATAGAGTTGCTAAAAAAAACATATAAACGCGTAGTATAAAGAAAATCCATGTGGCTGATTCCATATGAGGGAGAGCGAAGTTGATGCAACAAATTCTGGGAGCCTCATGTCCCGCATTCTCATTCACATCACACCCCTTGCTTTGACATTTAGAGCTTATTAAGATCTGATTTATAATTTCACTGTAGAATAAATTTGAATTACAGAGATGGGGTGCTCAATATCTGGGTTGAACTCCATGTATGATGCAGCAAATGCAGGTGGTGATGTTTGGATCAATGAGAATCGTTATAGGATCATAAGAAAGCTTGGTGAAGGTGGGTTTGCTTTTGTTTTTCTTGTTAAGGAGATCCTCACCAACACTTCTTCTGATCATGTTGGTGTTGCCAAGAAATCCAACAAATCTTCTTACGTTTCTGGTTTGTTCCTCCCTCCCTCCCCCCCCCCCTCCCCCCCCCCCCTCCTCTCTCTCTCTCTCTCTCTCTCTCTCTCTCTCTCTCTCTCTCTCTCTCTCTCTCTCCCCTCATGTTTTTATATATGTATTGTGTAGGCTTCTGTCTAAGTTAGTCTCTTCCTAGTTCGTAGCTGTGTATATGTATGTCGGCATATCTTCAAAATGTACTAATTATAGTTGGTGATTTCATGGATCTATTTAAAGTCAATAATGTTTTTATTTGAATGGGATCTTGTGTCTTTTTTGTGAATTTGTACCTATATACTTTGGAACTTAAGTTTATGTGAGAGTGAAAAAGATAGGTCTTTTAATTTATCATTTTGTAGAGTGCAAAATATGGTGTATTCATGTGAGTGCATATATGGGTCTTTTAAGGATGGGGGTATAGCTTAGTTGTTGGTGTGGCAGCAGCTAATCCCCTCACCAGTGACAAGATCATCGTTCTAATCCCGATTCCCCATCTCCTTATATTGAAAACTGTATAATGTATGAAAAAATGGACAGATGAGTCTTTGTGCTGTCTTGTGGACTTTCTAATAGGTGTTTCACTCATCCATTCAATTGCCTAATGTAAGATCAGATCTGGGTATACGAGATTATCTTTTTTCTGTACTATGAACGATTGGAAAAGCTTCACTTTGTGTCTTTCTGGATCTTTGTTCTTTTGTTGTATTATTGCTTTACATTACACTTGTGAAGTCATAAAAATGTGTACTACAACTGCTTTGTAATACTTTTAGTTCTCACATATTTCATTGCGTGTTGTAATATAAATTGAATATGTCCTAATGCACAGTCAACTATCTTAGTATATTATTGTCTAGATTACTTTTAATTGTATATATAATCCCTTATCTGTGAATTAAACTTGTAATGTTTTCATCAGATTTCGGTTTTGTAGAATAAACTGAATCAAATTTTAGGATATTGCAGTGTGTAGTATGTGTTTCGTTGTTCAGATTTGTAATTTTTTTTCCTGTTGATCTGTGATTCTTGTGTACTTATGAACTTGTCAGTTTTCGGTTGTTTAGGAAGTCAAAATTTAAAGATCCTAATATACAGTTGATTTGGTGTGCAGATGATGGAACATACGCGATGAAAAAAGTTCTCATTCAGAGTGATGAACAGTTGGCATTGGTGAAGGACGAAATTCATAACTCATCTCTTTTTAGCCACTACAATTTGCTTCCTCTGCTTGATCATGCCATCATCTCAGTAAAGGTATGGGTTGCACTCAGCCTGTATGAATAATGCAGAAATCAAATAATTTACCGATTAAAGCAGAATCATGTGATAGTGGCATATTTTCTTTAAGTTCTCATGTTACAGATTCACAATAGAATATTCTTGTGCTCAAACCTTGTATACAAATATTTAAGAAATAGTGATTATGTCTACTTTCATGATGAAGTGGTCTGAGCCATCTGCGCCTGCCTAAGGATAAAAAAGACGCTCATGATATGATCAGTTAATTAGTATCGAAGATCATTGATCTGACACATCCCAGTGTGATCTACTCCGTGATCTACCTGATCTAGTTAAGAATTAAGATCATGCTACACATTGACCCCATTAGAATTAACTTCATCTTGTTAGTGTTGCATAATTATGTCTTCATCTCTCCCTTATTCTATGTACTCATATCTCATTTTCCTATAAAAGCACATTTATGACTACTGCAAGTCATGTATAGATACTCCTTTTACAAAAAAAAAAATTGAATAGTCTTTTTAAAAGCAAAAAAGGTCATGTATATATACATGGAGAGTTATGATAATTAGAAAGATGTATTTCTTCCAGAGTCGACATTAGTGTTATGAAGTGTCTTGTATTCTGGATATCTGTACTTGATTTTATCAATTTCTGAAGTGATGTAAACTTTATACTCTGTTGAGAATTTTGTGTTTCTGTAGGCATACCCTTGCCTATATTTGTGTTCTTAACTTCTTATTTGTTTTGAAAATTAGAAAAACAACTTCAATATATATTTTTTTTTTTGCTGAGTAACATCAATATTATTTCCATTTTGTCAGCCTACTGCAGAACAAACTTGGAAGCATGAAGCGTACTTGTTGTTTCCAGTTCATTTAGATGGTACATTATTCGACAATGCTAAAGCGATGAAAGCTAAAAAAGAGTTCTTTTCTACCTCAGATGTTCTTCAAATATTTCGGCAGGTAAATAAATAATAGGTCCACCTAGAATTTATATGGCATATAGACTTGATAAATCTACTCTCTCTCTCTCTCTCTCTCTCTCTCTCTCTCTCTCTCTCTCTCTCTCTCTCTCTCTCTCTCTCTCTCTCTCTCTCTCTCTCTCTCTTTCCTTCTCCCCCTTTTTAATATTTAATTTTCTTAAATTTTATGGATTTATAAATGCTTGTCTGCGCCTTGTTTTTAGAGGAAACTCGAAACCATCATATTTCTTGTTCTATTGTTGTCATGGTGCAATGTGGTATCAATTTTAAAAGGAACTTCTGAATGTTTCTATTGCAGTGTCAATACATTGTGGGTCTAAATGCATTAATAAATCATAACGTGATTTGATGCATTATTAAAATAAACTGGTCGGCAGGTTTGTGCAGGACTCCAGCATATGCACAATCTTGACCCTCCATATGCACACAATGATGTCAAGCCTGGTAATGTCCTTTTAACACGTAAAAAGGGTCAGCCACCTCTTGCAGTCTTAATGGATTTTGGAAGTGCTCGTCCAGCAAGAAGGCAGATCCACTCTCGTTCGGAGGCACTGCAGTTACAGGTATTGATTTGTTTGTTTTCTTCCGCCTTTTGGATTCCTATGCATATTCAGTTTATTCTTTTTTGCATTTTATGTTGTCTAATATAGAGGATGAAGTATAATTCATGATCCTCTTTTGGATAAAGTAATTATTCATCCAAGGAAGTACGATATATAAAGTCGAATGTAGCTATCAGGTAGGTTATCTAGTTACATTATTCTTTTACAAGCTAGACTTGTCTAAAGTTTATCAGGTTTTCTATAAATTTGCTTAAAATATGGGCTATGCAGGATATTTTGAATCTCTCTCTCTCTCTCCCTCTCCCTCCCCCGCTCCCTCTCCCTCTCATGTTCACATATACTATATGTTGTAACTTGTCAGTTTGTGTAGAAGTTGGATAGCTATATACAAAGACCTAGTCAGTGGGTAGTAACATTGCCCTTGCTAAAGATCTATAAGGGGTGGACGGTGCATCATACTTATAAAAATTGATGTGCTGCATGTGAATGCTTCTGTGATTTGAAAGTTCATTCCAATTGGGTTTCTACATACAAGCTAGTCAAGTTTAGTTTAAAGTTTCGATGCACCAGGAATACTTACCTTTACGTTACAATATATTTGAATCTAAGAGGAAACCTGAGCTCGTTAGATGACCCTCGTAAGCATTAATTATGGTGCTGATTCCTATAATTCTTGTTTTTTTTATGTGCTTCTCATTGGTTTGGTTACATAGGAATGGGCGGCTGAGCACTGTTCAGCACCTTTCCGAGCTCCTGAGTTGTGGGACTGCCCAAGCCAAGCAGATTTTGATGGAAGGACTGATGTATGGTCATTAGGTTGCACATTATTTGCTATAATGTAAGGCATTTCTTTCTTCTCATGCTAATAAATTTGTCCACTGTTCTATGCAATATACATTCTCCCCTTATGCCATCTAAGATATATTTAGTTCATTTTACATCAATCTCATTTACTACTTGAGCCCATATCATCAAAGCCAATGTCTATCACTTGCTTTAAAGGGCATTGGTAGAATTTAAACCTCATAAGTTGATATTACTAGTAGTGAAGCTCATTAGTGATACCCATTGTAGGTATGGAGAATCTCCATTCGAGTATGCGCTTGGGGAATCTGGTGGAAGCCTGCAGTTGGCAATTGTAAACGCGCAGGTGAAGTGGCCTGCTGGGCCTAACCTGCCATATCCAGAAGCACTTCATCAATTTGTGACATGGATGCTCCAGCCCCAAGCTTCGATTCGACCTTGCATAGATGATATCATTGTTCATGTTGATAAACTGGTTACAAAATTTTCTCAGTGAAAAGGGTCAAGATCAAACGATTGGGTAACTTATATCACAATTCATATGCAATTATTTTGATTTATTTTTGAAATTTTGACAGGGCATGTAGCAATGTATTTATTATTTAAGATTCACATTTGTTTAGGCACTCTTGCTTCATTTCAACTTTAATGTACAATTGATTAAGTTTGTGAGAGTACCCCACCCCCCATCCCCCAATTTGGATGACTTGAAAGTTGAAATATATACATCTCCTCCTAGTTCAACAGGAGTCGGAGAGTGATTAGAGAATTTAATGCGTAGGGCGTGTTTAAATGCAGATTATTGCGGTGAATAAATATGCAAGGCTAACTGATACGTGAGAAAAGGCCCCCAATATTACAATTTCAACACAAATGGTCCCAAATATCACAACTCAAAAACTTGGTCCCAAATATCATTCCATAACACAGTATCGTGTAGCGTTTAATTTTTTCAATAAAAAACGCTACTTCGTGTAATGTTTTATATTTTTTTTTTTAAAAACGCTAATACGTTTTGAAGGGGAAGACGCTGGTTAATGTGGTGTTTTGGGGAGAACGGTAGATTAAGTTGTGTTTTGGGGATGGAGACACTGTTTTATGTGGTGTTTTCGGGGAAACGTTAGTTTAAGTTGTGTTTGGGAGGGGGGGAAGACACTGTTTTATGTGGTGCTTTGGGGGGAATGCTACACTGTTTTATGCTGAAAAAATTATTGAAACCGATTTGGAGGCCTTCAAATGTATTTAGTAAGAATTGTATTAGAATGTTTGTAGAATAATAGATACGGTTGTGAAGAATTGAGGTTTTGGACTTCTATTGTTTAATATAAATTTATTATATGTATTTATATAAATATAGTATATTTTAAATTATATATATATATATATATCGGGTTTTAAATGGATCACATCATACATGCATCATATCCATATTTATTGGATCGAATTTTTATCGGATTGGATTTTAGTCAAATCAAATTAATTTTAGAGAAATTCATATAAGGTCTTGGATCGGATTGAACCTCCGATCCATTGATAGGGCTACCTGTGCGATATACTCCTATCTTGTAGGAGTAGTTCTTTTTACTCGTTTGTACATGCATCTCAGCCATATAATGTATTTCTATTTGTCATCATTAGTAAGTAATGCGGGAAACATGTCAAACACCTCAAGAAGTATGTGTTGAAGCTTTTAATTCAACTCTCTGTTCCATTCTTTTCACAAATATACTTGGTAGGAATTTGTAAATAGCTGGTCTTGCTGCAATTTATATAATAAATCTATATATACAAAAACAGTGGAGTAACGTTTAATCAGTTCTCTTTCAGTTAATATTCTCGAGGCATCCCTATCTTTAAGACATCTAAGTAAACCTCATTTCCAATATATGTATTCATACACCAACACAATGTACTCTCTCTTTGTGAGTGTGGGGAGGCCTTCTTTATATATGCATGTGCGCATGACAAGAAATTTATTTGATGGTCCCAAAACCATCGACACCAAAGAACTTAAACATGCATCAGAGTAGAGTCAATACACTTGTAGCTACTATCTCCCTTGGTTCTTAAATCTGTGAGAAGGTGATGGATATGATTCAATGCTCTACTGTTAGCAATGTGAAGATTGTTTATCAACTTCCCCACCCATTGCTCTCAAGCAATGTGGTTATGTCTAGGATTCAAACACACCCTTTTCAAATCCATATGCCTGTGACCACCTCCCTAAATACATACCTTCAAGTGTTTGTTGGGTTTTTTCGGATCACATCCGCGCCTCTTTAACCATGATCATCTCTATAATATCATAACGTGTTAGCAGATAGACTTAATAAAGTAAGAAATTTTAGTAATATGTACGGTTATTAGAAATGGGTCTGGGTACTTAACAAACGATTGTTGTATTGGTTGGCAACAAACACTTGTCCAGGACCGGCCGCCATTAGAAAATTTAATAAATCTCACTGTTTGACGATAATGCTCTTATTTGTTATTTGATTCGAGTTATACTATGTGTACATGATTTAGGATGTGAATTCCCTGATATGATACAGCAAGAGGAATAATCAAGGGGCCAAACTAGTCCAGATTTAAGAAAAAAAAATAGTTAAGAAAGGGCATAGAATTAGAAGGGGCAGAGTATGCCCCAATCCCACCTGGTTAATATACGTTTCTAGCACTCTTTTGTTCCTAAAGAAAATGACCCTTCCATAAAAGAAAGGAAAGAAAAGAAAGAAGCCAAATATTAGGTCTTCCCTACCTGTTGACAACATCAAAAACAAAAATGGTGACATCTAACTTGTTTATTTACTAGTACTCTATTTATTGAATGCTTTACTTGCTTCAACTTGTCATGTTAAAATCTCTCTGGTCTCTTTCTTTCAGTCTAGGATTCTTGTGGACATTTCATAATCTACTTGTTAGATATATCTTACTTTAAAATTTTCAAGATAAAGCGCAAGCCTTTATATATTGAACTTTCTTGAAATCAGATATGTAACTTTCTTGAAAATTCCTGCTATAATTCACAAATGTTCACTGGACATTTAGATGAGTGTAAATTGTGTTAGGTGTAAAGCCATGATTAAAAGGATTCAATTATTAATCTGACTGTTTATAGAAATTTAATTACATGAAACTTGAAATGTCAAATTATACAAAAGTAGTGCAATCTACATATATTATCCACATACAAAGTCTCTAGCAAAATGATGATATAAAGTTACTTCATTGCCGCCCAAAGCACCTTGTATCACATTGTGGTTCAATTCAATGCCCTGAAACTCATTAAAAACGAACAAAAAATTGCAGAAGGTGGCATGGTTTCTTAGTTGTGAATAGCTGTAAACGTGGAGTAGGTTAGTGTACTCACCATATATTGGGACTAAGGAATATCAAATAAAATAATTCCATACGTTCCTAGACAAGAAAAAAACACTATTTGTGGGGGGGGGGGGTGTTTAAATTGGTAAATTATATACATTTTTCCTTTCAAATACAAATTAATTAAGCCTACCAACTATGTGCTGATGATGATATTATGACTGAGACCTGAGATTTGTCGTAAAGTGACAATAATTTGTAATATTGTGATTTGTTCATTGCGGTGACTGGTGATTTGATTCGTAAATTTCTTGTAGAGTTTGCAAGATAAAATGGTTTGCACCGGAGACTGAACAAGTTATAAACTGAATATATCATACTCACCAAGTATTCAACTCATTTTGGTACATGAGAACTATATATAAACAGACCTGCAGGACCATCATATTTGAGCCTGAAGTAACTTTCTTGATATATAGGAATATATCTTTGAAAGAATATAGATGAATCTTTCAAATAAAAACTCTTACATTGAATCAAAAATGGACAAGAAACAGGTGAAAAACAACTACTGTACCACTCAAGTCAATAACCTGATCTAGCTAACTCATCATCAAGTAATTTATTTTTATTCTTTTTTACAGTGGAGGGAAATGAAAAAAGCTGTTCTGATATTAAGTGTTCACTCATCCATCTCACTTTTACAAATACAGTGAAATAAATGGTTGTGAGTAGTGAGAAGCATAAATGAGTCCAAAAAACAGGTCTTCTTCAACAGTCTAAAATAAAAATCAGGTCCTTTTCTGATCTGTATATGTATATAGTTGAGCAGTGAGTATTTAAGAACAGAGGGTCACATATTCTTTATCATCTCATCACTTTCATCATATAGTCTATGACTTATAGACTGCAGGTTATCATATGTGTAAAATATTTATTACTACTTCATCTGTATTTGCATTCATGGCTTATTTAGCTTCCTCTGTTCCTTCTTATAAATGAGACAGGCAGAGTAATTAATTTGATAGATATCTCCATCTTCATCCATCTCAGTCTATTCAAATAAATTCAACAAACTAAACTTTTAGGTGTTTTGCATCTTTATTTCCTCTGTTTACTAATTTTCGGAGGTTAGTCGCGACTTCAGCGTAGATTACACCCCTGTTAATATACATTGCCTGTATATATATATGCCTTTTGTTGTTACTCATGGTAATTTCTCTCTGTCCTTCTAGCTGTCTTCTGTTGATATAAAGTCAGAGAAATAATAATGGCAGCTATTTAGAAGTGGAGGTGGTAGAAGAATTTAATCCAGCTATTAAAGATCTTGTATAGAATACTAAAATAAAAACAATATTTAATATATTGGGTAGCTTTCATTAGTATAATATATGGGTATATCTGTTCTTTGCATATAGAGCTCTGTTCTTCTGTCTCTCTTTGTTTTTTCTTCTTCATTCTTTTTACATAATGGATTCTTCTAATTCCCAAATCTTTGGAGGGTCTCAAGAAGAATGTCACAGCAGTGAATCTGGTTGGACTATGTATATTGGATCCCCCATTGATGATGAGGATGATGATAATGATCAAGTAGAAAATGATGTGGAAGATCATTATTATAAAGGTGGTGGTGGTGGTGGTGGTGGTGATGTTGAAAGTGATGACTCAATGGTTTCTGATGCTTCTTCTGCAATGGCTGCAAATATGCATAGTACATATATGTATCAAAAACAAGTAAAGGAAGATGATGTTGACCAAGAGAAAAATTCAAGAAAAGGGAAGAAAGTTGAAAAGAATGGAAGTGAAGGGAAGAAAAAAGAGAAAGAATCTACTAGCATGAATGTTGCTCCTGCTCAAAGTGGTAACAAGGTAAGGAGGAATTGGTTAGGGAAGAAAAAATGAAGAAATATTTTTAACTTTCTTTTTAATTTCAAGATTTCCATTTCATTTTATTTGTCGAGCAATCTTAGAGGTCGATCCCAAAACATGGTACTGAATGATGATATGTTAACGAGTCATGCATAAATTAGCCATCGATTAGGATGATTAGTTATACATGACTCCTCGTTATACAAATTTTCATTCGGCACATTATTATTTGATAAATGTTTTGGAAATTGTAGCATTTTTCCCTTATTTGTTTTAGGGTTAGTTATATTTTGTAGACTTTTGAGGGCAGATAGAGAAGGAACTGGATCAAATTTTCCCATGTTAAATCACGGTTTGTAGATTATTTAATTAATGTAATAGTGTAGTACCTTGGAACATTGCTTTATGGATGTAGTTTGTGAGAAATTGTTGTTAGTAATGGTATGCATTTGCAAAGTACATGGTTGTTTGTATTTCATAACTGTACACAAGCAAGCACATGGAATGCCAGCTAAAAACACAAGAGCACATATGTAAGAGGGACAGACAAGAGCTTATAATCAGTTGTGATTTATCATATATTACCTTTCAGAACATGATCGATTTGTGAGTTGTGACATACTTACATATTTGCATGCATGCATGTACATATACTTTGCCACCAATTAGCTTTGACACAAAGATTCTCATCTTTTTTCCCGTGACTATAAACAATAGTATATATGAATCCCTTCAAACACATGAAAGTTTTGGGCAAATGCCACGTCATTTTGGTAAAATTTTTGGGATATCTATCGTTACTCTTTTTTTTTTTACTTAATCGATCTGTCATGAATATGAATATTTGATGGGAATAAATACCATTTCTACGAGAACAAAACATGTATATAGTCTCGTGTCATGACGACTTTTTCTTCCAAAATGGCTAAAAATCCTGATTTCTAGTTCTAACCTTGACGGATGCTAAATTAATATACTACGTCCCACATAAAATACAAATGTAATTGTAAAAAATATTTAAAATATACGCCAAAGTAATAGAATAAACACTACGCCATAGATGACAAAAATCGCTTGTTACCAAAATTCTCCAGAATAATAAGGATGTGAACAGTGAAGATGTTCTTAAAAGGATGATGGAAAGATCAACAGGAGCTACTGCAGCAGTCTCTAGTCTCTTGTACGTGGTACTGGTGGACACCTGATCTGTTAATATTGTTTGTTACCCACCACCAATTATTACACAGGACAGGACATTGAGTGGTAGTAATTGGAAAATGGTAACTGGTTATGGAGTGTAATGCAGTCAATTAAGGATCTGGTTATGAATGGTCCATTTGTGGATCCATCCATCTGTATATACGTCAAGATGCATGACCAACTCCTTAATATTATGTTATGTTGAGGAGGGATCATTTTACGTTTTCAGTCTCCCATCCCATGTGATGTGTTATGGAACCGCCCTCCCTCAGGCTTACCAGTTACCACGCATGCCGTGTAAACGGAAGCAAGAATAAGTTAAGAGCAACTACCCAAACTCCCACCAAGACGTTCAAGTGGTGTGATTTTAGCACTCATTACTGTAAAATCCGACTAAATCAAGTTCCCTCAAATTAATTCAACATAATTGATGCAACTTCCCTCCACCTCAAAAAAAAAAAAAAGAAAAAAGAGTGACCAAATTAATTAAATTTTAAAACTTTTCTTTTATAATCTTAAATATAATACACTTTAAAGTAAACTAGATAATTTTTTTAATAATATGATATTTAATTTTTCCATAAAAATATATAAAATGTAAATTTTGGCAAAAATCTTAGGGGTTTTTTTCATAAATACTCAAGTCCAGAAACTTTTTTTGCAAAAACACCTTTTTAAAAAAATATATTTTGCAGAAATACCAATTTTTATAAAATATTTACAAAAATACGTTCAATAACTTTTACAACCATATATAAATGAAACTTTAAAAATTTAATAATTGAAATCATCTTTGTTGCATAATAGATTGCTTAACAAGTTAAATCGGTTTAACCAAATGCAATCTTGAATGCAACTAAAATCAATCTCAAACACTACCAAAATCAACTTCAATTTTTTTTTTTTAGAAAATATAAAAACTGGTTGCATTTGGTTGCAGATTGTAATTTTACAGATATTTTCAGAAAATGGTAAAATGACAAAAAAAATAGAAAATAATAGTTAAACTTAGATAAACCTCACACGCAACCAATTAAATATTTTTTGGTGAAAAATATATTTTGACTAATAAAAATCAAAATATAACTATTATGCTACGGAAGTATTTTGTTGTTATAAATTAAAATATGTCCATCCTTATTACCTAGAAGTTACAAATTTATATATTTTGTTTTATTATTGGACATATAATTATTAATGACTTAATATTCTTTTTTTTTCTTTGTCCCTCTAAACTTTTATAATATAGTAACAAAATGCGTGGAAAATGACCTTTATAGCCCTGTAAAACTCATAATATCAAAAATGGTCTGCCTGCCTCCGCTTCCAATGTAATGTTCCGATAAAGAACTGTCCATATGTTTTGTAAGTGAGTTGGCGCTTGAAATTGAGTTTTGGCATCGGATACACTGCAAATCTTCTTTACACCTGCATCCACAACTGTTGTAAACAACATTAAAACTATGGTCCCCGTTCTTTGGCAAACATTTGCCAAAAAACTGTTACACATCATATGAATCCAACGGTCCAGGTTTAAAAAAAATCAATATCGTACCGCAAGTACGAGCTAATTACCAAAATGCCCCCGCCTACACCGCAGAAAATTTCGGCGGTACATAGTCGATTTTTGTGTTTATCCTCTCACCGTTAGCAACTTAACACAGAAAGAAACTACCAAAACACACCATTTGCTAACATAAATACATACGATTTTGAGGCCACTGTTGCGATTGAAGAAGAGAAATCAACAGTAACAGGGCTCTATAATTCATGGTGTGTAGCCAAATGAACATGGTTAACACACAAACATTTGCCTCAAAACAGTTTAATTCAAGACAGCCAAATGTCATACAGAAGAAGATGGAGGGAATAATTAGAGAGATGAGATCAAGCGGGTTCATCTAAAGCTTGTGTCTCTCAAAAAGATAAGTATTCGTGTCCAAGTTTATATACTTTCTCTCTATTCTCTCTCAATTTCCTCTCATTTCTATGATATTATGTTTCGATTTAGCAGTGTGAGTAATCGAGATATCTTTATCGTGTTAATTTCATATTATACAGATTTCGTATGCCTAAGGTTTTGATTTCCTAAGTAGTTTGTTCGAGTTTGGTGTTATATGTGTGAATTGAGTACTGTAATGGGTGTTAGGGTCGTATTTAATGCAATGCCCCATGTTTTGGGGGTTGCACGCGTTTCGTCGGTCACCGGCGGTGTAATCCGGTGAACCGGTGCTTCTCGTTTGTCCCTTGTTCATGTTTGTTTATGGTTATGAATATTTATCTATGATTTCCTGTTAGTTGGGGGCGTTTTTAATCCGTTTCAAGTAAAGAGTTTAGAAATTGAATATTTGTTCTTATTCGTTTTTATTTATGTTGATTGAATTGGTGATACTGATATCGTGTTGGATTGCTTGTTTAAAAACAAGTCTATTACATATTTTTGTGTTAATTTTTGTATAGCTTTTAGGCTTGGTCTGATTTTGGATTTTGGTTTGGCCGCCGGTTTTGGGAAATTCATGGTTGATTACATGTTGATACGATTCTCAGAAAAATTCCTCATCCTAATGATAGATTAAGTTCATTATTTATTATACATTCCTATTTTAGCATAGAGGGTTGATAATTGTTTATAATGTGCAAGCTGCCATTAGTATGTTAATTAGCTTTAATTTTGGCATTAATTTAGCATTACCGTTTCTCGTATATTTTGAATTAACTTGTTAGCTTAAGTTTTGGCATACATCTTGCATGTACTTTAACTCATATATTTTACATTAATTTATGTATGACTCGATGTAATCTCTTATTATGACAAGTTTTTAGAAGTCTAGGAGCCATTATCATTAGCCACTAATGAATTTATTATATTTTAACTGAATGATTTTTATGAGATTTTAGTTAACTAGTTTATCAAATTAGCTATTAAAGATCACATAAAACTAGAGCTAGTATATGTGTTTAAATTTATGTGTTTCTAGTATATGTGGCATTTTTATATATTGTTATTGTGGCATTTTATATGTTGTTATTGTGCCTTTGAAGGGGTGACGTTTTGTACGGTTTTTGGACCATACCTTGGTGTTTGTTATCTGTCGTCAGTTGACGAATTTGTGTCATTTTATATGACTATTAATTCATTTTTATGAAAACTCGGTGTTATGTGCCTAACCAAAGGGGATCTCTTTGGTTAGGATACTTTTAACTGCTTTATTTTATTAAATGTATTATATACTCTAGCTATTAAATTATGTTAGGTTAATGTTTTATTTAATTAATTTTTATTTATTGTGGTTGTTTTGGTGATCTTTCTGATTTACTTGGATAAGAAAGATTTACTTGGATAAGAAGAAGTTTGAAGAGAGGATGGATAAGACGGAAATTTGGATTACTTTAGCGAAAGCAACAAGAAGTTCATAGCCATTTATTTATTAGCCTATATGTATAATGTTGTACTTAGTAGGGTACTCTTTTTCCCCCTTGAGTTTTTTTCCTAAAGGGTTTTGCTTGTATGGGGTTTTAACGAGGCCCTTCTCCTAGGATCTAGGCCTTTATCCTAGACTCTAGGAATGTCTCTACTTCTGTATTGTTTTGTGGGGTTCATCCTTTCAGACATTAAGGTGTTATTGTCTAAACGTCCGGGGGTACTTTCTTGCCTTTCAGTTAGATGATAAACTTTTTGTTTAAAGGAAACTCTTTTTCTTCGAACATTGTATTCTCGATTCTATTTTATTAATAGAACCGTTTTTCCTGACAAAAAAAACAGTAACAGGGCTCTTTTCATCGTTTAGAGGTATTTTTATCATTCTTTTCTCTATTTTCTGCTATAATGTGTGTATAAATGATTTTGTATGTATACCATCTATTTGTGTGGCGATTTTTGTATGTTTGATGCATGATTTGTGTGTATAACTATTGTAATTCGGATTGAGGAATTTTTGTTTAATTAGGGTTTAATTTTATTCGAATTTGTGTATGTAATTTTGGTTTTTTGTTTAATTAGGGTTTAATTAAATTCGAATTTATGTATATTTATTTTGAATTTAGAGGGATTGTTTGTTGAATTTAGGGTGATTTAGGGCTTAAGAGTTATGATTTTGGTATTATGAGGATAATTCGAATTATGAAGAATTTTTTTGGTTATTAATTTAGTTGTTTGAATTTTTAGGTAATATTTTAGTATATTTATTGAACTTGTTTTTTTATGTAATTGGCAGATATGGACCATTTCAACGATGATTTGAGTGCTATTTTGCCGGGCCCTAGTAGAGCGAACGTTATTTGGGATAACCGCTATCATGTTAGCGAGGATGTGTGGGATGGTAGTGGGAGAGAGGAGTTAGAGTGCATTTGTGGTAATAGGGCGATGCGGGAGTGGAAGTTAAGAAGACCATAGAGGGAGCTTCTACATATGATGGGGTTTGGGATTTTTACCAACCCCCATGTTATGTTGGGTAATGATGCGAGGCTTATTTCTGCTTTGATTGAGCGATGGAGGCCTGAGACCAACACCTTCTTCATGAGGCAAGGGGAGATGACAGTTACCTTGGAGGATGTTGGTTATATCTTAGGATTGCCGATTGTTGGTGAGGCTGTGACATGTGGTCTTATAGAGAATTGGAGAGAGTTCTTTGTTCGTAATTGGTTTAAGCCGTTGACAGATGCAGAGGTGGAGAATGCCTTGTTTAGAGGCCATATCAAGTTAACATGGCTATTTGAGAGATATGGTAGGCAGAAGCCGGAGAAAGGTAATGCCCAGGAAATTCTCTTACATACACAGGCATACTTGGTTTTTGTATTTGGTGTTGTTCTGTTCCCTACGAAGGACAAAGCCTATGCCCATATGAGATTCATTGTGCCTGTACAGAACATTCGGGAGATCCCTAATTATGCTTGGGGTGCAGCCGTGTTAGCTCATCTGTACAGAGATTTGGAGCTTGCTGCGAAGAAGAATACTAAGACTGTTGCTGCTTGTGTCTGGATATTGCACATTTGGTCTTTTGAGAGATTTTCGTGCATTGGTGTGCCTCAGCGGGACCCTGGTCAGGATGATTATCCGGTTGCAGAGGATTGGGCTTATTCGTCTATTCAGGGTATTAATAAGAAGCGGCGTAAGTCAGGTCCTCACCACAGCCTACCATTTTATAGGGGTGAGTTTGATGGAGTTGCTGGGGATGATGTCATTTGGAGGCCATATGCCAGATTTGATGAGGTTGTTGATTGGGAGATGGTACAAGCACAGTTAGATGGTAATGCCCGAGTCTCCTTGATATGCTTTGATGTGGTTGAGTGGCAGCATCCGGAGAGGGTGATTATGCAATTGGTTTGTGATCCATAGATTCCCCAGGCTCCTGTTAACATGATCCGTTACAGGCAAACCTAAGGAAGCCACTTTTGCACCTAAGGATTGGCTGGTTTGGTGGTTTGTTGATATTGGGAGGTGGGCTAGATTCTGTTCTGATTTGGAGGGGTTGGTTGATTGTACTTCTAATATTGCATCCCAGGCTGACTACATGGCTTGGTATTCAGAGATTAGCCGTTCACGTGTAGGGAAGCCAGAACCTGTCCCTCAACCAAGGTACCAAATGAGGGAGTTGTATGATAGCGTCGAGGGATACCAAGTTGTAAGTATTCTAACTTTCCTAAATTTGTATTACACAATACACACCCTGGTCAGGATGATTATCCGGTTGCAGAGGATTGGGCTTATTCGTCTATTCAGGGTATTAATAAGAAGCGGCGTAAGTCAGGTCCTCACCACAGCCTACCATTTTATAGGGGTGAGTTTGATGGAGTTGCTGGGGATGATGTCATTTGGAGGCCATATGCCAGATTTGATGAGGTTGTTGATTGGGAGATGGTACAAGCACAGTTAGATGGTAATGCCCGAGTCTCCTTGATATGCTTTGATGTGGTTGAGTGGCAGCATCCGGAGAGGGTGATTATGCAATTGGTTTGTGATCCATAGATTCCCCAGGCTCCTGTTAACATGATCCGTTACAGGCAAACCTAAGGAAGCCACTTTTGCACATAAGGATTGGCTGGTTTGGTGGTTTGTTGATATTGGGAGGTGGGCTAGATTCTGTTCTGATTTGGAGGGGTTGGTTGATTGTACTTCTAATATTTCATCCCAGGCTGACTACATGGCTTGGTATTCAGAGATTAGCCGTTCACGTGTAGGGAAGCCAGAACCTGTCCCTCAACCAAGGTACCAAATGAGGGAGTTGTATGATAGCGTCGAGGGATACCAAGTTGTAAGTATTCTAACTTTCCTAAATTTGTATTACACAATACACACCACAATTTTTTATGTTTTACTTAGCTATTTGTGTTATGTTTTACTTAGCTATTCTTGTTTACTTTCTGTTTTTGCTTTTGTAGATGGTAGCTGCACTTGACATGCTAAAACAGTTGGATTCTAGGGTTCCCATTGAGTTTTTGGAGGATATTGGGAAGATTTCAGAAACCTTTCTCACTCCCTTCACAAGGTTGATGAAGAAGATCAAAGGACCGACTTATAAACCTCCAAAATTTGAGAACATTAGACCACTTTCAGTGTATGAAGAAGATCCCGAAGCTAGTGTTGCAACCATTCCTTCGCATGATGTCATTGAGATGACACAACCATCCCAACATGTGTCTCAGCCTCCCATTCCCAGTGCTACTGCCTCATATAGTAGGCCTTCAAAACTACCAACCCGTAGAACGAGGGGGGAGAAGTAGAGTATCACCAAGGATTTAGATGTGCAGAAGCGGAATAAAATCTATGATGATTGAGGGTGGGGCATTGGGCAAAAGCCGAAGTTGAAGGGATGACTTGAAGTGTGTGGCTATCATGTATCAGAGAAAGCGATGCAGAGCTTAGCTCCAGGTGCATGGGTTGATGATAGGATCATTTACTGCTATATGGTATAATCTCATGATTGTCCTTGTTTTACATAGTGCACATCTATATATTTGTCCTTTATGTGATCATATTTTTGTGTTTATTTTCAGGGATTGCTACGAGAGCGAGAGGAAGCTATTCACAACTCCAAGATATGGGAGAGGAAGCAAATTTACTACTTCATGGATCCTTACTTCATTGTCCTTGGGTGGAATCACATGAGAAAAATCAGTAGAGCGTGTAACACCCCCAGATCCGGGGTCCGGGATCCGGTCGTTACGGTTTCCAATTCTATCCACAACACTTGAACTTTCCTTAACATAAAATAAATTACATCTCTATGACCCAACACAACAATGTAAAACACACCCGTTATAGTCCCAGAAATGAAGTCAGAGTAACAATCAAATTTTATTATTCACATTATGAGTTCTTACAATCCAAAAGAATTTCAATATAAATACATACTCTTTGCCATCCATTTACATAAGTCATACTAGACCATATACTTGGTACTGAAAGAATAAATATATCCTACCAATAGCTTCTTCTTCAGCTCTGGTAGTCTCATCGTCCTCGCCCGCGTCGAGTGCGCCTTGTGCGAGTCATCTGGTCTAGCTGTTGTTGTGATATAATAATAAAGCAAGGGTGAGCAATAGCCCACCAACAATAATATATAACTGAACGATAATATATAACAGTTCAAAAGTATCTTTCAAACCATATGACATGCATTTACGGAAATGATGCCAGTATAATATGAACGATGAAGTTACAAGGTAACTTAAAGTATTTGTTTGTAGAAATATCTGCTACATCAAAAGTAAGCTAGATATTCTCATTTCATTAAAAAGAGGAACTTGCATGAAAAGATTGCAATTCCAGTTATTAACACTTTTCCAGCTCTGCCAACAGTAATCATGTTGCAGGAAATAATTAAGTTTGGATGATGAACCAATGATGGAGTATTCACCGCGCCCGCTGTTCCAATCTTGATGATCAGTCGAGATCGTACAGCTCAAATTAGATTTACTATCGGTAGAAGGAAGAACTGACGGCTTTACTTGTATACCGCCTTACTAGCTCTCCCCGGCCAACGGTTGGGCCAAAGGGGATGGACCGGCGCTACTCGGCCTCTTACACGACTCCTAGTTCAAATAGAATTCATGATTCTGAATGTAACGTTCGTCCCCCTTTCCCCAAGTATAATACTTGTTGATAAGACTCCACAAAGTAGTCGTATCTAGTTGGAAAGGAAAATTCACCAATAAATTCCAAGCTATTGCTTGGTAACGAATATCAACTTGTTCCAACCATCTTACCCCTCGAAAGATGAGAAGGTAAACAACGACTTAATAAGTCAATAGCACCCGAGTTGCGAGTGAAGAGAATACTTTATGACCGGGAAGTCGACAAGATAAATAACATTTTCCAAGTAAGGTTTCCTTATTTTTTTAGGGATATAGACTCAAGAAGAATGATGTCTGAGAACCTTTCTTGATATAAGATTAATAATAATATGACTCCGAGATATTTTCCGTAATAATCGAAGAAGATAAACCTTATTGAGGTTATTCTAAGTATGGAATAAATATTCAGAGAATATTTATTGAATTAAAATATTTAAAGAATATTTAGGAATATGAAAGAATATCATTAATCAGAGTATTTCTCCAAATAATCCTTGAAGAAACATCAAGAGAATATTTATTGAATAAATAAATATTTAAATGAATATTCAAAATAATATTCATTAATTAATAAGGAATTTAAATGAATATTCAAAAAGTAATATTCATTTAATGAATAATATTCTAAATGAATATCAAGTAATATTCATTTAGTAATCCAAACTTTAAAGGAATATTCGAGATAATATTCGATAAATAAATCAAGCTTCAATTGAATATTAGAATAATATTCATCAAGTAATTAATATCTTAAATGAATATTCAAAAGTAATATTCATTTAATAAAATAATAGTCTAAATGGATATTCAAATAATATTCATTTAGTAGTCCAATCTTTAGAAGAATATTCGGAATAATAATCGATATTCTATTCGACTTTGAATGAATATTGAAAAATATTATTCGTCGAATGGTTACGTTCAAATAATTATTTGAAGTAAGGATCGTTAAATAAATAATCTCGAACGAATATTCAAATAATATTCGTCGCCCAAATAATGGAAAATATTTACTTAAATATTTTCCTCCGAGGTAATCTCGATATATCAAGAAATATTGAATCCCGGTCTATATTTGACAAATAAGATGTATACGCCCTTCTATGAGGGTCTTACAATAACCGGCTTATAATTGATACGTTAGTTATCTAATTTATAAGCCAATAAACAATCAGGGAACAAGCATAACGATATAACTTGAAAGTAGGCATGCATGCTATGACATATGTATAACAGAAAACATATATATACATATATATATATATATATATATATATATATTCAATCACAACAACAGCCTAAAAGAAGGGAATTGAAACTTGCCTGGTAGTCGAGTACGGTAAGGGGTAGTGGTAGCGGGTCCCGGGTCAGCTTGGTGATCTATAAATAGCCAAGGCATTCGGGATTAATCACTTAACATCTTAAAAGTTAAGTTATACTTAAATCAAAACATGTTCTCGAGTTATCTCGTTATACCCCTTTTTGTGGATTCCTTTTATCATTGATCCGACCCGACATTCGTTCGTTAATACGACATGTCACTGTACTTACACTTGGGACATACTTAAGTCATACAAGTTCTAAAGT
Organism: Saposhnikovia divaricata; assembly: GCA_036435485.1. NCBI lineage: Eukaryota > Viridiplantae > Streptophyta > Magnoliopsida > Apiales > Apiaceae > Saposhnikovia > Saposhnikovia divaricata. The sequence goes on from CM071598.1 coordinate 82,764,777, forward strand.
CGACCGTTACGAACCAATATTATACTCCGAGTTTTATCGCCCGTTTTCTAAGTGTTTTACCGAAGTTATAATAGAGTCGTCTTTTAGGGGTTCGTTCGCGTTTAACCTCGACTCGAATATTTTTAATAAATCGAAAAATGATCATTTTGACATACGGTTTTCTTTCACACCTTTCTTTTTACCTCTAGTATTTATTTACCAAGATTCGTCATGACTTTACATATTTTACGAGGGTTCAATTTCAGTTACGAACTTTCGTTTACGGATTCGAACTATTTTTAGTAAATCGGTCATAAATCCTAAACCGTAAGTCTGTTTGATTCTATTCTTTTTCCAAAATGATCTACGACTCAAGATCTAGAAGGGCATGTTAGATAATTGTCCAGTTTCAGCCATTAGACCTACTGTGATGCACGGTTTTCAATGATTAACGAAATTTCGGCATTATAACGGCTATAATACGAATGTTCCAAAAATCACAATCAACAACCCAAGCCACACCGGGCATCAATACAACTTATACACATGATAATCATCTCACAAGTCCAGAAGCTACTGATCTTAGCATCAAAATCATCATGCATCTTAAATCATATAACTAATTACATAATCATGCTTATAATTATCACTATAATCATACCAAGCTAAATCCATCAAAAACATTCATAAATCTCAAATCAAATGCTAGGGTTTCAAGAGATCTACCTTCCTTGGAGTATGATATAACCTTAATAAGCTTGGTATGGTCCTTGTCTAGCTTAATCAAACCTTAGATCATCCAAAGAAATCATGAAAACAAGATTAGTTCTAAGAAAACACTATTCATCGCCAATCTTGTAAAAATCATATAAAATCAAAAACTAAGAGTTTGGTTCTAAATTTTTTACCACACCTTCTAATCTTCAAGGGCTTTCTTTTGAGCTATAGAAAACAAGAATCCAACAATGGGAGCTAGGGTTTTGAGCCCCATCTTTATACTGATCAGAACCTGGACAGTTTTGGTCCTCCAACTTTAAGCATGGATTTGACTAGGCTATACTACTTGGATTTCCATGAAATTTGGAACGAATCTTACCCATGGAGTGGAGAGACTATGGTTAAAATTTGGTGATTTTATCATGGATAGAAATGGAGATATGAATTTTTCTTTGTGTTATGTTTCTGCTGGACAGTTTGTATGTTCTATGTTTTCTTTTGCTTTTCTCTCTTTTCTCCCACTTGATCATCTACTTTTTGCTCATATAACTAGATATTATCAGCTGGTAGGATGAGATTGATAGAATTGGGGTAAGAGCCAAGAGTCTTGGATAAGTTTTGATAGATATTTGTTTTGTTTCTTGTTTGATTTAAGTGATTTAAATCACTTAACTCCTAAATTGTTTTAATTTAATCCTTGATTAAATAATTTAATCCACTTGATATAATTCTCTTGATGATCATATAGGATATTTAATCTTTTCACAATCTTGATCCTTAATCCCTGATTCGTTCGCTTAATTGCTTAATCTCGTTATAACGTTTTAGCGGTTTCTAGAACGCTTGTTTCACTGCCTCAGTGGTTTCCTACCTTCATTCTTAAATCAAATATAATAACATCCCAAAATATCAAATCCTCAAAGTTAATATCTCAATTCTTGGATTATAATAATATTTAATCCACTGTCCGGTCAAATATTATACCGAAAAAGAATTTGGAATTTCTGAATTCCGATCGTCTCTGCATTCACTTATTTCCTCCGCGTATTACTAATATGACTACGAAACATCCATATCACGTCCCGTACATAGGGTGGCGTGAAAAGTTTTCCAACTTACAAAATCACTATTCATCCACCAAATTACTATGCACGTACAGGAAACACTATGCACGTACGGGAAACACTATGCACGTACGGGAAATACTATGCACGTATGGGAAACACTATGCACGTACGGAAAACACTATGCACGTATGGGAAACACTATGCACGTACTCATTTCCCTTCAAGGATCCATTAGCTCCTTCCTGGATGGTAGATTATTCTTATCTAGGTCCTCAACCATCGAATTACTCTATTCTGACAATATACCAATGCATCAAGATCATTGTCCAAAGCAATATCCATTCATTACAATCATTGTTCTTTGAAACCACCATTCATTAGTGCTCTTTAACCACAATAAGAAAAGTTTTAATTCTACCCAAAATTCGGGTTATTACAGAGCGGCTAAAAAGGGAGAGAATGAGGAGAACAAGGCATGGCATGCAGCACTCTTGGTTTTGAATGGATTTGCCACTTCCACCATTGGCCCCTCCGTTATCGAGGCGGATTACATATTCATTCCATGTTGTGTTGGGGGTGTTCATTGGATCTTGTTCATGGTTTCTACAGCATCGTTTGATGTTATCATTCTAGATTCCATGAACAATGAGCCTGCTTATCCAAAGGAAATAGAAGTTGTGGTATGAATCTTTTCTTTTTTAAGTAGGTTGTCATTATTCTTTTTCCTTTAGTACTTACCAACTTTGTTTTTGTTGTAATTTATGCAGTCATGGTTACTGCCAAGACTGTTACTTAAACTAAATCCTCGATATGAACGTGATCCTAACTCGCGCGAGGTCATACCTTTACCGCAAAGGCCGAAGCAGCGGAACTCAAATGATTGTGGTGTTTTTGTGATGAAATACATGGATTACGTGTTGCAAGGTTATGATATAACCTCGATCATGTCTTGGTCACAACAAGTAGTTGATACGTTCCGCTATAGAATAGTGAAGGTGTTCAAGAGGGAAAGGCAAGAGGGATATCCGGTGTTCGTATGCGTGAACGGCATCAACTAGTTGACTAGTAATTTAGTTGGTTCTTACTTGGATTTTTAGTTGAAATTTAGTCGAATTTTAGTTATCATTTACTTGGATTTTGGTCGGAATTTTAGTTGTAATTTAGGTGTAATGTAGTTCTAATTTAGTTGGATTTTAGTTGCATTTTAACTCCAATTTAGTTGGATTTTACTTCAAATTTTGGTCGGGATTTAGTTGTAATTTAGTTGGATTTTAACTCCATTTTAGTTGGATATTACTTCATTTTTTACTCGGGTTTTAATTGTAATTTAGTCGATTTTTACTTGAGTTTGTAGTCGGATTTTAGTATAGTTAGTTGGATTTGACTTGGCTATGTGAGTGTTGGATTTTAGTACAGTTTACAGATTGTAGTTTGGAAGTTTTGGTTTGGTTTGGACTGCATGGGTTGCTCTGTTTATAGATTGCTGATTTTAATACATGGATTGCTGGTTCAACCCTCATACTTTCGAGAATCGGTATTTATCGATTCATCACCTCGACGGCATAGTCATATCGTTCATTGGATGCAATGCTACTATGACAAAAACTCATCGTGAGCATTGTCATGCTATTAAATCTATCGGTTGGGGTCATCTCTTGAGATTCTCCGATGTTCAACTCGTAAGGCAACAAACCGTTTACTTATTAGCATGCATAGTCCACCGTCGAAGTATGAAACTGTCGGGAATGTTAGAAATTTTTTTTTTATTCAAAACCGCCAACATGTGTCGACACGGCATCCCTAAATGTTCAACCATCACTACAAGAAAAAGTTTAATAGACATCACACATTAGATATCGGTTACTAATGCCACTGATGTCAAAAGATGTAATAACATCACCCCGTGTTTTTCTGATGCCTTTGTTATTTTAAGACATCACTTATTTTACAACCGATGTGTAAAGTTCGAATAAAAAAATTTCAATACGCGACCATTTCATTTGTTTCCCCCCCTTAGTCAAAATTTCCCCCCTTTACCCCAAATATTTCCCCCCATTAACAATTATTCCCCCCTTAACAATTATTCATACAAAACTAATTATACCCACAGCAAAAACCAAAAAACCAAAAAACGAAAAAACTCACACATCACACTCTCTTCTCTCTCGACTGAATCTCTCTCGACTCTTACTCTCATCTCTCTCTCTCTCTCCCCTCACCACCATAACTCACCTCCACCACTACTCACCTATGCTCTATCTCTTTCACACTCCCCGAAGAGCTCTCTCTCTCATAGTCGAACTCCCGAAACTCTCTCTTTTACACTCAAATGGAATCGATTTGTTCGAAGGTCAAAACTCGAAGGTTCAAAGCTAGAATTAGTTTGATTAATTCGATTTTATTACAAATTGGGCATTTAAAATTGAAACCCTAAGTTTTAATTTAGGGTTAATTTAATTTATATGTAATTTATGTATATATGTATGTGTATTAATTATTTTATCTGTAATTTATGTATATATATATATATGTGTATGTAGTGCACATGGGTATCATGGATAATGAAGATGACCCGTATGAGATTTTGAGGAAAATTCATCATATGCTTGCTTCTATTCATCAAAGAAGGTCAGTTTTATAATGGATTTTACATTTTTGAATTCTAAATTTTTTATTTTTTGGTGGATTCAGTTAGTCTATTTAGAAGGATTTGACTTGGTACATCATATGTGTGCAGTGTTGAAAAGGCCCAAGATTCTCACTTGGACAGCTATATTCACAGGACCAAGCCCCTGAAATGGCTGGTAATACTCACATAGTTTACATTTTGGATTTTAGTTTTCATTGGTTCCTATTTTCCAAGATTATTATTACTCAATTTGTGGAATTCTATATGTTAAGGTATAGATCTCTAGCAAAGCATTGTGATTTTCTGCAAGTCTAATAGTTTCTCTAATTTATAACTATTACAAAATTTGCAGAGCATGTGTGTATTAGGAAGTGCCTAGTAACATCTACGATTAAAATGAATGTAAGGTTACATATGCTATGTTAAATGCATAAATCTCTGCTTCCGCACAATTATTAGTTTTTTGTGGCCCTTATCTGATATCACTTTCATCATCAAAGGTTTCAAGAGAGAAATCATCAAACTTTGTAGAGTGTTGATAAATATTTTGTTATGCATTGGTTTTGGTATGTGAATGATGCAATTTTTTATGTTCAAGTGTGTTAAATAATTTGTAGTTGTTTTAAGGTTCATTATGAAGCAGAAGCCTCTGTGGTGTTTTTACATGTCAATATCTTTTGATTATTACTGTGACATTGTGATTAAAGTTATATTTTTTGGTTGGCCTTGTGGGATAACAGATTGGATGCTTATATACATGATTATCTTGTAAAGAGGAGATACAGTGTTACTTCTCGAACATTTCAGGTAGAAGCAGCAGTACCGTGCAATAGCACTGGTGAGATGATTTAGAAAATCCGACTGAAAAGTTATTTTGTCGACAAATTCACTTTATGTTAATTGTTGGGAATGTAATTAATGTATGCATTTATTATTTGTCGGCATTTGTTTCATATATCGTTTTGCATTGTTTGCAGTAATTGATGCTCCAAGCGGTTTTCTTTATGAATGGTGGTCAGTGTTTTGGGATATATTCATTGTTAGGTACCATTTGCAAAACCCGGGGGTCTTATCTAACAGCGAGGTGTGTTAACGGCCTTCTCTGCGTTCCTTGCATTTTCTTTGTCATGTTTTTCAGTATTCTAGATTCCTTAGTGGCATGAATGTGATGTGTTTGTGCTTTATTTGCTTTATTTCCGTATTTTGCCCATTATCATATCCAAGTGATACATAATAATAATAAAGAGGAGGAACATGGTTTGTTAAATCATTATTTCTATAAATCATGGTTAACTAAAAACTGAGGGATTAAAATTATTTTTAACTTCATGTTGATCACTTAATCATAAATTCAATAATACTAGTACCACATTAAGTCCTTGTCGTATTTTAGCTTACCGTGTTATGGTTCTGAAAGCGGCAGACTCAAGTTGTCGATGAACAAGAGATTCCACAACAATGGAACCAGCATTCCTTGGAATCCTTAAGGAATATGCAGATGAATGAATACCTAAGGCATAGAAAATTGCAACAGCAGCATCAGCAGTTACTGGGGCAGCAGAGGTGGAAGGAGATTGAAATGGACCAAAGAGCTCGTGATCTCTGTCCAAGGCAACCAGATAGTATGAGCCTAGATACGAATCAAGCCCTAATAATGAAATCACTTGCAGGACAGTCTAGGTACCTCTACGGGGGTTTTCTCTTTCACTTTTTTGTTTTACTTCTTCGTAACAAATAGATTTAGGGTTATTCTGATCTTTTTAATTGTTTCTTTTTCATTAGGAATATCTAACATTCTACATATGCAAGCATTTCTTACCTTCATCCTTTGATAAATGAAGGGGTCAGCAGTACGCCTTTGGAATGATGGCCATTAAATGTGAGTTTTCCAAATTTGTATCGGTTTTGATAGACTATAGGAGCTGGTGCTGCAGAGTTTACAGACATAACCTTCTGTAGTTCTGTATTAGTTTCGCAATATATATGTATAAAATTTTCCTAGTGGTTTTCCCTATCATGATAGCATTTTGTTTATTTAAAATCTCACTCATAAATATATTAATTTCTGAAATCAGCTTGATATAGAAAATTTACCCTTTACTAGCAACTAAATGGCATACTATTGTACACCAGGTGGGCCATTATTGTTCTTTGATCCAAGGCATTTACTTTTTATTAATATGATAATGCTTACTTTGCACGTTCACATACTATTGCATAAGATGCCAAAAATGGAACTGACATGAGGAATTTGACCTATCATTTACTATTTTCAGCAGATGACATGTCTAGCAGCAGCTGATCTCTTTGATGCAATTTCCTCAAGCTATGAATCAATATCAGTCCTTGTAGAGTGTGTACCAGCCCCTGCATAGAAGTATCTAACACTATTATTATCGGACTAAACTAGTACTGGATGTATAACATACAAAATGTTCCTTCACAGCCAATAAGAAAAAATACCAGTCAGGCATGTTTTATAGTGAAGCACTTGCAACTTTAATTCTCAATAAACTACGTGCCGGAATAAACTTTAATTCTTAACTAATATTTAGATTCTTTCTGTTCTTACTGGTGGCAAAGTAGGTTATTTTGCTGAATCTGTCCTTTGTGTAAATATTATGGTTCTTGAACGATTCATGATTACTAGCTAATTTATGTACATCTGATTTATAGGTTATTACCGAAGAACTTGGTATGAACCTTGACAATGTAGAGTTGGATATGTATGGCTCGTGCAAAACGGTAAATACATTGAAATTGTTGAAATATATTTTGGTTATGTGACTTCATGTACTCAGTTCTCCATATCACAGTACATGTGTAATTTCTATAACATGTTGTTTTTATTTATAAATTTAATGTTAATTATGTGTATGGTGGGTATTAAACTACAACAGTATCATGTGCTCAGAACATTATAATTAATAGAGTAGCGTCTTTGTTTTTGTATTACAAAGTCAGCTGACAAGGTCTTTTTATTTAGGTCACAATATCAAAGGATGACACTATTGTTCTTGATGGGGCTGGTGAGAAAAAGTCTATAGAAGAAAAGTGTGAACAGGTTAGTGTACTATTTGACATCAGGTTTCAAACTTTCGAACAAATATTGCAGTGGCATTTTTTGTAACACCCCAGTCCCACATCGAGGAGATTTGGGACTTCTGTTCAGTTTATAAGGCAAAGTACTACTACTAATTGCACCAACAGATCATGATCTTTTGGGGGCCTGTGGTGGGCTTGTGGATTACCCAAGTTGGCTGCATTTGGGCCAGTTTATTTTGGCTTATTTCGGATTCGGAATCGGGACTCGACCCGATTTTCGAAAAAGACTCGAAATTTGACCCGGTTTGTCACATATGGTATCAGATCCGACTCTCGAAAGCATAATTCGTCAAGTTACCGGAGGGGGGGACACGAAGGCTGGTGGTATTATCCCACAATGGATAGAGGTCCGGAGGTGGGGACACGAAGCCAGCTGGTATTATCCCACAATGGTTAGAGAGGAACGATCTTGGACCTATGGGATATCTGTTCAGGCCTGACGAGGACGTCAAGAGTTTAAGTGGGGGAGTTTGTAACACCCCAGTCCCACATCGAGGAGATTTGGGACTTCTGTTCAGTTTATAAGGTAAAGTACTACTACTAATTGCACCAATAAATCATGATCTTTTGGTGGCCTGTGGTGGGCTTGTGGATTACCCAAGTTGGCTGCATTTGGGCCAGTTTACTTTGGCTTATTTCGGATTCGGAATCGGGACTCGACCCGATTTTTGAAAAAGACTCGGGATTTGACCCGGGTTGTCACATTTTTGTACGTTTTTCAGATGATAAAATTATGTTTATTCAACAGATAAGGTCATTAATTGAATTGATTACTTCTAATTATGATAAGGATAAGTTTCAAGAAAGACTAGCTAAGTTTTCTGGTGGTGTCGCCATACTAAAGGTCTGCCTTAATTCTATGAAGATGACCGAACTGATTGTTTCGGCCTGGTTTTACCTTCTGTCCCTCCTACCTTACCAGAGACAAAGAATTGATGCTATGAGCTTGATGAGGTGCGGACTGAGGCTCTGAAATTCATCCAAGACCACATTTGACGACACAAGTATTCTTTTGGCAAGGTTTAATTAATATATCGCATCTGCAAACATAGTTATTTGACTATGACTAGTTAAGTAGGTTATGTACTTTGTTTTGTGGATGGGTACTTTGCTCAGTTTAGTTGATTTTGCGGATATGTTGTCATGTTTACTTGTTTTGGATTTGGTACATCGGACATGCAGTTTATGTAATTTGGATGTGTTGATGACATTGATTTTTATTTTTTCAATGATAATCGAGGAATTCTTGTCTATTTTTTGGATGAGTTTATTTTGGATGGTTATATTTATTCAATGCAGCAGGTTGTGTTTAAACAAGAAAAAGACATCACTTTATTTGCTAAAACCATGATGTCGAAGAGAACAATATAAATCAATTTTTTAAGAAAAAACTGATGTTTATAAGTACATTAGACATCAGTGTAGGATGATGTCTAAGATAATAATAGACATCACTTTATTTGCTGAAACCATGATGTCTAATATCTAAATAGACATCACTTATAAAAAAGAAAGCGATGTGTATGTGAAAAATCACTTAGTTTATTATATGATTTCTAGAATATAATGCAAGTAATTTGTTTATAAAATTAATTATATCTAACATATTTTGTAGAATAACTGATGTTTATTTAAGGAATTACCGATGTTTATTTCAGCACAGACATCGGTATCTGGCCGATGTCTAGAATAGACATCACCGACAAAGACATCGCTTGCAAAACAACATAGACATCGGCTAGAAACCAATGTCTATTGACCCTTTTCTTGTATTGCATTCTACGCATACACATCCCCTTCAAAGCTTCTTTGTTGAATGCAACATAATTTAATTTTGATGTTGGCCCCAAATTTTGCCTATATAAACAGTAATAGGTATTTTGGCCCCCTTCCTTCTCCCCTTCTTCACAAGCTTTTTTGTCTTTCACCACAAAGTATTGTAAAGATTCAACCAATTCATCTTGAAATTTTCTAAACATCTCCTTGGTAAAAATTTTGGAACCATGAATCTCTAAGGCAGTATGCATTTTCATAGAACGCTTTAAATTACATGTGACAAAATCTTCTTCTTTCTCCCGTACAAATTGCCTTGCCAATGCCTTTTGGGCATTTTAAATGAATTCTTTCAATCACGTGGCGGAGCTCACATAACTATCGAAGAAAGAATTCATCCCCTCACTCCTTGAAGTAGTATTTTGACCCGCTGAAAAAGTGTTCCTAGTATATGCAATGATCCATTTCTCCTTCAACTCATATAACCCCTTTAACCATTTATTTTCTTGTAACTCGTACTTCTCCATCAACGATTCCCATCTAGCCTCAAATTCACATTCGGTCAACGAGTTATAAATACAATGGTTAAAGTCCACTTTGAAGTCCGAAAAGGTGGAATAATAATGTGCTAGTTTTTCCGGGAATTTGTTACTAATGTGCCAGGAACACAAAAAATGGGTAGTATTCGGGAGTACACTTGCAATAGCGTTTGCCATGGCTTGATCTTGATCGGTAATTATAGTCATTGGATGCTTATTCCCCACAGCTTCAAGCCAAGTACTCAAAACCCACTCAAAAGTTGTGTGTTCATCCTGCATTAGTTCAAAACCAAATATCACTGAATGGTAATGGTGGTTTACGCCGGTAAAAGGGACAAATGGCATGGCATATCTATTTGTCCGATATGTCGTGTCGAATGCCACGACATCACCAAAATTTTTGTATACCATTAAACATCTTGGATCAACCCACACAAGACATTTCAAACGTTGATATTCATCAACTTGTGTTCTAATAAAAAATTTAGAACCACTTTCTTCATTGAATCTATGTAACAAGTCTAATGCGGCTTGAACATCACACTTTTCAAACCTTTTTTTCCTCTCATCCCATATCACATTCCTAACATATTGACTATCGAAACCTACTTTGTCATTACCTCCATGCATATTACCGATAATATTCATTACTTGATTGTTAGGTCCGAAATAACGTAGAAGGGGGGTTGAATACGTTATTTAGCAATATTTCGATTTTTGATGTGAATATGAAATCAAAAATACTGAATCGAAATAACATAATTGTTTGGGAAATATCTTTGAATAGATAAAACCCGGAGGTTTGCTACACAATCTAATCTTATGGATCAGCTACAAAATCAAACACTCCTAAGGATAGTTTAGGCACGAGGACCTTCTACCCGACACTTCCTGAAAGTGGGCTAAGCCGACTTTCCTACTAGATGGACTGTCTAGCAGCTTACACAGAGAAGATATAAGAGAGAGAAGAGAAAGTTGTGTGTTGAGGTGTGTTTTGAAATGAAATACAACAGGCCTATTTATAGACTTTAGAAAGTTACTATGCAGCTAAATTAACGTAACTGCTGACGGAGGTCTGAGCCGCCTGTTATATTTTTCTTCCTTTCTGCTGAACTTTTGATTTTCAAAAGTTGTAAAATCAAACATGTGGGACCCAGCATGTTTTTACCTTTTGCTTTTACTTTTTCAAATGAATAGTATTTTTGGTTACTATTCACCAGAATAGTACTATTCATATGGATAGTAGTTTCAGTTACTATTCATATGAATAGTAATTTCGAATACTACTCATATGAATAGTAATTTCGGTTACTATTCATATGAATAGTAATTTACTATTCATATAAATAGTAATTTCGGATACTATTTATATTCCTCTTAATTTGACATCCTTAAATATTTAGCTTCCAAGTAACTAGATGATATCAACACTTCTCTAAACTCAATCATATCTCTTAACAGTTTTTTTGAGTTAGATACTTCGATTCCTTTGTGAAGTGTTGACGCCTAGTGCAACTGGTCTGGTTCACAGATGACTAACATTCACTCATGGTCTTTGTATCATGTCTTTAAGAACACTGCTAAGAATTGTGTAACCATAAAAAACTTTATCACTGGAATCTTTTGGCCCTTCAACTGAATCATCTGTACATCTTACTTTGTCATTGAGGCTTGATCATGTTAATGAACTTCTTTCAGCGACTTGATCCTTGTTGATGCCTGTTTTTCAAATTTCACGATCCCTGTATGGAGTTAATATTATTTATCTTTTATCCTAGTTGAATTATATATGTCCTCTATTACACATTACATTATGCTTTACATTGATAATCACGAATTCCCGAACCACGAAGAGTTTTGATCAAACTACGAGTAGCGGTATTCACATGCTTTTCTCGTTGTATCAACTTCATCTTGGTAGAAGTCACAAGTACTTGATTGTGATTTAACTCAAGACTAGTTATCTCCCAAAGACTTAATTCTTCGAATAATTCACATACATCCTTACTTTGCAATCGCTCCTAGGAAGAGTTTTTCTACGTCGTTTAGGAATACTACTTTCACCACTTTTTCCCGCAAGTCTAGAAACATACAAACGACTATATATTTCATTACTTTTAGAACGCCTTTGGGTTGATTGAATTTTAATGCCAAATCCATTTTTTAGGGCATATGCCTTAAAAAAAATTCTCGCTTGCTCCAAAGTATGAAACAATTGATGCATATACGGAACGCCATTTCCATCCACATTTTCATCCAAATTTCATACAAATTTTCACACTATACATTATCCTCATTTTCATTTTCCCATCTAAATCATCATCTTCCTCAACAATACCAAATTCACCATTTTCATCAACATTTATGAACTCATCATTATAAACAAATTTGGGGGTGCTAGGCTCATCACTACTTTCATCTAAAACATCATTCATACTTAAATCATCAAGATGTAATGAATCTTCAACCTTTTTTTTATTTTTTACATTATCTTTTTTGTTTTTCGAACCAAATATACGAGCAAATAATCTATCTGCCATAACAAAGAACAAAAATAGTAGAGAAAGATTACCTCAAAATTGATGAAAAACTTCTACAATATCTTCAGATTTGTGGCTTTTGGCAGAGAGATATGTTATGAGTTGTGTGGTTGCAACAAATGATAGCAATCTACACCTTGGCTGTGGATAAGGGAACAGGTACGTACTGCAGAAACTTTTTGCGGTACACTACGTACCGCGGAAACTTTCTACGGTACGTAGGCGGGGGCATTTTGGTAATTAGCCCGTACCGCGGAAAGTTTCCGCGGTACGATGTCGATTTTTTTTAAACCTGGACCGTTGGATGGTCGATCCAACAACCCAGGAATCATATATTGTGTAACGTTTCTTTGGCAAATGTTTGCCAAAGAACGGGATACCACAAATTTAATGAAGCTATATGGACTTGCCCATTTTGCCTAATCTTTCATCTTGGCTACCCGCTTTTTGAAAAATAAATTAGTTTATGTTATCTATAATATTGACAGTAGAAGCATTGGTTTTTGCTAAAATATTTAGTTTGATCCTTTCATTTTAATTTTAATGTTTTTACCCCATTTTTTATATTTGTATTTTAAAAATATCCTCATTGTCCGTAAACACCCGGATTTAAATTAAATTTTTTGGTCAAATATTCAAGAATTATATAATGAATGTAGTCGCCACCGAAACTGGACTTTTCAGTATTGATTTTGAAAGATTTTTAAACTACTTGAAAAACTTATGCATACTTCGGTGGTGGAGACATAATTTTGTCATAATGGAGTGCATATTAGACTTCACCAAAGACTTTCAAGATGCTCTTACGAAAAAACATGTTATCTTAGAAAATGATAATGAAATCACATAAATCAGTCGCAAGAATTACAACTATTTGAGTCACATATTGGGTTTATATCGAGTCTGTTCGTTATCTTCGTATGTTCACTAGAGGGGATGCCCCCCTTTTTTGACCAATTTGACCTTAAAATGAACAAAAATTAGATAGTTGCATCCGCCCTCCATAACCTCATATCTCTTTGATGGCTTATAGTATGAATTTTAGTATCAAGTAGATTTTATTTATGCCTACATGATTTGACAGATGTCATTATCATTTGTGATGAGTTTTTAGAGCCGGATGGAACCAAGAATTTTTGTTAGGGGTCAATTTCATGGCTGTAAATATATTAACCACATACATTTATATAACCACACACTCATTTTTGTTAGGGGACTTTACACAATCCGAGATTCATAAACACCAATGCAAAGTACATACATAATCAATCGATTAGTTGACAAGATTCATCAAAGCAAGGTCACACATTATTCAAGTATTACTTCTACTTCTATCAAATCAACAATTAAAAGCAAAACAAGAACACAATATTTGACGTGGAAACACCCATGTCCCAACTTGTATTATTAATCAAAACAGTTATCAATAATACATCAAAACAATAACACCTCAACGGTGTCCTAAACCCGATACTTGAGCCATACAATGCTCAAGCATCACCCAAACAATACGTAAGACAACATCTCTTAAGTATTTACACATCAAACATAATATGACCATGTATATATAGCCACCCAAAACTTAGCCACCAAGACTTTCCATACTTGTTCTACAAGTCTTACCATACTTGTTATATAAGCCTTCCAATTCTTGGCACGTATACCCAACTTAGTGATCAAGACATACCACATATAATAATTGTCTACACATACAATTATTATATTACCGATATATATCTTGGACCACCCAAACCCATAACATCATATATTGGGTTAAAACCCAACAATCCTCCCCTTTAACCCAATACCCATATCGGATTGAACGGTAACCATCAAGACATCGACGTCCATCCGCCAATGCCTCCCCTCGAACAAGAACCCCCTATTGCTCTTCCAATCTTTGAGTGTCGCTAAAACCTGTATAATGACCCTCCAAACCATCGCTCTTGACCATCACGATATATCCATCTACATATCACGTGCATCAACCACCATGAGTGCTCTTCCACATGTTGAGTCACTCGATCCTTGCTTTCACAATCCTTCGGCCTCCTGGAGAAAATCACTAGTATCATCCAAATAGTTCACTTGGTTGATCAAGCCATTGAAACAATTGCGATGACCTCTTCCATCTCGAGTCTGAACACATTTTTCTTGAGAAACCCACTCCTCAAGAACATCAAGATTGATCCACGGTGCAAGGGCTAACCGAATAATCCATACCACATATAACTTTATCTCTATCCGCTTTAGCAGCCTTATTGTCAGCAAATCCTTCATTGTACTTATCCATACCATTTGAATCTCGAACTTTCCCTCAACCTAATCCAGCACGACCCGAACCTTGGTTCTTGATACACTCACGTCCCAACTTGTATTACTAATCAAAGAAACAGGGGACTATATATCAGAATTGTATTAAAGGGCACCGACTCTTAATTAAGTCCATACCAGTTAAAGTGTGTCATATCTTTGGAACATTGTATTGTGTTAAGTTGTTAGCATTGTTGCATTAGTTTGATAGAATCACAATGTAGTGGTTTTTTTTACATTTTCTGGAATAAAGAGCAGCGAGCTAGCCAACTACCATAGGCAATATTTCCTTTGGTTCTGTTACCTATTACTAAATGTTTTATAATGAAATTTCAAGTATTGCTTGGATGAAATAAAAAAATACTAAGCTAACCGAGAGCCATCAAGTTAGAGTGGGTGTTTCATTTTTTTTAATTTTATTTTTAAATTTGGCTGTTGAAATATTGCAACATAGTGCTCCTTTAAATTAATTAAAGTTTGATATATCATTTTTTTTTAAGATTTTCATTTATTATACCTGGCTATCTTTGTAAACTTAAGATCAGGAAGGGAATTGCTATGACTAAAAGAATAGTTCAATCTCATGTGCTTAGAGTCAGCAGCTACACAAATATGGCTTTTAGGTATAATAATTGAACTATGAGTGACCATATGTTTTAAGTTAAATTAAAATAAAAAAGGTGATGTACGGGACAACTTAGGCTTCTGCGGTGCTGATATAATGCAAAGAGTTCATTGTCAGGTTGTTTTGCTGTTCCTTTGCTTTGAAGAAGCTGTGGTCTTTGTTCAGTAAGGATAAGCAGAAAACCACACATGTTGGCAGTTCTATCTGAAGAGGCTTGTGACCTCTAAAATCGAGTCTAAAACAGCTAGCAAGAAAGCCAAGAACAGCAGAAAATAAAATGTTGAAAACAGTTCAGAAAACTCAAGAACGTTTTTTACGTGGAAAACCCCTTCGACGAGAAGAGTAAAAACCACGGGACGATTAGGAGTCCACCCAAGTGTTTACTATGATTAAAAGGAGGTTACACAAACCCTAATCCAATTCTCAATGAGTTCACAATTTATATACTCATTAGAACATAATCATAATCAACTAAAACAAAACAGAAATCTGAGAAGAAATCACCCGTAAATCAGCCTCTATACCAGCAGCTAGATCTCCCAAATCAGAGCTCTGATCAACACCAAATTTTTACAGAAATAAGCCCTTGATGTCCTTAACCTGCTGTCCAAAATTCAGCACAAATGGACAACAAACGAGCTAGAACCGAATTAATCTTTGAAGACTGTGCAGAGCTGAAAAACTGCAGAATAGCTACTGTCCTTTTTGCTTAATTTTTGTGATTTTTCTTCTTCTATTTTCTGAGCAATAATACCAGTCAAAAAAGTACTCTCCAGTGGTATAAAAGTCAATAAAAGACTGAAGAATAAGTCCCCACAAGAAATACAATTAAATGGTATTTTTCCACATTTAAATGGGAATTTTTCCACATAGGAAGGGACCCATAATTCCCAACAAATCTCCCCCTCCCGACTATGAGGAAGTGTTTGCCATTCCGGCAAGCGTACGACAAGTCTCAAACTTACCTCGTGGCAACGCCTTAGTCATCATATCGGAACCATTGTCGTCCGTGTGAATTTTCTGAAATTCCAGAAATTTTGCTTCAAGAACATCTCGAATCCAATGGTACCTCACATCGATGTGTTTAGACTTGGCGTGGAAGGTGGAATTCTTTGCTAGATGAATTGCACTTTGACTATCACAGTACAACACATAGTTTTTCTGAGTAAAACCAAGTTGACGAACAAAACGCTTCATCCAAAGTAACTCCTTACTAGCTTCCGTTGCTGCAATAAATTCTGATTCAGTGGTAGAAAGAGCCACACATTTTTGCAGCCTTGATTGCCATGAAACGGCTCCCCCTGCAAACGTAATCATGTACCCCGAGGTAGACCTCCTTGAGTCGATATCCCCGGCCATATCGGAATCTGAATAGCCTATAAGAACAGCCCTATCAATTCCAAAACACAATTTCAAATCAGCAGTCCCTCGCAAGTACTTCATAATCCATTTGACGGCACTCCAATGCTCTTTTCCCGGATTTGATAAGAACCTACTGACCAAGCCAACTGCGTGAGCGATGTCCGGCCTTGTGCACACCATTGCATACATTAAACTTCCCACCGCTGAAGCATAAGGAACATTCGCCATAAATTCTGCATCTTCGTCGGTGGAAGGACATTGTTCGGTACTCAATTTAAAATGCAAACCAAGAGGAGTACGAACTGGTTTTGCCTTATTCATGTTGAACCTTCGAAGCACCTTGTTGACATAAGTTTCTTGAGACAACCACAATCTTCGAACTTTTCGATCCCGAATAATCCGAATGCCCAAAATCTGATTTGCAGCCCCAAGTTCCTTCATAGAAAAAGTCAGATTTAATTGCTCCTTTAAATTAGCAATTCGACTTTTATTTTGCCCAACAATTAGCATATCATCAACATAAAGTAGCAAAATAATAAAATCATTTTCCCCAAATTGTTGCAAGAAAACACAATGATCACAAGAAGTCTTTTTGTAGCCATGCTCCCCCATGAAAGAATCAAACTTGCGATACCATTGTCTCGGCGCTTGTTTTAAGCCATACAAACTCTTTTTCAGTTTGCACACATAGCCCTCTTTACCACTGACCTTGAAGCCTTCCGGTTGCTCCATATAAATGTCCTCTTCAAGATCTCCATGTAGAAATGCGGTCTTTACATCCAATTGCTCAACCTCTAAATCTAGGCTAGCGGCAAGACCCAAAATAACTCGAATGGAAGACATCTTGACAACCGGTGAAAAAATCTCATCAAAGTCTATTCCTTTCCTTTGATTGCATCCCTTAACAACAAGTCTCGCTTTGTATCGAGGCTTCATAGCATTTTCATCTTGCTTTTGCTTGTACACCCACCGATTTTTCAAAACTTTCTTGCCTTTCGGAAGCTCTACAAGATCAAATGTGTCATTGTCATGCAATGATTTAATTTCTTCTTTCATTGCATCCATCCAACACTCTTTGTCTTCATTTTCAGTAGCTTCTTTAAAGGTTTCCGGTTCTCCCCCATCGGTTAAGAGAACATATTCAGTGGTAGGGTATTTTGTTGAAGGATTTCGGTTTCTCGTAGACCGTCTCACGGGAGCTTGCTGATTTTCTGGAACTTGATGATGATCAGTCCCATTGTCATTACCACCACCATTATCATCATCATCATCAGCATCATTATCATCATCATGTGGCTCACGATCATTGCCATGAAAATCGTTGCCTCGTTCTTCATTAGTAGGCAAAGAATTCAGCGGAGGAAGATCCAAATCAACCAAGTCGTAGCCTTGGTGAGAAGTAGTCTCTTGAGCCTTTTGAATGTCTTCAATTGTTTGATCTTCCACAAACACAACATCTCTGCTCCGGATCAGTTTCTTGCTCACGGGATCATAGAATCTATAGCCAAATTGATCTTGACCATAGCCAACAAAAACACATTCCCGAGTCTTCGAATCAAGCTTCGATCTTTCATCATTCGGAACATGTACAAATGCCTTACAACCAAACACTCGCAAGTGATTGTAAGAGACCTCCTTGTCAAGCCAAACATGATCAGGAACATCACCATTTAATGAAGCACAAGGAGACATATTAATCACATGAGCAGCGGTGTACAAAGCTTCGCCCCAAAAAATTCTGGGCAGTTTTGACTCTGACAGCATGCACCGAATTCGTTCCAAGAGAGTTCTATTCATCCTCTCTGCCATTCCATTCAGTTGTGGAGTCTTCTTAGGTGTCCGTTGATGCCGTATGCCCAAAGACTTGCAATACACATCCAAAGGACCAATATATTCACCACCATTGTCGGAACGAATGCACTTCAATTTTCTGCCCGTTTGTCTTTCCGCTAAAACATGAAATTGTTTGAAAACATCTAGCACTTGATCTTTAGTCTTTAAAGCATACACCCATAATTTTCTTGAACAATCATCAATAAATGTTACAAAATAAAGTGCACCACTAAATGTTTTAACTTTTAAAGGACCACAAACATCGGAATGTACAAGATCAAGCAAACCTGATTTTCTTGATGGGGGATGCCTCTTGAATGAAACCCGATTTTGTTTCCCAACAAAACAATGAGAACACTTGTCCAACTTTTTGCTCTTAAGGTCAGGAAGTACCTCCTTCTTCATCAAGATGCTCATCCCTTTTTCACTCATGTGGTTAAGCCTCCTATGCCAAAGCTTTGCTAGATCGTCATCGGCAACATTTATGCTATCGGTGGAAATTGTGCCTTGAAATAAATAGAGGCTTGAGTTCTTCTTGCCATGAGCTAGAATTAAATTGCCTCTAGAGAGCTTCCATTGGCCAGATTTAAAGGTGCTACAATAGCCTTCATCATCGAGCTTGCCGGTGGAGATTAAATTCAACCGAATGTCCGGTACATGCCTAACATTTTTGAGCACTAACTTGGCTCCAATATCAGTCACCAAACAAACATCTCCAACACCTACAACTTGAGCCAAACCATCATTTCCCATCTTCAACACACCGTAGTCTCCCGGAGTGTAAGACGCAAAGAATTCTTTCCTTGATGTCGCATGAAGTGAGGCGCCACTATCAATCACCCAACTTGTCTCAAAATTAGCTAGGTTCACATAGTTCTCATCATGCACAACAATAAGATCTTCCGTTGTTGCGGTTGCGGCTCGGTCATCACCATCTTGACCTTTCGGCTCTTGTTTCTTCTCTTGCTTCCCACCTTTATTTTCTCTTTTCCACTTGTAGCAATATTTTTGTATATGGCCAGATTTATCACAATAATGGCACTTCAAATTTTTGTACCTTCCGCGCGACTTGCTTCTACTAGTATCTCTTCCGCTTGGACCTCTACTCTTTCCTCTTCCTCTATTTTCTGCTACATAAGCTTCGTCGGAGGAGGTTGACACGCCTTGTGATTTCTTTCTCATCTCCTCATTTAGGATACCAACTTTGGCCAAATCCAAAGTGATTTTACCTTGAGGGGCAGAATTACAAAGTGTCATACGGAAGGTGTCCCATGATTCAGGAAGTGTACCAAGCAAGAGCAGCCCCTGTACTTCACTATCGAATTTAATCTCCATTGCGGACAGCTGCTGAATAACGCCATGGAAGTCATTCAAATGATCGGACAACGCCATTCCTTCTTTGTACTTTAATCCCATAAGTTGCTTAATGAGAAACAACTTATTATTTCCAGATTTGTTAGCATAAAGAGAATCCAATTTCAGCCACAGAGTTTTTGTGTGAACTTCGTCATTAATATGATTCAATATATTATCATCAACCCATTGACGAATAAAACCACAAACTTGCTCATGCTCAAATTCCCATTGCGCATCAGTTTTTCCTTCAGGTTTATCAGTGGAAAAAACAGGAAGATGCCAACTTTTAACATACAACAAATCCTTCATCTTTCGCTTCCAAAGATGGTAATTGTTGCCATTCAAACTAACCATTCTACTAGTGTTTATATTACCCGAATCCATGACGAACTAACCGTAGCTTTGATACCAGAATGAAGAGGCTTGTGACCTCTAAAATCGAGTCTAAAACAGCTAGCAAGAAAGCCAAGAACAGCAGAAAATAAAATGACGAAAACAGTTCAGAAAACTCAAGAACGTTTTTTACGTGGAAAACCCCTTCGACGAGAAGAGTAAAAACCACGGGACGATTAGGAGTCCACCCAAGTGTTTACTATGATTAAAAGGAGGTTACACAAACCCTAATCCAATTCTCAATGAGTTCACAATTTATATACTCATTAGAACATAATCATAATCAACTAAAACAAAACAGAAATCTGAGAAGAAATCACCCGTAAATCAGCCTCTATACCAGCAGCTAGATCTCCCAAATCAGAGCTCTGATCAACACCAAATTTTTACAGAAATAAGCCCTTGATGTCCTTAACCTGCTGTCCAAAATTCAGCACAAATGGACAACAAACGAGCTAGAACCGAATTAATCTTTGAAGACTGTGCAGAGCTGAAAAACTGCAGAATAGCTACTGTCCTTTTTGCTTAATTTTTGTGATTTTTCTTCTTCTATTTTCTGAGCAATAATACCAGTCAAAAAAGTACTCTCCAGTGGTATAAAAGTCAATAAAAGACTGAAGAATAAGTCCCCACAAGAAATACAATTAAATGGTATTTTTCCACATTTAAATGGGAATTTTTCCACATAGGAAGGGACCCATAATTCCCAACACTATCTTATGGACCCGGCTACGAAAAAACGAGGAAGACCAAAACTTTGCTCACTAAAGAAATGGTGGAAGAACGTAAGATGTTGAAGCGCCTTTGGAATAATTCTCGACGGAACCTGCAGGGAATAACTTGCCAAACCCACATTTTATGCCTTAACTAAGTTTCGCTTGTGAGTTTTGTTTAGTGCAGTTAGTTTTGGTCTCGTCTCTAAAAAATTAACATGGTTGTGTATTTAATTTTTCCTCCTTTCAGTTGAGGGCAGCTCTAGCCAGCACTCGGCACAAAGTGATGGCGGACGAGGAACGTCCGATGGTAATGAATCATTTTGTGAAGTCAAATCGGAGTGGCTTTTTTATGTCGAAAACCGTAAAAGAATATCTTTTTAACACCTCATCGAGTTCGTAGACTTTTGGTGATGATATCCACAAAATTTCTTTAAAATGATGATATCCACAAAATTTCTTTAAAAACTGTCTATATTATCCATGAAAGTTATATATTGCGAGCCCCATTTGCATAGATATATACAGTTTGGAATTTTTTTTTATAATGTGTATGTATTAGCTACCACATGGGAGAATATTGTATAACAATATTTTGGTGGTTTGCTGGAATCACGGAGCAAAATACAGATATTTTGCTAAGAATACGAAGAACACGGAGGAGATTTGTAACTATTTGTGGCTGATCTTGTCTATTGATATTCAGGGGTGAACTGTTTCTCAAACTTTACAATATGCCTACGTACCCTATTTATAGGGATCAAGCCATACGTAGTTCTATTGGGAAAGAAGTTATCTAGACGGGCTAGGGTTTCTATGGGCTCGACTTGACCCATATCCACTAGACGTCTCCTTGGGCTGATATATTTTACCCATTTTTCCTACTCATGACCCATGGCCCATTAAAGGTTTCCCATGGCTATCAAGATGCTCAAATTTACTGGCCTCTCTGAAGAGGCGAATAGAGAAACTGAGTGGCCTCACATGCGGCCTCGCTGGGCTAGTCATGCGAGGCGATCCATACTGTACAAAAGGTGATTACGCTCACGCGACCTCGCTGGGCCTGACCGTAAGCTGTCACAATAAATATATTCTAGGCCTCGCTAGACCTTGTAGACTACGACCCCTTGGGCTCGTCGGCGAGCTCAATTAAAAGCTGGATAATACATTGAACTGACTCTTGATGGCGGGTTTCAGTGACCCATTCTTCATTTCCAGGCCCATTATGGATGGTACATCATTATTTTAGCCCATTGGGCCTGCTTAGGACTTATGCCAAATTAGGGCATAACAACTACCCCCGAGTCCATATTGTCATTAGAAATGCGATGTGGACTCAAAAGGCTCCTTTCTGAGAAATTCTGATGCGAGGTCAAAGCCCATTATCTATCACTTTCGGCCTCTCTTCGCAGGCCCAATGAATTTGAATAGTTTCTAACAGCTGTCATGTCTCGAGATCCATTCTTGGTTGCTAAGATGATGACACGTGTAACAGATCTTTCTCTCTCCTGTCTACTATATAAACTCATATTTCCTAATCATTTGTCACTTTCCATATAAACAACATAACGAATTGCTGCCAATTTGCTCCCAGATCAAACAGAGAACCGGATCGCTCTCATACAAGAACGACCTCAAATTTTTCTAAGATCTTCATATCTTCTTCAACAAACAGTAAGTTTTCTTTTCCTGTTCTTCACTTTAAGTTTACTTAAACGCATGTGTAGCTTACAATTCTTCCTTTTAATACTTGTAAATGTATGCGACGCGAGCCTGAATGTATGCGACCGCTCATCTATAATTTTATACTGCGAGCCTAGCCCCGCTAAGATAGAAAATGAGATCTCCCACCAAGATACAAAGCAGTCCTTCCCTCTTTAGAATACAGATCAATTCTTTCTTCGTGTGCGATGTGAGGACACTTAGAACCTTCTTGATATGGGCTGAAAATAAGCCCTAAAAACAAATTTAATGTTGCATTAAATGAACCTAAGTTGGTCCAAGGTCAAAGCCCAATTATGAGGCCCAAAACCTTAATAATGATAATAAATTCGCAGCTGTAAAATCAGCCAAATAAAAGACCCCGTATTTGAGTCAACAAGGAAACCAAATCATATCAGGAGTGATCTTCAAGGCATATAATTCCAATACTTATCTTCTTATCTGTTAGAAGGCTCTAGAATTGGGCCTAAGCTGTGGCTTGCCCACCAAGACACCTAATTCTACTCTAACTCCAAGGCATCCAATGCCTATATAAAGGACCTGATCCTTCAACCAAGAACTACGTTTTTTGGCTTGATTCTTGATATTTGCAAGATACGTAGGCATCTTGTGAGGACCTGAGTTAAGTCACGAAACACTTGATCAGCCATTAAAGCTCAAAGCTCTCATAAACCCTAGCATTCAATACGCAATAAATACACCCTATTTTTCGTTCCACAACATTTGGCGCCGTCTGTGGGAATTTCGGATATCAACCATGGTTACCACCCGGAGAACACCAACACTTTCTGAAACCATCACTAACACCACCGCACCCCCGATCGAAGAACAAGTGCCCCCAGGGGCGAGTTCTCAACCACTGATCACTCAGCCACAAGGAACTGAAGCGCAAACTCATGGATCGTTGCCTTCGGTGACGAATCCCTCTACTCAATGGACGAATCCCCTACAGATGGTAGTCTCCCCTCTTGGAGGTCAATCCGTTCCCCCCATCGCTCAGATCTCTACTACCGTGATCCCCGCAAGCACGAACCCAATATATGGGTTACCCAACTATCCCCCGTACCAGGCCGGACCAAGCGGTCATGCCCTCCAGATACACGAGCCATACAATCCACCTTACATCAGAGGTTTAGGACCCAATCAAGGCCAACAATACTATGACTACTCAGGCCCGTATTCTGATGACTCATCCTCTGAAGAAGATAGGGATGAAGCCCCAAGGAGACGTCGTCCAAGTAAGGAACCTATTGGACGCCGAAGAACTCATGATCGACCTCCCTTAACGGCTGCTGAAAAAATCAAGGCTCATGAGGCCAAGATCCAAAAACTAAAGGAGGACATAGAAAGGGAACAGCGAAGACAAAATCAGAATAGACCCCCACCAACAACAGGAGAAGAAATTCCTTTTGTTGATTTGGAAGGAACCCCAAGGAGACAGAGGAGGACCGAAGTCCCTAGAAGTAGAACCACGAGGGTCGAAACCCCCAGAGGCAATCCTGAAGACTTGATGCAACTTGGGGATCCTGATGATCCAACCCCTCCATTCACTGAGGAGGTGATGAATGCGCATATATCACGGAAGTTCAAGATGCCTACCATAAAGGTTTACGATGGAACAGGAGATCCCGCTAATCATGTAAGGACGTTCTCTAACGCATTGCTGTTACAACCCGGCAGTGACGCCTTGAAGTGTAGGGCGTTTCCCCAAACATTAGCGGGCATGGCACAACGTTGGTACAGCCGCCTACCACCAAACTCCATTGCCTCCTTCAAAGAACTAAGCAATGCTTTTGTCAGCCAATTCATAGGAGGAAGAATTCATGAGAAAGATTCCGCATCTCTCATGACTGTGATACAAGGAAAGAATGAAAATCTCAGAGACTATCTCAAGCGATTCACAAAGGAAACACTCAACATTACAAACCTGGAAAACAAGGTAGCCATGGTGGCATTGCAGAATGGAACTTCGAATGTTTATTTCAAAATGTCATTGGCTAAGCATCCCCCTGAAAATATGGTTGAGCTCCAACAAAGGGCGAGCAAGTACATCAAGGCGGAGGATAGTCTGAAGAAAGATCCAGGAACGGGGAACACCGGAAACGGTGACAACTCTAAGAAGCGGAAGTCGGAACAGGATTATGATGCTAAAGATAAGTACCCGCGCAGGGGCAGGGACTCTGATCCAGCCCCTAAAAAGGGGAGTCCCGGGCAAAGGTTTACGGAATACGCAAGACTGAATACTCCAAGAAGTCAAATCCTGATGGAGATAGAAAAAGACAGGGATGTGAGATGGCCGAAGCCACTAAGGACTGATCCTGAGAAAAGAAACAAGAATCAGTATTGTCGGTTCCATAAGGATGTGGGTCACAATACCGACGATTGTAGACAATTGAAGGATGAAATTGAGTTTTTGATCCGCAAGGGAAAATTGAATAAATTCTGTAAAGATGGGGATCGGGGAAACCCAAGGCGAGATTATGATAGGAAAGATGAGGATCGTAACCACAATCAGCAGCCCCGGGGGCCGGTGATCAACATGATCTTCGGTGGCCCAACAGCGGCTGGGACAAGTAGAAATTCCAGAAAGGCGTATGCACGAGAAGTGATGCACATTGTAGGGGAAGCGCCAAAACGTGCGAAGACGGAGGTCTCAATTGAATTCGATGATTCGGACCTTGAAGGGGTGAAGTTCCCCCATGATGACCCCCTGGTTATCTCACCTGTGATAGGCAACTCCCAAGTGAAGAGAGTCTTGATTGACAATGGAGCATCGGTGGACATTCTGTTTCATGATGCCTTCCTAAAAATGGGATACACTGAGTCTCAATTGACACCGTCAAACATGCCCATATATGGGTTCAACGGAGTAGAGTCGAAAGTCGAGGGAACAATTCAGCTACCCATGACTATAGGGCAGGAGCCACGGGAGGCAACTCAGATGTTAAATTTCTTGGTTATCAAAGCTACATCCACATACAATGCTATCCTAGGTAGGACGGGACTACATGCTTTCAAGGCGGTTGCCTCTACCTATCATTTAAAGGTTAAGTTCCCAACCAGAAATGGAGTAGGAGAAGAGAAAGGGGATCAAAAGATGGCAAGGAGTTGTTATGTGGCCGCACTGAGGCCGGATGGAACCGGGGGGCAGGTTCTCCCAATCGAAGATATGGATGTTCGGGAGAATGAAGAGCGCAGAGGAAAACCAGCAGAGGAATTGCTTCCCATACCTTTGGAGCTGGGAGATTCTGAGAAGGTTACTTACATCGGGGCATCTTTGAAAGACCCCTTGAAGAGCAAATTGATCTCCTTTTTACAAGACAATAGTGATGTCTTCGCATGGACAGCAGCTGACATGCCAGGGATAGATCCCCAATTGATAACACACAGCCTGAATGTGGATCCAAACCGGAAGACAGTGAAACAAAAGAAGAGAAATTTTGCACCTGAGAGGCAAGAAGCCATAAAACAGGAGGTTGACAAACTCCTAGAGGCAGGGTTCATTGAGGAAATCCAGTTCCCGGAATGGTTGGCCAATCCTGTAATGGTCAAGAAGGCTAATGGAAAGTGGAGGATGTGCATAGACTTCACTGATCTGAACGACGCATGCCCAAAGGACTGTTTTCCCTTGCCAAGGATCGATACGTTGATAGATGCCACGACTGGGCACGAGATGTTAAGCTTCATGGATGGCTTTAGTGGATATAATCAGATCAAAATGCATAAGGATGATATTCCTAAGGTATCGTTCATCACCGATTTCGGTGTGTATTGTTACCTAGTCATGGCTTTTGGACTGAAAAATGCAGGAGCTACATACCAGAGGTTGGTAAACAAGATTTTCGCTCATCTCATTGGAAAGACTATGGAAGTCTATGTGGATGATATGCTGGTGAAAAGCCTACACAGGGCAGATCATATTGAACACCTACGCGAGGCTTTCGAAATGCTGAGGCACCATAAGATGATGTTGAATCCGGCCAAGTGTGCTTTTGGTGTTGGGTCTGGGAAATTTTTGGGTCTTATGGTCTCAAAACGGGGAATTGAGGCCAACCCCGACAAAATCAAGGCTATTTTAGACATGGAACCACCACGTTCTATAAGGGATGTACAGAAGTTAACCGGGAGGATTGCTGCGTTAGGGAGTGTAAGAACCCAGATTTTTGGGTAGAATTAAAACTTTTTATTATGTAGTGATGTAAGAATGAATAGGGGTTACAACTAGAATGTAATACTGGTTTTAATGAATGAATAATGAAAGGATATATATTCCAAGGTTATATGGCCTGAAGGATGCTATTGGGTGATAACTAAGGTTAGAATAATCTATCTCCTAGAAAGTTAAGATAAGATTCCCTAGAGAGAAATAGATACCCTCATGTCATCCAAATCAATATCTATTATAAGCCCAGCGGTTCCGTAAAAAGGTTAAGGAACACTCGAGGGTGAACCAGGTTCATTTTCCCAACTATAGGAATTAAATAAAAATAAGTGATGAATAGTGATTTTGGTGGAATTTGGAATATTATTATAATAATGTTATACCCGGTATTCGGAACGGATTTCTGAGTTCGTATTAGTGATCCAGGAGGAAAATAAGTGTATGTAAAAGCTGTCGGATTCAGAAAAATAGCACTTTTATTTTCTCCGAGATTTCCCTGGACACTGCAAGACTTAAGGATTTATAAAAGAGAATTAAGGAATTTAAATTCGAGAAGTATTAAGAAAGATGAGGAATAGTAGTATAAATATTAAGAAGGTTTTCGGTAAAACCCTAACTAGAAACGAATGAGTTAGTCCCTCGAACGAGCAACGAATTGAGCAATAACCGGACAAAGAACAAACAGAGGATCAAGATGCATGCATGTACAAGGAGATAAGACCAAGTAACTAAGTAGTTACATGAGCAACTAGTATACTTAGCAAACATAACCAAGTACTTAGCTTCTTGTCATCATCTTACCATTACAAACCAACACTTGTCCATTTAATTACATCATGCATGACCTAGAACTTTATTAAAGCTACTTTATGGACAATATATTATCCAAAGACATTCAATAATTCACTTTAGATAAGATGAGAGCAAGATCAAAGCCAAGCAAACACCACCTCTCCCCCATTTTTCCAGCAGTTGCATTTTCCAGGGCAGGGGTCTTTGCCATTTTTTTTCACCTAGATCTACTCATCTAAAAATCATGAAAAAATTCATGGAGCTTCTACACATCAAGGTGAAGTTGGGGATTTAATTTCATAATTTTTGAAGATCGTTTGGATGGGTAAATAAATTCGAGAAGTTCACTGTTTTTCCCCCAAAACCAAGGCACTTCGAATTTTGGAGTTTTAAGATTTCAAAATCCACCTTCCAACCATTGTTTGATCTCCAAATTTTTATGGTGAGTCCTATATTTCATAAAAATGATCTCCTAGAAATCTTAGCTTCAAACTCCATGTTTTCCATTTTCAAATAAATCCTCAAAGATGAGGGTGAATAGTGTTTTCAAGAAACTAACTTTGATTTCTTGGTTTCTTTGGATGATTTAAGCTTTGTTAAAGCCATACAAGGACTATATAAGGGTTATTATAGCTTGTACACTCTCCAAGGAAGGTATAATTCTTAAGAACCCAAGATCTTACTTTGAGTTTTATATATGTTCTTGATGGTTTTAGATTAGCTAAGATTATGGTGTTGTTATATGCATAAAAGCATGATTATGTAGTTAGTAGTGATGATTTAAGAGTTTTGATGATTATGATGGTTAATTGAAACCTTCTTGGACTGGTTAAGATGAAAACCATGTATAGTATGCCCGGTGTGGCTTGGATTGATTGTTATGAATTTTAGAACGTTCGATTTATAGCCGTCGTAATGCCGAATTTTCGTTAGACTATTAAACACCGAGCATCACAGTAGATATAACTCACTGTACAGCTTCATTTTCTGCCATGATAGGATAGATTATGTTTCAAGCTTCGTTTTGATATAAAGATCACGTGAAACAGACTTACGGTTTAGGATTTATGACCAAATTACTAAAAGTAGTTCGAATCCGTAAACGAAAGTTCGTAACTGTAATTGAACCCTCGTAAACTATGTAACGTCATGGCGAATCTTGGTAAATAAATACTAGAGGTAAAAAGGAAGGCGTGAAAGAAAACCGTATGTCAAAAAGATCATTTTTCGATTTATTAAAAATGTTCGAGTCGAGGTTAAACGCGAACGAACCCCTAAAAGACGACTCTTTTATAACTTCGGTAAAACACTTAGAAAACGGACGATAAAACTCGGAGTATAGTATTGGTTCGTAACGATCGACTTTAGAACTCATATGACTTAAGTATGTCCCAAGTATAAGTACAATGACATGTCGTATTAACGAACGGATGTCGGGTCGGATCAGTGATAAAAGTAATCCACTAAAAGGGGTATAACGAGATAACTCAAGAACGTGTTTCGAATTAAGTATAACTTAACTTTTAATATGTTAAGTGATTAATCCCGAATGCCTTGGCTATTTATAGATCACCAAGCTGAACCGGGACCCGCTACCACTACCCCTTACCGTACTCGACTACCAGGCAAGTTTCAATTCCCTTCTTTTAGGCTGTTGTTGTGATTGAATAAATATATATATATATATATATGCTGATATACATATGCCATTGCATGCATGCCTACTTTCAAGTTGAAGTGATATACTTGTTCCCTGAATGTTATTGTTGGCTTATAAGCTAGATAGTTATATATCAGTTATAAGCTGATTATTGTAAGACCCTCATAGAAGGGCGTATACATCTTATTAATCAAAAATAGACCGGGAGTCAATATTCCTTGATATATCGAGATTACCTCGGAGGAAAATATTTAAGTAAATATTTTCTATTATTTGGGCGACGAATATTATTTGAATATTCGTTCGAGACTAATTATTTTAACGATCCTTACTTCAAATAATTATTTGAACGTAACCATTCGACGAATAATATTTTTCAATATTCATTCAAAGTCGAATAGGTTATCGATTATTATTCCGAATATTCTTCTAAAGATTGGACTACTAAATGAATATTATTTGAATATCCATTTAGAATATTACTTTATTAAATGAACATTACTTTTGAATATTCATTTAAGATATTACTTACTTGATGAATATTATTCTAATATTCATCTGAAGCTTGATTTATTTATCGAGTCTTATCTCGAATATTCCTTTAAAGCTTGGATTACTAAATGAATATTACTTGATATTCATTTATAATATTATTCATGAAACGAATATTACTTTTTCAATAAACATTTAAATTCCTAATTAATTATGAATATTATTTTGAATATTCATCCAGGGTTCTATTTAATCATCGAATATTATTTTAAATATTTTAAATATTCTTTTCAGGTCTTATTAATTAATGAATATTATTCTGAATATTCATTTGAATATTTAATTATGCAATAAATATTCTCTAGATATTTCTTCAAGGATTATTTTGAGAAATACTCTGATTAAAAGATATTCTTTCATATTCCCCAAATATTCTTTAAATATTTTAACTCATTAAATATTCTCTGAATATTTATTCCATACTTAGAATAATCTCGATAAGGTTTATCTTCTTCGATTATTACAGAAAATATTTCGAAGTCATATTATTATTAATCTTATATCAAGAAAGGTTCTCAGACATCATTCTTCTTTGAGTCTATCTCCTTAATAATAAGGGAACCTTACTTGGAAAATGTTATTTATCTTGTCGACTTCCCGGTCATAAAGTATTCCCTTCACCCGCAACTCGGGTGCTGTTGACTTATTAAGTCGTTGCTTACCTTCTCATCTTTCGAGGGGTAAGATTACTGGAACAAGTTGATATCCGTTACCAAGTAATAGCTTGGGAGATATTGGTAAATTTTCCTTTCCAACTAGATACGACTACTTTGTGGAGTCTTATCAACAAGTCTTATACTTGGGGAAAGGGGGACGAACGTTACATTCAGAATCATGAATTCTATTTGAACTAGGAGTCGTGTAAGAGGCCGAGTAGCGCCGGTCCATCCCCTTGGCCCAACCGTTGGCCGGGGAGAGCTAGCAAGGCGGTATACAAGTAAAGCCGTCAGTTCTTCCTTCTACCGGTAGTAAATCTAAATTGAGCTGTACGATCTCGACTGATCATCAAGATTGGAACAGCGGGCGCGGTGAATACTCCATCATTGGTTCATCATCCAAATTTATTTATTTCCTGCAACATGATTACTGTTGGCAGAGTTGGAAAAGTGTCATAACTGGAATTGAAACCTTTTCTTGCAAGTTCCTCTTCTTAATAACAATAAGAATATCTCGCTTACTTTGATGTAGCAGATATTTCTACAAACAAATACTTTAAGTTACCTTGTAACTTCATCGTTCATATTATACTGGCATCATTTTCGTAAATGCATGGCATATGGTTTGAAAGATACTTTTGAACTGTTATACATTATCGTTCAGTCATATATTATTGTTGGTGGGCTATTGCTCACCCTTGCTTTATTATTATATCACAACAACAGCTAGACCAGATGACTCGCACAAGGCGCGCTCGACGCGGGCGAGGACGATGAGACTACCAGAGCTGAAGAAGAAGCTATTGGTAGGGTATATTTATTCTTTCAGTACCAAGAATATGGTCTAGTATGACTTATGTAAATGGATGGCAAAGAGTATGTATTTATATTGAAATTCTTTTGGATTGTAAGAACTCATAATGTGATTAATAAAAATTTGAGTGTTACTCTGATTTCATCTCTGGGACTATAACGGGTGTGTTTTATATTATTGTGTTGGGTTATAGAGACGTAATTTATTTTATGTTAAGGAAAGTTCAAGTGTTGTGGACAGAATTGGAAACCGTAACCACCGGATCTCGGACCCCGGATCTGGGGGTGTTACAGGGAGGTTCATCTCCAAATCCGGGGACAAGTGTTTGCCGTTCTTTAAAACCTTGAAGAAGGTAAAAAACTTTGAGTGGACTGAAGAAAGCCAAGAGGCCTTTGAGCAGGTGAAGAAGTATATGTCTGAGGCCCCGCTGTTGGCCAAGCCAAGTACGGGAGAAATCCTCTATCTTTACTTGGCAATTTCAGGTCAAGCTGTGAGTGCGGTGCTGGTAAAGGAGGAAAACAAGGTTCAGAAACCTGTATACTATGTGAGCAAAGTTTTACACGGAGCAGAGTTGAACTACTCCACTATTGAGAAATTTGCCTTAGCATTGGTAACAGCCTCTAGGAAACTACGACCCTATTTTCAAGCACATAAGATTGAGGTCCTTACAGGACAACCATTGAGAAATATTTTGCACAGCCCTAAGCCAGTGGTAGGCTCATCAAGTGGGCAATTGAGTTGGGAGAATTCGATATTAAGTACAAGCCAAGGACGGCCATCAAAGCTCAGGCACTTGCTGACTTCGTGGTTGAATGTACCATTGACAACCAAGAAGTCGGGGGCAGGAGATACCTCAGGAAGGCAATAAAGAAGACAAGGAACCCATAATAGAGGAGAATGAATTCTGGATGCTCTATTTTGATGGGGCATCAAAAACGAAAATAAGTGGCGCAGGTCTTGTCTTACAAAGTCCCGATGGATTCATGATTGAATACGCCCTGAAGTTGGACTTTCCAACAACCAATAATGAAGCAGAATATGAAGCTCTGATAGCTGGACTTGGCTTGGCAGGAGCCCTAAGGGTCAAAAACCTTAAAGTTTGTGGAGATTCAAGGCTAGTTGTGGCCCAAGTCAATGGAGAGTTTGAGGTAAGGGATAAACCATGGCTAAATACTTAAGGCTTGTGAAGGCAATAATGACTCAATTTGATGAGTGCTACATTGAGCACATTCCAAGGGAGGAAAACACCAAGGCTGATGCCTTATCCCAGTTAGCCTCCTCTAAGATAGAAAATTACTCTGGAAGTGTCTACTTCCAAGTTCTGAGAACCCCTACCATCGATTCAAAGTTAGTCGCACCTATTGGGGCGAGGGAATGTTGGATAGATCCCATAAAAGCACACCTCGAGACTGGTTGGCTCCCGACTAATACCATGGAGGCACGAAAATTATCTGTGAGAGCGTTGAGGTATGCTCTGATTGAAGGGATACTCTACAAGAAATCTTTTGTGATTCCGTATCTAAAGTGTTTGAGGCCCGAAGAGGCCAAATCAGCTATTGAGGAGGTCCATGAGGGAATTTGCGGACAACACTTGGGGGGCAGGGCCCTAGCTCACAAGATAGTCAGGCTTGGATTCTATTGGCCTGAGATGATGGCTGATGCCAAAGAATATGTGAAGAAATGTGATCGATGCCAAAAGCATGCACCAGTGGTTAGGCAACCACCTGAGATGTTGACATCCTTGAATTCACCCATCCCCTTTGCTATGTGGGGAATGGATATACTCGGACCGTTCCCTATGGCCACCGCACAAAGGAAGTTTCTGATTGTGGCTATCGACTACTTCACTAAGTGGATTGAGGCTAAGCCTTTGGCCAAGATCACAACCAAGCAGGTCGCACAGTTCCTATGGGAAAACGTCATGTGTCGGTATGGAATCCCACGAGTCTTGGTAACGGATAATGGGGTACAATTCAATAACAAAGAGTTCAAGGACTATTGTGAAGAGAATGGGATTGAGCTTCGATTCACCTCAGTTGCCCACCCTCAAGCTAATGGTCAAGCTGAGGTTGCCAACCGAATCATCCTCGATGGATTGAAGAAAAGAGTGGAACGCTCCAGAAATACTTGGGTGGATGAGTTACTACCCATACTCTGGGCATACCGAACCACATGCAAGGTGACTACTGGAGCAACTCCATTCATGTTAGCCTACGGGGCTGAAGCTGTAGTACCCGTGGAAATCATGCATGTATCTCCACGGGTGGAGGCCTTTGAACCAGACACCAATGAGGAAGGGATGAGACTAGCCCTCGATCTGATCGACAAAGTAAGGGATGAAGCCCATGCTAGGAATACAGAGCATCAGAAGAAAGCTTCCTTCTACTACAACCTAAGGGTGAAAGAAAGGTTCTTCCGTCAAGGAGACTTAGTGCTAAGAAAGATTGAAGCATCCGGGGTTGGCCAGAAAGGAAAGTTAGCCCCAAATTGGGAAGGGCCGTATAGAGTCAGGAAGACACTTGGACGAGGATCGTACAAGTTGGAGACATTGGAAGGAAATAAGGTGCCTCGTACTTGGCATGCATCAAACCTCAAAGTCTATTATGTTTGATTATCTTGCATAGGATATGACTTATATCTAGTAGGAAGTAGAAATAAGGTCGACGAAACCATACGGAGTAGTTGATTTCCGAGTAGGAAGTAGAGTATCTATGTAAGGGTTGATCCCGGTTTATTGACATCTTTGTCCACTTATTAATAAAAGTTGTTTCTGCCTTCAGTATGAGTAGTTCTTTTTGTTTTGTTATTCTAAGCACGAAAAACAAATGTTGTATCAAAGCACCTGATGGTGTGAGCCATGTGGCTTAATACTAAGAAAACTCTAAAAGCGCAATAAACAAGTAATAAGTGAAAGACAAATTTGACAAAGGGGAAAAACTACATAAGTAAGCCCCGGAGGGTTAAGTTCGATAAACATAAAACATAAAGGACATGGCTAAGATAAGTTAAGAACCCGAAGGTTAAGTTCGGTACAAACATAAGTAGACATAAGCCGCAAGGGGCGAATAGCTAAGATAAAACTAAGACCGGCCTACTCCTCGGCCTCCTGATCATCTACCTGAATATTGTGATCCTGAGTCTCTTCATTCTCCTCGACAACGTCCATAGGGTTCCCATTCTGAACTCCAGAGGAGGAAGCGCCCACAACTGGTAAAGGACATTTGAAGTCCACGTCCGGGTTAAACAATCCCGGATGCTGAGCAATAACAGAGCTAAGGGCCTGATTCCACCCTTTGGCAAAAACCCCGGGATGGACTTGATCATCGTGATCTTCAATAAAGGCTAGGAAGTCTTCGGATTCCATGTAGTCGTCAATAGCCCTAGCTCGATCCATCACGAGCTTCTGATTCTCCGCCCTAAGCTCAGAAAGACTCTTCTCCGCAGTAAGAATGCGCTCCTCCAACACTCCATTCTCTTTGATAAGGCGTTTGTTTTCCTTCTTGACCGTTTGCTCAGAGTCCCAAAGCTCTTTAGACTGATAGATGAGTGACTGAAAGTAAGCATTGGCCTAAAAAGAGAAAAGAAGAATAAGTCAGAATGATGACAAGATTATGGCAAAAATAGAATTAAAGCGGGGATAAAGAAAAACCAACCATGAATATGGCGTGGGCACCTTGTGCCTCGGTCTCGTCAATCATATTTTTCCGAAGAACTATGTTCACCTGATCAGCAATTGGAATTCCGTGCTTTGACCACTCTGCTGCCAAATTGTTATCACCCCCAATAGAATCATGATCGCAAATGCCCCATCCGGGTTTAAATGCAGCCGTGGGCGAACTCTCGGGCACTCGCCTTCTCTTGTCGGCATTGAGGCTATGAGTCTGGAAACTGGGTACCTGGGGCTCAGAAGGATTAGCTTCCTTGTGCAACCTTAGGGTTGACCTCCGAGTGACCTCATCCGGACCCCCAACTCCAAGCTCCGCATCGATCATCGCTGCAGCTGAAAAAGTACAGAATAATACAAAAAGCGAACTAAGAACGGGTACATTTCTAATAAAGACCAAAGCATTAAGTAAAAATTACCCTCTTCACTGACTGAACTAAGTCCGATTTCCCGGAGGATAGATTCTTTGATTATAGCTCTGTAATGAGTATGCTCGTTATCTTTACAAAGTTCATCCCGTTGCGAAATTTCACTCGGGAGAAGCATCTTATCGAATTTCCCCGGATCTTTTACTTTGCAAAGCTGAGACTTGAAGTATTTGCCCCAATCTCCACCTCTCCAACGAACAATTACAAATTTCCTCCGCCGGTTAGGATTTTTTTCCGGAGTGGAAAGGAAATCAAAGATTTGAGGAACACCAGGACGGTGCTGTATATGAACCCAACCTGGTTGGGTATTCGCACTATTTCGAACTAGAAATATACTCCTAAACAAAGGGACACTAAGGGGGTACCCTTTTTGAAGACATAATGCCATGAAACAAAGAATTGCCTTCCAAGAGTTGGGGGTAGTTGACAAGGATTAATTCTAATTTCGGCTAGCAAACGAATTATAAAGTCATGTATGGGAAACCTAAGACCCGATTTAATGGCATCTTCATAGACAAACAAATCTTCTGGACTCCAATTACACGTTCTATCACCCGGTTCAGGAAGAACAATCTCGAAAGGAGATCTAATACCGTATTTATCAGCTAATTTACCAGCATCTAATGCGGTTATGCAAGAAGGATAAAGATAAGAATCTAATTGTGAATTATTTGGGAAAGCATCTCCTAACTCCTCTAGCAATTCAGGAATTGAGTAAACCCTACGCTCTAAAACAAGAGTAGGAGAAGGTTTACCTCTTCCGAGAGATCGAGCAGCAATCTTTGAAGCCACATCTTTAGAACCACCAGCCATCTTGAACTTTTTGGATTGAATGACAAAAAAATGGATGAACTAGGTGAAGAACAACTCAAACTCTTCAAGCAAAACCTCCTTTGATCTTCAAATCTTCGAAAGTTTCAAGTGTTTAAGAAATAAACACTTGAAAAACTCAAGAACACTTCAAGTTTCTAAAACTATCTAAAAATTTGAGAGAGAATTGGAGAATTTGAGAGTGAGAAGTGTGAATGAGAAGTTCACATCTACTACTCTTTTATAGGAAGCCTAGCAGGTCATTTTAACCTTCTATAGAAGGTTGCAGGTCAGAATTGGGGGGAGTTTCAAATTTTAAATTTTTTGAAAATTGGCTCCTTAATTATGGCGGAAAAAAGGAGAGGGAAGTTTCAAAATTTGGAATTTCGAAAGTAGGCTCCAAACATTTTCGATTCGAATTTTTGTACGAAAAATAAATTTTCGAACGGCTCAAAATCCGAATGAAATTGCCGAGCCGAAACACAAAAAGGGAGCCGAACGAAATTTCCGAGCAGGAGATAAAAGTGACAAAAGCAGAGTGGCTCATTCGGAAAATTAAAAAAAAAAAAAAGGGAGCCGAACGAAATTTCCGAGCAGGACATAAAAGTGACAAGAGCCGAGTGGCTCATTCGGAAAATTATAAAAAAAAAAAAAAAAAAAAGTGAATTGCTGAATGGAAGAACCGACTGGAAGCATAAAATTGGGCTGGGCCCCATGGCTGTTTATTCACCCACCGTTTTAAGCAAAAAAAAAAATGAATTGCCGAATGGAAGAACCGACTGGAAGCATAAAATTGGGCTGGGCCACATGGTTGTTCAATCACCCGCCGTTTTTTAAAAAAAAAATCCGAATGGAAAAACCGAATGAAGCAAAAATTGGGCTGGGCCCCATAACAATATTTCATTCGGAAATTTTTATAAAAATACCCGTGGGTACCCGAAAAATTCCTAAATTATTAGGAAAAATTAAGAAAAATACCCGTGGGTACCCGAAAAATTCCTAAATTATTAGGAAAAATTAAGAAAAATACCCGTGGGTACCCGAAAAATTCCTAAATTATTAGGAAAAATTAAGAAAAATACCTGTGGGTATCCGAAAAATTCCTAAATTATTAGGAAAAATTAAGAAAAATACCCGTGGGTATCCGAAAAATTCCTAAATTATTAGGAAAAATTAAGAAAAATACCCGTGGGTACCCGAAAAATTCCTAAATTATTAGGAAAAATTAAGAAAAATACCTGTGGGTATCCGAAAAATTCCTAAATTATTAGGAAAAATTAAGAAAAATACCCGTGGGTACCCGAAAAATTCCTAAATTATTAGGAAAAATTAAGAAAAATACCTGTGGGTATCCGAAAAATTCCTAAATTATTAGGAAAAATTAAGAAAAATACCCGTGGGTACCCGAAAAATTCCTAACTTATTAGGAAAAATTAAGAAAAATACCCGTGGGTACCCGAAAAATTCCTAAATTATTAGGAAAAATTAAAAAAAATACCTGTGGGTACTCGAAAATTCGTAAAATATTAGGAAAAGTACAGAAAAATACGAGGAAAATCATAGAAATATTTTCGAGCGATAATTTATGCTAAAAATGCATGAAAGCTCTATAAAAGTGCCGAAATTGCTAAAAAGCAAGCACAAATTAGTACCTCGAATAAGGCAAATCGTCGTAAATGTGTAGGTCGCTCCATACTTTGCAACCAAGTCGGTACATGTGAAACACTAGTGTAAATCAAAATCCCCATACGAGGGTACGAAAAATAAGGAGTCCTAGGTAAGGGATAAAAACGTCCCCGGGCCTCGGAAAAGACAATTATAACTTCCACGAAAACCTGATCAGTTTTCCTAGAAGTTGGGGGGCAAATGATATGGGCTGAAAATAAGCCCTAAAAACAAATTTAATGTTGCATTAAATGAACCTAAGTTGGTCCAAGGTCAAAGCCCAATTATGAGGCCCAAAACCTTAATAATGATAATAAATTCGCAGCTGTAAAATCAGCCAAATAAAAGACCCCGTATTTGAGTCAACAAGGAACCCAAATCATATCAGGAGTGATCTTCAAGGCATATAATTCCAATACTTATCTTCTTATCTGTTAGAAGGCTCTAGAATTGGGCCTAAGCTGTGGCTTGCCCACCAAGACACCTAATTCTACTCTAACTCCAAGGCATCCAATGCCTATATAAAGGACCTGATCCTTCAACCAAGAACTACATTTTTTGGCTTGATTCTTGATATTTGCAAGATACGTAGGCATCTTGTGAGGACCCGAGTTAAGTCACGAAACACTTGATCAGCCATTA
Organism: Saposhnikovia divaricata; assembly: GCA_036435485.1. NCBI lineage: Eukaryota > Viridiplantae > Streptophyta > Magnoliopsida > Apiales > Apiaceae > Saposhnikovia > Saposhnikovia divaricata. Next base: position 82,803,288 of record CM071598.1, read on the forward strand.
AAGCTCGAAGCTCTCATAAACCCTAGCATTCAATACGCAATAAATACACCCTATTTTTCGTTCCACAACACTTCTATATTTTCCTTTTTTCTGAATCCCCTTGATATTCTGTAAGTGCACACACTAATAATTCACTTTTACAGATGTCCAACGACGATAGCTCAAGGACTCCTTCACCTCTTCCCCACGTCACAATAATCGAGCAGGCGGCTGCAAATATCGCTAGGGCTACAAGCGCGAGTGACAGTTCGTTTAAATTATACTTGGACCATCAATGGTCCAATGAAGAATACACCCGGGAAACTCCTGTATGCTCCTGGAAAACCAAGCATCCATCCACCTCACAGAGTGCATCTGCTGAAATCCCCTCAAGCTCACAGAATCAACTACCTCCAAATATTCCATCCTCTATTCATGACGAAGTGAATGAACTTTTGGAAAAAGGAAATAAACTCTTTGCTAGTGTCCCCAAACTCCTCTCTCCTCTTGACAAAAATCTCCTCCCTGCGACCCCTATAATGATTGCTAGCAGCTCTTCTACAAACTCGATAGGCAACGCCTACTATGAGCGTGAGGGTGGAGATGACAACGAGGCTAATTCTGATGATTCTGATTATGAAGAGCCTTCCTCTGATGACGGCGGCCTTGACGAAGTAGCCAAAGTCGTCAATTTTCAAGATTATGATTACATACCTGAAGCTTCTCCCCAACGTTACGTACCAACTCCTCAGCCCGAGCTAGAAGAACTATTTATGTTGGTGGACCTCGTCCAGAGGATATTGAGGTGGGCTCGAAAGTGAAACCTGGCCAGCCTCGCACCCTAGCCTACATGGATCTATCAACGACCCTAGATACAGAATCTTTGGCTAAGGCCGTTGACATATTTAGGCCAGAAGGCAAAATTATTCTTCCCAAATCTACAATGCGATGCTATCGCTTTAATCACAAAGAAAATGGTGGCAGAGTGCCTCGAATGGTCTTGACATCTGCAATGATAAAAATAGGTGTCTCCTCTCCCCTCCATCCTTTTATTAGGGATGTCTGTGAAACGTACCACCTGGCCCCGATCCAAATAAACCCCAACGGCTACAGAGCCATGATTGCCCTCTACGTTCTTTACCATAAACTTGGATATCCCAAGTTAGATGCGAGAACCATGGGCTACTTTCTGCAACTGAAGCGATGCAGGGCCTCAGACTTCGGATATGTCTATTTCTCAGTCTGGCCAGAGTTCAACAAAAAAGAACTTCATCATAATGCTCTAAGCAATGCGGGCTCGTGGAAAGGACCTTACTTCTATGTCCACGAGGTGCCCAGAGTAAAGACTTCCTTTAACTATCTCCCAAGTATGGAGCTATCCCTTTAACTTCACCCTCCTTTATTCAATCCATACCCAAATTCATCCTTCATGAGATCGCAGTTGGTCAAGTGTGAACCGTCCTAAAGGGTGAGGAGAAGAAACGCGCTGATGATGTGCTGAAAACTCCATGGGAAGACCGTAACATTCGAACCCTCCTTTCTCTTGAGAACCTAATTGAGTGTGGCTTCCTGAAAGAAGGAGTTGGTTATCCTTCGGAGACTGGGCCTTCAAGTGCGAAGAAGGCTTCACAAAAAAGAAAAGCACGTGAAGAGGCCTCGTCCTCTCGAGTTGTAGTTACCGCCAGCGAGGGTATTCTTCTCGTCGCAATACGACCATTACTCTAACCTCGCCAGCCTTACCATTACTCCAATCTTTGCTATCCTCGCATTTACATAACTTGCATTATTATGATTTGTTTATAACTTCTAATTGTATTTTACTCCCATTTCTCAGGTATGTCAATCAAAAGTGGTCGCAGACCTCCATTCCTAACGAAGAGCGGAGCTGTACCAGTAACAAAGCCCACTGCTACTTCTCAGCAACAAAAGTCTACTGAACTCTTGCCTCCTCCACCACCAGCGACACACACTGAGACTCTTCGTCAACCAGCTCAAGGGAATCTCGAAGAACACATTTCAAAGAAGCCAAAGAAAGATGGGCCCGTGCTCCCGATCCCTAAGCCTTTGGCCTCTACAACCCCTGTTCACCATCTTTACGTGAAGCATGGGTATACTCACATGACCGAAGAGGAATGCACGAGCTGGGTTGGTGCTGAACTGGTAGAAAATTATGAATCTGTCTCCAAGTGTCTCGCTGAAGCGTTTATCCGTCAAGCCTCTCATCTCAAAGAATTGAAGAGCGTGGTATCCGCTAATGCTAAGCTGGAGAAGGATGTGAAAGTCCTCAGATTCAAGATTGAAGAAGATAAGCGGTCGCTAATGGAGACCTATAAGCGATCCTTGGAGACTGAGACCTCTACTCTTCGCTCCGAACTTAAAAATGTAAACAATCAGAAGACTGCTCTTGAAAATTATTAACGGAGGCGGAGGTGCACGAGGTGGAGCTGAAGAAGAAGCTGGATAAACTGAAGAAGGAACTCGCTACTGCTCAGGCTGATCATGACACAGTGGTGGAGGCTGCCCAGGTCGAATTCATGAAAGGCTTCATCAGAAAAATCCCCGATTTCGACTGGGAAAGGCTCGGGCCTGGTAACACTGAGTTTGCAGAATCTCTCTGCAAAGAGATTGAAGAAGAAGATGCAAAAGAGGCAGCCAGGCTCGCTAGCGATGCCGCCAAGACCAATACGAATGAAGCTGCTACATAATTAACTCTTTTCATTTGACTTTGATTACCGAACTGGGGATGCGGACACCCCTTGAATGTCTCGCAATATCTAGTATTTTTTTGATAACTGCCTTGATAACTTATTGGGCTCGCATGGCGACCCAGTAACTGTTGGAATTTGATAATTGCCGTAATATCTTGTTGAATTACTTGTCTTCGTTTCCTCATTCAATATTTTGTGCTTTGCTTTAACTTCATAGAATTATTGCTTCCATCCCTTATGTACTTGAAATATTGTTAAATAAATTAGCCTCCCAGCTGCGAGACTTCCCATGTTGAATTTGTAGCTTTTCTTTTTTTCTTGTAACTATTAGATTTGCTTAACAACTTCAAGGTATACCTCATCGCAGACACGTTCCTGAGATTGAGGTCGCACCTCGACTTCTTTTTCTTTGAACTTTTTGAATTTCTTGAAGGAGATATGCTTCTCAATAACTAATCTTCGAGGGCAGTCCCTCAGATCGCAGTAAGTGTACGCTCACATCCTCTTTGACCTGAAGGGGATTCGGCCTCGCATTCACTGTGCTGGCCTAGTCCTGAAAATTTTAAATGCTAACAGAAAGAATAAAATTGCACAATGTTTTTGGAGAACAAATTTCATATATAAATACTAGGGATGATGCCCAACTTTCATTACATCATAAAGAAGAGGTGTCTATATGATCACTACCCCCCAGTACTTTATATGAATTTATTCATGCTAAGTAATAATAGATAGAGACTACCAGGGGCGAGGCCTCTACTGATAGTATTTCCTTAAATGCTCCGCATTCCAAGCTCGAGGTACAAGCTTATCATCCATATCTGTTAGATAATAAGTCCCTTCATTGATGACGGCATAGATTTTATAGAGCCCCTCCCAATTGGCTCCGAAGACTCCATGAGCTGAGATCTTGGTGTTAAAAATCGTTCTCCTAAGCACCAAGTCCCCCACGCGAAGATGCGGCACACGAACCTTCCCATTATAATACCTCACAGCTCTTCTTTGATAAGCTGCGAGCCTTAACTGAGCCTCCTCCCTTGACTCCTGAATCATGTCTAAATACAGCCTGTGATTGACCTCATTTCTTTCGGGGTCGTAATCTTCTCTCCTGAACGAGCTCGAGCCCACCTCAACGGGCACCATGGCCTCGCATCCATAAGTCAAAGAAAATGGGGTCTCTCCGGTGGTAGACCTTGGCGTCATGTTGTATGACCACAAGACATTTGGTAATTCCTCAGGCCAACTGCCCTTGCTCTCCTCCAATTTATCCTTCAGGGTATGTTTGATTATTTTGTTAATGGCCTCGGTTTGACCATTTGTTTGAGGATGGCTCACAGTAGAGAAACTTTTCTTGATCCCCAAATTTTCACAAAACTCCTTCATCTCCTTACTGTCAAATTGCTTCCCATTATCTGATATGAGCTGATATGGGATTCCATAGCGACATACAATAGCTTTGTACACAAAGTCCTTTAATTTTTTGGCCGTGATAGTAGCGAGGGGCTCAGCTTCGGCCCACTTGGTGAAGTAGTCCACGGCCACGACTGCATATTTGACTCCTCCCTTAGCTTTGGGGAGTTCACCAATAAGATATATCCCCCACATATCGAAGGGCCAGGGGCTCGTCAATGAAGTGAGGTGCGCTACTGGAGCATTACTGAAATTGGCATTTCTCTGACATTTATCACATCTTCTAGCGAACTCAAAAGCATCTCTTTTCAATGTAGGCTAGAAATACCCTTGTCGTAGAAATTTTTGAGCTAGGGAACTACCCCCCGAGTGATTGCCACATATTCCTTCATGGACCTCCCTTAGGATGTAATTGCACTCTTCTCCATCTACACACCTCAAAAGTGGTGTACTGAACCCTCTTCGGTACAGTACCTCATCATAAATCACATATCGAGTTGCCTGATATTTGACTTTCCTCGCTTCTTTCTTTTCTTGAGGGAGAACTCCATTCTTGACATACTCCCATATAGGGGTCATCCATGTCGACCCCTGGCTCGATATCTCCATAACAAATTCTTTCGAAACACTAGGCTTACTTTGAACCTCCAACGGAATGATCCCAAGTAGGGTGGCCTCGCGACGCGAGCCTAATTTGGCAAGGGCATCTGCTCCCTGATTCTTCTCCCTTCTTATATGAACCACTCTGACTTCGTTAAATTTCTTAATCAGCCTCTGTGCACATCGTAGATATAACTCAATCTGCTCACCTCTAGCTTGCCAGCCACAATAAAGTTGGTATGTCACCAACATAGAATCGCTATAGGCTGTAAGGTTCTCCACCTTCATTTCCAATGCAAGTTTGAGACCAATGATTAGGGCCGCGTATTCTGCTGCATTATTGGAAGCTTCATATGTAAAGTGAACGGCACTGCTTAACCTGCGACCTTCAGGGGTGACGAGCTCGACCCCGGCCCCAGTTCCTTCTTTATTAGACGCCCCATCAACATATAGCTCCCACCACGAGGCCAAATTCTCATTCTTGACCTCGGGGCCTACTACCTCTGGGATCGCTATTAAAGCCCAGGCATCTTCCTCAGATTGGGAAGGGAATTCCAACATAAAATCTGTTAAGGCTTGTCCATTTATTGCACCTCGGGGCTTGTACTCAATATCGAACTGACTCAGTTCTATTGTCCACTTTAATAGTTTCCTTGAGGCCTGGGGCTTATGCATCACTTGCCTCAAAGGGTAGGCAGTACGAACCTGAATGCTGTGTGCCTGAAAATAGGGCCTCAATTTCCTTGAAGCCAATATCAAAGCATAGGCTAGCTTCTCCATGTTGGCGTAACGAGTCTCTGCATCTAACAACCTCTTACTGACATAATAAATAGGGTATTGAACTCTCTCCTCCTTTCGAACGAGGACGGCACTGACAGCATGCTCTGAGACAGCCAGATAAACAATGAGGACTTCTCCTTCCTTGGGCTTAGAAAGTAGAGGTGGCGAGCCTAAATGCTCCTTTATCCTTTGGAGAGCCTCCTCGCATTCGGGGGTCCATTCAAAATTTTTGCCCACCTTCTTGATTGCTTTGAAGAACTCATGACACTTGTCTGATGATTTAGAAACAAATCGATTGAGGGCTGCTATCCTTCCAGTTAGACTTTGAACCTCCTTGACGTTTTTAGGTGACCTTACTTCCATTAGGGCCTTTATCTTGGCTGGATTGGCCTCAATTCCTCTGTGGTTTACAATGAAGCCCGGGAATTTCCCCGATTCGACCCTAAAAACACACTTCTGGGGTTAAGCTTCATTCTGTACTTTCTCAGTATGTCAAACATTTCTGCGAGGTGGGATATGTGATCCCCGGCTTCCTTAGACTTCACAAGCATGTCATCAACATAGACCTTCATTGTCTTCCCAATTTGCTTCTCAAACATCATGTTCACGAGCCTTTGATAGGTGGCCCCGGAATTGAGGAGACCGAAGGGCATCCCAATGTAGCAATAGAGGCCTCTATCCGTGATAAACGAGGTGTGCTCCTGATCGGGCCCATACATAGGTATTTGATTATACCCAGAATAAGCATCCATTAAGCTTAGGAGCGCATGCCCCGCTGTCGCATCCACCAACTGGTCAATCCTTGGGAGTGGGAAACTATACTTGGGGCAGTGCTTGTTGAGATCAGTGAAATCTACACAGGTCCTCCACTTACCATTTGGTTTCCTCACTAGGACAGGGTTCTCGAGCCAATCAGGGTAGAATGATTCCCTAACGAGCCCGACCTTGAGGAGCCTGTCCACTTCTTCTTTGACAGCCTCGGCTCGCTCTCCACTTATAGGTCTCCTCTTCTGCCTCACCCCTTTTTTACTAGGGTCCATATTAAGCCTGTGGCACATCACATTAGGACTATGCCAATCATATCCTCATGAGACCACACAAATACATCCAAATTAGCTTTAAGAAATTCCACGAGCCTCTCCCTAAGGTCAGGGTTTAGCTGCGACCCGACCTTTAGCACTTTAATAGAATCCTTAGCATCAACAAGAACAGAAATTGTGTCTTCTACGGCTCCGGCTCCTTCCACATGCTCAGGGATGCGAGGATCTAGATCAGTTTCAACCTCGCGAGCCTTCCTGGACTCTGCTTCCTCCTGCCTTGTGCCTCCTATCACAGGGGTTGCCCTCATCATATTGTTGACCTTGAAACTGCTGATTTTATTGCTGGGATTGTAGCAGGTCACCCTGATTATTACTCCAACTGAAATTCAGATGATTTCTGTTGCTCAGATAATAAATATTCGGGGTTGGCTGCTGCTGATTCTGAAAGTTACTCACAAAATGCACTGATTCATTAGAAATGGCACATTGATTTGTCTCATGTACGCCTACACATAGCTCACAAACACTAGCTACCTGACGAATCCCATGATTTGCCAAAGAATCTATTTTCATATTCAATGCCTCTAGCTGAGCTGCTAGAGCTATGGCTGCATTAACATCAAGAAGTCCTGCCACCTTTTGTTGTGGCAATCTCTGAGTTGAATTCTGATATTCATTTGCTGCCATCATCTCGATAAGATCATAAACCGCCTCATAGCTCTTAGCCCATAGTGCTCCTCCTGAAGCTGCATCCACCATCGATCTCGACTACCATCCCAATCGATTGTAAAAATAGTTGATTACCATCCAGTCTGGCATGCCATGATGAGGATGTGATCTAAGCATCTCTTTGTATCTAATTCCATTAGGTAAATCTACCAATGTTGATCTCTCCTTGCGAACCCATTTCCCCTTACGGGCTCGCACAGCTGCTTGTTCTGGGCTTTCCTCGTCATCACTAGCCTCTTCGATAATTCATTCTTGAAGAACCAATACTGGCTACGAGGCCTGCATCATAATAGCCCCTGGTACTGGCTCTACTTGTATACCTAAGTTGTCGAAATAATCCTCCGGCAATTCTTCAATAGATATTATATTACACCCAGCCGAGGGTCGCGAGGCCTCTTCGCGAGCCCTTTCTTCCTCCTCGCACTCCACCTTATCTGTCATAGAGCTACTCCCCATTTCTGCTGATTTAAGGGCCCTGTTGTAGCACTCCCGAGATTCATGCTGAATTCCTCTAACACAACCCACACCCTGCGGAGTGGGGAACTTCATCGAGAGGTGGTAAATAGAAGTAACCACCCTCATCTCCTTCATAATTGGCCTTCCTACTATAGCATTATAAGCCGATGGTTGATCTACGACCATGAAATCCACAACTTGGGTGGTAATGCAGGGCTCGTCCCCTAAAGTGATAGGAAGCTTGATGAGGCCTTTCACACTGACTGAAGCTCCAGTGAATCCATAAAGATGCCCCACTGTAGGAATAAGATCCTTGTCCACATATCCCATCTTCTTATAAACATCATACATTAACATATTCACAGCACTTCCGTTGTCCACTAAGACTCTGTATATATTCTGAGATCCAATGCAAACTCGAACCACCAAAGCATCAGAGTGTGAATGGTGGACCCACTTCGCATCTTCTTCTGTGAACATAATGTTTGTATCCTCCCCCTTAAAGAGCTTTGGGGGCCTCTCTTGCAGATGATGAATATTAGTGAGGGGTCGCTCTCTGGCCTCACGAGCATACCTCTCTCTGGCCTTGTTACTGTCTCCTCCAATATGAGGCCCTCCTATGATTACGTGGATACTATTGCCTCGTTCTTCCCTCTCCTTACGGGGCTCCACACTCTGTCCAACAGGAGGGACATTGTTATATCCTAATCCTGATTTGCCAGAGTTTCCTTGATGTTTCTTTACTTCCCGCACCACCCACTCAGTTAACTTTCCTTCTCGAATTAAACGATCAATTTTCTCTTCAAGGTGCCAACAGTTTGCGATATCATGCCCCGTTTGTTCATGAAAATCACAATATTTCTTTGTATTCCAGGTTCCTTGTGCACCCATGGCAGGAGGTTTTGTGAACATCCCCTTGTTAGCATTGACAGCATAGATATGATCAACGGAGGCCACCAGGGGGTGAATTTGTCTTCATCTCTAGCTGGACGAGCCCGAGGTGGGGATCGCCTTGGGGGATCGCGGTCCCTTCTTTTCGGGCTTGGGCTACGATCTTGTCTTCGCCTGGGGCTTCGAGAGTCCTTTCTCTTTACTCCCTTACTCTTGCTTCCACTACTTTCTCCTTTGCTCTTTCTTAACTCTTCCCTTGATTTCTCGACCCGTTGAAAGGGTTCTGCCTCTTTGTATAGTTCAGCGAGCGTACTGGGTGTGGATGCTTGTAATTTCTTCCAAAGCTTCGTTCCTTCTCGCAATCCTGCAATGAGAAAATTCTTTACAGACTCATCATTTTCCCCCCGCACCTTAGGGACTTCGGCCTTGAATCTTTTAAAATATTTTTGCAAACTCTCTCCTTCCCTTTGCTTAATGTTAACCAAAGTAGACACAAGGGGTGCATAAAGCATCGAGGATTGGAATTGCTTGATGAAGATGTCTACAAACTGCTCCCAAGAATCAATAGTAACTAGAGCCCCGAGCTTTGAAAACCACTGATGAGCACTTCCCCTCAGCGAGCCCGTAAACAACCTACACCTCGCTAGCTGCGAGACCTGGTAAACATCCATCTCATTATTGAACCGAATCATAAACTCTGCTGGATTAGTATCTCCATTACAGGTCATTTCTGAATGATGGCCTCGAAACACTGTAGGAAGTGAAGCAGTTCGAATTTCATGGGTGAAAAGCAAAAACGAGCCCATAGTACTAAAAATCCCTTTCTCATTATTCATCGCATCCAAGGCCATTTTTAGCTCTTCCAACTTATAGTCCCCAATTTTGGCCTCCTTGGCTTCTTTTTTCTTCTCTCCAGTACTTCCATGATGAGATTGAGTCTTTTTAGGGGCACTAGACTCCTCCTGATCATTTTTGCGATCCTTCTTTTTATGCTCCTCCTCGCGATGTCGGGATCGCTCCTGATCTCGATGAGATAGGGGTCTATCGTCATGATGATGGGACCGCTCACGCTCTCTGTGAGAGGGGGGTCTGTCATCGCGATGATATGACCACTCACTATCTCGAAGTGGAGATACTGGTCGATGGGAGCCCTTGCTTTTGTTTTTAGATCCTCCCCCTTTGTAACGTCCCGACATCCCAATACTGAAAATATATATTTTATAATAAAATAGACATTGATACAGGGAAATTTTAGAAAATTTCGGCATGAAGTATTCATAAATCGGACTATCCACCTGTAATTCAACCCAAACCAAATTCCAATTTAACAATTATAGTTAATACACCAACGATTCCTCACCGGGATCGATTCCAGGTTATGGTATGAAACAAGAATCTAAACCATACAAATTATTACAATTTCTTCTACTATTATGATTTCAATAACTATACCGTTTAATCTGTAGCTTAACTCCAATCCGTGCTTACCCGCTCTAGCTTCGAGATCTATCCTGTAAAGGCTGCCTCATTGCTCTCATATGACTCGTACGATGTAGACATCCACCCTTATTCTTAACTGAAAGATTAGAGAAAATGAAGCAAGAGTGAGCCAAAGAATGCTCAGCAAGCGAACAGTATAGTGAAACAATAATACTACAATGATTCATTGGTGAACATATCACTGACCAACTTATCTCAAAGGAATAATTCACAATTACAGAAGCTCAAGAACTTTAAAGATAAAACATTTTATTTAATTCAGGAAATGGAATAGAATTGGACTATTTTGCATTTTATTAATAAAAACAATAAGGTTAGGCTGCTGATCAGTCACGCACTAACCCCGGACAAACGCACACAGCAATGTCCTTTAATGGATCCACGACACACATTGGCCTTAACTTCTGACCACGAATCTGGTCCGACCCTTTACGGTCCACATTTTAAAAAAACTACAGTCCAATCCTATAATCTGAACGTCAGGTGTCGGAACAATCGACCACCTCGACTAGCCAAGCACCCTGGAAACTCACGTTCCAGGTTAACAACTCAAATCTCAAGAAGAAACGAGGTCTAGTAAAATTCTGACCTAGATATCGACAAGTTCGATATAGAGAAGGATATTATTCCATAATACATCAGTGAAACAGGGACAACAATTTCAGCACTATTGAATGGGAATATGATAAACAGCTATTCATATTTACTGAAAATTTAAGAGCAATAATATCAACGACATCGAATTAATATAATGATCAAGTGACGAAAAACATGGTTCATTTGAGTGAAATGATTTACTTGCAACATGAATAACAACAATTGTAATTATAAGATAAAGCAAGGGTATAGTCAAGTGCTAAGCATTTAATAAAATTTACCAACACATTGTCAAGTTGAATCAACATAAGCGAATTAAGTAGTTTTAAAATGATCATTTGTAAAATAACTCCAAGACAATAAAATTGTAGGACAGGTTGAAGAAAACCTCTCCTAAAGGGGTCCATTGGTGAAAATCCGTTACCAAGTTTAAACTAACATGAGAGATTCGAATAGTTTAAAACGAAGATTTAAGAAATTCTCAATTACTTAAGGTCTCACTCTTGTCAGCTATGCACTTATAGGCTTCAGCTGCCAGAACCGGCATGACAAATATGAGTTTAAATAATTAAGAAGATCTCAATTCATTCTTGGTTTTAACCGTCACTGAGCAACACATGCCTCAGCAACAGTATAAACCTCGAATTAGTTTACATAAATTTAAAAGAAAACATCCTTTGAAAAATATTAGCATAGACGAGGAGTATTGCAATAAAATGATTTTAAAAGAAATCATCACCCGAACGATAGGTGAGGAGCATAAACAATAATAGAAAAATCTAAGAATGTATGTTTATAATTCACAGAAGAAGAATGTCACAGGAAATAAAAATAAAGAGTATAAGCACTAACAAAATGATTTAAAAGGAATATCATAAATTAATAGAACAAATTCTCATTATTGAAACTAAAAGAGAGGGTATAGATGCTTGCAAGAAAGAAATTTGAAAGTACAGATAATTAATACAAGAGGATTTCACGTCACTTGAACAATAAGTGAGGGGTAGGCCTGTCAACGGGTCGGATTCGGATCGAATTATCCTAAATCCATATCCAAATCCATTAAAATTTTTCGGATCGGATTCGGATCGGATCAGGGTCGAATATTTTTTAGTCCGATCCATACCCGATCCGTTCGGATTTCGGATTTTCGGATCGGAGGTCCGACCCGCTTAATTTAAAAAAAAAAAGAAAAAAAATAAATTCATTTGATTTAGTAATTCAACGGTCAACTAGTACTTTGACTTGTATTCAAATTTTTAGATGTTAATAGAAAAGTCTATATATTTTTTAAAAAATTTATATTATATATGATAAATAAAAAATATTTAATATATACTAAAAAATAAATATAGCATATTTTATATTATATAATACATATAAATAATAAATATAACATATATTATATATATAATATAGTATAGATATGTAGATATTTTTTTATTATATATTATATATAATAAATATATTATATATAATATATAAAAAATATTTAAAATATAAATATATTCGGATCGGATCGTTAACGGATCGGATCATGTTAAATCCATACCCGCTCCTTATCGGATCAGATCCTTATCGGATCGGATCTTTATTGGATCGGATATTTTTTTTAAGGATCCAAACCCGCTAATTTCGGGTTGGATCGGATCGGATCGGATCGGATTCTTGATCCATTGACAGGCCTAGTGAGGGGTAGTACCTTGCAAACTAATTTGACAGAAACGTTGTATAAATAACATAAACAAACTTATCCCACTTGAACAATAAGCAGGGAATAGTACACTTGCCTCAATACATGCATTTTCCAATTCCAACATCTCGATCCTTTTCTCACTTTACATTAGTCTCTCCTTCTTTAAAAGTTGCCCTCTGCTCGACTATACATTCGTCTTTCCCCTATCTTTAGTCAGTCCCTCTGCTATTATACTCGTCAGCTTCGATGAATACCTCCTTTTCCAATATTCCATTCTTTTGTACACTGGCACCTAGTCGGGCATCATACTCGTACCTATATGAAAGTAAAGTACTAGTTCAGTACATAACCAATCAAAATCGTACTGTCTCTCTAGTTTACCCAAACTTTACCTATTTCAGTACGCTAATAACCGTAACCGTCTAATTTCTGTTCTACCCAAACGCATCCTAATACGCTTTACAACATATACAAATCATATTCTCAAAATAATAATGTATAACCACAAAATCATATAAGCACTTAGCACGTAATGTCAACTTACATTTATACCTCTTTAACGTGTATATCACATCGATTTACAAATAATTCTTCTCTATTTACTATGCGAATTATCGAAAGAATCTTAACAAAATTTGGACAACGTCTCCTTAGTATTATTGCACTACCAGTCGGTTTCAAACCGACAACCAACCAATCAAACAAGTATAAAATGCTATCCACTATTCCACTCACGCCAACCATATTTATTGGCAAGTTTTACTATTTATAAGTATCTGTTTATAATTTGACAACTCAGGATCACTTCAAATTTAAAGCCAAACTCATTCAGGCCACCAAGATTTCCAAAGAATTTTTTTTACCAAGCTATCAATAATAATTCTTAACATGTCTCCGAAGTAACAACATCATCGTACAAACATTTTAAACCAATTCAAAACTTTAATTTTCACTAAAACTCAAGATAAGACTCTTATAGGATCACTAACTCCTTTAATAAATTAGTTAGCCTAAAAACCAACATCAATTAATCATTAACATTATAACCCACGGCCATACCTACCCATACCTTTATCACATCCCCTGTTTTTATAACCCACATGCACATACAGGTACTACATTCACACACAGCAACCTCATCCCCCTGCACTCCTGCCTCCTCCTTCGATCAATACTACTTCACCACCCTCTCAGCTTGAACACCGCAACCGAACTCAATTACTGAACCCAAAAAAAAGAAACAAGAACCAAATTAAACCTTCATTCGAACAGTTCACCACTTCCCTAACTCACGCCCAGCCACCAAATTCTTCCTCCCCTGTTCCTCTGAACTTCACCAATCGACACACTCATACCGTCCAGCTCTGTACACCCACATAAAGTTTACATTAATTCCCCTGTTTTTAACTTTCCTCATTTCTCACAACAATCCCACGACCCCCATACACCCTTCTCCAGCCTTTCCTAGTCAGACATAGATACACCAACAATCTTATTCCTACTACTCATTAACCATACATCTCCGATATACCACCATTCGGACAATTAATAAAATTCAAACATGTTAAACAAAGCACAAGAAATACACATATATCCCTCCAACCATATCAATACAGCCATAAACATTAATAATCTTCAACTTTAAGCCTAACCCCTGACCCCCAATCGCCAAAACTCCACCGTCGTCACACCAAAATCATTTCAATCGATTTAGAACTCACCCCACCTCAACACCCGCTAGTACAACCCACCTGTGCATAACTGTACACACACCTACCGTACATAAACACGCACGCCACACCATTTATATACAAGCATCACAGCCACAACTTCTCCACAACCCCAACATCAAATCGGTACCAAGAACAGGAGACTTACAAATATTGAATCAACAGAATCGGAAAGAATCCCACACACGTAGTCTCACATTCTCCCCTGTCTTCCAAATTCTCAAAAGTAATAACAACAATCCTAGAATAAGCAGACATAAAAAAAATAAGAACCAACATCGGGAGAAAATCCGGCCAACAGAATAGGCAGAATCTGATGAAACATTTCCGATTTCCAATTCACTAAACTCGACAACAAACAGACATACACATACCACGAGTACACGCCTCAACACGCACACACGAGCCGGATAAATACCCACATAATTCAGTGCAGACTCGCACACACGCACAATATGGCTTACACGCACACACATGTCTCGATTAAAAGAGAGGAAGAGAGAGATTCAGTTTGAGAGAGTGTGTTATCGAGAGAGTCACAGAGTGAGGGAGAGAGGGTTCGAGATCTTTCGAGAGAAACAAGAACAGAGTTATGCTACTCAATTGGATAAACTGGGTTTTGGGGATTAAAAAGGGGTAAAAGTAGTTTAGGAATTTTACTAGCTGAAAATGTATAAAACAAATCTGATTTAACTCATTTTAAAATTTGAAATTAAAGAGAAAATTAGTACAAAAGTAAATTTAAAAATTCTAAAATTAAAGTTTACGAAATTACAAATATCCCCATATTTTTAAAATATTTTTAGGATAAAAAAAACGAATTAGATATGAATTTTTTTTTTCAAGTTTTGATCTTTTAAATGCAAAATAACTCGTTAAATCATTTTAAAATACCAAAACACACAAATTAATTCACTCAATAATTTTAAAAACTAATAATATATACAAAGATGATATTACAAAAGGTTTCATGATTTTTAAATACTCATATGATTTTATAAAAAATTTCAAAGATCAATAATGCATGATTTAAATAGATTTAAATCGTCAAAAATTCAAATAAAATTACACGGACCCACATTTCACATATTCATCATCATATAAGCACTTAAACATGATGTCACATAAATTTAACCTAAATAAATAAAATTTTACACCCTATAATCCACATTTAATATTAAATAATTAAATAAATATAGCAATAATTACGATACTTTCTAGGGCGTTATATCCTTCCCCACTTAATAGGATTCTGTCCTCAAAATCGACCGTAAGAAACATATGACGGTATTCTCAAACATTTCTCTTTAAATTTCCAAATCATTTCTTTCATTCTAGAATTCCTTTATATCAATTCACATATCGATAGGCTCATCCTGTAGGCCTTCGAATTCAAAATAGACTTAAATCTTTGGTTTCCAAGTCTCATTAACTCTAAGCACTTACTACTCGTTCGCGAACGTCTTTCTACCGGAAATCGAACATGACCTATTCCTATAATGGACTATATCCTGCACACAACGCCTCCATTACTGACCCAATCATCCGTAATAATTCATTCATATACAATACTGAACCAAAACCTGCCTTAACCTGCCGCAAATATATAAGTGAAGAAATCTGTCTTGACTTGAAGTAAACATGTAAATAATTAAATCTTTAAAATGAAATTCACGTGACTAAAACAATTCATACCACTTCCACGCTCCTACTCATAATTCAGGTTGCCCCAGATAAAATTCTGAGAAAAAAAATATCAAGAAATCCCCCAATCATTCTTACTCCCCTTTCAACGTGCAATGTTACTCGAGGCGGGAATGACTTGGGAAACTTCTATCCATCCTTAATCCCATTGTTTTACTAAGTAACCTTTTCGAAACTAATAACCATTTACCTTGACACATATATATCTTACAGATCGTCAAAATTTAAACTCTACACATTATAACTCCCATATTTATAAATAACTCATTTCCTTGAACTATTTCATCTTCTACATTCATCCGCTTCACGTTCTGCTTCCGTCAACTCTGCTTGATGCTTCCTACTTTCCTCTAACGATTCATTCGCAATAATCTAGACCTTTGGATCTTCCATCTATAAGTTCCCAAATTCATTGAACATTTCCTTGAGCATTTTGTGCCTATTTAATCTTTCCTGGTTCATCCGATTGCACTGATACTTGAGCGGTTTTCGATCTCTTCTTTCACTCCTAAAAGCTTTCACCTTTATCCATTCATTTCTTGACTGGTACGCGTGTCTACTGTTGTAGCTATCTTGGTAAAATCTTTGACAATCCTTCAATAATTCCTAACTGGTCCTTCAAAGTTTTCGATCTCCGCTAGCATCTTAGGCTGTTCCTGATTCATTTCTGTTTCGTCATCACGACATTTACTTCGATCCTTTCGTCATATCTTGAAAATGTATTTCTTCCAATTGCAAAGATCATACTTAGTAATCATATACATGTCCTTTCTATATCCTCAAATATCTTGTTATGTCTTCCGATCTTAAATCCTTGAACTTGATTACATTCCTTGATTTCAAAATCTCCTAGGTCTTACATTCCTTTCCAGTCAAATTTCACATCATCTATTAACAAAATTCTTGAAAATTTCCTGGTTTTCTGTCTTCCTTTTCTTATCGTCTCATTTCGATCTCCGCTAGCATCTTAGGCTGTTCCTGATTCATTTCTGTTTCGTCATCACGACATTTACTTCGATCCTTTCGTCATATCTTGAAAATGTATTTCTTCCGATTGCAAAGATCATACTTAGTAATCATATACATGTCCTTTCTATATCCTCAAATATCTTGTTATGTCTTCCGATCTTAAATCCTTGAACTTGATTACATTCCTTGATTTCAAAATCTCCTAGGTCTTACATTCCTTTCCAGTCAAATTTCACATCCTCTATTAACAAAATTCTTGAAAATTTCCTGGTTTTCTGTCTTCCTTTTCTTACCGTCTCATTCCATCTGCGTAAACTCACTCTTACTCTTAATATTAGTGATCCTCTGACTATATTCGCACAAGTTATTAACTCCACACAATCACTTTACTTCCTTATACAAAGCTTCAATTCTTGCTAAAATTCCTTACAAACGAACCATCCCACTCTACCTTGTCTTACTCAAGTTATCCCATTCCGTCTCTAAACTTTTATATCTGACAATTTATCTCCAACATCCAAATTCCTGTAATATCTTATCTACTGTATCCATAGTGAAAATATATAATAAGCAAGTATTCTTCAACAATCTTTCCTCCACGATAACCTTCACATACCAATTATATCAAGCCTCACTATATTTTCGACTTTAACAAAATTATCATTTCATGTCCTTATCATCTACTCCTCAACCATAATCAGTTTCTCCGTATTGTTGAATTTTGTACGTGTTTTGTCAATCCACTGCGTAATTTAACTTGATATTCACTCTCTGCTTTAACTTCAATTCTCAAGCCTGCTCATCAAATTTTCATTCGACGTAAATGTACCTTGTACCACTTAGATGTCATTGTTTCCATTTTTACTACTCTCAATCACTGATAGCTTTAGGATTCATAAGGGTTTATTACAAAAGAAACCAATACAATGGACATATGTTAGCAAGTATGAATAAGTTGAATTTTGTTTGATATGGATTTGATAAAAGAATTTATCGAAAGATCAGAATGATCATTGAACTGTTTCCAGGTTGAATTTGTCACTTAGGTCAACCGCCATAGTACAAAAAGGTGGCCAGCCTTCAGTACTTTCATGACAAACACAATCAGTGGCGTCCCACCAGACTTCTATCACATTGATAGATGTCCCTGGATCCCCTATATACATAGGGTTGTTCTTCCCAGTCAGAATAAATAAGGTTAAGTATTCAAAGAGAAACAAAAAGAATTCAAAAGTTTCAAAAAGTTTATAGATATACAATGTTGAATAAGGAATAGCAATTATTCGGGGAAATTAGAAAGAATTCAAAGGTCTCAATAATTTATATGCATAATGTTGAATCAAGTTATCCCCTGGAAAATAGAGGTATCTTTGAAAAATAGAAATGTGTTTAAATGAATCTGAAAAAGTCATCATCAATTGAAATATAGTTGATTATCAAAGGTGATGGGGTATTATCAATATAAGAAGAAACAGAAAGAAAGGTTGAATCGAATCTCCTTAATCAATAAACTAAATGAAATCAACTGCTAGTAATGAATAACCACGCCATTCCTCTGACCCATGCCAGTAATCGCATTTCACATCTTGTTTTCAATCCTTTCGCACTTTCTATATCACTCGCGAGGTAACTAAAGTTGCAAAAGAAATTCTAGAACATACACGAAGGTCTACACGTGACACCCTCCAAGCTGGTAACTCCGATCGTCTATTTAACGTAGGCGGCGCCGAATCAACTACCTCGTCCAAAGTCGTACCTTCGAATGAATCGAATTTTGGCTCGCGCGATATGTCGAAATACTAACTAACGTCACAACCGTTGTCCTAATAACCTAAGGCGAATCTTATCCTAAATCGTTCTATCTAACGTCCCACTTAAATACCTATACTTAATTATCCTAACTTGTTTCAGTGACCATAACCTGTCGCTCTGATACCAACCTGTAACGTCCCGACATCCCAATACTGAAAATATATATTTTATAATAAAATAGACATTGATACAGGGAAATTTTAGAAAATTTCGGCATGAAGTATTCATAAATCGGACTATCCACCTGTAATTCAACCCAAACCAAATTCCAATTTAACAATTACAGTTAATACACCAACGATTCCTCATCGGGATCGATTCCAGGTTATGGTATGAAACAAGAATCTAAACTATACAAATTATTACAATTTCTTCTACTATTCTGATTTCAATAACTATACCGTTTAATCTGTAGCTTAACTCCAATCCGTGCTTACCCGCTCTAGCTTCGAGATCTATCCTGTAAAGGCTACCTCATTGCTCTCATATGACTCGTACGATGTAGACATCCACCCTTATTCTTAACTGAAAGATTAGAGAAAATGAAGCAAGAGTGAGCCAAAGAATGCTCAGCAAGCGAACAGTATAGTGAAACAATAATACTACAATGATTCATTGGTGAACATATCACTGACCAACTTATCTCAAAGGAATAATTCACAATTACAGAAGCTCAAGAACTTTAAAGATAAAACATTTTATTTAATTCAGGAAATGGAATAGAATTGGACTATTTTGCATTTTATTAATAAAAACAATAAGGTTAGGCTGCTGATCAGTCACGCACTAACCCCGGACAAACGCACACAGCAATGTCCTTTAATGGATCCACGGCACACATTGGCCTTAACTTCTGACCACGAATCTGGTCCGACCCTTTACGGTCCACATTTTAAAAAAACTACAGTCCAATCCTATAATCTGAACGTCAGGTGTCGGAACAATCGACCACCTCGACTAGCCAAGCACCCTGGAAACTCACGTTCCAGGTTAACAACTCAAATCTCAAGAAGAAATGAGGTCTAGTAAAATTCTGACCTAGATATCGACAAGTTCGATATAGAGAAGGGTATTATTCCATAATACATCAGTGAAACAGGGACAACAATTTCAGCACTATTGAATGGGAATATGATAAACAACTATTCATATTTACTGAAAATTTAAGAGCAATAATATCAACGACATCGAATTAATATAATGATCAAGTGACGAAAAACATGGTTCATTTGAGTGAAATGATTTACTTGCAACATGAATAACAACAATTGTAATTATAAGATAAAGCAAGGGTATAGTCAAGTGCTAAGCATTTAATAAAATTTACCAACACATTGTCAAGTTGAATCAACATAAGCGAATTAAGTAGTTTTAAAATGATCATTTGTAAAATAACTCCAAGACAATAAAATTGTAGGACAGGTTGAAGAAAACCTCTCCTAAAGGGGTCCATTGGTGAAAATCCGTTACCAAGTTTAAACTAACATGAGAGATTCGAATAGTTTAAAACGAAGATTTAAGAAATTCTCAATTACTTAAGGTCTCACTCTTGTCAGCTATGCACTTATAGGCTTCAGCTGCCAGAACCGGCATGACAAATATGAGTTTAAATAATTAAGAAGATCTCAATTCATTCTTGGTTTTAACCGTCACTGAGCAACACATGCCTCAGCAACAGTATAAACCTCGAATTAGTTTACATAAATTTAAAAGAAAACATCCTTTGAAAAATATTAGCATAGACGAGGAGTATTGCAATAAAATGATTTTAAAAGAAATCATCACCCGAACGATAGGTGAGGAGCATAAACAATAATAGAAAAATCTAAGAATGTATGTTTATAATTCACAGAAGAAGAATGTCACAGGAAATAAAAATAAAGAGTATAAGCACTAACAAAATGATTTAAAAGGAATATCATAAATTAATAGAACAAATTCTCATTATTGAAACTAAAAGAGAGGGTATAGATGCTTGCAAGAAAGAAATTTGAAAGTACAGATAATTAATACAAGAGGATTTCACGTCACTTGAACAATAAGTGAGGGGTAGTAACTTGCAAACTAATTTGACAGAAACGTTGTATAAATAACATAAACAAACTTATCCCACTTGAACAATAAGCAGGGAATAGTACACTTGCCTCAATACATGCATTTTCCAATTCCAACATCTCGATCCTTTACTCACTTTACATTAGTCTCTCCTTCTTTAAAAGTTGCCCTCTGCTCGACTATACATTCGTCTTTCCCCTATCTTTAGTCAGTCCCTCTGCTATTATACTCGTCAGCTTCGATGAATACCTCCTTTTCCAATATTCCATCCTTTTGTACACTGGCACCTAGTCGGGCATCATACTCGTACCTATATGAAAGTAAAGTACTAGTTCAGTACATAACCAATCAAAATCGTACTGTCTCTCTAGTTTACCCAAACTTTACCTATTTCAGTACGCTAATAACCGTAACCGTCTAATTTCTGTTCTACCCAAACGCATCCTAATACGCTTTACAACATATACAAATCATATTCTCAAAATAATAATGTATAACCACAAAATCATATAAGCACTTAGCACGTAATGTCAACTTACATTTATACCTCTTTAACGTGTATATCACATCGATTTACAAATAATTCTTCTCTATTTACTATGCGAATTATCGAAAGAATCTTAACAAAATTTGGACAACGTCTCCTTAGTATTATTGCACTACCAGTCGGTTTCAAACCGACAACCAACCAATCAAACAAGTATAAAATGCTATCCACTATTCCACTCACGCCAACCATATTTATTGGCAAGTTTTACTATTTATAAGTATCTGTTTATAATTTGACAACTCAGGATCACTTCAAATTTAAAGCCAAACTCATTCAGGCCACCAAGATTTCCAAAGAATTTTTTTTACCAAGCTATCAATAATAATTCTTAACATGTCTCCGAAGTAACAACATCATCGTACAAACATTTTAAACCAATTCAAAACTTTAATTTTCACTAAAACTCAAGATAAGACTCTTATAGGATCACTAACTCCTTTAATAAATTAGTTAGCCTCAAAACCAACATCAATTAATCATTAACATTATAACCCACGGCCATACCTACCCATACCTTTATCACATCCCCTGTTTTTATAACCCACATGCACATACAGGTACTACATTCACACACAGCAACCTCATCCCCCTGCACTCCTGCCTCCTCCTTCGATCAATACTACTTCACCACCCTCTCAGCTTGAACACCGCAACCGAACTCAATTACTGAACCCAAAAAAAAAGAAACAAGAACCAAATTAAACCTTCATTCGAACTGTTCACCACTTCCCTAACTCACGCCCAGCCACCAAATTCTTCCTCCCCTGTTCCTCTGAACTTCACCAATCGACACACTCATACCGTCCAGCTCTGTACACCCACATAAAGTTTACATTAATTCCCCTGTTTTTAACTTTCCTCATTTCTCACAACAATCCCACGACCCCCATACACCCTTCTCCAGCCTTTCCTAGTCAGACATAGATACACCAACAATCTTATTCCTACTACTCATTAACCATACATCTCCGATATACCACCATTCGGACAATTAATAAAATTCAAACATGTTAAACAAAGCACAAGAAATACACATATATCCCTCCAACCATATCAATACAGCCATAAACATTAATAATCTTCAACTTTAAGCCTAACCCCTGACCCCCAATCGCCAAAACTCCACCGTCGTCACACCAAAATCATTTCAATCGATTCAGAACTCACCCCACCTCAACACCCGCTAGTACAACCCACCTGTGCATAACTGTACACACACCTACCGTACATAAACACGCACGCCACACCATTTATATACAAGCATCACAGCCACAACTTCTCCACAACCCCAACATCAAATCGGTACCAAGAACAGGAGACTTACAAATATTGAATCAACAGAATCGGAAAGAATCCCACACACGTAGTCTCACATTCTCCCCTGTCTTCCAAATTCTCAAAAGTAATAACAACAATCCTAGAATAAGCAGACATAAAAAAAATAAGAACCAACATCGGGAGAAAATCCGGCCAACAGAATAGGCAGAATCTGATGAAACATTTCCGATTTCCAATTCACTAAACTCGACAACAAACAGACATACACATACCACGAGTACACGCCTCAACACGCACACACGAGCCGGATAAATACCCACATAATTCAGTGCAGACTCGCACACACGCACAATATGGCTTACACGCACACACATGTCTCGATTAAAAGAGAGGAAGAGAGAGATGAGGGTGAGAGAGATTCAGTTTGAGAGAGTGTGTTATCGAGAGAGTCACAGAGTGAGGGAGAGAGGGTTCGAGATCTTTCGAGAGAAACAAGAACAGAGTTATGCTACTCAATTGGATAAACTGGGTTTTGGGGATTAAAAAGGGGTAAAAGTAGTTTAGGAATTTTACTAGCTGAAAATGTATAAAACAAATCTGATTTAACTCATTTTAAAATTTGAAATTAAAGAGAAAATTAGTACAAAAGTAAATTTAAAAATTCTAAAATTAAAGTTTACGAAATTACAAATATCCCCATATTTTTAAAATATTTTTAGGATAAAAAAAACGAATTAGATATGAATTTTTTTTTTTCAAGTTTTGATCTTTTAAATGCAAAATAACTCGTTAAATCATTTTAAAATACCAAAACACACAAATTAATTCACTCAATAATTTTAAAAACTAATAATATATACAAAGATGATATTACAAAAGGTTTCATGATTTTTAAATACTCATATGATTTTATAAAAAATTTCAAAGATCAATAATGCATGATTTAAATAGATTTAAATCGTCAAAAATTCAAATAAAATTACACGGACCCACATTTCACATATTCATCATCATATAAGCACTTAAACATGATGTCACATAAATTTAACCTAAAAAAATAAAATTTTACACCCTATAATCCACATTTAATATTAAATAATTAAATAAATATAGCAATAATTACGATACTTTCTAGGGCGTTATACCCTTACCATCATTAATCTTTTCTAACTTGAGGCGAAGATCGTGCACAGTCAACTTCTTTCCAAGACGGTCAAAGACACTTACTGATCATCCTTCAGATGAGGCGGGCTTATCACGTGAGCCCCCTTTTTCTTCCATAGTAGCTTCTTCTTCGTCCCAATTAGGGTTCGTTTGATCTGTTACCACATCGTTAAAGTCTTCTATTAGCTTCTTGGTGGGGCCTTTACTACCTTCTACTTGATGAGTTCGGTCTCCTGTCCTTGCATTCCTCTTCCAACCTCTAGAGCTATGTCGCTTTTCCATCTTAGCCATTCTCTCCTTTACCGAGATCATTTGATCACCGAGGCCCTTTAGAAATGACATGACTTCACCAGTCAAGGCCACCTGCTAAACGGGGGCGTTTGCTCCTTCTCGAACCCATCCTTGATCCCATCTCCAAGTGCCTCGCCCTCTGGTCAATCCTTCCTCTGAGGGTCATCTTTGTTTTTCTTATGCGACCCCGGGGTCTCCCCCACTCCGTTTTTCTTCTTGTTCGATTTAGTCATTGCTCTCCTAATTCAATGACTAGCCCTCCTTCTAGCGCCAAATGTTATAGGGAAAATATTGTATAACAATATTTTGGAGGTTTGCTGGAATCACGGAGCAAAATACGGATATTTTGCTAAGAACACGAAGAACACGGAGGAGATTTGTAACTGTTTGTGGTTGATCTTGTCTATTGATATTCAGGGGTGAACTGTTTCTCAAACTTTACAAGATGCCTACGTACCCTATTTATAGGGATCAAGCCATACGTAGTTCTCTTGGGAAAGAAGTTATCTAGACGGGCTAGGGTTTCTATGGGCTCGACTTGACCCATATCCACTAGACGTCTCCTTGGGCTGATATATTTTACCCATTTTTCCTGCTCATGACCCATGGCCCATTAAAGGTTGCCCATGGCTAGCATGATGCTCAAATTAACTAGCCTCGCTGAAGAGGCGAATAGAGAAACTGAGTGGCCTCACATGCGGCCTCGCTGGGCTAGTCATGCGAGGCGATCCACACTGTACAAAAGGTGATTACACTCACGCGACCTCGCTGGGCCTGACCGTAAGCTATCACAATAAATATATTCTAGGCCTCGCTGGACCTCTAGGCCTCGCTAGACCTTGTAGACTACGACCCCTTGGGCTCGTCGGCGAGCTCAATCAAAAGCTGGATAATACATTGAACTGACTCTTGATGACGGGTTTTAGTGACCCATTCTTCATTTCCAGGCCCATTACGGGTGGTACATCATTATTTTAGCCCATTAGGCCTGCTTAGGACTTATGCCAAATTAGGGCATAACACTATCATAGATAGGTCCATGGTTCTCACAAACACACAGGTAACAAACAGAAAAAACACCAAAATATGTGTGGAAATTTAGGAGGTTCATAGGTTTAGAGCATCTCCAAGAGTCTCTTAGCTCACTCCTAAATATATTATAAACAATTAAGCTCTTAGCAAGTTATTACATTGATTTATGTGTCAACTCCAATAATGCTCTTTATTATGGCTCTTTATTTTATATTTTATTCATATTTCAATTCCACTTGGACAAACAATCAATAGATGAGAGAGAAGAACCACTATTTTACTAATAAACTATTAAGTTAAGAGCTACTAGTTGCTCCTAAAATAGAGGAGAGAGAAGAAGCTCTTAACATTTTAAAGAGCCTCTAAGAGTCTCTTGGAGACTCATTTTAAGTTATCCTCTTTATATTTTCATTTAAGAGTTTAAATAAAGAGCCTCTTGGAGATGCTCTTATTAGGCGGTTTGTTTTCCCTCTAGTAAATTCTTATGTGTCTTATTTTTCCTCAAAGGTAAAGCACATGTCTCATTTTCATATATATATATATATATATATATATATATATATATATATATATATAGTTGCATTCTAGAAAAAATACCTTATATAAAGAACAGCATCATAATACCTTATTTTCATAAAAAATGATTTGTTATGATAAGAATCACAAATTATAACAACAATTAAGCTTAACATATCGAATCTAACGTAGAATCTAATATAAATTTAAAAATCAATTGTTACATAGAATCCAGTATAGAATCTTATATATATTTGTAACAATGAAATTATGTGTAATCATGTTATATTTGATCCTAATTTTTTGTTAAAATCTATATTTATTCATAAAACATCATTTTTGATGTAAAAATTAGAATCTAAATGCGATTTTATGTAAGATTCTATGGTGTTTTTTACTGTTCTTTATATAAGGGTGTTATTCATGGAGCAATGACATATATATATATATATATATATAGACTCGCAGTATTTAATGTGGCAACATGCAAACAACTGTTCTACGATTTTTATATGTATTGTTTGACTGATTTTCAAATTTTTGAAACACTTATTCCTAACGTATTCTGAGGCCAACTCTACAACAAGATGATAAGGCCCCCACGAATTATAAAACTGAAGTTTTTATTATGTAACTACCACAAATGAAATTAGAGCAGAAAATGTTATGTACATGACTAAATGTATTTATTTATATGCAACATAGTAAGTTGGTGAATTGAGTTATTCATTATTTCTGAAAAGTTCAAGACAAAATGTCAAAAATTATTAAATTTAATCCCCGATCTTGAGTCAGGAATGAAACTAGATAAAAATTGTCTGAAGCCATGTAGGGGTCTGAAAACTTTATCTAACACTGAATTTTTTTAAAGTAATTTTATGATTTAAAATTTTGAATTGTTTATTTGATGACGAAACAGTTGCATTATAATTGACACTCCAAGTATTGGCAACACCATGCACTTTTTAGGATCCGGGTCATTTTAAGTAGGAACGCGTGGATTTGATGCTTTCCGTAAGAACTTGGCTTTGGAAGATTTTTCTCAAGAGCCTCAGAACAAACAAGGCATTATGCCAAATAGCATTTAATCTTTTACATTGCAATATAAATGACCTGCAATACAATGTACCTACTTCTATTAACAGTTTAGAGTAAGTATTTTACTATTTATTTGCCACAGATTGCCACTTTTTAACTATAGAATTGTTCTGGAAGTTATACAACACTTTTCTCTATAGTTTGTGGAATTGATTACCAAATTGTAATAATTCTTCAGCTAGGGATACAAAGATGAGTCTCGTGATCAGGTATCCACATGATATGATTTATGATAACAACTGAACTTGAGCTAATCTCTTTGTAGTTGCAACATTGCGTTGTGGCATATGCGTTTTTCAAATAATTTATGATCTAAGGTTGCCGGATATTATTCTTTGGTCTTTATCTTTTAACAGGGTGACCCTCTCCTCGTGATATTAACCAATGCTACCACACAACTGTCACTTTGAGCAAAAAGCGCAAACTTATCATATGTCTAACAACTAAACCGATTGTCACAGGCCTGCTTTACATGTGCTGTTACGCTAGTTTCATTCTTACAAATTAAGATTTTTTTTTTAAATAAAAATGTTTAAATTTGAGTAAATTTTAGATGTGCGAAACCAAGATCTAAAATTCCATCCAAACATAAATGATAAATGTGTATATATACTACCATAAATCATATGGATAATTTTATTAGCATAATCAACAATAATTACTAATTTCAAATTATTATTTTTTATGTCATTTTTTGTAAGTAGGATTCGAAATTTAAGTAGGAATAGTCTTTTTTGCCCGCGCTCTGCGAGCGGGCGTCGATTAATCTTGTTTGTTATAAAATTTTAATGATAGAATAATATAAATATCGAATTTGTAATTAACAGAGCATATCAATCAGGTCGAAAGTAGGGATTGGCAAAATTGGACTTAGAAAGCTGATGAAAGCTATAGAATTCTAATTACTAACATCAAAATTGGTAAGTAGGTTATAAAATTATCAAGTATCTTTATATGAGATTTAAGGCTTTTTTGACTTTTAGTTTTTTAAAATGCCTATAACACATAAGACTAAAATAATTTATGAATAATATAGGAAAATATCATAAAACTGTAACAACACAAAAATATTGCTGAAAGGCCATTTAAGCATCTTAGAAATTAATAATAGCAAAAATCCACGTACTACTAATAATAGCTCCAAAATATGAAGGTAAATCTATTTAAAAATCTGACACATAGTTCAATTCATAAACGACGGACAACAAATGAAAGTACATTGTCCTCCTCCCTTATTACAAAATGTAGTTTGTCATTGAAAACAAACTTGTTCTCCTTTACAAATTTATCCCAGCCTTTCGAGAATCTTGGTCTTCCACCTGAAAAAACAATTCCAACCTTCCACTTTCTTCGTTTCATTTTCAGGTACACATGCTTGAATGACTTCCATGCATGGTTCTCAATCCAAGGTGGAATGTACTGCGAAATAATTAAAGAGAAGAGTAACTTATATTGATAAACAGCTGGCATTGATGCCTATATATTAAAAGTTGTAAGACATTGTAATTACCACTCCGTGAGAATTCATATCAAAATTTGAGCTAATCAAAATAGCTTCAAAGCTTGTCCGGAAGTCATCCGCTTCTTCTGTTGGTATGACATTGCCTGCACCAGAATGACACTTACATGAATTAGCTCAAATTTATATATCAAATTTCAAACATAACAGTTCATAACATACCTGTAATGGAGGCCCTAGGAGTAAGAGTCTTTTTAACTCCTTTCTTGGATAATATAGTAACAGAGAATTCAGTCTTATCGAAGAGCTCGAAAAGAAGAGTATCTCCGATTTTCCAGTACTTGGCCCTGAGAATCACTTGCATACCAACAAACTTTTTCTTAGTAGCTAAAAATGTGAACTGAAATTTATCTCCGTTCTTCAAAGTTGGATAATTTATCTCCGTTCAGAACAAATAGGTAAATGTCCGTTCAGAACATTTATCTCCGTTCAAAACAAATAGGTAAAATAGATAGTTTATATGTGCTAGGGGTTTAAGTAGGTAAATTTATCTCCGTTAAAAGTTAGATAGTTAATTTATATGTGCTAGGGGTTTAAATAGGTAAATTTATCTCCGTTCAGAACAAATAGGTAAATGTCTCTTTCCAATGTTCAGCGCAATATATGGATCTCTAATTACGAAGAGTCATTATGGGATGAACTTGTTTGAAAAGTGGATGAATGCTGATCAGTTTGTTGTGCATTATGGTACACATCATCTTCATACTCATTTTCAAAATGACTATCATTTTCAGAATCACCAGAAAATATATCATCAGAATGACCTTCACTACTGAAATCATCACCGTCAGACTCACTATTTGGAACATCATAAGGTCTTTTTCTGCAATAAGAATTTCTGAGTTAACTGATGATTATTTTCCAAATACAAATAATCAAGATATACATTGTCAATGCATACCAAAATAAGATTTCTCCATTGGCTTTGGAATGAACTCAAAGAATTGTTTGGATGTTGACGCATTATCTCTTCTTTTTGAGCTTTCATTTGGAATATCTGGCTCCGAATCAGATCCAAAATCAGAATCCGGACGAAACAAATAATGAAAATCATCATCAAAATCACTATCAACATTTGGGTTGGTAAGAGGAATTCCATTTGCAATTGGGACAACTTGATCAGATATAAAATTAAAATAATTTCGATATTTTATTATTTTTTACATAAAATGAAATCTTCTTCCCTTGAATAAAATGAATGAGGAACATCACGGGAAAACGACTCTATGCTATCTCCTCGAACATGATGAGTTACTCTCGGATGAGGTTTATTTGTACCTAAATATTGTGAATAAAATTATGCAGCAACATATTTTATGACAAGCAGTAATTAGATTGAAATGCAAGCTTAATTCATTATTGATATTCCATACCTTGTAAATTCATATTAATATTCAAATCATTTGCATTTCTCTCTTGCAAACTTTCTTTACCAAGTCTTCTTGGCGTGTACTGCGGCAATACTGATGCTTGTTTTGAATCTATTATGTATTGAGAAAAAATTACATATATGTCAATATTGAAAACATATGACTAAGATATAATGTATAATGAAGAGGACATTAAAAAAAACAATTTTAGAACTTCAGTCTTACACTTAGTATGTGTCATATCAATAAGAACACTCAAATTCATTTGGCTTGAGTATAAATTAAATCCTTGGGTGGCATGCATCTGTGTGGTGTAATCGTTAATAGATGATATCTGTTTAAAAGGCTCATTGGAATTTGTTTGTCGACTAATATCTGTAAAAAAAAATTTAAACAATTGACATAGATTAGATAATATAATGTGAATCAAAATCATACGAAAAAAATGAGCTTACATTCTTTGTCCGTTATATCTGATAAAGGAGTTGTAGTACTCTGGCTCGTCAAAATATCTCCTTTTCTTGCAGAACCAATGATAATATTCTTCGATACAGAGGTACCTGCACATGATCTTAAATCTAATTTAAATATTATAAGATTTTATAATATATATAAAATCAAGAGCAAAGATGACTGTGCTAGATGAATATTGATGAAAAACCTGCAATAGTTCCGGAATACTATTTGGAGCATTATATATATTGCTGCAGTTTAACGATGGAGTAAGCTTTATTGGCCTTCCTCGCTTGTTGGTAGTTGGAACTTCTGTATTAATTCTAACAGGAGCCAATGGTGTACATGTCTTGGGTCTTCGTCGTTTATTTTACATATTGATCATTAATGTGCTTTGTATCATCATTCGGCAATGTATTATATGATCTAATAAACTGACTTTCAGCATCTATAAAGAAATCAGAAATATGATGAGATAGTACCTTAAAATACTACAATAAGCATCAATAACAATAACATTCATTTTTTTTACAACATTTCTTAACTTTGAGATTTATTAGCAGACGTCGGCTGAACATTTTCTTTGTTTATGGTGTTTTCAGAATACTTTTTAGTAGAAAACGAAGGAGAAAACTGTGAAGGTAGCTGCAAACGATCACTTTTAAGAGGAGATAATGACATGTCTGTACATAAACATATTTTACTAACCTTAGTTTTAATTAATTCAAAGACTAATCATACATTTGCAACAATTATATTGAAAGCATATCGGAGATTGTATTTTTACAGAAGAAACTCATTGATTTCTTTCGATTGCCGAGATTTAAAACATTCATAGATGATTCATGATTATATGGCCTCCCTCTTTTCCTCGGCATGAAATCAAGATTTGACGAAACCTTGTACTCATCGTTTGGATTGGTATCATCAGTTGTAGACTTCGATTTCTTTGAATGATCGTCCACTGTAAATTTATTATGACTACTTCATAATGAAATTCGAATGTATGTTTTGTTACAGATGTATTGTTCGTGGTTGATTTTTGAAAATAAAGATAGCTATTAGGGTTAGCCTGTATAAGCGGATAATCAGTTGTGATTGATTTCTGACGTGGCTTTAAAGTGATATTACAATTATGTCCTTATTAAAGTTTAAGTTACAAAGTGTGAGTAAGGACATAACAGGAAGAATGTGGCAAAAAGTATTCAGGAATTATATTATACATAGATTAGAAGAATGTGACAAAACATGAAGTACTCTTTTAATCTACTTTAATTTCTAAAATAAAAATTTAGTGTTTATTAACAAGTACTCCTAAATAGGACCAGAAATTATTCTAGAGGTTATTTCATAAACCACATTTCACGACTTAATTTCAATCATAAATCCAAAATCATTTTTCCTTAATATCCACCTTTTAACACGAATTTTGTAGATAAATAAAAAACGTTATCAAACATAATTCTGTTTAAGAGAATCTCCAACGCCTCCCATCTGCTAGCAAAAAACTCAATTATTACCTAAGGATAGCTAACAAGCCTCACTTCTTCCCCTCCAATCCTATCACCTGTTAGTTAAATTTTTACAAAACCATTTGCATGATCTCTACATTTGGAAGAGGAGATCTCACCTGTTGGCAAAAATTTTTGCCTTCCACATCATCTGCAACTCCACTACACATTATTTAATACAATAATTTTTTATTTTGACAAAGGGGAAATTTATCTAATCATTATATATATATATATATATATATATATATATATATATATATATATATAATTGCACTCTATGAATAACACCTTATATAAAGAATAATAGATAACACCATTATAAAACTTTATTTTCATAAAAATTGATTTATTATGATAAGAATTACAAATTTTAACAATAATTAAACTTAACATATTGAATTAACGTAGAATCTCATCTAAATTCAAAAATCAAATGTTACATAGAATCCACTATAGAATCTTAAATATATTTTGTAACAATAAAATTATGTGTAATCATGTTATATTTGATCCTAATTTTTTTATAGATTCTATTTTTATTCATAAAACATCATTTTTGATGTGAAAATTAGAATCTAAATGCAAATTTATGTAAGATTTCATGATGTTCTTTATTATTCTTTCTTTATATAAGGGTGTTCTTCATGGAGCAATGACATATATATATATATATATATATATATATATATATATATATATATATATATATATAGGCCATTGTTCCATGGAGAACCATCTTACGTGGAGAACCGTGGAGAACCACGTAAAATGCATTAAAATTGCTTTATATATAAGGGCCCCGCAGGGGCACCTTCACAAAAAAGTCTTATAATTCTATCCTCTATCTATTTATAAAAAAAAATTACAAAAAAAAAAAGTTTTTTAAAAATTTTCAAAAAATGATGACGTGGCAATAGTTTTTTAAATTTTTTTTTAAATTTTTTTTTTTTGATGAATGGATAGAGGGTAGAATTATAAGACTTTTTTGTAAAGGGGTCCCGCCAGGGGCCTTATATAAAGGACAATTTTAATGCATTTTAAGTGGTTCTCCACGTAAGATGGTTCTCCATGGAGTGGGACTCTATATATATATATATATGACAAACATAAATTTTATGCATATCATTTGAAAGAAAAATATTAAAATTTGAAATCTTAAATTATAATATTAAAATACTTTTAAAAGCAATAACAATAATAAAATATTATTAAAATTAAAATTTATTTATATTATTAAAATAATACTAAAATATTATTTTTAAAATATAGTTAACCATTATAGCTAACATCATTAGAGTACAACCCCTTACAAGTTTAGTAGGGTTTAGCAAATTTTAAATAACCATTATTTTATATTATTTTAACTAACCAATTTAGCTACTTCTCTTGGAGA
Organism: Saposhnikovia divaricata; assembly: GCA_036435485.1. Lineage (NCBI taxonomy): Eukaryota > Viridiplantae > Streptophyta > Magnoliopsida > Apiales > Apiaceae > Saposhnikovia > Saposhnikovia divaricata. Next base: position 82,836,122 of record CM071598.1, read on the forward strand.
TGCTCTAACAACTCTTATAGAACTAGATTATAGCCCATGCTACGCATACGATAGCTTAAAATTTTATTTATAAAAATTATGATATATAATTATAATAGTAAATTAAAAAATAAAATAATTTTATATTTAAAATCATATACTATAATATTGAAGGAAACAATATTAATGCAATACTATTTTTATATGTTACAAAAATATACTTTTAAAGACAAAAATAGTTGGGTATACTATTATATTGTTATGGGAAATGTTAATTCTAGAGCAAAATTTTTATTTCGAGAGCAAATTTATGTGAAAAGACAAAACTGCCCTTATTTTAAACCAAGTCTTGCCCCCGCATTCACAAAAACAAGGGCAATTTGGTCTTTTCATGGAAACCTGCTCTGGAAATAAAAATTTTGCTCTAGAATTAACATTTCCCTATTGTTATGTGATAAAACACATTAATGAGTTTACAAAATTAGAAGATTATTTCAAATTTTTATTAATGAACTTACCATAAATATTAAGAATAGTAATTTTTTTTTGAATATTTTGGCTTATAGCCTTTTACAATGAGTATTTGTTTATTGACAAATCTCGTGGTAATCGAGTATCGAACCCAGAACCTCTAGGTCTGGGTCGGCTAGAGGTAAGCTCAACCAACTGAGCTACCTCAAAATTTGTATACTAACTTTCTGTAATTAATAATGGGTCAATTAATGGATTTGGATCTTATCCAAATTACATATGGATACCAAACTAAAAAATGAATTATCTATTGGGTCAAAATCAACGCAAAAATGTATCCGAACCTCAATATGAATACCAAACCTGAGATACGGGCTATCCACTAATATATATAGGTCATTGCTCCATAAAGAACACTTATATATAAAGAACAATAAAGAACACTATGAAATCATTTATTCCAATAGATCCAATGGCCCTGCCGGGGTCACCTAATACAAAAAATTCTTATTTTTTTATTCTCTTTCCATTCAGCAAAAAAAACGGTTCATTGACGACGTCAGCAGTGACGTCATCATGAACAGTGATTTTTTGCTAAATGGATATAGGATAAAAAAATAAGAACTTTTTGTATTGGGTGCCATGACGGAACTAATGATGACAATGCAGCTGATGGAGATGCCAATGCAGCTAGTGGAGATGCCAACTTTGCACCAGCATGAGACCTCCCTCAAGCAAGCACCAGAAGAGCACGTTTTTGTTTTTTGCTATCTAGTAATAGTAGGGGACCATGTACCCTTTTTATCTTCTAGTAGTGCAATTAAGGGTAATGTAGAGTTAGTTATTCAGGACAAGGTGCTATGTAATAAAAGGATAAAATGAATGTGTGTATCCCTATAAGGGAATTTGCTGAAGTTCTATCAAACACAACTGCAATCTCCTATCTTCTCTTTTTCTTCTCTGCATAGCTAATCATATGCCTATAATTATTTAAGTTTTCATGGTATCAGAGCAGCATTTTTAGCTTGAGAGCAGATTTGTGATAAAAAAGAGAACAAGTTTTTTATACATCTGAGTGTTTGTTTTGAATTTCTGTTCTGGTGCATTATTACTTTGTCTTACATCGTTCTTATTCCACAGAAATCCATTGTTCTTGCACCCTTCTGATGGACCAAACTCTGTGAATGTGTCCAAGCTTGAAGGAGCTGTTGATTACAGAGCATGGAGGAGACAGTTTGAGATTAAACTTTCAGCTAAGAGAAAGCTGGGATTTGTTGATGGATCTGTTACCAGGAGCGAAACTGATGCTACAGAAGCTACTCAATGGGACACCTGTAGTAACATGGTAATCTCCTGGATCCATAACAACATATCTGATAATATAAAATCTTCTGTCTTGTTTATCAGTACTGCCAGTGAAATATGGAAGCAGTTGGAGACAAGGTTTTTATTAACAAACGGATCTAGGAAGTATAAGCTGAGTAAAGATCTTTTTAATTTCAAACAAAATGGCATGAAAATTTGTGATTATTTCACTAGCTTGAGCAGTTTGTGGGAAGAGTTGGACTCCATGAATGTCCTTCCTGCAGTTACTATGACTCCAGAAATTACAAAGTTAATGCAAGCTATAGAGACTGTGAAGCAAGAGGCTAGACTTTTTCAGTTCCTAAATGGACTGGATGATATTTATGGTGCTCAGAGAAGCCAACTATTGATGTCATGTCCATTGCCATCTGTGGAAATGGCATGTGCTGCTGTGCAGCAAGAAGAATCTCAAAGGGACGTTCTAAACCAACCAGCTGGTTTTGATGGTGATGCATCTGCTATGTATAGTAAAGGAACTGGTGATAGATCTTTGACATGTGCAGCCTGTGGTTATAGGGGTCATACTCAAGAAAGATGTTGGACTGTCACTGGATATCCAAAGTGGCATCACAAATATAGAAATCCTGGTCAACGATCTAATTTGCAGCAAGGAAGGTGGTCTGCAACACACAAAGCAGCTTCACCTAAAGCAGCCAACAATGTGCAAGGGAGTGTATCTGGTTAGTCTTAATTGAAAGTGACAACACAGCAAATTGAGCAATTGCTGAAATTGCTTCCCCAGTGTGCAGTGCAAAAGGACTCTGAAACTGATGAAGAACTGGATTTTGGCTTTTCAGGAATGGTTAATGTCAAGAAAACTAAAGCACCCAAGTCTGAGTGGATCATGGACTCAGGTGCTTCAGACCACATGACCTCTTCACTGGCAAGTATGATAAATGTCAAGGCTGCTCCTACCTCATTTACTATAAATTTACCAACAGGTGCCAGTGCTCCTATCACTCACATAGGTGATGTAATTCTGCCCAATGGACTTAAACTCTTAAATGTTCTGTATGTTCCCTAGTTCAACCATAATTTACTGTCAATCCACAAGCTATCCAAGGACACAAAGTGTAATGTGACCTTTCATTTAAATGGTTGTGCTATTATTGACTCTGCCTCAAAAGAAGTGATAGCTACAGGAACTCTCAGGCAAGGATTGTATTATCTGCAGGATAATAAGGTGGTAGCTGTGGCCAATAAGGTGGATTCTGACAAATTCTTGTGCTTGACTGCTAAGAGTAATCAGTTTACTCTGTGGCATCAAAGACTGGGGCATGCATCATTGTCTAAACTACAGCATCTTAAGTGTGTTCAACCATTCCTTGGCCAGCAAAGTGAAGTGTGCATCACCTGTCCTATGGCAAAGCTGACTAAGCAGCCATTCCAACTCAGTGGTTCTCTTGCCAAAAGAGCATTTGCACTTGTTCACACAGATATCTGGGGACCCTACAAGGTTGCCACAAGAGGAAAATATAGGTTCTTCTTAACCTTGGTGGATGACTTTAGCCGGATGACTTGGGTATACTTGTTGCAAAAGAAGTCTGACTACTTGCCTACTCTTGTCACTTTCCAGCAGTTCATTCACACACACTTTCAAGGTACTATTCAAACCATACGTTCTGATAATGCTCTTGAATTTTCTGATAAAGCTTGTAATGAATTCTTAGCTAAGCATGGCATTGTTCATCAAAAGTCATGCCCGTACACACCCCAGCAAAATGCTAGGGTGGAAAGGAAACACAGACATATCTTAGAAATTGCGAGGGCTTTAAGATTCCAGTCTGGACTGCCTCTTTCTTTTTGGGGTGAATGTGTCCTCACAGCAGTTCATATAATAAATCGATTGCCTAGTGTTGTGTTAGACTTTGCTATTCCCTATGAAAGACTGCACAATGATGTAACACCCCCAGATCCGGGGTCCGGGATCCGGTGGTTACGGTTTCCAATTCTGTCCACAACAATTGAACTTTCCTTAACATAAAATAAATTACGCCTCTATGACCCAACACAACAATATAAAACACACCCGTTATAGTCCCAGAGATGAAATCAGAGTAACAATCAAATTTTTATTAATCACGTTATGAGTTCTTACAATCCAAAAGAATTTCAATATAAATACATACTCTTTGCCATCCATTTACATAAGTCATACTAGACCATATTCTTGGTACTGAAAGAATAAATATATCCTACCAATAGCTTCATCTTCAGCTCTGGTAGTCTCATCGTCCTCGCCCGCGTCGAGTGCGCCTTGTGCGAGTCATCTGGTCTAGCTGTTGTTGTGATATAATAATAAAGCAAGGGTGAGCAATAGCCCACCAACAATAATATATAACTGAACGATAATATATAACAGTTCAAAAGTATCTTTCAAACCATATGCCATGCATTTACGGAAATGATGCCAGTATAATATGAACGATGAAGTTACAAGGCAACTTAAAGTATTTGTTTGTAGAAATATCTGCTACATCAAAAGTAAGCGTGATATTCTCATTGCCATTAAAAAGAGGAACTTGCATAAAAAGATTGCAATTCCAGTTATGAATACTTTTCCAGCTCTGCCAACAGTAATCATGTTGCAGGAAATAAATAAGTTTGGATGATGAACCAATGATGGAGTATTCACCGCGCCCGCTGTTCCAATCTTGATGATCAGTCGAGATCGTACAGCTCAATTTAGATTTACTACCGGTAGAAGGAAGAACTGACGGCTTTACTTGTCTACCGCCTTACTAGCTCTCCCCGGCCAACGGTTGGGCCAAAGGGGATGGACCGGCGCTACTCGGCCTCTTACACGACTCCTAGTTCAAATAGAATTCATGATTCTGAATGTAACGTTCGTCCCCCTTTCCCCAAGTATAATACTTGTTGATAAGACTCTACAAGGTAGTCGTATCTAGTTGGAAAGGAAAATTCACCAATAACTTCCAAGCTGTGGCTTGGTATCGAATATCAACTTGTTCCAACAATCTTACCCCTCGAAAGATGAGAAGGTAAACAATGACTTAATAAGTCAACAGCACCCGAGTTGCGAGTGAAGAGAATACTTTATGACCGGGAAGTCGACAAGATAAATAACATCTTCCAAGTAAGGTTCCCTTATTATTAGAGAGGTAGACTCAAAGAAGAATGATGTCTGAGCACCTTTCTTGATATAAGATTAATAATAATATGACTCCGAAATATTTTCTGTAATAATCGAAGAAGATAAACCTTATCGAGGTTATTCTAAGTATGGAATAAATATTCAGAGAATATTTATTGAATTAAAATATTTTACAGAATATTTAGGAATATGAAAGAATATCTTTAATCAGAGTATTTCTCAAATAATCCTTGAAGAAATATCTAGAGAATATTTATTGCATAATTAAATATTCAAATGAATATTCAGAATAATATTCATTAATTAATAAGACCTGAAAGGAATATTTAAAATATTTAAAATAATATTCGAGGATTAAAGAGAACCCTGGATGAATATTCAAAATAATATTCATACTTAATTAGGAATTTAAATGTTTATTGAAAAAGTAATATTCGTTTAATGAATAATATTCTAAATGAATATCAAGTAATATTCATTTAGTAATCCAAGCTTTAAAGGAATATTCGAGATAAGACTCGATAAATAAATCAAGCTTCAGATGAATATTAGAATAATATTCATCAAGTAAGTAATATCTTAAGTGAATATTCAAAAGTAATATTCATTTAATAAAGTAATATTCTAAATGGATATTCAAATAATATTCATTTAGTAGTCCAATCTTTAGAAGAATATTCGGAATAATAATCGATAATCTATTCGACTTTGAATGAATATTGAAAAATATTATTCGTCGAATGGTTACGTTCAAATAATTATTTGAAGTAAGGATCGTTAAATAAATAATCTCGAACGAATATTCAAATAATATTCGTCGCCCAAATAATAGAAAATATTTACTTAGATATTTTCTTTCGAGGTAATCTCGATATGTCAAGAAATATTGACTCCCGGTCTATATTTGATGAATAAGATGTATACACCCTTCTCTGAGGGTCTCACAATAACCGGCTTATAATTGATACGATAGCCATCTAATTTATAAGCCAATAACAATCAGGGAACAAGCATAATGATATAACTTGAAAGTAGGCATGCATGCTATGGCATATGTATAACAGAAAACATATATATATTCAATCACAACAACAGCCTAAAAGAAGGGAATTGAAACTTGCCTGGTAGTCGAGTACGGTAAGGGGTAGTGGTAGCGGGTCCCGGTTCAGCTTGGTGATCTATAAATAGCCAAGGCATTCGGGATTAATCACTTAACATATTAAAAGTTAAGTTATACTTAATTCGAAACACGTTCTCGAGTTATCTCGTTATACCCCTTTTAGTGGATTCCTTTTTTTTATCACTGATCCGACCCGACATTCGTTCGTTAATACGACATGTCACTGTACTTATACTTGGGACATACTTAAGTCATACGAGTTCTAAGGTCGATCGTTACGAACCAATATTATACTCCGAGTTTTATCGCCCGTTTTCTAAGTGTTTTACCGAAGTTATAAAAGAGTCGTCTTTTAGGGGTTCGTTCGCGTTTAACCTCGACTCGAACATTTTTAATAAATCGAAAAATGATCCTTTTGACATACGGTTTTCTTTCACACCTTCCTTTTTACCTCTAGTATTTATTTACCAAGATTCGCCATGACGTTACATAGATTACGAGGGTTTAATTTCAGTTACGAACTTTCGTTTACGGATTCGAACTACTTTTAGTAATTTGGTCATAATTCCTAAACCGTAAATCAAAATGCTTCGATTCTTTCGCCAAAGTGATCTATGTTCAAACATCTATCAGTAGGGTTCATTAACTTGCCAAGAACAGAGAGTTATGGCTACTGACCAGTTCGGTTTCTTAGTGTTAATGAAAATCGGGCATTACGACGGTTACGAATCGAGCGTTCTAAAATTCATTACGCAACAACCAAGCCACACCGGGCATCTAATCAATTACTACAGTTAATAATCATCTCTTAAAAGCTCAAGAATATCATGCTTCATCAATATATCATCATAAAGCTAATCTAACCACAAAATCATGCTAACATGGTGGTAGAATACTACTAATATCACTTAATCCAAAATCACCATGAATCATGCATAAAATCAAAGTAAAGCTTAGGGTTTGAAATGATTTATACCTTCCTTAGAGAGTAGTATAACCTTCCTAAGCCTTGATCTATCCTTGGATGATCCTAAGCTAGCTAAATCCACCATGAAAAACAAGAAAAAAACAAGATTAGTTCATAAAACCACTATTCATCCTCCTCTTTGATGAATTATTTGAAAATGGAAACAAGAGAGTTTGGCTTTGAAATTTTTATGGGATCACTTTTAGGAAATGTAAGACTCACCATAATTTTCACAAGATCAAAAGATGGTGGGAAGAGGGGTTTTGATTTTGGAATTAGTGAAGGGCCGAATGGATGTTTTCTTGCAAGGGTGGAGTATTTTGCTTGGTTTCTTTTGATTTCTATGATTTAATCTCATCCACTCTCATCCAATTACAACATAATATCTTGTATAAAGCTACTTTATTAAAGTAGTGAGGTGTTGGATGAGGAAATACCATGACAAGTGTTGAAAATGTGGTGGTTTTAGCCTAACTACATGGTTCCCTTGCTAAGTACTTAGTTGCATTCTCTAGGGTGCTAGTTCCTTGATTCTAGTTTGGTTACTAGATATTTTATACTAGTAGCTTGCACAAGACTCTTGCTTCCTCTGCTTGTTTCTGTGTCCGGTTATTGCCCGTTTCGATTGATCGTTCGTAGGAATATTTCACGGATTTCTAATTAGGGTTTACCGGAAATCCTTTTTAATATTAATACTTTCATTCTCCATCTTTCATTCTAACTTTCCAATTTATATTCCTTAAATCCATTCGTTAAATATTTAAGGCTATCAGTGTCCAGGGAACTCTCGGAGAAATTAAAAGTGCGGTTTTTCAGAATCCGACAGCTTTTACATACACTTATTTTCCCCCTGGATCCATAATACGAACTCGGAAATCCGTTCCGAATGCTTCTATATAGTGTCGTCTCATATTATTCTATACTCCCATCAAAACACTATTCATTCTGTATTCTTTACTTGTTCTCTTAGGGTTGTATAATTGTCCGTATTCTCTTTCGATCGTTCCTTAACCTTTTTACGGAACTACTGGATTAATCGTTATCGATCTGGATGACATGAGAGTATTCTCTTGCTTGAAGTTGCCATATATTATTCCCTTAGAAGATAGATTATTCTTACCTATGTTGTCACCCTTTAGCATTCTTCAAGACATAAACATAATAAAGTCGAATTCCATTCATTCTTTCCAAATATCAATTATTACATTGTAGCCATAACCACTCCTCAATGGTTTCCTACCTTCATTCTTAAATCAAATATAATAACATCCCAATATATCAAATCCTCAAAGTTAATATCTCAATTCTTGGATTATAATAATATTTAATCCACTGTCTGGTAAAATATTATACCGAAAAGAATTTGGAATTTCTATATTCCGATCGTCTCTGCATTCACTTATTTCCTCCGCGTATTACTAATATGACTTCGAAACATCCATATCACGTCCCGTACATAGGGTGGCGTGAAAAGTTTTCCAACTTACAAAATCACTATTCATCCACCAAATTACTATGCACGTACAGGAAACACTATGCACGTACGGGAAACACTATGCACGTACGGGAAATACTATGCACGTACGGAAAACACTATGCACGTATTCATTTCCCTTCAAGGATCCATTAGCTCCTTCCTGGATGGTAGATTATTCTTATCTAGGTCCTCAACCATCGAATTACTCTATTCTGACAATATACCAATGCATCAGGATCATTGTCCAAAGCAATATCCATTCATTACAATCATTGTTCTTTGAAACCACCATTCATTAGAGCTGGTGACCTTGTTGTCGGAATCATTGTTCCTCATTTTATCATTACTTAATAAAAAGTTTTAATTATATCCAAAATTTGGGGTTCTTACAAATGAGCCTGCAACCTATGATCACCTAAAAGTATTTGGGTGTATAGCCTTTGTCATGAATCCTAATCAAAATAAAGATAAGTTTGAAGCAAGGGGGTGCCCTATGTGTTTATTGGTTATCCTCCTAATACCAAAGGATATAGATTTCTGAACCTTGTTACATCACAATCCTTTGTTTCCAGAAATGCTGTCTTCAATGAACAAGTTTTTCCCTTAAACACAAACTCTACCAACTCTTATGTGCACCCATTGCCTACTGAAATGCCTGTGCAACCCTCTTCTTATTCTGATGACTTTATTCTTGATCAAGATTCACTTCAAACACCAAACACTACTGGTGAAACCTCTTCTGACCCTTTGTCACCTAGTCAGGAACACACAGAATCCCAAACACAAACTGAAAACACCACTGTAGTACCAACTCAGGTTCTTAGAAGATCTACCAGATAAACGAAACCTCCTCAATGGTTAACCAATAATTATGTTTCAAACTCTGCTATGAGTGCATCTGCAATTGCAGACCACTCTCTCACTCAATCCTTCAGCTGTTTTCTTACATCCATTGTTCACCACAAAGACCCAGTACACTTTAATCAAGCTGTGACACAAGACCATTGGATCAATGCTATGAATCTGGAGTTGGAGGCCCTAGAACTCAACGATACTTGGGAGATAACTGAGTTACCACCAACCAAAAAATCGATAGGGTGCAAATGGGTGTATAGAACGAAGTTTAAACCAGATGGGACTGTTGAAAAATACAAGGCTAGGCTGGTCATTTTGGGCTGCAAACAGACATATGGTGTGGATTATAAGGAGACGTTTGCTCCTGTAGCCAAGATGACTACTGTCAGGGCAATCCTTGCTGTTGCAGCTATGCAAAACTGGGCTGTATATCACATGGACGTCTCAAATGCTTTTCTACATGCCACATGCATGAGACAATGTATATGAAGATGCCTTCTGGGTATTCTGGACATGGAAGCAGGATTTCTCACTCTCAAGGGGAGTACAATCAGCAGCCTTCAACAAACTTGGTATGTCGTTTAAAGAAGACCTTATATGGGCTCAAGCAAGCACCACGGGAGTGGTTTGATAAGCTTTCTGACACTCTGCTTGCTGCTAATTATGTGCATTCAAAGGCTGATTACAGTCTCTTTACAAAGGTACAATCTGAATCCATTACACTCATTCTCATCTACGTTGATGATCTGTTGATTACTGGAAACTGTGAGAAGTCCATTACACAACTTAAAGCCTCACTATGTAAGGCTTTTCATATGAAAGATCTGGGACCAGTCACCTACTTCTTAGGACTGGAAATTGATAGAAATGCCGATGGTTACTAGACATGATATAAGAGTTTGGGATGCAATCTGCAACTCCTCTAAGATTGCCTATGGACCCTCATGTCAAATTAACTCCAGACAAAGGAGATGTGTTGCTCGATCCACAGCCTTACCAACACTTGATGGGAAAGCTCATCTAACTCTCACCCGACCTGATCTATCATTTCCTGTCCATAACCTTTCTCAGTTTATGCATCGACCCACCACGGTTCATATGCAAGCTGCTAAGAGGATACTACGATATCTTCTCGTTAATCCAGCTCAAGGAATTTTGTTGGCATCATCTTCTTCAGCTCAACTCACTGCGTTTTGTGATAGCGATTGGGCGAGTTTTCCAACAAGCAGGAAATCTACTACTGGGTACTGCGTATTGCTTGGCTCTTCTCCTGTCTCCTGGAAAACCAAGAAACAGTCAGTCGTTGCTCGTTCCACCGCTGAGGCAGAATATCGAGCAATGGCTCTAACCTGCTGTGAAGTCACCTGGCTGTCTTCTTTACTCAAGGACATGGGACTTAGCAATCTCCCACCTACTGTGATCAAGTCTGACAACCAAGCAGCCCTCTCTATTGCTGCAAATTCTGTGCTTCATGAACGCACAAAACACATTGAATTAGATTGTCACTACATTTGAGACAAAATTTCTGATGGCTCAGTTGTTACAGACACACATGCAGCTAGCTGATATTCTCACGAAGCCCTTGACTGTGAAACAGCATAATTATCTGCTCAACAAGATTGGAGCCTCGGTTTCACCTCCTCTCCACTTGAGGGGGAGTAATGATGACAATGCAGCTGATGGAGATGCCAATGCAGCTAGTGGAGATGCCAACTTTGCACCAGCATGAGACCTGCCTCAAGCAAGCACCAGGAGAGCACGTTTTTGTTTTTTGCTATCTAGTAATAGTAGGGGACCATGTACCCTTTTTATCTTCTAGTATTGCAATTAAGGGTAATGCAGAGTTAGTTATTGAGGACAAGGTGCTATGTAATAAAAGGACAAAACGAATGTGTGTATCCCTATAAGGGAATTTGCTGAAGTTCTATCAAACACAACTGCATTCTCCTATCTTCTCTTTTTCTTCTCTGCATAGCTAATCATATGCCTATAATTATTTAAGTTTTCAGGAACTCTTAGATTCGATTAAATATAAGTGTTATAATGATGTTCTTTATTGTTCTTTTATATAAGGTGTTTTTCAGCATCTCTATATAGTGTATATATATATATATATTTGGATTTTATAAATAATTTCCATTTACAAAAATGGTTTTTATAAAAATGATAACCTTGACTTGTCATAACAGAAGTAAGAGCTTGACTTGTGGATGTATGTATGTATTACCGACACAACTCTCTCACTGTGTAGCACAGTAGAATCCAATGTGGAAGTCTCTAATTCATCGCAACACCAATCTTTTCAACTTTTCTTCAAAACCCATCTCCCCAAATCTTTCTTCCTTGATTCCCATTCAAATTTTTAATTTCAATTCCAGTTTTTGCCGAGAAGAAGAAAATTCAAAGAAAACTAGTGATGGAAAAAGCTCAATTAATGAGAGTGGTTATCCAACTGGGGAATTTCAATTCAACAAAAGAAATGGCTGGGATACGTTTTTGTTGAAGATCAAACTGTTGGTTGCTTTACCTTGGTTACGTGTTCCAAACGGCAGCGTTTTGACCATCAATCTGCGTGGCAAGGTTCGACTCTGATTTCGTTTGTTTCATGGTTTCTTGTTGCTTAAAATGTTAGTATTTCTTGAAAGATTGTTGCTTAAAATGCTGTTTTTGGTTTGTGGTCTCTATGGGTCCAACCATACTAAGTACAAATTGATCAAAATACCTGATTGTGGAGTTCAATTAATTGGTCAAAAATATTAATTCTCTAAAAATGATCCAAAATTAGCGCGTCACTCACAGTCTCGCGGATATTGGACACGACCTGACACAAACTGTGACTTGAATTTTACGGGTTAGGATTGTTAATAAATGGGTCTGGTCGAACTCGAAATTGACTAGCATGAAGAAAGACGGGATACAAGTCCACATAGCGTTTAAGTATTTTTGTGAAAAACATGTTTACTAAACCAATATTATATTATTATAACTGAATGTGGGTATCAACATATTAAAATTTAATATTTATTATATTGGATAGTTTAAAAGATATACCCTAATATGGGTCAGATTCCACTTAGAATCACTTATAATTAGAACCCTTAGAGCAACTCCAAGAGACTACTTATATGACCTCTTAACCTTAAATATAAGGAAGTTGAGCAAAAAATTTGCTCCAACAGTCTCCTAACGGCTCCTTAAAAAATTAGGACATCCCTCTAACTACTTATCTTTAAGGAGTCCTTATCCTTTCTTATTATCATTTTTATGGATAAAATATTCATTTCCCTCCATTTTTAGTTTCCTTTTAACATAAAAAAAGTAGGTGGCATTTAAGTTTAATATTATAATAATAATAAGGAGCACATATAAGGAGTGTTGTTTGAGTTGACCAATCTTATAATGTCCTAAATCACTAAGATACTATTTTTTTATAATATTTATAAAGAACATGCAAGGAGTCTCTTGGAGTTGCTCTTACAACTTATTATGTCCTCATGCAGAATATACTATATTTTTTATGAAAATGAGAGAAATATCGTATTATACGAAAAATTAATTTATTTTTCAAAAATATTATGTGATTCATAAAAAAAAACTTGATGTATAGCAGAAGAACATTATGTCCTAAAATATAGCAAAAAAAAACTGTTTACTACAACAGAACGACGTTTATCATGTATTGCAGCCAGACCGATTAAAAATGAGCCATTGATTAGGTACATATATAAGGCTTATATTAGTTCTAAGTTTTAAATCTAAACAAAATTCTATTTTGAACATAAGTGACTGTTGTTGGAGGAATTTCGTAGCAACAAGAAATCGGAGGTGTGCTAGAATATTAGAGCGATTGTGTATTTTTATGTAACTGTTTTTGGGGATTAGGGTTTGTAAAAAAGAGAGGGGTTGGAGTTGGCAGGTATCTCGATTTGTCTCGTGTCTCGGATCCCATATGCCAAGATGCCTGTGTACCTATGTTTATATAGGTTCAAGCCCACATAGTTTACGCATTTCTGTGAAATTGTGTCTATCCCTAAGAGACTTTAGAGATAAACTTCGTTAATATGGTAATTACTGATTTTATCAGATTTATTCTTGACGTTGTGATATCTTCCTAATTTGAAGAATATCGTTTGGAGATATTTTCCGTTATTGATTGATTATTTCCTCGTTTCAGAGAGAGGATAAAACTTGGGCATTAAGCAATTATTATTAATCTGATTTAATAATTAATAATATTAGAAATTTGGGAGATTAATAGACATGCCAAAAAAATGGCATAACAACTAGCCCCCAGTTCTTCAGTGTAGCTTGCTGCAGTGGAGAACTAAAAATTCTTCAAGCTTCCAAATTTCTTGAGTCGCTGAAACAGTTGAAAATAGAAGATTAGATAAACATTTAGAGCACCAAAGTGCTCGTTAGGCATATGCGGATGCAAGTGTGACACATGTGATGATCAGTATAGGATATATATATATATATATATATATATATATATATATATATTTGCCAAGGTTTTCAAATGTGCGAGCATAAATAATTCGTTTAAAGTCCTTTGCGATCGTTATTGTCTAGTTAGGACCTTGACTTTTGTATATATCCCGAATTGGCGTACACGCTATTTAAGTGTCTGATGTAACCACATAAGGATGTGTCCGGCGAGGCGATGCTCGCACGCGTCCCTTCTTGGGCTGGCTGTGCTATGAGGTTTCCTGGCGAACCTTGCACGCGTCCCTTGTTGGGCTGCCTGTGCAATAAGGTCTTAAAGATATTATGCATAGGGATGCCTCCACCCATGCGATCTTGAAAGATCTCTTCATGGGCTTTCAATAATCCAGAGGGTGCTACACTTTACTCAAGCGTGTAGCATTGCGAGACTTATAGCTGGACGTCCAGGCTACCCTACTTAACAATTTAGTTCGCAAGTTTGAAGATATTTTTGACATATATGTACTATCGCGACGATATATGAAAGATGTTTTACAAATCCAAATGCAATAATAAACATGCTCTTTAACGATTGTCGCGATATTTATTTTCTTCAAATATAATGTTCCTTTTTTTTTTTTGTAAAAAATCTTTTCCAAAATTATGTGTCTTGCATATATAATTCTTTTTCTTTAAAGCATGCAGCTCGTACGGGATTGTAAATAAATCTGCAAATCATCTATATAAATATCCATAGTTCATCGACTTAAATATCTCGTACGATATTTTTCAAATCGTAATAATTTTACAAGCATAAAAATATGGCTCTCACGAATTTTTAAATAATAAATATTTTTTCTGAAAAATATTTAAAAACAAGATTTATGCATGCATGACAAGATATTAATATAAAATAAACTGCAAAAAAAATAAAAGATAAATCGAGACTTATCTTTGGAGAGCTCGCTGCAATTCAGTGTCCCACCACCATCCTCTGCGAAGTTTATGTTGTTCAGGCAGTTGTAACTTGCGGGCTCCAATTTTTTTCCTTTTTTTTTAGTTCCTACTTTAATGCTTCACGTATTGGCGTCTTGTGTCCATGCCAACTTCATTGTTTTTCCGTGGGTTCCATCAAAATCACTTTCCTGTCTTGCGTTTTGATCTCACTTCACTTTTTTTTTGTTCTTTTTTCTTCCTTCTTTTGCTGGCTCGTAATCTTTTTTTGTTGTTTGTTCGTTCGTCGCCTCTTGTTTCTTCAGGATTAAAACTCTTTTTTTATTGACACGAACAAGCATGGTGTTGTTGCGTCTCGCTGTTGTTGATGGCCTCAATGTGATGCAAATTTAATTATTATTCCGGATAGAAACCACCATCAATAACCAGAGATTTTGGTGTTGCCGTCCATCCAATTTTTTGTGAATTAAGAACCCAAAACCCATGTATAAGTTATTTGGTATTAGTTTGTCCACAAACGAAAAATTATGCCCTCCTTTTAGCGCCAAATGTTGTTGGAGGAATTTCTTAACAAAACGAGTCGGAGGTATGCTGGAATGTTAGAGCGATTGTGTATTTTTATGTAACTGTTTTTGGGGATTAGGGCTTGTAAAAAAGAAAGGGGCTGGACTTGGCAGGTGTCTCGATTTGTCTCGTGTCTCGGATCCCATATGTCAGGATGCTTGCGTACCTATGTTTATATAGGATCAAGTCCACGCACTTCTGTGAAATTTTGTCTATCCCTAAGAGACTTTAGGGATAAACTTCGTTAAAATGGTAATTACTGATTTTATCATATTTAATCTTGACGTTGTGATATCTTCCTGATTTGTAGAATATTATTTGGAGATATTTTCTGTTATTGATTGATTAAGATTGATTATTTTCTCGTTTCAGAGAGAGGATAAAACTTGGGCATTAAGCAATTATTTTTAATCTGAATTAATAATTAATAATATTAGAAATTTGGGAGATTAATAGACATGCCAAAAAAATGGCATAACAGTGACCTAGATATTTAGGGTTTGAATATCTTACTTGTTAAAATTAATAATTATATGTTAGCTTTAAGCATACTGCCTAAGATTCTTGGATTCCATCAATTACATAATAAAATTAATTGGTCAAAAATGCTGATATTCACAAATATGATCCAAAATACCCACTTCACTCTAAAGTATCACCCCTCGCGTATCACAACTTAAGATACTTCATGCGCATTTTGAAAACGAGTCGGAGGTATTCGAAATATGGCGTATCACAAAAAAAAAAGATCCTTTTGGTTCTTGGAAAATTGGTACATTGATCATATTTTTTTGAAAAAAAGGTATTTTGGTCCTTCAACCTATATATATACCCCGACTATATCATGAAAAGTTAATATTTTGACAAATAAAAGAAAATCAAAATCTTATTATAACAGTAGTGGAAAAACTACTCCCACCTTTCCTAAATAGTAAATACATGTCCATTTTGACTTTTGAATGGTCAAATTGACCAAAATTTGACTAAAATTTATATATATATATATTATATAATTGAGAAAAAAAAATAATATCATTTAAAAGTTAATTTACTCTATTTTAAAATGTAACTTTCAGTCTTTTAAAATAAGAAATGAATAATTTTTAATGTTTAGTCAAAAATTGGTCAATTTTACTACTAAAAAGTCAAAATGGACATGTATATAGCGACAGAGGAAGCATAATATTCTCTTACCAATTTTTCAATTTATAAATGAGATAATTCGTATCTCTACCATTATGTGTTTTCACTTGATACATTTTTTAATTGCGTATTTATTATATTTATAAATTTAAATATTTTTGTTAATTTTTTTTATTATTAAAAAGGTATAGTGGTATAGTAACTCGAATAATATGGGTGTGATGTTTGAATCTTTACATCTAGGCTTGTCAATAGATTGGAGCTCAAGTCTGATTTGATCCGCGATCTTATCATTGGATATGGATTTCTGTAAAATAAATTGATCGGATAAAAACTCAATCTGATATGAATCAGATCCGACTAATACACATGTATGGATTTTGCGTGATCCGATTTGTTATGAATCCAACCTGAATAAATATAATTAGATAAATATATATCATATATTAATATAGATATGGATATAAATCTATACTATTAACTTAAAGTCTTAACAATGAAAGTTTTGGTTTTTGGTCTTTTTTTTAGTTATTAAATAATAAAATAAATATAATTAATAGTACCTAGTTGAGTTCCCTTACTATTTAAAAGATGTTACCTTTTAATTAAGAGGTTTTTTGGTAAATATTTTGGTAAAAGTAATTTTTTGCAGTTTACTTTTTTGAAGAAAAGCTTTTTTTTTTGAGCAATTTATTTTTAAGAAAAGCTATTTGCAAATTTACCATCTTAGTTGCAATTATACCAAGTTCATTTTAAAAATTGCAAATATACGTTAATACGTTAAAAATGCGTCGGAGTTGCCATGGTTGGTCGGAGAAGACGATGGGGAGGTCGGGGTCGGAGGCGGTGGAAATCGGCAACTAACAGCAACCCTTTGAAGCTCGTCGGAATTCCTTCGAAGCTCGCCGGAATCCTTCGAAACTCTCTCTCCCTGGCCTGCGGCTCCGATCTCTAGTAGATCAGAGAAGAAGACGACTGAGCGTCGGTGGTGGATTGCGTAGGCTGGGTGGGGAGTAGATCGGAGTCGGAGGTGGAGGTGGAGGTGGTGGGTGTAGGGGTGGTGGTGGTGATGGAGCTGTCGGAGTTGAAGTGGGGGGCGGGGGAGATAGAGAGGTGGAAGTTCAAAGATGAGAAACAAAGAGATAATGAGAGTATTGGATGATAGCAGAATATGTGTACATTTTGGAGCACCGTACTTTTGCTAAAGGTTTTCTTTTTTATTAAAAAAATCGTATAAATGCAATAACCCCAAGAACGTAAACGTGCAAAAGAAAGAACAAAACACCGTATATTTGGCAATTTCTCTTTAATTAAAATATAAAAATAATTCATATTAAAATAGTAAATTATAGCCAGTGCTACGTACATGGATATTTTAAAAAATCAGTTAAAAATAACAATAAATTAAATTAGTTAATAATTAAGACCAAGTAATATAACTATGAAAGAATTAATATTTAATATTAATATAATAATTGCGATTTGCTTTTATATATTATATAAAAATTAATTTAATTAGATATTTTGTTGTACTCTCCCATCCATTTCTTTACACTTTCCTTTTGTGGATGTCCCTCTCAATTATTTACATTTCTAAAGTTTCCAAAAATAATAAAGTTTTTGTAATATATAATTTAACTACACCCAAAGCTTTCCTCCACTTAACACACTTTATGCATTAAAAATTGATTGGCCTCGCCACTTTTCTTACTTTTTCCTACTACTTTATACATTTTTTAACCTCCGTGCCCAACCCATATGTAAACAAATGGGTGGGACGGAGGGAGTATATGTTATATATGTTATGGGATAATTTGCATTAATGAACTTACCAAAACTTATAGATTAATTCAAATTTTTATTAATAAACTTACCATATATAATATAAATCATATTAATGGTATTTAAAATCGGAATGCAAAGTTTCTATAATTGAAGATGGGTCAAAATAAGTATATGGATCTTTTACAAACATAAATATGGATACAAACTTGAAAATGGACAATCCATTGGGTCAAATTAAAAAATCTTATCCAAACCAAAATTTGGATACCAAACTTGGGGAATGGGTTATGCAATAGTTTATAATATATAGATAAGTTCAAATCTAAATGCATTACAGTGATATTACATTCATAAAAAACGTAACGAAAGTTTAAAGTTAATAGTATAAAATAGAGATAGGGTTTTGGACTTTAATGGTTTAATCTTATATGTTACTAGCTTATAACCCGTGCAGTTCACGAGTTTCTTTTGATAAATTATAAATTTTTTGATGCTATGAATATGTTTTTATAAAATCGCTTTTTTAATAATTGTTAATTTTATTTAATATAAATTTAATTAACGACATGCATGTTTTAAAATTTAACTAAGTTATTCGAAGTTTTGGTCTTTAGTAGAGTAGTTTAAATATATAATATTTCTTAGCATTTGATCTAACAGTTCTTCTTTATTTACTAAAAATTTAACGGGTTTATTATTCGTTGTATGGTTGAACCGTTAAATTGAACTACAAATAATTATACTCATGTTTGTTTATTATAAATATACGGATTTTTTTGTATATTTAATTAATGATTGGAATATTTGGTATGATATTTTTGAGTATATATTAATGATTGGAAGATAATAATATAGTTAGCATTTTTAGGTGAATTTATAACTGCACTTCTTTGTTTTGGTGCTAGGTCTTAAAAGTATTTGTCTCGGGTTTTAGTATTTATTTAAATATTTATTGACATGGATATCCAATCCGATTACCTATGATCCTAGTGGACACTACTAGAAATACGTCAATAGACATCGGGTAAAAACCGATGTCTTTTTTGAAACCAAACCGATGTCTTCGCGTGTGATGTTAAAAGTCTGAAGTTTAGACATCGGTTTTTAACCGATGTCTAATACATATTTAGACATCGCTTTTATATGTGTTTCTGATGTCTTTGCCCTGAATCTATTACTACTTTACAATATTTTGTAATATTGGCAACTTCAATATTGTTATATTATCAAGGTTAGAGCCAGTTAAGCATGTAACACACAAGTTAGAAATAGACAATGTCATCGATAACAACTATAATAACGATGTCTAAGAGGTTATTTATCATCAGTTCATATTTAGAACCGATGTTAAAGATACTATCAGACATCATACTTATTTGTATAACCGATGTAAGATACTTTAAAGACATCGGTTTCACTAGTTAATTTTTTACGAATGATACCTTTCACATCGATTTTTGGAAATATACTGATGTCTTTTTTGCTATAAACATTAGTTTAATCTATTTTCACATCAGTTTTAAGACATCATTTTTAGTTGGCTGTGATGTTAATTTGAATTGTCCCCTGCTCAATTACCAAAATCTACAAATATAGACATTTACCAAAAATCTCAACAAAAATAACACATAACTAATATTGATCATATTACCAAATTCAAACTTCAAGATGAATTCACAAAAGGCCTCATATGGCTACAATTCAAGGTTACCATCGATAACCAATTAGCAAAACATACATTCCAAACCTAAACATCCGACAATATTCTATCAAAACAGAATCACACTTCCAATCACATATTCTATCAATCCCACCAGCAAACACACAAGCACACTGACAGACCCATCTATGTACCGTCGACAATCACCAGACCCAAGACCAAAAAACCTAAAACTAACACCCAACAACTCCAAGTCAAACTCTCCACCCTGACAAGACACCAACAAAACAGAATCTCACTTGCATTACCAACAACCAGCAGACTTAACCCAATGTTTCACATTTTATCCTGGATAAACTTGATAGCCTCCATGCGCACCTCATCCAAGTCCTGCGCTTTGTAAGTCGTCCGACTCTTGGTCCCCCACTAAGAAGTAAAACACAAAATAAAAATTAGCATAAAACTGATCCTAAACAGTCCTATACCACGCCCCCAATTAGACTTAGACAATTCATAAATACCTTGGTAGTAAAAGAAATTTCCTCATCCTCCAAAATGATATCTTTCATGTACCGCATGACGACATAACCACATTCAACCCCACCAGGTTGTTTCGGAGATCCCTATTCCAATAATAATAATAATATAAGTCAAAACCCCAAAAAATTGAAACTTAATAGACACTAATAGTAAAAATTAAAATGCAAAATACTTACTAAAAGATTCTTTATTTTGCAAGGTTTATTTCCCCTTCCAGTTTCAGAATTGTAAGATTTAAGTGCCCTGCATAAAAGAATGACACATTGTTAATATACTTAAATTTTACAAGTAGGAAAATAATTAATATATTTAGCACTCTAAATCTACAAGCAGTCAGAATGCTTTTTACAAGTAGGGAATATATTACTCTGATAAAGCTTTTTCCAATTCGTCAAAATGCACAGGATGAGGCAAAGGATTCAGAAGGAGGGTGTGAACTGCCTACAGATGACTTAGTAGTCCTAGCTGACTTTTCTTCATGCCAAATCCAATCAACATACCCCATACTAAAACCATTTTCATAGAGATGCCCCCTTATTATTTTAACAGAGAATTTTTTAAAATTAACACATTTTCCACATGGGCAAGGAATTCTCTTAGGATCTTTACAATTTTCTTCGGCATGTATCAAAAAACTTTCAACCCCAATGTCGTATTC
The DNA here is from genome assembly GCA_036435485.1 of Saposhnikovia divaricata. Classification (NCBI taxonomy): domain Eukaryota; kingdom Viridiplantae; phylum Streptophyta; class Magnoliopsida; order Apiales; family Apiaceae; genus Saposhnikovia; species Saposhnikovia divaricata. The sequence continues at coordinate 82,857,200 of CM071598.1, forward strand.
TAAAGAATCTCTATCTTTAAATATCCACGACTTATCCATATTCGTATGACCTATACCAAAAATTATATGGTTATTTAGATAGAATCTTTTTATGATTATATACTACATTTATCCTAATAATATGAATACAACTAAAATACATATTTTATACAAAGATTTAGCAGTAAATTACAAGTTATATTCTCAGGGGATTATAAACAAACACTTGAAACACATAAATATTTAAACCATATAATACACAAAGATTTTATACATGCAACCCATATACATAAACAAAGAACAAAAAACAAAGAACCGAAAGATCAGTTGTAAGAAAATATCTTACAAACTCGCAAACCCAAAGCTTAAAATGCAAAGATTTTATACATGCAACAGAAAACAAATAACAAAGAACAACCCAAAGCTCAGTTGCAAGAAAATACCCAAAGCTCCAAAGCTCCAAACTCGCAACCCAAAGCTCCAAATCTCCAAATCTGTTGAAGAAACAAAGAAAATGAAAATCTAGGGTTAACCGGAGTAGTTTTATACTATGTAATTGAAAGAAAAGAAAGTTAATTGAAAGAAAATAAAGTTCAATGGGACTTTTAATTGAAAGAAAACGACGAAAACGAAGTTCAATCGGAGTTTAATCGGAGTTTTACGTTTGAGGAAGTAAGGAAAAAGCTCCAGATCTGTTTGTGTGTGTGTATGTTTACGTTTTTTAGACTTAGGTTTTATGTTTTGTTTTAATGAATTTGGTGTTAAAATTTTAATGTTTTAGGGACAGGTGGCAGGATAGGTACTGATATGGGAGATGGGCGGGAGGAAATTATGTTTTAAGGGGGGGAAATTTGTTTAAGGGGGAAACTAAAATTGTAGAAAAAGTTCTAAGGGGGAAAAAAGAGGAGAGGTCGTATACAGTTCAATTTTTTAAAAAAGAGTTTAACATCGCTTCAAATGACAACTGATGTCTAAGTCGTTGTTAGAATTTTTTTAAAAGTATTAGACATCGCTTGATACGAAAAACTGATGTCTTATGTATCAAAGACATCGGTTTTAAAATAACCGATGTAAGAAAGGTTTTTAACATCGGTGGCATTTGCAACCGCTGTCTAAAGGGCGATGTCTAATCCTGTTTTTTTAGTAGTGGGAGCGGATATGGATTAGTCTTTAAAAATCGACACTTGATCCTACTGGATCCGAAAAGTTAAATGGATTTGGATATGGACTTAGGATGATCCGATCCGAATCCAATCCATTGACAAGCTTGCTAACATGTATATTTATTACGTTTCCCTAATTGCCTCAGGATTATAAATTATAATACATCTTATTCATAGGTGGAGTCTTTAAATTAATCAATGAAATATTTCTAATCTTTATACATTTTTGTGATTTTATCATATCAATGTTTTCTTAATTTTATATTTCCCATCTATCTATACTATCTATACTATACTATAATAAGCGAAATGGGGTATAATTTGTAGTTTGGTTAACCCCCCAATTTTGGTTATCCTCTCATTTTTGGTTATCCCTCATCCACAACCGTTAGATCTTCAACTCAAATAGATCATGACCGTTAGATACAACAATACTAAAAGTTATAATGTACAGAGGTCTAAGGTTCGATTCCCGCCAACAACATGTAAATTTATATTTAATACTAAAAATTATTATATACAAAGATATAAGGTTCGAATTCTTCCAATAACATATTAAAATTAAAATTAATATTTATAATATTAAATTACTCTATAAACAATTAAAAAAAAATTAAAATAACCCGTACTTTGCACGGGCTATAAGGTAGTATTTATAATATCAGTAAACTTTTGTTGCCATTTCATATTTTAGATGTTATAATGGGGAAAGTTACCGACCATACTACTGCAAACCAAGCCCGGCTCTATGTAGGATTATAATAGCAAATCTAGCAATGCTCCATCGTTGTAAGCACTTAACAAGCCATCATGTCAAGCATTCTATAATCCTGTAAGGGAACAAGGCCACCACACTAAATGGGGTAAATCCTACTCTCAACAATGTAAGTAATAAAGAGGGAATGGAACCTTAACCTTTTACTTTGTGAAAGTGAAATATTAGGTGAGGTAATATTAATTGAGCTAGAAGCCTAGAACCCATTAGTTCCAGTCTGTGTTTAATTAATGAGATATTGTTTTTCCAGCCTCACATGATTTTGTTAAATGGTACTCCCTTTGTCCCATCCATTTCTTTACACTTTCCTTTTTGGATGTCCTTCTCAATTCTTTACTTCCAAAACTTTCCAAAAGTAGTAAAGTTTTATAATATAAAAATTAACTACATCCATTACTTTCCCTCTCTACACCCACTTTATCCATTAAATATTGATTGGTCCCATCACTTTACCCACATTTTTTACTTTTCTCCACTAATTTACACATTTTCTTAATCGTCGTGCCCATCTCATATGTAAAGAAATGAGAGGGACGGAGGGAGTATTGTTTTGTTATTTTATTTATCGCATTAATAATCATAAATGAGATCTTCGATCATTAAATAGAAGACAATAAGGAATAAAGTATGAGGGCTGCACAATAGATAAACATTAGCTTCCTAAGAAACAATTCCTCGAATTCTTATTCTTGGATTTGTTTATTGTAATTTAGCCAAACTATTGATGGATGTTTATTCTGTAGTGTTAAAAATTTCTTGTTACTTATATCTTAAAAGTTCCTTTTACTAGTTTTTGGTTACCTATTCATAGAATGGTTCTTCTGTGATCATTTCTTGTCAACAGAAAAACAAGCATCTTAACTTAGTATTGAGAAAAATAATTCATCTTGATTGTGATCAAGGGACTTTGGTGTTTAGGTGAAGATCATAAACTTTAGGTCCTAGTAATCATCATACTTGTCAAGGCGTAAAGACGAGGCTATGCGACATTGTACCGCCTAACCGCCTAGGCGATTATGCGCTCGCCTAGACGACATTAGGCGGATTATACGTTTAACTATACATATTTGGTATATTTTATATATACATACATTTATATGTTATAATATATATATATATATATATATATATATATATATATATATATATATATATATACACAATTATATTTGGTATAGTATGTTCAAACCTAGGATGTGTACATATTATATTATGTGGGATACAATATTGAATGGCGTATGGCTGTCCTGCACGGTCTATGTTATTAATAATAACTTACTATAGAATGCACAAGTATCACTTGTCTTGAGGTCTTGAATCTTTCCGTTAGTTGGTCTAAATCCTGTCCATATTAAAGTGTAAAGATAAAGTAAAGTAAAGTAAAGTGTAAAGATAAAGTAAAGTGTAAAGATATACATATAATACAATGATATTAATAAAGTAAAGTGTAAAATAAGCTGGGCTTGGTTCCAAAAAAAGAAAAAAGAAAAAAAAAGGGAAAAAAAAGACGAGATTAGACGGATTTAGGTGAACTAGGCGTCCGCCTAGCCGCCTAGGCGCCCCTAGGCGTCGCCTACCCACTAAAACCAAGGCGGGTCGGACGCCTACCCATTTTTTACCGCCTAGCCGCCGACTAGACGACGCCTAGGCGACGCCTTAACAACTATGGTAATCATTTCTTCGTTTATTTTGTTGTGAAATGTTTTGATAATAGAATTCATTTTTAAAATACCTGCTTGTTTCAGAATTTTGGTGAGTCTTTTTCTTATGAAACTCTTTAAAAGACAAATCTCGTAAGCTTACTGTTTCACAATCCATAGAGTAAATTGACTATCACTGAATGTGTCAGTTTGCACTTTGCACAATGTCAATCATTTCTCTTGCTATGATATAATTTAGTTATTTATATTTAAGAACTATATTTTCTTCTTTAGATATCTGATCAGCTGACAAGCCCAATTTCCTCAGAATTTTCTCTGCCACAAATATGTGATAACTTGATTAAAGCAGCACATGATCCCCGTATCTCTGGTGTATATTTGCACGTTGAGACCTTAAATTGTGGATGGGGTAAGATTGAAGAAATCCGACGGCATATATTGGATTTTAAGAAATCAGGTATTAGCTAATTTCTACTCTATTTGTAGTGTTTCTTTGAGTTACTAAATGGGAGGGAAAATCCTGGAAAAGTTTACTTTCTGTTATGTTTGAGGGTTTGATTCCAGTAAAAAATTAAATGAATTCTATAACTGGTGCTACATGTATATTTCTGCTACATCAATCCTTGCAATTTTGCATGGGTATGTTTAGTTGTGTTTGCTGTAATGAATTCCTTCTGTAAATGGAAATCTGCTTCAACCGTCCTCCTTGTGTATCTATAGTTTACCATTATCTTAAGATTACATGTTATTTAATGATGGTCCTTGGCGGTCGATATCTATCATCTATGGTCTCTGTTGGCTTCTTGAACTGCAGTTTTGTTTCTTTTTTTCTTGGGCTGAAGTCTTATTGCAAGTTCTGTTGCACTTGAGTAATGGAGGCATGGAGCTAATAATGTGGAATTTTTGAATACATTAAGACCCTCGACTATTCTTACTAATATGCTCTTTTCTTTATTCTTAAAATGGCACCAGCCTGTTTTTTTAATATATATATATATATATATATATATTTAAATTTTAAAACTATTGACAAGAAATATCAATAAATACTTTTTATATGTTTATAGAATTATTGATAAGTAGGTTTATACTATTTACAATCCTTTTCTAGTAACCCATCTTTTTTGGTTCACCCAATTACATATTTAACATAAGTGTTTGAATATACTGTCTAAGATTTATTCTTTAGAAGGCTATCTTTTTGTTGTCCGATCCGCTATCCAGTACCCTATTATTTCCTTATATACTATCGAAGTTCATAATTTTAGATACTTATCTTTTCAACCCATTTATATTGGACATAATTATTTTGATTTGCCTGGTCCGAAGGACTGACGTACTACCAAAGATGTTGATGTTTGACTTTGAATAGTATAGTTTTTTATAGGTAATTTATTCATTAATAAACGGTCAAACGAAATCTACAAAAGCGATCAATATTGAACAAAAACGTAATAAAATAGATCAGATTAAAATTTTCTTCATACGAGCTACAATCGTTGACCAGATTATTCACTGTGGCAAATCCCTCGCTTATATCGCTAAATTTTACAGCCTTTCTGGAAAGATCATCAAGCAATCTATTGTAGTCGTGTAAAATATATATCTCTAATTCGTCAAAACGTATTCGAACTAACTGTAACTGCGATCCCATACAATCCAAATCAATGAACCAATATTATAAATCCTGCAAATCTACGATCCCGGATACTAAAACAAACCAAACTCTCACAAGGAGAGAGAGAACAAACCCAAGGGTATAGAAAACCCACTAACGGGATACTAAAACTCTCAATAAAGAGAAAGATTTTTTGAAATTGAAAACAAAATCGAGAAAAAAATACTAAAGAGGGGCTTATCATCCACCAAAAGGTTGATGGCATCCCTTAGACTAAAAATTAAAGTTAGGGTTTTTGGGGAGGAGGTAGAGAGCAGTTGTTATTTGGGAGGATGTGGTAGCATTATTTGTACTTTAAATAGTATAGTTCAATATTTTATATTCCATCAAGGATCAAAATTCAAAAACTCAATTTTTTTAACCCTGTGTATATGTTTGACCTAATTATTTTGATCCAATCCAATATCTAGTTATTTTAACCCGGCCCGGGCTGATGTACCAACCGACTACCATAGATGCTGATGTTCAAGTTTTGTAGTATAGTATAGATTCTGACATTCACTAGTTGGTCGATTTTGTTCAATCATCCTGCAATATTCTGGCTTGTTCTTGCTGCAAGCTTGTCCTTACAGGATATTGTACTTTTATCTAGAAGTTTAGCATCAAATGTAATATTTACATACAAATTAGAATGTTTAATGTGTTAGGGTATTTAGGATTATCTCTACACAAACAAGAGTAGTAAACATCTCAGAGAAGAAGACACAACTACCTATGTCCATGTACAAGCACGATTTAACTACCCACTATGATAAACATTTTCGCGCAAAACATATAAAGGCAAAGAATTTTCTCACAACCCTTTCCCCCACCCAAATCTATTACCTCACCATCTTCAGTAATAAAACGGCTTTTGGTTTTTTTTACTTGTTCACGAACAGGAAGTACTTATCACCAAATATATATCTGACAAGGATCACCTTAAATCATTGCAATTCCTCCACCGTCTTTAACTGCATCCAAGCTGCTTAGCTATTAGCAATGAAGCCCAATCATAGTGTAAGTAACAGTAGCTCGAAAATCTTAAGAGCATCTCCAATAGGGGTTGCCAAGAGGTTGCCAAATCCTATGTGGCATGGCACCCTTGGTTGCCAACCTGTTGGAGTTGTATAGTTGCCAACAAGTTGCCAACTTCCTCATATAGTTAAAAACACATACAAATACTCAAAAGTATATTAACCTCTACCCACTTTTATATCTCTCATATTAATATCATTTTTCTAAAATTTATGTATGGAACTATATTAGCAACTTTTAAAGTTGCCAACTATTGGAGTAGATTTTTAACAAATGTTCCCAATAATGAGATGGATGAAAGAAGAGACTAAAATATAATATATGTGATGATCTCCAATAGGGGTTGCCAAGAGGTTGCCAAATCCTATGTGGCATGGCACCCTTGGTTGCCAACCTATTGGAGTTGTATAGTTGCCAACAAGTTGCCAAAAGTTGGCAACTTCCTCATATTGTTAAAAACACATACAAATACTCAAAAGTATATTAACCTCTACCCACTTTTATATCTCTCATATTAATATCATTTTTCTAAAATTTATGTATGGAACTATATTAGCAACTTTTGAAGTTGCCAACTATTGGAGTAGATTTTTAAAATGTTCCCAATAATGAGATGGATGAGATAAGAGACTAAAATATAATATATGTGATGATGTGGTAGACATCTTTGGGGCATTAATTTGCCTTCATTTCCATAATAAATTATGAGAGTATTAGGGGTGGCAGGGAGTCGAATTTGAGTCCTCGATCTTTGGGGCATTAATATGCCTCCGCGTCCATGATAAATTGAGTATATTGGGGGTGGCAGGGAGTTGAACCTGAATCTCCCGCCAACCGAAGCTCTGGTACCATGTTAAGTAACCAGTCGCTCTAAAACCTTAAGATGTTAGAGGAAGGCCCTTATAAGGATCTTATATTGTAATCTAACGCTCCCCTTCACTCAAAAGCTCATTTTGTGTGAAATAGTGGATCACGGGTGCCCATATTTTGAAAATTAATTTGCCTTCATGTCCATAATAAATTGTGAGAATATTGGAGGTGGCAGGGAATCGAACTTGAGTCCTCTGCCAGCCTAAGTTCTGGTACCTTGTTAAGTAACCAGTCGCTCTAACAGTTAGAGAAAAACCCTTACCAGGATCTTATATTGTATTCTAACGCTCCCCCTCACTCAAAAGCCCATTTTTGTGTGAAATAGTGGATCACGGGTGCCCATCTTTGGGAAATTAATTTGCCTTCATGTCCATAATAAATTGTGAGAATATTGGAGGTGGCAGGGAATCGAACCTGAGTCCTCTGCCAGCCTGAGTTCTGGTACCATGTTAAGTAACCAGTCGCTCTAAAATCTTAAGGTGTTAGAGGAAGACCCTTACCAAGATCTTATATTGTATTCTAACACATAGCTTGAACCCTAAATGCACCACCTGTAGATTGTCTAAGACACAACCATCAGTTTTCTATTGAAATTATGGAGTATCACGTGTATGTCTATATGCTCTGTCTATATGCTCTGTCCTTAAACTATACATGTAAATTTAGTACTTCAAATTTAAGTTTAACAAATGAGAGGAAATTATCAAAAATAAGAAATTCTTTTCCTAATGTTACGTGCATCATTTAAATCAGTGCCTAGAATATGTTTTTAAACTCTAAATGCACCACCTGTAGATTGTTGATGCATGATATATACTTGAAAATAACAAACCTCTGGAATTTGAGCCAATTAACAATCTGTACCCCAAGCTTAATCCCACTATTGAATAGAAATAATCAATATTCAGAGAATTTGTGTTCGTATATAATTAAGTGTTGAGAAATATACGTATAAAACTGGAAATCAAACCTAGTGGGCTAATGAACTGAAGCCCAAAGCAACTGGTCTGAAATATTATACATTATACAGGCGATTCCTATCTTGTTTATCCCGAATACTAGGCTGATACCTTGAAATGATGGATTTGGTTTCTGATGATATCTTATGTTCTTCCACATCGTAATAAAAACATATTTATCTTAGGGCATTTCATATCTTAACCTTGTAATGGTGGACTATGTAAAGGTATAAAGTTCTTAGAAAGTTTGGTATTCAAGTCAAATTATGTGTTTCATGTAATGGGGATGTGACATGGATACCCCTATTGATCTTATCATAAATAGCTACTAGCTTACCTGTTCACCTTCATGGTTTCATCATGATCCAAGAATATCCTACCAATTTCTTGAATGATCTAATGCCTGTGGATTTGAAATTTGTAGGAAAATTCATTGTGTGTTATATACCTTCATGTAGAGAGAAAGAGTATTACCTTGGATGTGCTTGCCAGGAGCTATATGCCCCTCCAAGTGCCTATTTTGCCTTGTATGGTTTGAGTGTTCAAACATCATTTCTTGGGGGTAAGTTGATTTTCTTTATCTTGTTGAAGACATCCATTGTAAATTGTATGTACATTGATATGTTGATAATTTTCCTTAACATGCTTATGCAGTAGTGTTTGGAACTAAGAAAAAATCATCTCGCACCATACGATAATACGAGATGTTCTGCATTGATTTATCCAATCATATTGTTCACCTTGAATGTGGTAGGGATTTATGGTTCTTAAGTATCTTTGTTATAGATTTCTTTCATTTTAGTCGATCACTTATGTTGAGAATCAGTCCATCTAAAACTTTAAGGTGTTAGAGGAAGGCCCCAAATGGATCTTATGCTATATTTCAACACTCCCCTCACTCGTAATCCCTACCACATTGAAGGTGAACAATATGATTGCAATAATTTGTGAGAATATTGGGGGTGGCAGGGATTTGAACTTGAGACCCCCGCCAAACCAGAGCTCTGATACCATGTTGAGAACCAGTCCATCTAAAACCTTACGGTGTTAGAGGAAGGCCCCAAATGGATCTTATGCTATATTTCAACAACTTACTCTATTCCAAGGATCCTATGTTTATTTATAGAGTACAGTATGCAGTTTTAAGTGGCCATATCTTGCCTACCTGTTTGCTTAAATGTTCTACCATAGCCAATGGTCTGAAGGGGGACGTTTGTTGAAGGGGCTGACTAGGCCGTTGGATCGAACTATTTGTATCTGTATGCTTGGCGGGGGCAATGTAAATGTAAAAGCTCCAACTGTTGGACAATGTAAATGTAAAAGCTCCAACTGTTGGACACAGAACTATAGGGGTGAAAAATATTTTGCGGATATAGACTTGTAGGTCTATAAGAAGAATATCAGATGTATTTTGTATGCAAAACCTGTTGAAGGCACTAAGAGGAATACTGTTTTCTCTCATTTAAAATTAGCAGAACTTAATTTGAAAAAAAAAAACATTGGCAGAATTTTTTTGTAAATCTTACTAGTAGAATTGCATAAAAGACCGAGAAACAGATAGATAGACATGTGTAGGTGGCAGGAAGAAGTGTTGTTAATTTTGCATATTCGCAATAATTAACTACTAATAGATTTTAATATAGAATAGAGTAAAGAACAGGTACAAGGACATTTTGTAGGTGGCAAGAAGAAGAATTGTTAACATGGGATATTTCGCCAAAAGTTGTACTATATATGTATCAATATATTCTCATATAGTATCTTTGTGCTCTATGAAAATTATTTGGTTATGTATCTGTACTGCGCTTGAATTAAATATCAATGAAATTTACCAACATACTTTCTTATTCTGAGGGCAACAGCTACGTAATGTGTAACATAATTAAATATAATGATGGATATATCACTCTGTTTCTTTGCGTTGTCTAGACGTAGTAAATGAATAACGTGTAGACTTTACCAGTAAGAAGCAGCAGATAGTCCACCCTCTTCCTGGGATATTGTGCACAATTTTTTTGTGATTCCAGTAAGAGTGGAAACCATTCCCCTTCCACATTTGTGGAATTGTACACAAATCCTCGCTTATCAATACAATCATCTTGTTATGCTTCTGTAAATCTGCTTATCTTCCCTCTAACTACAGCGGAGTGCCATTAAATATTGTTTCGTAGGTGTTTTCGAGAAAGTTGGGATTGAGCCACAAGTACAGAGGATTGGTAAATATAAAAGTTTCGGTGATCAACTTACGCGGAAAGATATTTCGGAAGAAAATCGTGAGATGCTAACTGCATTGCTGGATAACATTTATGAGCATTGGATGGAAAATGTATCTCATATGAAAGGTGATGGTCGTTTTCATTTGTTTGGTTCAATTAAGTGAAAACTGACTAATCTAAATTCCGATTTTGTTATGCAGGTAAGACGCGGGAAGATATCGAGAATTTTGTTAACGAAGGAGTTTACGAAATTGATAGGCTAAAAGAAGATGGCTGGATAACTGACATAAAATATGATGATGAGGTGAACTGACATCTCTCAGTCTTTACAAGGAGATTATGCAAATGCCGGCTGCTTATATGCACTAGCTTTCATGGATATTTTGATGTTAATAAGATTAATAAACTTTTAAATAATTAATATTAGTGATGTGGAATATTTTCATAATTCCAAGAAAAAAATAAAGATGTTAACAGCAGCTGCAGGAGAAAATCATTGTCCTTTCCTCTAAATAACATCTTGTACAGTCTGAGATCTGTAGCTAGTTCATCTGCATGTTATTTGATTTTGTATGGAGTTGAATATTATATGCTCTTGATAAATTGTAAGATAAATTGTCTGCCATGTACAGTTTTGTATCTTATTACATGCTAGTGCTTTTTTCCCTTTCAGGATTAAATATTCTGATAACCAGAAGGAATCCTTTTTTCTCATCTGAACTAGCACGATGGCGGTGCATATTTTTGACTGCTTAGATAGAATAATTTAGGCAGGTTACTACACTTGATTTTAGCGTAAAGACTGGCAAAGTCATGACTATGTTGAGCAAATTACTGTAGGAAAGAAAGAATAAAAGAGCACAGGTTGAAATTTGTTTAATATAATTGGTTCATTAGACCTTATCCCATGGGTAATCATGATCTACATAACATACATAGAAACTGCAATAACTCCCAGTCTCCCAGACATGCATTGCGATATTAATTGTTGCCAATGTGGTAGCGCATATAGCTGCATTCCTAGGGCATACAAGAATATGGGTGTTAGGATATTCAGTTTCAACAGGATTTATACGAACTTGGTCATCTGCTTCCTCGATTACCGATACGTGTGTCTGATTGGATGTTATTTTTAAAAAAATTCTACTTTAGTTCTTCAGTTTGTGAAGTCTATGTTCTCTAGCAGAGGTATAGCGTCACTTAAATGGTGCATTATTCTAAAAGCTCTCTCCACTGTTCTTTCCATTACATTGTTTAAGCTTGGTTATTTCTGAACAGTTCCATGCCATGATTTTCAGTGTGCACTTACGGAATTGCTCATGTATATTGGCACTTCACTATAAGTTGTAAATTATATTTTAATTATTAGCTATTTGAAGTGTGCAAATGTAGTGATTGATATGTTTTTATTAGTATAGAAGTCCTAGTAATTTGTAACAATTTCAGGTCACATCTATGCTAAAAAAGAGGTTGGGACTTGCAAATGATGAAAAACTTCCAATGGTTGATTACAGGTTGTGATTTTTAGTTCTTTTGTTCTTTTCTGTTCAATGTGTAGGTTTGAGATAAGTCATACTATAGATCATTAAATATAAGATTCTACTTGAGTTTAAAATTGAACTCACTCACAATATCATACTTGAAGCCAGTATATTTAACGGAGTTATCTTGGGTAATTTAGCTTCTGAAGGACTTTTGGCTAGGTGAGCTATATACCGCTAAAAACATTTTCAAGAGCGTGTTGGTCGTCCTTACAGAATGTTCTCCTTGTTCGTGTTATATGTGGGGATGCAAACTTTCTAATTAGAATTTCCAATGTATTGGGTATTAAATTATAATTATGATTGACTTGCTTCTTGCACCAGTAATTAGCAACAATTTTGGCTCTATGATTTCCCTGTTGCTTCTTTGTATTTGCTAGACTGAGGTTAACTTCATCTATAATGAATGAGTACAGACCCTGAACTATTATGTTACACGTTTTGGTTCTGCATGACAAGTGAAATAGTATTTTACTTTTAAAATTTGTTTTAGTCCTTGACATGGTGTCTTTCAATCGTGAAGTCGCTGTTTGTTCGAAGAAGTTTATTGTATCTGAACTACAGGAGGTATTCACGAGTACGGAAAAAAACTCTTGGTTTATCTGGTAGCAAAGACCAAATTGCTGTAATTCGAGCATCTGGAAGCATAAGTCGTGTACGGGGTCGATTTAGTTCCCGTGGTTCTGGTATTATTGCTGAGCAATTCATTGAGAAGATTCGGAGTGTAAGAGGTATGTTTAATTATTTATTATTTTTATTTTTACATTTTGAGCACCAAATGTATATTTTCTAACAAGATCCGGAGCGTAAGAGTTACGGTTTTTTTTCCCTCCATTTTGAGCTCCAAATGCCCCATGTTTAGCAGAGAGGCCAGTTCATTTTCTCCTGTTTATTTTAAAATGTTGCCAAAGACATACTCCCTCTGTCCCCCTGAATTGTTTACATTGGGGGACGGGGGCGTGACACGCATTTTAAAGCTCCTAAAAAGTATAGTTCCATATATTTTTAATTTTTTTTTCTGAATAAAAATTTAATGTTTAAATTTTTATTCAAAAATAGAAAATTTCAAAAATAAGTTATTGAACTATACTTTATATACATCTTAAAATGCGTGGGACGGAGGGAGTATAAGTTTTGGGGCCTATTTCCCCTAATGGCTAGACATATGTTTTATCTAATTAGGTAAAATTATATGATTTGTAACGGTAGGGTATATAAGTTATACGTATATATTCCTTGATTAGAGTTGAAAACATGGAATAGGCAACACAATTTGCGCTTACAACATCCAGTTATTTTTTGTGATTTTTTCCCGGTTAGTTGTTGAGAGTGCATATGATAACATAAATGATGCTGGTATTTTGTTTCGGTGACTCATATGCTCCTTAGGTTTTTAGTGTTCTCTGTAAACTTCAATTATTATTTACTACAATTGTTTTCAATATGTACGAGTTGAAACTACACAGCTCCTTACCATTGCATATTACCAGACAGTGTTACATCGCTATCATCTGGCGCAGTATGTTCATCCCATCTTCCCTACTAACCTGGAAAAGACATCCCTATCTAATAGATGTGGTGTATTTTCATAATATAGATTTTCCAAGTCATATTAATTTGCTCAAGAGTGTGCATGCGTATGTGTGTGTTTTTGGAGGTGGGATCATCATATTTGTTAATTTCATGTTGTACGATTATGAACTAGGAAGGCAAAATAACAACAATATTATGTTAAATATATATATTTGTGAATATTTCATGTATTCTTTCTCTGATTGATTTGGGATCGCGTTGTAGAATCCAAAAAGTACAAGGCTGTTATAATCCGCATTGATAGTCCTGGTGGTGATGCTCTGGCTTCTGATTTGTAAGTGCCTTTGTAACTGCTTCTTTTCGCTATTGTTGTTTTGTGATTGTTTATGTTTGTAACTAGGGATATGTAAATTTATTTTTTGGGCAAAGTCATTGCATTATTATATCCTATATATAATTAGTGTAAAGGAGTTTAGGTGGTTTGGTGGGCTAAAAAAGTAAATTCCTAACTAGCTATTGCTACAATAAAATCTACACGGGAGATGTTTATACGGAAGAGATGAGTAGTAGCAAAAATCCTAAAATACAATTTATATAAAATTCAAGTTAATAAATTTTTTATATTCTAAATATTATAGAGGTAAAAAATAAAAACATTTAAATTAAATTATTTAAGATTACAAAAACATAAAATTTAATCAATAATAAATATAAACTAAACTTATAAAAAACTATCATCAATTTCATTTTTATTATTATTATAAGTTAACATATCTTCCACCATTATCTTAACATATATATAATTATAAAGTACATATGTACTATTATCATTAAAAGTTAATAAAATTAAATTTTCATTTTACAACGTTTTCTTAGACCTCATATTACAAAAGAATACATAAAATAAATAAATTTATGTAATAAATATTGTTGAATCATATACACGCAACATAAATAATATTTTTTAGAAAAAAAGAATAATAAATATACATAAACTATATAAATTCAGATAAATTGATAATATCCTGTGCATCGCACGGGTATAAAGTTAGTATTATATAATGGATGTGACAACAAGGCAAGGCAGAACTCAGCAACTAATACAAGTGTTCCAGCTAAAAAAATAGTACCATTACACAAAGAAAGAACAGGAAATTTTATGTGCAAAAATCAACAGTTTCACATGGTACATTGTTAGTCTTTCATACTTTAGTTTTACAATTTTTTCAACATATTTGTCGAATGTTGCTATGCTATTTTGAAAGAGGTAGGGAACTGGGGCGGACCTAGGGTCCAAGCTCGGGTAAACTTTGTAACTCTTTTAAGATTACCAGTATTGTGTAGATTGAAGTTAACTTCAGCCCGGATCTGAAATGTTGAATAGCCCGCTTCATGATATGGAGACATACATGGTAAATTCATGTATTACATAATTTTGTTTGTTTTTGCACTTTCATACTTCATTTACAATTTTTAATAAAATATTTAAATAAAACCATAAATTTTATCACGTATATTAGAATTAAGTATACCATTGATATATTATTTTTCAATGTTCTTCCTAAAATACTTAAATATTTACATATAAGTTGTTAAATTATTTTAAATGAAAAAAATATGCTTATGCAGGGACCAACTTGTTAACTCAGCACAACTTGGGATACCAAACTGCACTTTTGCCATGTAATCATCTCCTGATCGATTCGACTAGGTCTTGGTCGAAATAAGCATCAATTTTGTCAGCTGGTCGAAGAGATTCTCGAGCAGGATCCTGGTCTTTATAAGTTGACAAGAAAAATACTTGTGGGTACATAAAAATTCCTAAAATATTAGGAAAAATTACGGAAAATACCTGTTGGTACATAAAAATTCTTAAATTATTAGGAAAAATTACGAAAAATACCTGTGGGTATATAAAAATTTCTAAATTATTATGAAAAATTACGGAAAATACCTGTTGGTATATAAAAATTCCTAAATTATTAGGAAAAATTACGAAAAATACCTGTGGGTACATAAAAATTCCTAAATTATTAGGAAAAATTACGGAAAATACCTGTGGGTACATGGAAATTCCTCAAATATTAGGAAAAGTACAGAAAAATATGAGGAAAATTATAGAAATATTTTCTTGACAAATTGAGCAATAATTTATGCTAATAATGCATAAAAGCTCTATGAAAGTGCCGAAATTGCTAAAAGCAAGCACAAGTTAAAAGCTTCGAATAATGCCAATCGTCGTAAATGTGTAGGTCGCTCCACACTTTACAATAAGACGATATATGTGAAACACTAGTGTAAACCAAAATCCCCGTATAAGGGTAGGAAAATTAAGAAGTCCCAGGTAAAGGATAAAAACGATCCCGAGTCTCGATTAAGGCAAATATAACTTCTACGAAAACCTGATCGGTTTTCCTAAAAGTTGGGGCGCAAATGATATGGGCTAAAAATAATCCCTAAAGACACAATCAACGTTGCATTAATTAGACCTAGTTTGGTCTAAATACGAAGCCCATTAATGAGGCCCAAAACCCTAATTTAATATTAATTTCGTAATTAATATTAGGGGTGATAAACAGCTCAGCAATAAGTGTCGGATAAGGATGCAATATCTTAATGAGTAGCCTCCAAGGCACGTACTTCAACAAGGAAACGGACTCCTACAAGATAAGAGTCTAGAACATTCCTCAAAGCTGACTTGCCCACCAAGTCTTCAAACTCTATTCTAACTCTAAGGCTTCTCAGCCTATATAAGGGTCTAACCCCTCATTCTCAGAACTACGTTTTGGCTTGATCCTCGAATAAGGACATACAAGACGTCCTTGGTGTGCCCTCGCCGCCATAGCCCCGAGGGCGAACACCAAGAACTACGTTGGCTTGATTCTCTAGCAATACAGAGATATGTAGGCATCCCTTGTATTTAATACATACAAACCCTAGCCGCAATTTACAAATCCTCGTTTTTATTCCACAACATTTGGCGCCGTCTGTGGGAATTTATTTATTTTATTAATTTTAATTTAACTAAGTTTTACTTGAAAAATTGCACTAATACATAATATAAGTTTATCTATCCTTTCTACTTTAATTATTTTTTGTCTGTAATTATTCTTGTAGTAAGAAAACATTGTACATACTCTACGCATATATTTTGAAATGAACAATGAATAAATTCATGCACAAAAACAAATTATCAATTTAAGAATTTGAATAATCACAACAAAAGTTCATATTATATATTTATTATTCAAAATCTTTAAAAACTACAAATTTTAATAAAGGCAGTTTTTTCCACTTGATAAAAATTTGGACCATTTTTTGAAGTTAAAAAAATTTAAATTACATGTTTAAATTTCAGCCCAGGTGAGTTCACAAGTCTGGGTGTGCTTGGAGTTGGGGAATGGCTTTTAATGTTGATATTAAATAAGTTAGGTAGCCAGTGACTTGTGATATATATCAAGTTAAGTAAACTGGTACTTTAATCGTGAATGCAAAATTGATGTGAAAGTGTGGGTGGGGGCGGGGCTGGTGTGTGCATTTCTGTTCGAAAGGAGGAGCATAGACGTTTGTCATTGTTTTATTCTTGCATTAATAATCATGAGGTAGGTTTGTAGGATTTGCACTCCGAATAACTCATTCTTCCATCCAGGCAAACTTCATGTTGTATATGCTTGTACAACTTTTTACTTGATCGTGATTAAGAACTCTTACTGTAGGTGGTGTGTGTGGTCTTCTAACAGCCATACATAAAAAAGAATAATTATGTAGCATTTGTCTTGATGTATTTAGAGAGTTTTAAGAAACTTCTTTTTTTAATTACTAAGAAGAAGAAAGTTTTAGGTCAAAATTGAAAGTCCTGCTCAAGTTAAGCTCATTGAATTGTACCAAACCTAATGTTAAAAAATAAAATAACCAAACCAAATCAAACAAAAAAAATCTATCTTGCTTGTAGGACAATCCTTACCTCTATTTTATAAGAAAAGAGAGGTTGATTGTTTCTGCAGACGCCCTCGTATTTAACAAAATAAAACAAAAGTAGTAAAAATAATATCAATAGCAACAAAAGTAGTGACGTTAACAGTAAGTAGTATAAGAGCGAAACAACGGAACAAGAGATAACATCCATACAAAGAGCATTTATAAAAAGGCAAGACAAAAGTTATCCATCCCAAATTGAACAGGAGGGCCGGCCGACTACTCTAATCTTGGGCCAAATGAACTCGTATATTAGGTCATGTCCCTGGCGAGATTTAAGACCTTCAAGTCTAGCCTCATCTGCTCATTCCATGTCCGACGCGATCGGCCTCTTCTCCTTGCCCCTTCTACTAAAATACTCTCAACCCTCCTTGCTGGCGCTTGTCTCCTACGTACATGACCAAACCATTGTAATCTACCCAACCTCATTCTGAGTTGTGTCTTCCTCAGTATATCAGTAAAACCCTACAAATTATCGGATTGTTTGACAATCCACCACATAAAGGTCTGAATTTGCTACCTAATGTGGTACTCATGAGTTGTACACTTGATGCTTATAAAGGCATTGAAACTTAACCAAACTTAAGATGTGGGATTGTTACAATCACCTCAGCTTATTGGTCAATGTTCTCGGCGAGCCCACAAACAAACTACGACACCTTGAGGGATGAAAGAGCAATTTCTGTTTGTTGAAATAGAGCGAATACTAGGATTTTTTATTAAAGTCATCTTATTATGAATTATATATTAGAGATGCTTATATAGTCATATCTAAATTCTCTAATAATAATAAAAAGAGAAAATTACCAAAATAATCATATTTGAGCATGTCTGGCCCTATTTACCGATCTAATACGGCGTTTCGTGTGAAGTATCAATGGCTAATACGGCATTTCGTGTGCCGTATCAGCAGCTAATACGGCGTTTCGTGTGCCGTATCAGCAGCTAATACGGCGTTTCGTGTGCCGTATCAACATTGATACTTCACACGAAACGCCGTATCAATGCTGATACTCTTACAGGCCCCGCCAGGGGTACTAAACTTTTAACCTAATACGTTGCACCAAACGCCGTATCTCGATGTTGCGGCACATGAAACGCCGTATCAGATGATGATACGGCACACGAAACGCCGTATTTGAAGGATACGGTGCACGCAATACCGTATCCCGTCGGTATTTAGGGTCAACTTTTCCAGAATCAGTAATTTGGGCAAATTTATCCCAAAAATGATTATTTTGGGCCTTCACCCTAATAAAAATTGTTAACCCCTCAAAAAAGGGCCTTTATAGCACTATTTGAGATTAAAAGGGCCAAAAGAGCACAATTAAAAAAAAACCTTTTATAGCATGAAAGAATGTAAAACAAAACTACCAACAAAAAACTGCAGCAGACTAACTTTAATTCTGACAAGACCCACGTGCTTTGTCTTGGACGCCATCTATAATATCTTAATGGGGTTGAGACCGATAAAAAGTGTCTTGTTTACCATAAAAGCAAAGTTTTACAGTTTTTATGCACGAACACAAACTACACTTGTGTGGTCGTTCTATTTTTGTTTCTTATTTTTTTAAAAAAATCAACCAAAACGCAAGTTCAAGAAGCATTTTCTGGAATCACAACATAACATGCGTTTTTGTCCAACTTTTTTTTTTATATAAATTGCAGAATGGCTTGACAAAGTAGCAGCAATGTAATTTATTTATTTTTGCTTTTCTAGAAAACGTAAATTTAAAGTTGCATTATGGTGTGCCCCAAAGGGCCATTTTTCTGAATTGTGTTTAGGGCATTTTAGCTCCAAATTGAGTATCCTAAACACACAATACTTAAACAATAAGTGTCAAGAGTTTGTCAAACAATAAAGAAAACCACGAAGTGATTATATGTGTATATATCAACAAGAGAACAACAAGCATCAAAATCCAAATAACCTAAACACAGCTCCACATAATGTATCTAAATCTGAACAAAAATCAATATATGATCATAAACCACTTCGTACAATAAGAACGAAAGAGATAGAAAAAACAATCCCGCCAATGGGCTGATGCCACTTAGGACCAATCCCTTTAAAGGGCACGAGAGAAAAAAAAACAATCCCACTAAAGGGCTAATACCACTTAAGCGAATCCCATAAAGGACAAAAGAAAGGTAAAAAATCCATGAAGGGAGACAACTCAAAATGAAACAAAATTCAAAGCGAAACAAAATCGAGTGGTGAAAACTAAATTCAAACTCAAAACAACCGAAGGATTTGTCTTATCCAACTCAAAAACCACAATATTCAAACTCCAATCTAACACTACCCAAGAAAATCCTAAACAATTTGTAGAAGATTGGAAAAAAAAATGGAGTTGTGCTTAAAATCTAGCACATGGTAACCTGAAACACTTTTCAAACAGCCCCAGTTAGAAACTCTTTTCATACAACACTGAATAGAATTACCTAGCTCTTGATACAGATACTATATAGAGTCATAGACAAAACTAGGCTTTTATTGTAAGATTTTGGAAATGTTGGTTACTTAACACTATCAAGTCAGGCTCTGCTATCATTTCTAACACCCAAGGACCCATGGACTTGAAGCATGCCCGGATCATTTCACAAGCCACCACATGTCGATCCATAATTAATAGTTACTTTTGTACTCTTTTGTTGTAGTCTGGAAGATATGTTCTCACAAAGGTAAACTTAACAATTTGTGATGTGGGATGTTATACTTGTAATTTGCAATATATGTATAGTTTTCATTTGATATTCATATAGGCATTAGTTACAGATCTTACACATTGTTAAATTGATGATACATTGAGAAGTGTTCAAAGAAACTTGTATAGGGTAAAACAATAGTTCAACCCAAGTTGTAAAATATAGCAATAGTCAAAAAGTTCCCTAATATACTTTAATAGGCATATAAATGCGTTACGAATATACTTTGATCAGCTTTTAAGAGCCTTACATGATATAAAAAATTATAATAATCTAAAACAAATAATGAAGCCCAAAAGTACTGCAATTTTTTTCAGCCTCAAGACAAGGCCTTGAAATCAGTCACAAGGCTTCAAATAATCAAATGTACTGCTGATTGGCTCATGGCCTTGCTTCTTCACATGTTTGATTTCCGTTCCCCATTAATTGACTAGATTTTTCATGAAATAATCTATTTTTCCCAAGTTAAATAGTCTATGATCAAAAAAAATATCAAGTTGTTCAAAAGCCTACTAAATGTGCTTGCTCGTCGAGCTGCGTATGAATCTTAATGAATCACACTAAGCTTCTTTGCTAAAGTTTGGCTCCTTCATGTCCGGGAGCTTCTAGACGATCTTCGAACTTAACTCATAATTTGTAAACGAAACGAACTTTTATCAAGTCGAACGCGGAGCTGCTCACGTGCTCACAAAGGGCTTGGCACATTTAAAATCCTTTTACAGCAAGAGTCAAGGCGTCTTTACTTGCTCGGCCAGTTGACTGTCTGGAGTTTTGACCGGCTTTTACCTTCTATATATGTTCCCTTATTAAATAATATGGAATGTGACACATTGATTGGTGCTTGTGAGGTTAATCCTTAAACTAAATAGTTTCCCTGAGTACCTCGGTGTTATTATATAGTTAGGATCTAGAAGTATATTGTGGATCAATATAGTTTCTAACATAAAATAAGTTGATTTTCATCCCAGGCATTGTATTTTTCGTAATAATATTTATAATATATTAGCGGATCTGAATTTTATCTATGTATTTCAAAAATAAAAAAGGTACAGGGTAGGTACCATCGAACACTGCAGTGCATTGATGATGTTTTATGTTGTGTGTGCAGAATGTGGAGGGAAATTCGACTTTTAGCTTCCTCTAAGCCTGTCATTGCATCAATGGCTGACGTTGCAGCTAGTGGGGGATATTATATGGCAATGGCTGCAGATAGTATAGTTGCTGAGAATCTTACACTGACTGGTTCTATTGGAGTTGTCACAGGTGAACTATAATTTCCCGAAGATTTCTTTTAGTTGTCAAGCATCATTGATTTTTTAAATGCAGTGGTGCAACTGATGATTTCTCATGGAACGATGTAACAGTTGATGTAATAGTTTAAAGAATTATCATATTGGTAGGCCCGAAATATATAATGTAAAAAAACCAGATTATTAATCAAGTAATAGAATGATTATGTGATGAGTGTAATTATCACAATGTACTGTAAGTAGCATTTTCTGGATTTTCTCAACTTAAACTACATTCGTATTCAGCTAATTGCTAGAAAAGTGTAAACAAACCACTCGCTAGAAAAGTGTAAACAAACCACTGGAGTGTCTGGTATCAAGTTTGTCTCTTATATTTTACATTGAATTTAATTTTCCTGAAAATTTTCTTGCTGCTGTTTTTTTTTTTTTTTTATTCCACTATCTTTTTCCTCTATAACATCTCTAAATTTTCTTGGTAGTAAGCTAAGAAGGGATGAGGTCTAATACTTCCTTTGAGTGGATCTAAGAAGCTTAGTTGATATATTGTTCATTTGTAATGGAATTCATTCATGTAGGAAAATTTAATCTGGGGAAACTGTATGAGAAGATTGGCTTTAATAAGGAGATTATATCAAGGGGAAGATTTGCGGAGCTTACAGCTGATCAGCGACCATTCAGGTGAGATGCACTCTTTTATTGCTTGGTACGTCAAGCATTGATTTTCGGAAAAAGTAAAATTAATATTACCAGGTTCAGATTTTTATCGAGTATTACCAAGTTCAGATCCCTTTCATGGTGTCTTCAAGCATGCTGTACATCCCAGGAATTTCAGTGCATTGGTTTGTGATATGATTCGATCTGTGGATCAAATATTGTTGGTCCGATACACGAATAGAGTGGCTGCGGGTAGATTAGATATTGATACTGGATTCATCCAGTTCTATATTTATATAAATATTTTTCTATGTAGTTCTTTCTATGCTGCACACACAAACACAGTGTCATAACATAGTGTAGAGTAGGACAAATGTGCATGTGTCTGTCAATAACATTTTCTGTTTCTGGGAATCAAATTAGGAATTTTATTAAATTGACTGGAAATCTTGACAGTGGACTGTTTCTGTCAGCAATTTGACAAAAATTATCACTTAGCTCTCCTGAAAAGATGTCAAGTTCCCTCAAGTTGGTTCTTGAAGTTCTCTTTCCACTTTTTTGAATTGGAATTGACAAAAAATAATTTGGCTTGCAGGCCAGATGAAGCAGAGTTCTTTGCAAGGACTACTCAGAATGCATATAAGCGGTTTCGTGACAAGGCAGCTCTTTCAAGATCAATGACAGTATGGCAATGAACTGTTACAACTGTATGTTTATTATTTTCAATACTTATTTTTCTTTGAGTTTCTTATTGATCTTTGGGCAGGTGGATAAAATGGAGGAAGTTGCACAAGGCAGAGTGTGGACCGGTAATGATGCTGCTTCGCGAGGTTTAGTTGATGCTATTGGTGGACTATCTCGTGCTGTTGCTATTGCAAAGCAGAAGGCAAAGATACCCCAGGACAGACAGGTTTGTTGGATTAAACTTCAACTTTATATGTATCATGCATTACATATTGGAAATATATCAAGTTTATGTTGAAGAATGTATTGTTAACTCATCATCAAGAAGTTTAACTCATGGTGATTATCATATCTTTGCCATATATTGGCTTCTCTTTGTTGTATTATTCACGGATCTAACAGGAGAATGACAGAATAGAATAATTTTGCTATTAGGATCATTTGGTGTTAGCTAAGTCGGAAAACCTATTGCAGATTGTATTTGGTATTCCTAAGGTAGTACTGAATTTCAGGCTTCTTACATTTATCAAAGCAAGTGATGGACGTAGCCTTATAGTGTTCTCTGAACTTCGAAATTAAGCTGACCTGTCAGATGCAGCAGCTGAAATTTTAACTGTTTCAAATTGTTTCCTTTATCTGTTGCACTAGTTTTGGAACTGCAATATCATTTCTCTGGAGAAGTCTATACCCTTGTATGAAAAGCTATATTGTCTCAATAGATTTTAGGTTATTGTTCATCCGTATACGTACTGTAGCATACAGAAACAAGTCAAGTCTACTCTTAAGCCAATGCAGCCTAATTGGTTCAGAATCACACATAATTTTCAAGGTTTGGAACATAATAGCTATCTGGCAAAGGTTTTTTCTAGCTTTTCTAACATGTAACCAATGCATTTACTGTAGGTTACTTTGGTGGAACTTTCAAGACCATCGTTGAGCCTGCCAGAAATATTAAGTGGCATTGGGAATTCCGTAGTTGGGGTTGATGAAACCTTAAGAAAATTGCAACAAGATCTAACAGTGTGTGATGGAGTTGAAGCTCGGATGGATGGGATCATCTTTGAGAGACTAGGGGAAGCCTCAAAGGGTAATCGTATCGTGACTCTGTTAAAAGATTACTTAAGTTCCATATAATACTATGGATCTAAGACTTTCTGTAGTACATTTTTTCAGCCCTCTTGTTGTACTCTGCCAAAATGATTATATAGATGGTGGATTTTATTTTTTTCAGCCCTCTTGTTGTACTCTGCCAAAATGATTATATAGATGTTGGATTTTATTTTTTTGGAATTGATGATAGATTATTTATTAGTTACATAAGAGGAGAGATTTATTGCTGTTTAAACCAGCAAAATAGAGACATATAGCTCCTTAGTTCGTAATTTCGTATTTTGTGGTGTTTGAGATTTTTGTACGGTTACAAAAATTAATAAATATTTCTGATTTTTAATATTATTTTATTTATTTGGTATATTTTAGTCTACTTTTAGTCAGAAAAATAAATCCTTAAAAGTGGAATTATAATATTAATTATGTTAAGAAAAAGGAAGCTAAAATTATGGTCAAGAAATTTTGCGTGGTAACATTTTGGATCACATAGTAAGCGGCGGCGGATCATATAGGGTGCAATTCAAACCTTGTAGTTTAGAAAAAATGTCCAAAATGTCTACTTTTTTATTACCCACTTACCAAAATACCCGTTTTCAAATCATCCATGGGCGCAACCCGTGGCATTGTTCATCGTCACTTCGCATCTCTCTCGACTTCTCTCTCTCTCAATCTCCTGTCGTCTCCTATCTCTCTCGCCTCCTAGTCAACCTCTCTCTCGTCTCTCTCAACCACCACGCACAACCATATCCTCTTCGTTGGAAAAAGAAAAGTAGTTTTAGGGTTCAAATTAGGTGTTTATAATCTAGCATTAGACACGTTTCATGGTTCAAATTAGACGTTTATAATCTAGCATTAGACATGGATTAAAAATGGTATAGAAATGTAGATCGTCGAGCGACGATTCGATTCATGTACAATACATCAACGTAAAATGACAGTAGGTGGTCGAACCGAGTAACGTAAAACTCGTCGGAAAATCGCAACTCTCTCCGATTGGGTGTTTTAATTCTGACATTAGAAATGGTATAATTTTGGTATAGAATTGTACAGAATGCAGGGACGAATCGATTGGTGTATAATAGATGAATGAAAAATGGCCGGAGATGGTCGAACAGAGCGTAAGGATTTCGTCAAAAATTGCTTTCGGAATCGCCATTACATCGCCAGTGATGCTTCTCTGATTGTGGGCCCCGTAGGGAAATAAGCCTTTCGGTATCCCATGGTGATGCGCCCTTCAGTGTGGCGTCTCTCTCTGTTTAACGGTTGTGCCATAGGCGTATGTGGTGCTGATTCCGCCTACATCAAAGGCGTGACGTTAACACACGCCTATATGAAAGGCGTATCACCACATATGCCCAAGCCAGTGGCGTATGTGGTGGGCATTTAGGGCGTTACTTTTCGAATTTGGGCATTTTGGTTATGAAACAATAAAAAGTGGGTATTTAGGGTACTCACCCTGTAGTTTACTCATTTTATTTTTCATTTTTTTGGACATTTATTTTAGAAGTTTGTTTCTTTCTGAAAATATGATTTTGTTTAATTATTTTTGCAAAAATAAGTTTTTTTTTAATTTTGTTTTTTGCAAAATTATGATTTGATGGAAATTTTTACAAAAATGGGACTTTATAACTTAATACAATCAAAATCAATCTCAAATGTAACAAAAAAATAAGTGCAATATTTAAAAAAAAACAAATAAAAGGAATTGCATTAAGTTACTTTTGGTTGTAAGTCGTAAAAATAGATTGCATTTGGTTATTTTTGGTTGTAGATAATACTTTTGAAAAAATATATTTCAAAAGTAGAGTTGCAAATAAATTTTAAAAAAAAGTTATACTTTTGGTAGCTTCTAATAATTTTATTTCATAAAAATATTTGTTGTTAACAAAATCTAGTGCATATTTGTTTTCTAATTTTGGATAGTTTACCTTTTAGTCATTCATGTTTACAAGATTATACACACAAATCATCAAAGTTTTAAAATGTCCGGTTCAATCACTCATGTTCTCAACTTGTACATATAAACCATTTTTAATAAATAATAATAAAAAAAAGAAATATGGAGAGTGTGTTCACACTACCTTCCTGAGAATGGGTAATTCTCGAAAATAATTTAAAAAAATAAAAAGAAGTATACAAGAATATAAAAAACAGTTGCCAAAGCAACTGTTCTTCTTGCCGTAATGCATATGGAGAATCTAACTAGAGACGATCTAGCTGAAGGAATCAGGGCTTATCGTGAGAAGGCCCAAACTTATACTCAGGCCCCAGTCAAACCCGAGCAGGCAGAAAACTCTGAGGGATCTGGTAACTCTCACCGATCCCGCGGCTCAATTTTTGATTGAACTGGAGATAAGGGCAAGGGATCCATCCCAGAAGAAAAACACCCACAAAGCTCAAATCAAAAACAAAGATGATAAGGCTGAAAAACTCAGAAAGCTGGTTGAACTCCGAGAAAAGATTACGCAGGAGGAACAGGCTAAAGTTGAATTGAATGTGCAAAAAAGGATCTAGGAGGAAGAAGAAAGAATATTGAGAAAATCCAGATCCAAAAGATCCCACAGAGACATTAGCCCCGAGTTGATCTCAGATAAAGACGAGCCCAAGGTGGACTTGATGCAGATGATTCAGGAATTGCAGAGAAAAGTGGGGAAGGACTCCGGTCGTGAATTTGAAGGAACCCTAACTTCTTTCAGCCACTCTCTGGAGGCCATTCCGAGGCCGAAAAACCTTAAGCACTATAACTTTGACTCATTTGATGAAATGGGTGACCCGGAGGAGCACATCAACTACTTTGAGCAAATTGCTCTCATTTACTTCGACAATGACATAACCAAGTGCAGGTTATTTGCATCAACTTTGAAGGAAGGGGTACAAAGGTGGTTCAGCAGGATCCCTTCCCGAAGCATTCATAGCTGGAAAGAATTCAAAGAGTCTTTCCTCAAAAGTTTTAGATCTAACAAAACACATGAGCCGCATTTGTGTCGTCTGGAAACCATCAGACAATGACAATGAGTCCCTCTCGGCCTACATGAAGCTCTTTCAAGAGGCCATCAACAAAATCTCCAATCTGGGTGAACGTGAAGCCTTGAACATATTTGGGAAGAACCTAGATCCAGAGCACAATGAAAGATATGTTGTTGAACTCATTAACAAAGAGCCACAGAACCAAGCAATTACCTATGCCATGGCCGCCATGTTCATCAAAGAAACCGATGTCCTTCAAGCTATGAAGATGACCCGACAAGGGACCTCTTCAACCCGGACTCATGATGATCGCCCAAGGGGGGTTTATCAACAAGACAAAAGGTTCAAACCCAACAGACTAAGCAACTACATCCAGAGCTCTCAAATCATAGTCCCAGACAAAGCCCCTGAACCCGGTGCCAAACCTGATTCCGGACCCCCGAGGCCACCCATGGCTGACCTAGACCGGAAACAGAATGGACTCTGCTCAACCGAACTCGGTCTGACATCTTGAAAGACGTTCGGAACAAAGCCATTTTACTACCCACCTAAGCCTATGATTACAACACCTGAAAATTGGCCCACCCATAAATATTGTGATTACTATGAGACTCATCGTCGCACAACTGAAAACTGCTTATCTTTCAAGTACTTCATCAGGAAAAAAACATGGGTCAATACATAACTCGGAAAACCATGAAGAAAGGGGAAGGATCTGGATCTAGAAAAGCAAGAATGTTGTCAATGTGGTAATGGGGGGATCCAGTTCCCCTCCATCTAGTCTGGGCTCCGGTGATGAAGTGATGATGGTCCAGTCTTTTCCTAAGCAAATCATAACCTTCGGCAATGCTGACTTTGAAGACCTCAATCCGAATCATAATGAAGCTCTGGTTGTCAGTTTGGACATAGTTGATAACGAAGTGAAGGGAATCCTAGTTGATAATGGATCCTTGGTAAACATCTTGTTCAAACACACCGTGGATAAGATGCAACTTGGAAGTGTAAAGATAAACGATTGTAGAGAAGACTCTCTATATGGATTCAGGAACAATCTAGTCCCGATTCAAGGAACAATATATCTAACAGTCCTATTTGGTACCAGTCCTAAGCAGGTAACCCATATTCTGAAATTCTATGTGATCAACACCCCATCTTCCTATAATGTGATCCTCAGCCGCCCGGCCTTAACCAAAATCCGAGTTATAACCTCTATGCCTCATTGAAATTAAAATTCCCTATGCTTGTTGGAATTTTCAAAGTCAAAGGAGAGTTAGAGATAGCGGGATGGTGTTATGGCCAAGCCCTAGTCATGGCTGAAATAGATCCGAACAACAAGAGGAAAGCCTCATCTTGTCAAAAGAACCTAACTCGAAAGAAGCATAGAGTTCATTCCAAGAAAGGGCCCGGGAACGAGGTCCAGAACATTGAGAATATCGAAGCTCTGACTAAGGAATTCCTGATTGCTAAGGCACGGGACTACTTAGATTCAAATGCCCAAGCCCGGGTCCAATAGTTTACCTCTAAGAAGGAATAAGCTAATGTGGAGCATGCGGTTGAAACAGAAACAATTGAACTAGAAGAAGGCAACCTTGAGCGGAAATTAAGATTGGGTCCGGATTAGATCCGATTTATTCGGCCCCAATCTTTTGAAGAGTCCTGGTTCAACTGCTTTGAGACTATGTTAATGTCATCTCCTGGAGCCTGGAGGACATGCCCAGACTCTAAGAATCCATGGCTATGCACAGCCTGGATGTCGACCCCAACAAGAAACCTGTGAAGTAGAAGCGAAGGAACTTTGCTCCAGAAAGACAAAAAGCCATCAATGAAGAAGTTCAAAAGCTTCTCAAAGCCGATATTATTCATGAATTCAAGTACCCAGAGTGGTTATCAAATGTGGTCCTGATCAAAAAACCCAACGGAAAATGGAGAATTTGGATCGACTTCACTGACCTCAATGTGCCCAAAGATCCCTATCCCTTACCAAGCATAGATCAACTTATTGATGCCACTTCGGATAATGTGATGTTCAGCTTTGTGGGTGCTTTCTCTGGACATAACCAGATCAAGATGAACCCGGCTGACATAGCGAAAACTACTTTTATAACTCACCGGGCGGTTTGTGCCTACAAATACATGTTGTTTCGACTAATGAATGCAAGATTAACCTGTCAAAGAGCCATGGTTGAAGTGTTCAAGGATCACTTAGGCAGGAACCTGGAAACCTATGTCGATGACATGATAGCTAAGTCAAAAACAATTGAGGAACATCTACTAGATCTAAAGGAATATTTTGAGAATCTACAGAAACATGAAATAAGGCTGAACCCGGAGAATTGCACTTTCGTAATGGGAGCAGGAAAGTTCTTGGGGTTCATGATTAGCCAAAGAGGAATTGAAGCTAACCCGAACAAGATTAAAGCTATTTTGGAAAAAGAACTTCCCCGAACTAAAAAGAAAATTCAAAAGTTGGCAGGACCCCTAGTTGCTTTGAGAAGGTTTATTTCTAAACTAGATGAACGTTGTTTACCTTTCTTTGGCCTGCTTAAGGGAGCTAAAAACAAAAAGGAGATAGCATGGGGCTTGGATTGCCAGAAGGCATTCGAATCTATCAAAGAGTATCTATCATCAACACCAGTTCTGACTAAAACTGAGCCATGAGCGCCCCTTTTACTTTACCTGTCTGCCGGACCACTTGCTGTAGGAGTAGCCCTGATTTGGGAATAAGAAGGGCAATAGAAACCTGTCTAGTATGTCAACCAGGTATTAAAAAATGCTGAAACCAGGTACCCCAACCTAGAGAAATTTGCCTTTGCCTTGGTAACAGCTTATAGGAAACTAAGGCATTATTTTTATGGCTGCGAGATCAGGGTCATAATCGATCAACCCTTGCGAAGAATTATTCTTCAACTAGATGTTTCGGGGAGACTTGTTAACTAGGCCGTTAAACTCATCCAGTTTCAATTCACCTTCATACCCCGGATCGCAATTAAGGCCCAGGTCCTGGCCGACTTTATCATGAAATGCCACTTCCTTGAGCCCCGATCTAGTCTCATAATAGTGGACCCAGTTGAAGAAGCTGACACAGACCTGAAAGCATGGTCCCTGCATGTTGACGGTCTTTGACAAGTGAAAGATCTGGAGCAGGACTGTTAATGAGGAGCCCTGAAGGGTTCTAGATTCAACGGGACGTAACTTTCATGTTATTTCCCAATTATACTCCACGAGATTGTAGAATGGGGGGTTGAACACAATCTTTACAAAATTCTTTTCGAATTAGTGAGGTCTTAGACAGTTTGTATAAAAACAGATAGTAAACAAGGTAACTAAGACACATGCAACACAATGTATAAAAATTTCAGGTGGGTTTGTCTGATCCACCGGAGGGCTGTATTGAAGAAAATACTCTGTGTAAAAATACACAGCTGCGGGTTACAATGTCTTAGTGTTTAAAAGAAAACCTAATGCAATCTACGTTATGCTCAATGTTTTCTTCTTATTAAAACTATGCTGCTCATACAGCTTATTTAAACTATATGAAGACAAGAAGAATACGTAAGATATGTAAAAAATACATTTTTGGTATAACTTGTCGCACACACATGCTTGAAGTGATAACCATTTCTGGAAATGTCTTGAAGGCCTTCTCTTCTTGATTTGGACAATTCCAGCATGCTTCAAGTCCGTGTATGTTGCTTTCTTCATAAGTTACTAAGTTCTTGAATTGACTTAGCTACCAAGCCCACGTGATGTTTTATGCAAAAGATCTTTTCTAATTTGAATCTTTATCCCTGAAAAAGTTGCTTTAGCAAATGACAATCTTTTAGAAAGTCAATAAGCTTATCTGTTTATTGAGCTCTGCTTGAACTTCCCAGATAAACCAGTTGTTCCTTATGCACTCATCAAGTTATCCTTCGAATTCTTTAGTAGTAATATAATCATGTTGGAGGTTGCTTCCACACTTATTCTTACCCTTGAAGTCGGATAAACAATGACTGATTTTACCTTTCACTTGGAAGAGTTTGAGCCTTCAAATATCTACAATTTGACTCCCTACTCGTAACATCCTCTGTGTAATTGATCAATGCCTATAAGTCATGGGTTGCAAAGTAATTTTGGGTCTGTTCTTCATTTGATTTGTTTCATTCGAAAACATTAGAATATTCAGGCTGAGTTCTCGAATTGATACGTCTTGACTTCTCGAATGAGGACTTCTCGAATAGACCTCTTATCGAGTTCTTGAATGACTTCTCGAATAAGCTATCTTGTAGACTTCTCGAATTGAAACTTCTTAGTAGCCTGACTTCTCGAATAACCCTTTTTTTAGAGTTCTTCAATCTACCATGTTTATGATTCTCGAATGGAGATATTACAATGGCTTGACTTCTCGAACTCTTTCTTTTCTTGGCTTCTCAAATATACTTACATGAGTACAGCAAAAACTCTTTTAATTACAGATACTTGATCACAGCATCTCATGGCTTATTGTAGAAATACTTTCTAACTGTTTGCAAAGTTCCATTCATAGGATGTAGCTTTAGTTGATCTGCATTTCAGTTAGCTTCCTGATTTATTTATCAGCTTTGATTTCTTGACTCATTTTCTGCTTGTGGTAATTGTTATCATCATCTTTAGACATGTATGTCCCAACAATCGCCCTTATTTATGTCTTCAGGAACAAGACATAAATCAAGAGAGTGATGATAACAAAAACCACTCTTCAAATTTTCTTTCACTGAGACAGAAATATCGATCAAGCTTCCATGACACAAGTTCTGGCCTGTACAACTGACTTCTTTTGAAGATTTAAAACTGCTCCCCCTATGTATAGCATTTAATCTGAGAATCTGTTCTGTTCCTCCCCTTGCTGAGTTTCTCTTTAGTTTGAAGACCTCTTCTCCCTTAGAGTGAAAGAAAATACCTCTTCTCCCCCTTAAAGAAAATACCTCTTCTCCCCCTTTGGTTAGAGGATAAAAGTTCTGAAACTCTTCTCCCCCTTTTTTGTTATCAACAAGAAATGTGATGTAGTAAGGTCCAGATTCAGTGTGATGAGAGGCTAGAATCTGCATGTAAGAAAACTTCTCTCTTATTCTCTTTATTTTTGCATCAGGATCTCATCATGGCTCACTTCAAACAACTCACCTTCCCTTACTAAAGGGGTACTCAACCTCTCCTTTTGCTCTCCTGGAAGAAATAAGAGAACACTCTTGTACACAAACTCACCTTTTTCCCTGGAGCAACCAGGCCTCTCCTGTTTTTATACTCCCTTCCCTCATTCCTAGAAAAGAACACAATGATCCATAAAGATTCAAGAATTATAGGTGTAGAGCATTGAGATACAAGAAGAGAACTGAGAATTCAGCAAACTACCCTGTGAAGAGCTTAGAAAACTCAGAGTTGAGGGTTGGCTTCTTCATGAAATAGAATGAAGAATCAAGAGTGTTTGGTGTATATTGAAGTGCTACATTTTCACAAACTAGGTATCCATGAGTGGGGCTGAATCCTCTCATTTATAGAAGATTCATCAACCTGAATTTGAGAAATAGTTAAGAGTAAAATGTGTGTGCTCCCCCTGTGCCCCTGGAACTTGTAACAACTTCTTGCTAGAAGACAAGTATGTCGAAGGTTGCATAAATGTGTCCCTTACCCTCACTGAGTGTGTTCTTGGTTGGGAACTCTGTTCAATAGTTAGAGTCTGTTAAGAGACTGAGATTAATAATGTGGTTGTCCTTTTTAATCACTATGCCCTTTTGGGAAGACATGGGATGGCTAGGCCGATTTTACACACCCTGACCTTCCTTGTTCTTGTGGTTTCTTGATGTTCACCACTTCCCTCACCCTCAATTACCTCCTGCACACTCCCCTCAAGTAAAGATATAAGAGATTTATCAACTACAGTTTGTTGAGAAACTGTAGAAGGGGTGAAAGATGGTTGACAGTGAAAAGTGATGTGCTGATTGGGTAGAGAATCTAGGGGACATTCCAGCAATTCTCATTTCAGCTAATTAAGGCAAAGATTTAGGACAAGATAAGAAAAGTGCTGATAGAGTAGAGCTCAATACCTGAACTAGGTGTATTAGCTTAAGAGCCTTCTCCTCATGAAGGTTTAATCTCTTAGAGGCAAATGACACCCTTGGCTTGTTGTGTTAAGTTGATAATTGTCCTGAAGCAGTTCTTAGGAAAAAGAAACAATTTGCAGAGATAACCAAAGATGTGCATTGAAATATGTGCAAACTTGTTAACTTTAAACCTAGTTCCATAGCTAATCAACTTAAGTTAGAGTTCAATTGAGGATAAATTAGAAGAATGAGGGTACCAATTCATGTGTTCAAGTTAACTAATTAGTCCTGTTTAAACATACTCCAAATTAGCTGTTCGACTTTAATATTAATTCTAAGTGTTTACACATGGCAAATGGAAGAATTAAAGAACATGGTGAATAAGTTACCCATGTTTGCTCGTGAAATCACCAACACATCATCTTCCTTTGTTGATAATTCAAGTCCTTGAAGGTACTGCAAAGAGGAAATGAATCTATGTAACTGTGTAGCTATTAAAGCTCACTGATTTGTTAGATGAATATGTTAACTGAGAATTAAAACATCATGAATGGACCTTGAGATAATTAATAGATCTATTCATTTTTTGTCAAATAAATCCGAAATAAACTGACTAGATTGAAGTTAACTTAATGAAATGATTAATGTATACCTAATCACTTATCACATCGGAAGTAAACATAAGTTAAATTAATTTTACTCATCCACAAGGGTTACGTTATTAACAAAACTTAGGTGATTTAAGCATAGATCAGGTTATCTTATCTAAGTGTCCTTGATGAGTTAGATCGAGCATTAATCTAAGAGAAAAGAAAAATCATTTTGCAGAAACATGCAGAGAGACATGCATCATACAGTAGATTTTAAAGCGATAAAGAAAACATTAAGACACAATACAGATTAATAAAGATCATTTCATTAAAAAAATACAGAAATGGTCTTAAAAGACCGGAATACATAAACATTAAAGAAAAAAAACAACGCCCCCTCCCCACCTAAAACTACCCAACTAGGCGGCTGAAGAGGGTCGTCATTGGAGCCCCTCTGGTTACGAGCTTGAAGGGTTGCAAAAGCTGCTCACATGGCAGCAATGGCGTGCTCCTCCTCCGCCATCAGTTCGTCTATTTTGGCATGGAGAACTAGCACCTTCTCATAGAAAGGCAACGCTTCAAATTCTTCAACGGAAATCTTCAGAATGCTCTTCGTCATCTTGAAGGAGAAAAGGTAGAAGAAAGAGGGTGTTTTTGAAAATGTGAGTCTAAGTGATTCCACCCCTGCCTATTTATAGGCCAACAAGTCTTAAAGACGCAAACTATTAACTAGGGGTTTAAACAGGTGAAAGGTTAATCAAAGGTCACAACTCTTAAACACACTAAAGCATGCAAAAAAGATTACACGAGGTCCTAGACTAATCCTGACAGATCATTTAGAAAGAATAAAAAGTAAATATTATGTGTGTATCTTGTTCCAAATTCATTTAAGCTTGATAGCTTATGTCTAATCAATTAAAGTAAATAATTCTAGAATATTGAGCACACATAACAGTTGATTATTATGGAAAAATAATAAAAACGATCAAATGACATCAACCAATAATTAACTATTCATATCTTTCAATATCTTAAGTACTAGCCATTCGATATTACCCGAATATTAATTGATTCGATATCTCTACATAATTAACCGATCGATATCTCTTAGCAAAGAAGCTATTTCGATATCTCTAGAAAATTAACTATTCGATATCTCTAGCATAATATTCATTTGATAACTCAAGTGGGTGATCATACTTATTCGATATCTCAGGAAATTAATTGTTCGATATCTCCAAAGTAATCATACAAATAAGCAACTTAAACAAACTAATCCATTGAATAAAATTCATTGGCTGCAAAACAAGTTTAAGCAAATATCTAAATGAAGTTAAGAGAAATTTAGCATACCTAGCTCACCTACCAATCTTGTGAATGAAGATTCATCAAGTGGCTTGGTAAAGATATCTCATAACTAATTTTCACTTGGAACAAAATGCAGTTCCACAGTACCCTCCATCACATGCACCCTGATGAAGTGATATCTAATGTCTATATGCCTGGTTCTTGAATGCTGCACTGGATTCTAAGAAATTGAAATTGCACTAGTGTTGTCATATAAAATTGGAATCTTTTCAAGCTTCAGACCATAGTCAAGTAGTTGATTCTTCATCCATAAAATATGTGCACAACAACTTCCAGCTGCTATATATTCAGCCTTTACAGTTGAAGTAGAGACTGAATTTTGCTTCTAACTGAACCATGAAACCAGCTTGTTTCCTAAGAATTGACAGGTGCATGTGCTACTTTTTCTATCCATCTTGCAACCTGCATAATCTGCATCTGAATAGCCAATTAGATCAAAACCAGAATCCCTAGGGTACCAAATGCCAAGGTTTGGTGTTCCCTTGAGATACTTGAAAATCCTTTTAATAGCTACTAAATGAGGTTCCCTATGATCAGCTTAGAATCTAGCACATAAGCATGTAGCAAACATAATATCAGGTCTACTAGCTGTTAAATATAAAAGAGATCCAACCATGCCTCTATAGCTTGAAATATCCACCTTCTTTTCCTTAGTATTCAATTCAAACTTAGTGGCAGTGGCCATGGGTGTTTTTGTAGAAGAGCAATGCATTAAGTCAAATCTTTTTAAGAGATCATGAACATATTTAGTTTGATTTATAAAAATTCCATCATTTACTTGTTTAACTTGTAAACCAAGAAAATAAGTTAATTCACCCATCATGCTCATTTCATATTTACTTTGCATCAGTTTGGCAAACCCTTTGCAAATCTTCTCATTTGTAGACCCAAATATTATGTCATCTACATAAATTTAAACAAGTATCATAGAGCCATTGACATTTCTATAAAATAGAGTTTTATCAACAGTATCTCTGGTGAAGTGATTCTCTATAAAGAACTGTGAAAGTGTGTCATACCAGGCTCTAGGTGCTTGCTTCAGGCCATAGAGTACTTTGAGCAGAAAGTACACATGTTCTGGAAAATCTGGATCTTCAAAACCAGGAGGTTGACTAACATACACGTCCTCCTCCAGAATACCATTTAGAAATGCACTCTTGACATTCATTTGATAGACTTTGAAATTGGCATGAGCTGCATAGGTTAGGAAGATCCTGATTGCTTCTGACCTTGCCACTGGTGCAAAGGTTTCTTCAAAGTCAATCCCTTCTTCTTGACAATAGCCTTTAGCAACCAATCTAGCTTTATTCCTTGTGACTATGCAATTTTCATCCATCTTGTTCTTGAATACCCACTTAGTGTCAATCATTAATTAGTCTTTAGGTTTGGGTACAATCTCCATACTTCATTCCTCTCAAACTGGTTTAGCTCTTCTTGCATTGATAAAACCCAGTTTGGATCTAGAAGAGCATCCTCAACTTTCTTAGGTTCTTCTTTAGACAGAAAACTGCTGTATAAGCATTCTTCTTGAGTTGTTCTCCTAGTTTGGACTCTTGCATTGGAATCACCAATTATAAGGTCAAATGGGAGATCCTTAGTCCATCTTCTTTGTGGTGGTAAGCTTGACCTTGATGAAGTAACTTCATTTTCTCTGTGTTGATCATCTTGATTTGTTGTTGAGTGTTGACTGTGAGAAGCTCCCCCTAAGTGTATGGACCTCGAGTTAGGTGGAGTTCTAATAGAGTTATTAATAGATGCTTCCCTTTAGTTCTCAACTGATGCTTCAAAATGTTCTTCAACAGATGGTCCATTCTACACTTCAACTGATGGTCCAGGTATGTTTCCTATACCAATTGGTATTCTTCCTTCATCACCTTCACTTTCTTCACCACTTATCTCATTCTTGAATGAGAGTGATTCTTGGAAACCTTCATCTACTAATCCTTGTATTTTCTTATCATCAAAGAATTCTTTTTAACCAAATATTATGGATTAAACTCGAGCATGTTTATTGTCATCCTCTTCATAATTTAATCTGGATTTTACTTGATCAATGAGTAGACTATTAAAACAAATCATTATTTGAGCATGGCCATGCATTTCATAGTCTCACTCAATCAAGAGGCCAATAATATCTCTCCTATTTATAGGAGGGTTAAATCCTTTATCTATCATTCATATTTCTCATACAACTCATAACATACCCGATGTCCACTTTTATGATCACCCGGTCAAAGATGACTTCTAATGTAGTCAAAGTATATTACTCCTCGTATAGAAATATAATGATCTCAAGTCTAAGGATCATTACACCATTATCAATATGAGTCTTTCTAATGACATTATTTACTTGTAGAATCTCACTTTTGGTCTACCCAGTGCCATGTAGAATATTACATGCACCTATATTCTTGATTTTAGTATCACTATACCTATGACCAATGAGATGTGGTCATCCGTCAACAAACATACTAATCTTTATGCATTATAATTGTCCCAAATTAATAATGCTCGATTAGGGATATTTAGGAAATAAACACTATTCATATAATCTCATTTTAAGTCACATACTTAAAGATATAGAATACGTGTTCTATATTCCAAGGACATTTATTACTCTAACATTTATATCGTAGTAAATTAAGACATAATAAATTAATGTAGAATAATCAATAGAACATAATCATTAAATAACAAAATAGTCTTTCCTAGAAACACAACTACATTGTCTCTAGGGCACGAACACTATCAGATTGCCTTCCAAACACATCAGATCTAGCTGATTTCTTTTATTTTACAACTGTTGTCTTTTGGGAGACACCAAAGGTGGTAGAGTATTTGGTAGACTATTTAGGTTGGATGCTTGGGTTAGAAACAGGGGGCCCTGTTTTATAGCATTAGGAATTGTTCCTGAAAGAACATCAGTATTTGATATTGATCCATATAGAGTAGGCATTTTTCTTTGCAAAAGAAGCCTGACCTCCTAAGGGATAAAACAATTACCTGAAAATCCATTGGATTTATCACTGTTGATCAAGGCCTTTATGTTATTTTCAGAAATTTTACAAATAGGCAATATTGTATCATCTTGAAACTCAACATCTGGACAGAGATAAGAAAATATTAATTGAAAGAATCTAACATAGCAGACATAGTCATACTTATCATCTTTTATTTCTCATAGGGACTTAAGAATAAGAACCATAATAAAAAAACATTATCATGGATAAGAGAATACCCAATTTTCAGTGATCTTGACGGTAATGCATCAAAATTGGAGATTTTGTTCAGGAAACACCTACCGATGGAATCAAAGAAGAAATTCCACTCTTTCCTTAGCTTTTTCCTGGCTAGGGTTATAAACCTCTTGATCTTACAATTATAGCCCAACTCTCTCAGCATGTCAAACACAGTGGCATCTGAGACATTTTCAGGAGTTCAACCTACAATTTTTGGCAGGTGAAGAGCCTCTTCCACTACTTCCGGAGTTACATGGTAAGTAGCACTATTGTATTCAAAAGTCATCTAGGGCTTTCCTGACAAAGACCACTTGCCATAAGTTGCAGTATTCCAAACCTGCATCATAGCCTTAAATGAAACTTTGGATGGTTGAGTTAGAGCATAATTTAATGGGCTGTAGGCCAGAAAATCCTGAATTATATGAAAGTCATTTGGTAAATCCTGATGATTTAAAAAGAATATGAAGTTATTTGGGGAAAAGGTAATGTCGTTGATGATGGTTTGCTTGTTGATTAAAGGTGAAACGACCATTGTAAGAGATTATTTTTGAGAAAATTAAGATTTTTGGAAAGTTAGGGTTCTTGAGCTGCAGAGAGTAAACAAAGAGATGAAAAACTTATAATTAGAGAGTAATTTGTGATTTTTGAAAAACTAATGTATTTTGTAATTAGAGAGTAATGTATAATGTCTTGTTTGTAAATTTGTTGTTATTATCCATAAAAACAAAGTGGGGGAGATTGTTGGGATTCATGGGTGATAACTTAGAGACAACTTAACTAGATTCTATTATTCTTAGTTTTATTGTATAGACTAAGTAGAATATACTATCACAACCAAAATATGTTCTTGTAACCAAATACATTAATGTCATGTAATAAGTGTACATCTTTGAAGAAGTTCATTTAAATGTTCAAGCCTCAATGAGTACATCAGTTCGACAACAAGAATAAAATTTACTATCATGCCACTGAAAGGTTACAAGAAGACAGCATGTTGCAAGTCATGACAGAAGATCCACTCTGACAGCAACATTGGTGGAAGCCCGGAGACAACAACATTCTCATATCCAGATAGCAAGTCTGGAATTCCTGACAGAAACATTGGACGGGATTCATACTGTCATACAAAGAACATTCTCATGACAGCTGACTCGGTAGCTTAGGATACTGTCTCAAAGGGAATCATTTTTAATTGGAGATCTACCCAGTCAAACATATGACAGATAAGATGTTCAAGAAACAGGCGCGTTACAGTATCTCAAGATTGTAGCAGACCTGCAAAGACTACGATAGAAGCTTGAGAGATAACAAGACAAAGCTTACCAATTCGAGAGTATAGCAAATCAACATCTACTAGAATTGTGTTAACTAATTTAGAATGTATCTAGATTGCTTTTTGTGTACTGATAACTCTGATTGTATAGCAATTTAGGTAAGTCACATGGGACTGTGTAAGCTGCCACTTGAAAATTACAGCAACTCCACAATCGATGTAGATAGATATGGTAGAACAAAATAAGATATATAGATATCTATCTCTCATTCTATCTGCATCACTCAAGAAACCGAAGCAACACTTTTCAAAATAAATAAAATATTTATTTTGTGAGAAAAACTTGAGCAACTACTTGTGAATGCTTTTCTTCTATTGATAAACCCAAATCTTTATTATAGTTGTTAAAGTAAAGATTTTAATTTATCAGTATTGCATTTAACCCCCCCCCCCTCCGCAGTGCTTGGGGTGTTACTATCACAATTTGGAGTCAAAAGGTCCTAAATCTCACAACCCACAAAAATGGCCCTTTGTATCACAGAAAAACGAAACTTAATGTTGGGTTTCTTAAAAACGCATTGTCATGTGGCGTTTTTGCCCCTTTTAT
The DNA here is from genome assembly GCA_036435485.1 of Saposhnikovia divaricata. Taxonomy (NCBI): domain Eukaryota; kingdom Viridiplantae; phylum Streptophyta; class Magnoliopsida; order Apiales; family Apiaceae; genus Saposhnikovia; species Saposhnikovia divaricata. Next base: position 82,897,074 of record CM071598.1, read on the forward strand.
TTTTCAAAACGCGATTTAAAAAAAAATAGTAACGCATCTTGAACATGCGTTACTGAAAAAAATTTAAAAAAAAAAAAAGGGAAACGCATCTTAAGTATGCGTGACTCTAAAAGAAAATTAAAAAAAATTAGGAAACGCAACATTAAGTTGCGTTACACCCCGAAAAACAGAAACGCCACACGCTATTGCGTTTTTTTTGTGATAATAAGGGTCATTTTTTCACTTTGTAATATTTAGGGCATTTTAACTTTAAATTGTAATAAAGAGGACCTTTTCTCCCTTTTTTCAATACTCAAGGACCAATAATTATGTTGGTACTTTTCTGACACCTTAAAATTTTAAATATACTAGTTATTTAATATAGTATCGAAACTCGTATAGAAATTCAAAAAAATTAAGCATTTACAACATCCCTAATTTAAGAAATTCAAGCATTTTTTTTGTTATAAATATATGAATCAGATTTATTATTTGCCCTCTTCCGTCAATTTGATTGCAGTCTCATTCCTATCACATTTGAAACCACTCTTTCTCGAACACCTGTAGTCAACTACTACCTTGTATCTTCTAGTTCATCACATTGAATATCTTTTGCATTTATAATTTTGAGATTAGACAAATTAATCAACTCCAAATTTACGTTCCTAATGACACCTATGTTAATAATATGGATGGGCATTCACCCGGTCCGCCCGATCCGATCCGATCCCCGCACCGAACGGGGCAGGGAATCGGGGATTTTTTCAGGTACGGGCCGGGGAGCAGGGACAATTTTCAGAAAAACCGGGGAGCGGGCCGGGATCGGGATTTTAAGTCTCCCCGGCCCGATCCCCGACCCCCGACCCGATTTTCAATCCCCGACTAGATTCCACCACATTATTATTATTATTATTATATATATATATATATATATATATATATATATATATATATTGATAATCATATATTAATATATACGGATTTCCAATACTTTATATTGGAAACAAAATAATATTTTAATCTTATATGTTTGTCTTTCTAGTAGTTAAATAACTTCATTTCCATGTTATTTATAATTGTTTATTTAAGTAATATTTTTTTATCTTAATTTAGTGCTTAAAAAATTGTTTCAAACTCACTAGTTAGTGTTTAAAATTGTTCAAAATGTTTTTTTTTGTTTAAAATGAAATTCCCCAATTCCCCGCGGGGATCCCCGTTACCCGTTTGGACCGGGGACGGGGAATAAAAAATAATCCCCGACGAGGATCGGGCCGGGGATGGGGATCGGGTTTGAATTCGGGGATGGGGGCGGGGATAGCACTCCCCGGCCCCGAAGTGCCCCGATGCCCATCCCTAGTTAATAAGTTACATCTGCTCCTCTAATAAAAGCACACCTTTTGATCGTAAAATTCAATTTAATGTCCACTTAAAGATATTTAGTGTCCTCTGACAAAACAAAAAAAGATATTCAGTGTCCATTTAGAAATATTTTGCCCCAGATAATATTTCATAATAAATATATCTCCAATAATTTAGTCCAAATTCATTTTAATTTTATTATTAAATATTTCTATACTAATTACATATAATAAAGTGTTCCCATATTTTCTTTATCGATTTAAAAATTTGGGGCTATCTTATTTAGTTAAATGAGCCGAACAGAATATGTGGCAAACTCCATTACAACTCGATTCGAACTCATAAATCCAACCTGATACAAACTCAAACTCTTTTATAATTTCAAATCAATAATATTGAAATTTATCTTTATTATTTTAAAATTAAAAATTAATTTATTTTATCTAGATATTATTAAAAATGATTTGGGTCCATTCAAATTAAAGTAATGGCTCGATGGCTCGATTTGTAGAAATTGTTCAATATGTTGAATAGCATAAAATTATGTTGGAGTTTTTTTACTGACATCTTAAAATTTTAAATAGATTGGTTATTTAATATAATATCGAAATTCGTATAGAAAATCAAAAAAATCAGGCATTTACAACAGTCATAATTTAAGAAATTCAAGCATATTTTGGTTATAAATATATGAATCACTTTTATTATTTACCCTCTTGCGTCAATTTGATTGCACAGCCTCATTCCTATCACATTTGAAACCTCTCTTTTTCGAGCACGTATCTCAACTACCTTGTATCTCCTAGTTCATCTCATTGAATTTCTTTTGCATTTATAATTTTGACATTAGACAAATTAATCAACTCCAAATTTACGTTCCTAATGACACCTATGCTAATAAGTTACATCTTCCCCTCTAATAAAAGCACACCTTTTAATCATAATATTCTATTTAATGTCCACTTAAAGATATTTAGTGTCCATTTAGAAATATTTTGGTCCAAATAATATTTAACAATGAATAATAGAATTTATATTGCGCTTATCATTATTTTTCTTAGACTTAGGCTCTGTATGGGATTACTGTTAAAAATTGTTATGCTGTTAAAAAAAGTGCTGTTAAAATAAGTGTTGTTGTGAAAATCAGATAACTGTTTGGTAATATTTTTGATATATGCATATTTTGTTTATAATTTATTAAAAATTATGAGTTGTTGAAATCAGTAGCTGCTTTCCGCAAAAGCTAAAAAGCATGGGGGACCTGCTTTCTCTAAAAGTAGCTTTTTAGCCAAAAGTATGGATGAGCATTCATCCCGGCACACCCTATCCCGATCCGATCCCCGCACTGAACGGGGCGGGGATTCGGGGATTTTTTCGGGTACGGGCCGGGAAGCGGGGACAATTTTCAAAAAAAATCGGGGAGCGGGCCGAGGCCGAGTTTTAATATCTTCCCGGCCCGATCCCCGACCCTCGCCCCAATTTTCTCCACCGGACCCGATATTTAATCCCGACTCGATTTCACCACACTTTAATATATATATATATATATATATATATATATATATTAATAATCATATATTAATATAAAAGAATTTCCAATACTTCATATTGGAAATAAAATGATGTTTTAATCTTATATATTTGTCTTTCTAGTAGTTAAATAACTTCATTTCCATGTTATTTATAATTGTTCTTTAAGTAATATTTTTTTATCTTAATTTAGTGTATTTGAGCTACTGAAAGCAGGTACTTTTTAGATTTCAAAAGTAAATTTTAAGAGTTAACATATATGCATGTGAAACTGAAGATATATTTATTTTTATATTAATGGTGATGAAAAGATGTTGTAACTCAACATCTAATCTAGCTATAGTTGCTAATTTCGTTATATATAGAACAAATTACTTCATACCTCACTAGTTGGTATTTAAAATTATTTAATATTATTTTTAGTTTAAAATAAAATTCACCGATTCCCCGCGGGGATCCCCGTTACCCATTTGGGTCGGGGACGGGGAATGAAAAATAGTCCTCGACAGGGATCAGGCCGGGGACGGGGATCAGGTTTGAATTCGGGGATGGGGGCGGGGATAACACTCCCCGGTCCCGAAGTGTCCCGATGCCCATCCCTAGCCAAAAGCACTTTTCAGATTAACAGCTTTCCAAATTTACCAAACAGTTTTTTACCTGATTTTTAAAAATAAGCTGTTGCTATTTTCAACAGCAATATCAAACGGTGCTTTAGTGTGCATATCCATATTTGGGCATGATATTATTAATATAAATGGCTAATTCTTTAAGATTGAGTTATCTAGTAGTGTATTGATCTTTTATGACACAAATTTAGAAAATTATGTCTGAAATAGCATAATTTGGAAAAATGGCCCATAATATCATTATAAAACGTTTCCTAAACCCAATTTTTTAACAAACGCCATGACGTCTATACAAACGCCATGTCTTAAATTTCTATCTCTTGCAAACGCAAAGTCGTCTTAGAATAAACTTGCGTCTATACAGAAAAGTAACAAAAAATTGTGTTATCGAATACAGGAGGATGGGGGCCATGAAGGGACGTTATGGGTCATTTGACAAATTTGAATAAAATTTTAGAATGATTAAAATATTTAAATGATTAGAATTCTATATACAATAAGAATAGTATGATTTGGTATATAAAAAGATAATATATCTGAACAATGCAAATTTTTTATTAATATTTTTTCTTACAAATTTTTATATATAATACTCTATTTAAATTAATTAATTTAATAATTTATTTCATTAATGACAATAATAAAAAATATGTAATTTGAAGAGTTTCTCTAAATTATATAAGAGAAAATTACTAAAATAATCATTTTTGAGACTTAGTGGCCCAAAATACTGAAAATCTATGGTCCTATTTACCGACCTAACACGTTGAATCGTGTTCCGTGTCTAAGGGATATCACGTTGAATCGTGTTACGTATTATATATACATATAGATGTGATTGGGATGGATCAGTATATGCATCAGGACGAAGAGGCAGCCTAAAACACTAACATGGATCGTGTCTTTACTACTAAACAATCCAATAATGGGACTGCTGTAGCTTCGCTTCTTCTTCTGCTCGCTACCGTCGATTAGCTCGACCAGAGGCAGGAAGATTACGGGGTTTAGTCCAAGAATTCCCAATCCGTCATTCTTCTTAGTCTTTCTTAGCTAATTAACTAGCTCATCCTTTTCAATTAGCTGCTTTCCAGACTCGGAAAAGAGGGCTTCTTGAATAATGCGATGGAGGTGGTATTCCATCATATTGAGATCCCTCTTTCAGTTGTTCAGCTTAGCTGGAAGGGGAATCCCAGTGAGCATAGTCTTCAACTGATTTGTGAATAACAGGTATGAAGTGCTCGGCTGTTAAGGAGAGGTATGAGTCATATTCCTTATAGGCATTTGAATAATGATGGGTTCGAAACCGTACAACTTGTATTGGCCAGGCTGCTTCAAGGTTTTAATATCGCAAGTTTGGACGGAGAGGCAGTGTTAATGTCATGAAGGCCCCACAGGGGCACAAATCAAACAATCAGCTCATCTCCGTCATCGTCGCCGGAGTAAAGAACACAACCGGAAAACATCAGTAAAGCAATCAGAGTATAAATCTGAGGTGGTTTGGGTTAATGGGCTGTGATTTGATTTGGGTTTGTTTTGGTAATGGATTGGGTGGTTGTAAGAACAAATTTTGGGAAATTGGTGGTTATAACAACACAAACAACGCAGATGCACTGAAGAAAAATATAGGCTATGTGTGTCAGTGTATCATGTTGGACGGTGCTTCGTATCTGTGTATATCACGTTTCACGGATGATATGAGCTAAAAATAAGCCCTAAAGTCACAATTATTGTTGCATTAATTAGACCTAGTTTGGTCCAAATACGAAGCCCATTTATGAGGCCCAAAACCCTAATTAAATATTAATTTCGTTATTAATATTAAGGGTTAATTAACAGCTGGGACATACAAGTCAGATAAGGATGTTACTCCTGCCAAACTTAGCCTCCAAGGTACAAAGTTCAATATGGGAATTGACTCCTACAAGGAAGGAGTCTAGAACCTTCCTCAAGGCGGTGACTTGCTCACCAAGTCACCTAACCCTACTACGATTCTAAGGCTTCTCAACCTATATAAGGGCCTGACCCCTCATTCTCAGAACTACGTTGGCTTGATTCTCTAGCAATACAGAAATACGTAGGCATCTTGTGAGGACCGATCAGTCTTGAACGCAAGAACAGCCATTAAAGCTCGAAGCTCACCATCCCTTATATTTAATACATACAAACCCTAGCCGCAATTTACAAACCCTCGATTTTATTCCACAACATTTGGCGCCGACTGTGGGGAGACAACATCAACCATGGTTCAAACACAAAGAACAACACCAGTTGTAACTGAGGCCGTGCCACTCAGCTCTGCTCTACCCCTCACCGAACAGGCTCTCCCAGCATCAGGGGCGATCATCCAACAAGCTCCCCCAGCATCACGAGCGATCATCCAACAGGCTCTCCCAGCATCAGAAGCGATCATCCAACAGACTCCCCCAGCATCAGGAACGATCATCCAACAGGCTCCCCCAGCATCAGGGGTGATCACCCAGTCTCAAGTTTCTCAACAATCAGGGGCGATTCCCCACGTTGAGAGTACGCTGCCTCTGATCGACCAAGCAGGACGAGGAACCAACCCTCTTCAGATGGTGGTCTCTCCTCTTTTTAATCCTGACAACCCACCACCAGGGGTACAGATCCACACCACGGATCTCCCTTTGAATACTAATCGAGGTATAGTCTGCCTAACCACCCTCCAGCTACTCGGGGAGTAGGGCCAAGCGGACATGCCATGCAAACACAGGATCCACCCTATATTAGAGGATTGGGTCCTTATCAGGACGACTACTCTGGCCCCTATTCTGATGATTCGTCATCTGAGGATGATGATCGTGATGAACATCCAAGGAGGCGACGTGCTAGCAGAGAACCTCGGGCGAGGACCAAAGGAATCCATGATGGACCTCCATAAACGGCTGAGGAGAGGATTAAGGCTCATGAGGCTGAGATCCAAAGGCTAAAGGATGACATAGCAAGGGAACAGGCAAGACAGAGTCTGATTCGACCCCCTCCAATCTCAGGAAGGATTCCCATTATAGATTTGGAGAGGTCCTCAAGAAGACAGAAGAGGGCTTATGTCCCAACAAGAGAAGCTATGAGGGTGGAAACCCCCAGGAGTAACCCCAAGGATATAATGCCACTTGGAGACCCCGATGATCCCACACCACCGTTTACTGAGGAGGTGATGAATGCTCGTATCTCTAAGAGGTTCAAGATGCCGACGATCAAGGCTTATGATGGAACGGGTGATCCCGCAAATTATGTTAGGACATTTTCGAACGCACTGCTGCTGCAGCCTGCAAGTGATGCCCTGAAGTGCAGGGCGTTCCCTCAAACCCTGTCGGGTATGGCTCAAAGGTGCTACAGTCGTTTGCCTGCAAAATGGATTGGGTCTTTTAAGGAATTGAGCGCTGCTTTCGTCAGCCAATTCATTAGTGGAAGAGTTCATGAGAAGAGCTCTGCATCCCTTATGAACGTGGTACAAGGGAAAAATGAAAATCTGAGAGATTACCTTAAGAAATTCACTAAGGAGACATTGAATATCACTGGCTTGGATAATAAGGTGGCCATGGTAGCCCTGGAGCACGGAACTACTGACCTCTTCTTTAAAAGGTCATTAGCAAAGCATCCCCTTGAGAATATGGCTGAGCTCCAACGAAGGGCTGATAAGTATATTAAAGCTGAGGATAACATGAAGAAAGAAACCACCGTAGGTGGAGGAGGAGGTAACAATGACTCTAAGAAGCGAAAGCAAGACCAGGACTATGATGATCAGGAGTATGATGCTAGGGACAAGTATCCCCGAACTAGCGAGAACTCCGACTCTGCCCCTAAGAATAACCAAGGGTCAAAGTTCACTGAGTATGCAAGGTTGAATACTCCTAGGAGTCGAATCTTGTTGGACATTGAGAATGATAAGGATTTCCGATAGCCGAATCCACTCAGGGGTGATCCCGCAAAGAGAAACCAGAATCAGTATTGCAGATTCCATGGAGACGTGGGGCATGACACTGACGATTGCAAGCAACTCAAAGATGAGATCGAGATTTTGATCCATAGAGGGAAACTGAGCCACTTCACTAAGGGTGAATCAATCAGAGAAAAGACTATAATAGAAGGGATAATGATCAAGATCGCAACCCACAGCCCCGAGGGCCAGTAATAAACATGATCTCAGGAGACCCGACTACGGCCGGGACAACTAGGAACTCTCGAAAGGCTTATGCCCGAAAGGTGGTGCACATCGTGGGAGAGGCCCCGAAGCATGCAAAAACTGAGGTAGCGGTTTGTTTTGATGACTCAGACTTGGAAGGGGTGAAGTTCCCCCATGATGACCCGTTGGTCATAACTCTTGTGATTGGAAACTCGGAGGTGAAGCGAATCTTGATGGACAATGGAGCTTCCATTGACATTCTGTTTCATGATGCGTTTGTGAAGATGGGATACACTGATTCTCAGTTGACCCCCAATAACATGCATATATATGGATTTAATGGAGTAGAATCCAAAGTTGAAGGGACTATTCAGCTGCCTTTAACTATTGGGCAAGAGCCCAAGGAGGCCACTCAGATGTTGAACTTCCTGGTAATCAAGGCGGCTTCAACGTACAACGCTATCCTTGGAAGGACTGGACTTCATGCATTCAAGGCTGTTGCCTCAACTTATCATGTGAAGATCAAGTTCCCAACCAGGAATGGTGTTGGAGAACATAAAGGTGATCAAAAGATGGCACGAAGCTGTTATGTAGCCTCGTTAAGGCCTGACGGAGTCGGGGGGCAGGTCCTTCCGATTGAAGACATGGATGTCCGCAGTGGTAAGGAACACCAAGAAAGGTCAGCAGAGGACATCACACAGAAGCCCCGGACAACCATTGAGGCTAAGACATTAACTGACTTGTGGTTGAATGTACCATTGGCAACCAAGAAGTCGGGGGGCAGGAGGTAGTACCCCAAGCAGGAAGTGAACTTCAGAATAAGAATGAGGAAACCAGAAGGATTGGTGGGTGCTCTATTTTGATGGAGCATCAAAAACAAAATCAAGTGGTGCAGGACTAGTCTTGCAAAGCCCCGATGGGCCTAAGTTATCCTAGTAGGACTTAGCTTCATATTTATCTAGTAGAAGTAGAAATAAGGTTCATTAAAACCATTGCAGAGCATGTTGCTCCGAGTAGGACAGTAGTACTCTATGTAAGGGTTGAACCCATTTCAAGTTAGTAATGCAAGTTTGTTTTCCATTCATTGATTGTGTATGTACCAAGCACCTGATGTGTGAGTCAAAGATGACTAAGTACCGAAAATAAAAGAATACACGAATAGAAACAAACAAATGCATACCCCGAATGGCAGAGTTAGGTTATAGCAGATAAGAGTTTAAGTCCTTGAAGGACCCTGGATAAAAGACAAACGTTGAAGTCCTGATGGAACACCAGCTGAAGAAACATATTGCATAGCCCAAAAGACAATGGAAGGCTCATCAAGTGGGCAATCAAACTAGGAAAATTTGATGTTAAGTACAAGCATATGACGGCCATCAAACCCCAGGCTCTAGCTGACTTCGTGGTTGAATATACCATTGACAACCAAGAAGTCGGGGGGGCAGGAGGTAATAGACCAGGAAGGTCAGCAAGGTGAGAAACCCCTAGAAGAGAAGAAGGAGTATTGGATTCTCTATTTTGATGGTGCATCAAAAACAAAAAGCTCTATTTTCATGGGGCATCAAAAACAAAAACCAGTGGTGCAGGTTAAGTTCTGCAAAGCCCCGATGGGTTCACACTCGAGTATGCCTTGAAGTTGGACTTCCAAACAACCTACAACGAGGCGGAGTATGAAGCTCTGATAGCCGACCTTGGACTGACAAGAGCCCTGAGTGTCAAGAACCTGAAAGTCCGTGGAGACTCAAAGCTGGTAGTCACACAAGTCAATGGAGAGTTTGAGGTTAGAGAAAAGAATATGGCCAAATACTTGAGGATTGTGAAAGCTGCGATAGCCCAGTTAGATGAGTGCCAGGTATATCCCAAGGGAGGAGAATACAAAGGTCGATGCCTTATCTCAATTCAAGGGTCGAGACCCATTCTGGGAGCGTCTACTTCCAAGTTCTGAGAACCCTTACAACAGATTCTAAGCTTATTGCTCCTATCAGAATAGGAGGATGCTGGATAGATCCTATCAAAGCACACCTTGATAATGGCTGGTTTCCAAACGATGCCACGGGGGCACGGAAGCTAGTTGTAAGGAGCTAAAGGCTCGGAGAGGCCACACGTCATCCAAATAAAGGCCCTTATTTCGATCAGAATCCTGGTCGAAGGGGTCAGGATTCCTGATAGAAAATCCTTTCGACCAAGAAGCTGGGAAGGCCATTATTTCGATCAGAATCCTGATCTAACGGTCAGCATTCCTAATCGAAAATCCTGATCTAAGGGTCAGCATCCCTGATCGAAAATCCTGACCTAGGGGTCAGGATTCCTGATCAAAAATCTTTTCGACCAAGAAGCCGGGAAGGCCCTTATTTCGATCAGAATCCTTATCTAAGGGTCAGCATTCCTGATCGAAAATCCTGATCTAAGGGTCAGTATCCCTGATCGAAAATCCTGACCTAGGGGTCAGGATTCCTGATCAAAAATCTTTTCGACCAAGAAGCCAGGAAGGCCCTTATTTCGATCAGTATCCTAATCTAAGGGTCAGCATTCCTGATCGAAAATCCTGATCTAAGGGTCAGCATCCCTGATCGAAAATCCTGACCTAAGGGTCAGGATTCCTGATCGAAAATCCTTTCGACCAAAAAGCTGGGAAGGCCCTTATTTCGATCAGAATCCTGATCTAATGGTCAGCATTCCTGATCGAAAATCCTGATCTAAGATACCACAAATCCTGGTACAAAAAAAAAAGAGCTATATAATGAAATTTTTTATGTGCCTAGAGTCATGAATGACCTAAATTCAGGACGAATTTCGAGCCAATTAGGCCAAAAATACGAACGTAAATTACGAAAATATTAGGGCTGAGGACCCCTCTAAAATTATAAAAATTATTAATAATAATAAAATCCGGGTCGGATTTTATTTGAGTGAAATTTTATCCAAGTGAGACACCTCCGAATAAGGGGCCAAAATCATCCATATTTCGGATAAAATAAATATTATTATTTGATAATAATATTTAGAATGCAAAAAAAAAAGGAAATCATTCGACCAAAATCCTGGTCGAAAAAGACCAGGATCCTGCTCGAGAAAACCTTCGACCAGACAAAAAATGAGTCCTTATTTCGACCAAGCCTGGTCGATTTCGACTAGGAGATGTTTACTATGGAAAATTGCTATTTGGCCATCCAAGTTCTGCACCCTCAACAAAAGGAGCACTGAAGTTCATAAATTGACAAAAAGAATATTGCAGTTTACATATTGACAAAGAGGCCACTGTAGTTTATAAAATTACAAATAGGCCCCTGAACTTTATAAGTTGACAAGAAAATTCCTAAAATATTATGAAAAATTACGAAAAATACCTGTGGGTATATAAAATTCCTAAAATATTAGGAAAAATACCTGTTGGTACATTAAAATTCCTAAAATTTTAGGAAAAATACCTGTTTGTACATTAAAATTCCTAGATTATTAGGAATAAGTAAGAAAAATAATTGTGGGTACATTAAAATTCCTTGATTATTAGGAATAAGTAAGAAAAATACCTGTGGGTACATAAAATTTCTAAATTATTAGGAATAATTAAGGAAAATACCTATGGGTACATAAAAAATTCCTAAATTATTAGGAAAAATTATGAAAATATCTGTAGGTACATTAAAATTCCTAGATTATTAGGAAATAATAAGAAAAATAATTGTGGGTACATAAAAATTCCTAAATTATTAGGAATAATTAAGGAAAATACCTGTGGGTACATAAAAAATTCTTAAATTATTAGGAAAAATTACGAAAATACCTGTGGGTACATTAAAATTCCTAGATTATTAGGAATAAGTAAGAAAAATACCTGTGGGTATATAAAAATTCCTAAATTATTAGGAATAATTAAGCAAAATACCTGTGGGTACATAACAAATTCCTAAATTATTAGGAAAAATTACGAAAATACCTGTGGGTACACAAAAATTTCTAAATTATTAGGAATAATTAAGAAAATACCTGTGGGTACATAAAAAATTCATAAATTATTAAGAAAAATTACGAAAATACCTGTGGGTACATAAAAATTCCTAAATTATTAGGAATAATTAAGGAAAATACCTGTGGGTACATAAAAAATTCCAAAATTATTAGGAAAAATTACGAAAATACCTGTGGGTACATAAAAATTCCTAAATTATTAGGAATAATTAAGGAAAATATCTATGGGTACAAAAAATTTCATAAATTATTAGGAAAAATTACGGAAAATACCCGTGGGTAAATAAAAATTCCTAAATTATTAGGAAAAATTACGAAAATACCTGTGGGTACATAAAAATTCCTAAATTATTAGGAATAATTAAGGAAAATACCTGTGTGTACAAGAAAATTCCTAAAATATTAAGAATAATTGAAATAAATACCTGTGAGTGCATGGAAATTCCTCAAGTATTAGGAAAAGTACAGAAAATACGAGGAAAATTATAGAAATATTTTCTTGACAAATTGGGAGATAATTTGTGCTAATAATGCATAAAAGCTCTATGAAAGTGCCGAAATTGCTAAAAGCAAGCACAAGTGATGAAAGATTACTCGAGATATTATAATTGTAGTACTATACGTCACGCGTTACTAGTATTCTAAACTCGATTGGCATACGTTCAAGACTACTCGAGATATTATAATTCATGATAATTGAAGAGAATGATTTCACATCGTAGCAAAGGTTCCACAATTTTAGAATTAATTTATGAGTTTTCAAACAAATATTCTTGGAAATGAAAGATTACTGAGTGATCAATATGATCAAATGAACCTTGTTGCGTGCCTTATTTAAGACATGACTAAAGGTAATTAATCGTCTTGTACTTCACAACACACAAGTGATGGCGTCCCATCAGACTGCTATCACACAGACAAACAGTCCTTGTGTCCCCTATAAATAGGGTTGTTCACCTCAGTTGGAGTAAAGAAACATAATAAGATTCGAACATCGAATTAACAATCAATTGATGAGAAATTCTCAGACATACCCCTGGATTACAACTAAACGGATTCCATGGGTACTATTTCAGAAGAAAAGGATAATCTGGAAAGAAATGACTGGCACAATACTAAGAAATGATGATCTATCAACAATAGAATTATTCACTAATGAAGAAATTTTGAAACTCATATATCAAACTTGACAGGGTTTAGAAATAAAAGAAATAGGCATTACAGCCTCCATCATAACTGGAAATCCAACTTCAGGGAAAGACAATTGTCAGAATAAACTCATCAAAGGAATATTGATTACAAAAAAAAATATTGTCAGGGTCTCCACGTACATCTTCTTTGTCGACTCCTTCGCTGACTCGTCATTCGATCTAGACTCTTCTGCTACACGTCCTAAAGTTATTTATTCTATACGTCGTCGTCACGCGCACTAGACTCTAAAGATTCCACTACCTACAGCCTCAAGGGTTTCTACCCAACTCCGCTCAACTATCTGTCACCACTCACGTCTTAACTCACTAACTGGTACTATATCCAATAGTCCAACACGAGTCCTATATGAACTCTGACGTTCCTTACTTAACTATACACACTCCTACACACTCTCGTTTCTAGTTTACTATAACCTACGCTCTGATACCAACTTGTAACGCCCCCAAATCCGGGGTCAGTAGATTTGGGCGTCACACTAACAAACTCAATAATTCTAACAAAAATTGGCCATGATGTATTCGTAAATACAACATAAACCTGCTGAATACTAAACTAAAAATCTGAAATCAAAATAAAACTGAAATAAAAATAAAAACTCAATCAAAAGCTCTTTGACCCCAACTCCCAACTAAGGATCTTAGGTTACAGTTCTAGAAACAAAAAAACCCAAAACAACCTTAAATACAACTCTATATACAAAACTTCATACAGACTTAAATCACTGGTATAACTTCGAATAGAAGTATACCAGGCCAACTAATCAAATACATACTATAACTACTAAAACTATATATACATACAACAAATCAAACTTTAAATCTAAATACTTTGATCCACGTCAGCTTCATAACAGCATCCTGCTTCTTCTTTCCACTTTCTGAACTGCGCAGGCTAAGCCTCGCCAACTAGCTTACTGAAAAGTTAGATTTTAAAAACAACAAGTGTGAGCCAAAGAATGCTCAGCAAGTTATATATAGAACTGAACTGGATGAAATAAGAATGCAATATTTGCAATTCAAGAAATAGGAACAATAAATATGAGCGAAGGAATGCTCACCAATTTATAATCAATACTATAATTGAAATCTGGATTCTTAACTTTAACAGAAGATTAATATCATTTAAAACATTTATAACTCGAAATCAGAATTTAATAACTGAGAAGGTTCGTAATACTAGATTCAATACTTTTAATACTTGCAAAATACTTTAACTATCGCTTTAACAAAATCTCCAAGAAATTCTCAGTTACTCAAATTTCACTCATGTCACTAAGCATTTGCATACCTAGCTGCCTAACCGGCCTGACAATCATGAGTTTGAATAAATAAGAAGATCTCAATTCATTCTCGGTTCTCACTATCATAGCGCAACAAATGCCACAGCGACAATAATAACCGTGAATTAGTTTTCACCGTTCAAAAAACTAGTATAATAACTTTCCATTTTTATACTAACAGTATTTATTAACTCAAATCATAACTTTTAACTCAAATCATAACTTTATATCCAACATACTTGGAAATGAAAATGTACTTTAACTTAATCATTCTATCATAAGAATATATTTGCATAAAAACAACATTTAATAGAATTGGAGTTTTCATCATACTCTGGACATTACGGGTGATCAGCCACGTAAAGTCCAGCTAAAAACAATACTCTGGGATCCCTCACTAGGCACTTATTGACATTGGCCTTTACTACTCTGACCACGAAGCTGGTCCACATTTTTATAAAATTCTTCCAATTTCATTAAACTACTTTACTATCAATTAATCTCAGGGAAACCATATACATTAAGAACATTATACTAAAACAAGGAATAAGAATGCAATACCAGCAAAAACTTTAACAGAATATTACTGACAATACTTAAGAAAGAATAATACTAGCAATAAAACTGAAATTCTACTTTCCACATGATATATGAATAAAATACATCCTTATCAATAATTTGAAGGAGAGGATACTAGCAATAATGATTTGAAGGGAATACTTATATTGAATAGAAACATATTTATCTCGCTTGAACATGCATTCATTTTCCTTCAATCGTCTCGTCAACACGCTCGCTGGGTCCATATCAAATCCATAATTATACTCGAAATAATAGCAAAGTACTATTTAGTACATAAACAACCCAATTAATAACTAATTACTTATAACTCGCAAAGAAATACATATATAAATATATACCCACACCTCACTAATCATCACATATGTACTTAAACACTCATACACATACATGCCTTTAAATCTTTAAATCAAATAATTTAAATAACTTTAAATACAGGGGATTTTTAGAAAATTTCGGCATGAAGTATTCGTTTATCGGACTATGGGCATAGCCCCCCAAATACAATTCAACCCTATTTTTCAATTCAACATCCCAAGGATAAAATATTCCAATTTATAAATAAAAACATACAATGCTGCCCTGACTGGCAGTAAACACATATACATATAATAATTTACATTATACTACTACTTACGCTACACCAATGATCGTATTTCTCACGCATATTAATGATACACGTGACAATCAATCATTGATGTTCGTAGGGAACAACCCCTAGCACTAACTATTACATACGCTATATCAATGATCACATCACTTAAGTATATTAATTCTACTCGTGATAGCAAATCATGGATATTCGTAAGCCCGAGGAACTAGTTGAAGAGAATTTCACAAGTCCTTAAATATTGACATTTAGGACTTGCAATCTCATTGCAACTCCTCGCAAATAAACACATAATCAAATAAACCTAACAATTAATCTTTGATATAAATCACATTTTAAAATTATACAAATAGCTCACCACCACAAATAATTTGCCACCAAATACTCGGCAAGTAGAATATCCAACAAATACTATAACTCGACTTTATACATTTAACACATAGACACTCTCAACTAATAAAACCATATGACTACACGTCATACGACACTGACAATTTACTCTAAACATTTAGCAATTACAACTAACAATTATCCACTAGAAATCATTAAATCCGAATATTCACGAGACCACAAAATAACTGCGATAGTTACAATTAACAATTAAACATTAACAACTATCATTAAATCCGAACATATTAGGGGACTCACAAATAAAAACAACAATTAATTACCCATAATGGTTTCCCGAATTAATATGCTAAAACATACAACATTTCGCAATTTAACTAATTAAATCACAACAATATTCTCAAAATTCAATATAATCTAACTATCGAAATTAACACATACATCTCACAATTTACAACTAATTAAATTACAACAATTACATAATTAAAATACGATAATTATACACAAATACGAGCTTTCGCATTTATACCTTTCCGGTGACCACCAACATCTCTACCATCTCTTTCCCCTCTCTCTCTCTCTAGCTACCACCTCTCGCTGCACCTTTTCACAGCCCCACAACTCGCTGCCACCACCAGCCTCCCGCCACCGCTGCTATTTCCGGCGAGCTCAAGCCGCCGCTACCTTCCTCCTCCGTTCCAACACACTGCTACCCCCCCCACACACACTTACATACACACACA
This sequence comes from Saposhnikovia divaricata, assembly GCA_036435485.1. Classification (NCBI taxonomy): domain Eukaryota; kingdom Viridiplantae; phylum Streptophyta; class Magnoliopsida; order Apiales; family Apiaceae; genus Saposhnikovia; species Saposhnikovia divaricata. The sequence goes on from CM071598.1 coordinate 82,913,449, forward strand.
TGTGTATACACACACACATATACTCCTCTTCATCACACTTCAACCCCCAATTCGATTTTTTTCCTCAATTTTACTTCTAAATCCCTAATTTTCTCCTCCCCCAATTCACTTTCTCTCTCCCCGATTTTTTTTTTCAATCTGTCAAGAATTCTCTGGAATGCTCAGTTGCTATTTCTTATTGGGCTTGGCCCATTACTAACAAATAACTACTATAATTCATTTCGGCCCAAAACACTACTTATTCGCTTTTAAAACTAATAAAAGACTCTTATAAATCGAAGTCAAATAAAATATTCGAAAAATTAAACCCTTCATTTTTAAAATAAAGAATACAAAATTACGAGCACACACATATTTTTAAAATATTTTTCGGATCAAAAATGAATTAAATATGATTTTTCAAAGTTTTGATCCTTTAAATACAATAAAACTCTTAAAATCATTTTAAAATACTCGACCACCCAAATTAATCCACCCAACAATTTTAAAAACTCAATAAATATATAAAGATAATTTTAAAAAAGATTTCATGATTTTTAATCCCTCCGATAATTAAATAAAGATTTTTGAAGATCAATAATACTTGATTTAAATATTTTTAAATCACTAAAAATACCAATAAAATACTGGGGCACACATTGGCACACATAACTCAATATATACTCATATAAACTCAATACTAAATATCGTTGAATTCCACAACGATATTCTCAAATCCAATTCCATCCTTTAAATACTAATCAACATAATTAAATAATAAAATAATAATAATAAATCCTAAAATAATCTGGTATCTTACACTTGCTCACCAAGTCACCTAACCCTACTACGATTCTAAGGCTTCTCAGCCTATATAAGGGCCTGATCCCTCATTCTCAGAACTACGTTGGCTTGATTCTTTAGCAATACAGAGATACGTAGGCATCTTGTGAGGATCGATCAGTCTCGAACGCAAGAACAGCCATTAAAGCTCGAAGCTCACCATCCCTGGTATTTAATACATACAAACCCTAACCGCAATTTACAAACCCTCGATTTTATTCCACAACAACGGAGAAGCGTATTCTTACAATACGGAGCACGGAATAATGTATCCTTGCAATACGGAGCACGAAATAACGTATCCTTGCAATACGGAGCACGAAACAGCTTATCCCGTCGGTATTTAAGGCCAAATATTTGGAGCTCATTATTTTGGGCAAACTGTATTTATTTTTGATTATTTAGTGTCTTCACCCATTATATAATGCCATCGTTATAATTTGATTGTTTTTGAATAGTTTATATAATGAAAAACTACCAAAATAAAATAAGACCAAGGTTTATTTTATAAAAATTCAAGAAATGTGGTCATATTTTTATACATTTATCTATCTATTACTATATATTAAATGGAAACATAAGGGCAAAAAATTTCATAACAATGCCTATGAAATTACTACTTTACCCCTATTTTTTGAAAAACTACAAAAAATGTCATTCCTTTATAATTAATAAAAAATAGTTCAAATTCTAGGAATTGAACCCTTGACTTCCAAGTACAAAATTTAAATCATGATCATGGTGCTACATTGATTTTCTACTTTAATTTAAAAAAATATTAGATAACCCACATGTTCTCTCGGTAGCGTATTTACTTTTTTCTATTGTAACTTTTGAATACACAAATTGTTAGAATACCTATCTCGTGCTCGTGCTTTTCTAAAGTAATGCCCACCCTGGGTCACGAGGTACCTTAAGGCATGCCCTTACCCCTAATCCTAAGCTCATATTTATAGAAAATAAACTTTAAATTATACATATATGTAATTAAATTCGGATAAAAAATTTGAATTTGTTAACATTCGTTTCCATGTAGATAGAAGAAATAAGTTTAATGAAATAATAGATATGATTATATTTTACTAAAATAATAAATGCGATTATATTTTACATAATTTTTAAATTTATAAAAATTTAAATATGCGAGTAAATTTGAAATTTTTGGTCGAACAATCATTTGGACTTTAAGCAATTAAAATGTAGAATTGAATTTGACTTAAAATTGATCTTCTTAAAATTTAGGCTTTCAAAAAATTATATAATGATTAAGTTATAACACATACGAAAATCAATTTAAGATGTATGATATTAGATATCATGTAGATGAATAAATTTTTAATATTCGTGTAATTATACGATTAAAACTTTTGGATTTGAAGTTTGACCTAAATTTTAAAATAAAAACTTAGATATTGGGTAAGAAATAATAGGCTAAAAAAAGATTGTTGATTTTAAAAGTGTAAATAAATATGTATAAATATTTATATATGTATGAAAATGAGGAACGAGATAATTACATGAATGACTTTTACGTGAAATTAAGAGAATTTGTAAATGATTCAACTCATAGTCTTAAATACATGATTATTTTTTACAATTACATTTTTATGATGTTAAAATCACATGAGTTTACGTACGTCCATGTTGTACGCGAACAATATTGCTAAAATGATTATTCATATTATATTCAGTTGTTCAAATCGATAAAGTTCAAATCACGTCATTAAAATCTAAATTAATATATACCAATTAACTACAATCATGTTATTATTATCATATTGATAGTTGTCCAAATTTTATGGAATCTAATCAAATTATAAAATATTTGGTTAATGACAATGCAATATTATAGAATTGTTATACAATAAAATAAGATAAAATAGAAATATTATCTTTTATCGTATTTTTAGTTACAAATTCCTGTCAAAAAATTATAAAATTATTGTAATATTTATACAATTTCGTGCAAAAAAATATTTCAATAATTATACAGACGGCCTTGCAGAAGTTTTTACCTTAGTTTATTTAACTAGTAACAGGCTAACAATAGTGCATTAACACCTTCTGAATAGGTAGGCCGCATGTTGGTGGCTTCGCGATTAAGAAAGTTATGAACCACTAAGAAAGAACAAAAGTAAAAGCAAATGATATTAATCATACTAAGCGTTAAGATAAGCACCATTAAAGTTGTATGAAGAATTTTTTAAAGAAAGAAGAGAAAGTGGAGATATGTTAAAATATTTAAAATATTCATCATTGAAATTTATCTTTCTCTCAATCATTCCACTTTTGGAAAGAAAATTTTGGAGAGAAATTGACCCATATTTAACCTACTTTTTTTTTTATTCTTTTCTTTCCTCAAAAAATCATGGAAACACGTTAGAAAAAATAAATAAGTACTAATCTTTTCTTTTCCATCCAAATTTAAACTCGGGAACACAATGTTAGTCGTAAAGGTATTGACAACGCACGACAAAGCCCATCACACAAAACAAGTTCATCCGAACTAAAAAAGGTTATTTGTGGATGACAATAGGTCGGGTTCGGTTTGGGTTTTGTAAAATTTAAATCCAAATATTTCCAGGTTCTAAAAATAAATTCAAGATTTAATATTTAAATCCAAATCCGTCGAGTTTCAGATCAGATCGAATTATTTTCGGATATTAAAAATTAAAAATTGTGCAAGTAAGTTTAAAATTTTTGCTACACGCAAACACCATTAATAATATTTAGGCTGAAATACCCAAATACCCACCTTTTCAAACCAAATAACCAAAATACCCACCTGCGCGCTGTTCCGCCCAAAATACCCATTAATTGCACATTTCCAACATGCGTAACCTCTAACACGCATGTCCAATATGCGTATTCTTCATATTATTTTTTTAAGAAGCAGACCACGCATTGGTATCATGCGTGTTTTTCATATTATTGTTTCAGCAGTACGCATGTCCAATATGCATGCCTTTTTTCTTTTTTGCTAAACTAGACCACGCTTTCATAGCATGCGTATATGTCATGTGTGAATTTCTTTTCATATTTTTTTTAAAGACCACGCATTGATAGCATTCAGGTATGTAGTTCTCATTGTTCCTTGGAAATGATATATATCCTATATTTTTTACTGCAAATATTTTTTTATAATAATATTCTCTCCGTCCTTTGTTAATTTTTTAAAATTTTTTACACGGTATATTTATCGTATAGTTCATTTGTGAATTTGTTTTACTAATTTTTTTATTTGTTTGCGTGTTTTTAACCTAAAACGATATTTTAAGTGATGTTACCGTTTTTTGGTAAATATGTATTAATATTTAAAAATACTAATAACCTTAGGGAATTTGGCGGTCTGATTTTTAAAAAATCGGGGACCAGCCCCGATTTTTTAAAATTCATGTTAAATTAGGGTTTTGGGTCTAGGGTTTAGGGTTGTAAACACCCTAAACCCTAAGTCTGTATACGGTTTATTCGTCATTCTGAATATTTCTAAAACCAAAAATGGAAATGTTGAAATCCAAAAATTAACTGTTGAAACCCTAAGATAATACAAATAAAATTTAAAAACTTTACTTAAAATTTTGAATATTTCTAAACCTCAGATGGAACCCGTTGAACCCAAATAAAAACTTTTTCATTTAGTTCATATGCGTATAATCTATTGTTATTATTTGGATAACAATATTTTTAAACTGAATATTGAATTTGGAGCAGAGCGTATAAAGTAAGTGTTGACATATAAAGTAAGTGGTTGACATCGACAATTCTTCTTTTATGCAGAATACACATTGTTTAAATGCGTAAGGGGTGTATGCATGTTAAACATGCATATTCCGTGGACAAAAAAGGCCGTCTCCCGTGTCTGTGGGTATTTTGGACAGTGATTTTCCAAAAATAGTGTAATTTGGTCATTCTTTCTAATATTTATACCATGATTAAATTAATTAAGTAGTCAAATATAGCATATTATAAAGATTGACATATTTAGCAAAATCTAGGGTTTTTTTCAAAAAAATCCCAAGTTGCAAATTTGTTTTTCAAAAATACGGTACAAACTCATATGCAACCCCAAATGTAACTGTTGCAACCTAAAATACAACTGCTTACAACTTGCAACCACATGCAATTTTAACCATATTTTTGAAAGAAAGTTTGAAAATATAATTTTTTTTTAAAAATTTTCCTAAAATCTAAAATATGTTTATAAAGTAATTCTTAATACATTAACACAAATGAAAAATTTATGTAAAACAAAAAAAAATTACATCTTATACATATTACTAAAATTTGAGATTGGGAAAGAGAAGTTATATTCCCTAAATTATTATTGACTATTTTTGATAAAATAAAAATAAATAAATTATATGTCTTGCGTCTAAAATATTATATATAATAAGTGTAAATTATAATACTATATTATTTACGTTTCAGGTTTTTGTTGGGTTTCGAATTCGTGATCGAGTATTGGTTCAGTATAACTGAAATCCAAATCAAATCCAAACTGTATTAGGTTTAAAATTAAAATTCAAATCCAAATTTAACAAAATTTCATAGTAAATATATCCAAAATTTCGAATTTTGTATTGATATCCATCGAATTGGATTAATTTGTCCACCTGTCATGATTTCTCCAAAAAAAACTTAAACATAACTTATGTTAGAGCATCTCCAAGGGTTTTATGTATATTTGTTAGCTATAATATAATATATTGATAATTATCTAAAATTATAGTTAAGAGGTTCTAGGTTTACTCCAATAGTATTTGTTAGGTCCCGTAAGAGGGCTATATTAAGCTAGAAGGGGGGGTTGAATAGCTTAACTACCAATTTTAAAATTATTATGGCGTTTTAAAATAATTTTCCCATTTTAAAACTTTACCGAGTCGTTTATGCAGTTTATAAGTGCAGAAATAAAAGACAAGGAAAAAAAATACCACGCAGGAGATTTTATCCTGGTTCACGATGGCGCAACCCCTAATGGATTCGCTCACCCCTACTCTAGTCCCCGAGCTCCTCTCCGGACTCGAGATTTCTTCCACTATAAAGAGACTCCTTTATAGTAGGCGGAGAAGCCTTACACAACCTTACAAATATTTATCTTGATACGTAACTACCCGCTACTACCTCAAAATAAATGTAATACCCACAAGACTTGTCTTGGACCGTAACTCCCCGTTACTCCCTCAAAGTCGTTGTGAAACCTACACAACTTATCTTAGACAGCAACTCCCCGCTACTTCTTCAAAGTTGATGTAGAACCCTTGGTGTAGTCTTTAAATTCCTTGCTTTTGCCGGTCTTGGATCTTAGATGAAAGGTCTTTGGTCTTTCCTCTTCTTCACGGTGCAAAGGCCACTAACTCCCCGCTAGTGCCTAGGACTTGGGTCTTAGAACGAGAATCACCTCACTTCAACTTCACCTCACTGCAAAACTTAGAAAACAATATCTACGAAACAAACCGTAATATAAAAAGAGGTTTGGACTTAATATGTCCTAGGGTGACTATAATATTCTTACATGAATATTAATTATAATTAAGTTCAGTAAGACTTTATTTGCTTATGACTTTATGATACAATACTCCGTATATTGAGATTTAAATATATCTCGGAGTTTGTGAATGTTGATTATGTCCTTCAAGCTTGAAGGCTTATAAGGTTTATAATCGTATACTTTAGTTCGTCTTTTTTTTTTTTGTAAAGATCGAAGTATACACGAAATTACTTCTTTATTTGAAAATACGTCTATTTTCGAAGTAATGTATAAATCAAGTCCTTGATACGCTTTATAGCTTAAGGATCTTTGATAAACAACTTCTCGTTCGATATAGTCTTGTTATAGACTATTCGTAATTATATTTAAACGAGAGTGTTACAATTTTTACTTTAACAATTTGCACTTCAATATTAATTTGGCCAAATAAACACCACACACAAATATAACACACACGTGCAGAAAAGTAGCTCGTTTTATCTATAGGACAAACCGAGGGCCGCTATTATGCGTTAAATTAGTGCGAAAAGTAAAATCAATCACAAGTGTGAGGACGAGTAAAAAAGATGCGGAAAGTAAAATCACTCACAAGTGTGAGGACGAGTAAAAAAGGTGCGGAAAATATATAAATACAAGCTTAATAACTTATTTCCCTCGGAACACTAGAGGTGATAGAGGGGAAACAAATCACGTTTTAGCACAATTATATATATCACAATAATAAAATATTAATGGCCAAAGTAAGTGAGTTAAAGTTTTAATTAAGTGGCTTATAGATTCTTTTCCCTCGGAACACTAAGGTGATAGAAGAGAATTAAATCAAGCTCGATATAATAATTTGACCGTCGTCAAATATAACCTCTTTTTGAGGTGTTGTAATATTTCGAATCGTTGTTCGAATATTAATCCTTGTACGGATTTTTATGGTCTCGTTTCGAGATCCGATATAAGAGCTTAATAAAGAAGATAAGATGAAGATATAGAGCTCTTATATGTATAAAAATATGGTCGGTTAAGACTCGGATATTGAAGCTAAAAATCACCACTTTTGGAGATCGTCGGAAAAAGTTCGCCGAAAAAATTCGCCGGAGGTTCGGCCGGATTTTGGCTTGTGGACGAACTTGGGCAGCCCTTCGGGAGGCCGGATGGTAGTGGTAGAGGAGCTTGCTTGGTTGGAGAGATCTTGGTTGAAGGAACTAAGCTTGTTGGAACAAAAATCTTGTATATATTGTAAGTATATATAAGAGAGAGAAGGTTTTTGAGATGAAAGTGGGTGTAGAGAGTGTTTGGATATATTTAGAGAGCTTCCACTTCAAAAATCCCGGCAAGTATTTGGCTTCTTAGCTTGGTAGAAATGGTTGGGGGTGGGGGTTTATTTATAGGAGGAGTTGGGTGGAAGGAAGGGTGGAGATTTAAAGTAAAAGGAGTGGTTGAGATGAAAAGCACTTGGATTGATGAGGTGGAAAGTGGTTTTGTGTTTGTTGGGGGTGGTTTTGTGTTTCTTCCAAGTGGGTTTGGTAAAAAGAAACCAGCTGTGTTTGGGCTCTAATTAATTGTATTGTACTCGTATCAATTAACGATTAAATACGTAACATGTTTCGTTAATTAAATACCCGAAAAATACGAAAATACCCAATAAATAATCCTAAAATTATGGAGCACTAAGAAATATTATAAAATGAAATTATGGAAGTTTTGGTCAATTTTGGTCAACGTTGACTTGGTCAAACGTGGTCAACTGTGGACCCACTACCTCGATTTTCGTGCCCGGACCAAAATTCTCAGAAAATTACGAAAATTTTATTATGCATAGAAAATAACATTTAAGTGATTCATCTCAAGTTTCAAGTCATTCTAGCAAGTGGAAGTATTTTATTTGGATTTAATATGATTAAATCAGCTTTCTGTTCCGAATAAAATACGATTGGTCTTTCTATGAAATAGATGCATCTTTTGACCAATGTTTTGACTTGAATAAATACTTAGAATATATTTCCTAATATATAAAATATATTGAGAGTGTAGGAAATATTTTTGAGTATTTAAAATAATTTTTCTCCGAAACTGAAATAAATTTAAGATATGGGAGAAAAATTACTTTAAATATTTCTGGCACGAGATAAAAATGAGTGTTAATATTCTACCACTGAACATTAATATTCTTGAGGATAAAAACATTTTGAGTGCGAAGCGGAATATTTTTAAATAAGAACTGATCGTTTTTAAATATAGCACGAGTTCTCTAAAGAATATTAATCCTCGAATATTCTTTGTTCGAGCCTGACGCCTTATCAATTTTGCAATGGAGATCTAAAAAATATTAAATATCAATATTTCTTTTTCGATCTTATTGCCTTGGTGTAGAGATATATTCCATAAAAATATAATTTTAATTTTTCGCAATGATGGAATATCTCTTATAATTAAAAATAGATATTGGTAGAATTTGACTTTTGACTTTTGACGGAATCAATTAAATTAATGACCTAGTGGAGAGGATAACTAAGTGTACTTAAATTTTATGTTAAATTGTACAAATACCAAAATAAATAATATATCAAAGATATCCTTTCAATCTTCCCCTTTTTGGTATTTGCCAAACAAAACATAAAATTTAAAAAATTACCCGTGTGTGCTTCCCCTTAGTGTATGCATGAATTTAAAAAATATTTTAGACTCGATTCGAAGCATGCGATAACTTTTATTCTCCACTAATTGATTCCTGCAAAACAACTTATGAGACGAATAAATAATGTTAGGCATAATTCATATAAGAAATTTTGAAAATTTTAAATTAAGGGGGTCTAATTTTCTCTTCCCCTTTTTGTTTGGTATAAATCCAAAAAAGATTTCGAATTTCCTCTTCCCTTTTTGAACATTTAGGTTAAGACCAATTTAATTGGTTCAATACAGAATGATTTTTCTTCCCCTTATTTCTCTTCTTTAATGTAAGCTTTTGTAATTTTTGATGTATTTACCAAAAATTTTGCTTCCCCTTGGAATATGATTCGTTTTGAATCAATATCATTTGCATCTTCTTTATCTCTTCCCCTTTTGTAGCAGATGTTCTATTTTTGTAATTTTGAAGTATTACCGAAAAATATCATTTACATTCAGTGTATTACCGAAAAATAGTGCTTCCCATTGGGATAAGTTCTTTCCCTTTCTTTTCTATTTCTTCGTTTCTTTTTATCAGAAACGTTTGTTTATTTTCGAGAATTCTTTTGGGAAGTTACTCAGAAATATTTATATGATTCTTTTTCGAATCATTCTTGTGTTCATCTAAGTTGCTCGTTCTTTGGCAATCTTGATTCATACATGAATATTTAAATTCAGATTCAATAATAAGTCATTCAATCTTTATCAAGTGATATTCAGTCTATAACGTTTTTGAAGAACGTTTAGTACAACATCTTGATAAATGTTCGGTATATAATCAGTACAATGAATATCAGAAATCATTCAGATTTACAACTGTATGTATTTATCTTTACAATGTAATCTAAACAATCATACTGACTACATATATTGTACTCTTCTTTGAACTGTAATTCCATATAAGACTGATGTGAGCTTATAGTGGTCAGTTCTTTAAATCAAAATCTGCAAATACACCATACGATCAAGCTACAGTTTATAGTAAAAGAATCAGTCGATAGAGCAAAGAGTTCGTTCAATATTCTTTTACCAGATTTAACTATCTATCTCAAGAGAGGAATCAGGAACATGCAATATTTTATTATTAGATTAAATCGCATGCATGCCATGTCAATGATATCCTTAGATGTATATGATAAGTGCATAGATAATAAATTAGTCAATGCAAGTTCTATATACATTCAAAAAGTTCCAGGATAATCAGTGTGGTTCACTGATTATGAGGAACTACCTGCAGAAGTTTTATTCTAACTCAAAGACAACCCCTTTGAGCGAAACAACAACAACATCATACCAGAAGCAAAACAGATTTAAACATCAAGCAGAATTAAAGGACATGTTGCAAACTATAACAAAACGGCATAGAGAATCACAGAACATGTAGTCAAGTAGCAGGATGAATCATAACAAGTTCAGCAGAAACGACACCAAGATCTTCACCTAGATCAGGCAAGGAAGCATATATCTTCTCCATATTATCATCATTACCAATAGCACAAAGTTCACCAACCAACTTAGTCTCAGTGTCTTTAGCAGGTTCAACAATAGCATTCTCAATCATTTTACCTTTATCCTTATAATTCTTTCCCTCTAGATACTCAACCCTATTGTTAAGTTCAAAATTTGACTCTTTAAGGATGTCAATTTCCAAACTTAGCTTATTGACCTCTTCTCTAAGAATAGCGTAAACATCAGTTTTAGGAGCAAGTGAGGGTATGACAACCTTGTTTGGGTGGCTAGTTTGACAGTTCTTAAGAGAAAGCTTAGGTTGAGTAAGACCATCAATTGCACAAAACTCCATCTTATTAAGATGCATCATAGACATATGCACATAATAGGTTTCGAAAACAGAAGTGAGAAGCAAACCATATGGCATGAAATCAGTGTTATAGGCATTTATCATATTTAGCACAATAACATAACTGACATTGAAATCTATGGTATTGGACACTATCTTAAACATGACTTTTAAGTCAACAAAGTCAAAGAAATTATCATGTTTGGGTTTTGGCAAAACATTTTCCCTAAGAATTATAGCCAGTTGTTGGAATCTAGGTAGAAAATGTCTAAAGTGGACAGCAAATTCTCTAGCACACAGCCCCTCAGGCACATCCTCTTCACAAAATAGACCGAGAAACAATTCATACTCACTTTGGTTAAACACAAACTTATCAAAGATGTTAACACAAGGAAGGTCAGACAATTTATCTCCTAACCTAAGGGACTTGCAAAGCACATTATGATCAACATGGATGTTTTTACCATTCATAAAAGAACTCAGATAGAACACCCCATTAACTCTTTGTTGTACCTCCATATTAGCATAGTATTCAGCAATCAGATGAGTGTAGTAGTTTTGACCCCTATAAAACACAAAATTTTCCCATTTGACACTAGTGAACATGCTGTGAACATCACCACCTTGTGGAACATACACCATCATTCCTGGTTGGTTATTTTTGAGCATCCTATTGAGTTTACCAGTATTGGCAAGTCTCACTAGGGTAGGGCTTGGGGGTTTGATATTTGTTCTTGCTTTGTGGGAGTTAACAGATTTCTCAGAATTTGGCATGGCTTGAAAAGCAAAGTTAGGGTTTCTAAAAGTTGGAAGTTTGCTTCCATGTGAGAAGTATGCAAACTCATTTAGATGTGAAGGTTCTTGTTTTATTTTCTTGTGATAGTGTTCTTTGGAATTATCAGGGTGACAGTATTGTGTGAAGGGAGCATAGAGAGAGTGGTTGAAATTTTTCTTACTCATGGTTGGAAACAGAGGAAGGAGAGTAAGATTTTTGGCTTTAGGGTTGGGATGCAATGGTGTAAATTCCATAAGGAGTGCAGGAGTGTGTGATTGTTATGCATGCATATGTATATTTATAAGCAATTAGAAAGGATAAGATTTAACTCAAGTATGCACAAGATTTCATGTAATCCCACTAGTGATGCAGTTCAAAAACTCTATAGTGTTTTCATTAAATGAGTTACAAAGCATGCATATAAGAATATAAGATTTTATGCAAATTGACAGAGATGCTTCATGTCAGATGATATCTCTTTAGTAGCTCAATGAATGAAATGTTAAGTGCAAATCCGGATGCAAGCATGCACAAGAGACAGACTCATGCAATGTCTTTTTCTATACATGTATGTATATATATATATATATCATGACTCAAGATAGTACCTTGAATAGTGTTTGGCAACTTGACTCTTGACAAATATAGGTGAATTTATATGCAGAAAATTTTGATGTTAAAAACTTGGGCAAGTGCAGGATATATATGACAAATTTAGCATACAAATGCAGAGGACACATGGCTGACTCTACTAAAAGGATTTTTCCAAAAGCAACTTGGTGAATCCTAAAAGTCCAACTGAGGTCATCTTTAATTAATGCCAAGCTACCACTTTTAGTACTATAAGAATATATTAAAGACTCAAGGTTCCACATATTATATATGATTGATTGACAGTGACTCTGCACAACAGACAAACAGACTATATTGCATTTAAGGAGCACAGATTATGTTTGATAAATGCACACAGGAATTTCCATACCACTCAGACATGCACAGCACATAGAATACAATAATGGTTTTACATATCACTCTGATTGAATAAATATAAGAAATGAATCCTAAATTTTTCTAAGTGGCCGTTATCATCCCAGTGTCTAGATACTGGGGTTCTCAAGAGGATCCCCAGCCAGGTCTTTGGATGAGGGCAGGTGTGTGAGTGTGTATACATGTATTTAGTTACTAGCTATCAAACCATAATTAACAAAATCTAACCAGTACACACTATTTGCACTAAATAGTCAAGCATCAATTAGATATCACATAAAAATACAGAATTCAAGTTCATCAATAAATAAAAATTGCAGTCACCTCAAATAAGTAACTAAGATAAACCATCTCCATTTCTTAAACTCTCACTGTATCACCAAGGTTCAATCAATTTATATAGTTCCAAGAGATTATATCCAAGTCAAGTTGCACATATTAGACACAGAGTTCAGACATAGCAGTTATAGATAATATCACAGCCAAACTTGACTATTCAGTAGCCAAGAGGAGATCCCTGTGAACTTCTGTATACATGAAATTTCAAGTGAATTAAGTTGACTAATCCACCACTTACATCATAATTTCTTATCAGAGACAGCTAGACTAGAACACAGTATAGGAGCAAGCAATTGACCAAGTCCCATAAGTTTTGACACTATTCATATTCGCATATTAATGACAATAGATGCCAGTTTACAAAATATCTTAGTCCACTCACATAACTCCATCAGATGTTATAAATCATTTTAAAAACATAACTTGTGTTACCAAGTCAGAGATATAAACTTAATAAATCAAACTTATTTCTATATTCGAATCCCATTTAATCAAATAAAAATCATATCAATACTTTGAATACTTTAAGTAGCCACACAGACCTCACACAGTTCAACACATCACAGAGAGATTCAAATACGAGCTCATGTAGAGATGCTACATCAATAACTACGAAAGTTCAAGTAAATGTAAGCACACATATTTAATATAGAACACACATGTTTCTGAGATTAAACGAATTTATACCTTTGCTCGAGGCCTCGTAGTCTTCTCGAGTACTTACCGATCCATAACTCGTCAAGAACTGAGTTGACTCACCGAGTCGACTCACTGAGTCGAGAACGATTCCGCCGATTTACTTTGTTTCGAAGCTTGATCTGAAGCTATTTATCATAGCTAAGCCTTGATCTTTTGTTAACTTCATCTTCCCTGCACAAAAATCTCGAAGATCGAATTAGGGCTTTGAAAAACTTGAAGATAAACTGAATTTGTGCATTTGTGTGTGTATATATGGTGTACATATGTATATATTTGTCGATTTTGATCCATAAATCGATATCAATTGAAGTGATAACGACTTGATTTTCAAAATCATTTCATTATAACCTAACTCAGCTGCGATTCATATCGATTCTTGGATTAATCGATATAAACAATGATAGATAGACTCGATTTAGTGTTTAGATACTCTAATTTAGAAGAAAATTAGGGTTTAGATCGAGAGATTTGAAAACGCGGCGAGAGAGAGAGAGATTAGGGTTTGTGAGAGAGACGAGAGCTCTGCGGCTGAACAGTATACACACACAAATGAAAATTGTGTGTTTAGATAGTATATATATTTTCTGAATAAACGGCCGAGATTGAATCATCCTTATAAAGAACGGTCCAGATCGTAGGGTTTAGTGGATTGGACTGGGTCAGCTGAGTTGGGCTGGGCCAAAAAAATACATGGACTGGGTCAAGAATATATTATTAATCTGAAAATAATAAATATATTTTTGAAAATATTTTAATAATAATTATTATATATTAATATAATAATATCTTAAATATGATTATACTAATGTTTTGATTCTTTGTATTTGAGATAAATGTCATTTATTTAGTATCTCAGAAATATTTCCGAAATTAATTCCGATAAATATTTACTCGAATAGTTCTCGATAAAACCCGATCGATAAAGTTTCATATGTTATCATTATCGATGAATCTGAGTTTTAGAGAAACAATTATCCCGAAGGATGTATAATTCGTGAGATGACTATAAATAATGATAATTTTTCTCACAAGAATATATAAATATTGATAATATTGATATATCAATGTAAACTATTATTTTGGAATTTCCAACATTCCTAAATCCAAACGGAGTTTAGTGAATCGTTCGGAATTCAATGGTTTCGTGAATATGTCTGCGAGATTGTACTCTGTTTCTATATGAGTCAATTTTATATCGCCTTTATTGACATGATCACGTAAGAAATGATGTCTCACATCTATATACTTAGATCTTGAGTGTAACACGGGATTTTTGCTAAGATCAATAGCATTCGTGTTATCGCATAAGATTGAGATCACATTAAATTTAGTATTATAGTCGGCTAATGTTTGCTTCATCCATAATATTTGAGCATAACATTTTGCGACCGCTATATACTCCGCTTCCGTAGTGGAGATAGATACCGAATTTTGTTTCTTGGAAAACCAAGACACTAGGCATCCTCCCAGAAACTGACATGTACCACTTGTACTTTTTCTGTCGACTAAATGCCCGGCATAGTCCGAATCAGAAAAGCATACTAAGTCAAATGGTACTCCTTTTGGATACCATAGACCTACGTCAGTGGTTCCTTTTAAATATCTCAATATCCGTTTTACCGCGGATAAATGAGATTCTTTTGGTGCTACTTGGAATCTAGCACACTTACCAACACTATGTTGAATATCGGGACGACTTGCGGCAATATATAGCAAGCTACCAATCATACCTCGATATTTCTTAGTGTCAACGGGTATTCCGTTGGAATCTTCTGTTAATTTATCAGAAGTAGACATAGGAGTAGATATGGGTTTTGAATTTTCCATTTCAAATTTCTTGAGCATTTCTTTACAATATTTCGATTGTGAAATATGTATGCCTTCATCCGATTGCCTTATTTGCAATCCTAAGAAGAAATTTAATTCACCCATCATACTCATTTCGAATTCTTTGCTCATATTATGAGAGAATTCTTTACATAGTGCATCATTGGTTGAACCAAAGATGATGTCATCTACGTATATTTGTACAAGCAAGATATCATCTTTTTCTTGTCTTGTAAATAAGGTTTTATCGGCCGTTCCCATTTTAAAGTTATTTTCTAATAGGAACTTGCTCAACCTTTCATACCAAGCTCTTGGAGCTTGTTTTAAGCCGTATAGAGCTTTGTATAATTTGTATACATATTCCGGATGTGTGGCATCTTCAAAACCGGGAGGTTGTTTGACATAAACTTCTTCTTCTAATATCCCGTTTAAGAAGGCCGATTTGACATCCATTTGGTATACCTTGAAATCTTTATGACATGCGTATGCTAATAGCATTCGAATTGATTCGATTCGTGCTACGGGTGCATAAGTTTCATCAAAGTCTATCCCTTCCATTTGGGTATAGCCTTGAGCGACTAATCTCGCTTTATTTCTAACAACTGTTCCGTTTTCATCTAACTTGTTTCTAAATACCCATTTGGTTCCAATTATGGAAGTATCTTTGGGTTTTGGAACAAGTTCCCACACTTTGCTACGAGTGAATTGTAGTAATTCATCTTGCATTGCCGAGATCCAATCCTCGTCTAGCAAAGCTTCTTTAGCGGTCTTAGGTTCTATTTGTGATAGAAAACTAAGATGATTCACAACGTTTTGTACTTGTGACCGCGTTTGAACTCCTTTATTCAAGTCTCCAAGAACATTATCTAGTGGATGACTTCTAATAATAGGAATTTCTTTTGGAAGTTCTACTTCCGTTTCGGCTAATTCTAATGGATTTCTTGGGATGGGAGTTCCAAGATCCATATTTTCGAATTGTCGAATAATATTTTCAACATCGTCTTGTTCAACTTTTTCGTTTTCAACAAGATCTTTGTACTTAGATGATGGCTTTCTTTCATCAAATGCAACATTCATAGATTCTTCCACCACAAGTGTTTTAAGATTGAATACTCGATAGGCTTTGCTATTTGTAGAGTATCCAAGAAATATACCTTCATTTGATTTAGGATCAAATTTGGTAAGAAAGTCTTTCGAGTTTAATATGAAGCATTTGCAACCAAATAATCGAAAGTAACTAAGCTTCGGTGTTTTGCCAAAATAAAGCTCATAAGGAGTCTTTTGAGATATTGGTCGTAACAAAACCCGATTAAGAATATGACAAGAAGTTGACATTGCTTCGGCCCAAAAATATTTAGGTCGATGATATTCATTAAGCATAGTGCTTGCCATTTCTTGTAATGTTCTATTTTTCCTTTCTACAACTCCATTTGATTGTGGAGTGTATGGTGCGGAAAAATTATGTGTGATTCCATTTTCATCACAAAAGTTCGTAAAACTAGAATTCTCAAATTCTTTACCATGATCCGTCCGTATATAGACGATGGTACTATTTTGTTGATTTTGAATCTTTTTACATAGAGAAGAGAAAGATTCAAAAGCATCACTTTTTGATTTGAGAAATTCTGTCCACGTGAATCGTGAATAATCATCAACGATTACTAACGTGTATGAACAACCTCCGAGACTTTGTATTGGAACCGGACCAATAAGATCCATGTGTAAAAGCTCGAGAGGTCTAGAGGTTGATACCATGAATTTAGCTTTGTGAGAGGCTCGAATTTGTTTTCCAATTTCGCAAGCTTCACAAGTATGATCTTTTTGATAATTCAATTTTGGTATACCTCGAACATGATCTTTAGTTGATATATTTTTACTCACCTTCATGTTTGCATGTCCTAATCTTCGATGCCATAACCAAGGGTCATCGTTTGTTGTGATTAGGCATACATTCTCATTCTTGCTCATGTCACATGTGTAGACATTTTTGTTTCGAGGGCAAGTGAGAATCAATTTCCAATCTTTATCCAAAATACAACAATGAGTAGTGTAGAAAATTACCTTGTAATCATTGTCGCAAAGTTGACTTATCGAGAGAAGATTGTACTTTAGTCCCGTGACTAGTTGTACATTTGAAATCTTGAAGCGACTATTCCCGATGTCTCCGATGCCGACAATGATCCCTTTACTACTATCTCCAAATGTGACACTCCCCGCAGTGACCTTTTTAATGTTGTTCAATAGTGACTCATTACCGGTCATGTGTCTCGAACAACCACTATCAAGGTACCACATGTCTTGTTTAGCGGCAAGACACACCTACAAAATAGATCAATTATATTTATAGGTACCCTTTTGTCTTGAGGGTCCTGGGGTTAGTCCATTATAAATAATATTCGATTTTGCATGATAAAATCTAGGTATAGAATAATCATTGTTAGGCATGTAGATATTTCTAGGTGCATGATGTCTAACATGATGTTGTGGATATCTAGCATTATCATAAAATCTAGAATTAACATGATGCATATTATTTCTAGCATTTGCAAAGTATGGAGTATTTTGAGGATAGAAATCACGAATGGGAGCATGTTGATTTCTAGATGCATACCTACTAGCATTGTTATAGTGCATTGTGTTTCTATTTTGAGACATAATAGGTTGTTGAAACCTTTGTTGCTTTTGACCATTATAGGCAACTTTGTTAAATGGTACTTGTTTTTCAACCTTCTTGTATGGTCTTGATCCTTTACGAATCCATACATGCTTCCCCTCAAATTCACCACTCTTGAATTTGCAATAGAGAACCGAATGTCCATCTTTGTTGCAATAAGTACATTTTAAAGTTTGTGGTATAGGAGGAGCTATTATAGGTTGCACTCTTGGTTGAACAACTTCTCTAGGAGGAGCGTTTCTATCATATCCTATACCTTCACGGTTATAGGAGACCTTTGAGTGTACCATTTTATCTAACATCTCATTGCCTTTAGTGAATCTTTGAACGACCGTTTCAAGATTTTCTTTTTCATCTTGTAAGGCATTAATCTTGTTGTTAAAGAATCTTTCTTGATCCATAACTTGAGATATGAGCTTGAAATTTTCTTCTTTTAATCTTTGAGTTTCTTGTTGTAATTCTTTTTCTTTTAACTCAAGGATTTTTGATAGCTCATTCTCTTTTTCAAGATTGTTTTCATGAGATTTAGATGTTGCACTATTTTGAACTATAGATTCGTTTAGAATCTTTAGGTTCAATAGATCAACATGAAGTTTGTTCATGTCGTCGTTGAGTTGTAACTTTTCATTTTCCAACTCTTCTACTTGAAGTACTAAAGCTATATTTTCTACTTCAAGGTTGAGAGTGCTGTTTTTGAAGTTGTTTATTTCAACTTTCAAGAGATGATTTTGATCATTTAAAAATGTCATTTCATTCTCATTTTGAGTTTGTATATCCATCATCCGAGTGAAATCTTTACTTTGATTGTGATACAATTCTTCGAGTTTCATTTTCTCGGACCATAGTAGATGGAATCTCTTATCAACATCCTTATATTTATTGTTGATACCTACTACAAGCTCAATTAAATCATACTTACTCATATCAACTAGATTCAAATTAGATTCATCCAATTGCAATTTATTTGAGATGTAGTTGAGATTAGAACTTACCTCTTGATGAGAAGTGGAGGCTCCCGTTGAAGTAGCTTCATCCCCGATAGCCATTAAGCACAAGTTGACAACTTCTTCACTAGCTTCCGGAGCTTCTTCATCTTCACTTAAATCCCAACCGTTTTCCGCCACGAGAATTCTTCCTTTAGCAAGCTTTGGACATTCTCTTTTGAAGTGGCCCAGTTGCTTACACTCGAAACACACTTCTTGTGTTTCCTCCGGAGTTTGTTCTTTATATTTGGAGGAGTGTAAGTAGGATTATTATTGTTGTTGGAATTATTATAGGCATTTGTATTTTGAGTGCCTTTGCCTTTATTATAGCTCGTTGTTGGAAAATTACTCTTATAGTTAGGACTATAATTTTGAGAGTAATTAGGTCTTCCTTTAGAGTTAAAAACTCTTTGTTGATTGTTCGATTTAAGGAAGTCTTTTCCGTATCTTTGAACTTTGCTTTGTAGCACACGACGAAGTTGTCTCGTAAGTAAAGCAACTTCGCTTTCATCGAGATCTTGGAGTTCTTCGTTCAACTCCTCGTCGTTTTCATTTTCATCAATTAATATAGCTTTTAAAGCCATATTTTTCTTTTTGTCTTCCACTTTAGGAATGACTCTATCCGGAATATTGTCTTCTTCGTATGCACGAAGATTTCCGAATAAACTATCAATGTCATAATCATTTAGATTATGCATTTCTTTGATAGTTGTAACTTTAACCTTCCAACTAGGAGGTAAAGATTTAAGAACTCTTCGGTTCTTCTCATTTCGAGAATAACTCTTTCCGAGTTGAGATAATTCATCGATTATACGAGTAAATCTTGTTTCCATATCGATGATATTTTCTCCCTCTTGGAGTTTAAAGTTCTCGTATTCGTGGATTAAAGTATCCATTCGAGAATCTTTTATATCAATGGTTCCTTCGTAGGTAACCACTAATTTGTTCCACATTTCTTGTGCGGACTTGCAATTATTTACTCTTTTATATTCTTTTTCTGCAAGTGCACTTGTGAGAACCATTTCCGCCTTTGCGGCTATATTCATCATATTTTCCTCGGCGAGAGTGTATTCACTAACCTTCTTTTCAATAGTGACACCTTCAACCGTTTCGGTAGGAACAACAACTCCGTCTTCTATGGCCATCCATACTTTGACTCCTTGAGATCTAGCATAGATGCGAAATCTCGTTTTCCATGTTGCAAAGTTGGTGCCATCAAATAGAGGAGGGCGAGAGCTTGATAGGCCTTCACCGCAACCGATGGTATTTAGATACGCCATTTAGGATCACTTTTTATTGTGCCTGTAAATCTGCAAATCACTTAACAAACACGTTAAAAAGCACTGCTCTGATACCAACTGTTAGGTCCCGTAAGAGGGCTATATTAAGCTAGAAGGGGGGGTTGAATAGCTTAACTACCAATTTTAAAATTATTATGGCGTTTTAAAATAATTTTCCCTTTTTAAAACTTTGCCGAGTCGTTTATGCAGTTTATAAGTGCAGAAATAAAAGACAAGGAAAGAAAATACCACACAGGAGATTTTATCCTGGTTCGCGATAGCGCAACCCCTAATGGATTCGCTGACCCCTACTCCAGTCCTCGAGCTCCTCTCCGGACTCGAGATTTCTTCCACTATAAAGAGACTCCTTTATAGTAGGCGGAGAAGCCTTACACAACCTTACAAATATTTATCTTGATACGTAACTACCCGCTACTACCTCAAAATAAATGTAATACCCACAAGACTTGTCTTGGACCGTAACTCCCCGTTACTCCCTCAAAGTCGTTGTGAAACCTACACAACTTATCTTAGACAGCAACTCCCCGCTACTTCTTCAAAGTTGATGTAGAACCCTTGGTGTAGTCTTTGAATTCCTTGCTTTTGCCGGTCTTGGATCTTAGATGAAAGGTCTTGGGTCTTTCCTCTTCTTCACGGTGCAAAGGCCACTAACTCCCCGCTAGTGCCTAGGACTTGGGTCTTAGAACGAGAATCACCTCACTTCAACTTCACCTCACTGCAAAACTTAAAAAACAATATCTACGAAACAAACCGTAATATAAAAAGAGGTTTGGACTTAATATGTCCTAGGGTGACTATAATATTCTTACACGAATATTAATTATAATTAAGTTCAATAAGCCTTTATTTGCTTATGACTTTATGATACAATACTCCGTATATTGAGATTTAAATATATCTCGGAGTTTGTGAATGTTGATTATGTCCTTCAAGCTTGAAGGCTTATAAGGTTTATAATCGTATACTTTAGTTCGTCTTTTTTTTTTTGTAAAGATTGAAGTATACACGAAATTACTTCTTTATTTGAAAATACGTCTATTTTCGAAGTAATGTATAAATCAAGTCCTTGATACGCTTTATAGCTTAAGGATCTTTGATAAACAACTTCTCGTTCGATATAGTCTTGTTATAGACTATTCGTAATTATATTTAAACGAGAGTGTTACAATTTTTACTTTAACAATTTGCACTTCAATATTAATTTGGCCAAATAAACACCACACACAAATATAACACACACGTGCAGAAAAGTAGCTCGTTTTATCTATAGGACAAACCGAGGGCCGCTATTATGCGTTAAATTAGTGCGAAAAGTAAAATCAATCACAAGTGTGAGGACGAGTAAAAAAGATGCGGAAAGTAAAATCACTCACAAGTGTGAGGACGAGTAAAAAAGGTGCGGAAAATATATTAATACAAGCTTAATAACTTATTTCCCTCGGAACACTAGAGGTGATAGAAGGGAAACAAATCACGTTTTAGCACAATTATATATATCACAATAATAAAATATTAATGGCCAAAGTAAGTGAGTTAAAGTTTTAATTAAGTGGCTTATAGATTCTTTTCCCTCAGAACACTAAGGTGATAGAAGAGAATTAAATCAAGCTCGATATAATAATTTGATCGTCGTCAAATATAACCTCTTTTTGAGGTGTTGTAATATTTCGAATCGTTGTTCGAATATTAATCCTTGTACGGATTTTTATGGTCTCGTTTCGAGATCCGATATAAGAGCTTAATAAAGAAGATAAGATGAAGATATAGAGCTCTTATATGTATAAAAATATGGTCGGTTAAGACTCGGATATTGAAGCTAAAAATCACCACTTTTGGAGATCGTCGGAAAAAGTTCGCCGAAAAAATTCGCTGGAGGTTCGGCCGGATTTTGGCTTGTGGACGAACTTGGGCAGCCCTTCGGGAGGCCGAATGGTAGTGGTAGAGGAGCTTGCTTGGTGGGAGAGAGCTTGGTTGAAGGAACTAAGCTTGTTGGAACAAAAACCTTGTATATATTGTAAGTATATATAAGAGAGAGAAAGTTTTTGAGATAAAGTGGGTGTAGAGAGTGTTTGGATATATTTAGAGAGCTTCCACTTCAAAAATCCCAGCAAGTATTTGGTTTCTTAGCTTGGTAGAAATGGTTGGGGGTGGGGGTTTATTTATAGGAGGAGTTGGGTGGAAGGAATGGTGGAGATTTAAAGTAAAAGGAGTGGTTGAGATGAAAAGCACTTGGATTGATGAGGTGGAAAGTGGTTTTGTGTTTGTTGGGGGTGGTTTTGTGTTTCTTCCAAGTGGGTTTGGTAAAAAGAAACCAGCTGTGTTTGGGCTCTAATTAATTGTATCGTACTCGTATCAATTAACGATTAAATACGTAACATGTTTCGTTAATTAAATATTCGAAAAATACGAAAATACCCAATAAATAATCCTAAAATTATGGAGCACTAAGAAATATTATAAAATGAAATTATGGAAGTTTTGGTCAATTTTGGTCAACGTTGACTTGGTCAAACGTGGTCAACTGTGGACCCACTACCTCGATTTTCGTGCCCGGACCAAAATTCTCAGAAAATTACGAAAATTTTATTATGCATAGAAAATAACATTTAAGTGATTCATCTCAAGTTTCAAGTCATTCTAGCAAGTGGAAGTATTTTATTTGGATTTAATATGATTAAATCAGCTTTCTGTTCCGAATAAAATACGATTGGTCTTTCTATGAAATAGATGCATCTTTTGACCAATGTTTTGACTTGAATAAATACTTAGAATATATTTCCTAATATATAAAATATATTGAGAGTGTAGGAAATTTTTTTGAGTATTTAAAATAAATTTTCTCCGAAACTGAAATAAATTTAAGATATGGGAGAAAAATTACTTTAAATATTTCTGGCACGAGATAAAAATGAGTGTTAATATTCTACCACTGAACATTAATATTCTTGAGGATAAAAACATTTTGAGTGCGAAGCGAAATATTTTTAAATAAGAACTGATCGTTTTTAAATATAGCACGAGTTCTCTAAAGAATATTAATCCTCGAATATTCTTTGTTCGAGCCTGTCGCCTTATCAATTTTGCAATGGAGATCTAAAAAATATTAAATATCAATATTTTTTTTTCGATCTTATTGCCTTGGTGTAGAGATATATTCCATAAAAATATAATTTTAATTTTTCGCAATGATGGAATATCTCTTATAATTAAAAATAGATATTGGTAGAATTTGACTTTTGACTTTTGACGGAATCAATTAAATTAATGACCTAGTGGAGAGGATAACTAAGTGTAATTAAATTTTATGTTAAATTGTACAAATACCAAAATAAATAATATATCAAAGATATCCTTTCAGTATTATGTATAATTATATTATCTAAAATTATACCTAATATATTTAGAGGTTTTACAAATGTAGCTAGCCCAATTTTAGTTATCTATATTTTTTTGCTAATGGATAATGGTTGGAGTATTGAATTTTTACCTAATATTTAAAATGTGCCACATAGATGCCATGTAGGTGACACATAGATGAATTTAACTAACAGGTTTTTACGATTGGAGATGCTCTTACTTAATGCTATAAAGTAATATTTTGTATATTTCGTATATTCGGATATAATCGTTTTGTGTTATTTCAAATCGTTTTGTATAAATAAAAAGTATACGAAATTTTGTGTACTTTCGAATTGATATGAAACGAAATATTTTGAGTTCGGTTTTAACTATGAGTACACGAAATAATTTCAGGTCAGTTCCAGTTTTAGTTATGAATACACGAAAATATGAAAGTACATCACACGAAAGTACACGAAACGAAATGACTGCGAGGCCTAACTAGAACATATGAAAAGGGTTTTATATCAAATTGGCCACCCGTTTCACTCAAAACTATCAATTAGACCACTCATTCAAAAACAATATCATTTGAATCACTAAAGTCATAATAAATATCAAAGTGGCCACCCATTATAGTACTCGGAAAGTAAAAGTAATTTTTCATCGAGTTCTAGACATTTTTCTTGAATGCTTCCATAACTAAACGAAAGGTTAATAATTCTAGTATTTCTGATAATATATTTAGATTTTTAAAAATTCATTTACTATTTATTTTTTATTTTATTGTCATTTTCCTTGTTTTAATTAAAAATAAATAGTAAATAAACTTTTTAAATTCTAAATATATTATCAAAAATACTAGAATTCATAATTTTTCATTTGATTATAGTAGTATTTAAGAAAAATGTGTAAAACTAGATGAAAAATTATTTTTACTTGTACTATAATGGATGGTCACTTTGATATTTATTATGACTTTAGTGATTCAAATGATTTTGAATGGGTGATCTAATTGATAGTTTTGAGTGAAATGGGTCCATATGAAAATTTATAACTTTAAAAAGAAAAGATACTATAAGACACGTGTCGTAAAGTGGTATTTGTATGTTAGCTCAGGGGTTCACTAGTAGGAGAGAATAAAATTTGAGGCCGTCTCCAATGGCTGCTCCCAATTCCCAATTTCCTGCCGGGTCCGGATCCAGAAACCCGAACATTGTGCCAAAGAAGGTTATTTCTTATGTATACGTATACACTATTTGTTTGCTGTATTATATAATTGTGAGTTTCTGTTTAGGGCTTTTGATTTAACCTCTTTTTTAATTTTTATTTCTTTTCTTTTTTTAAGGAAGCTGAAGAGCCAGATGCTTTCAGTATTGAGCGTGAAAGATTAGCTGCAGAATGCAAAGCCATCAAGTAATTTTTATTTTCACTTGATTAATCTTATCGACTTTTATTAACTATATCCATGTTTGTTTTTTTGTTTTTGTATTTCTAGTGATTTTTAAGTGCTTCTTATGATTTTGTTTGCCTTATTGTTTTTTTTTTAATGATAAATGTTGATGATATGATGCTTCCTCGTAACTTACGGAGAATTGATGACTTAACATGGTATTTGAGCTTTGATTTAGAGAATTCTGTATCATGGGGTTGAGGGAGGAGAGGGGCAAATCCGTAAAGGCACAGTCAAGTATTGCACAATAAAAAATTGAAGCTATTGTGGAAAACTTCGTTCAACACATTTATATATGTGTTATAATGGATTCACAATGAATTGTAATTATGTTTTTTAAGGGATTTACAATGAAGAATAAATTGCGCCTCTTTTGAGCAATTAAGCAACCTTGTCCTTCCCTTCGCAAGAGGTAACGTTCTTCAAATAAGCAACCGTGTCCTTCCCCAAAACACAATCTTTGAAATTGGCTACCAACATGTTAGCTATCAATTTTTCTAAACCAAGTTGTAGATGTTCCTTACGATTAGCATCCGTTTTACAACATAAGAGAATATCGTTGAAGAAAGCAACGATAAATTTCCCCAAATACGGGTGGAAAACGTCGTTCATCAACGATTAGAACGTGGATGGCGCATTCATGAGTCCAAACGACATTATGAGAAATTTGTAATACCCATCATGAGTTCACTTTCAAATCTAACTTCTAGAAGATCTTGGCGCTATGTAATTCATCCAAAAGTTCATCGATAACGAGTATGGGGTACTTTTTGGGCACAATTTCTGTAATTTAATCCCAATAATCCACCCAAAATCGCTATGAACCATCCTTCTTCCAGACTAGTAAAAGGGGACTAGAGAAAGGGTTCATAGACAGTTTGATTATTCGTGCTTTTGACATTTTTTAATCGTTCGCTCGATTTCATTTTTTTAGCATTAAGGATATCGATACGGCCTCACACCAACCAGGTTACTTCCCTCCTTTAAAGTTTAAACAAATAGCATGCTCATGACCATGCTTGGGCCCCACTGGCTCTGCAAAAACAGCCCCGTACTGTTGCACCATATCAGATAAAAATGAGGGGATGCTTGGCCCCGGTTGCCCCAAATCCCAGTATGGTGCCTTCTCCAACCTGTTAATCCTCTCCACCCATAAGCCAGTCTTCTCCTCATGGATGGTTCGAATCATCACCTTAAGCAAAATTTTGGACCTCACTAATGAAGGGTCCTCAACCACACTGACCGTGCCAATTGTTTGTCATTGCTTCCAACTTTTCCGACCATTGCACCCCAAGTATACCATCTGTCGTCCCCAACGTCAATGGATGAAAATCCTCTTGAAGTACTACACCTCCGTCCAGTTGCAACACTTCATCTTTGCATACACCCCTGCTTTTTGTAGCGTCCCCATTACCCAGTGACACTCCAAAACTCCCAGAGTTCGTAACTGGAATATTCAACACAACCACCTGTTTAGAGACACAGTCATGTGTGGCGCTGGGATCAGTTAACCCACCAGCTTACTGTCCCTAATCATTCCCTTCAACTTCATTGTCTTAGGACTGGACAACCCAACAACAGAGTTTAACGTAAGTTCATAATGAAGTTGTACCTCAGTAGGCCATTTCTCCGTTGGTGATGGTGTTGGCTCACTCCAGTTTCCTCAGATCCTTCCTAGTCTTCATCTTCCATCAAAATATAACTAAGCTCTCGCTTGTGGCACCTGTGGCCTATACTCCATTTGTCGTCGCAACGGAAACATAACTTTTTTGCTCGCGTATCCTGCAACTCTTTCTCTGGGAGCTTGCGAACTTCACTCTTATTTGAGCCAGAATTCGAGTATTTAGACAGATGTCACATATCTATGGAAGCCTGTGATTCTGTCCCTTCAGTGGCCCAATTTTTAATAGATGTTTAACTGGTTTGTTTCCCATAAGAATTGACAGAGGTTTGGGTCGAAACGTCCCCAAGCTTTTTTCTTTAATCCAGCTACTCAATTCCACTCTTTGACCCTCACAGCCAATTCCATTGCTTGCTTGAGGCTTTTCGGGTTCGATATTCTTACCTCGGCGGCTTATCCTTGAGCCCATTAAAAGACTGGCCCTATAAATTTCCTCTGATAACCTGTCCGAAGGTCCAGCAGTCTCGATGAATTTCCTCCGGTATTCAGCCACCATAGTTGTTCGTACGGTTTCCAGCCATTGCTCATATTACGAGCCCCACTTGATGACCTGAATTGCCAAAGAAGAAATTCATATATCTGCCCATCGCCAGATGGGACGTCGCTTATTTTCCCTTTGGTACCATTTGGGAGCATCACCTTCCAATGCCACAGCCACTGCCTCCAACCTCTCGTCCTTTGTCAATTTATAAAAATTGAAATATCAGTCGACCCCCAAATCCAACCATTAGGGTTTCTACTGTCGAACAACGGCATGTCTAACTTGCAAGTTATCACACTTTTTCATCTTAGTGCTGAGTATTGATCTCGATCTTCAAACGTCACAAGTTTCTTAGATGCAAATTGATAGTGATAGATTTGCATCAATTAGGAGGAAGTCAATTTTATTTAGTTATTTTCGATGAGATTTGAAGGAGAAAGTCAATATTATTCTGTTAATTTACTTCCAGCATTAGTGTATAGTATTGTTTATCTATACTATTATATTAATGCCAAAACATTAAAACTTTATCGGTTTGGTTTTCAGTACGGTTATCCTAATTAATAAATAAGAAAATAATATAATTAATGATAAGTAGCCGATTGCCTTTTCTAATTAAAATACGTTACTTTTTAAATAAAATACATTACCTTCTATAAATACCTAAAACCTATCTATACTATTATATTAAAGCCGAAATATCGAAATATTTGTCGGTTTGACTTTCGGTACGATTATCCTAATTGATAAATAAGAAAATAATATATATAATGGTAAGTAGTCGTTGCCTTTTCTAATTAAAATACGTTATTTTTTTGTATACGTTTATAATAAGGAAATATGAGTATAATTGTTCTTATTTTGATTCAACGGTTCAACCATGCAACGAATAGTGATGGGGAAGGCAGGGAATAATTAGGGTTTAGGGTAGAAAACTCTCGCAAGAGATTTTCAGAAAACACAATATATTATTCTCAATAATAAAACTCTGATCAATTACATTGATTAAATTCCTATATATAATAATCTAAAACTCCTATATCTAGAATATTCTAATAAATGGGCTTCCAAAGCCTATTATACTGTTCCCCTATTGTTTCTTTGGGCTTTATGACCCGTTGTCCTGCATCAAATAGTGACCATTAGATTTTTAGTAAATAAATAAGAACCGTTAGATCTAATGATAAGGTATATTATATATTTAGATTACTCTACTTAAAATCAAGGTTCGAATTCCGTCAACAACATATTTAATTTAAAAATTTATAATATAAATTTCAAACCATGCATGTCATTAATTAAATTTATATTAAATTATATTAAGTTAAAATTAAAATAACTATTGAAAATAATGATCATATAAAAATATAATAATGACATAAAATAAAATTTATAACATTTCAAAAGAGATCCGTGTATAAGCTAGTATTTATACAAGTAACAACTGTAAGTATGTCGTACTAGGTGTTTATCAGGCTGATATATAGGCTAATATCAAGTTATATGGTTAGGTGAGTTAGATGTCCGTATTAAGTGATATCATAGGGTGATTTATTGGGCGGTATTTAGGGATTTGTTGGGTGATTCTAGCCTAGGAAGAGGGGTCTGGGCACTGAGGGGAGCACTTAAATGTTGCTAGGTCTGTATGGGGTGCACCACCCGGCGTATACCCTTTCTTGGCTGGGATTTTGGAGGTGCGGGAAGGTTATTTTTCGGTCAACTTTCAATCGCTGGCAGAGGAGAGGTAAATCTTTCTCAATTCCACTTCTCAGTAATCGATGATAACATCAATTTGTGGTATCAGATCCCCATCTCTGTCCCTGTTTTCGCTCGTTTAGTGTTTACGATTGATGTAAATTTTTGTTACCCAGACTCGGCTAGAAGTGGTTCATACTCCAACTTTATGCGTCCAAGTGTCGGACTTCACAAAATTTTGAAAAATGTACATGTTTTTATCCTTAAATAAGTGTCCAAGTCCGTCCGAGGGTTCATGTCTGGGTGTCGAAGTCTAAGTCTGACTCGGGCACTTGAGACAAAATGAAGAGTCCGAGTAAGATATATGTAACTTATATATATATATAGAGAAAAATGTTTCTATAGTTAACTTTAGGAGTTAAAAACATTTGAGTGCTACCTTTTATTTATATGGGCCCCGCAGGGGCATTAAAGATGTGTATTTTTATTTAGGAAACTATATGATGTGTCATTATTTCAATGGTTAACTGTAGAAAATTCTCCTATAGTTAACTATAGGATCATTAAGCCCATATATATATATATATATATATGTGTGTGTGTGTGCGTGCGTGCGTGTTTGAGTGTATGTGTTTACATTTATGAAGGAATGAGTTCTTTGGTGTATGAATGCAATGGACTTTGACTGTCTAGTTACTATTCTATTTAAACTGAAACACTGCTTATGCATATAAATTAATATTTAGTTATTTTGGTTAGTTGATCAATGTCAATAATTTTAAGTTACCGTTTGGCTACACTTATAAGTTCGAAATAAGTCCTTATTTTCGAAAAAAAGTACATATTTACATACTTTTTTGTAAAAATAAATGTTTATAGGGAGTTTAGCCTTCGTTATTTTGCAAAAATAAGTTACTTATTTCAGAGAAAAGTACATATTCACGTACTTTTTTCCAGAATAAGTTACTTATTCCCGAAAAATAAGGTAAGCCAAACGTGGCGTGGAGTGTGTAATGAATATTTCATATTATGTATTTTAATTATTAAGAATGATTTACTTATCCGTTTCTGTTTAGTTTGATTTGATTGCGACTCTTGGTTGTGTTGATAAGTTACATATGTAATATATATTTATATATTTATTATTATTATTGCTATCCCCTGCACTTGAATCCCCATATTTTTAGATTCGCTAAATCTCGTTCCCCGGAGCACCTGCACCCTTTCTCACGCTTCTTGTATTGTAGGTCTCATTAGCTCCTTTTCCTAGAAATGCTGGGGCTTCTTGTGGGAAAAAACTTTCAGAATTTAAAGTATTATCTTATACTTTTGTCATGTTTAATGTCAACTGTCAATAATTTTTGGGCTCCTGTTGGATGTGAAGGAACTTAACATAATTATGTTTAGATGGGCTCCTTTTGGATGTGATTATGAATGGACTTAACAATATAGAATAATGTTTAGATGCTAAGCATAATGGTTAAAAGGCTAGGTTTTACAATAGCTAAAAATTCCTGTAATTTGGAGCCTGTATAATTCTTCCAATTAAGTAACCGTAAATGATGACATCTACCTTTTGGTTCAGGGAACAGTATCTGAAGGAGGCAGCCATACGCTCCAAAAAGTATGAAGCTGACATGAGGCAAGAGTTACTTGAAACGTATTTTTCGCATAAAGATATTTTTGGAGGTAATTCTGTCACAAAAAAGATGCTTAAAGGGTTTTAGTTGTATTTGCAACTTTTCTTTCCAATAGAAAACCTTGCTGCATGTGCTACTACTAATTTTTATTCTATAAAAGGCTTTTTGACAAGTAACACTAGTAGACTGTCTATTCTGATCTTTATGATAGTATATGCTTAGACCTGTTTAGGTTATATTATGTTTCTATGTGATTTAATCCATTCAATCCTGCGGTGTCTTGCATGTGATTGATCAATTGTAGAATTTCATGAGTGCTATTTGTCTAGTGTAGTGTAGTGTAGTGTAGGCAAGTATTAACCACCTGTAAATTACTATTTTAAACAAACTTAGGATAAGAAGTAGGTAGGCTTGAGCATGGTGCCATTTTGAGCTCAAACTGCTCTGAAACCAATTAGGTGCGGTCTCTAATTTAGGAACCGTAACCAAACCATTCATTTTTGGTTCAATTTTAATAATGTATAGTTCAGTTTTGTTTTTATAATGTTGTAAGAAATGGTAAATGTATTTGTTTATACCAAAACACATATACGACATATACACACACATATATCACCGTCATTGGATAGAAATCACCACCGCTACCATAGATCCTGCCGACATTCTTTCCTCTTCTTCTTTCCCCTTTTTCTTTATGTAAGATGTGTAATAAATCAATTATGGCACTTCTAGTTTCAGTAACTGAAACATACTACAAACCTCTAATGACTATTTGAATTAATTAAGATGTAGAAATTTATAATTTAAAAGTTTAAAAATTAGTTATGTGTAATCGATAATGGTTTTTTGTACTAAATCACCTTTCACAACAGTAAAGCATCATCTCCTTTTACCATACACAAATCACCAATTTGTAGACCAAGAATTGCCAATTTCTATTCAAATCAACAATTATTTGGATGAGTGATTTTTACTCAAATTTCCCTATATGGTTACACAAATTATCAATTTACCAGAAACCGCCAATTTGTATACCACATATTACTAAGTTGCATTATGAGAGATCACTTCTCTTTGTAAAATAAATAACCAACTAAATCTGAATAAAAAAGTTGGATCTGAA
Organism: Saposhnikovia divaricata; assembly: GCA_036435485.1. Taxonomy (NCBI): domain Eukaryota; kingdom Viridiplantae; phylum Streptophyta; class Magnoliopsida; order Apiales; family Apiaceae; genus Saposhnikovia; species Saposhnikovia divaricata. The sequence goes on from CM071598.1 coordinate 82,945,212, forward strand.
ATTGATATTGGAGTGGCGAATATCGAGAGAACTGGAGGAGATGCTATAGTAGTGTTTTGACAAAGGGATATCTAGAAAAAGAATTTATTGCATACTACTTTCACTGTAATAATTGTATAAAACAAACTTGGAGATGGAGGATGATATGGAACAATGGTAACTACGAGAGAGGGGGTGCTTAAAAGAGAGGAGTAATTAGAGGTTGGTTTGGCCGAAAAAATTGCATAAAAGGGAGGTGGAGATAGTTATGTGAACAAGGAGAAGACGGTGACAGTGATTTTGCTGGTGATGTATTTGGCAGTGGGAGAAAGATGTCGTTCTGTGTTCCATATTATGTACATGCCACATGGATAGATTACTGGAGTTGTTGATAAATACAAAAATGCCATAGGTTATTACTGTTTGTAGTAAGGTGGGTTTCTCCGAAACACTCTAAATTTATATATTTATAGCTTACTGAAATAAATATATAGGTATCCATCAATAGTCCTCTTTAATAAAATTGAGATCACATGTTGGTTTTTGACCTCATATAGGATAATAGGACTAAAGTTACTATTTAACATACTCACTTCGACACTGTAATATAAACAGTAATTTTAATACTAGCTTATAACCCGTGCGATGCACGGGTTTCTTTTAACATACATATTGCAGTTACTTTTTTATATAAATAATATTGGTTAAAATAATTTATTTATGATATTATAATGTTACTTATATATAATTAGTGATAATAATAGTTGTTTAGAACTAACAACTAAGAATATAAAAGTTTAATTTAAATCTGTTGTTGATGGGATTCGAACCTTGGTCCTTAGTAAAATACTTTAGAAAAGAATATTCCTTAATATTAGATCTAACGGCCCTCATCTATTTACCAAAAATCTAACGGTCATTATTCTTTTTATGGTTACCATGGACCAAATCATCCCCTAGTCTGCTTATTATAGTATAATATAGATAGATTATTATGACCATTATAACCGCAATGTTATCTTTTTTTTTTTTAACTCTATGATTTACTAACCAGTGGCACTGTACTTTAACTTTACATAATAATATTGTTAATTAAATAATTACTAATCATGTCTAGTCTACAATATATTTTATCATCTTAAAAAGAAATAAGCAAATCATTATAGATATTGAATTGATATGTTTGGTTTTGGTGAAAAATCCAACCAATCAAGTGTGGTTGCAAATTCTAAAATCATGACTGGAGCAATAATTAATGGTGCGCTTTTCATTAGAGCGTTTCTTGTGATTTTTGGTCTTACGGTTTGGCTTTTGCTCATCCCTAGAACCAGGAGGTAGTTTTTTAATAGTGACACTACTAAAAAAAACATGGCTTCGGCCTAAAATAAGTGGTTGAGTATCTATACCCATGTCCTACTTGAGGCACATTGGAGAGATATTGTGAAGCTAGTACGTATCAGCATATTCAAGTAGAGATTGAGTCTAATACCTAGTTTGTGTATGATTCTTGAATTGATTCAGAACAAATTACCCTGGTCGAGACGATTCAGAACAAATTTAAGATCTAAGTATGCTGATCAGTTAACAGAGTAGGAACTGAAGATATTGTAGTTGGATGTTATGCTTTAAGGTAATCCCTGGCGCGGAGACACTTACCGCATGGGGAGCTGTGCATCTGATCTGGTCTCCAAAATAAGCATCGGAGCGAATTACATATACTGGTCAAGTGGTCCTATGCACTGTGGATGCTGTAATACCAGTTGGTAATTAGTCGGGAGCTAGCTTTCTGACTTCTTCCATTCAGTAATCACACAGAATTTTGGAGATGCTAGAATAAAAAAGGAATGTATTATTCGAAAGGAAAGTAATAGGCAGGTTTCGAGATTTGAGTAAGTAGTCGGATTGATTGGTACCAGTAAAAAAACTAGGGATGCAGTTTGATGGTACATAAGCTTCCTCTTCTTAGAATACACCAATATGCTCATGATGTATACAAAGGCTTGTGAGATAATATCCATTTCTGAGTTCGAAATCTAGTCAGTCGTTGACAGCTTGTTAGTTAAATAAACTGGGCAGTAAACATGGAAAAATTAAAATGCTTGAATTGTGTCATGTTGTAACTTGCACATCATGCAATTCAGCTGACTTACTAATTATGCAGATAAAATATTCGAGGAAACTGGCGTAGATGGTGTAAAGGCGGGCAGGTTCGGAAGTGAATCATATGTTACTTTACCACTGTTAGAAACTGAATATATACCTAAATAATATGGTAGTACTAATTTTATAGGTGTGCTGGCACAGAATCGTACGCAGACCCGGTGGCTTACCTCGAGAAGAAGGAAGCCTCTGCCAAATCCGCAGCAAATACCTCAACTGGTAAAGGAAAGCAAGTAATGTGGATTGGCTGATCCATTCTCCTCCTATTCAGTTTACTTATTTTTTCTTTGATGTTGAAGTTCAATAAATGTATCCGTGCAAGCAAATATGTTCATATGTTTTATCTTTACATGGCATCGGTTAATTGTTGGGATTGTGTTACAATTTGGGTTCTTGAACGGTGTAGATTGACATTAAGAAATTAGGTTTATGCTTAAAACTTCAAACAAAGTTGTTTGGTCACATAGATCTATAGGACATATATTTTTATTTTGTAAGAATGAAGGGAATCAATTGCGTCCAAATAAACCTTTTTGCCTTAGAAAACAAACTAGCTTGCTGGCGTGGTCGGAGTGGATTGTATCTTTGCTGATTTTGAACCTTGTAACAGTCTCTTAGTGAGCTGAACCCACTTCTTGAGCCAACTGAAGATGTGTGAGTTTCTAAAAGAGAACTGAGCATTCATATCTGGGTGTGAGGTCAATTAGGGTGACCTTTTTTTTGAGTTCAATATAACATTGTTTATTTAGATCATGCGAAATACTTTTTGAGGTTTATATGCTCATTTGCAAGCATCCTACCATATCTTTCTTGGCTGCTTGCCTCGGGGTTCTCAAGTTACTCTTGCTCCAAGCCTCGTCTTCCTTCTCTAGTCATTATCAAGGGGTAGAAATCATCTGCATCCTAGCCTTTCGTTTTACATTGATGGTGCTAGTTGACTTATCGATGTTACTATCCTAGGATTAAACCCCTCTTTCATATTCCCTTAATTGAAAAAAAATCCTGCCGTAACATCTCCTCTGAAGAAGCACCAGAGGAAGTACTGCTAGTGCAATGAAATCTAGTTTAATAGATTTCACAACATATAATTTCTGAGGTGGAAGATGTGTATTATTCATCGTATACACCTATTTGCTTGTAGAGTGGGAGTGCTTGAATACCTGTTGATCAAGTATATAAGAGTTTAAACCAATGAAAAAAATCTCCTTTAGCCAAAGCATAGTGTAGACATGTTCAATAGATTAAACAAGCTTGGATGAAATTTTAGTGCACAATGCTGAAAATAAGGCTAAAATTAAGCTCAGTTGAGTTCAGGTTTGAGGATGGTTGAATATAAAATAGATTTGGAGGTTTTGAAAAATGTGGAATGGTTTGTAGATTTGTCAAGGCTATAAATTCTAACAGAATTAGAATGGTGTTTGACATCTAGGTGCACCAAATGAGGAAGTCAACAGTGAAGGTCAATTCCAGCTAGATACAACTCAGAAATAGTGAATCAGTTAGTTAGTGGTGTGTGTGCCTTGTATCTCTCTAAATACATCTCTCTCATAGCTTGTTGAGTAAGCTGGAAATGTAATGTTCTGTTCTTCAATAGCAATCATGTTCCTCATTTCTCTCATATACTTGCGTAAATACATCTTCATATGATCTTGTAACAAATGGTCATCATGTAATTTTCAGATCATATTATAATTTGTAGGAATGACTATGAACTGTAATAAGGATGTTCCGGAACTTGAATTTTACTCGGGAAATCTGAATATAAACTGAACTAGTGTAAAGTATGTGAAATGACTGAATTTGATGATATAATTGAAATTCAATTCAAGTTGCAGGTCTGCTTCAAACAACAAGAATTAATATTCATTAATATTACTTGATCACTTCCCATTAATTGTTAATAATTTTAGTAGGTAAGGAATGTTGAATTGATGGTTATAAACACAGAAAGGATGTTCTTGTATTTTATCCCGACGCTGATAACAAGCAGCCTATATTTAGTTTACAAGTGGTATAATGTATAAGCTCTTAAATATAAACCGGGAAAGAATCAGTGTGAACTAGTAAAGAATCAAAATCAATCTATGTAATCACAACAAATTATGGCAGCTAGTACTTGCCAAATAAATCAAGGATCACTATTTATTTAAGGCGCAATTGGGCGAAGCTTTGATGTGTTGACTGAACGATGCGACATGACTCTGAAGAGGTCATTGCCTTTATTGCTTTCAATCAGGCGATGGTGAGTCGCTTGATTAATCGCGCAATAAAAAATATTTTATGCCCAATACTTTCAAAATAAAATAAAAACAACTGCAAAAACCAGTGTTATTAAAAGCGCGCATATTCGCTCGCATATGCGAGATGTGATGCAAGGCTGAAGCGCTTCGCTTTGGTTATGCGATGAAACTTCCCTGAAGCACACGCTTTTGTGTGCTTTGAGCGCTTAAGCGATGTGCAAGAAGCGCAGAAAAAGCGCTTTTTATGTTTGATGACTGGACTGTTGATTGAGTCTTTTTTAAAGAAACAGGTCATAAAAAAATTGCTAAAACCTAAGTCAACTGACCTACATATCACACGAACGATAAAGACATACAAAACATATATACATACACACATACGAACGATACAAGGCAGGCGATTGAATGAGAACGGTGCTAGGATAGGATGAGATTTCAAAATCTTCAAGAAGAGCCTAAAAATGATGATTTTTATTTATATCAAGGAGAAGACCAGAACTAATTTATAGGGCTCGAAGTTGATTCTATATCTTTATTTTTTTTTGCGCGTTACGCTTGTGCTCCAGGAGCAATGACCTTGTCCTCTCTTATTGTCCTCCATTGTGTACTTCTCATCTATTTTTCTTCTTCTTCATTACCTTGCTCATATTATAATCTTCTGCTTCTTCTCTTCTATATGTTATTCTTACTTCTGTTTCTCTAGACAAACATCGTCTCCCTTTTTAATTATTTTTTTATAATAATTTTCACACACATGCGTGCGCACTCTTGCACATATTTATAATAATTGTTTTCTCAAATGTTTTATGTTCATCTCACCCTTTCTTTTGTGCACATACACTTGCTTTCTTATTTTTTATTTTTTGGGAACTATTATTTCATTTCTGTAATGTACTCTTCTATTCTTTTATTATATACTAGCATCACAGAAAAGCTTTGCATGGGTTGTATGTTGGTATAATACAATTTTAAGTGAAAATTACTATAAATATGTATAATAAAATTTAAAACTTAAATAGGATTTAACATGTATAGAATGTTATAATATGAATTAAGTCCCACAAAAAAAGAACATAAATACAGTGTTCCTAGTAATTTAGACGTAATTATTTGTTATTGGGTTTAGGAATTAACATATATAAAATATTATGAGCAAACTTTATTAGGAATTATTATAAATAAAACTGTAAAAAGGTTAAAAGTATTTTTATGTAAAAATTGACATGTATAGAATAGTCGATCTTATTGTAAAAGTCTGCTTTACTTTAATTGGGTCAAAAGACCATATAATTCATACTGTTATCCTATTATTCTGGCCCAAAGACCAGGCCCAATGATCGAGCGACTGCAGATAAATGTGGCTACATATATGATTTTTGTAAACCTAATCGATAAATAGTTTTTGTCGCCTCACCTTTTGTCTTATGTAAAGCTGCTACAACCTACAACTATTAAATCAGAACTTGATTTCCAAATTCATCGAATCTATACAGCTCCAAATTTGGATCAAATTGTCAAAACTGAGCAAGCTGTCCACACTCTTGAATGAATAATTTCCATTTCCATATTGTTAAAGATATTAGAAGGGTAATAGGAAGTTAGATTGTCCAGATATTAGCTAGTTTGTTGGTCGGGATATAAGAACCGCAAATGAGTCTAATCTCAAGCTTTTATTTGATGAAAAGAAATGACAATACATTTTTACTTGTTTTTTTCTATCATGTTGGACATGGTTGTGTTTGATATTGATAGCCGACATGTTGTCGCAGTACAACTTTGTAATACGTTCCCATTCTATTTCCAAATCTTTTTAGATATTTTAAATCCGTATTTAGTCGCATATACCATGGGTGATTGCTCAAAACTTAGGTTTTACTCGATCAAAAAGCTATTTGTTTTTTTCTGCTTCTTAAAGTTCTAAGATTTCCATTTAGCAAAAAAGAAAAGTTCTAAGATTTCCTCCTTGAAATGTGCAACACCCGTCAACTGGAGATCCTGTCCAATCTGCACGGGTTCATCCATGTATACTAACTTGGAAAGTTTTCCTTTTTTAAAAAGAGGATTTCTTTCATTGAGTGGATTTAAGATGTGCAGGTTGTTTGTGGTAGAGCATGCATGGACTGAATCACCAACACCTTAAGCTATATTCTGTCTTTTCTGAGCAAGAAATCTGAACTTTTCAATCAGCCTTTGATATCTTCCTTCTTCAACTTTTGGACTATCATTAGCCCCACCTTAAATTGTGATGGGAATTTCTGAAGGCTTGTTAGCCATTATAACTGTTCCCTCAAGTAGATTTGAGATATATTTTTCTTGAGAGTTGCAACCTCAATTCATAGGATATATTATATACTTACATTTTCCTCGGTCAATTGAGAAGTGATCTTTTTATATTTGCATCTCTGCTGAATCATCTTATCTTACAATGATATTATCCATGTAAACAATGAAGTCCTGTTTGGCGAGTTGATTATTTTAATTATATTTAATGATTTTTATTTATTGTATTATTAAAAATATATAATAGTAACTTTATGAGATGATATGTGAATTGAAATTATTTAAATGATGGGTAAATATGTTGCACATGTATATATGTATTGTAAATTTATATATTTTATATGATGTATTATATATACTAAATTTTCGGGTTGGGTTCATGTATTTTGGGTCAACCTGAAACAGCCCCAATTTTTTGGGTAAATTTTTACACAACCCGAACCTGACCCGGAACTAAAAACACTCAACCCAAATTTGTATTTTTTCGTGTTGGGTTTCGAGTCGTGTCAAATTTTGCCACCCCTAGTGCTTATGATCTTTTAGGCTCCACTTGAATTTCATTCGTTTCACAGATTTTAATGTTATTTGGTGGTGAAGACTTTAGATTGTTACCTGTTTTAGACCGTAGATTCTGGGATTGGCACCATCAATATAGATTGGCACCATCAAAATAGATTTGGGCTTCCTTCTCATGAAAATTTACAACGGAGTTGCTATATGATTGTTTCAATCATTATCATGATTGGAGTGAGAGGAAGCAGTGAATTGAGGCTTTGAATTGAATTAGGTGTTAAACTTTCTGGAGAACAATGTAACGGAGTGTTTGATTTATTATGGAGACGAAATTTCTGGAGTTCCATTTCCAGTACAATTTTTTTTTTTGAACTAATGTATATTGTGCTTGCTTTCGTATTGAAAATGAGGAAGCCTAACTCTGAATTGTCTTTCAATCCATGCTCCATCAGAAAACAAAATCCATGCTTCCGTAGAGGACATTTTTGTATAATAAACTTGGTTTGGCTTAACATCTTCTGATACGTGAGAGGCTTCATACTACTTGGGTGATAGCATGTATACCCTTTCAGGGTTTGATGAATTCCCTAAAAAATGAACCTTAATGCTCTTAGATCAAGTTTGCTATCTTTGTTTTCTTTTGTATATGGACGTTGACAAACAATTGTTCGATACGGACATGGCCAATCTTTCTTTAAGGAAACGGGTCGCATTAAAGCCTGATGCCTCTTTCTTCTTCTCTTCCGTCAGTTACAGAACTTTATTGAGTGTTGGCAACACAAATTTGATCATTTCTAGTATTCAAACCAACCATCAATACATGTACTCCTTTCCTTTAACGAACTTCAACGTCATTGCAGCATCTTTGCTGCACGTCATCTTAAATTATGGTAATAGTTCAATTCACAAGAGTGATGGCGAATTTTTCCTGCCCGTGAATTTAGAACTTTTATGCACTGGTCAATGCGGATAATTAACTGAGTTGACCGGATAACGGTGTGGGACAGATAATTATCAAAATAAAAAATGTGGATGCAGGGTGGATATGGATTTTGTGTCCCATGTACCATACTTGACCCGCACCCTGTATGTATTAATATATTATATATTTTATACGTATGAATATATTATACGTCATAAAAAAGAAGAATATGTTGAGATGTATTGACATATCACATTCTGTAAGAAAAGGAGCCTATTTAATATAGGCTGTGGTACAATGTACCTTGCTGTACAAATAACTATCTTCAAATCAGTTCCTAAATATCTGTTACATTTACTATAAATATATCAGTTTCCTTATTAAGGAATGATACTAATTAAATACAGAATATTCTGCATTGACTTCTACATGTCATCTTGTTATAGTAGTCAATAAATAAGAGAATGCTTGTTTATATGAATTTTTTATCTTAATCTCATAGACTAGTGTTGTGTCATGGAATGTCTTTTAGCATGGGAAGATTGCAAGGTTGCAAGTGATTCTGGGTTGCTCTTAGTTCCGACTTCCAAAGCCACATCATGATTGATAAATCTCAACATCCCAAGCTGCAAACTTGGGTTATCTTCTTTTAGTAAATGACATGTTGAATGGGCCGAATGGCTCAACTTTTCTTTCGCTTGAGAAAGGTTGAATTGATTATGACCACAGACTAGGTGGATTCTGTCAGCCATTAAGTCTATGCGACAATTGGAAGTTTTGGAGCTCATTTGTATGTACCTTTGAATTCAATTCCTAATTAGAATTATTGTTGATGCTTTGATACCATGAACACATAAATAGTGTTCTTGTATTTCAGAGAATATCATCCATGTATGTAGATGAGACAATCTAAACTGAGAAAGAATCAATCTAGGAAAGAATCATTGAGGTTTTTGTTTAATGAATTACTTGGCGAAGATTTTATTGTGGGGTACTAATATGGATGGGAAGATAGTTGAAAGAGAAGCTAAGATATTCAGTGAGGTCTTTGGTTATTGAAATATTTTGTAGAAGAGTTAATTGTTGGGTAATAATTTGGATTGGGATTAGTAGATAGAGAAGCTAAGATATTGGGGGTGTGGTTGATACGAGGCCAATGAAGTGAATATCCTTGATCCAAAGGTTTTTGGGAGCGTGAAGCAGGCAATCCTCAAATCTACAAAGTTTTGAATCACAACAAAGATAAGTCAAGGAGGTTAGCTTTGAGAAAACTCAATTTTTATTTAATAGTCAATAAATTCCAGATAAAGTTTAGAGGTATATGTATGTTGTCCGAGATATATAAATAGATAAAGTATAAGCGCAATATAATTTGGAACTTTCATTTATAATATAAGCAAGTTCAATATAATATGGAACTTTCCTCCTCTGATCCTCTAGGATAGATTATGCGCGATGACCTGGCTTTATTGAAGGAGCACTTCTAACATTGACAAATAATTAATAACACGTGACCAAACCTCATTGAAAGAGCACTTAAACTTTGACAAAAAATTATTAACACACGACCACACATTTTTGTAAAACCACCTGTATTTTGCTTTACTTGATAAATTGCTCTTTCGTTAAAACTCTGTCCTTTTGTAATTCTTTTATTAATTTCATCATCTTATGTGACCCATTCAACAAAATCTCACATCTTTCTGGGGTAGCATATGTCAAACATTTTAGTGCGTGTTGTTTTAAACAGTTAGATGGGGTACATGTGGAGATGAGAAATATATATTTTTTTGATGAAAATTCTCGTGGTTGTTTTCGGGGAAAGGGGAGGCTTTAGTTTGGTTAAGTTTTCAATTTGGAGAGATGAGACAAGATTCAGCTGGGAGGATGAGTGGCTAGGTCACATTCCATTGAAGGTTTGAGGGTTCTCTGTATATTTGTAGTTTTGTAACTTTTTTCTAAGTGAGTTACCTTACAACTTTCTCATTGTTCCACTTTATCTTTTTTTTTGTTGTAACCTACTCCCTTCTACTTGCTTCTACCTCCATGACTTGAATTGTTCACCTAGCAATTGTAGCATCCTGTTAGATGAAGAATTAGGGTTTATGTGTAAACTTAAGTTGTTAGGTTTATGATACAATATAGGTTGAGATGAAATTTAGTGCGAGAACTTTCATATCACAAAGGCAGTCTTTTGGGGGGGGGTTCCCTAGGCTACTCCTAGGCTACAAGTATTTTGCAAGTTCGTCACTAGGCTACAAGTATTTTGCAAGTTCGTCACTATGAGGGAAGTAATATCAGATTATCAGCCGAAAGTTGCTAGCTCTTTTCTTTTTCGCTATATGTGGAACCTTTCTTCGTTAAGAATAAATTAGCAGTTAGTTTCCTTGTACAGGAAAGATCTTTGGATTCCTTATAGAAGAAAAGATAATTGCACGAAAGGGCTAGACATGATGTGTAGGTCATTCTTTATGTGCAGGTCTTTCCTATCGAAACTCACAGCTAAGGGCATCTCCAAGAGTCTCGTAAATCACTCTTAAATATAATATAAAATATTGACTCTTGGTGATTTAATGTGGATTCATCATCTGCAACAATGCTTATTATATTAACAGCTTATTTTGTTTTATATTATTAAAAGTAAGTTACAATCCTAAAAGTTGATGAGGAACGAGATTAAAGAATTTTTTTACATGTTATAGTTAGTTTATATGTATTTAGTTCGGGGAGAATTGAAATTATTTATTTAAAAGTTTTATATGTGGGGCTATGAGTTGATTAAATAATTAGTTTATTTATAATACAACCCAATTGATAATGGGCCTTAGTCCGATAGATTATTTTATTAGAGTTTCTATTTCAGTATAAGCATTGTAATCCCCACGTTATTACTTAGATTTGATTTTGAGATATTATTGGTATATTAAATTGGGTCTCTTATGGTTTGCGATCCATAGCTTTTCTCCCTTCCGCGGTTGGGAAACCTTGGGGTAGTGGGTGTTCTGGGGTTCATCCACCCAAGTTTATCGTTATTCTTGTTTTATTGATTAAATCATTCTTCTGAGAAGTTGTCCCACATCAAAGTATGAAAGAAAGTGGATAGAGAGAGAATGTTTTCTTATTAATTTATTATAAAATATTAGTTGTGAGTAGCTAGTAGCTCTTAAAATTGAGGAGAGAGAAGAGAATTTTAGAGCCACTAGGAGTAAAAAAAGTTACTTCCTTCTTCAAATTTCAAATTAAGAGCCATCATAAAGAGGCTCTTGGAGATGCTCTAAGCTGGTAACCTTTTAGACCAAAATGTAACGACAGTCCCTAATAAGTGATTTGCGGACTCCACCTTTTGAAATCAAATACGTTTCAAATATTTTCACGGTCAGTCAAGTCAATGAAAACTGGAAGGATATTTATGCAGCGTAGCTACACCCTGTAAAGCTTCTATATTTTGCATTCAAAGAAATTCTGAATTTTCCACTAGTTACATCTATTTAGCCTAATAAATCATGATATAAACTGCTATATGTAAGAAAAAAAACATTCCAAATTCTGAAAGGCAAGTGGAAACCCTAGAGTTCAATTCCTGGAGCGTATTTCTCATTTATATATATAGGGCCTAACAAATATTTTTGTTAAATAGGTACATAGGAACTCAGTGGCATTGTTTTGTGAATCAGTTAAAAATTGTGCGGTGGCATGTTTGCAAGTGATTGAAACTTTCGGACACATATGTTTCAACACGTATAACAAAGATTCGACATATGTAGAGCTGTAGTTCGCGCTGAACTCGTTTATCTAGGCTGAGCTTGAGCTCGTATACGAGCCGAGTTCGAACACAAGTTTTAGCTCGTTTAGTTAAACGAGTTGAGTCGAGTAGGTACCGAACACGACTAAGCGGCTCGAAACTCGATGACCATGCTCGACTCGAGCTCGAACTCGTTTATAATTATAATAAATTTTTACTAAATTTTATGTTTATTATTTAAAAGTTGAAAGTTAACTACATATTTATATATTAAATTTTAAATTGAGGAGCTCGCGAGTATACCCGGCTCGGCTCCTTTAAACTTGGCTCGATTAGCTCGCGAGTAAACTAACCAGCCGAGTTCGGTCGGAGATTTGAGCTCGTTTAAGTTAAATGAGCTGCTCGACTCATTTAAAAATACCCAAAAATAAACTTGTTTATCAGCCCGGTGCGGCTCGGCCCGAATTATTGCCCTAAACATGTCACTGTTTCAACATACCATATTGAATCTTGTTGAATCGTACTTGTATATATACGCATACAGGGTTTTGCTCAAATGAGAACCCAAATTAAAATGAGAACTGAGAAATAATCTCAACCCTTTATTTTATAAATTTTCTTTTAATCTATAAACTACATCTCTTTCCTTTCCATTTTGTAATATCTCTTCTCTCTCATCTATACTCTTCATCTGACCATCATTATCTACCTCTCTCTCTCTCTCTCTCTCTCTCTCTCTCTCTCTCTCTCTCTCCTCTACCCATCCCATCTACCAACACCTTCCCTACCACCTGCCTCCCTCCGCCCCTTGCCGCCGATTTAAATTAGTACTCCGATTTGTGGTGATTTTTCGTCCATTTTTGGGCAATTTTTTACAATCTGAAAAATCTGTTGTGGTGGCTGTGTGGTGATTACTGGAGATGACGATGGTAATTAGTGGTGGTTGTGTTGAAAACGTGGTGATTTTGTGTTGAATTTGGGTGTTTAAAGATAGTGGTGGAATGATGATTTGTAGGCAGTAGCCGGAAGTGGTGGTCGAAGTTAGTAGTGGCCGGAAATGATGGTGGAATATGGTAGAAATTCGAAGGAGGTGTCGGTGATTTTTGTTTGCCGGTGGTGATTTTATTCTGAACAGTGGTGATTTTAATGATGGCGGTGGTGATTACTGGTGGTCGCCGGAGATGGTGGTCGCCAGAAATGACGGTCGCCGGTGGCCGAAGGTGGTGGATGGGTTGAGGTGCAGTGACAGAATATTATTTTTTTAAAAAAATGAATGAATGGTGGGAGATGAATGTAGGCTATATAAATGAGTGGATGAGATTAGATCTCATATCTCTCAATAGTGAGGGGTTCTCATTTGAGCAGACCCTATGTATACACACACAAACAGATATGATATATATATATATATATATGTGTGTGTGTGTGTGTGTGTGTGTGTGTGTGGTATTAAGTTTAGTAAATTGTATTCAATGCAAACTATTCCTCTGAGTTGGTGTTATAGGTTTCGCTAGTGCATGCCATGGAACTGTGATCCGGAATCCTTGTCCTGGATCGTGATTCCATCTTGTGCTGATCTAATGTGAAAAGCGGTTCACTTTACCAATTTTGGCAAGTGGCAACTAGTAAGAAAATATGAACACTAAAATTCATAATCAGAAAGTAAAAAAGAAAGGAAAGATTTGAGGCCAGCTTGATTTACGTATTAAATTTGTGGTTCCAGTTACCTATACTTAGAGCCAGGTTCCAGAATGACTCTGTCCCTGGTAACAATGCTCTGGGTTTCACGGTTCCGAAATAAGGGTCTATAAGTATGAAGTAACTAAATAATATATATATATATATATATATATATATATATGTATGTAGTGTTTCTAATTGTAAGGTTCTTTTAAAGGGTTCAAATGTTCTTGTTCAACACATGTATAATTAAGGTTTAGCACATGCATGCATTTAAACTTACTACACATTTAAGAAATCCCACCAAATTATTCTGAGAAGAACGATTTAGTTTGGCAAGTAATTTGGAAATCTCACCTTGTCTCATGTTAGCATTATGCCATTAGGCCAAATATTTTTCTAGATCTAACGGCCTCAAAAAGGTTTTCCTGTTTGTTTTAACAAAGTTTCTATTATAACCAATCCCTATATATTTTATGAGATGATTAGCGTTCCAAGCTTTCTATTCGTAAGTCTGCCATTTTTAACCGTACGCCGGTGATGATGTCAGCATTTTTTTTAGCCCACGAAAGACAATAAAAGATGTTTATTTTTGTTTCGTCATCTCCCTAATAAATGCTGCATTTCCGTAAAAGAAAGCTATTTTAAGTAACATAGTGTATCTTTTGTTGAATTCTCCCTAGGGCTTGGATAACTTCCACACTATATTAGACGATTCTTGAATTTACCAAATTATCAGCTGACATCAGATTTTAAATAACATTTGTTCTTGATTGTATCCCAACAGGGCAAGCAACTAATGGATTCACTGACATCCTGAAGAAAAACCTGTCATGATTGTGTCCCTCGAGTAAGTTGATTATTTCAGGCAGCTTTTCATTTTTTTAACTTAGTTCAGTTTTAATGCATGTGAGCATCTATTTTTCATTTTCCTCTATTACATTGTCAGGAGATTTTACTTATTTACCAACAAGGAATCAAATTCATGGATTTTAGGAGATTTTTGTTGATAAAATAGAAACTTGCCATGTTCCGGAAAAAGATAGTTCCTTTCCTTCAATCAAAATTAGAAGTCTACTTCACAAAGCTCTTACTGTTTCGTTGCTTTGTAGATCATGCTTTGATAGCCAGAGACAGTAGTGTACTGAACATGTCTATATTGTATCTCACTCCATGTTATCTGTGTAGTGCTTCCTTCTCACTTCAATCTATCATTTTTCAAAGTTGATCTACCGAAACCATAGTTTTTTAGTGGTAATATTGAGATACTTTGGAGGGGTTACATGTGGACTTTCTGAGCTCGAGAGGAACTGTAAAGCAAAATATAGTTTAAAGGTTGTTTTATTGTGGTCTGACTTTCATTCTTCTTGAGTGAAAGTTTAACTTTGTATATGGTCAAATTCTTGAATTGCTATTATTGGTAAATAACGTTAGATAGAATAAAGGAACCCTATTCGAGGTGTCAATATATGGTCAGATATATGCAGGCTTCAAGTGATGGTTATATACTGGGTAAAATGTGATATTAGTAAGATTGTTGGTTTATTTGCAATGCAAGTAAAAGCTGTTAAAAAGATGGAGAATCTGTTGATTTAGAACGTAGATTTGTTTTGTTATATGTAGTATTCATGAACATATAGGTGGCATTATATAGAGTGACAACCTAACTGAAAATCTTATATAATAATTCAAAACAAATCTATCCTAAAGAATTGGTACACATTGACCGAAAATTCTAAATATTCTAAAATGTGAAACTTAAAATATTTAACATATGTGCAACAGAGATGATAGTCCCGTTTGGTATTGCTGTTGCAGACAGCAACAACAGCTTATTTCTGAAAAACAAGTAAAAAGCTGTTTGGTAAACTTTAAAAGCTGCTTTTCTGAAAAGCACTTTTGGTTGAAAAACTGCTTTTTAGAAAGGCATATCCTCCCATGCTTTTGAAAAAACTGCTTTTCAGCTTTTGCGGGAAGCAGCTACTGATTTCAATATCAAACCTCACCAAAAACATAATTTTTTATAAATTATACCATAAACATGCATATATCAAAAATATTGCCAAATGATTATCTGATTTTCGCAATAGCACTTATTTTAACAGCACTTTTTTCAATAGCACAGTAATTTTTAACAGCAATCCCAAACAGAGCCGATATTAGACGATGATTAAATGCCTATGGCTGATCTGTGTGGGACTTTCATAGATATGAACATATGCTTGATCTAACGAGTTGTTTATTGTTGGAGATGACAGATGCTTTTAAATTAATTTTCCTTTTCAATCCCAATACTTGGTTTAGAACTTTTAAGGAAATAAATACCTATGGCCAATCTGTGTGGGACTTTGATTGGCAGCCATTTAATGTTTATAAAACTTGTGGCTACAGTAAAGTTCACCTAGTGATAATATCCTATTTAACTCGGACTCCTCTATTTTGCCTCGAGTATCAGGGGCACTCAAACACCTAGACATGGACACTTATTTTAGGTCAAAAACATGTACATTTTTTAAAATTTTGCCGAGTCCGACAATTGGAGACTTCTAGCTGAGTCCGGGTAATAAAGATAAAATCTTCTTTTCTCCTATTAAATGCAATGAAAGTATAGTTAGTTTGTCGTTTGCCCTACTGACTTAACCTTTACCATTCACTCAACTAGACATGTTGATGCTATTGTGTCTGGAATTTTAAGCTTTCTTGCCATACTTGAAAACTAAACACTAAACCTAGCTATACCGCACTGCTCTGCAAGTCTTATGCATTATTAGACTGTTAGGAAAGCTCACATCTTTTCTCGTAATATTTCTTGAGTGTGTTGGATGTCACTAGGATACATCAGACATAAGGAGTACTTGTGGGCACGCCACTGTCACTGTTGGTCCATAGCTAACAAATGAAGCACCTAATTCATACACGTTGTTTGCACTTTGCTAGGTTACCTAATTGTCTAATTATAGATATCTTGAAAATCAACAATATGACCTAAAATTTCTTATACAGCTTTCAGAATGTTGTAGTGTTGGTTATTGTCTTATTGACACTCATTTCTCTTTTACAGGTTTCATAATGTATCAAGTGGACGGATATAAACTTATTTGGCATCCATATAAGCAGCTTGCATGATGAAGTTGAGATATTGAAGGTTCTGCAATTAGCAATGGACAGTTGATCAATGTTTAGAGTAACATTTTGGAAACTTTTCTCATTGTAATTTAGTTCTAGCTTAACTTGTTATGAAGAGTTTGTATGTTAAAATGCAATGTAAATTATATATTGCATACAGGTTTCTGATATTAATTTATGTTGGCATTGCCAGCGTGCATGTGCAATATCTAGGGTTGCATTGTTTCTTGCTATAACTCCATTTTCATTTTATTTGTTTCATTGTTCTCGTATTCTTGTTTACTGTTGTAGGAATGTAGGTTAATGATTCCGGGAAGGGTTTTTTTTTTCTTTGGATTCACTTCTGGCAAATTACTAGAATAAGCTCTAAGATTTCATACGTTGCCTAAATGAATTCACTCCAATACCCACAATGCTACGGTATTAGATACATGCTTCAAAATACCTCCGAATATACTGGTATTAAGGGCATGTTTGCTATGTTCTGGTATAATTATCTATACTGACAATATCCTAAAATTTAATTCCTTTGAGTACAATATTTGTAAAGTCGGCCTAGCACAATTTCTTTACGGGTAAATATTTTATGTCGATCATTCAAATGTTAGACTCGATCATAAGGGGATCTTTACACAACTCTTAAGGAAATCACTGTAATGGGTGAAGGGCTTTTTTGGTTAAAGATTAGATTAAAGAATCAGAGTACAATAATTAAGGATATCTTACCCTACTCTAAGAATTAAAATAGTGGAAGGTTTTCTGCGTTCAGTCAATCTACGCAGAGTGAATCGGTCCCTAAGGAAACCCCGAAAGGGCTGCCGTCCGATGGGTACACGAAAGTGACGAACTATTTTGTTTGACAGCACAAAAGCCCTAATAGAGCAGGCCATTCTTACCTGTATCATTGGCTTCATCGATTCCCTTCCTTTTTCCTTCTCTTTCCTTTGAGCTAAGTCTCTTGCAGTGGCTCGTGCATCTTTGATTCTTGATAGAATCCGGGCATTTCACAAAAGCCTCAATAAATCCATAGAGGGTGTCTAAATTCTTATTCCGAAAGTGCGTCCAAGCATACCTTTAAAAAAAAGATAAAAGGAACCTTTTCGGGGGCTACTATCTCTAAGATAGAGACTAAAAAGAGCATAGGTGCTTGGTCTTTCGCCTTGTTAAATGAAGATAAAGAGCTAATTCTTTGTTTTGGGGAAGACATACGATCGTGGGAATATCTTCACTTGTTTGCATTCCGAGTGCATGCTCTTGTCCGGCTTTTGCAGTAGCAATCGGATACTTTTTCTTCTTTTACTTCACACAGCCTTTCGTCTCCTTGATAGCAGGAAGTTCTCCAAAAGTATGAAAGGCTGGAGGACTTTGTATCATCCATTCCGGTGTGTTTGGATTCTGTTCAACAGCCCAAGGACTTGGAGCGCATCTTTTGTACCTTCATCTTTATCTGTGTCAATCCTCAGTTATTGTACATAACAACCACTTAACATATTATGTTTCAATCAAGTTTGGTGCAAGTGATGAACTTCAATATTAATGGATTGAAATTCCATTCCCATTTTCCCATCAAGCGGAATTGCATAATCCAATGTAACTCTTCTTGCGACTGCGGGAACCATAAGTACCTTAAACTTATCTATTCTCATTTTTAAAGTACTAAATTGCATCTTGTGATGGCACCTAAGACTCTTCTACTATCATATCATCATATTTGTAGCTTTGAATGGTAACGGTATTATAGGAAACAAAAACATTACATTATTTGTTTTGAATGAATACGTTCGGGATTGAAAATTTTTATTCATTAATCGAGATTATTCATTTATCGAGTTCAAAAATATACTGTCTCTATTATGTTGGGACCAGAAAAAATTATTCATTTGATGAGATTATTCGTTTATCGTATATTCATTTATCGAGGTTCTACTGTACTTACCAACTTCAGTATTAAATATTTCCACATAACATGGATAAAATATGCATAATTAGTTTGCATAAGAAACCATATAAGCTTGTTTCACATCAGTTCTTTCATGAGGCCTATTGATATCAATTTTACCAGTGTAAATAGTTCCTGATATTGATAATTTACTACCAGATTTTTAACTCGCACGCTTTCGATAGTTCTTATTTTTAATTTTTTTTTTGTGTTACTAGGATTAAAGAAAAACTCGACATGAAACGAAATTTTATAAGTTTCAGAATATTCGTACACATAATGATATATGGAATAATTTCCAGTTGCATTAAAAAAGGACATGAAACGAAGTGACTGGCCTAAGGCTTATAAAGATTGTATAGTATAAGGCACAATCTATTCCCAAATTGAGAACAAAGAGGGCAAATGCTATAGGAAGAATTTGAAAATGAGTATCCCAGCAAACAAATCAAAGTTTTTTTAGCGGTGATAAGAAGGCTTTACATGTGCACAAACAGAATAAAAAAAGAAAAAGAAAATTGCCATAGTGATAACGCGTTCACATAAACCGCGATTTAGGCTTGTCAATGGATCGGAGCTCCGATCCGATCCGATCCAATCCGATTCGAGACCTTATAACCGGATATTGATTTATATAAAATAAATTCGATTCGATAAAAATTCGATTCGATAAAAGTCCGGTCCATATTATACGGATATGGATTTTACGTGATCCGATCTGTTAAGAATCCGATCCGAATAATAAAAATTACATAAATATATATTTTATAATATATTAATATTCATATAATTATTATAATTATACAAATAATGTATAATTTTCAAATCATATGAGATCCAAAATTCTTAGTAGTATTTTATGCTATAACTTTAAAAATATATTACGTTTATAATGAATATGTCATCATTGTATTGCATCTAAAATTGAATTCATATCTTAATTTGAATTATTTTTATGCTTAGAGTTCATTTCTTAATCATTCTAATTTTGTCAGGATTAATAGATATTTATTTTTTATTTTCAGTGTTCTATTCTTCTTGTATTTGGATGTTAATGTGTGTACTTTACATCTTAAAATTGTTTATTTTATCACTTTAGATTTTAATATCAACATAAATTTTTTTGAAAGAAAATTTAATTAGATTGGATATCCGATCCGATTACCCGCAATCCTAATGGAGCGGTATGGATTGATCTTAAAAAAATCCGACACTTAATCCGATCCAAAAAACTAAATGGATTTGAATATGAATTCAGGCTAATCCGGACATGAGAAACAATTGAGAAACCAATATAAATCATTCCATTAATTTATTACATCTCTTAAGTAAAATTTTATTATAATCTGGTGCAAGGACCTAATGCTGCAATTTTATTCTGTCATGTGGAGAGGTGATAACTATTGATTGTTGTCAATATTCGGGAGGAGCAGCTACCTCGTTTGTTTCACCTTGGTACTCAGGATCATCTACTGGCAATTCGCGGCGACAAACCGGACATGTATTCTGGATATGGAGCCAAGATAAGATGCAACTTTCGTGAAAGTAATGGGAGCAAGGTAACACCTTTGCTATATCTCCAACCTCGAACTCTTCTATACACACAACACACTTGACATGATCATTGTTAACATTTTCGTGACTAATGACCAAGGAAGCAAGATCCTCAACAGCAGATATGGCAGCTGGAGCTCCGTATGCCCCACTCTCCAACAAAAATTCATCAAACTCCATACCATACTCTCCCATATAGTACGCAGCATCAACTCCATCTAGTGTCCATCCATTATTCACATGCGAATCAGGAATATTTCTCTCTTCCCCCTCCCGTCTTTCTCTTTCTAGTAAAGACAAAGTTGATACACGCTCAACCAATTCCGGAACCCATGCATCAATATTTCTCCCTCCAATTGTCGATCCCTGTCCTCCTATAGTAACAACAACTTGGGGACTTAAATCCACAACCCCTCGTCCTCTAAAATCAAAAACCAAAACATCATCATTAGAACCATGATTTTCCTCTATGCTCCCCCATCCATCTCTTTCTCCCACACCCTCAACCCAACTATCCATACCCCATGCATGTAAATTTCTCATCCCATCTACTACCTCACTTGTTTCCCCCAATCCAACATTCATCTCAGCATCACCCCCATCCTGAGATATTCCATCACCCCCGATCACATTCCCGGCTCCCACACCCAATCTAAAAGACTCATCACCCAACCCACCTGAATAATAAACTGGAACATTCCAAGTCATGCCATCATACTCACATGCAGATGACCAAGAATTAGTTTCAAGATCATCATCACTAAATTCTAGTCCCATCTCCGAACCCATTTGCTCCCCACCAGTATCATCATTTGTTTGATGAATTGTATTATTTTCTTGATCATCAAAGAAATTTGAGACTTCAGATTCAGGATCCATTGGCATTCCGCCCTCTCTCAAATTCTCAACAGTAGAAGGAGGACTACTACTAGTAGGTAAATTCATGTGGTTTAATGAGTCATTTATGCCGGGTTGCTTATTTGGATTATCCGCCATTGACGATTCTAAGAAGAAAGAAAAGAGTGAAAACTAGGAAATTTGTATGTATAAGTAACAATTTTATGTGTTTTTTAATATGAAGAAATATACAAGGCTATGTTGTGTTAATTTATAGGGGGTAAGTGGGTAGGGATAATAAATCTAGAATATCCTCTAGATTTTAAATAAGATGTAGAAATTTGTTGGTGGATATACTTTTGACCATATTGTACATTTATTTCTTAGATATGAGATATTGTGCAGTTTGGATATTGTAGGGATTTTCTGTACTGTGGATATTGCATGAGTGAGGATCCTCTATCCCCTTCTTCATGTTCCCTTGTGTGTCCCCTTCCCTTCTTCATGTCCCCTGTACAAAGGGTGCCCCTGGCGGGGCCCATTATAAGAAAAATGGAAATAAAAATATTTTTACCTTAAAATGGGCCCGCCAGGGGCACTTTTTAATACAGGGGACACAAAGGGGGCATGAAAAAGGGGACAGAGGATCCGAACTCGAATTGATTGACAAGGTGTTGACAATTTTGTAACGGCTTCATCTCTAAGCATATGTTTTTTTTATAAAAGTCAAAAATTTTAATTTTAATTTATTACTGGAAAAAGCACAAAAGGAAATGAAATGGAATAAGAAATCAAGATATCCATAGTTAAATAATAAATTATGCAATAATTTAGTTATTTTATTATTTTCACCTCAATGTAATAGATAGACTCTTTACTTAATTTTAAATTATTACTTTATATTTTAAATAAAGGTCTAGGGACCCTCTTTGGTTAGATTATATATATTCTTATTTTTTCTTTTAATATCTTATCACAATATATAGGTTTTATTATTAAATAATATAATTTTTTTTTGTTTTATCTCAAACTTATGTCTTTGTTTTAACTTAGTTTTCTTGATTTGTATATGATTTTATGACTTTTTAGATTCACTTGGATTAGAAGAAGATGGAAAAGGAGATTTTTGAAGTTGGGAATGGGATTGCGATAGCAGAAGAATCAAGAAGAGTCTAGCCTTTTGTTTAGTTAGGCATGATGTAAAATGATGTACTTTTATTTTAGTTGGGCACTCTTTTCCCCGCTTGAGTTTTTTTCCCAAATGGCTTTTGCTCATGTGGGGTTTTTTAACGAGGCCTAGTTTGGTGGATATAAAGGTTTTATTAACTAAACTTCCGGGGGAATCTCTTTCCTATGGATTATGCGATTCATGGATTGGCTAAGCATACTTTTCGGTTAGATAATGATCTTTTATTATCTCTTTGAGATGTTTTTCTGATTTTATATCAAAAAATGATTTATCATTTTAGCAAAAAAAAATTTAAATAAATAAATTATGCAACTTTTGGAAAAACAATGCATAAAATTATAATAAATATTGTAATGCTCAAATCTTGGCATAGCTAGGTCCTAAACAGGCCTAGTGAGCTGAAATAATGGTCCACAGTTCTCAATGGGCCAAAATATTAACACTGGATCGCCAGAGCCCACTACCTAGAATTAGCCCAGTATGATATCAAGATAATATTCTCGCCAAGGTATTTGAAGACTGCGATCCCCATCCCGGGATCGCATCTGATCATTGGCGATTTATATCTCCACAGTTGGAACCAAGTTTTGACTTCTATGCGATCCCAGCCTCGGGGTTGCATTGCCATGTTGGAATCGCATCATCATTAGAAATCTTATTATGTTCTTATCGCCGTATGGAGGCTCATGACTAGGCATTAAGGGGTCCTATGAGTGGAGACATCCCTACGCACAATATACTTAGGATCACATCGCATGCCTAGTACCCATGGGGTCGCATGCGAAGTCTCCATAAGGTTCTCTACTAGCCTCGCAATGAGGCCTCATCATTCCAATATCATGATAGCTTCACATGGCTTCTATTAAGCTATGTGCCATGATTAGTTAACGGATTATTTATGCTAGCCCTTAAATGTCCAATGGACTTGGGCCATAACGGATCTCCAAAACCTTAGCTCGTCTAGGTAACTTGTTTTTCAAGAACTACGTGTGGCTTGAATCCCCATAAACAGAGTACGTAGGCCTCTTGATAAGATTGGGAAATAGTTTACCCTGAGAGAGTACTAACTTATTTGCTCTAGTATTCTACGAATCAACAAGTAAGATCAGCCACATAAATCACCAATCTCCTTTCATGTTCTTCGTGTTCTTAGCAAAATATTTGTATTTTGCTACATGATTCCAGAAACCTTCGCAATTACTGTTATACCAGATTCTCCCTATAACATTTTGTTGGTGAGAGTACGAGGCAGTATAAACAGGAAGACATGATAACTCAAACTAGAACATGATAGGTAAATAATATTACGAATACACAGAATTCAAGAAGATATGAAGACAATAAAAATACAAAGAATCAAAATACGGGAAATAAGTTTGAAGTCTGTTTAAGGATAACTGAAAGAAGTTCATATTTAGAAGTTCATTAATATGATCATGCCTCGGTGAAGAATAAGGTTTGAAGACTTTCAGGGTTTCAAATGTATTCAAGATTTAGTATACAGTGCCACTAGAAGATTTCAGTGTATTAGCATTGACTACGACGTAAATAGTGTAGGAAGCATAGGAATCGAGAAGAACTGAATACAGGGTAAACAAAAAGGTTAAAGTAGACAGCTGCAATCTTGAAATTATACTCACTAAAAAGGAGTTCATATAAATGTTCAAACATCAGTGAAGAACAGATATTAAAGTATTCAAGATTGTAGTAGCAATGAAGATGTTGTCTGAGTACCAGAATGGATTCCAGTGAAAGTACAATATTTATAGAGAGTTAGTGTTTGAAGCAACCAAGAACAGTCAACAACTTGTCAATTGGAAAGCAGAGAAGACATGAAGATTGAACTCGGTGGTAGTCATCTATAAACCAGACCAGTGTACGAGATGTCACCACGTACGGAGGAGATAAACATGTTATTGGAAGCATCAAAGAATTGATACACGTTGGTCTTGAAAATTCCTAAAAGAAAAAGACAAATCAGCTAGAATTTCGAAGTCATAAAATCTGTAGCTCAAGTGATTTAAAAGAAAAGAAGTCCAGTGACTTAAAAGGAAATATGAAAAGAAGAGCAGTGACTGGAAAAAAAATGAAAATCTAAAAGGACAGTGACTGAAAAGAAAACATGCAAAGGGTATTGATTGAAATGGAATTGGAAGAAAGATTAAGAAAAATCAAGTGAGAAGACCACTTCGATGGTCATCAAAAGAAATGAAAATGAAATTGAAGTAGTCCACTTTGATGGTTTTTATAAAAACCATCTAATGGTTCATTTAAAACAGCACTTCAATGGTTTTTGTAAAAACCATCGAATGACATTTAATTATTGATTTTACTTTTAAGTTAAAAGTGATTTTCTAAATTGTTTCTTTCGATGGGTTTTACTAAAAACCATCGAACTAAATGAAAATTAGTTCTGCTTTATTCTTCTGTTTCTCTTCGATATTTTATTTTAAAGACAGAAGTTACAGATGACTAAGTCATGGTTGGCAGTCGAACATGTTGTTCGGTAGTTTTTGAAAACAGAAGATATTTTATTTTCGGTACTCTAAATATAAAGTCCGCACAAGATAGAAAACGAGAAAGAGACAAAAAAAAAGAGAAGTAAGAATAGAGAGAGATAATAGTGAGAAATTATATCGGAGATGATGATACAAATTCTAAATACTAATCTCTTCTCTGGTGGATGTGATTTTTGATCCGGCACTTTGATGGCAAATTCTATAAGGATTTGAATTTTAAATAATTTTAATTGATTCTTGAAAGATTTTTATTTTTCAAAAAGTTTGAAATTTTTGGAATTTAAAATATTTCTTATCTGAAGCCAAGGGTTCTCAAAGGATTCTTAGACTCAAGATTCCTCCGGGCCTTTAAATGATTTTAATCTTGTGGTGGAAAAGAAACCATGTGCTGTTCAAGAAGGTTAAATAAAATCAAAAGTGGAAGAAAGAGAATCCTTCGATGGTTTTTATGAAAAACCACCGAAAAGGAATTTTTTTTATATTTTATTGTTCAACAGTAAAAACCACTTTGATGGTTTTGTTAAAAAACCATCGAAAAGAATTCTATTTTTATTTAAGTTTAACTTAAATAAATTGTTCGATGGTTTTTGTAAAAACTCTCGAATAGAATTCTTTTTGATTTATTTAAAAAAAAATGGTTCTTATTATAAGGAAGCTGATTTCAAACCTACTGAAGAAAAATGTGGAACTTCCTCAAAGGCTTACTCCATAGGATCCCACGGGGTTTTCAAATGCAGGAAAGGAAGAAGTTTCTAAGGATATAATTTCTTTTCAGAAAAGATTTAATCAAATCTACTTATTCAAGATTATACAAACACTTAGTGGATTGAACTAATACGACATCTATCCAGGAATCAAAAGAGATCATGAAGAAAGGGATGGAGGAGGTTAGAGAGAATAGTGGACATTCAAACATCTCAGTTACAGGAATTAATGTTGGAACCTCAGAACAGAATAGAAGAGTACTAGTGGCTATATCAGAGGAAGCTCAGGTAGATGAAAGTGACTTGTACACTTTGGAAAACCTTGAGAGACTAGACTACAAGATAGTGTTTCATTTGTCAGGGATGTTTAGTCACATCAGATTCATAAGGAGTACAAAAGCTATATCCAGGGATCAGGCCTATCTGTTCCGAAGCAGAGACTCTTCAGGATTCAATTCAAGAGGTGGTTACAAGACTGAGGTGGTGGACAAAAACAAAATTTATTGTTACAGCTATGTCAAGAGATATGTGACAAGTAACTATCAAGGTTTTGCTACACAGTTTGAAGAAGCCTGAACAAGCAAATGATGACGGAGACTGTGTTGGGTTAAAGCAGGATATCAAGCATTAGTGAGGATGCAGCAAGGGAAAGCATTTGTTGGTGAAGTTAAATGCAAGGTTAATTCTATCAGTGACAGTGATGAAACAGATGATAATCTGGCATCAACGACCAACATTGGAGATGAATCACTAAATACTTCACAGGTACACATTCTAACAAGTATACCTTTATCTAATTCATAACTGTATGATTATTAAGTATTGAATTGTATTAGACTCATGTCAGCATGTTAGCATCTTAGGACTTAAATGTTTAATTGATTGCTAAGAATAAGATATTGCATGCTAGGACTTATGAGTTTAGTTAGTACATTTCATACTTAATCTTCTGTGCAGTAAAATGAATATCTAGAATTATATAGGTTGTTCTAGATGGTTAAGTGTATCCCTGAACGTTTGCTGGAACTTGATATAAAATCTTATGTGATTTAATACCTCTGCTAATGTTGATTTGCTCCTACTCACAAAGTTGCACTCAAATGTCATATCACATAATGTATTGCTTGTTAATGAATAAAAGTTTAAAAGATGGAAGGATTACCTTTAGTGTCAGTAGAATTTGTAGAACATCAAGCTGTATCTAAAACTGACCTAGGTAATAGAGATAGTAAGATGCCATATAATAATAGAAATGGATTTGATAGAATTAATGATTTAATTATTAATTCTTCTGCTCCATATGTATTTAGAAAATTACTGAATATATGTAAATTTGCTTGCTACCTGTTACACTTGTGTAGGTAGATTAAATTAAAAAGTAATGAATTTTCTAAAATGCATAACATGCCTAATTTGCATAATTCTTATCTGCAATGTTATAATGCTGAATGTATGCCATGTATTCTTATTGTCAAGCCTGCTTATTCAAATGTAATGAATGCATCTCTTAGTACTTGCATTGATTATAGAAAAGGCATGTTTAAGAATCACAATAGGGCAAAGACTGCAAGTCCTCCTTATGTTAGGTAGGAACCATTATTCTCCTAGTCTAGTGACTATTTTGTCAAGGCTGTTTAAAAGGAGAAATGGTCAGTCAAAGATAAGAATAAGCATGTTTAGGATGAAGCTATTGTTACCACTGTTAAAATATCTCTAACCATCTGGACCCAAACAAATAAGTTGGGTACCAAAGAACTTTTAATCCATTTGTGAGTGCAGGGCATAACAGGTTAATCAATTTATATGTGTTCTTAGTATTTGCACTTTTAGGCATATTATCGAAGAAAAAACCCTGCTATCAAATGTGATTGAGAAAGCTGTTTCGTTAATAATCTTTGGAGATGACGGCAAAGGTTTTCATTACGGGACAAAGCTATGTTGAAAAAGGAATGTCATCAGAAACAACAATTGGTATATTGATAACAATTTATAATTGGAATCCAGGGTAACAATTAGAAGCATCTTTCTTGCTAAAGAATGACAACATAAATCTTCTTATTATTAGACAGTTCTTCGACAAAGGACAAAATGTCAATTTAATGAAGGAGTGGTGTTTTATCTCAAGCCAGGAAGGTTGAGAAGCGCTTACACGTGTTCCCTAAAACAAAGGACTCTTTTGTGAGAAGGGAATCAATGAGAGCACTACCTCTTCTGGAAGCCAAGCAGGATGAAAAATGTGAGGCATGTCAATACCAGAAGTCAAAGAAGCATCACATAGAAGCTAGGATATGAGTAACATTATTGATCCACTTCAAATGATACACATGGAATTCTACAAACCAGTTAATGTCATGTATAAATAAAAAAAGTATACTTCAATGATGGCTGATGATTACTGTTAATACACCAAGCTCCCAGCTGTTACGGGTGATATTAATGGTGAGACAAATCCAAGTCATGGTAATGGTAGTTTAACCACACAACTCAGTACCTCAACGGAACCACTCAGCTTGGATGAAGATGTTTAGGAAATCCCAACAATAGCTTGGGGGAGCAAAAGAAGGATCAACTAGTCAGACTTAACACCATATTGAAATCAAGAGGACACTATAAGAACGTATCTGTCAGGACAAAGGGTTTGGAGCAAGACCATTCTTGGGTTCTAGTTCTTAGTGATCGTGATGGTGGAGTAAAGACTGGAAGAGCTACAGAGTATGAATGATTATTTCTTTAGTTTTCTGTCTGAAGAGGAAACTAGGAAGTTACAAAAGTTCTGATAGTTTGCAAAACAAAATGAACTCAATCAGTATAAAAGGCAGATTGTGGGGAAGTTGGTATCCAGACCAAATAACAAGGCTAGCTGTAATTAGTACAAGGATAACTAGAAGTCAAACTGGATCACAAAGGCATTGTTATGAGGGATAAGGCCAAACTGAATGCTAGGTTATTATCAAGAAGTAGCATCTGACAAGAAGCACGAGTGACAAGACTTGAGGATATCAGATCTTGATGATCATATTCTGATCCTGATGGACTTCAGCTCCTGATTGGTGAAATATTTTTTAGTAGAAGAAGTCAATGTATAACAGCTCCTGGACTTTGCAGTTGCATATCAATTGGACTTTGTATCTACTTTTCACAAGCTCACTACAGGTTGGTATGAACCTGTATCAATACTCAAGTAGTCATCAAAGACATGGTATGACACTCTAACTTAATTTTAACATTTGGTATCAGTCCTTAACACTTGGTATCAAACTCTATCGATTAGTGTCATACTTATAGAACTCTCTATATCATAAGGCACACACATAATGTAATATATGTGCAATGATATCATGATTATATAATATGTTGGTCTACTAATGAAAACTTGCAAGAAAGTTGCTAAGTTATTACAAATTAGGTATAAGATAAGTTAATGCTGGTAAAGTTGCAATTCTTTTTGGAATTACTTCAAGCAAGCCAATAGAAGGATTTCTTTAGGAGCTCAAGCAAGCCAAAATAATAATTCTCATAGGAGCCCAAGTAAACCAAAAGAATAACGGCAACAAAAGTAAGTCAAGGATCTTTTGAAGATGTATAATTTGGAAGATTTGAAACCTGCCAAGACTCCCTGCCAACAACAACCACTAAAGCTTGATCAGGACAAGAAATGACAAGCTATAGAGTTATGATCAGCTCATCAATTTATTTAACTGCAGATAGACTACTTAAACACATATTTTATTCTCAATATGCCAATGTGCAAGGTTCCAAGTGGATCCTAGAGAATCTAATCTTGTAGTTATTTTAGATATTAGGGACTACCAAATTTGAGGATGTAGTACCCTAGAGATATTTGTTCTAACATGTTTAGCTACATAGATACAGATCAAATGAGCTATAAGAAAGCAGTAGAGCACAAGGAATGAAATTCATCTCCAACAACTCTGTGGAACACTCAAGGACCAAGCATCTTGCATACGGTATCAATACTTTCGAGAGCATGTCTTTAATTCAAAATAAATTGCAGACACGTTTATTAAATCACTTGATGAAATTAATTTTTCAAAATTGATTTGTAAACTTGGGATATTAGATATCGCATATTATTTGAAAATCCCATCTGTAAGTAATTTATAAATGAGTTCAAAAGTATTAGATTGTCTATATTTAAAGGACTTGTGAATTTATTTACATCCAGTCCTCATAATTATCTGTAAAATAATTGTCATGTGTATACTTAATATTTTCATTGGTGATTATTTAAGGATAATTTTTATACTTAAGTGATAATATCTACTCATATATATTAGTATTTATTTATTTATTATTTATTTTAATTAATATGAGTTATGGAACGTGAAGCAATTAAATTTTATTATTTGCTCCATAACTCATCATATATTAAAATAAATACGTAGCATAACCAATTGTAGCTAAATTTATTAACAATCTTTGTTAATGTTTTGGTCATCAATTAGTTATGAGATTTTAATTCTAGTGAACTGATCATTATTTCAATTTTCAGGAATTCACTAAAATTAACATCATATAGCAGCATAATTATTTGGTGTAAATTAGTTATCAAATTTCATTTGGTAGAACACAACTTAATTGTGAGAATTTATTTTTGGGTGAATAATTCAATTTTGTTATTGTATTAATTCATTCGATTTAAAATCATAAGTAGCATAATTAGTTCTATCTAATTTGTTTTGTCTTGTATCAGTTAATTATATTGAGTTAAGATTTAATTTACAAACTAATTGTGATGTATTAGTATTTGCGAAAATAGTTAGAACTCCTCTAAGTAAGCAGTTACTTTATCTTTAATTCACGCATACTAGTATATATAGTGTGAAAATTCTCTTAAGTAAATCTGTGGTTAGTGCATCTGTTCTTATGTTAAAAGTAACCATTGGATATTTACTTAGAATAATTTTTATGCTTATTTGCAAATTCCTAAGCATTTTGATAATGGATGCTATATTAAATGGATCAAAGTGCATAGGACTTAAAACATTTTTCAAAGATTACAAATAAGACAGCTTTGGCAACTGAATATTTATTTATTGAACCAAGATTGTCTAGAACTAGCAGTTGTTAGGAGTTAGCAATTGTATAATATATGTTGTTGGATACTAATATTCAGTCAAAAGAATATTCAGTGTTTAACAATGATTATTTTATCTTCGTTAAATTATCAATTGAAGCAATTCAATGGTTTATTTGCTCATAATTTATTTAATTAAAATAATTAGAAGCACAATTACTTCCATTTTAAAATGGTTGATAAATATCAATTAATGGTATTTTATTGATATATTATTGTGATATTCAACCCCATCATTTTATTGCAGACTAATTGTGAGATATATTAGCACTGGTGATATTGCTTAGGTTTTATTCCGAGTGAATATTGCTTATCTATGAATCATTAGTGTTAATATATATTGGATGTTTAACTTGTTTTAAGTGTAAGTAAGATAATTAAGGCGATACTCTGTCTCCCATCATATTTTAGAGTCCTATCATGTTTTAAAGTGGTGCGATTTTTCAACTATAGATTCTCTAATTATGGTTATACACCACTTCATATATATGATATTACTTAGAATATTTGCATATAAGCAATTCAGCATTAAAGGAGTTACATTTGTTATTTGTACTTATGTACTTGGTAATATTTTGTTATGTTAGCGATATATAGGCTAGTACAATTCTTGTATTTGGCTTATATTTTCTTTTATGTCTAATATTGGCATAAAGATTATTCAGTGCTTGTATAAGTCGTGTCACTCTCTATTGTGAGTAAGCATCGCCAAGCGAATCCATAGGGGATTCGCTATCTAGTTGGATGGGATCGTTCGCCGAGGGACCGCTTAGGAAAGCTTTCTTACCCTTCCTTATCACCTTCGCAATTTGCTTCTCAGCTTCTTCATTTGTGAGTTTGGGTTGATCTTCAAGCGAAGGGATGTTAATGATTTGGCTTCTTGAGCTCGAAGGACGCTTCACCTTCCAGGCATCTGGTGGGGCCTCTCTAGTATAATCCTCGTGTTACCACAGGGGATTAAGAAATTTAGCATACCTAGCTCACTTACCAATCTTGTGAATGAAGATTCATCAAGTGGCTTGGTAAAGATATCTCCTAACTATTTTTCACTTGGAACAAAATGCAGTTCCACAATACCCTCCATCACATGCTCCCTGATGAAGTGGTATCTAATGTCTATATGCTTGGTTCTTAAATGCTGCACTGGATTCTCAAAAATTGCAATTGCACTAGTGTCGTCACATAAAATTGGAATCTTTTCAAGCTTCACACCATAGTCAAGTAGTTGATTCTTCATCCATAAAATCTATGCACAACAACTTCCAGCTGCTATATATTCAGCCTTTGCAGTTGAAGTAAAGACTGAATTTTGCTTCTAACTGAACCATGAAACCAGCTTGTTTTCTAAGAATTGACAGGTGCCTGTGCTACTTTTTCTATCCATCTTGCAACCTGCATAATCTGCATCTGAATAGCCAATTAGATCAAAACCAGAATCCCTAGGGTACAAAATGCCAAGGTTTGGTGTTCCCTTGAGATACTTGAAAATCATTTTAATAGCTACTAAATGAGGTTCCCTATGATCAGCTTGGAATCTAGCACATAAGCATGTAGCAAACATAATATCAGGTCTACTAGCTGTTAAATATAAAAGAGATCCAACCATGCCTCTATAGCTTGAAATATCCACCTTCTTTTCCTTAGTATTCAATTCAAGCTTAGTGGCAGTGGCCATGGGTGTTTTTGTAGAAGAGCAATCCATTAAGTCAAATCTTTTTAAGAGATCATGAACATATTTAGTTTGACTTATAAAAATTCCCTCATTTACTTGTTTAACTTGTAAACCAAGAAAATAAGTTAATTCACCCATCATGCTCATTTCATATTTACTTTGCATCAGTTTGGCAAACCTTTTGCAAATCTTCTCATTTGTAGACCCAAATATTATGTCATCTACATAAATTTAAACAAGTATCATAGAGCCATTGACATTTCTATAAAATATAGTTTTATCAACAGTATCTCTGGTGAAGTGATTCTCTATAAAGAACTATGAAAGTGTGTCATACCAGGCTCTAGGTGCTTGCTTCAGGCAATAGAGTACTTTGAGCAGAAAGTACACATGTTCTGGAAAATCTGGATCTTCAAAACCACGAGGTTGACTAACATACACGTCCTCCTCCAGAATACCATTTAGAAATGCACTCTTGACATTCATCTGATAGACTTTGAAATTGGCATGAGCTGCATAGGTTAGGAAGATCCTGATTGCTTCTGACCTTGCCACTGGTGCAAAGGTTTCTTCAAAGTCAATCCCTTCTTCTTGACAATAGCCTTTAGCAACCGATCTAGCTTTATTCCTTGTGACTATGCCATTTTCATCCATCTTGTTCTTGAATACCCACTTTGTGTCAATCATTAATTTGTCTTTAGGTTTTGGTACAATCTCCATACTTCATTATTCTCAAACTGGTTTAGCTTTTCTTGCATTGATAAAACCCACTTTGGATCTAGAAGAGCATCCTCAACTTTCTTAGGTTCTTCTTTAGACAGAAAACTGCTGTATAAGCATTCTCTTGAGTTGATCTCCTAGTTTGGACTCTTGCATTGGAATCACTAATTATAAGGTCAAATGGGATATCCTTAGTCCATCTTCTTTGTAGTGGTAAGCTTGACCTTGATGAAGTAACTTCATTTTCTCTGTGTTGATCATCTTGATTTGTTGTTGAGTGTTGACTGTGAGAAGCTCCCCCTGAGTGTATGGACCTCGAGTTAGGTGGAGTTCTAACAGAGTTATTAATAGATGCTTCCCTTTGGTTCTCAACTGATGCTTCAAAATGTTCTTCAACAGATGGTCCATTCTACACTTCAACAGATGGTCCAGGTATGTTTCTCATACCAACCGGTATTCTTCCTTCATCACCTTCACTTTCTTCACCACTTATCTCATTCTTGAATGAGAGTGATTCTTGGAAACCTTCATCTACTAATCCTTGTATTTTCTTATCATCAAAGAATTCGTTTTAACCAAATATTATGGATTAAACTCGAGGCATGTTTATTGTCATCCTCTTCATAATTTAATCTTGATTTTACTTGATCAATGAGTAGACTATTAAAACAAATCATTATTTGAGCATGGCCATGCATTTCATAGTCTCACTCAATCAAGAGGCCAATAATATCTCTCCTATTTATAGGAGGGTTAAATCCTTTATCTATCATTCATATTTCTCATACGACTCATAACATACCCGATGTCCACTTTTATGATCACCCGGTCAAAAATGACTACTAATATACTCAAAGTATATTACTCCTCTGATAAGTGGATTTTATATCTACTTGGAATGCCTAGTATCGGCTTAAATTGATTATTTGACCTCAAGTATGTGGTATGTTTTGTGTTTTCATTGAGTTTGCAGAACTAAGAGTTGGAGGTTAAATTGATTAAAATTCGGATTTTCCTGGTAGGCTGTGTAGTCTTCACTGTTTTGGCCATATCTGGAGTTCTACAAGTCCGTTTGAGGCTCGTAAGAAGTCGTTGGAAAGCTCGGAAGAAGACGAATCTCTTTCAACAGGTTCCATGGCACGCTGCGGTGCGGTACAGGTGCGCTGCAGCGCAGGGAGCATTCTGCCAAGCCCGAAATTTTTCATGAAAATCCTGATTCACTGTTTGGGCCATATCTTGAGTTCCATAAGTCCGTTTTGGACGATCTTACAGTCCACGTGAAGATAACGAGATTCTCTTTCATTCTAAAGTGGTTCAGATGTCCAAATACGACTGGAACGGCCCAGAAATACTGAAGAAAAGTCAGCTACGAATTTTCCTTCAAAACAGAATCCGTTTAGGAAACGTATTTTGTGCCGAACTGCAGAAATTCTATTATAATTCTTTTTTGGGGAATTTCTTGCTGGACAAGACATGGGGGCCTATATAAACACATTCTATCATCATAAAAAAAACTAACCCTCCATAACACAGAGAGAGAGTCAGAGACGGAGATTCAGACTTGGAGAAGGATTTCGAAGATCGTGACAACTATCGGAGATCTAGATCTACTTTTGTTTTCTTCTAATTAGCCGAACTCTTGGATGTTTTTGGGATTTATTTTCTAAACCTTATTACTCTAGAACTATTGTTTTTATTTAGATCTTGTTTATCACAATGGTTTCATCAGATCCCATGATGACGAGCCTTTCGATTATGAACTAATCGTTGTCATAGGATTCTAACGGATTTATCTATGTAGTTTATTAGTTTGTTTGCTTTAAAGATTTGTGTGTGATGAATTCTTGATATTCTCGTATGGTTATGATTAATTGTTAGATGCGTAGCTAACATCTAAATTGTTAATCTCTTGTGAAACGAGAGTGGATCTTGAGATTTAGAACTTGCCATGCTAGCATAGGATAAGTTGATGTATGTTTAACATCATGATTTGTAGCATAAATAGAGATATTATGCTGCCCTATGTGATCTTCATGGATAACTTGTGCTTCAACCGTTATGTTTTCAAATTCTATAGAGATATAGGGTCTAAGCATAATTGGTGTCTATTCATCTTCTATCTCTTTTGTGGATGTATGAGTAGTTTGGTATTCGTATACTGAGAAGTAGCCTATATTCATTTCGTGCTGTCCGATCAGATATCAAAACCATCACATGCATTGATTAAAGGCATCAACTCTAAGAGAAGTATTTAATGAAGTTAGGATCCCATGTTTTCTCTTGCATAAGTAATTCGATTCCAATTCTCGTTATTTAATTAATTCTTAGTTGGTTAATTTGATTTTTAGTTAATTTTAGATAATCAAAAACCCAAAGTTGTTAATTGTCTTAGCAACGAATAAAAACCATACATTGTTGCATAGGTGCATTAACTGAATTGAAACCTAAACCAGATTTCTGTGGGAATGAACTTGACTTATATCTATATTACTTGTGACCACGTACGCTTGCGTGATTTTGTGTTAACAAGTTTTTGGCGCCGCTACCGGGGATCATCAGTGTTTTATTTTAGTTTATGTGCTTATCATCAGTGGTCGTTAAAGTTCACTAACTCGGATTAGTTACTTACCTATCTTGTTTAGTTCGGTGTGTTTCAGGTACTTGAGTGTTTGAAAATGGCAGGCGAGGAGTTGCCATGGTGGGCATATTCGAGGACATCCATGCCTCAGCAATGTGAGCAATGTTTGGGCATTCATGAGACCTCACAATATTGTTACTATGAAGGAGTTGATCCATATGTCAATTATGAGGAACAACCATATTTTCAATACCATCCTCAACAGTACCAACAAGATGTTCCAAATATGTCATATTTTTTTGGTAGTGAAGAGTTTCAACATCAGCAACCTACTTCTAATTTTCAGTCAGATGAGGTTGATGTTATGGAGGAGATTAGGATGCTTGCAAAGAGTAATGAGGAGTCTATCAAATCTTTGGAGACACTAGTTGCTCAAGTTTTGAGTGCCTTGGAACAAGTGAAACAATAATTCATACTAGAGGCAATTCCAGAAAATAACGGTGACTTGGAGCAAGGTACTGCATGCATAATTGAGGAAGACAAATTCCAAGGTGAGCGTTCACAAGCCATGTGAGGAATTTGATCATGCTAGTATGGTGGATGATTTTGAAATGGCACTATTTTGGACAGACACTGGTGAGCTACACAAATTTCAAGAATTGGTATATGCGTACCAAGAGGCTGATGACCATGGGAAAGATGCAGGTCTTCTACTTGTCTCAGAGTATAAAGATGGAGGTAGCGCATTAGAGCCAATGGAGGAAGTTCTCTTTAATGAACCAAAGGCTTCAGCAACTTACATTTACCCTCCTCCATTATGTTCAAGCGAAGCCCACGAATGTGTGTTGTTCTAAAAATTGACAGATTTTGGGTCAACCGATGAAGGCATTGGAATAGGACATAGTTGTTATACGAATAGGCTAAGCGAGGAGAAGGGGCAGAAAGTGTGCCGCCGTGATGACGATGAAGTCTCACGAAGAGATGACCATGAAAACTATTATCATCCTTAATGGAGGCTTGGACGTAATCAAGCTAATTGACTCTAAACAAGCACTTCGTGGGAGGCAACCCATGTGTTAGGTTTGTAGTAGTATGTAGTAGTGTGTCATTTCTTCATGTAGGAAATCATATTTTGCATGATAGTAGTAGTTCATTCATATTATTCGTCTTATTGCATGTTTGTTTTCATATAGGACATTCTGTTATTTTGTTTTATTTTACCATGTGAGTCCATGTTAGTTGCATTTGCATAGCATGCATATTTCATGATCCCTTAGAACGAGCTAATTCTGATTGGTAGGTCGATGTCTAATTGAGTGTGGTAATGATGAATAGAGGGTTGATTTATAGTTCCTAGGAATTGACGTGCATGTTTCAGAAACAAAATTTTTACACAGTCTCATCGTTTGCTTTTGGGCTAGGTTGAGGTCATGCTTATTTGGTTTTTTTGAGATTTAATCACTTGTTTATATTTAGAATTTTCGTTATTCCCTTGATGGCGTAGGAACACTTAAGTTTAACTTTGGGGGAAACTAGGAATTTCATGCTAGTTGTTAATAATGGCTAGGCGTCAAATGGCTAGTAGCCGGCTCATATTTATATGAGTAGTCTAGGGTTGGAAATGAGAATTCTCATTCCAGATTGCATATAACGAAAAAAAAATAGAAAAGAAAAAAAAAGTCAAAAGAAAAAAAATAGAAAAAGAAAAAAAATAGTTGTTATGTTAAATAGTTTACTTGCAGAATTAACCAGGGTGAGCTCTTTAATACTCGAGCAATTAAGTTCGTGGGGACTTTGTGCCTGGTGACCTAAGGCTTTTATAGTCTGGGATCCACAAGCCTAACGCTCGCTACATGGGTATTATTGTATAAGCCTTTTGGGGTCTTATCCATTGCTCGGTTAAATAAGCATGCTTGTATATTATTTGTCGTAATTGTTGCTTAGTAATAAAGCATGAAATCCTGTCTAACTCGAATGATGATGAAGGTGTTTCTAGGTTATGAAGTGTTTACAGTCTATTCTATTTATAAACTTGTGATTGTCTTGGCGAAGAATAGGTATGATTTTGATCTAGTGTTAGGAGTATATCTGATGAGCATAGCACACACGCACGTTTCTGTCATGTATTGTTAGAGTACGGGGACTTAGTCGAGCTCTATTTGGATTTAGTTGCATTCTTTAAGATATTTGCTTGCTAGTTGGTTTTGGTTAGTTTGTAGGGGATCGTTGCATTTTCATATTAGTTGCATTCATGCATTGCATTGTTTTTGCATCGTTTAGTTAGAAGGATTTTGTGGGTACATTCGCTATAGGCCCTCACGAGACCTTACTCATCCACTAGGGCTGCCTAGGGGTTTAAAGGGCTTGTTGCATATGCGAAATGCAACCGTGATCACCTACGGAAGTGGTACTAGTTGGTTGTATATAGTTATATTTGTTTATGCTTGAGGATAAGCATCGGTTTAAGTTTGAGGGTGACTCGTATAGAAATATAATGATCTCAAGTCTAAGGATCATTACACCATTATCACTATGAGTCTTTCTAATGACATTATTTACATGTAAAATCTCGTTGTGGGTCTACCCAGTGCCATGTAGAATATTACATGCACCTATATTCTTGATTTTAGTATCACTATACCTATGACCAATGAGATGTGGTCAACCGTCAACAAACATACTAATCTTTATGCATTATAATTGTCCCAAATTAATAATGCTCGATTAGGGATATTTAGGAATTAAAAACTATTCATATAATCTCATTTTAAGTCACATACTTAAAGATATATGTTCTATATTCCAAGGACATTTATTACTCTAACATTTATATCGCAGTAAATTAAGACATAATAAATTAATGTAGAATAATCAGTAAAACATAATCTTTAAATAACAAAATAGTCTTTCCTAGAAGCACAACTACATTGTCTCTAGGGCACTGTAACACCCCCAGATCCGGGGTCCGGGATCCGGTGGTTACGGTTTCCAATTCTGTCCACAACAATTGAACTTTCCTTAACATAAAATAAATTACGTCTCTATAACCCAATACAACAATATAAAACACACCCGTTATAGTCCCAGAGATGAAATCAGAGTAACAATCAAATTTTTATTAATCACATTATGAGTTCTTACAATCCAAAAGAATTTCAATATAAATACATACTCTTTGCCATCCATTTACATAAGTCATACTAGACCATATTCTTGGTACTGAAAGAATAAATATATCCTACCAATAGCTTCTTCTTCAGCTCTGGTAGTCTCATCGTCCTCGCCCGCGTCGAGTGCGCCTTGTGCGAGTCATCTGGTCTAGCTGTTGTTGTGATATAATAACAAAGCAAGGGTGAGCAGTAGCCCACCAACAATAATATATAACTGAATGATAATGTATAACAGTTCAAAAGTATCTTTCAAACCATATGCCATGCATTTACCGAAATGATGCCAGTTTAATATGAACGATGAAGTTACAAGGTAACTTGAAGTATTTGTTTGTAGAAATATCTGCTACATCAAAGTAAGCGAGATATTCTTATTGTTATTAAGAAGAGGAACTTGCAAGAAAAGGTTGCAATTCCAGTTATGACCCTTTTCCAACTCTGCCAATAGTAATCATGTTGCAGGAAATAAATAAATTTGGATGATGAACCAATGATGGAGTATTCACCGCGCCCGCTGTTCCAATCTTGATGATCAGTCGAGATCGTACAGCTCAATTTAGATTTACTACCGGTAGAAGGAAGAACTGACGGCTTTACTTGTATACCGCCTTACTAGCTCTCCCCGGCCAACGGTTGGGCCAAAGGGGATGGACCGGCGCTACTCGGCCTCTTACACGACTCCTAGTTCAAATAGAATTCATGATTCTGAATGTAACGTTCGTCCCCCTTTCCCCAAGTATAATACTTGTTGATAAGACTCCACAAAGTAGTCGTATCTAGTTGGAAAGGAAAATTTACCAATAACTCCCAAGCTATTACTTGGTAACGGATATCAACTTGTTCCAGTAATCTTACCTCTCGAAAGATGAGAAGGTAAGCAACGACTTAATAAGTCAACAGCACCCGAGTTGCGAGTGAAGGGAATACTTTATGACCGGGAAGTCGACAAGATAAATAACATTTTCCAAGTAAGGTTCCCTTATTATTAAGGAGATAGACTCAAAGAAGAATGATGTCTGAGAACCTTTCTTGATATAAGCTTAATAATAATATGATTCCGAGGTATTTTCTGTAATAATCGAAGAAGATAAACCTTATCGAGGTTATTCTAAGTATGGAATAAATATTCAGAGAATATTTATTGAATTAAAATATTTAAAGAATATTTGGGAATATGAAAGAATATCTTTAATCAGAGTATTTCTCAAATAATCCCTGAAGAAATATCAGGAGAATATTTATTGAATAAATAAATATTTAAATGAATATTCAAAACAATATTCATTAATTAATAAGACCTGAAAAGAATATTTAAGGTAATATTCATAATTAATTAGGAATTTAAATGAATATTCAAAAGTAATATTCATTTAATGAATAATATCCTAAATGAATATCAAGTAATATTCATTTAGTAATCCAAGCCTTAAGGAATATTCGAGATAATATTCGATAATTAAATCAAGCTTCAGATGAATATTAAAATAATATCCATCAAGTATTTAATATCTTAAATAAATATTCAAAAGTAATATTTATTTAATAAAATAATATTCTAAAAGAATATCCAAATAATATTCATTTAATAGTCTCATCTTTAGAAGAATAATCGAAATAATAGTCGATAATCCATTCGACTCTGAATGAATATTGAGAAATATTATTCGTTGAATAGTTACGTTCAAATAATTATTTGAAGTAAGGATCGTTAAAATAATTAGTCTCGAACGAATATTCAAATAATATTCGTCGCCCAAATAATAGAAAATATTTACTTAAATATTTTCCTCCGAGGTAATCTCGATATATCAAGGAATATTGACTCCCGGTCTATTTTTGATTAATAAGATGTATACGCCCTTCTATGAGGGTCTTACAATAACCGGCTTATAACTGATATATAACTATCTAGCTTATAAGCCAACAATAACATTCAGGGAACAAGTATATCAATTCAACTTGAAAGTAGGCATGCATGCAATGGCATATGTATATCAGCAATCATATATATATATTTATTCAATCACAACAACAGCCTAAAAGAAGGGAATTGAAACTTGCCTGGTAGTCGAGTATGGTAAGGGGTAGTGGTAGCGGGTCCCGGTTCAGCTTGGTGATCTATAAATAGCCAAGGCATTCGGGATTAATCACTTAACATATTAAAAGTTAAGTTATACTTAATTCGAAACACGTTCTCGAGTTATCTCGTTATACCCCTTTTAGTGGATTACTTATTATCGCTGATCCGACCCGACATTCGTTCGTTAATACGACATGTCATTGTACTTATACTTGGGACATACTTAAGTCATATGAGTTCTAAAGTCGATCGTTACGAACCAATACTATACTCCGAGTTTTATCGCCCATTTTCTAAGTGTTTTACCGAAGTTATAAAAGAGTCGTCTTTTAGGGGTTCGTTCGCGTTTAACCTCGACTCGAACATTTTTAATAAATCGAAAAATGATCCTTTTGACATACGGTTTTCTTTCACACCTTCCTTTTTACCTCTAGTATTTATTTACCAAGATTTTCCATGACTTTACATATTTTACGAGGGTTCAAATTCAGTTACGAATTCTCGGTTACGGTTTCGAAATACTTTTAGTAAACCGGCCGTAACTCCTAAACCGTAAGTCCGTTTCACGTGATCTTTATATCAAAACGAAACTTATAACATAATCTATCCTAAAATGGCAGAAAAATTTCTGGTCAGTAGGGTCTTGATGTGAAAAATGGCATACAAAACATGATATTGTAAAATCGGGCATTATAACGGCTATGTTTACGCGTTTTCCAAAGTTTTTACACTTTATCTCGATCTAACAAAGATCAATCCAACCACACAAACGCATGATAATCATCATGACTAGTCTATCAACAACTCATCTCAACCATCTCATGGATCACAATCCAAACAACAACCATAATCAACTAATAACATAGATCTAAGCATAACATAGCATACTAACACTAAATCATCCATAAAACTCATAAAATCTCAAAATGGTACCAAGGGTTTTTGGAGCTTGTTACCTTCCTTGGAGAGTGAATAACACTTG
The DNA here is from genome assembly GCA_036435485.1 of Saposhnikovia divaricata. Taxonomy (NCBI): domain Eukaryota; kingdom Viridiplantae; phylum Streptophyta; class Magnoliopsida; order Apiales; family Apiaceae; genus Saposhnikovia; species Saposhnikovia divaricata. The sequence goes on from CM071598.1 coordinate 82,986,896, forward strand.
GTAAGCCTTGTCTAGTCCTTAGATTACCTTAACAAAGCTTGGATCATCAAAACAAAACAAGAAATCAAAGTTAGTTTCTTAAAATCACTATTCACCCTAGGCTTGGATGATTTATTTGAAAATGGAAAACATGGAGTTTGAAGCCAAGATTTCTAGGGTATCACTTTTATGAATTATAGGACTTACCATAAAAATTTGGAGATCAAACAATGGTGGAAGCTTGGACTTTGGATTTGGAATTTAGGGAGGAAGTCGAATGGAATGTTTTTGGAGGGGGAGAGAGTTGCTTGCTTGTTCTTGATCTTTTCCTTGTATTATTGTGTTGCCTTGGATAATATCTTGCTAAAGTAGCTTTATTAAAGTGCCTAGGTCATCCATGATGCAATCAAGAGACATGTGTTACATTTTGAATGGTTTTCATGCTAAGTATTGGTTTGATATCTAAGTACTACTTCCATCTCCAAGTATGCTAGTTACTTTAAGCCACTTGGTTGCTAGATATTTATTCTAGTAGCTTACACAAGACTCTTGCTTCCTCTGCTTGTTTCTGTGTCCGGTTATTACCCGTTTCGATTTATCGTTCGTGAGAATATTTCACGGATTTCTAATTAGGGTTTACCGGGAATCCTCTTTAATATTAATACTTTCATTCTCCATCTTTCATTCTAACTTTCCAATTTATATTCCTTAAATCCATTCGTTAAATACTTAAGGCTATCAGTGTCCAGGGAACTCTCGGAGAAAATAAAAGTGCGGTTTTTCAGAATCCGACAGCTTTTACATACACTTATTTTCCCCCTGGATCACTAATACGAACTCGGAAATTCGTTCCAAATGCTTCTGTATAGTGTCGTCTCATATTATTATATACTCCCACCAAACACTATTCATTCTGTATTCTTTACTTGTTCTCTTAGGGTGGTACAATTGTCCGTATTCTCTTTCGATCGTTCCTTAACCTTTTTACGGAACTACTGGATTAATCGTTATTGATCTGGATGACATGAGGGTATTCTCCTGCTTGAAATTGCCATATCTTATTCCCTTAGAAGATAGATTATTCTTACCTATGTTGTTACCCTTTAGCATTCTTCAAGACATAGAAATAATAAAGTCGAATTCCATTCATTCTTTCCAAATATCAATTATTACATTGTAGCCATAACCACTCCTCAGTGGTTTCCTACCTTCATTCTTAAATCAAATATAATAACATCCCAAAATATCAAATCCTCAAAGTTAATATCTCAATTCTTGGATTATAATAATATTTAATCCACTGTTCGGTCAAATATTATACCGAAAAAGAATTTGGAATTTCTGAATTCCGATCGTCTCTGCATTCACTTATTTCCTCCGCGTATTACTAATATGACTTCGAAACATCCATATCACGTCCCGTACATAGGGTGGCGTGAAAAGTTTTCCAACTTACAAAATCACTATTCATCCACCAAATTACTATGCACGTACAGGAAACACTATGCACGTACGGGAAACACTATGCACGTACGGGAAATACTATGCACGTATGGGAAACACTATGCACGTACTCATTTCCCTTCAAGGATCCATTAGCTCCTTCCTGGATGGTAGATTATTCTTATCTAGGTCCTCAACCATCGAATTACTCTATTCTGACAATATACCAATGCATCAGGATCATTGTCCCAAGCAATATCCATTCATTACAATCATTGTTCTTTGAAACCACCATTCATTAGAGCTGGTGACCTTGTTGTCGGAATCATTGTTCTTCATTTTATCATTACTTAATAAAAAGTTTTAATTATATCCAAAATTTGGGGTTCTTACAGGCACTAACACTATCAGATTGCCTTCCAAACACATCAGATCTAGCTGATTTCTTTGATTTTACAACTGTTGTCTTTTGGGAGACACCAAAGGTGGTAGAGTATTTTGTAGACTATTTGGGTTGGATGCTTGGGTTAGAAACAGGGGGCCCTGTTTTATAGCATTAGGAATTGTTCCTGAAAGAACATCAGTATTTGATATTGATCCATATAGAGTAGGCATTCTTCTTTGCAAAAGAAGTCTGACTTCCTAAGGGATAAAACAATTACCTGAAAATCCATTGGATTTATCACTGTTGATCAAGGCCTTTATGTTATTTTCAGAAATTTTACAAATAGGCAATATTGTATCATCTTGAAACTCAACATCAGGACAGAGATAAGAAAATATTAATTGAAAGAATCTAACATAGCAGACATAGTCATACTTATCATCTTTTATTTCTCGTAGGGACTCAAGAATAAGACCCATAATAAAAAAATAGTATCATGGATAAGAGAATACCCAATTTTCAGTGATCTTGACGGTAATGCATCAAAATTGGAGATTTTGTTCAGGAAACACCTACTGATGGAATCAAAGAAGAAATTCCACTCTTTCCTTAGCTTTTTCCTGGCTAGGGTTATAAACCTCTTGATCTCACAATTATAGCCCAACTCTCTCAGCATGTCAAACACCGTGGCATCTGAGACATTTTCAGGAGTTCAACCTACAATTTTCGGCAGGTGAAGAGCCTCTTCCACTACTTCCGGAGTTACATGGTAAGTAGCACTATTGTATTCAAAAGTCATCTGGGGCTTTCCTGACAAAGACCACTTGCCATAAGTTGCAGTATTCCAAACCTGCATCATAGCCTTAAATGAAACTTTGGATGGTTGAGTTAGAGCATAATTTAATGGGATGTAGGCCAGAAAATCCTGAATTATATGAAAGTCATTTGGTAAATCCTGATGATTAAAAAAGGTGATGAAGTTATTTGGGGAAAAGGTAATGTCGTTGATGATGGTTTGCTTGTTGATTAAAGGTGAAACAGCCATTGTAAGAGATTATTTTTGAGAAAATTAAGATTTTTGGAAAGTTAGGGTTCTTGAGCTGCAGAGAGTAAACAAAGAGATGAAAACTGATAATTAGAGAGTAATTTATGATTTTTGAAAAACTAATGTATTTTGTAATTAGAGAGTAATGTATAATGTCTTGTTTGTAAATTTGTTGTTATTATCCATAAAAACAAAGTGGGGGAGATTGTTGGGATTCATGGGTGATAACTTAGAGACAACTTAGCTAGATTCTATTATGCTTAGTTTTATTGTATAGACTAAGTAGAATATACTATCACAGCCAAAATATGTTCTTGTAACCAAATAAATTAATGTCATGTAATAAGTGTACATCTTTGAAGAAGTTCATTTAAATGTTCAAGCCTCAATGAGTACATCAGTTCGACAACAAGAATAAAAGTTATTGTCATGCCACTGAAAGGTTACAAGAAGACAGCATGTTGCAAGTCATGACAGAAGATCCACTCTGACAGCAACATTGGCGGAAGCCCGGAGACAACAACATTCTCATATCCTGATAGCAAGCCTGGAATTCCTGACAGAAACATTGGACGGGATTCATACTGTCATACAAAGAACATTCTCATGACAGTAGACTCGGTAGCTTAGGATATTGTCTCAAAGGGAATCATTTTTAATTGGAGATCTACCCAGTCAAACATATGACAGATAAGATGTTCAAGAAACAGGCGCGTTACAGTATCTCAAGATTGTAGCAGACCTGCAAAGACTACGATAGAAGCTTGAGAGATAACAAGACAAAGCTTACCAATTCGAGAGTATGGCAAATCAACATCTACTATAATTGTGTTAGCTAATTTAGAATGTATCTAGATTGCTTTTTGTGTACTGATAACTCTGATTTTATAGCAATTTAGGTAAATCACATGGGTCTGTAGAAGTTGTCACTTGAAAATTACAGCAACTCCACAACCGATGTAGATAGGTATGGTAGAACAAAATAAGATATATAGAGATCTATCTCTCATTCTATCTGCATCACTCAAGAAACCGAAGCAACACTTTGAAAAACTTGAGCAACTACTTGTGAATGCTTTTCTTCTATTGATAAAACCAAATCTTTATTATAGTTGTTAAAGTAAAGATTTTAATTTATCAGTATTGCATTTAACCCCCCCCCCCCACGCTGCTTTGGGTGTTGGCCCTTACTATCACAATTTGGAGTCAAAAGGCCCTAAATCTTACAACCCACAAAAATGGCCCTTTGTATCACAGAAAAACGCAACTTAATGTTGGGTTTCTTAAAAACGCATTGTCATGTGGCGTTTTTGCCCTTTTTATTTTTCAAAACGCGATTTTTAAAAAAAAAATGAGTAACGCATCTTGAACATGCGTTACTGAAAAAAATTAAAAAAGGGAAACTCATCTTAAGTATGCGTGACTCAAAAAGAAAATTAAAAAAAAATTAGGAAACGCAACATTAAGTTGCGTTACACCCCGAAAAACAGAAACGCCACACGCTATTGCATTTTTTTTGTGATAATAAGGGCCATTTTTTTCACTTTGTAATATTTAGGGCATTTTAACTTTAAATTGTGATAGAGAGGACCTTTTCTCCCTTTTTGCAATACTCAAGGACCAACAATTATGTTGGAGTATTTTTCTGACACCTTAAAATTTTAAATATACTGGTTATTTAATATAGTACCGAAACTCGTATAGAAATTCAAAAAAATTAAGCATTTACAACATCCCTAATTTAAGAAATTCAAAGCATTTTTTTGGTTATAAATATTAGCTTATAGCCCTTGCAAAGCACGGGTTATTTTTATTTTTTTTTAAATTTGTTTATAGTTTAGTATATATATAATATTTTATACATTATTTTTAGTTTAGTATTAAATCTAAATTAATATGCTGTTGGTGGGAATCGAACCTTCAACCTTTCTATATAACATAATCTAATATTAATTTTATATTAAAATGTTGTTGGTGGGATTCGAACCTTAGACCTTCAACTTTTGGTATTATTGTATATAACGATCATGATCTATTTGAATTGAAGATCTAACGGTTCTAAATGAGGATAACCAAAAATAAGGGGATAACCAAAAATAAGGGGTAACCAACTACAAATTATACCCCTTCGCTTATTATAATATAGTATAGATATGAATCACATCTATTATTTGTCCTCTTCCGTCAATTTGATTGCAGTCTCATTCCTTTCACATTTGAAACCTCTCTTTCTCGAACACCTATAGTCAATATAGACTAACTTGTATCTCCTAGTTCAACACATTGAATATCTTTTGCATTTATAATTTTGAGATTAGACAAATTAATCAACTCCAAATTTACGCTCCTAATGACACCTATGTTAATAAGTTACATCTGCTCCTCTAATAAAAGCACACCTTTTGATCGTAAAATCTATTACTATATATAATAGGAGAACATAAGGGTAAAGTTTACCATTTTAATGACTGTGAAATGATTGTTATACCCTTCTATTTTGTATACTGCTATTTAGAAAGTTTTGCTAAAAAAAGTTTATTTTTTTTGTTTTCATTGGGTATCGAACCAGCAACCTCGTGGTACATAGCTTATTCTTATGACCACTTAATCTACTTAGATTTTTATCTTCCTTTTAAAAATCATAATACACAAACCATCACCCAATTTGTCATATATTTACTTTTCATGTTATAAATACATTATATATGAGTTTTTTTGTCACACCATCATATGTGAGTTATTTATTAATAATTTTTTAAATATGAGAAATGAAGTTCATAAAGTTGAATTCAAAATTTTTGTTAGTATAAATTTTTAAAAAAAAACAATATAATATATAACAAATTTAGATTTGAAATATGTTAAATATTTAAATAAAATATGCAATTGAGCTATAATTAATTGCAATATCAATACTAAATAAGATAATAACGAATTCATGTCATCGTTGGATATCGAATCAGTATTCTCATGATATATAATCACATTTATAGATTGCGAGTATGAGTAAAAGTGGCTATTCACGAGAGGTCGTGGGTACCCGCAATATTTGTGGTTGCGAGAAAAAGAAAATTTTAACGTGAGGTCGTAATATGTAATTATGCAAAATATAATAATCAATCAAAATTATAATATATACAATTAAATAGATGGGTTTGAAAAAAAATATATTTAAGAATAAGAAATTAGATTGGAATAGTAAATTTGTGTAAAAATTAAAAGATTTGTATAATAGAACTTTTTACAATAAATACATTAAATTATTATAAACGAATATAATTTAGTCATAAATTAAAATTAAAATTAAAATTAAAATTAAAATACATAATAATCATAGATATAAGTTCATAATATACATGTAATTTATTAATTATCTTTTAAATATTATATTTTTTTATATACTCAATAAGAAATTTATACCGGTCATCAAAGTTTATCCATATCCGTACAATCCAAGATCATAAAATCAAGCACCAAACTCACACTCACACAATCGGTGAGACAATATCAAACTCACACAAAACGGTGAGACAATAACAAAGCTCACACAAACGGTGAGACGACAAAAAACAAACCAATCTTACAATTTTAAAAATGAGATTACAAAATAAAGTTACACACTAAAACCAAACTAGAACCTTAGCAATTCGTAGATCTGGGAACAAACCCACCAGAACAAGATAACTCGGACCACTTACGAGACCAAGATCACCTGGAAGAATGAGAAATCCGGAGCTCCGTGAAATTGGGATCTAATAAATTGAAGGCCAAATCGGAAAAGGTTTTGAAAGTTTAGATCCGAGAATACAAAACTTTATTGAAAGAAGGAAGAAAAAATAAAGAAAAATGGAAGATTTCGGGACTTTCCACCGGTGGAGATCCGATGGAAGTCCCGGTGGCTGCAAAAGAAAAAAAGAGGAACGGCGGCTTGTAGAGAGAAAAGAGAGAGTAGGTTAAATGGGGCTATCTTATTTAGTTAAATGAGCCAAACAGAATATGTGCCAAACTCCATTACAACTCGATTCAAACTCATAAATCCAACCTGATACGAACTCAAACTCTTTTATAATTTCAAATCAATAATATTGAAATTTATCTTTATTATTTTAAAATTAAAAGTTAATTTATTTTATCTAGATAATGATTTGAGTCCATTCAAATTAAAGTAATGGCTCGATGGCTCGATTTGTAGAAATTGTTCAATATGTTGAATAGCATAAAATTATGTTGGAGTTTTTTTACTGACAATTTAAAATTTTAAATAGACTGGTTATTTAATATAATATCGAAATTCGTATAGAAATTCAAAAAAATCAAGCATTTACAACAGTCATAATTTTAGAAATTCAAGCATATTTTGGTTATAAATATATGAATCACTTCTATTATTTACCCTCTTGCATCAATTTGATTGCACAGCCTCATTCCTATCACATTTGAAACCTCTCTTTTTCGAGCACCTATCTCAACTACTTTGTATCTCCTAGTTCATCTCATTGAATTTCTTTTGCATTTATAATTTTGAGATTAGACAAATTAATCAGCTCCAATTTTACGTTCCTAATGACACCTATGCTAATAAGTTACATCTTCCCCTCTAATAAAAGCACACCTTTTAATCATAATATTCTATTTAATGTCCACTTAAAGATATTTAGTGTCCATTTAGAAATATTTTGGTCCAAATAATATTTAACAATGAATAATAGAATTTATATTGCGCTTACTTTCAAAAAGTCCTTATTTTTCTTAGACTTAGGCTCTGTTTGGGATTTCTGTTAAAAATTGTTATGCTGTTGAAAAAAGTGTTGTTAAAATAAGTGGTGTTGTGAAAATCATATAACTGTTTGGTAATATTTTTGATATATGCATATTTTGTTTATAATTTATTAAAAATAATGATTTTGGTGAGGTTTGTTGTTGAAATCAGTAGCTGCTTTCCGCAAAAGCTAAAAAGCATGGGGGCCCTGCTTTCTCTACAAGCAGCTTTTTAGCCAAAAGTACGGATGGGCATTCATCCCGGCCCGCCCGATCCCGATCCGATCCCCGCACTGAACGGGGCGGGGATTCGGGGATTTTTTCGGGTACGGGCCGGGAAGCGGGGACAATTTTCAAAAAAAATCGGGGAGCGGGCCGAGGCCGAGTTTTTATATCTTCCTGGCCCGATCCCCGACCCTCGCCCGAATTTTCTCCACCGGACCCGATATTTAATCCCGACTCGATTTCACCACACTTTAATACATATATATATATATATATATATATATATATATATATATATATTAGTAATCATATATTAATATAAAAGAATTTCCAATACTTCATATTGGAAACAAAATGATGTTTTAATCTTATATATTTGTCTTTCTAGTAGTTAAATAACTTCATTTCCATGTTTTTTATAATTGTTCTTTAAGTAATATTTTTTTATCTTAATTTAGTGCATTTGAGCTACTGAAAGCAGGTAATTTTTAGATTTCAAAAGTAAATTTTAAGCGTTAACATATATGCATGTGAAACTGAGATATATTTATTTTTAATGGTGATGAAAAGATGTTGTAACTCAACATCTAATCTAGCTATAGTTGCTTATTTCGTTATATATAGAAAAAATTACTTCATACCTCACTAGTTAGTGTTTAAAATTATTTAATATTATTTTTAGTTTAAAATAAAATTCACCGATTCCCCGCGGGGATCCCCGTTACCCATTTGGGTCGGGGAAGGGGAATGAAAAATAGTCCTCGATGGGGATCAGGCCGGGGACGGGGATCGGGTTTGAATTCAGGGATGGGGCGAGGATAACACTCCCCGACCCCGAAGTGTCCCGATGCCCATCCCTAGCCAAAAGTACTTTTCAGATTAGCAACTTTCAAAATTTACCAAACACTTTTTTACCTGATTTTTAAAAATAATCTGTTGTTGCTGTTTTCAAAAGCAATATCAAACGGGGTTTTAGTGTGCATATCCATATTTGGGCATGATATTATTAATATAAATGGCTAATTTTTTAAGATTGAGTTATCTAGTAGTGTATTGATCTTTTATGACACAAATTTAGAAAATTATGTCTTAAATAGCATAATTTGGAAAAATGGCCCATAATATCATTATAAAACGTTTCCTAAACCCACGTTTTTAACAAACGCCATGACGTCTATACAAACGCCATGTCTTAAATTTCTATCTCTTGCAAACGCAAAGTCGTCTAAGAATAAACTTGCGTCTATACAGAAAAGTAACAAAAATTTGTGTTGTGGAATACAGGAGGATGGGGGCTGGCCGCGCCCGTCGTCGACGCGCCAAATTGAAAATAAATGTTTTATGCTCTACTATGTTCGCACTTAACTATAAAATATAGCAAATGTGGCAAGTAGGGATCGAGCCCAAGGGAATAGCGTTCAATACTAGAGTAATGTAAAATGGCGGGGGTTTTTTAGTTTGTTGAGGTATTTTAACAAACACCTTGCCTACAAGAAATAACTTGCTAGAGAAATATAACTAAGTAAATTGTAATCACCCAAATTTTCCAACACAACAAGGAACAATAAGCATATTAGCAAGATAAAGAGGTATTTGACCCAAGGATTATGGATATTCAAATACTTCACCCAAACACATATGAGCAAGATATAATCAACTCTACCTAACCAAGATAATTGGTGAAGCACACAATCACTTAATTCTCTTCTATAAACACTAATTTAGTGAAGCACATAAATTAGTTCTCTTGATTATAGCAACCAATAATGAAGCACTACTAGTTTAACCAAATCAAGGAATCAAACAAAGAGAGGCTAGGACAAACCCAAGGATGAGGAGCTCAACCTAGGTATTTGTACTTGAATTTTGAGGATTTAGGTAAACTAAACCTTGTGCTACTACAATGAATGTACTAACAATTACGGATTAGCACAAATAATTAGCAATTGAATTTACAAGAGAAGCAAATTGAAGCAACTTACAATTCTCCAAGAAAAATCATAAACAATACAACTCAAAAATTCAAGATAGAGTGAAATAGATCTTACTTAAATTAAAATGGGTTTGGTACAAGAATTCCTTCCTTGAGCCAAATATATAGAGTTAGTTACTCATAATCAATGCTAGATTATGAGTAATTAATGTTTCTCTCTAATTCCTACTAACCCTAATTTTGTTCATGAAGAGGCAAAGAAGAGATGAAGATAAGATGTAGGTTGAGATATGAGATGTGTTTGGCTTCACTTCTTTTTTTAATACATAGCAGGGCTGTACGGTCTGTTGAACGGCCGTACAGCAACCCGTACAGAAAAACTGCTCCTTTTGAACGGCCTGTTGAACGGCCGTACAGCAGCCCGTTCAAAAGGAAAACTTGAAGATAATACATTAAACACCTCCCGGTATCGCGAGCTTGCATCTTCGAACTACCTTCTTGAATAATCTTCGCTTTCAAGCCCAAAATAATCCATCTTTTCAACAATTAAGCATGAGGCACTGAAAAATGAAAAACACAATTAATATGGATAAAACTACATTCGAAACTAACAAAAATGCAAGAGAATAAAGGACAAAACGTGTATAAAATACACATTATCAAATCTTCCCCCACTTGAACTTTGCTAGTCCCGAGCAAACTAAAATTAATATAACCATATATTCCTAACTAGTACCACTTCCGTAGGTGATCACGGTTGCATTTGGCATATGCAACAAGCCCTTGGAACCCCTAGGTAGCCCTAGTGGACGAGGGAGGTCTCGTGAGGGTTTATAGATGATGTACCCACAAAATCACAAAAACCACTAATAAACAAGAAACTAACAATACCTACTAATTAAACTAACTACTATACTCACATGTCCGAATCGTCATACAAATAGGAAACAAGCCAAGCATGGTGCTATATTTACTCGTAACTAAAATCAAACATATAGAGCTATTCACCTTATCATCCACTCTAACGAGCTAACAACCAATTCAAGAATCAAGATAATACACCTTGTGCAAAATGTAACCATGACATTGAAACTAGAATGAATGTACTTCAATCGTGAACACTAGACAAGATTATCACAAAGCATATATGGCTTCGCATTAAGAAGATGAAATTGTATTGTGAAAAATCTCACATCTCTCAATTATGCATCACACGAGTATGGGCTAGAGATTTCACTCAACTCCAAGTCTAAATGCATGCGCTCTACTTGACCTTGCATGTCCACCTAAATTTCGGATTGCACCAAAAATAAGGAATTCATAAAATGGGTTGTAATGGGGTTTGGGTGAAGGTGTGAAAATTTAAGTTCAAGGAAAGTGTAAAAGTCTCACTAGTTGAGTCAAAACGACGCTTGCTTTCTTCATACACCAAATTCTCCAACTGAAGATCTCCACTCATTTACAATTACAAAACACAACCACATTTACCAAGAAAATTTAAACAAAATAAAGTACAAAGATTTATTGCTTTTTTTTCTTTTTTTTCTTTTTTTTACATACCCCTTTAAAAAACATTTAGCAAAGGGAATGCATAACATAAATAAATACTACAAGAACTTTGAACCACATCTAGATATACACATCAAACTAGTTCCCACTTACAATAAATAGCATTCTTCCTCTTCACAACATCTCCAAATTCTCATGCTCATCAATCAATTCTTTCCAAGACTCAACTAGCTCAACTAGGTCGAGAGTGAAGTATTTGGCTATGACTCATGTATAAAAGGGGAAAATGGCGAAGAAAAACATGGATATAAGCTCAAAGGGGTAACTAGGGATTATTTTCATGGTTCACAAGCTAAAAAGGCCAAAAAAAGTTATCCTAAATAGAATTTCCTTATTATGGTGCATCCATGAATGAAGGTTTAATGCAAGCCCTAGAGCAAAAACACACATAAAGAAGGAGCAACACACAAGCCAAAAGAATCATCGTTCAAGACCTCACAAGGTTTAAGTTTTAATAACATCTTCTCGATTTGATTCCATGCATGCTAAGAGATAATCGTCAAATTCACAATTTAATTACAACAATCTAGACTTTTCATGCCATTTTAAGTGTGAGTGTGCAATAAGGTGCATCAAACTTATAGATTCACATCAAATTGGTAATGCTAGGCATGAAATAGGAGAAAACAAGGCTACAAGCTCACAATGTCTTAAATTTTACAAACAAGTAAACAAGCTCATGATTTCCCAAAGTAAACGATACGGACATCAAATGAAACAAAAGAGAATACTAACACTACCTACATATTATACTATAAGGATGAACATAAACAATCCTTCCCTCACTTAAAACATGGCATGTCCTCATGCATGACAAATAAAAATGAGGGAGAAACAAGAGTGAAAGAAAACTCCCCTGAAAATAAGCAACAAGGACCGGGAGCAAAGCCAAGAAGCTCAAGCATCATGAGGAGGATCCAAAGGTGGATCCCGAGAACTAGTGCTACACTGAGCCATCATCGAAGCACAAAATTGCTTCATCCACACTCGATGCTCAGAAAACCGCATATCAACATGGTCCTTAATGGACTGCTCCATGCATTTTAAGTAGGCCCGTTGGGGCTCAGAGAACTCATCGGCATGACTATGAGAAGGAGAATCCTGTCGAGCATCAGAAGGTGGCAAGGGCTCAGAAACCGGCTCCTCCTCGGCCCGAGTAGGAGATGCGGGACACTCGAGCTGAGAAGATTTGTGGCCCGTCCATCAAAAATTATCAAAAGTCCCCGAGATAACCCCCATATTCTTTAAAACTGCAAAGTCAATAGTAGCTATGGGTTGGCCACTCCATCCATGAAACAGGGGAGTAATCCCGATCAATAATGCCTAACTTAGTAGCAATTCGGGTGATAAACCCGCCAAAGATAAGGGAACCCTTCCTTTTACGCCGAGTTAGCTCCCACAACCGGGAAGAGAATACATACCCCCAATCTACTAGAAACTCATCATACAACCAATTGAGGACCCCAAGCTCTCCAAAGAAATGGCACTATTTGAACCTTCATTACCATACAGAGAATGAACCATAACCCGATGAATATAGCACAAACTAGGGTCCGTGATTTTGGTGGACTTAATCCGACCACCCGAAGGTCATTGAGCATCCGAAGAAATTTCATGCCAAAAAGAATATTGAAATCGGGTGGAAAATGTCCGGAAGCCTTTATTGTATTTCCACCCAAACCAATCACAAATCTCCTCCAAACGAACACTAAACCATAAACCCATCATCCTAAAAGTGAAGCGAGAGGGTACGCTTAACTCATTCACAACTTCAACATCATACTTCACGGTAGTAAAGAATTCATAGACCAAAGCCGGACAAGTAGGCTCATCCATATCTAACAATGTAGGCCAACCGAAAGTAGTCAAAATTTTCTTAACATTATCCCAAATACCAAGCTTTTCCATAACATGCTTATCAAAATAACGAAATGGTAAAACCTTGAGCGAGGAAATGGAATTATACCTCTCAAGGGCATCATCGGAGAATGACAAGCTAGGCTTAGTGGAGTGCAAGTCAAGTCCATAATTGCAAGGAGGTAATGGTAGACCCAATTCTTCACATTCCTTGGGAGTTAGAAAAATTTGAGGCTCCGAATATGAAGAAGTGGTCTTTTGACGCTTAGATTGAACATTTCCCTTGTTTTTACCCCGCTTAGAAGGAACACCACTCATGATTATCAAATCTCAACTTCAAATAACATGCCAAATAACCACCCAATATAAGCACCAAACATTATCAAAAGGGGTAACCAACAAACCAACAATAATCCCCACCACCAATTCGCAACAAAATTCAACACCAAATTTGTAAGCCCCTAATTGAATTAAAGCCACCACACAAATACCCAACTACAATGATCAACGAGCCAACACCCTTTGAAGCTACTACAATACACTAATTAAGTATATATAAATAATAAATATTTTTGTCTTTTTTTAAAAAAAATAAAATAAAATAAAATAAAATATAATATAATAAAATATAATATAATATAATATAACTAACCAATTATGAACAAAATCAAAAATCAAATTTAAAATTAAAATAACTAAGCAATTAATAATAAAATTCAAAATTCAAAATTCAAATTTAAAGTAAATTTAAATTGATTTCTGGATTTATAACATTTATTTAGTTTATAAATTAAAATAAAAAATCAAAATCAAATTTAAATAAATGGATAAAAAGAGAAATAAAACAAAAACAAAAAAAAACAAAAAAAACAAACAAAACTAAAAGGGGAGGGGGTTGCGTTGTTAATCAGAGGGGAATTACAGGGGAACGGGAGAAGAAAGGATGGAGATTAGGGTTGTTGTTAACGGAGGAGTACGGTGGTGGAAGGGTGGACGGTTGGAAGAGGTAGAAAGTCGGAGGCTGGAATAGAAGGAGATGATGCTGTTCGACACTGGTGGGAGAAATAAGGACTGTGGTGTGTTGTGCAGGAAGAGTGAAGATGGTGGTGAATGAGAGATGAGAGGGAGGTGGGTTCGTGGATTAGGAATGACAGCAGTGGTGTCACGAGAAAGGAAGACTGGAAGACTGGAGGTTGTTTGTTCGGTGGTGGCATGGTGTTGTTGAATGGAGTGGAGGAGGGAGATGGTTGAACGGGAGAAGAGTGGAGGGATTGAATTGGAGATGGGCGACTGGAAGGAGGTGATGAAAAGGTTGGTATGTTAGATGGTGTGTTGTGGTTCGGACGAAGGCAAGAAGAGAGGGGAAGGATTAAACTGGTGGGAAAAGGTGGAGACGGAATAAGAGAGATGAACAGCGGGGGGATGGAGGGATTGCAGATGGATGGGCGGCGGAGGTTGGGTGAGAAAGGAGGTGGTGGTGTGGGTGTTGTTATTGTGATCGTGGTTATAAAAAGAATGGAAGTGCTTGTGGCGTGTTGAAGAAGATGGGGGTGAACGGAGTAGGTGGCTGGAAGAGATGGTGAAGGGGGGAACGAACGGTGGAGGTAAAGGTAGGGTGGAGTAGGAGAAACAGATGGAGATTGAGGTGGGTTCGGTGGCTGTTGCTTTGCAGGCTATTGGTGTTGTGGTTGCAAGGAGAGGAGAAGGAGAGATGAGGTGAGGAGAGTAGAGATTTTGAGAGTTGGTAGCGCGGATCTGTGAAGTGATGTGAAAAGGGGCTGGGGTTATGCTCTGTTTTTAATTTGCGTGGCTATTTTTTTCGCACGGGCTGTACAACAAGTGGGTGAAAATATTTGGACCCCCCTCAATTTGCACTATATTATGGACAGAAGCAACAAAAACTTGCACAGGCTGTTGCACGGCTTGTTGCACGGTCTGCACCCCGTCCGACAGCCTGTGCAGCTCTAAAATTTTATGAAAAAAAAAGTTTTTTTTTCTTTTAGAAAATTCACACAAATCCTTGAATGCTTGAATAAAATATTAATTCCTGAAAACATGAACAAACACATCAAGGCACGAGTGGAACAAATATAAAAATTAAAATTAACGATACTAAATATTAGTGAGCGGAGTTTTATTTTTAAACTCTATTATAAAATTCATTAGTCAAACCACAAAAACATATAATAATTAAATATTACATATTTCTAGGTTATTTTTCTTATGAATTAAAATAGATGAAAAATGAACCTCCACTCACTAACATTTAGATCAATTCTCAAACCTACAATACGCATAACACCATACATAAATGCAAGTTAGGAACAAAATGTGACACACGCATAATGTATAAATACATGTGTACCTTGGGTTGCCTCCCAAAAAGCGCTTTTGTTTAATGTCGTTGGCTCGACTTCCCGGATGTGCCTCGGAGCACCAACACACAAACTAACATAAGAGAAGCTCATCCATGAAGGGGTTCCGCTAATGAGATGACATCAACGGTGGATTCTTGAAATCCCTCATAGAAAGGCTTGAGACGGTGACCATTCACCTTGAATTCTTTGTTGGTAGATAAACTTCGCAAATCTACCGCTCCATGATGGTAGATTTTCACAACAACAAATGGACCCAACCAACGAGAACGAAGCTTCCCCGGCATTAACTTGAGACGAGAGTTGTAGAGGAGAACCTTTTGCCCAACATAAAATTATTTAGGAACGAGTGAACGATCATGGAAGTCTTTCACCCTAGCCTTATATGATTGAGCATTCTCATAGGCATTATTAAAAATTTCCTCCAATTCAATCAAGTTAAGTTTTCGATGAGCCCCGGCAACATTAAGATCCATATTACAAGCTTTGATTGCCCAATAAGCTTTGTGCTCTAATTCAATGGGAAGATAACAAGACTTACCAAAAACCAACTTGTAAGGAGACATGCCAATAGGAGTTTTGAATGCCATCCTATAGGCCCATAACGCATCTTCAAGACGAATACACCAATCTTTGCTAGAGGGTTTCACCACCTTCTCAAGAATAGACTTAATCTCCCGATTAGAAACTTCGGCTTGACCATTAGATTGAGGATGATAAGCCGTTGCCATTCGATGATAAACCCCATAAGATTTAAGAAGATTTCCCACCATTTTGTTACAAAAGTGGGTACCTTGATCACTTATGATAGCTTTAGGAACACCAAATCGATTGAAGACATGAGATTTGAGAAATGCAACAACCGTCTTACCATCATCCGATTTTGTTGCCTTGGCCTCCACCCACTTGGAGACATAATCAACGACCAAGAGAATATATAGATTTCCATGAGAAGAAGGTAATGGCCGCATAAAGTCAATACCCCACACATCAAAGATTTCTACCATAATAATTGGAGTTTGGGGCATTTCATTCCTTTTTGCAATATTGCCAATTCTGTGACAAGGCTCACATTGCTTACAAAAATCGTGAGAGTCACGAAAAAGAGTTGGCCATGTAAATCCACATTCAAGCACCTTCCTTGCCGTTCGATCTTTTCCAAAATGACCTCCACAAGCATAAGAATGACAGAATTGAAGAATTGAAGCAATTTCTCACTCGGGAACACACCTTCTCAAGACTTGATCCGCACAATGCTTCCAATGGTAATGGTCATCCCAAATGTAGTGCTTGGCTTCACTTCTTAATTTCTCCCTTTGATGCTTAGGCATGCCACTAGGAAAAGTTTTGCACACAATGTAGTTCACAAGATCCGCATACCATGGCACCTCGCTTTGAATTCCAAATAAGTGCTCATTCGGAAATAATTCTTGAAGGGGAGAAGCATCTTCCTCCCTCACAAGTCGACTCAAGTGGTCCGCCACTAGGTTCTCGGCACCAATTTTATCTTTGATCACTAAGTCAAATTCTTGGAGGAGAAGAATCCATCGAATCAATCTAGGCTTTGACTCTTTCTTCGCCAAGAGATGTTTTAAGGCGGCATGATCCGTGTACACAATGACTTTGTAACCAAGAAGATATGAACGAAACTTGTCAAGAGCAAAGACAATAACAAGCAATCCTTTTTCGGTAGTGGTGTAGTTTAATTGGGCGGAATTTAGTGTGCGAGAGGCATAATAAATCACATGAGATTGCTTGTCAACCTTTTGCCCTAACACTGCGCCAACCGCATAATTGCTAGAATCACACATAATCTCAAAAGGAAGGGACCAGTCCGGAGCCTTAATGATAGGGGCCGAAGTTAAAGCTTCCTTGAGATGGTCAAAAGCCTTCTTGCATTTTTCATCAATTTTAAACTCTACATCCTTTTGTAGAAGGGATTATAGGGGAAGAGCAACCTTGGAAAAATCCTTGATAAACCTTCTATAGAATCCGGCATGACCAAGAAAAGAACGAACAACCTTGACATTTGAAGGGTAAGAAAGACTTGCAATAACATCAACTTTTTCCTTGTCCACCTCAATGCCCTTCCTAGACACAATATGCCCCAATACAATACCTTCTTGGACCATAAAATGACATTTTTCATAATTGAGCACTAGATTAGTCTTCAAGCATCGATCCAAGGCTTGTGTAAGAATTTGAAGACATTCATCAAAAGAATCACCCGAAATAGAGAAATCATCCATAAAGACTTCAATTCCATTCTTTATCATGTCGGAGAAAATACTCACCATACACCTTTGAAAAGTTACGGGAGCACCATATAAGCCAAATGAGAGTTTACGAAATGCAAACGTGCCAAAAGGGCAAGTGAATGTGGTTTTTTCTTGATCTTTGGGAGCAATGACAATTTGATGATATCCGCTAAATCCATCTAGAAAGCAATAGAATTCCTTCCCGGCTAACCTCTCTAACATTTGATCAATGAAAGGAAGAGGGAAATGGTCTTTCCGAGTTACCGCATTCAACTTGCGATAATCAATGCACACTCGCCACCCATTTTGGACTCGGATAGACACAAGCTCACCTTTAAAATTCTCCTCAAGAGTGATACCCGCCTTCTTAGGAACACAATGCACCGGACTCACCCATTCACTATCCGAGATTGGAAAAATGATTCCCACATCAAGTAGCTTGAGAATCTCCTTTTTCATAACTTCCATCATTGCCGGATTAAGTCTTCTTTGAGGGTCCCTGGTAGGCTTAGCTCCATCCTCAAAGAGTATGTGATGCATGCATGTGGAAGGGCTAATTCCCTTAATATCGGCAATGGTCCACCCAATAGCATTTTTGTGATCTTTAAGGACCCGCAAAAGGCGTTCTTCTTGCACATTACTCAAATTAGAAGCTATGATTACGGGAAGAGTTTCATTGTCCCTAAGATAAGCATACTTGAGACGGTTAGGCAATAGTTTCAATTCCAAAGTAGGAGAGTTCTCAATAGAAGGGAGTAATTTAGAATAAGACAAGGGAAGATCAATTTTTGCAAGATCACACCTTTGGGGTAAAGGTTGCAATACATTGAGCTCCATAATTGCCTCATTGTCCTCTTCCGAATTAGGGAATCCATCATCTTCATTTGCACATCCCTCAATAACCACTTGGAGAGCTTCTTTATTTCCCATGCCAAAAGCTTGTTGGGCTAAACCATCAATAACAGCCATGGAGCAAATTGAGTGTGACTCACTAGGAAATTTCATAGCATCATAAATATTGAACTTGATAACTTCATCGCCAAACTCCATAGTGAGAGAACCATCATCTATATTAATCTTGGTCTTCGCCGTTTTAAGAAATGGACGCCCAAAGAGAATTGGAGCGGACTTGATGTTTGATGGACCATTTTCCATGTTCAAGATGTAAAAATCGGCAAGGAAAACCATTTAATCAACATGAACAAGCACATCTTCAATTACCCCCTCGGGATAGGCATTTGATCTATCCGCAAGTTGAATGATCACATTGGTATTCTCAAGTGCCCCCAAATTCAAAGTTTGGAATATGGAAAGGGGCATCACATTGATCGAGGCACCCAAATCAAGCATAGCTCTTTCAAAGAATTTACTTCCAATCTTGCAAGGAATGGTGAATGTGCCCGGATCAGAACATTTTTTAGGTAACCTCCTTTGAATCACAGCCGTTACATTTTCATCCACCACTATAGTTTCGTCACCTCTCAATTTCCTTTTGTTTGTACACAAATCCTTTAGAAACTTTGTATACTTAGGAACTTGGTTTATGGCATCTAAAAGAGGGAGCGTGATTTCCACTTTTCGGAAGGTCTCAAGCATCTCCTTGTCAATAATGTCTTTCTTTGGCTTAGAAAATTTGGAAGGAAATGGAGGTCGAATAACCACATCCTCATCAATGAACCTTGCCTTCTTTGCTTGTGGAACATCTTCTTGAACACTTGCCTTTTTACCCATATCCACTTTATCTTCTTCAATTTTCATCTCATCTTCAAGGTTTTCATCATTAGCCTCCAAGATGACATCCTTTTCAACCCTTCCACCGTCATCATCATTCACAATCTTGCCCTTGGCCTTAGCATGAAGGTCTTCCAATTCTTTCCGACTCCTTAAGGTCATGGCACTAGCATTTTCTTTGGGGTACACCTCCGCTTGAGAAGGAAGTTGCCTAGAACCTTGGCTTTGCAATCTATTCACGGTGGTGGCTAGTTGGCTCATTTGCTTTTCCAAATTGGATATGCTTTGAGAAGTGTTCTTTTCCAAGTTGGATATACTTTGAGAAGTGATGTTTTGAAATTAGAGGTTGTTTGACGCCATTTGCTTCATCATTTCTTCAAGTGATGACAACGTAGATGAAGAAGACCCTTGATGGTCTTGGGGATTATATTGAGGTGGTGGTGGGATTGCTTGAAAATTTTGATTGGGACGCTTTTGTGGGTACGGATGAAGGTTTTGTTGATTTTGGGTGTTGTAAGCGTTTGGATTTTGGGATTGGTATTGGTTAGAGTTTGGTGTGTTGGGATTTCCATACCGAAAATTGGGATGGTCTCTCCAACCGGGATTGTAGGTGTTACTATAGGGGTCATACTTCCTTTGAGGTGGTTGTCCCGAAAAACCTCCAATAGCATTAATTTGCTTTTCGGGTTGTTGGAATGATAGGCATTCGTTAGTAGCATGATCCGACATATTGCAAACACCACAATATTTTTGTTGTTGAAGATTACCGACGGCTAATTGGCCAACCAATGATGTAAGGTCCGAGATTTGGCCCTCTAACTTTTGAGTTGCCACTTCATTCACGGAAGGGTTCTTGACATGCACTTGACAATCCCCAAATTGGCGAATTCTTGGCAATCTTGGTTATCAACTTTCTAGCCTCCTCCGGCATTTTATCCACAAGAACTCCACCACTTGAAGCATCAAGGTGCAATTTAGCACTATATTCCAAGCCTCCATAGAAGTAGTGAATGAGCAACTCTTCCGATATCAAGTGTGGAGGACAACTTTGACAAAGCTTTTGAAACCTTTCCCAATACTCATACAATGTTTCCCTGGAGTATTGCCGAATGCCACAAATTTCTTTGGAGATGCCCGTAGCCTTTGATGTAGGAAAGAATTTCCCTAAGAAAGCACTTCACATTTGCTCCCATGTAGTGATTGAGTTTGGAAGAAGGTAAAATAGCCATGCCTTGGCACTGTCTCTCAAGGAAAAGGGAAATGCTTTCAACTTCACTTGTTCTTCCGTAGCATTGTTTGGTCTCATTGAAGAACACACCATTTCAAATTCTTGAAGATGCCTAAAAGGGTCTTCCGTGCCTTCACCTCCAAACTTGGGAAGGAGGGCAATAAGACCACCCTTTAGCTCAAATGGTTGTCCTCCCGGAAATACAATGCACAATGGTAGTTGAACGGAGCTAGGAGAATCAATCTCCTTGAGTGTACGTTGATTAGGATTTTCCATGACTTGATCAATGTTGTCATCCGGTGATGAGATAGGAATAACAAGGGGAGGACCCTCGTTCAACTCCTCTTCCTCCTCCGAAGGTGAACTAGAAATAAATTGACTTGATGAATCTATATTGGCACTTGAATTCCTTTGATTCTTTCGCAAGAGTCTCTCGGGATTAGATTAATACGCAAGATCACCTAAACAAGAAGATCGAGTCATACATAGCAAAAATTTCTAAAATCAAGAAAAATAGATAAATATGCACAATGGAACTAAAATATTCACAATTTTATACACGCACTAATATTTTCCAACACAACAAGGAACAATAAGCAAATTAGCTAGATAAAAAGGTATTTGACCCAAGGATTATGGATATTCAAATACTTCACCCAAACACATATGAGCAAGATATAATCAACTCTACCTAACCAAGATAATTGGTGAAGCACACAATCACTTAATTCTCTTCTGTAAACACTAATTTAATGAAGCACATAAATTAGTTCTCTTGATTATAGCAACCAATAATGAAGCACTACTAGTTTAACCAAATCAAGGAATCAAACAAAGAGAGGCTAGGACAAACCCAAGGATGAGGAGCTCAACCTAGGTATTTGCACTTGAATTTTGAGGATTTAGGTAAACTAAACCTTGTGCTACTACAATGAATGTACTAACAATTACGGATTAGCATAAACAATTAGCAATTGAATTTACAAGAGAAGCAAATTGAAGCAACTTACAATTCTCCAAGCAAAATCATAAACAATACAACTCAAAAATTCAAGATAAAGTGAAATAGATCTTACTTAAATTAAAATGGGTTTGGTACAAGAATTCATTCCTTGAGCCAAATATATAGAGTTAGTTACTCATAATCAATGCTAGATTATGAGTAATTAATGTTTCTCTATAATTCCTACTAACCCTAATTTTGTTCTTGAAGAGGCAAAGAAGAGATGAAGATAAGATGTAGGTTGAGATATGAGATGTGTTTGGCTTCACTTCTTTTTTTTTAATACATAGCAGGGCTGTACGGTCTGTTGAACGGCCGTACAGCAACCCGTACAGAAAAACTGCTCCTTTTGAACGGCCTGTTGAACGACCGTACAGCAGCCTGTTCAAAAGGAAAACTTGAAGATAATAAATTAAACACCTCCCGATATCACGAGCTTGCATCTTCTAACTTCCCTCTTGAATAATCTTCGCTTTCAAGCCCAAAATAATCCATTTTTTCAATAATTAAGCATGAGGCACTGAAAGATGAAAAACACAATTAAAATGGATAAAACTACATTCGAAACTAACAAAAATGCAAGAGAATAAAGGACAAAACGTGTATAAAATACACATTATCAGGGGCCATGAAGGGATGTTAAGGGTCATTTGACAAATTTGAAAAAAAAATTAGAATGATTAAAATATTTAAATGATTAGAAGTCTATATACAATAAGAATAGTATGATTTGGTATATAAAAAGATAATATATCTGAACAATGCAAATTTTTTAATTAATATTTTTTCTTACAATTTTTTATATATAATACTCTATTTAAATTAATTAATTTAATAATTTATTTCATTAATGACAATAATAAAAAATATGTAATTTGAAGAGTTTCTCTAAATTATATAAGAGAAAATTACTAAAATAATTATTTTTGAGACTTATTGGCCCAAAATACTGAAAAGCGGAATTATTGTCCTATTTATCGACCTAACACGTTGAATCGTGTTCCGTGTCTAAAGGATATCACGTTGAATCGTGTTACGTATTATATATACATGTAGATGTGGTTGGGATGGATCAGTATATGCATCAGGACGGAGAGGCAGCCTAAAACACTAACATGGGTCGTGTCTTTACTACTAAACAATCCAATAATGGGACTGCTGTAGCTTCGCTTCTTCTTCTGCTCGCTACCGTCGATTAGCTCGACCAGAGGCAGGAAGATTACGGGGTTTAGTCCGAGAATTCCCAATCCGTCATTCTTCTTAGTCTTTCTTGGCTAATTAACTAGCTCATCCTTTTCAGTTAGCTGCTTTCCAGACTCGAAAAAGAGGGCTTCTTGGATAATGTGATGGAGGTGGTATTCCATCATATTGAGATCCCTTTTTCAGTTGTTCAGCTTAGTTAGAAGGGGAATCCCAGTGAGCATAGTCTTCAACTGATTTGTGAATAACAGGTATGAAATGCTCGACTGTTAAGGAGAGGTATGAGTCATATTCCTTATAGGCATTTGAATAATGATGGGTTCGAAACCGTACAACTTGTATTGGCCAGGCTGCTTCAAGGTTTTAATATCACAAGTTTGGACGGAGAGGCAGTGTTAATGTCTTGAAGGCCCCGAAGGGGCACAAATCAAACAATCAGCTCATCTCCGTCATCGTCGCCGGAGTAAATAACACAACCGGGAAACATCAGTAAAGCAATCATAGTATAAATCTGAGGTGGTTTGGGTTAATGGGCTGTGATTTGATTTGGGTTTATTTTGGTAATGGATTGGGTGGTTGTAAGAACAAATTTTGGAAATTGGTTCGGACTTCTAGAACTCCAGATATGCGCAGCCTGCACCCAGAATTCTGCCCAAAGTTGTAGAAAATTTCGTTGTCTTTGCGTGAGCTGTAAGATCGCTGAATTCGGACTTCTAGAACTCCAGATATGGCCAAAACAGTGTAGACTGCGCAACCTACGCGGAAAATCCGAATTTTAATCAATTTAACCTCCAACTCTTAGTTCTGCAAAACTCAATGAAAACACATTAAACACACCACATACTTGAGGCCAAGTAATCAATTTAAGCCATACGAAGCATTTCAAGTGGATATAATATCCAATTATCACACCCCCAAAACTTAAACCGATGCTTGTCCTCAAGCATAAACAAATATAACTATATACACTAACTAGTACCACTTCCGTAGGTGATCACAGTTACATTTGGCATATGCAACAAGCCCTTTAAACTCCTAGGCAACCCTAGTCGACGTGTGAGGTCTCGTGAGGGCCTATAGTGAATATACCCACAAAATCCATCTAACTAAACAATGCAATCACAATGCAATGCATGAATGCAACTAATATGAAAATGCAACGATCTCCTCGAACTAACCAAAACCAACTAGCAAGCAAATATCTGAAAGAAAGCAACTAAATCCAAATAGAGCTCGACTAAGTCCCCGTATACTAACATTACATGAACAAAAACGTGTGTGTGTGCAATGCTCATCAGATATACTCCTAAAACTTGATCAAAATCATACCTATTCTTCGTCAAGACAATCACAAGTTTATAAATAGAATAGACTGTAGACACTTCATAACCTAGAAACACCTTCATCCTCATTCAAGTTAGCCAGGAACTTATGCTTTATTACTACACTACGACACATTATATACATGCATGCTTATTTAACCGTGCAATGGATGAGACCCCAAATGGCTTATACAATAATACCCATGTAGCGAGCGTTAGGTCAGTGGATCCTAGACTATAAAAGCCTTAGGTCACTAGGCACAAAGTCCCCTGGTACTTAATTGCTCGAGTATTAAAGAGCTCACCCTGGTTAATTTTGCATCTAAACAACTCTCATATTTTTTTTCTTTTCTTTTTCTGCTTCTTTTTCGTATATGCAATCTGGAATGAGAATTCTCAATTCCAACCCTAGACTACTCATAAGAATATGAGCCAGCTACTAGCCATTTGACGCCTAGCCATTATTAACAACTAGCATGAAATCCCTGATTTCCCCCAAACTTAGACTTTAGTGCTCCTACGCCATCAAGGGAATAACGAAAATTCTAAATATAATCAAGTGATTAAATCTAAAACAACCAAACAAGCATAACCTCAACTTAGCCCAAAAGTAAACGATGAGATTGTGAAAAAGTTTTGTTTCTACAGCATGCAAGTCAATTTCATAAGAACTATAAATCAACCCTCTATTCATCAATAATCACACTCAATTAAACATCGACCTACCAATCAGTATTAGCTCGTCCTAAGGGATCATGAGAAATGCATGCTATGCAAATGCAACTATCATGGACTCACATGGTTTATGGAAACAAAATAACAGAATGTCCTATATGAACAAACATACATAACACGAACGAAACATGCATGAATTACTACTAATATGCATCATATGATATCTATATGAACACAATGCCACACAAATAACTACTACACAATAACTATCCCCAAATCACCCCCAAACTTAAAGTATTCAATGTCCCGATTGAATTGAAAGGTAATACAAGGGATAGCAGAAAACATACCTAATCGTCGAAACACGTGGGTTGCCTCCCACGAAGCACTTGTTTAGAGTCAATTAGCTTGACTACGTCCAAGCCTCCATTAAGGATGATAATAGTTGGCCTGGTCATCTCTTCGTGAGACTTCATCGTCATCACGGCGGCACACTTTCTGCCCGTTCTCCTCGCTTGGCCTATTCGTATAACAACTATGCCCTATTCCAATGCCTTCATCGGTTGACCCAAAATTCAATTTGTAGAACAACACACATTCGCGGGCTTCGCTTGAATATAACAGAGGAGGGTAAATGTAAGTTGCTGAAGCCTTTAGTTCCTCAAAGAGAATTTCCTCCATTTGCTCTAATGCGCTACCTCCATCTTTATACTCTGAGACAAGTAGAAGACCTGCATCTTTCCCATGGTCATCAGCCTCTTGGTACGCACATACCAATTCTTGAAATTTGTGTAGCTCACCAGTGTCTATCCCAAATAGTGCCCTTTCCAAATCATCCACCATACTAGCATGATCAAATTCCTCACATGGCTTGTGAACGCTCACCTCACCTTGGAATTTGTCTTCCTCAATTATGCATGCAGTACCTTGCTCCAAGTCACCGTTATTTTTTGGAATTGCCTCTAGTATGAATTGTTGTTTCTCTTGTTCCACGACACTCAAAACTTGAGCAACTAGTGTCTCCAAAGATTTGATAGACCCCTCATTACTCTTTGCAAGAATCCTAATCTCCTCCATAACATCAACCTCATCTGACTGAAAAGTAGGAGTAGGTTGCTGATGTTGAAACTCTTCACTACCAAAGAAATATGACATATTTGGAACATCTTGCTGGTACTGTTGAGGATGGTATTGAAAATATGGTTGTTCCTCATAAGTGACATATGGATCAACTCCTTCATAGTAACAATATTGTGAGTAGGGTTGCACAAGTGGTTAAAACCGGACCGGACCGGCCCGGCCCGGACCGGCCCGGCCCGGACCGGACCGAAGACCGGTTTTTCTGAATAATGCGGACCGGGGACCGGACCTGCTAGTTTCGGTCTTGAGATCGGACCGGACCCGAAAAAAACCGGATTGAACTGGACCGGACCGGTATAGACCGGTTTGTAAAAAATAGGCTACTTTCTCATTACATATCAAATTATTTCGAAAAGAAAAATTATGTAAGTTTGCACACAGTGAAAGTATTTGAAAAGTTTAGAATATGTCCAAAATAAACTATGTTAAGTAGTTAATTCTTTTACCTGTGCTGCTGTGCATACTGAATAATGCTAGAATTTGAAAGGAAAAAAAACTAATCATGCGACAATAATTGAAATTCAAAATCAAACGCTAGTACAAAAATAGTTACAAATCAACCCTTAATTCAGTAACACTAAAATCCTATTAAGAATGATATTTCAAAGTGATTTTGTTTTTAAAAATGCGAAACATATGACGATCACAAAGGACTCCTCATTGGCCAGTGCTTGCTTATCACTTATCAGGGACCAACTCTGGCTTCTAGCTACTGCATCAAACCCATCTACCTGCAGCTGCAAGATAGAAAAAGCAAGAGAACAGAGTTATTGAAATTGTCTAAATTGTGGACATGAAATAATAGAAACTGAAAGAATGGTGCCAGATCAAAACCTATAGAAAAGATGTGAGCCACAAATATCCGCAAGTAAAACTCAACAAAGTAAGAAGGTCGAAGCCTTGTACATGCACCTTTACTGTTTTCATAAGATGCACATGGTTACATAACTTTGAATCTTAAGAATCTTGGCATATCACTAGAAAGAATTTTGACAACTGCTAATTCTAGCAGTTCAGTGTCGTTGGTGTTCAAATTAACTAAACCAAAAGAACTGCTAATTTTGAGTGGTAAATTTGGAGAGTTTACGTGTCAGCATAAAGTTTCAGATTCTTTTCCTAGTCCCCTGCTTTATTATTCTTGCATGGAGTTGATATTATAAACACTTTACTTGGTTAATATAGTTTTGGTACTTTATAATTTCTTTAAATTTGTTTTACTCTTTATTGATCCTTCAAGAGTATTTGGTGGTGGTGGTACATGTAAAATTCCATAATTAGAATATGCAGGAAATCATGTTCAAGTTTTGCTTGCTTATTGGAAAGGTCAAAAGTAGAAAACCATCAAAGAACACAACGAAGTTCTAACACTTTACTCAGGCACTTTTAACTTTAGCATCGGATCCAAGACTCACGGAGAAACTGACAGATGACTTCGACAAGTTGAAGAGATGACCACCGTAGAGTTAGGAAGGCATCAAAGGGTGGTTATTTGGTTAATCAAGCAGGATTATTTCCATACGGCTATTTATCTAAACTCTACCTTTACAGAACTCACAGGTCTCAAACCAAGGTTAGGAGCCTTGCACTGTTCCAAGTGAGCTAGATTGGCAGCTTGGTAAAAGTGATAAAGTTTTAGTAATACACAAAGATAATGTTATAACAAGTCTGAATTCTGATATTCGAAGCTTCTTTAGTATCTAATCTGACTTGAAATGTTCAATAAGAAAGTTCAAAATGATTTTCAAAGGCTTAAAACCTGGTTGAGTCTGTAAAGTATGCAAAAGTTAAACCGCAACTAAATAGAGAAAGCAGGAGTGTAAACGACCGTGAAGTTAATTGCCTATGTAGCTCATATATACATCAACAGAAATAGCCACTTTAACAAAAACTATAAAGTACATGTCTTACCTTTACCGTCTACATGTCTTCATCTTCGTCTGTGACGTAGATCGTGGACTCATCAGTTCCATTTTTTTGCATATCTGTGTATTTAATAAGAGAAATGAGAACAAACATTACAACAAATAAGTTATTATATATAATAGGAATGTAATATATTTATACCATCTTCCAAGTCCTCTAGTTCTTTCAATGATTCCTCTACATTCACGACTTTGTCTCTTTCATTTTTTAACTTTGCACGAAACCAATCTTGACCACAAATAAGACCTTGCACCACCTTTACTTTTAAAACAGATTCATACATATAAATATACCAAATGAAGAAGCAAAATAAATTTTTACTTAACAAATATAGATAAAAATATATGACCTAAAGCTTCTAAATTGATCAAGTGTTCTTCCTCCTGTACTAAATGCTGCTTCAGAAGCAACTGTAGATACAGGCATTGCTAAGATATCACGTGCCATGCGTGAAAGTATCGGAAATCGTGGGCTGTTAAGTTTCCACCACTTTAATATTTCAATGTCATCTTCACCCCCTTCTTCATTCAAATATCGCTCAAGTTCAGGCCTAGTACTCATATATTTTTCTTTTAACCCTGCTGATGATTGGAACTTCTTGACTTTATCTAAGATACTACTTTTCATGGATTTAGCATCACCGTTTTTAGTTTCACTTTGACTATTTGGCTCAAAAGGAGGCACACTGGCAGGTGTATATAATCCTTTATACTCATCAAATAATTCATAACGACTTGTTGTATCTGATCTAGCAAAGTATCACCATTATTTTCACCATACATTTCATGAAGTGTAAATTGCAAGCCAACAATTTTCACATTCGGATCAAGTATGGCAGCCACATAAATAAGCATGTTAAACTTCTCCAAATTACCCCAATATTTATCGAACTTTTCTTTCATTGCGTGAGCCATTAAACACAACTCTAGATCATGTGTTTCCTCTAAACCTTTTAGTGTTTCTAAAGCAGTACCAATGTCAAACAATGCACTATTAGATGTCACACTCAAAGAAGCAGATACATTATTTGTCAGGATAAAAAACTTTTCTAGGAAGACAACAAGTTTCTTAACAAGATCCCAATCTCTTTCCTGAGGAGGTCCAATTTTTTTATTCTCCTCACCATCCCCGATATCTATTTCTTTATGCAGCCCAAACATGCCAAAGACACTCTTAAATTTTAAAGCAGTTTCTAACATAGAATAAGTAGAGTTCCATCGAGTGGGTACATCAAGCGACAACAATGATTTACTGTCAATTTTCAGAACTATTGCTAAATCTTTAAACTTTTGTAGCCTAGCAGGAGAATTTTTCACCAATTTAACAGCAGCTCGAACCCTTTCAACAGATTGAAGATTATTTTTTATCTTTAAACCATCCCAAACAATAAGATTGACTATGTGAGCAACACATCGCATATGCAAGTACTTTCCATTTCCTATGCTACAACCTTTGTCTTGCAAAATTTCTACCAATTTACCACAAGCAACATCATTTGAGGAAGCATTATCAACCGTCACAGTGAAAAGCTTAGTATCTAATCCCCAACTTTTTAAACAAACTTCTATAGCTCTAGCAATCGCATCACCCTTATGACTAGAAATTGGACAGAAGTTCAAAATTCTTTTTTGTAATTTCCAGTCTTTTTCAATGAAATGAGCTGTAAGACACATATAGTTGATCCTCTGATTAGATGTCCATGAATCAGTCGTAACTGACACTCTTTGACATGATGATCTAAGAAATTCTTTTAACTTTTCTTTTTCTTTTAAATAAAGCTGAAAACAACCACGAGCTACAGTCATGCGAGAAGGTAATACATACTCTGGACAAGCTTTAGACATCATGTAATTAAAGCCAGGTTTTTCAATAAAGCGAAAAGGAAGCTCGTCAATGATAACCATATAACATAATGCCTCCCTAGGTTCACTAGCATTCAAGACCCAATTTTTTAACCTCCCCTGCCCTGGTTTATCGTCAATAACTTCCAAAATTAATTTTTTTTGCTTCCCTTTTCCTTCATTAGCAGGATTTTTTAGACAAAGAAGCCAATGGTTTCTTATATTTTTTGTACCATTATTGTTAGGATCAGCAGCATAGGTAATAGAACAAAACTTACATTCAGCTCGACGCAAACCCTCTTTAGTCACATATATCCTATAGTCCTTCCAATACTATGCCTTTTGTTTGGTGGGAGCAGTAAGATACTGACGTTCCTCGGTAATCCCCTCCTTTGGTATTTCAGAAGACGCTGCACTTTTATTTTTTTTGGCTGTGCAGGTACTTCTTCACAAGAAATATCCTCGGATATATGCATTTGTGTTGCATCAGTTCTTTCTTGGATGGGGACTGCATCATCTCTTTTTCGTTTGGATTGAATGGAGCTCGACATCTGGTACAAAATTATAAAATACAATTAGATAATCTAACCTGTTATGAGTATTATGAAACATAAATCAAAATTTATTATGAACAAGGTACTAAGCGAATGGCTAACTACACCAGTACACCAGAGTTCACTGGTTAGCTCAGTTAGAACAGTTGTTTGAGTGCTCTTAGTCTTAGGGCTAGCCTACAAGAAATCTGTTACCACTTACCAGTCTTCATGATGTATATAAGTTAAAGAAGCAATGGTAAAAAATCCTACAGATCAGAAAGGAACATATTTTAATGGAAGTATTGTGACAGAACAAACTGCAGATATTAAACCTGATTGTGCATAATATTATGTTTATCATGCCTACTATCCGATTAAGAGCGATGCACATGCATTGTTCAGCTATATCAAATATTATAGTAATGATTGTTTGTTCTTAATATATCATGAGAATTCTTGTCAAGTATTTATAATGAGTATAGGCCTAATCTGAAAAAGACAGCCTTTGCAAGGTCAAGTGCTATGAACAAAAGCCTCAAGGTTGCCAAATTTGGAGTCAAAAAGAGGAACAAACATGCTTAGGTCTCTGACAGAATATACACTTAAACATACATACCACTTAAACAAGGAGCTATTATCATTCATTAAAAGAATCTAAATTGTAGACTTAGTAATATATATAAAAGGAGCAATATATTACAGCCTTTAAAATCACCCAATGACTTAGTAATAATCAGAATCTTCCAAGTTCCAACTAGTTGATCATGTAAATTACAAGTAAACAAGCACCCCATTTCGTACTTTGTAAATCGGTAATAAACGAAAGTCATTGAATAGATCTGATCTAAAAGTTATTAACATGAGATCACATATTTAACAAGATGTTCGTGTAACAATCAGAACATTATTCATCGTATCATAAAGCATTTGAAGCTCATTCGCAACAAATAAATTTGTTGCAACTAGGCAGCACCTTATAATACTTGTTTATTACATAACAAGAACATTACTAATACATGATATAGATAGACCATGGAGGTAGAGATCACAACATATATAATTCTTGATTCGGGGTAGGGACAAGATGGCTAAGTAATAACAGGTGTGCGAACAACAACATCGTCCTTGTTCTCCCAAACCCAAACACGGTCGCACCTGAAGTCTTAAATAATTATCATACAAGTAATTATCAAGAGTAAACAAATTGACAATCATAAAAGTTCCATAAGAAAACTTGATGTAAGTTTATTTAAGATAATTAGTCTTAAATAAACTTAATAAACTTAGGTTCCCAAATGACAAATTGACAATAATACATTACAATCCAAAATATAATGCCTATTATGAACCCTAATTACCCAAATTAAATAAGAAACTTACTTGATTAATTGGGTTGACACTTGACAGTAGACTGGTCTGGTAGAGTGGTAGTCTTGTAGAACCCTAAATCCTTGACATTATTTGTTTGAAACTTGTGAGTTGTGATTGTGAGTTTGTGACTGAGATTCGCACGATTCTGTTTTTCACTCAACCCAGTGGCCAGTGCCAGTACCCACGTCTGTGTAATTCTTATTTTTCTGAAAGTATTTTGGAAATATTAATATACCGGTCCATTCCAGTTTTTTTCGGTCTTTCCGATTCTGGACCGGACCGGACCGAATATACAATTTTTTCAGATATTAGGACCGGGGACCGACCCGGATGTAACAGGTCCGGTCCGGTTTTTTGACCGAGAGACCCGGTCCGGTCCGGTTTTCCGGTCTAACCCTTTTTTTTGTGCAGCCCTAATTGTGAGGTCTCATGAACGCCCGAACATTGCTCACATTGCTGAGGCATGGATGTCCTCGAATATGCCCACCATGGCAACTCCTCGCCTGCCATTTTCAAACACTCAAGTACCTGAAACACACCAAACTAAACAAGATAGGTAAGTAACTAATCCGAGTCAGTGAACTTTAACGACCACTGATGACAAGCACATAAACTAAAATAAAACACCGATGATCCCCGGTAGCGGCTCATTAATTACATAATACAATTACCTAACTAAATCTTATCATTCAGTTATTGTACCTATGCATTGTTGCATTGTTCCAAATCAGTTTTCTACCCTATTTCGAATTGAAGATGTATTTTGGGATTTTTCTTGTTGGAAAAGAATTCTAGGGCCTATATAAACATATCCTACCCTTGTAATTGGGACCAACACTTCATATAACACATAGAGAGAGACGAGAGAGACTTGGAGAAGGATTCTCAACGCTCGTGACAAGCAACGGAGATCTAGATCTACTTCATCTTTTCTATTCTTCTATGCTCGTTTTGGATTTATTTTCTAAACTCTATTACTCTAGTTTATTATTCAGATCTTTGTTTACTATCATGGTTTCATCAGATCCCATGATGACGAGAGGTTCAATTATGAACTAATCATTATCATGGGATTCTAACGGATTTATCTTTGTAGTTTAGTAGTTTGTTTGCTTTAAAGATTTGTGTGTGGTGAATTCTTGATATCCTCGTATGGTTAATCTTAATGCTTTTAGATGCGTAGCTAACATCTAAATTGAATTGTTAATCTCTTGTGAAGCGAGAGTGGATCTTGAGATTTAGAACTTGCCATGCTATCATAGGTTCATGATTGTTTATCAACATGATTCGTAGTGTAAGATGAGAATACTATACTGCCCTATGTGATCTTCATGAATAACTTGTGCTTAAACCATTATGTTTTCAAATTCTATAGAGATATAGGGTCTAAGCTTAATCGGTGTCTATTCATCTTTTATCTCTTTTGTGGATGTATGAGTAGTTTGGTATTCGTATACTGAGAAGTGGCCTATACTTGTTTCGTGTTATCCGATCAGATATCATAACCATCACATGCATTGATTAAAGGCATCAGCTCTAAGCGAAGTATTTAATGAAGTTAGGATCCCATGTTTTTATTCTCATAAGTAATTCGATTTAGTGAAGTAATTCTTAGTTTGTTAATTTGCTTCTTAGTTAATTTTAGTTAATCAAATCCCAATCTTGTTAATTGTTGTAGCAGTGAATAAAAACCATACATTGTTGCATAGGTACATGAACTGAATTGAAACCTAACCAAATCTCTATGAGAACGAACTTGACTTATTCATATATTACTTGTGACCACGTACGCTTGCGTGTATTAGTGCAAACATATATAAAGCCATCGTAATAATTTGGTTGTTTTTGAATAGTTTATATAATGAAAGACTACCAAAATAAAATAAGACCAAGGTTTATTTTATAAAAATTCAAGAAATGTGGTCATATGTTTATACATTTATCTATCTATTACTATGTATTAAATGGAAACATAAGGGCAAAAAATTTCATAACAATGCCTATGAAATTACTAATTTACCCCTATTTTTTGAAAAACTACAAAAATGTCATTCCTTTATAATTAATAAAAAATAGTTCAAATTCTAGGAATTGAACCCTTGACTTCCAAGTACAAAATTTAAATCATGATCATGGTGCTACATTGATTTTCTACTTTAATTTTAAAAAATTATTAGATAACCCACATGTTCTCTTGGTAGCCTATTTACTTTTTTCTATTGTAACTTTTGAATAAATAAATTGTTAGAATACCTATCTCGTGCTCGTGCTTTTCTAAAGTAATGCCTACCCTGGGTCACGAGGTACCTTAAGGCATGCCCTTACCCCTAATCCTAAGCTCATATTTATAGAAAATAAACTTTAAATTATACATATATGTAATTAAATTCGGATAAAAAATTTGAGTTTGTTAACATTCGTATCCATGTAGATAGAAAAAATAAGTTTAATGAAATAATAGATATGATTATATTTTACTAAAATAATAAATGCGATTATATTTTGAAAAAGATTATAATTGTATCATACATAAATTTTAAATTTATAAAAATTTAAATATGCGAGTAAATTTGAAATTTTTGGTCGAACAATCATTTGGACTTTAAGCAATTAAAATGTAGAATTGAATTTGACTTAAAATTGATCTTCTTAAAATTTAGGCTTTCAAAAAATTATATAATGATTAAGTTATAACACATACGAAAATCAATTTAAGATGAACAAAAAGTATGATCTTAGATATCATGTAGATGAATAAATTATTAATATTCGTTTAATTATACGATTAAAACTTTTGGATATGAAGTTTGACCTAAATTTTAAAATAAAAACTTAGATATTGGGTAAGAAATAATAGGCTAAAAAAAGATTGTTGATTTTAAAAGTGTAATTAAATATGTATAAATATTTATATATGTATGAAAATGAGGAACGAGATAATTATATGAATGACTTTTACGTGAAATTAAGAGAATTTGTAAATGATTTAACTCATAGTGATGAGGAATGGAAGTGGAAGTAAAATAGAGTTTTTATACACTTTATTCATATCTAGTATTCAAAAAATATATTATAGGTATTAGTTAAAGGAGTTCTAATTATTTAGTTTATTAATAATAAGTCCAACTATTTATGGACCTTATTGAGAAAGTAGATATGTGGCTTGCAAGTTTTTACCTTTCACTTGAAAGGGTTTTTCTTGTTTTAAGCGCTTAGGATTTTATATTTCAAGTTAGACCAGGATTTTAATGGTTTCCTTGTTGGGTTCAGGTATTAGCTAAATTCTAGCTGCTCTTGAATTCCTTTTTGGATTCCAACCTGGATAAGGTTATTTATTTAGCCTATAAATACTCTCATCTTGTAATCTTTTAGAGAGACAGATATTGATAATAAAATTTTGGCTATTCGGTAGCTTTGAGAATCGAATTCAGGAGTGAATTCAGAGTTTGAGTTTTGTTTCTCCATTCAGAGACTATTTTACTTCCACTTCCATTCCTCATCACATAGTCTTAAATACATGATTATTTTTTAAAATTATATTTTTATGATGTTAAAATCACATGAGTTTACGTACGTCCATGTTGTACGCGAACAATATTGCTAAAATGATTATTTATATTACATTCAGTTGTTCAAATTGATAAAGTTCAAATCATGTCATTAAAATCTAAATTAATATATACCAATTAACTATAATCATGTTATTATTATCATATTGATAGTTGTCCAAATTTTATGGAATCTAATCAAATTATAAAATATTTGGTTAATGACAATGCAATATTATAGAATTGTTATACAAAAAATAAGATAAAATAAAAATATTATCTTTTACCGCATTTTTAGTTACAAATTCCTGTCAAAAAATTATAACATTATTGAAATATTTATACAATTTCGTGCAAAAAAATATTTCAATAATTATACAGACGGCCTTGCACAAGTTTTTACCCTAGTTTATTTAACTAGTAACAGGCTAACAATAGTGCATTAACACCTTCTGAATCGGTAGGTCGCATGTTGGTGGCTTCGCGATTAAGAAAGTTATGAACCACTAAGAAAGAACAAAAGTAAAAACAAATGATCTTAATCATACTAAGCGTTAAGATAAGCACCATTAAAGTTGTATGAAGAGTTTTTTAAAGAAAGAAGAGAAAGTGGAGATATGTTAAAATATTTAAAATATTCATCATTGAAATTTATCTTTCTCTCAATCATTCCACTTTTGGAAAGAAAATTTTGGAGAGAAATTGACCCATATTTAACCTGCTTTTTTTATTCTTTTCTTTCCTCAAAAAATCATGGAAACACGTTAGAAAAAATAAATAAGTACTAATCTTTTCTTTTCTATCCAAATTTAAACTCGGGAACACAATGTTAGTCGTAAAGGTATTAACAACGCACGACAAAGCCCATCACACAAAACAAGTTCATCCGAACTAAAAAAGGTTATTTGTGGATGACAATACGGGTTCGGTTTGGGTTTTGTAAAATTTAAATCCAAATATTTCCAGGTTCTAAAAATAAATTCAAATTCAAGATTTAATATTTAAATCCAAATCCGTCGAGTTTCAGATTAGATCGAATTATTTTCAGATATTAAAAATTAAAAATAGTGCAAGTAAGTTTAAAATTTTTGCTACTTGCAAACACCATTAATAATATTTAGGGTGAAATACCCAAATACCCACATTTTCAAACCAAATACCCAAAATACCCACCTGCGAGGTGTTCCGCCCAAAATACCCATCAATTGCACATTTTCAACATGCGTAGGCTCTAACACGCATGTCCAATATGCGTATTCTTCATATTATTTTTTTAAGAAGCAGACCACGCATTGGTATCATGCGTGTTTTTCATATTATTCTTTCAGTAGTATGCATGTCCAATATGCATGCTTTTTTTCTTTTTTGCTAAACTATACCACGCTTTCATAGCATGCGTATATGTCAAGTGTGATTTTTTTTTTTTCATATTTTTTTTAAAGACCACGCATTGATAGCATTCACGTATGTAGTTTTCATTGTTCCTTGGAAATGATATATATCCTATATTTTTTTACTGCAAATATTTTTTATAATAATATTCTCTCCGTCCTTTGTTAATTTTTTAAAAATTTTTACACGGTATATTTATCGTATAGTTCATTTGTGAATTTGTTTTACTAATTTTTTTATTTGTTTGCGTGTTTTTAACCTAAAACGATATTTTAAGTGATGTTACCCTTTTTTGGTAAATATGTATTTGTAAACAATATTTAAAAATACTAATAACCTTACGGAATTCGACGGTCTGATTTTTAAAAAATCGGGGACCAGCCCCGATTTTTTAAAAATCATGATAAATTATGGTTTTGGGTCTACGGTTTAGGGTTGTAA
This sequence comes from Saposhnikovia divaricata, assembly GCA_036435485.1. NCBI lineage: Eukaryota > Viridiplantae > Streptophyta > Magnoliopsida > Apiales > Apiaceae > Saposhnikovia > Saposhnikovia divaricata. Next base: position 83,024,074 of record CM071598.1, read on the forward strand.
ACAACCCTAAATCCTAAGTCCGTATACGGTTTATTCGTTATTCTGAATATTTTTAAAACCAAAAATGGAAATGTTGAAACCCAAAAATTAACTGTTGAAACCCTAAGATAATACAAATAAAATTTAAAAACTTTACTTTAAAATTTGAATATTTCTAAAACTCAAATGGAACCCGTTGAACCCAAATAAAAACTTTTTCATTTAGTTTCATATGCGTATAATCTATTGTTATTATTTGGATAACAATATTTCTAAACTGAATATTGAATTTGGAGCAGAGCGTATAAAGTAAGTGTTGATATATAAAGTAAGTGGTTGACATCGACAATTCTTCTTTTATGCAGAATACACATTGTTTAAATGCGTAAGGGGTGTACGCATGTTAAACATGCGTATTTCGTGGACAAAAAAGGCAGTCTCCAGTGTCTGTGGGTATTTTGGATAGTGGTTTTCCAAAAATAGTGTAATTTGGTCATTCTTTCTAATATTTATACCATGATTAAATTAATTAAGTAGTCAAATATAGCATATTATAAAGATTGACATATTTAGCAAAATCTAGGGTTTTTTTAAAAAATTCCCAAGTTGCAAATTTGTTTTTCAAAAATACGTTACAAACTCATATGCAACCCCAAATGTAACTGTTGCAACCTAAAATACAACTGCTTACAACCTGCAACCACATGCAATTTTAACCATATTTTTGAAAGAAAGTTTGAAAATATGAAAATTTTTGAAAATTTTCCTAAAATCTAAAATATGTTTATAAAGTAATTCTTAATACATTAACACAAATGAAAAATTTATGTAAAACAAAAAAAATTACATCTTATACATATTACTAAAATTTGAGATTGGGAAAGAGAAGTTCTATTCCCTAAATTATTATTGACTATTTTTGATAAAATAAAAATAAATAAATTATATGTCTTACGTCTAAAATATTATATATAATAAGTGCAAATTATAATACTATATTATTTACGTTTTAGGTTTTTGTTGGGTTTCGGATTCGTGATCGAGTATTGGTTCAGTATAACTGAAATCCAAATCAAATCCAAACTGTATTAGGTTTAAAATTAAAATTCAAATCCAAATTTAACAAAATTTCAAAGTAAATATATCCAAAATTTCAAAGTAAATATATCCATCGAATTGGATTAATTTGTCCACCAATCATGATTTCTCCAAAAAAACTTAAACATAACTTATGTTACTCAATGTTATAAAGTAATATTTTGTATATTTGGATATAATCGTTTTGTGTTATTTCAAGTCATTTTGTATAAATAAAAAGTATACGAAATTTTGTGTACTTTCGAATTGATATGAAACGAAATATTTTGAGTTCGGTTTTAGCTATGAGTATACGAAATAATTTCAGGTCAGTTCCAATTTTAATTATGAATACATGAAAATATGAAAGGGTTTTATATCAAACGGGTCACTGATCTCGTTAAAAAGTATCAAGTAGCTCCCTAGTCTCCACGGGGACTCATTTAAACCACTAAACTAAGAAATATATCATTTGCCCCCTGCATTCACAAAAATAATACAATTTATGGTGGCCTAAGTGATATACACTTGATACTTTTATGAATGCAAGGGGCAAATGATATATTTCTTAGTTTAGTGGTTTAAATGATTCCCGTGAAGATTGGGTAGCTACTTAATATACTTTTTAATGAGATTAGTGGTCCATTTCATACAAAACCCAAATATGAAAGTCACGGGAGTCCACGAAACGAAATGACTGCGAGTCCTAATCAGAACATATGAAAATTGATAACTTTGAAAAGAAAAGATACTATAAGACACGTGTCGTAAAGTGGTATTTGTATGTTAGCTCAGGGGTTCACTAGTAGGAGAGAATAAAATTTGAGGCCGTCTCCAATGGCTGCTCCCAATTCCCAATTTCCTGCCGGGTCCGGATCCAGAAACCCGAACATTGTGCCAAAGAAGGTTATTTCTTATGTATACGTATACACTATTTGTTTGCTGTATTATATAATTGTGAGTTTCTGTTTAGGGCTTTTGATTTAACCTCTTTTTTAATTTTTATTTCTTTTCTTTTTTTAAGGAAGCTGAAGAGCCAGATGCTTTCAGTATTGAGCGTGAAAGATTAGCTGCAGAATGCAAAGCCATCAAGTAATTTTTATTTTCACTTGATTAATCTTATCGACTTTTATTAACTATATCCATGTTTGTTTTTTTGTTTTTGTATTTCTAGTGATTTTTAAGTGCTTCTTATGATTTTGTTTGCCTTATTGTTTTTTTTTTAATGATAAATGTTGATGATATGATGCTTCCTCGTAACTTACGGAGAATTGATGACTTAACATGGTATTTGAGCTTTGATTTAGAGAATTCTGTATCATGGGGTTGAGGGAGGAGAGGGGCAAATCCGTAAAGGCACAGTCAAGTATTGCACAATAAAAAATTGAAGCTATTGTGGAAAACTTCGTTCAACACATTTATATATGTGTTATAATGGATTCAATGAATTGTAAATATGTTTTTTAAGGGATTTACAATGAAGAATAAATTGCACCTCTTTTGAGAAATTAAGCAACCTTGTCCTTCCCTTGACAAGAGATAACGTTCTTCAAATAAGCAACCGTGTCCTTCCCCAAAACACAATCTTTGAAATTGGCTACCAACATGTTAGCTACCAATTTTTCTTAACCAAGTTGTAGATGTTCCTTACGATTAGCATCCGTTTTACAACATAAGAGAATATCGTTGAAGAAAGCAACGATAAATTCCCCAAATACGGGTGGAAAACGTCGTTCATCAATGATTAGAACGTGGATGGCGCATTCATGAGTCCAAACGACATTATGAGAAATTCGTAATACCCGTCATGACTTTGAAATGCTGTTTTGTGAGTGTCCTTTGGTCAAACTAAGATTTGGTAATAACCCACTTTCAAATCTAACTTTTAGAAGATCTTGGCCCTATGTAATTCATCCAAAAGTTCATCGATAACCAGTATGGGGCATTTTTTGGGCACAATTTCTGTAATTTAATCCCAATAATCCACCCAAAATCGCTATGAACCATCCTTCTTCCAGACTAGTAAAAGGGGACTAGAGAAAGGGTTCATAGATGGTTTGATTATTCGTGCTTTTGATATTTTTTCATCGTTCGCTCGATTTCATCCTTTTAGCATTAAGGATATCGATACGGCCTCACACCAACCAGGTTACTTCCCTCCTTTAAAGTTTAAACAAATAGCATGCTCATGACCATGCTTGGGCCCCACTGGCTCTGCAAAAACAGCCCTGTACTGTTGCACCATATCAGATAAAAATGAGGGGATGATTGGCCCCGGTTGCCCCAAATCCCAGTATGGTGCCTTCTCCAACCTGTTAATCCTCTCCACCCATAAGCCAGTCTTCTCCTTACGGATGGTTCGAATCATCACCTTAAGCAAAATTTTGGACCTCACTAATGAAGGGTCCTCAACCACACTGACCGTGCCAATTGTTTATCATTGCTTCCAACTTTTCCGACCATTGCACCCCAAGTATACCATCTGTCGTCCCCAACGTCAATGGATGAAAATCCTCTTGAAGTACTACACCTCTGTCCAGTTGCAACACTTCATCTTTGCATACACCCCTGCTTTTTGTAGCGTCCCCATTACCCAGCGACACTCCAAAACTCCCAGAGTTCGTAACTGGAATATTCAACGCAACCACCTGTTTAGGGACACAGTCATGTGTGGCGCTGGGATCAGTTAACCCACCAGCTTACTGTCCCTAATCATTCCCTTCAACTTCATTGTCTTAGGCTGGACAACCCAACAACAGAGTTTAACGTAAGTTCACAATGAAGTTGTACCTCAGTAGGCCATTTCTCCGTTGGTGATGGTGTTGGCTCACTCCAGTTTCCTCAGATCCTTCCTAGTCTTCATCTTCCATCAAAATATAACTAAGCTCTCGCTTGTGGCACCTGTGGCCATACTCCATTTGTCGTCGCAACGGAAACATAACTTTTTTGCTCGCGTATCCTGCAACTCTTTCTCTGGGAGCTTGCGAACTTCACTCTTATTTGAGCCAGAATTCGAGTATTTAGACAGATGTCACATATCTATGGAAGCCTGTGATTCTGTCCCTTCAGTGGCCCAACTTTTAATAGATGTTGAACTGGTTTGTTTCCCATAAGAATTGACAGAGGTTTGGGTCGAAACGTCCCCAAGCTTTTTTCTTTAATCCAGCTACTCAATTCCACTCTTTAACCCTCACAGCCAATTCCATTGCTTGCTCGAGGCTTTTCGGGTTCGATATTCTTACCTCGGCGGCTCATCCTTGATTTCATTCTTGAGCCCATTAAAAGACTGACCCAATAAATTTCCTCTGATAACCTGTCCGAAGGTCCAGCAGTCTCGACGAATTTCCTCCGGTATTCAGCCACCATAGTTGTTCGTACGGTTTCCAGCCATTGCTCATATTTCGAGCCCCACTTGATGACCTGAATTGCCAAAGAAGAAATTCCTAAATCTGCCCATTGCCAGATGGGACGTCACTTATTCTCCCTTTGGTACCATTTGGGAGCATCACCTTCCAATGCCACAACCACTGCCTCCAACCTCTCGTCCTTTGTCAATTTATAAAAATTGAAATATCAGTCGACCCCCAAATCCAACCATCAGGGTTTCTACTGTCGAACAACGGCATGTCTAACTTGCAAGTTATCACACTTTTCATCTTAGTGCTGAGTATTGATCTCGATCTTCAAACGTCGCAAGTTTCTTAGATGCAAATTGATAGTGATAGATTTACCTGCATCAATCAGGAGGAAGTCAATTTTATTCAGTTATTTTCTATGAGATTTGAAGGAGAAAGTCAATATTATTCTGTTAATTTACTTCGAGCATTAGCTATGTTACCCTGACCCTTCATTTTCTCTCGAGTGCCCGTGTCGGACACTCGACACTCGGACATGGGTATAGACACTCAGACACTTATTTTAGGCCATAAACATGTAAAATTTTCAAAATATTGCCGAGTTCGACACTCGGACACGTATCCATGTTGGACACTTTTAGCCGAGTCCGGGTAACATAGAGCATTAGTGTATAGTATTGTTTATCTATACTATTATATTAAGGGAAAAGAGTATCTAAAGCACACAATAGAGAAGTTCTCTATTAGTGCGGCTTAAAATATGATAAATTAATTATTATTTGAACAATCCAACCGTACGGATGTTAAATTCATACAAAAATACGTGAATGAACAAATTTTCGTATAATTTAATTATTTGGAACTATAAATTTATAGCAATAAGATTATGATAAATCTGTGTCGTTGAATATATATAGAAAATAGTATTATTATAAAAGTGATGCTCCACTATTTCAAATATAATAAAAATTTGTATACAATGTTATTTCGACATAAACTTTTCATCCGTACGGTTGGATTATCAAAATAATAATAGAATACAAGATTTAAGGTGCACTAATAGAGAACTTCTCTATTGTGTGCTTTAGAAACTCCATGCCCATTATATTAATGCCGAAACATTAAAACTTTTATCGGTTTGGTTTTCAGTACGGATATCCTAATTAATAAACAAGAAAATAATATAATTAATGATAAGTAGCCGATTGCCTTTTCTAATTAAAATACGTTACTTTTTAAATAAAATACATCACCTTTTATATATACCTAAAACCTATCTATACTATTATATATATATATATATATAATGGTAAGTAGTCGTTGCCTTTTCTAATTAAAATACGTTACTTTTTTGTATACGTTTATAATAAGGAAATATGAGTATAATTGTTCGTATTTTGATTCAACGGTTCAACCATGCAACGAATAGTGACCATTAGATTTTGATTAAATAAATAAGAACCATTAGATTTAATGATAAGGTATATTATATATTTAGATTACTCTACTTAAAATCAAGGTTCGAATTCCGTCAACAGATTTAATTTAAAAATTTATAATATAAATTTCAAACCATGCATGTCATTAATTAAATTTATATTAAATTATATTAAGTTAAAATTAAAATAACTATTGAAAATAATGATCATAAAAAAATATAACAATGACATAAAATAAAATTTATAACATATCAAAAGAAATCCGTGTATAAGCTAGTATTTATACAAGTAACAACTGTAAGTATGTCGTACTAGGTGTTTATTAGGCTGATATATAGGCTAAAATCAAGTTATATGGTTAGGTGATTTAGACGTTCGTATTAAGTGATATCATAGGGTGATTTAGAGGGCGGTATTTAGGGATTTGTTGGGCGATTCTAGCCTAGGAAGAGGGGTCTGGGCACTGAGGGGAGCACTTAAATGTTGCTAGGTCTGTATGGGGTGCACCACCCGGCGTATACCCTTTCTTGGCTGGGATTTTGGGGGTGCGGGAAGGGTATCTTTCGGTCAACTTTCAATCGCTGGGCAGAGGAGAGGTAAATCTTTCTCAATTCCACTTCTCAGTAATCGATGATAACATCAATTTGTGGTATCAGATCCCCATCTCTGTCCCTGTTTTCACTCGTTTAGTGTTTACGATTGATGTAAATTTTTGTTACCTAGACTCGGCTAGCAGTGGTTCATACTCCAACTTTATGCGTCCAAGTGTCGGACTTCGCAAAATGTTGGGAAATGTACATGTTTTTAGCCTTAAATAAGTGTCCAAGTCCGAGTGTTCATGTCCAGGTGTCGAAGTCTGACTCGGGCACTTGAGACAAAATGAAGAGTCCGAGTAAGATATATGTAACTTATATCTATCTATATATATATATATATGTATATATATATATATGTATATATATATATATATATGTGCTTGCGTGCGTGTTTGAGTGTATGTGTATACATTTATGAAGTAAGGAATGAGTTCTTTGGTGTATGAATGCAATGGACTTTGACTGTCTAGTTACTTTAAACTGAAACACTGCTTATGCATATAAGTTAATATTTAGTTATTTTGGTTAGTTGATCAATGTCAATAATTTTTAGTTTTCCGTTTTGCTGCACTTATAAGTTCGAAATAAGTCCTTATTTTCGAAAAAAAGTACTTATTTACATACTTTTTTGTAAAAATAAATGTTTATAGGGAGTTTAGCCTTCGTTATATTGCAAAAATAAGTTACTTATTTTAGAGAAAAGTACATATTCACATACTTTTTTCCAGAATAAGTTACTTATTTTCGAAAAATAAGGTAAGCCAAACGTGGAGACAGAAATGAATATTTCACATTATGTATTTTAATTATTAAGAATGATTTACTTATGCGTTTCTGTTTAGTTTGATTTGATTGCGACTCTTGGTTTTGTTGATAAGTTACATATGTAATATATATTTATAGGGTTTGATTCAAATGAGTACTATCTAAAAGAGAACCGGAGTACCATTGGATCCTACTGCAAAACCTATTTTGTTTCGTAATAAAAATATAGTGTTCTGCTACTGAATTTCAAAGTTATGCACATAAAATAAAAATTTCTACAACTGAACTTGCTTTTTCTACAAAATTCTACAACCGAACTTACTTACCATTGAGTTATACTGCAAATCTATTATATCTCGTACTAAAAATATAGTGTTCTGTTACTGAATTTCAAAATTATGCACATGAAATTAAAAGTTCTACAACCGAACTTGCTTTTTCTACAAAGTTCTACGACTGAACTTACTTTTTTCAACAAACATTCTGCTCCTGAACTTAAAAGTTATACATCTGAATTTTGAAGTCAAACACATGAATTCTAAAGTTCTGCTACTGAACTTATTAGAGTTCTCAGGTTCTCCGTTTAATGGTTCTCCAAGGAACATGACCCTATATTTATATATTTATTATTATTATTGCTATCGCCTGCACTTGAATCCTCATATTTTTAGATTCGCTAAATCTCGTTCCCGGAGCACCTGCACCCTTTCTCATGCTTCTTGTATTGTAGGTCTCATTAGCTCCTGTTCCTAGAAATGCTGGGGCTTCTTGTGGGAAAAAACTTTCAGAATTTAAAGCATTATCTTATACTTTTGTCATGTTTAATGTCAACTGTCAATAATTTTTGGGCTCCTGTTGGATATGAAGGAACTTAACATAATTATGTTTAGATGGGCTCCTTTTGGATGTGATTATGAATGGACTTAACAATATAGAATAATGTTTAGATGCTAAGCATAATGGTTAAAAGGCTAGGTTTTACAATAGCTAAAAATTCCTGTAATTTGGAGCCTGCATAATTCTTCCAATTAAGTAACCGTAAATGATGACATGTACCTTTTGGTTCAGGGAACAGTATCTGAAGGAGGCAGCCATACGCTCCAAAAAGTATGAAGCTGACATGAGGCAAGAGTTACTTGAAACGTATTTTTCGCATAAAGATATTTTTGGAGGTAATTCTGTCACAAAAAAGATGCTTAAAGGGTTTTAGTTGTATTTGCAACTTTTCTTTCCAATAGAAAACCTTGCTGCATATGCTACTACTAATTTTTATTCTATTAAAGGCTTTTTGACAAGTTACACTAGTAGACTGTCTATTCTGATCTTTATGATAGTATATGCTTAGACCTGTTTAGGTTATATTATGTTTTTATGTGATTTAATCCATTCAATCCTGCGGTGTCTTGCATGTGATTGATCAATTGTAGAATTTCATGAGTGCTATTTGTCTAGTGTAGTGTAGGCAAGTATTAACCACCTGTAAATTAGTATTTTAAACAAACTTAGGATAAGGAGTAGGTAGGCTTGAGCATGGGTCCATTTTGAGCTCAAACTGCTCTGAAACCAATTAGGCGTGGTTTCTAATTTAGGAACCGTAACCAAACCATTCATTTTTTGGTTCAGTTTTAATAATGTATAGTTCAGTTTTGTTTTTATAACGTTGTAAGAAATGGTAAATGTATTTGTTTATACCAAAACACGTATACGACATATACACACACATATATCACCGTCATTGGATAGAAATCACCACCGCTACCATAGATCCTGCTGACATTCTTTCCTCTTCTTCTTTCCCCTTTTTCTTTATATAAGATGTGTAATAAATCAATTATGGCACTTCTAGTTGCAGTAACTGAAACATACTACAAACCTCTAATGACTACTTGAATTAATTAAGATGTAGAAATTTATGATTTAAAAGTTAAAAAATTAGTTATGTGTAATCAATAATGGTTTTTTGGTACTAAATCACCTTTCACAGCAGTAAAACATCATCACCTTTTACCATACACAAATCACCAATTTGTAGACCAAGAATTGCCAATTTCTATACAAATCAACAATTATTTGGATGAGTATTTTTACTCAAATTTCCCTATATGGTTACACAAATCATCAATTTACCAGAAACCGCCAATTTGTATACCACATATTACTAAGTTGCATTATGAGAGATCACTTCTCTTTGTAAAATAAATAACCAACTAAATCTGAATAAAAAAGTTGGATCTGAAATTGATATTGGAGTGGTGAATATCGAGAGAATTGGAGGAGATGCTATAGTAGTGTTTTGACAAAGGGATGTCTAGAAAAGAATTTATTGGATACTAATTTCATTGTAATAATTGTATAAAACAAACTTGGAGATGGAGGATGATATGGAACAATGGTAACTACGAGAGAGGGGGTGCTTAAAAGAGAGGAGTAATTAGAGGTTGGTTTGACCGAAAAATTGCATAAAAGGGAGGTGGAGATAGTTATGTGAACAAGGAGAAGATAGTGACAGTGATTTTGCTGGTGATGTAATTGGCAGTGGGAGAAAGATGTTGTTCTGTGTTCCATATTATGTACATGGATAGATTACTGGAGTTGTTGATAAATACAAAAATGCCATAGGTTATTACTGTTTGTAGTAAGGTGGGTTTCTCCGAAAGACTCTAAATTTATATATTTATAGCTTACTGAAATAAATATATAGGTATCCATCAATAGTCCTCTTTAATAAAATTGAGATCACAAGTTGGTTTTTGACCTCATATAGGACTAAAGTTACTATTTAACATACTCACTTCGACACTGTAATATAAACAATAATTATTAATACTAGCTTATAACCCGTGCCATGCACGGGTTTCTTTTAACATACATATTGCAGTTACTTTTTTATATAATTAATATTGGTTAAAATAATTTATTTATGATATTATAATGTTACTTATATGTAATAAGTGATAATAATAGTTGTTTAGAACTAACAACTAAGAATATAAAAGTTTAATTTAAATCTGTTGTTGCTGGGATTCGAACCTTGGTTCTTTAGTAAAATACTTTAGAAAAGAATATTCCTTAATATTAGATCTAACGGCCCTCATCTATTTACCAAAAATCTAACGGTCATTATTCTTTTTATGGTTAATGAACCAAATTATCCCCTAGTTTGCTTATTATAGTATAGTATAGATAGATTATTATGACCATTATAACCGCAATGTTATCTTTTTTTTTTTTGAACTCTATGATTTACTAACCAGTGGCACTGTACTTTAACTTTACATAATAATATTGTTAATTAAATAATAACTAATCATGTCTACAATATATATTATCATCTTTAAAAGAAATAAGCAAATCATTATAGATATTGAATTGATATGTTTGGTTTTGGTGAAAAATCCAACCAATCAAGCGTGGTTGCAAATTCTAAAATCATGACTGGAGCAATAATTATGTGTGGTTTTCATTAGAGCGTTTCTTGTGATTTTTGGTTTTACGGTTTGGCTTTTGCTCATCCCTAGAACCAGGAGGTAGTTTTTTAATAGTGACACTACTAAAAAAAACATGGCTTCGGCCTAAAATAAGTGGTTGAGTATCTATACCCATGTCCTACTTGAGGCACATTGGAGAGATATTGTGAAGCTAGTCGTATCAGCATATTCAAGTAGAGATTGAGTCTAATACCTAGTTTGTGTATGATTCTTGAATTGATTCAGAACAAATTACCCTAGTCGAGACGATTCAGAACAAATTTAAGATCTAAGTATGCTGATCAGTAAACAGAGTAGGAACTGAAGATAAGCATCAGAGTGAATTACATATACTGGTCGGGAGCTAGCTGTATGACTTCTTCCATTCAGTAATCACACAGAATTTTAGAGATACTAGAATAAAAAAGGAATGTATTATTCGAAAGGAAAGTAATAGGCAGGTTTCGCGATTTGAGTAAGTAGTCGGATTGATTGCTACCAGTAAAAAAACTAGGGATGCAGTTTGATGGTACATAAGCGTCCTCTTCTTAGAATACATCAATATGCTCATGATGTATACAAAGGCTTGTGAGACAATATCGATTTCTGAGTTCGAAATCTACTCAGTCTTTGAGAGCTTGTTAGTTAAATAAACTGGGCAGTAAACATGGAAAAATTAAAATGCTTGAATTGTGTCATGTTGTAACTTGCACATCATGCAATTCAGCTGACTTCCTAATTATGCAGATAAAATATTCGAGGAAACTGGTGTAGATGGTGTAAAGGCGGGTAGGTTCGTAAGTGAATCATATGTTACTTTACCACTGTTAGAAACTGAATATATACCTAAATAATATGGTAGTACTAATTTTATAGGTGTGCTGGCACAGAATCGTACGCAGACCCGGTGGCTTACCTCGAGAAGAAGGAAGCCTCTGCCAAATCCGCAGCAAATACCTCAACTGGTAAAGGAAAGCAAGTAATGTGGATTGGCTGATCCAATCTCCTCCTATTCAATTTACTTATTTTTTCTTTGATGTTGAAGTTCAATAAATGTATCCGTGCAAGCAAATATGTTCATATGTTTTATCTTTACATGGCATTGGTTAATTGTTGGGATTGTGTTACAATTTGGGTTCTTGAACGGTGTAGATTGACATTAAGAAATTAGGTTTATGCTTAAAACTTCAAACAAAGTTGTTTGGTCACATAGATCTATAGAAGGAACATATATTTTTATTTTGTAAGAATGAAGGGAATCAATTGCGTCCAAATAAACCTTTTTGCCTTAGAAAACTAACTAGCTTGCTGGCGTGGTCGGAGTGGATTGTATCTTTACTGATTTTGAACCTTGTAACAGTCTCTTAGTGAGCTGAATCCACTTCTTTAGCCAACTGAAGATGTGTGAGTTTCTAAAAGAGAACTGAGCATTCATATCTGGGTGTGAGGTCAATTAGGGTGACCTTTTTTTTGAGTTCAATATAACATTGTTTATTTAGATCATGAGAAATACTTTTTGAGGTTTATATGCTCATTTGCAAGCATCCTACCATATCTTTCTTGGCTGCTTGCCTCGGGGTTCTCAAGATACTCTAGCTCCAAGCCTCGTCTTCCTTCTCTAGTCATTATCAAGGGGTAGAAATCATCTGCATCCTAGCCTTTCGTTTTGTTACCACATTGATGGTGCTAGTTGACTTATCGATGTTACTATCCTAGGATTAAACCCCTCTTTCATATTCCCTTAATTGAAAAAAAATCCTGCCGTAACATCTCCTCTGAAGAAGCACCAGAGGAAGTACTGCCAGTGCAATGAAATCTAGTTTAATAGATTTCACAACATACAATTTCTGAGGTGGAAGATGTGTATTATTCATCATATACACCTATTTGTTTGTAGAGTGGGAGTGCTTGAATACCTGTTGGATCAAGTATATAAGAGTTTAAACCAGTGAAAAAAATCTCCTTTAGCCAAAGCATAGTGTAGACATGTTCAATAGATTAAACAAGCTTGGATGAAATGTTAGTGCGCAATGCTGAAAATAAGGCTAAAATTTAGCTCAGTTGATTTCAGGTTTGAGGATGGTTGAATATAAAATATAGAATTTGGAGGTTTTGAAAAATATGGAATGGTTTGTAGATTTGTCAAGACTATAAATTCTAACAGAATTAGAATGGTGTTTGACATCTAGGTGCACCAAATGAGGAAGTCAACAGTGGTCAATTCCAGCTAGATACAACTCAGAAATAGTGAATCAGTTAGTTAGTGGTGTGTGTGCCTTGTATCTCTCTAAATACATATCTCTCATAGCTTGTTGAGTAAGCCAGAAATGTAATGTTCTGTTCTTCAATAACAATAATGTTCCTCATTTCTCCCATATACTTGCGTAAATATATCTTCATATAATTTTGTAACAAATGGTGATGTAACGCCATTGCCAATGGTCATCATGTAATTTTCAGATCATATTATAATTTGTAGGAATGACTATGAACTGTAATAAGGATGTTCTGGAACTTGAATTTTACTCGGGAAATCTGAATATAAACTGAACTAGTGTAAAGTATGTGAAATGACTGAATTTGATGATATAATTGAAATTCAATTCAAGTTGCAGGTCTGCTTCAAACAACAAGAATTAATATTCATTAATATTCCTTGATCACTTCCCATTAAATGTTAATAATTTTAGTAGGTAAGGAATGTTAAATTTATGGTTATAAACACAAAGGATGTTCTTGTATTTTATCCCGACGCTGATAACATATCAGCCTATATTTAGTTTACAAGGGTATAATGTATAAGCTCTTAAATATAAACTGGGAAAGAATCAGTGTGAACTAGTAAAGAATCGAAATCAATCTATGTAATCACAACAAATTATGGCAGCTAGTACTTGCCAAATAAATCAAGGAATCACTATTTATTTAAGGGGCGATTGGGCGAAGCTTTGATGTGTTGACTGAACGATGCGACATGACTCTGAAGAGGTCATTGCCTTTATTGCTTTCAATCAGGCGATGGGTGCAATAAAAAATATTTTATGTCCAATACTTCCAAAATAAAATAAAAACAACTGCAAAAACCAGTGTTATTAAAAGCGCGCATATTCGCTCGCATATGCGAGATGTGATGCAAGGCTGAAGCGCTTCGCTTTGGTTATGCGATGCAACTTCCCTGAAGCGCACGCTTTTGTGCGCTTTGAGCGCTTAAGCGATGTGCAAGAAGCGCAGAAAAAACGCTTTTTATGTTTGATGACTGGACCGTTGATTGAGTCTTTTTTAAAGAAACAGGTCATAAAAAAAGTGCTAAAACCTAAGTCAACTGACCTACATATCACACGAAAGACATACAAAACATATATACATACACACACACGAACGATACAAGGCAGGCGATTGAATGAGAACGGTGCTAGGATAGGATGAGATTTCGAAATCTTCAAGAAGAGCCTAAAAATGATGATTTTTATTTATATCAAGGAGAAGACCAGAACTAATTTATAGGGCTCGAAGTTGATTCTATATCTTTTTTTTTTTTTTTTTTGCATGTTACGCTTATGCTCCAGGAGCAATGACCTTGTCCTCTCTTATTGTCCTCCGTTGTGTACTTCTCATCTATTTTTCTTCTTCTTCATTACCTTGCTCATATCATAATCTTCTGCTGCTTCTATATGTTATTCTTACTTTACTTCTGTTTCTCTAGACAAACATCGTCTCCCTTTTTAATTTTTTTTTATAATAATTTTCACACACATGCGTGCGCACTCTTGCACATATTTATAATAATTGTTTTTCTCAAATGTTTTATGTTCATCTCACCCTTCCTTTTGTGCACATACACTTGCTTTCTTATTTTTTATTTTTTGGGAACTATTATTTCATTTCTGTAGTGTACTCTTCTATTCTTTTATTATATACTAGCATCACAGAAAAGCTGTGCATGGGTTGTATGTTGGTATAGTACAATTTTAAGTGAAAATTACTATAAATATGTATAATAAAAATTTAAAACTTAAATAGGATTTAACATGTATAGAATGTTATAATATGAATTAAGTCCCACAAAAAAAGAACATAAATACAGTGTTCCTAGTAGTTTAAACGTAATTATTTGTTATTGGGTTTAGGAATTAACATATATAGAATATTATGAGCAAACTTTATTAGGAATTATTATAAATAAAACTGTAAAAAGGTTAAAAGTATTTTTATGTAAAAATTGACATGTATAGAATAGTCGATCTTATTGTAAAAGTCTGCTTTACTTTAATCGGGCCAAAAGACCATATAATTCATACTGTTATCCTAGGAAGCAGGGAAACGGCGGGTCGACCCGCCGTATCCCGCGTGTCCCCGTATTGGACACGGGGATTCTTCCAAAATTCTACTTTCAAATTTTGTTTTCACCAATTATAGTCAAAATTTGTATTAACTAAGTACTTTCACAAAATTATGTATCAATGTCTATAAGCAAATATAAAAGTATTGATTATCACGTTCATTATTGCACAAAATGAAGAGATTATACTTATATTTGGTGTTTTGGATGAGCAAATTATGCATTTCAATCAGTTTACTTATAATTTTTGGTTCTATCAATTGTTTTCTATATGTGTAACATGAACTATACATGAAAATTTATAGTTATACATGACGTGTCCCCCCGCACCCGTATCCCCATATTTTAAATTTTCCGAATTTGCGTGTCCCCGTACTACGCACCCGCACCCCCGCACCCGTGTCCTTGCTTCCTAGCTGTTATCCTATTATTCTGGCCCAAGGACCAGGCCCAATGATCGAGCGACTGCAGATAAATGTGGCTACATATATGATTTTTGTAAACCTAATCGATAGATAGTTTTTGTCGCCTCACCTTTTGTCTATGTAATGCTGCTACAACTATTAAATCAGAACTTGATTTCCAAATTAATCGAATCCATACAGCTCCAAATTTGGATCAAATTGTCAAAACTGAGCAAGCTGTCCACACTCTTGAATGAATAATTTCCATTTCCATATTGTTAAAGATATTAGAAGGGTAATAGGAAGTTAGATTGTCCAGATATTAGCTAGTTTGTTGGTCGGGATATAAGAACCGCAAATGAGTCTAATCTCAAGCTTTTATTTGATGCAAAGAAATGACAATACATTTTTACTTGTTTTGTTGTATCATGTTGGACATGGTTGTGTTTGATATTGATAGCTGACATGTTGTCGCAGTACAACTTTGTAATACGTTCCCATTCTATTTCCAAATCTTTTTAGATATTTTAAATCCGTATTTAGTCGCGTATACCATGGGTGATTGCTCAAAACTTAGGTTTTACTCGATCAAAAAGCTATTTGTTTTTTTCTGCTTCTTAAAGTTCTAAGATTTCCATTTAGCAAAAAAGAAAAGTTCTAAGATTTCCTCCTTGAAATGTGCAACACCCGTCAACTGGAGATCCTGTCCAATCTGCACGGGTTCATCCATGTATACTAACTTGGCAAGTCTTCCTTTTTTAAAAAGTGGATTCCTTTCATTGAGTGGATTTTAGATGTTGAAGGACTTTGTGTGCAGGTTGTTTCTGGTAGAGCATGCATGGACTGAATCACCAACACCTTAAACTATATTCTGTCTTTTCTGAGCAAGAAATCTGAACTTTTCAATCAGCCTTTGATATCTTCCTTCTTCAACTTTTGGACTATCATTAGCCCCACCTTAAATTGTGATGGGAATTTCTGAAGGCTTGTTAGCCATTATGACTGTTCCCTCAAGTAGATTTGAGATATATTTTTCTTGAGAGTTGCCACCTCAATTCATAGGATATATTATATACTTGCGTTTTCCTCGGTCAATTGAGAAGTGATCTTTTTATATTTGCATCTGTGCTGAATCATCTTATCTTACAATGATATTATCCATGTAAACAATGAATTCCTGTTTGGCGAGTTGATTATTTTAATTATATTTAATGATTTTTATTTATGGTATTATTAAAAATATATAATAGTAACTTTATGAGATGATATGTGAATTGAAATTATTTAAATGATGGGTAAATATGTCGCACATGTATATATGTATTGTAAATTTATATATTTTATATGATGTATTATATATACTAAACTTTCGGGTTGGGTTGATGTATTTTGGGTCAACCTGAAACTGACCCAATTTTTTGGGTAAATTTTTACACAACCCGAACCTGACCCGGAACTAAAAACACTCAACCCAAATATGTATTTTTTCGTGTTGGGTTTCGAGTACTGTCAAATTTTGCCACCCCTAGTGCTTATGATCTTTTAGGCTCCACTTGAATTTCATTCGTTTCACAGATTTTAATGTTATTTGGTGGTGAAGACTTTAGATTGTTACCTGTTTTAGACCGTAGATTCTGGGATTGGCACCATCAATATAGATTTGGGCTTCCTTCTCATGAAAATTTACAACGGAGTTGCTATATGATTGTTTCAATCATTATCATGATTGGAGTGAGAGGAAGCAGTGAATTGAGGCTTTGAATTGAATTAGGTGTTAAACTTTCTGGAGAACAATGTAACGGAGTGTTTGATTTATTATGGAGACGAAATTTCTGGAGTTCCATTTCCAGTACAAATTTTTTTTTTTGAACTAATGTATATTGTGCTTGCTTTCATATTGAAAATGAGGAAGCCTAACTCTGAATTGTCTTTCAATCCATGCTCCATCAGAAAACAAAATCCATGCTTCCCTAGAGGACATTTTTGTATAATAAACTTGGTTTGGCTTAACATCTTCTGATACGTGAGAGGCTTCATACTACTTGGGTGATAGCATGTATACCCTTTCAGGGTTTGATGAATTCCCTAAAAAATGAACCTTAATGCTCTTAGATCAAGTTTGCTATCTTTGTTTTCTTTTGTATATGGTTGTTGGAAAACAATTGTTCGATACGGACATGGCCAATCTTTCTGTAAGGAAACGGGTCGCATTAAAGCCTGATGCCTCTTTCTTCTTCTCTTCCGTCAGTTACAGAACTTTATTGAGTGTTGGCAACACAAATTTGATCATTTCTAGTATTGAAACTAACCATCAATACATGCACTCCTTTCCTTTAACGAACTTCAACATCATTGTAGCATCTTTGCTGCACGTCATCTTAAATTATGGTAATAGTTCAATTCACAAGAGTGATGGCGAATTTTTCCTGCCCGTGAATTTAGAACTTTTATGCACTGGTCAATGCGGATAATTAACTGAGTTGATCGGATAACGGTGTGGGACAGATAATACTCAAAATAAAAAATGTGGATGCAGGGTGGATACGGATTTTGTGTCCCATGTACCATACTTGACCCGCACCCTGTATGTATTAATATATTATATATGTTATACGTATGAATATATTATACGTCATAAAAAAGAAGAATATGTTGAGATGTATTGACATATCACATTCTGTAAGAAAAGGAGCCTATTTAATATAGGCTGTGGTACAATGTACCTAGCTGTACAAATAACTATCTTCAAATCAG
Organism: Saposhnikovia divaricata; assembly: GCA_036435485.1. Classification (NCBI taxonomy): domain Eukaryota; kingdom Viridiplantae; phylum Streptophyta; class Magnoliopsida; order Apiales; family Apiaceae; genus Saposhnikovia; species Saposhnikovia divaricata. The sequence continues at coordinate 83,042,250 of CM071598.1, forward strand.
TTCCTAAATATCTGTTACATTTACTATAAATATATCACTTTCCTTATTAAGGAATGATACTAATTAAATACAGAATATTCTGCATTGACTTCTACATGTCATCTTGTTATAGTAGTCAATAAATAAGAGAATGCTTATTTATATGAATTTTTTATCTTAATCTCATAGACTAATGTTGTGTCATGGAATGTCTTTTGGCATGGGAAGAGTGCAAGGTTGCAAGTGATTCTGGGTTGCTCTTAGTTCTGACTTCCAAAGCCACATCATGATTGATAAATCTTGGGTTATCTTCTTTTAGTAAATGACATGTTGAATGGGCCGATTGGCTCAACTTTTCTTTTCGCTTGAGAAAGGTTGAATTGATTATGACCACAGACTAGGTGGATTCTGTCAGCCATTAAGTCTATGCGACAATTGGAAGTTTTGGAGCTCATTTGTATGTACCTTTGAATTCAATTCCTAATTAGAATTATTGTTGATGCTTTGATATCATGAACACATAAATAGTGTTCTTGTATTTCAGAGAATATCATCCATGTATGTAGATGAGACAATCTAAACTGAGAAAGAATCAATCTAGGAAAGAATCATTGAGGTTTTTGTTTAATGAATTACTTGGCGAAGATTTAATTGTGGGGTAATAATATGGACGGGAAGATAGTTGAAAGAGAAGCTAAGATATTCAGTGAGGTCTTTGGTTATTGAAATATTTTGTAGAAGAGTTAATTGTTGGGTAATAATTTGGATTGGGATTAGTAGATAGAGAAGCTAAGATATTGGGGGTGTGGTTGATACGAGGCCTATGCAAGTGAATATTCTTGATCCAAAGGGTTTTGGGAGCGTGAAGCAGGCAATCCTCAAATCTACAAAGAAGTTTTGAATCACAACAAAGATAAGTCAAGGAGGTTAGTGTTAAATATAACCTAGGAAGTGAGGTAAGCAATGACATAACCTAGGAAGTGAGGTAAGCAATGACAAGGCCACCAACCAAGTTAGGCCACCAAGTTAGGCAAGCCATAATCTTTGACTAGCATTAATAGTTGGTGAGATTAAAGCCTATAAATATAGTCTTATGTAAATGGTCTCAACAACAACAATAAGATCAATACAATGTAGTTCTAATATTACTACCATGTTTTTCTCTCCTCTCTACTAGTTCCGTTTATTACTTCCGCATTACTCATATTTTGACATGGTATCAAAGCGGGAGTAGAGAGGAGGAGATTTTCAGTTGAACCTTTGTGGTTTTTCAAGGAAAACACAAGCTGCCCAGACTTATATCTTCAGGGGAGAAATTTTCTGCCCAGTTTTTTATTTATGCAGATTCTGTTTCCAGCAGAATTTTCTGCCCCCCCGGTTATAGATTTAATTGTGTAGTATTCAAGTGGTTGTTAATATTACGGTATGGCTCCAATTTTTACGATGCTGCAAATTAAATAGTTTAGGGGGCATTATTCCGACGAAGCAGCAGAAGTAGTGTATATACAGATGTACACACAGTTTACTGCCACAAATGACAAAGCAGCAGAAGTAGTAGTATGTATACAAATACATACACACAGTTCACTGCTATATCTTGCATTTCATTCTTGTAAAAGAAGCAGAAGGACCAGTTCATGGACGATCTTAAGGGATGCAGTCTACCAAATACGGTTCCAGTTGCTTATAGTTCAAGGGATGACCGATGCAGATTCCTACTGTGTTCAGACATAGGCTTGTTAATAGTGAGTGATCACAAAGTCGAGTCTCAGTTTCTTCAAAATAATCAGTTCAAGGACTGATTGGTGGTCATCCACCGTTGTGCTGAAAAGCAGCACTTTCTATTATTTGACATGGCCAAAAATATACAGTGTGGTCGCAAGTCCGAGTCCCGGTATCCCAAAGACTCAATAAACTCAAGATCGGTCGATCCTAAAAATGGGTATAGTTGGACGCTCAGGTTAAGCTCAAGGGCTACTAGTGTCCACTCTTCAATCCCAAGATAGGTCTTTCATCCGAAGATGGGATTTCGAGTGAGGGGGCGTGTTAAATATAACCTAGGAAGTGAGGTAAGCAATGACATAACCTAGGAAGTGAGGTAAGCAATGACAAGGCCACCAACCAAGTTAGGCCACCAACCAAGTTAGGCAAGCCATAATCTTTGACTAGCATTAATAGTTGGTGAGATTAAAGCCTATAAATATAGTCTTATGTAAATGGTCTCAACAACAACAATAAGATCAATACAATGTAGTTCTAATATTACTACCATGTTTTTCTCTCCTCTCTACTAGTTCCGTTTATTACTTCCGCATTGCTCATATTTTGACATGGTATCAAAGCGGGAGTAGAGAGGAGGAGATTTTCAGTTGAACCTTTGTGGTTTTTCAAGGAAAACACAAGCTGCCCAGACTTATATCCTCAGGGGAGAAATTTTCTGCCCAGTTTTTTATTTATGCAGATTCTGTTTCCAGCAGAATTTTCTGCCCCCGCCCCCCGGTTATAGATTTAATTGTGTAGTATTCAAGTGGTTGTTAATATTACGGTATGGCTCCAATTTTTACGATGCTGCAAATTAAATAGTTTAGGGGGCATTATTCCGACGAAGCAGCAGAAGTAGTGTTAAGTTTTCAATTTGGAGAGATGAGACAAGATTCAGCTGGGAGGATGAGTGGCTAGGTCACATTCCATTGAAGGTTTGAGGGTTCTCTGTATATTTGTGGTTTTGTAACTTTTTTCTAAGTGAGTTACCTACAACTTTCTCATTGTTCCACTTTATCTTTTTTGTTGTAACCTACTCCTTTTACTTGCTTCTACCTCCATGACTTGAATTGTTCACCTAGCAATTGTAGCATCCTGTTAGATGAAGAATTAAGGTTTATGTGTAAACTTAAGTTGTTAGGTTTATGATACAATATAGGTTGAGATGGAATTTAGTGCGAGAACTTTCATATCACAAAGGCAGTCTTTGGGGGGGGGGGGGTTCCCCTAGGCCACCCCTAGGCTATAAGTATTTTGCAAGTTCGTCACTATGAGGGAAGTAATATCAGATTTTCAGCTGAAAGTTGCTAGCTCTTTTCTTTTTCACTATATGTGGAACCTTTCTTGGTTAAGAATAAATTAGCAGTTAGTTTCCGTGTACAGGAGAGATCTTTGGATTCCTTACAGAAGAAAAGATAATTGCACGAAAGGGCTAGACATGATGTGTAGGTCATTCTTTATGTGCAGGTCTTTCCTATCGAAACTCACAGCTAAGGGCATCTCCAAAAGTCTCGTAAATCACTCTTAAATATAATATAAAATATTGACTCTTGGTGATTTAATGTGGATTCATCATCTGCAACAATGCTTATTATATTAACAGCTTATTTTGTTTTATATTATTATAAGTAAGTTACAATCCTAAAAGTTGATGAGGAACGAGATTAAAGAATTTTTTTACATGTTATAGTTAGTTTATATGTATTTAGTTTGGGGAGAATTGAAATTATTTATTTAAAAGTTTTATATGTGGGGCTATGAGTTGATTAAATAATTAGTTTATTTATAATATAGCCCAATTGATAATGGGCCTTAGTCCGATAGATTATTTTATTAGAGTTTCTATTTCAGTATAAGCATTGTAATCCCCACGTTATTGCTTAGATTTGATTTTGAGATATTATTGGTATATTAAATTGGGTCTCTTATGGTTTGCGATCCATAGCTTTTCTCCCTTCCGCGGTTGGGAAACCTTGGGGTAGTGGGTGTTTTGCGGTTCATCCACCCTAGTTTATCGTTATTCTTGTTTTATTGATTAAATCATTCTTCTGAGAAGTTGTCCTACATCAAAGTATGAAAGAAAGTGGATAGAGAGAGAATGTTTTCTTATTAATTTATTATAAAATATTAGTAATAGTAGCTCTTAAAATTGAGGAGAGAGAAGAGAATTTTAGTGAATTTAAGAGCCGCTAGGAGTAAAAAAAGTTACTTCTTCAAATTTCAAGTTAAGAGCCATCATAAAGAGGCTCTTGGAGATGCTCTAAGCTGGTAACCTTTTAGACCAAAATGTAACGACAGTCCCTAATAAGTGATTTGCGGACTCCACCTTTTGAAATCAAATACGTTTCAAATATTTTCACGGTCAGTCAAGTCAATGAAAACTGCAAGGATATGTATGCAGCGTAGGTACACCCTGTAAAGCTTCTATATTTTGCATTCAAAGAAATTCTGAATTTTCCACTAGTTACATCTATTTAGCCTAATAAATCATGATATAAACTGCTATATGTAAGAAAAAAACATTCCAAATTCTGAAAGGCAAGTGGAAACCCTAGAGTTCAATTCCTGGAGCGTATTTCTCATTTATATATAGGGCCTAACAAATATTTTTGTTAAATAGGTACATAGGAACTCAGTGGCACTATTTTGTGAATCAGTTAAAAATTGTGCGGTGGCATGTTTGCAAGTGATTGAAACTTTCGGACACATGTTTCAACACGTATAGCAAAGATTCGACATATGTAGAGCTTTTGTTCGAGCTGAACTCGTTTATCTAGGCTAAGCTTGAGCTCGTATACGAGCCGAGTTCGAACACAAGTTTTAGCTCGTTTAGTTAAACGAGTTAAGTCGAGTAGGTGCCGAACACGACTAAGTTCGGCTCAAAACTCGATGACCATGAGACTCGAGCTCGAACTCGTTTATAATTATAATAAATTTTTACTAAATTTTATGTTTATTATTTAAAAGTTGAAAGTTAACTACATATTTATATATTAAATTTTAAATTGAGGAGCTCGCGAGTATACCGGCTCGGCTCCTTTAAACTTGGCTCGATTAGCTCGCGAGTAAACTAACCAGCCGAGTTCGGTCGGAGATTTGAGCTCGTTTAAGTTAAATGAGTTGCTCGACTCATTTAAAAATACCCAAACATAAACTTGTTTATCAGCTACCCGGTGCGGCTCGGCCCGAATTATTGCCCTAAACATGTCACTATGTTTCAACATACCATATTGAATCTTGTTGAATCGTACTTGTATATATATGTATACAGGGTTTTGCTCAAATGAGAACCCCAATTAAAATGAGAACTGAGATCTAATCTCAGCCCTTTATTTATAAATTTTCTTTTAATCTATACACTACATCTCTTTCCTTTCCATTTTGTAATATCTCTTCTCCCTCATCTATACCCTTCATCTATACCCTTCATCTGACCATCATCATCATCTCTCTCTCTCTCTCTCTCTCTCTCTCTCTCTCTCTCTCTCTCTCTCTCTCTCTCTCTCTCTCTCTCTCTCTCTCCCCTTGCTTCCCCACCACCTTCCTCCCCCCGCCCCTTGCCCGCCACTCCCTGCCGCGGTGTCGCCGATTTAAATTAGTACTCCGATTTGTGATGATTTTTCGTCCATTTTTGGGTGATTTTTTACAATCTGAAAAATCTGTTTTGGTGGCTGTGTGGTGATTACTGTGTCAACGGTGGTGATTACTGGAGATGACGATGGTAATTAGTGGTGGTTGTGTTGAAAACGTGGTGATTTTGTGTTGAATTTGGGTGTTTAAAGATAGTGGTGGAGTGTTGATTTGTAGGCAGTAGCCGGAAGTGGTGGTCGACGTTAGTAGTGGCCAGAAATGATGGTGGAATATGGTAGAAATTCGAAGGAGGTGTCGGTGATTTTTGTTTGCCGGTGGTGATTTTATTCTGAACAGTGGTGATTTTAATGATGGCGGTGGTGATTACTAGTGGTCGCCAGAGATGGTGGTCGCCAGAAATGGCGGTCGCCGGTGGCCGAAGGTGGTGGATGGGTTGAGGTGCAGGGTTAGAATATTATTTTTTTAAAAAAAATGAATGAATGGTGGGAGATGAATGTAGGCTATATAAATGAGTGGATGAGATTAGATCTCATATCTCACAATAGTGAGGGGTTCTCATTTCAGCAGACCCTATGTACACACACACACACACACACATATATATATATGTGTGTGTGTGTGATTAAGTTTAGTAAATTGTATTCAGTGCAAAGTATTCCTCTGAGTTGGTGTTACAGGATTCGCTAGGGCATGCCATGGAACTGTGATCCGGAATCCTTGTCCTGGATCGTGATTCCATCTTGTTCTGATCTAATGTGAAAAGCGGTTCACTTTACCAATTTTGGCAAGTGGCAACTAGTAAGAAAATATGAACACTAAAATTCATAATCAGAAAGTAAAAAAGAAAGGAAAAATTTGAGGCCAGCTTGATTTACGTATTAAATTTGTGGTTCCACTTACCTATACTTAGAGCCAGGTTCTAGAATGACTCTGTCCCTGGTAACAATGCTCTGGGTTTCACGGTTCCGAAATAAGGGTCTATAAGTATGAAGTAACTAAATAATATATATGTAGTGTTTCTAATTGTAAGGTTCTTTTAAAGGGTTCAAATGTTCTGGTTCAACACATGTATAATTAAAGTTTAGCACATGCATGCATTTAAACTTACTACACATTTAAGAAATCCCACCAAATTAGTCTGAGAAGAACGATTTAGTTTGGCAAGTAATTTGGAAATCTCACCATGTCTCATGTTAGCATTATGCCATTAGGCCAAATATTTTTCTAGATCCAACGGCGTCAAAAAGGTTTTCCTGTTGTTTGTTTTAACAAAGTTTCTATTATAACCAATCCTATATATTTTATGAGATGATTAGCGTTCCAAGCTTTCTATTCGTAAGTCTGCCATTTTTAACCGTACGCCGGTGGTGATGTCAGCATTTTTTTTAGCCCACGAAAGACAATAAAATATGTTTATTTTTGTTTCGTCATCTCCCTAATAAATGCTGCATTTCCTTAAAAGAAAGCTATTTTAAGTAACATAGTGTATCTTTTGTTGAATTCTCCCTAGGGCTTGGATAACTTCCACACTATATTAGACGATTCTTGAATATACCAAATTATCAGCTAATCTCCCTAATAAATGCTGCATTTCCTTAAAACGTAAAAGAAAGCTATTTTAATTAACATAGTGTATCTTTTGTTGAATTCTCCCTAGGGCTTGAATTTAGCCCACGAAAGACAATAAAATATGTTTATTTTTGTTTCGTCATCTCCCTAACAAATGCTGCATTTCCTTAAAAAGAAAGCTATTTTAAGTAACATAGTGTATCTTTTGTTGAATTCTCCCTAGGGCTTGGATAACTTCCACCCTGTATTAGACGTTTCTTGAATTTACCAAATTATCAGCTGACATCAGATTTTAAATAACATTTGTTCTTGATTGTATCCCAACAGGGCAAGCAACTAATGGATTCACTGACATCCTGAAGAAAAACCTGTCATGATTGTGTCCCTTGAGTAAGTTCATTATTTCTGGAAGCTTTTAATTTTTTTAACTTACTTCAGTTTTAACGCATGTGAGCATCTGCTTTTCATTTTCCTTTATTACGTTGTCAGGAGATTTTACTTATTTACCAACAAGGAATCAAATTCCTGGATTTTAGGAGATTTTTGTTGATAAAATAGAAACTTGCCATGTTCCGGAAAAAGATAGTTCCTTTCCTTCAATCAAAATTAGAAGTCTACTTCACAAAGCTCTTACTGTTTTTGTTTACTGTTTCGTTGCTTTGTAGATCATGCTTTGATAGCCAGAGTCAGTACACTACTGAACATGTCTATATTGTATCTCACTCCATGTTATCTGTGTAGTGCTTCCTTCTCACTTCAATCTATCATTTTTCAAACCATAGTTTTTTAGTGGTAATATTGAGATACTTTGGAGGGGTTACATGTGGACTTTCTGAGCTCGAGAGGAACTGTAAAGCAAAATATAGTTTAAAGGTTGTTTTATACTGGTCTGACTTTCATTCTTCTTGAGTGAAAGTTTAACTTTGTATATGGTCAAATTCTTGAATTGCTATTATTGGTAAATAACGTTAGATAGAATAAAGGAACCCTATTCGAGAAGTCAATATATGGTCAGATATATGCAGGCTTCAAGTGATGGTTATATACTAGGTAAAATGTGATATTAGTAAGATTGTTGGTTTATTTGCAATGCAAATAAAAGCTGTTAAAAAGATGGAGAATACGTTGATTTAGAACGTAGATTTGTTGTTATATGTATTATTCATGAACATATAGGTGGCATTATATAGAGTGACAACCTAATTAAAAATCTTATATAATAATTCAAAACAAATCTATCCTAAAGACTTGGTACACATTGACCGAAAATTCTAAATATTCTAAAATGTGAAACTTAAAATATTTAACATATGTGCAACAAAGATGATGGTCCCGTTTGGTATTGCTGTTGCAGACAGCAACAACTTATTTCTGAAAAGCAGGTAAAAAGCTGTTTGGTAAACTTTAAAAGCTGCTTTTCTGAAAAGCATTTTTGGTTGAAAAACTGCTTTTTAGAGAAAGCATATCCTCCCATGCTTTTGAAAAAGCTGCTTTTCAGCTTTTGCGGGAAGCAACTACTGATTTCAATATCAAACCTCACCAAAAACATAATTTTTTATAAATTATACCATAAACATGAATATATAAAAAATATTGCCAAATGGTTATCTGATTTTCGCAACATCACTTTTATCAACAGCACTTTTTTCAACAGCACAGTAATTTTTAACTGCAATCCCAAACAGAGCCGATATTAGACGATGATTAAATGCCTATGGCTGATCTGTGTGGGACTTTCATAGATATGAACATATGCTTGATCTAATGAGTTGTTTATTGTTGGAGATGACAGATGCTTTTAAATTAATTTCCCTTTTCAGTCCCAATACTTGGTTTAGAACTTTTAAGGAAATAAATACCTATGGCCAATCTGTGTGGGACTTTGATTGGCAGCCATTTAATGTTTATAAAACTTGTGGCTACAGTAAAGTTCACCTAGTGATAATATCCTATTTAACTCGGACTCCTCTATTTTGCCTCGAGTATCAGGGGCACTCAAACACCGGGACATGGACACTTATTTTAGGTCAAAAACATGTACATTTTTTAAAATTTTGCCGAGTCCGACAATTGGAGACTTCTAGCTGAGTCCGGGTAATAAAGATAAAATCTTCTTTTCTCCTATTAAATGCAATGAAAGTATAGTTAGTTTGTTGTTTGCCCTACTGACTTAACCTTTACCATTCACTCAACTAGACATGTTGATGCTATTGTGTCTGGAATTTTAAGCTTTCTTGCCATACTTGAAAACTAAACACTAAACCTAGCTATACCGCACTGCTCTGCAAGTCTTATGCATTATTAGACTGTTAGGAAAGCTCACATCTTTTCTCGTAATATTTCTTGAGTGTGTTGGATGTCACTAGGATACATCAGACATAAGGAGTACTTGTGGGCACGCCACTGTCACTGTTGGTCCATAGCTAACAAATGAAGCACCTAATTCATACACGTTGTTTGCACTTTGCTAGGTTACCTAATTGTCTAATTATAGATATCTTGAAAATCAACAATATGACCTAAAATTTCTTATACAGCTTTCAGAATGTTGTAGTGTTGGTTATTGTCTTATTGACACTCATTTTTCTTTTACAGGTTTCATAATGTATCAAGTGGACGGATATAAACTTATTTGGCATCCATATAAGCAGCTTGCATGATGAAGTTGAGATATTGAAGGTTCTGCAATTAGCAATGGACAGTTGATCAATGTTTAGAGTAACATTTTGGAAACTTTTCTCATTGTAATTTAGTTCTAGCTTAACTTGTTATGAAGAGTTTGTATGTTAAAATGCAATGTAAATTATATATTGCATACAGGTTTCTGATATTAATTTATGTTGGCATTGCCAGCGTGCATGTGCAATATCTAGGGTTGCATTGTTTCTTGCTATAACTCCATTTTCATTTTATTTGTTTCATTGTTCTCGTATTCTTGTTTACTGTTGTAGGAATGTAGGTTAATGATTCCGGGAAGGGTTTTTTTTTCTTTGGATTCACTTCTGGCAAATTACTAGAATAAGCTCTAAGATTTCATACGTTGCCTAAATGAATTCACTCCAATTCCCACAATGCTACGGTACTAGATACATGCTTCAAAATACCTCCGAATATACTGGTATTAAGGGCATGTTTGCTATGTTCTGGTATAATTATCTATACTGACAATATCCTAAGGGGATCTTTACACAACTCTTAAGGAAATCACTGTAATGGGTGTGAAGGGCTTTTTTGGTTAAAGATTAGATTAAAGAATCAGAGTACAATAATTAAGGATATCTTAATAAGAATTAAAATGTTACCTTCATCTTTATCTGTGTCAATCCTCAGTTATTGTACATAACAACCACTTAACATATTATGTTTCAATCAGGTTTGGTGCAAGTGATGAATATGTTACTAAAACTACCCAAACTTGTTAAAAATAATGAGGATGAACTTCAATATTAATGGATTGAAATTCCATTCCAATTTTCCCATCAAGCGGAATTGCATAATCCGGAACCATAAATACCTTAAACTTTTCTATTCTCATTTTTAAAGTGCTAAATTGTATCTTGTGATGGCACCTAAGACTCTTTTACTCTCATATCATCATATTTGTAGCATTGAATGGTAACGGTATTATAGGAAATAAAAACATTACATTATTTGTTTTGTTTTATTCACTTTAATATATTAATTTAACCTATCACTCATTTATTAAAATATTTTCTCTTTATTAATATTTTTCATCCTACATATCTTTTGGTTGATATTTTAATTTTAAATTTTTTTCTTTCCCTTAAAAATTCAATTTATTTGATTAAACACTTTTATAAAAGAAAAAGAAAATTGCCTAGTGATAACGCGTTCACATGACCCGCGATTTATGCCTGTTAATGGATCAGAGTTCTGATCCGATCCAATCCGATCCGAAACTTTATAACTGGATATGGATTTATATAAAATAAATTCGATTCGATAAAAATCCGATTCGATAAGAGTCCGGTCCATATTATACGAATATGGATTTTACATGATCCGATCTGTTAAGAATCCGATCTGAATAATAATAACAATAATAATAATTACATAAATATATATTTTATAACATATTAATATTCGTATAATTATAATTATACAAATAATTTATAATTTTCAAATCATATAAGATCCAAAATTCTTAGTACAGTTCCCTCTGTCCCTCCAGATTCTTTACAGTTACTATTTTGGGGTGTCCATCTCATTTCTTTACATTCCAAAAATAGTAAGTTTCTCCCACTATTACACCCACTATCTTATATATTTAATAATAAAAAACACTATTACACCCACTACTTTCCTTCACTATCTCAAATCTATTATTAATATTAATAGATCCCACCACTTTACCAACTTTTCATCTAACTTTACTCATTTTTTATACATTTCCTTGGTCTCCGTGTCCATCCCCCATGTGAAGAACCATGGGGGACGGAGGGAGTACTATAACTTTAAAAATGTATTACGTTTATAATGAATATGTCATCATTGTATTGCATCTAAAATTGAATTCATATTTTAATTTGAATTCTTTTTATGCTTAGAGTTCATTTCTTGATCATTCTAATTTTGTCTGGTACATTTCAGGATTAATAGATATTTATTTTTGATTTTCAATGTTCTATTCTTCTTGTATTTGGATGTTAACGTGTGTACTTTTACATCTTAAAATTGTTTATTTTATCCTTTTAGATTTTAATATCAACATAAATTTTTTTGAAAGAAAATTTAATTAGATTGGATATCCGATCCGATTACCCGCAATTCTAATGGAGCGGACATGGATTGGTCTTAAAAAAATCCGACAATTAATCCGATCCAAAAAATTAAATGGATTTGAATATGAATTCAGGTTAATTCGGTCCAAACCCGATCCATTGACAAGCCTAGCCAATCATATAAACAATTGAGAAACCAATATAAATCATTCCATTAATTTATTACATGTCTCTTAAGTAAAATTTTATTAGAAAAATGTTAGAGATACCAAATTAGGTACGTTACCAAATGACATGACATTGTTTTAATTGTTATAATTATAATTAGTGTCATGTCATTTGGTAACAAATTTTTATACCCAATTTCATACCTCTAACACTACTCATTTTATTATAATCTGGTGCAAGGACCTTATAATGCTGCAATTTTATTCTGTCATGTGGAGAGGTGATAACTATTGATTGTTGTCAATATTCGGGAGGAGCAGCTACCTCGTTTGTTTCACCTTGGTACTCAGGATCATCTACTGGCAATTCGCGGCGACAAACCGGACATGTATTCTGGATATGGAGCCAAGATAAGATGCAACTTTCGTGAAAGTAATGGGAGCAAGGTAACACCTTTGCTATATCTCCAACCTCGAACTCTTCTATACACACAACACACTTGACATGATCATTGTTAACATTTTCGTGACTAATGACCAAGGAAGCAAGATCCTCAACAGCAGATATGGCAGCTGGAGCTCCGTATGCCCCACTCTCCAACAAAAATTCATCAAACTCCATACCATACTCTCCCATATAGTACGCAGCATCAACTCCATCTAGTGTCCATCCATTATTCACATGCGAATCAGGAATATTTCTCTCGTCCCCCTCCCGTCTTTCTCTTTCTAGTAAAGACAAAGTTGATACACGCTCAACCAATTCCGGAACCCATGCATCAATATTTCTCCCTCCAATTGTCGATCCCTGTCCTCCTATAGTAACAACAACTTGGGGACTTAAATCCACAACCCCTCGTCCTCTAAAATCAAAAACCAAAACATCATCATTAGAACCATGATTTTCCTCTATGCTCCCCCATCCATCTCTTTCTCCCACACCCTCAACCCAACTATCCATACCCCATGCATGTAAATTTCTCATCCCATCTACTACCTCACTTGTTTCCCCCAATCCAACATTCATCTCAGCATCACCCCCATCCTGAGATATTCCATCACCCCCGATCACATTCCCGGCTCCCACACCCAATCTAAAAGACTCATCACCCAACCCACCTGAATAATAAACTGGAACATTCCAAGTCATGCCATCATACTCACATGCAGATGACCAAGAATTAGTTTCAAGATCATCATCACTAAATTCTAGTCCCATCTCCGAACCCATTTGCTCCCCACCAGTATCATCATTTGTTTGATGAATTGTATTATTTTCTTGATCATCAAAGAAATTTGAGACTTCAGATTCAGGATCCATTGGCATTCCGCCCTCTCTCAAATTCTCAACAGTAGAAGGAGGACTACTACTAGTAGGTAAATTCATGTGGTTTAATGAGTCATTTATGCCGGGTTGCTTATTTGGATTATCCGCCATTGACGATTCTAAGAAGAAAGAAAAGAGTGAAAACTAGGAAATTTGTATGTATAAGTAACAATTTTATGTGTTTTTTAATATGAAGAAATATACAAGGCTATGTTGTGTTAATTTATAGGGGGTAAGTGGGTAGGGATAATAAATCTAGAATATCCTCTAGATTTTAAATAAGATGTAGAAATTTGTTGGTGGATATACTTTTGACCATATTGTACATTTATTTCTTAGATATGAGATATTGTGCAGTTTGGATATTGTAGGGATTTTCTGTACTGTGGATATTGCATGAGTGAGGATCCTCTATCCCCTTTTTCATGTTCCCTTCTGTGTCCCCTTCCCTTCTTCATGTCCCCTGTATAAAGGGTGTCCCCTGGACAAAGGGTGCCCCTGGCGGGGCCCATTATAAGAAAAATGGAAATAAAAATATTTTTACCTTAAAATGGGCCCGCCAGGGGCACTTTTTAATACAGGGGACACAAAGGGGGCATGAAAAAGGGGACAGAGGATCCGAACTCGAATTGATTGGCAAGGTGTTGACAATTTTGTAACGGCTTCATCTCTAAGCGTATGTTTTTTTTATAAAAGTCAAAAATTTTAATTTTAATTTATTACTGGAAAAAAGCACAAAAGGAAATGAAATGGAATAAGAAATCAAGATATCCATAGTTAAATAATAAATTATGCAATAATTTAGTTATTTTATTATTTTCACCTCAATGTAATAGATAGACTCTTTACTTAATTTTAAATTATTACTTTATATTTTAAATAGAGGTCTAACCAAAGGGACCCTCTTTGGTTAGATTATATATATTCTTATTTTTTCTTTTAATATCTTATCACAACATATAGGTTTTATTATTAAATAATATATTTTTTTTTGTTTTATCTCAAACTTATGTCTTTGTTTTAACTTAGTTTTCTTGATTTGTATCTGATTTTATGACTTTTTAGATTCACTTGGATTAGAAGATGATGGAAAAGGAGATTTTTGAAGTTGGGAATGGGATTGCGATAGTAGAAGAATCAAGAAGAGTCTAGCCTTTTGTTTAGTTAGGCATGATGTAAAATGATGTACTTTTATTTTAGTTGGGCACTCTTTTTCCCCGCTTGAGTTTTTTTCCCAAATGGCTTTTGCTCATGTGGGGTTTTTTAACGAGGCCTATTTTGGTGGATATAAAGGTTTTATTAACTAAACTTCCGGGGGAATCTCTTTCCTATGGATTATACGATTCATGGATTGGCTAAGCATACTTTTCGGTTAGATAATGATCTTTTATTATCTTTTTGAGATGTTTTTCTGATTTTATATCAAAAAATGATTTATCATTTTAGCAAAAAAAAAAAATTTAAATAAATAAATTATGCAACTTTTGGAAAAACAATGCATAAAATTATAATAAATATTGTAATGCTCAAATCTTGGCATAGCTAGGTCCTAAACAGGCCTAGTGAGCTGAAATAATGGTCCATAGTTCTTAATGGGCCAAAATATTAACACTGGATCGCCAGAGCCCACTACCTAGAATTAGCCCAGTATGATATCAAGATAATATTCTCGCCAAGGTATTTGAAGACTGCGATCCCCATCCCGGGATCGCATCTGATCATTGGCGATTTATATCTCCACAGTTGGAACCAAGTTTTGACTTCTATGCGATCCCAGCCTCGGGGTTGCATTGCCATGTTGGAATCGCATCATCATTAGAAATCTTATTATGTTCTTATCGCCGTATGGAGGCTCATGACTAGGCATTAAGGGGTCGTATGAGTGGAGACATCCCTACGCATAATATACTTAGGATCACATCGCATGCCTAGTACCCATGGGGTCGCATGCGAAGTCTCCATATGGTTCTCCACTAGCCTCGCAATGAGGCCTCATCATTCCAATATCATGATAGCTTCACATGGCTTCTATTAAGCTATGTGCCATGATTAGTTAACGGATTATTTATGCCAGCCCTTAAATGTCCAATGGACTTATGCCATAACGGATCTCCAAAACCTTAGCTCGTCTAGGTAACTTGTTTTTCAAGAACTACGTGTGGCTTGAATCCCCATAAACAGAGTACGTAGGCCTCTTGATAAGATTGGGAAATAGTTTACCCTGAGAGAGTACTAACTTATTTACTCTAGTATTCTACGAATCAACAAGTAAGATCAGCCACATAAATCACCAATCTCCTTTCATGTTCTTCGTGTTCTTAGCAAAATATTTGTATTTTGCTACATGATTCCAGAAACCTTCGCAATTACTGTTATACCAGATTCTCCCTATAACATTTTGTTGGTAAGAGTACGAGGCAGTATAAACAGGAAGACATGATAACTCAAACTAGAACATGATAGGTAAATAATATTACGAATACACAGAATTCAAGAAGATATGAAGACAATAAAAATACAAAGAATCAAAATACGGGAAATAATTTTGAAGTCTGTTTAAGGATAACTGAAAGAAGTTCATATTCAGAAGTTCATTAATATGATCATGCCTCGGTGAAGAATAAGGTTTGAAGACTTTCAGGGTTTCAAATGTATTCAAGATTTAGTATACAGTGCCACTAGAAGATTTCAGTGTATTAGCATTGACTACGACGTAAATAGTGTAGGAAGCATAGGAATCGAGAAGAACTGAATACAGGGTAAACACAAAGGTTAAAGAAGACAGCTGCAATCTTGAAATTATACTCACTAAAAAGTAGTTCATTTAAATGTTCAAACATCAGTGAAGAACAGATATTAAAGTATTCAAGATAGTAGTAGCAATGAAGATGTTGTCTGAGTACCAGAATGGATTCCAGTGAAAGTACAATATTTATAGAGAGTCAGTGTTTGAAGCAACCAAGAACAGTCAACAACTTGTCAATTGGAAAGCAGAGAAGACATGAAGATTGAACTCGGTGGTAGTCATCTATAAACCAGACCAGTGTACGAGATGTCACCACGTACGGAGGAGATAAACATGTTATTGGAAGCATCAAAGAATTGATACACGTTGGTCTTGAAAATTCCTAAAAGCAAAAGACAAATCAGCTAGAATTTCGAAGTCATAAAATCTGTAGCTCAAGTGATTTAAAAGAAAAGAAGTCCAGTGACTTAAAAGGAAATATGAAAAGAAGAGCAGTGACTGGAAAAAAAATGAAAATCTAAAAGGACAGTGACTGAAAAGAAAACATGCAAAGGGTATTGATTGAAATGGAATTGGAAGAAAGATTAAGAAAAATCAAGTGAGAAGACCACTTCGATGGTCATCAAAAGAAATGAAAATGAAATTGAAGTAGTCCACTTTGATGGTTTTTATAAAAACCATCTAATGGTTCATTTAAAACAGCACTTCAATGGTTTTTGTAAAAACCATCGAATGACATTTAATTATTGATTTTACTTTTAAGTTAAAAGTGATTTTCTAAATTGTTTCTTTCGATGGGTTTTACTAAAAACCATCGAACTAAATGAAAATCAGTTCTGCTTTATTCTTCTGTTTCTCTTCGATATTTTATTTTAAAGACAGAAGTTACATATGACTAAGTCATGGTTGGCAGTCGAACATGTTGTTCGGTAGTTTTTGAAAACAGAAGATATTTTATTTTCGGTACTCTAAATATAAAGTCCGCACAAGATAGAAAACGAGAAAGAGACAAAAAAAAAAGAGAAGTAAGAATAGAGAGAGATAATAGTGAGAAATTATATCGGAGATGATGATACAAATTCTAAATACTAATCTCTTCTCTGGTGGATGTGATTTTTGATCCGGCACTTTGATGGCAAATTCTATAAGGATTTGAATTTTAAATAATTTTAATTGATTCTTGAAAGATTTTTATTTTTCAAAAAGTTTGAAATTTTTGGAATTTAAAATATTTCTTATCCGAAGCCAAGGGTTCTCAAAGGATTCGTAGACTCAAGATTCCTCCGGGCCTTTAAATGATTTTAATCTTGTGGTGGAAAAGAAACCATGTGCTGTTCAAGAAGGTTAAATAAAATCAAAAGTGGAAGAAAGAGAATCCTTCGATGGTTTTTATGAAAAACCACCGAAAATGATTTTTTTTTATATTTTATTGTTCAACAGTAAAAACCACTTTGATGGTTTTGTTAAAAAACCATAGAAAAGAATTCTATTTTTATTTAAGTTTAACTTAAATAAATTGTTCGATGGTTTTTGTAAAAACTCTCGAATAGAATTCTTTTTGATTTATTTTAAAAAAATGGTTCTTATTATAAGGAAGCTGATTTCAAACCTACTGAAGAAAAATGTGGAACTTCCTCAAAGGCTTACTCCATAGGATCCCACGGGTTTTTCAAATGCAGGAAAGGAAGAAGTTTCTAAGGATATAATTTCTTTTCAGAAAAGATTTAATCAAATCTACTTATTCAAGATTATACAAACACTTAGTGGATTGAACTAATACGACATCTATCCAGGAATCAAAAGAGATCATGAAGAAAGGGATCGAGGAGGTTAGAGAGAATAGTGGACATTCAAACATCTCAGTTACAGGAATTAATGTTGGAACCTCAGAACAAAATAGAAGAGTACTAGTAGCTATATCAGAGGAAGCTCAGGTAGATGAAAGTGACTTGTACACTTTGGAAAACCTTGAGAGACTAGACTACAAGATAGTGTTTCATTTGTCAGGGATGTTTAGTCACATCAGATTCATAAGGAGTACAAAAGCTATATCCAGGGATCAGGCCTATCTGTTCCGAAGCAGAGACTCTTCAGGATTCAATTCAAGAGGTGGTTACAAGACTGAGGTGGTGGACAAAAACAAAATTTATTGTTACAGCTATGTCAAGAGATATGTGACAAGTAACTATCAAGGTTTTGCTACACAGTTTGAAGAAGCCTGAACAAGCAAATGATGACGGAGACTGTGTTGGGTTAAAGCAGGATATCAAGCATTAGTGAGGATGCAGCAAGGGAAAGCATTTGTTGGTGAAGTTAAATGCAAGGTTAATTCTATCAGTGACAGTGATGAAACAGATGATAATCTGGCATCAACGACCAACACTGGAGATGAATCACTAAATACTTCACAGGTACACATTCTAACAAGTATACCTTTATCTAATTCATAACTGTATGATTATTAAGTATTGAATTGTATTAGACTCATGTCAGCATGTTAGCATCTTAGGACTTAAATGTTTAATTGATTGCTAAGAATAAGATATTGCATGCTAGGACTTATGAGTTTAGTTAGTACATTTCATACTTAATCTTCTGTGCAGTAAAATGAATATCTAGAATTATATAGGTTGTTCTAGATTGTTAAGTGTATCCCTGAACGTTTGCTGGAACTTGATATAAAATCTTATGTGATTTAATACCTCTGCTAATGTTGATTTGCTCCTACTCACAAAGTTGCACTCAAATGTCATATCACATAATGTATTGCTTGTTAATGAATAAAAGTTTAAAAGATGGAAGGATTACCTTTAGTGTCAGTAGAATTTGTAGAACATCAAGCTGTATCTAAAACTGACCTAGGTAATAGAGATAGTAAGATGCCATATAATAATAGAAATGGATTTGATAGAATTAGTGATTTAATTATTAATTCTTCTGCTCCATATGAATTTAGAAAATTACTGAATATCTGTAAATTTGCTTGCTACCTGTTACACTTGTGTAGGTAGATTAAATTAAAAAGTAATGAATTTTCTAAAATGCATAACATGCCTAATTTGCATAATTCTTATCTGCAATGTTATAATGCTGAATGTATGCCATGTATTCTTATTGTCAAGCCTGCTTATTCAAATGTCATGAATGCATCTCTTAGTACTTGCATTGATTATAGAAAAGGCATGTTTAAGAATCACAATAGGGCAAAGACTGCAAGTCCTCCTTATGTTAGGTAGGAACCATTATTCTCCTAGTCTAGTGACTATTTTGTCAAGGCTGTTTAAAAGGAGAAATGGTCAGTCAAAGATAAGAATAAGCATGTTTAGGATGAAGCTATTGTTACCACTGTTAAAATATCTCTAACCATCTGGACCTAAACAAATAAGTTGGGTACCAAAGAACTTTTAATCCATTTGTGAGTGTAGGGCATAACAGGTTAATCAATTTATATGTGTTCTTAGTATTTGAACTTTTAGGCATATTATCGAAGAAAAAACCCTGCTATCAAATGTGATTGAGAAAGCTGTTTCGTTAATAATCTTTGGAGATGACGGCAAAGGTTTTCATTACGGGACAAAGCTATGTTGAAAAAGGAATGTCATCAGAAACAATAATTGGTATATTGATAACAATTTATAATTGGAATCAAGGGTAACAATTAGAAGCATCTTTCTTGCTAAAGAATGACAACATAAATCTTCTTATTATTAGACAGTTCTTCAACGAAGGACAAAATGTCAATTTAATGAAGGAGTAGTGTTTTATCTCAAGCCAGGAAGGTTGAGAAGCGCTTACACGTGTTCCCTAAAACAAAGGACTCTTTTGTGAGAAGGGAATCAATGAGAGCACTACCTCTTATGGAAGCCAAGCAGGATGAAAAATGTGAGGCATGTCAATACCAGAAGTCAAAGAAGCATCACATAGAAGCTAGGATATGAGTAACATTATTGATCCACTTCAAATGATACACATGGAATTCTACAAACCAGTTAATGTCATGTATAAATAAAAAAAGTATAATTCAATGATGGTTGATGATTACTCTTAATACACCCAGCTGTTACGGGTGATATTAATGGTGAGACAAATCCAAGTCATGGTAATGGTAGTTTAACCACACAACTCAGTACCTCAATGGAACCACTCAGCTTGGATGAAGATGTTTAGGAAATTCCAACAATATCTTGGGGGAGCAAAAGAAGGATCAACTAGTCAGACTTAACACCATATTGAAATCAAGAGGACACTATAAGAACGTATCTGTCAGGACAAAGGGTTTGGAGCAAGACCATTCTTGGGTTCTAGTTCTTAGTGATCGTGATGGTGGAGTAAAGACTGGAAGAGCTACAGAGTATGAATGATTATTTCTTTAGTTTTCTGTCTGAAGAGGAAACTAGGAAGTTACAAAAGTTCTGATAGATTTGCAAAACAAGATGAACTCAATCAGTATAAAAGGCAGATTGTGGGGAAGTTGGTATCCAGACCAAATAACAAGGCTAGCTGTAATTGGTACAAGGATAACTAGAAGTCAAACTGGATCACAAAGGCATTGTTATGAGGGATAAGGCCAAACTGAATGCTAGGTTATTATCAAGAAGTAGCATCTGACAAGAAGCACGAGTGACAAGACTTGAGGATATCGGATCTTGATGATCATATTCTGATCCTGATGGACTTCAGCTCCTGATTGGTGAAATATTTTTTAGTAGAAGAAGTCAATGTATAACAGCTCCTGGACTTTGCAGTTGCATATCAATTGGACTTTGTATCTACTTTTCACAAGCTCACTACAGGTTGGTATGAACCTGTATCAATACTCAAGTAGTCATCAAAGACATGGTATGACACTCTAACTTAATTTTAACATTTGGTATCAGTCCTTAACACTTGGTATCAAACTCTATCGATTAGTGTCATACTTATAGAACTCTCTATATCATAAGGCACACACATAATGTAATATATGTGCAATGATATCATGATTATATAATATGTTGGTCTACTAACGAAAACTTGCAAGAAAGTTGCTAAGTTATTACAAATTAGGTATAAGATAAGTTAATGCTGGTAAAGTTGCAATTCTTTTTGGAATTACTTCAAGCAAGCCAATAGAAGGATTTCTTTAGGAGCTCAAGCAAGCCAAAATAATAATTCTCATAGGAGCCCAAGTAAACCAAAAGAATAACGACAACAAAAGTAAGTCAAGGATCTTTTGAAGATGTATAATTTGGAAGATTTGAAACCTGCCAAGACTCCCTGCCAACAACAACCACTAAAGCTTGATCAGGACAAGAAATGACAAGCTATAGAGTTATGATCAGCTCATCAATTTATTTAACTGCAGATAGACTACTTAAACACATATTTTATTCTCAATATGCCAATGTGCAAGGTTCCAAGTGGATCCTAGAGAATCTAATCTTGTAGTTATTTTAGATATTAGGGACTACCAAATTTGAGGATGTAGTACCCTAGAGATATTTGTTCTAACATGTTTAGCTACATAGATACAGATCAAATGAGCTATAAGAAAGCAGTAGAGCACAAGGAATGAAATTCATCTCCAACAACTCTGTGTAACACTCAAGGACCAAGCATCATGCATAAGGTATCAATACTTTCGAGAGCATTTCTTTAATTCAAAATAACTTGCAGACACGTTTATTAAATCACTTGATGAAATTAATTTTTCAAAATTGATTTGTAAACTTGGGATATTAGATATCGCATATTATTTGAAAATCCCATCTGTAAGTAATTTATAAATGAGTTCAAAAGTATTAGATTGTCTATATTTAAAGGACTTGTGAATTTATTTACATCTAGTCCTCATAATTATCTGTAAAATAATTGTCATGTGTATACTTAATATTTTCATTGGTGATTATTTAAGGATAATTTTTATACTTAAGTGATAATATCTACTCATATATATTAGTATTTATTTATTTATTATTTATTTTAATTAATATGAGTTATGGAACGTGAAGCAATTAAATTTTATTATTTGCTCCATAACTCATCATATATTAAAATAAATATGTAGCATAACCAATTGTAGCTAAATTTATTAACAATCTTTGTTAATGTTTTGGTCATCAATTAGTTATGAGATTTTAATTCTAGTGAACTGATCATTATTTCAATTTTCAGGAATTCACTAAAATTAACATCATATAGCAGCATAATTATTTGGTGTAAATTAGTTATCAAATTTCATTTGGTAGAACACAACTTAATTGTGAGAATTTATTTTTGGGTGAATAATTCAATTTTGTTATTGTATGAATTCATTCGATTTAAAATCATAAGTAGCATAATTAGTTCTATCTAATTTGTTTTGTCTTGTATCAGTTAATTATATTGAGTTAAGATTTAATTTACAAACTAATTGTGATATATTAGTATTTGCGAAAATAGTTAGAACTCCTCTAAGTAAGCAGTTACTTTATCTTTAATTCACGCATACTAGTATATATAGTGTGAAAATTCTCTTAAGTAAATCTATGGTTAGTGCATCTGTTCTTATGTTAAAAGTAACCATTGGATATTTACTTAGAATAATTTTTATGCTTATTTGCAAATTCCTAAGCATTTTGATAATGGATGCTATATTAAATGGATCAAAGTGCGTAGGACTTAAAACATTTTTCAAAGATTACAAATAAGACAGCTTTGGCAATTGAGTATTTATTTATTGAACCAAGATTGTCTAGAACTAGCAGTTGTTAGGAGTTAGCAATTGTATAATATATGTTGTTGGATACTAATATTCAGTCAAAAGAATATTCAGTGTTTAACAATGATTATTTTATCTTCGTTAAATTATCAATTGAAGCAATTCAATGGTTTATTTGCTCATAATTTATTTAATTAAAATAATTAGAAGCACAATTACTTCCATTTTAAAATGGTTGATAAATATCAATTAATGGTATTTTATTGATATATTATTGTGATATTCAACCCCATCATTTTATTGCAGACTAATTGTGAGATATATTAGCACTGGTGATATTGCTTAGGTTTTATTCCGAGTGAATATTGCTTATCTATGAATCATTAGTGTTAATATATATTGGATGTTTAACTTGTTTTAAGTGTAAGTAAGATAATTAAGGCGATACTCTGTCTCCCATCATATTTTAGAGTCCTATCATGTTTTAAAGTGGTGCGATTTTTCAACTATAGATTCTCTAATTATGGTTATACACCACTTCATATATATGATTACTTAGAATATTTGCATATAAGCAATTCAACATTAAAGGAGTTACATTTGTTATTTGTACTTATGTACTTGGTAATATTTTGTTATGTTAGCGATATATAGGCTAGTACAATTCTTGTATTTGGCTTATATTTTCTTTTATGTCTAATATTGGCATAAAGATTATTCAGTGCTTGTATAAGTCGTGTCACTCTCTATTGTGAGTAAGCATCGCCAAGCGAATCCATAGGGGATTCGCTATCTAGTTGGATGGGATCGTTCGCCGAGGGACCGCTTAGGAAAGCTTTCTTACCCTTCCTTATCACCTTCGCAATTTGCTTCTCAGCTTCTTCATTTGTGAGTTTGGGTTGATCTTCAAGCGAAGGGATGTTAATGATTTGGCTTCTTGAGCTCGAAGGACGCTTCACCTACCAGGCATCTGGTGGGGCCTCTCTAGTATAATCCTCGTGTTACCACAGGGGATTAAGAAATTTAGCATACCTAGCTCACTTACCAATCTTGTGAATGAAGATTCATCAAGTGGCTTGGTAAAGATATCTCCCAACTATTTTTCACTTGGAACAAAATGCAGTTCCACAGTACCCTCCATCACATGCTCCCTGATGAAGTGGTATCTAATGTCTATATGCTTGGTTCTTAAATGCTGCACTGGATTCTCAAAAATTGCAATTGCACTAGTGTTGTCACATAAAATTGGAATCTTTTCAAGCTTCACACCATAGTCAAGTAGTTGATTCTTCATCCATAAAATCTATGCACAACAACTTCCAGCTGCTATATATTCAGCCTTTGCAGTTGAAGTAGAGACTGAATTTTGCTTCTAACTGAACCATGAAACCAACTTGTTTTCTAAGAATTGACAGGTGCCTGTGCTACTTTTTCTATCCATCTTGCAACCTGCATAATCTGCATCTGAATAGCCAATTAGATCAAAACCAGAATCCCTAGGGTACAAAATGCCAAGGTTTGGTGTTCCCTTGAGATACTTGAAAATCCTTTTAATAGCTACTAAATGAGGTTCCCCATGATCAGCTTGGAATCTAGCACATAAGCATGTAGCAAACATAATATCAGGTCTACTAGTTGTTAAATATAAAAGAGATCCAACCATGCCTCTATAGCTTGAAATATCCACCTTCTTTTCCTTAGTATTCAATTCAAGCTTAGTGGCAGTGGCCATGGGTGTTTTTGTAGAAGAGCAATCCATTAAGTCAAATCTTTTTAAGAGATCATGAACACATTTAGTTTGACTTATAAAAATTCCCTCATTTACTTGTTTAACTTGTAAACCAAGAAAATAAGTTAATTCACCCATCATGCTCATTTCATATTTACTTTGCATTAGTTTGGCAAACCTTTTGCAAATCTTCTCATTTGTAGACCCAAATATTATGTCATCTACATAAATTTAAACAAGTATCATAGAGCCATTGACATTTCTATAAAATATAGTTTTATCAACAGTATCTCTGGTGAAGTGATTCTCTATAAAGAACTATGAAAGTGTGTCATACCAGGCTCTAGGTGCTTGCTTCAGGCCATAGAGTACTTTGAGCAGAAAGTACACATGTTCTGGAAAATCTGGATCTTCAAAACCAGGAGGTTGACTAACATACACGTCCTCCTCCAGAATACCATTTAGAAATGCACTCTTGACATTCATTTGATAGACTTTGAAATTGGCATGAGCTGCATAGGTTAGGAAGATCCTGATTGCTTCTGACCTTGCCACTGGTGCAAAGGTTTCTTCAAAGTCAATCCCTTCTTCTTGACAATAGCCTTTAGCAACCAATCTAGCTTTATTCCTTGTGACTATGCCATTTTCATCCATCTTGTTCTTGAATACCCACTTAGTGTCAATCATTAATTTGTCTTTAGGTTTGGGTACAATCTTCATACTTCATTATTCTCAAACTGGTTTAGCTTTTCTTGCATTGATAAAACCCAGTTTGGATCTAGAAGAGCATCCTCAACTTTCTTAGGTTCTTCTTTAGACAGAAAACTGCTGTATAAGCATTCTTCTTGAGTTGATCTCCTAGTTTGGACTCTTGCATTGGAATCACTAATTATAAGGTCAAATGGGATATGCTTAGTCCATCTTCTTTGTAGTGGTAAGCTTGACCTTGATGAAGTAACTTCATTTTCTCTGTGTTGATCATCTTGATTTGTTGTTGAGTGTTGACTGTGAGAAGCTCCCCCTGAGTGTATGGACCTCGAGTTAGGTGGAGTTCTAACAGAGTTATTAATAGATGCTTCCCTTTGGTTCTCAACTGATGCTTCAAAATGTTCTTCAACAGATGGTCCATTCTACACTTCAACAGATGGTCCAGGTATGTTTCTCATACCAATCGGTATTCTTTCTTCATCACCTTCACTTTCTTCACCACTTATCTCATTCTTGAATGAGAGTGATTCTTGGAAACCTTCATATACTAATCCTTGTATTTTCTTATCATCAAAGAATTCGTTTTAACCAAATATTATGGATTAAACTCGAGGCATGTTTATTGTCATCCTCTTCATAATTTAATCTTGATTTTACTTGATCAATGAGTAGACTATTAAAACAAATCATTATTTGAGCATGGCCATGCATTTCATAGTCTCACTCAATCAAGAGGCCAATAATATCTCTCCTATTTATAGGAGGGTTAAATCCTTTATCTATCATTCATATTTCTCATACGACTCATAACATACCCGATGTCCACTTTTATGATCACCCGGTCAAAAATGACTTATAATATACTCAAAGTATATTACTCCTCTGATAAGTGGATTTTATATCCACTTGGAATGCCTAGTATCGGCTTAAATTGATTATTTGACCTCAAGTATGTGGTATGTTTTGTGTTTTCATTGAGTTTGCAGAACTAAGAGTTGGAGGTTAAATTGATTAAAATTCGGATTTTCCTGGTAGGCTGTGTAGTCTTCACTGTTTTGGCCATATCTGGAGTTCTACAAGTCCGTTTGAGGCTCGTAAGAAGTCGTTGGAAAGCTCGGAAGAAGACGAATCTCTTTCAACAGGTTCCATGGCACGCTGCGGTGCGGTACAGGTGCGCTGCAGCGCAGGGAGCATTCTGCCAAGCCCGAAATTTTTCATGAAAATCCTGATTCACTGTTTGGGCCATATCTTGAGTTCCATAAGTCCGTTTTGGACGATCTTACAGTCCACGTGAAGATAACGAGATTCTCTTTCATTCTAAAGTGGTTCAGATGTCCAAATACGACTGGAACGTCCCAGCAATACTGAAGAAAAGTCAGCTACGAATTTTCCTTCAAAACAGAATCCGTTTAGGAAACGTATTTTGTGCCGAACTGCAGAAATTCTATTATAATTCTTTTTTGGGGAATTTCTTGCTGGACAAGACATGGGGGCCTATATAAACACATTCTATCATCATAAAAAGAACTAACCCTCCATAACACAGAGAGAGAGTCAGAGACGGAGATTCAGACTTGGAGAAGGATTTCGAAGATCGTGACAACTATCGGAGATCTAGATCTACTTTTGTTTTCTTCTAATTAGCCGAACTCTTGGATGTTTTTGGGATTTATTTTCTAAACCTTATTACTCTAGAACTATTGTTTTTATTTAGATCTTGTTTATCACAATGGTTTCATCAGATCCCATGATGACGAGCCTTTCGATTATGAACTAATCGTTGTCATAGGATTCTAACGGATTTATCTATGTAGTTTATTAGTTTGTTTGCTTTAAAGATTTGTGTGTGATGAATTCTTGATATCCTCGTATTGTTATGATTAATTGTTAGATGCGTAGCTAACATCTAAATTGTTAATCTCTTGTGAAACGAGAATGGATCTTGAGATTTAGAACTTGCCATGCTAGCATAGGATAAGTTGATGTATGTTTAACATCATGATTTGTAGCATAAATAGAGATATTATGCTGCCCTATGTGATCTTCATGGATAACTTGTGCTTCAACCGTTATGTTTTCAAATTCTATAGAGATATAGGGTCTAAGCATAATTGGTGTCTATTCATCTTCTATCTCTTTTTTGGATGTATGAGTAGTTTGGTATTCGTATACTGAGAAGTAGCCTATATTCATTTCGTGCTGTCCGATCAGATATCAAAACCATCACATGCATTGATTAAAGGCATCAACTCTAAGAGAAGTATTTAATGAAGTTAGGATCCCATGTTTTCTCTTGCATAAGTAATTCGATTCCAATTCTCGTTATTTAATTAATTCTTAGTTGGTTAATTTGATTTTTAGTTAATTTTAGATAATCAAAAACCCAAAGTTGTTAATTGTCTTAGCAGCGAATAAAAACCATACATTGTTGCATAGGTGCATTAACTGAATTGAAACCTAAACCAGATTTCTGTGGGAATGAACTTGACTTATATCTATATTACTTGTGACCACGTACGCTTGCGTGATTTTGTGTTAACAAGTTTTTGGCACCACTGCCGGGGATCATCAGTGTTTTATTTTAGTTTATGTGCTTATCATCAGTGGTCGTTAAAGTTCACTGACTCGGATTAGTTACTTACCTATCTTGTTTAGTTCGGTGTGTTTCAGGTACTTGAGTGTTTGAAAATGGCAGGCGAGGAGTTGCCATGGTGGGCATATTGGAGGACATCCATGCCTCAGCAATGTGAGCAATGTTTGGGCATTCATGAGACCTCACAATATTGTTACTATGAAGGAGTTGATCCATATGTCACTTATGAGGAACAACCATATTTTCAATACCATCCTCAACAGTACCACCAAGAGTTTCAACATCAGCAACCTACTTCTACTTTTCAGTCAGATGAGGTTGATGTTATGGAGGAGATTAGGATGCTTGCAAAGAGTAATTAGGAGTCTATCAAATCTTTGGAGACACTAGTTGCTCAAGTTTTGAGTGCCTTGGAACAAGTGAAACAATAATTCATACTAGAGGCAATTCCAGAAAATAACGGTGACTTGGAGCAAGGTACAGCATGCATAATTGAGGAAGACAAATTCCAAGGTGAGGTGAGCGTTCACAAGCCATGTGAGGAATTTGATCATGCTAGTATGGTGGATGATTTTGAAATGGCACTATTTGGGACAGACACTGGTGAGCTACACAAATTTCAAGAATTGGTATGTGCGTACCAAGAGGCTGATGACCATGGGAAAGATGCAGGTCTTCTACTTGTCTCAGAGTATAAAGATGGAGGTAGCGCATTAGAGCCAATGGAGGAAGTTCTCTTTAAGGAACCAAAGGCTTCAGCAACTTACATTTACCCTCCTCCATTATGTTCAAGCGAAGCCCACGGATGTGTGTTGTTCTATAAATTGACAGATTTTGGGTCAACCGATGAAGGCATTGGAATAGGACATAGTTGTTATACGAATAGGCTAAGCGAGGAGAAGGGGCAGAAAGTGTGCCGCCGTGATGACGATGAAGTCTCACGAAGAGATGACCATGAAAACTATTATCATCCTTAATGGAGGCTTGGACGTAATCAAGCTAATTGACTCTAAACAAGCACTTCGTGGGAGGCAACCCATGTGTTAGGTTTGTAGTAGTATGTAGTAGTGTGTCATTTCTTCATGTAGGAAATCATATTTTGCATGATAGTAGTAGTTCATTCATATTATTCGTCTTATTGCATGTTTGTTTTCATATAGGACATTCTGTTATTTTGTTTTATTTTACCATGTGAGTCCATGTTAGTTGCATTTGCATAGCATGCATATTTCATGATCCCTTAGAACGAGCTAATTCTGATTGGTAGGTCGATGTCTAATTGAGTGTGGTAATGATGAATAGAGGGTTGATTTATAGTTCCTAGGAATTGACGTGCATGTTTCAGAAACAAAATTTTTACACAGTCTCATCGTTTGCTTTTGGGCTAGGTTGAGGTCATGCTTATTTGGTTTTTTTGAGATTTAATCACTTGTTTATATTTAGAATTTTCGTTATTCCCTTGATGGCGTAGGAACGCTTAAGTTTAACTTTGGGGGAAACCATGAATTTCATGCTAGTTGTTAATAATGGCTAGGCGTCAAATGGCTAGTAGCCGGCTCATATTTATATGAGTAGTCTAGGGTTGGAAATGAGAATTCTCATTCCAGATTGCATATAACGAAAAAAAAATAGAAAAGAAAAGAAAAAGTCAAAAGAAAAAAAATAGAAAAAGAAAAAAAATAGTTGTTATGTTAAATAGTTTACTTGCAAAATTAACCAGGGTGAGCTCTTTAATACTCGAGCAATTAAGTTCGTGGGGACTTTGTGCCTGGTGACCTAAGGCTTTTATAGTCTGGGATCCACAAGCCTAACGCTCGCTACATGGGTATTATTGTATAAGCCTTTTGGGGTCTTATCCATTGCTCGGTTAAATAAGCATGTTTGTATATTATGTGTCGTAATTGTTGCTTAGTAATAAAGCATGAATTCCTGTCTAACTCGAATGATGATGAAGGTGTTTCTAGGTTATGAAGTGTTTACAGTCTATTCTATTTATAAACTTGTGATTGTCTTGGCGAAGAATAGGTATGATTTTGATCTAGTGTTAGGAGTATATCTGATGAGCATAGCACACACACACGTTTCTGTCATGTATTGTTAGAGTACGGGGACTTAGTCGAGCTCTATTTGGATTTAGTTGCATTCTTTGAGATATTTGCTTGCTAGTTGGTTTTGGTTAGTTTGTAGGGGATCGTTGCATTTTCATATTAGTTGCATTCATGCATTGCATTGTTTTTGCATTGTTTAGTTAGAAGGATTTTGTGGGTACATTCGCTATAGGCCCTCACGAGACCTTACTCGTCCACTAGGGCTGCCTAGGGGTTTAAAGGGTTTGTTGCATATGCGAAATGCAACCGTGATCACCTACGGAAGTGGTACTAGTTGGTTGTATATAGTTATATTTGTTTATGCTTGAGGACAAGCATCGGTTTAAGTTTGAGGGTGACTCGTATAGAAATATAATGATCTCAAGTCTAAGGATCATTACACCATTATCACTATGAGTCTTTCTAATGACATTATTTACATGTAAAATCTCGCTGTGGGTCTACCCAGTGCCATGTAGAATATTACATGCACCTATATTCTTGATTTTAGTATCACTATACCTATGACCAATGAGATGTGGTCAACCGTCAACAAACATACTAATCTTTATGCATTATAATTGTCCCAAATTAATAATGCTCGATTAGGGATATTTAGGAAATAAAAACTATTCATATAATCTCATTTTAAGTCACATACTTAAAGATATAGAATACGTGTTCTATATTCCAAGGACATTTATTACTCTAACATTTATATCGCAGTAAATTAAGACATAATAAATTAATGTAGAATAATCAGTAAAACATAATCTTTAAATAACAAAATAGTATTTCCTAGAAGCACAACTACATTGTCTCTAGGGCACTAACACTATCAGATTGCCTTCCAAACACATCAGATCTAGCTGATTTCTTTGATTTTACAACTGTTGTCTTTTGGGAGACACCAAAGGTGGTAGAGTATTTGGTAGACTATTTGGGTTGGATGCTTGGGTTAGAAACAGGGGGCCCTGTTTTATAGCATTAGGAATTGTTCCTGAAAGAACATCAGTATTTGATATTGATCCATATAGAGTAGGCATTCTTCTTTGCAAAAGAAGTCTGACTTCCTAAGGGATAAAACAATTACCTGAAAATCCATTGGATTTATCACTGTTGATCAAGGCCTTTATGTTATTTTCAGAAATTTTACAAATAGGCAATATTGTATCATCTTGAAACTCAACATCAGGACAGAGATAAGAAAATATTAATTGAAAGAATCTAACATAGCAGACATAGTCATACTTATCATCTTTTATTTCTCGTAGGGACTCAAGAATAAGATCCATAATAAAAAACAGTATCATGGATAAGAGAATACCCAATTTTCAGTGATCTTGACGGTAATGCATCAAAATTGGAGATTTTGTTCAGGAAACACCTACTGATGGAATCAGAAGAAGAAATTCCACTCTTTCCTTAGCTTTTTCCTGGCTAGGGTTATAAACCTCTTGATCTCACAATTATAGCCCAACTCTCTCAGCATGTCAAACACAGTGGCATCTGAGACATTTTCAGGAGTTCAACCTACAATTTTCGACAGGTGAAGAGCCTCTTCCACTACTTTCGGAGTTACATGGTAAGTAGCACTGTTGTATTCAAAAGTCATCTGGGGCTTTCCTGACAAAGACCACTTGCCATAAGTTGCAGTATTCCAAACCTGCATCATAGCCTTAAATGAAACTTTGGATGGTTGAGTTAGAGCATAATTTAATGGGCTGTAGGCCAGAAAATCCTGAATTATATGAAAGTCATTTGGTAAATCCTGATGATTTAAAAAGGCGATGAAGTTATTTGGGGAAAAGGTAATGTCGTTGATGATGGTTTGCTTGTTGATTAAAGGTGAAACGGCCATTGTAAGAGATTATTTTTTAGAAAATTAAGATTTTTGGAAAGTTAGGGTTCTTGAGCTGCAGAGAGTAAACAAAGAGATGAAAAACTGATAATTAGAGAGTAATTTGTGATTTTTTAAAAACTAATGTATTTTGTAATTAAAGAGTAATGTATAATGTCTTGTTTGTAAATTTGTTGTTATTATCCATAAAAACAAAGTGGGGGAGATTGTTGGGATTCATGGGTGATAACTTAGAGACAACTTAACTAGATTCTATTATACTTAGTTTTATTGTATAGACTAAGTAGAATATACTATCACAACCAAAATATGTTCTTGTAACCAAATAAATTAATGTCATGTAATAAGTGTACATCTTTGAAGAAGTTCATTTAAATGTTCAAGCCTCAATGAGTACATCAGTTCGACAACAAGAATAAAAGTTACTGTCATGCCACTGAAAGGTTACAAGAAGACAACATGTTGCAAGTCATGACAGAAGATCCACTTTGACGTACAGCAACATTGACGGAAGCCCGGAGACAACAACATTCTCATATCCTGATAGCAAGTCTGGAATTCCTGACAGAAACATTGGACGGGATTCATACTGTCATACAAAGAACATTCTCATGACAGCAGACTCGGTAGCTTAGGATACTTTCTTAAAGGGAATCATTTTTAATTGGAGATCTACCCAGTCAAACATATGACAGATAAGATGTTCAAGAAACAGGCGCGTTACAGTATCTCAAGATTGTAGCAGACCTACAAAGACTACGATAGAAGCTTGAGAGATAACAAGACAAAGCTTACCAATTCGAGAGTATGGCAAATCAACATCTACTATAATTGTGTTAGCTAATTTAGAATGTATCTAGATTGCTTTTTGTGTACTGATAACTCTGATTTTATAGCAATTTAGGTAAATCACATAGGTCTGTAGAAGCTGCCACTTGAAAATTACAGCAACTCCACAACCGATGTAGATAGGTATAGTAGAACAAAATAAGATATATAGAGATCTATCTCTCATTCTATCTGCATCACTCAAGAAACCGAAGCAACACTTTGCAAAATAAATAAAATATTTATTTTGTGAGAAAAACTTGAGCAACTGCTTGTGAATGCTTTTCTTTTATTGATAAAACCAAATCTTTATTATAGTTGTTTAAGTAAAGATTTTAATTTATCAGTATTGCATTTAACCCCCCCCCCCCCCCGCGCTGCTTGGGGTGTTGGCCCTTACTATCACAATTTGGAGTCAAAAGGCCCTAAATCTTACAACCCACAAAAATGGCCCTTTGTATCACAGAAAAACGCAACTTAATGTTGGGTTTCTTAAAAACGCATTGTCATGTGGCGTTTTTGCCCCTTTTATTTTTCAAAACGCGATTTTTAAAAAAAAATTGAGTAACGCATCTTGAACATGCGTTACTGAAAAAAATTAAAAAAAAGGGAAACTCATCTTAAGTATGCGTGACTCAAAAAGAAAATTAAAAAAAAATTAGGAAACGCAACATTAAGTTGCGTTACACCCCGAAAAACAGAAACGCCACACGCCATTGCATTTTTTTGTGATAATAAGGGCCATTTTTTTCACTTTGTAATATTTAGGGCATTTTAACTTTAAATTGTGATAAAGAGGACCTTTTCTCCCTTTTTGCAATACTCAAGGACCAACAATTATGTTGGAGTATTTTTCTGACACCTTAAAATTTTAAATATACTAGTTATTTAATATAGTACCGAAACTCGTATAGAATTTCAAAAAAATTAAGCATTTACAACATCCCTAATTTAAGAAATTCAAAGCATTTTTTTGGTTATAAATATTAGCTTATAGCCCTTGCAAAGCACGGGTTATTTTTATTTTTTTTAAATTTGTTTATAGTTTAGTATATATATAATATTTTATACATTATTTTTAGTTTAGTATTAAATCTAAATTAATATGCTGTTGGTGGGAATCGAACCTTCAACCTTTCTATATAACATAATCTAATATTAATTTTATATTAAAATGTTGTTGGTGGGATTCGAACCTTAGACCTTCAACTTTTGGTATTATTGTATATAACGATCATGATCTATTTGAATTGAAGATCTAACGGTTCTAAATGAGGATAACCAAAAATAAGGGGATAACCAAAAATAAGGGGTAACCAACTACAAATTATACCCCTTCGCTTATTATAATATAGTATAGATATGAATCACATCTATTATTTGTCCTCTTCCGTCAATTTGATTGCAGTCTCATTCCTTTCACATTTGAAACCTCTCTTTCTCGAACACCTATAGTCAATATAGACTAACTTGTATCTCCTAGTTCATCACATTGAATATCTTTTGCATTTATAATTTTGAGATTAGACAAATTAATCAACTGCAAATTTACGCTCCTAATGACACCTATGTTAATAAGTTACATCTGCTCCTCTAATAAAAGCACACCTTTTGATCGTAAAATCTATTACTATATATAATAGAAGAACATAAGGGTAAAGTTTACCATTTTAATGACTGTGAAATGATTGTTATACCCTTCTATTTTGTATACTGCTATTTAGAAAGTTTTGCTAAAAAAAGTTTATTTTTTTGTTTTCATTGGGTATCGAACCAGCAACCTCGTGGTACATAGCTTATTCTTATGACCACTTAATCTACTTAGATTTTTATCTTCCTTTTAAAAATCATAATACACAAACCATCACCCAATTTGTCATATATTTACTTTTCATGTTATAAATGCATTATATATGAGTTTTTTTGTCACACCATCATACGTGAGTTATTTATTAATAATTTTTTAAATATGAGAAATGAAGTTCATAAAGTTGAATTCAAAATTTTTGTTAGTACAAATTTTTAAAAAAAAATAAAAAAAACAATATAATATATAACAAATTTAGATTTGAAATATGTTAAATATTTAAATAAAATATGCAATTGAGCTATAATTAATTGCAATATCAATACTAAATAAGATAATAACGAATTCATGTCATCGTTGGATATCGAATCAGTATTCTCATGATATATAATCACATTTATAGATTGCGAGTATGAGTAAAAGTGGCTATTCACGAGAGGTCGTGGGTACCCGCAATATTTGTGGTTGCGAGAAAAAGAAAATTTTAACGTGAGGTCGTAATATGTAATTATGCAAAATATAATAATCAATCAAAATTATAATATATACAATTAAATAGATGGGTTTGAAAAAAAATATATTTAAGAATAAGAAATTAGATTGGATAGTAAATTTGTGTAAAAAATTAAAAGATTTGTATAATAGAACTTTTTACAATAAATACATTAAATTATTATAAACGAAAATAATTTAGTCATAAATTAAAATTAAAATTAAAATTAAAATTAAAATACATAATAATCATAGATATAAGTTCATAATATACATGTAATTTATTAATTATCTTTTAAATATTATATTTTTTTATATACTCAATAAGAAATTTATACCGGTCATCAAAGTTTATCCATATCCGTACAATCCAAGATCATAAAATCAAGCACCAAACTCACACTTACACAATCGGTGAGACAATATCAAACTCACACAAAATGGTGAGACAATAACAAAGCTCACACAAACGGTGAGACGACAAAAAACAAACCAATCTTACAATTTTAAAAATGAGATTACAAAATAAAGTTACACACTAAAACCAAACTAGAACCTTAGCAATCCGTAGATCTGGGAACAAACCCACCAGAACAAGATAACTCGGACCACTTACGAGACCAAGATCACCTGGAAGAACGAGAAATCCAGAGCTCCGTGAAATTGAGATCTAATAAATTGAAGGCCAAATCGGAAAAGGTTTTGAAAGTTTAGATCGGAGAATACAAAACTTTATTGAAAGAAGGAAGAAAAAATAAAGAAAAATGGAAGATTTCAGGACTTTCCACCGGTGGAGATCCGATGGAAGTCCCGGTGGCTGCAAAAGAAAAAAAGAGGAACGGCGGCTTGTAGAGAGAAAAGAGAGAGTAGGTTAAATGGGGCTATCTTATTTAGTTAAATGAGCCAAACAGAATATGTGCCAAACTCCATTACAACTCGATTCAAACTCATAAATCCAACCTGATACGAACTCAAACTCTTTTATAATTTCAAATCAATAATATTGAAATTTATCTTTATTATTTTAAAATTAAATGTTAATTTATTTTATCTAGATAATGATTTGAGTCCATTCAAATTAAAGTAATGGGTCGATGGCTCGATTTGTAGAAATTGTTCAATATGTTGAATAGCATAAAATTATGTTGGAGTTTTTTTACTGACACTTTAAAATTTTAAATAGACTGGTTATTTAATATAATATCGAAATTCGTATAGAAATTCAAAAAAATCAAGCATTTACAACAGTCATAATTTTAGAAATTCAAGCATATTTTGGTTATAAATATATGAATCACTTCTATTATTTACCCTCTTGCATCAATTTGATTGCACAACCTCATTCCTATCACATTTGAAACCTCTCTTTTTCGAGCACCTATCTCAACTACTTTGTATCTCCTAGTTCATCTCATTGAATTTCTTTTGCATTTATAATTTTGAGATTAGACAAATTAATCAACTCCAATTTTACGTTCCTAATGACACATATGCTAATAAGTTACATCTTCCCCTCTAATAAAAGCACACCTTTTAATCATAATATTCTATTTAATGTCCACTTAAAGATATTTAGTGTCCATTTAGAAATATTTTGGTCCAAATAATATTTAACAATGAATAATAGAATTTATATTGCGCTTACTTTCAAAAAGTCCTTATTTTTCATAGACTGAGGCTCTGTTTGGGATTTCTGTTAAAAATTGTTATGCTGTTGAAAAAAGTGTTGTTAAAATAAGTGGTGTTGTGAAAATCATATAACTGTTTGGTAATATTTTTGATATATGCATATTTTGTTTATAATTTATTAAAAACAATGATTTTGGTGAGGTTTGTTGTTGAAATCAGTATCTGCTTTCCGCAAAAGCTAAAAAGCATGGGGGCCTGCTTTCTCTACAAGCAGCTTTTTAGCCAAAAGTACGGATGAGCATTCATCCCGGCCCGCCCGATCCAGATCCGATCCCCGCACTGAACGGGGCGGGGATTCGGGGATTTTTTCGGGTACGGGCCGGGAAGCGGGGACAATTTTCAAAAAAAATCTGGGAGCGGGCCGAGGCCGAGTTTTTATATCTTCCTGGCCCGATCCCCGACCCTCGCCCGAATTTTCTCCACCGGACCCGATATTTAATCCCGACTCGATTTCACCACACTTTAATACATATATATATATATATATATATATATATATATATATATATATATATATATATATATATATTAATAATCATATATTAATATAAAAGAATTTCCAATACTTCATATTGGAAACAAAATGATGTTTTAATCTTATATATTTGTCTTTCTAGTAGTTAAATAACTTCATTTCCATGTTATTTATAATTGTTCTTTAAGTAATATTTTTTTATCTTAATTTAGTGCATTTGAGCTACTGAAAGCAGGTAATTTTTAGATTTTCAAAAGTAAATTTTAAGAGTTAACATATATGCATGTGAAACTGAAGATATATTTATTTTTATATTAACGGTGATGAAAAGATGTTGTAACTCAACATCTAATCTAGCTATAGTTGCTTATTTCGTTATATATAGAAAAAATTACTTCATACCTCACTAGTTAGTGTTTAAAATTATTTAATATTATTTTTAGTTTAAAATAAAATTCATCGATTCCCCGCGGGGATCCCCGTTACCCATTTGGGTCGGGGAAGGGGAATGAAAAATAGTCCTCGATGGGGATCAGGCCGGGGACGGGGATCGGGTTTGAATTCAGGGATGGGGCGAGGATAACACTCCCCGACCCCGAAGTGTCCCGATGCCCATCCCTAGCCAAAAGTACTTTTCAGATTAGCAGCTTTCAAAATTTACCAAACACTTTTTTACCTGATTTTTAAAAATAAGCCGTTGTTGCTGTTTTCAAAAGCAATATCAAACGGGGTTTTAGTGTGCATATCCATATTTGGGCATGATATTATTAATATAAATGGCTAATTTTTTAAGATTGAGTTATCTAGTAGTGTATTGATCTTTTATGACACAAATTTAGAAAATTATGTCTTAAATAGCATAATTTGGAAAAATGGCCCATAATATCATTATAAAACGTTTCTTAAACCCACGTTTTTAACAAACGCCATGTCTTAAATTTCTATCTCTTGCAAACGCAAAGTCGTCTAAGAATAAACTTGTGTCAATACAGAAAGGTAACAAAAATTTGTGTTGTGGAATACAGGAGGATGGGGGCTGGCCGCGCCCGTCGTCGACGCGCCAAATTGAAAATAAATGTTTTATGCTCTACTATTTTCGCACTTAACTATAAAATATAGGAAATGTGGCAAGTAGGGATCGAGCCCAAGGGAATAGCGCTCAATACTAGAGTAATGTAAAATGGCGGGGGTTTTTTAGTTTGTTGAGGTATTTTAACAAACACCTTGCCTACAAGAAATAACTTGCTAGAGAAATATAACTAAGTAAATTGTAATCACCCAAATTTTCCAACACAACAAGGAACAATAAGCATATTAGCAAGATAAAGAGGTATTTGACCCAAGGATTATGGATATTCAAATACTTCACCCAAACACATATGAGCAAGATATAATCAACTCTACCTAACCAAGATAATTGGTGAAGCACACAATCACTTAATTCTCTTCTATAAACACTAATTTAGTGAAGCACATAAACTAGTTCTCTTGATTATAGCAACCAATAATGAAGCACTACTAGTTTAACCAAATCAAGGAATCAAACAAAGAGAGGCTAGGACAAACCCAAGGATGAGGAGCTCAACCTAGGTATTTGTACTTGAATTTTGAGGATTTAGGTAAACTAAACCTTGTGCTACTACAATGAATGTACTAACAATTACGGATTGGCACAAATAATTAGCAATTGAATTTACAAGAGAAGCAAATTGAAGCAACTTACAATTCTCCAAGAAAAATCATAAACAATACAACTCAAAAATTCAAGATAGAGTGAAATAGATCTTACTTAAATTAAAATGGGTTTGGTACAAGAATTCCTTCCTTGAGCCAAATATATAGAGTTAGTTACTCATAATCAATGCTAGATTATGAGTAATTAATGTTTCTCTCTAATTCCTACTAACCCTAATTTTGTTCATGAAGAGGCAAAGAAGAGATGAAGATAAGATGTAGGTTGAGATATGAGATGTGTTTGGCTTCACTTCTTTTTTTAATACATAGCAGGGCTGTACGGTCTGTTGAACGGCCGTACAACAACCCGTACAGAAAAACTACTCCTTTTGAACGGCCTGTTGAACGGCTGTACAGCAGCCCGTTCAAAAGGAAAACTTGAAGATAATACATTAAACACCTCCCGGTATCGCGAGCTTGCATCTTCGAACTACCTTCTTGAATAATCTTCGCTTTCAAGCCCAAAATAATCCATCTTTTCAACAATTAAGCATGAGGCACTGAAAAATGAAAAACACAATTAATATGGATAAAACTACATTCGAAACTAACAAAAATGCAAGAGAATAAAGGACAAAACGTGTATAAAATACACATTATCAAATCTTCCCCCACTTGAACTTTGCTAGTCCCGAGCAAACTAAAATTAATATAACCATATACTCCTAACTAGTACCACTTCCGTAGGTGATCACGGTTGCATTTGGCATATGCAACAAGCCCTTGGAACCCCTAGGTAGCCCTAGTGGACGAGGAGGTCTCGTGAGGGTTTATAGATGATGTACCCACAAAATCACAAAAACCAGTAATAAACAAGAAACTAACAATACCTACTAATTAAACTAACTACTATACTCACATGTCCAAATCGTCATACAAATAGGAAACAAGCCAAGCATGGTGCTATATTTACTCGTAACTAAAATCAAACATATAGAGCTATTCACCTTATCATCCACTCTAACGAGCTAACAACCAATTCAAGAATCAAGATAACACACCTTGTGCAAAATGTAACCATGACATTGAAACTAGAATGAATGTACTTCAATCGTGAACACTAGTCAAGATTATCACAAAGCATATATGGCTTCGCATTAAGAAGATGAAATTGTATTGTGAAAAATCTCACATCTCTCAATTATGCATCACACGAGTATGGGCTAGAGATTTCACTCAACTCCAAGTCTAAATGCATGCGCTCTACTTGACCTTGCATGTCCACCTAAATTTCGGATTGCACCAAAAATAAGGAATTCATAAAATGGGTTGTAATGGGGTTTGGGTGAAGGTGTGAAAATTTAAGTTCAAGGAAAGTGTAAAAGTCTCACTAGTTGAGTCAAAACGACGCTTGCTTTCTTCATACACCAAATTCCCCAACTAAAGATCTCCACTCATTTACAATTACAAAACACAACCACATTTACCAAGAAAATTTAAACAAAATAAAGTACAAAGATTTATTGCTTTTTTTTTTTCTTTTTTTTCTTTTTTTTTTTACATACCCCTTTAAAAAAAATTTAGCAAAGGGAATGCATAACATAAATAAATACTACAAGAACTTTGAACCACATCTAGATATACACATCAAACTAGTTCCCACTTACAATAAATAGCATTCTTCCTCTTCACAACATCTCCAAATTCTCATGCTCATCAATCAATTCTTTCCAAGACTCAACTAGCTCAACTAGGTCGAGAGTGAAGTATTTGGCTATGACTCATGTATAAAAGGGGAAAATGACGAAGAAAAACATGGATATAAGCTCAAAGGGGTAACTAGGGATTATTTTCATGGTTCACAAGCTAAAAAGGCCAAAAAAAGTTATCCTAAATAGAATTTCCTTATTATGGTGCATCCATGAATGAAGGTTTAATGCAAGCCCTAGAGCAAAAACACACATAAAGAAGGAGCAACACACAAGCCAAAAGAATCATCGTTCAAGACCTCACAAGGTTTAAGTTTTAATAACATCTTCTCGATTTTATTCCATGCATGCTAAGAGATAATCGTCAAATTCACAATTTAATTACAACAATCTAGACTTTTCATGCCATTTTAAGTGTGAGTGTGCAATAATGTGCATCAAACTTATAGATTCACATCAAATTGGTAATACTAGGCATGAAATAGGAGAAAACAAGGCTACAAGCTCACAATGTCTTAAATTTTACAAACAAGTAAACAAGCTCATAATTTCCCAAAGTAAACGATACGGACATCAAATGAAACAAAAGAGAATACTAACACTACCTACATATTATACTATAAGGATGAACATAAACAATCCTTTCCTCACTTAAAACATGGCATGTCCTCATGCATGACAAATAAAAATGAGGGAGAAACAAGAGTGAAAGAAAACTCCCCTGAAAATAAGCAACAAAGACCGGGAGCAAAGCCAAGAAGCTCAAGCATCATAAGGAGGATCCAAAGGTGGATCCCGAGAACTAGTGCTACACTGAGCCATCATCGAAGCACAAAATTGCTTCATCCACACTCGATGCTCAGAAAACCGCATATCAACATGGTCCTTAATGGACTGCTCCATGCATTGTAAGTAGGCCCGTTGGGGCCCAGAGAACTCATCGGCATGACTATGAGAAGGAGAATCCTGTCGAGCATCAGAAGGTGGCAAGGGCTCAGAAACCGGCTCCTCCTCGGCCTGAGTAGGAGATGCAGGACACTCGAGCTGAGAAGATTTGTGGCCCGTCCATCGAAAATTATCAAAAGTCCCCGAGATAACCCCCATATTCTTTAAAACTGCAAAGTCAATAGTAGCTATGGGTTGGCCACTCCATCCATGAAACAGGGGAGTAATCCCGATCAATAATGCCTAACTTAGTAGCAATTCGGGTGATAAACCCGGCAAAGATAAGGGAACCCTTCCCTTTACGCCGAGTTAGCTCCCACAACCGGGAAGAGAATACATACCCCCAATCTACTAGAAACTCATCATACAACCAATTGAGGACCCCAAGCTCTCCAAAGAAATGGCACTATTTGAACCTTCATTACCATACAGAGAATGAACCATAACCCGATGAATATAGCACAAACTAGGGTCCGTGATTTTGGTGGACTTAATCCGACCACCCGAAGGCCATTGAGCATCTGAAGAAATTTCATGCCAAAAAGAATATTGAAATCGGGTGGAAAATGTCCGGAAGCCTTTATTGTATTTCCACCCAAACCAATC
Source organism: Saposhnikovia divaricata (assembly GCA_036435485.1). Taxonomy (NCBI): domain Eukaryota; kingdom Viridiplantae; phylum Streptophyta; class Magnoliopsida; order Apiales; family Apiaceae; genus Saposhnikovia; species Saposhnikovia divaricata. The sequence continues at coordinate 83,084,014 of CM071598.1, forward strand.
ACAAATCTCCTCCAAACAAACACTAAACCATAAACCCATCATCCTAAAAGTGAAGCGAGAGGGTACGCTTAACTCATTCACAACTTCAACATCATACTTCACGGTAGTAAAGAATTCATAGACCACTCATGATTATCAAATCTCAACTTCAAATAACATGCCAAATAACCACCCAATATAAGCACCAAACATTATCAAAAGGGGTAACCAACAATAATCCCCACCACCAATTCGCAAAAAAATTCAACACCAAATTTGTAAGCCCCTAATTGAATTAAAGCCACCACACAAATACCCAACTACAATGATCAACGAGCCAACACCATTTGAAGCTACTACAATACACTAATTAAGTATATATAAATAATAAATATTTTTCTCTTTTTTAAAAAAAATATAATATAATATAATATAATATAATATAATATAATATAATATAATATAATATAATATAACTAACCAATTATGAACAAAATCAAAAATAAAATTTAAAATTAAAATAAATTAAATGAAAATAACTAAGCAATTAATAATAAAATTCAAAATTCAAAATTCAAATTTAAAGTAAATTTAAATTGATTTCTGGATTTATAACATTTATTTAGTTTAAAAAATTAAAATAAAAAATCAAAATCAAATTTAAATAAATGGATTAAAAGAGAAATAAAACAAAAACAAAAACAAAAACAAAAAAAACAAAAAAAACAAACAAAACTAAAAGGGGAGGGGGTTGCATTGTTAATCAGAGGGGAATTACAGGGAAACGGGAGAAGAAAGGATGGAGATGAGGGTTGTTGTTAACGGAGGAGTACAGTGGTGGAAGGGTGGACGGTTGGAAGAGGTAGAAAGTCGGAGGCTGGAATAGAAGGAGATGATGCTGTTCGACACTGGTGGGAGAAATAAGGACTGTGGTGTGTTGTGCAGGAAGAGTGAAGATGGTGGTGAATGAGAGATGAGAGGGAGGTGGGTTCGTGGATTGGGAATGACAGCAGTGGTGTCACGAGAAAGGAAGACTGGAAGAATGGAGGTTGTTTGTTCGGTGGTGGCGTGGTGTTGTTGAATGGAGTGGAGGAGGGAGATGGTTGAACGGGAGAAGAGTGGAGGGATTGAATTGGAGATGGGCGACTAGAAGGAGGTGATGAAAAGGTTGGTATGTTAGATGGTGTGTTGTGGTTCGGACGAAGGCAAGAAGAGAGGGGAAGGATTAAACTAGTGGGAAAAGGTGGAGACGGAATAAGAGAGATGAACAGTGGGGGGATGGAGGGATTGCAGATGGATGGGCGGCGGAGGTTGGGTGAGAAAGGAGGTGGTGGTGTGGGTGTTGTTATTGTGATCGTGGTTATAAAAAGAATGGAAGTGCTTTTGGCGTGTTGAAGAAGATGGGGGTGAACGGAGCAGGTGGCTGGAAGAGATGGTAAAGGGGGGAACGAACGGTGGAGGTAAAGGTAGGGTGGAGTAGGAGAAGCAGATGGAGATTGAGGTGGATTCGGTGGCTGTTGCTTTGCAGGCTGTTGGTGTTGTGGTTGCAAGGAGAGGAGAAGGAGAGATGAGGTGAGGAGAGTAGAGATTTTGAGAGTTGGTAGCGCGGATCTATGAAGTGATGTGAAAAGGGGCTGGGGTTTTGCTCTGTTTTTTAATTTGCGTGGCTATTTTTTTTCGCACGGGCTGTACAACAAGTGGGTGAAAATATTTGGACCCCCCTCAATTTGCACTATGTTATGGACAGAAGCAACAAAAACTTGCACAGGCTGTTGCACGGCTTGTTGCACGGTCTGCACCCCGTCCGACAGCCTGTGCAGCTCTAAAATTTTATGAAAAAAAAAGTTTTTTTTTCTTTTAGAAAATTCACACAAATCCTTGAATGCTTGAATAAAATATTAATTCCTGAAAACATGAACAAACACATCAAGGCACGAGTGGAACAAATATAAAAATTAAAATTAACAATACTAAATATTATTGAGCGGGGTTTTTTTTTAAACTCTATTATAAAATTCATTAGTCAAACCACAAAAACATATAATAATTAAATATTAAATATTTCTAGGTTATTTTTCTTATGAATTAAAATAGATGAAAAATGAACCTCCACTCACTAACATTTAGATCAATTCTCAAACCTACAATACGCATAACACCCTACATAAATGCAAGTTAGGAACAAAATGTGACACACGCATAATGTATAAATACATGTGTACCTTGGGTTGCCTCCCAAAAAGTGCTTTTGTTTAATGTCGTTGGCTCGACTTCCCGGATGTGCCTCGGAGCACCAACACACAAACTAATATAAGAGAAGCTCATCCATGAAGGGGTTCCGCTAATGAGATGACATCAACGGTGGATTATTGAAATCCCTCATAGAAAGGCTTGAGACGGTGACCATTCACCTTGAATTCTTTGTTGGTAGATAAACTTCGCAAATCTACCGCTCCATGATGGTAGATTTTCACAACAACAAATGGACCCAACCAACGAGAACGAAGCTTCCCGGGCATTAACTTGAGACGAGAGTTGTAGAGGAGAACCTTTTGCCCAACATAAAATGATTTAGGAACGAGTGAACGATCATGGAAGTCTTTTACCCTAGCCTTATATGATTGAGCATTCTCATAGGCATTATTAAAAATTTCCTCCAATTCAATCAAGTTAAGTTTTGGATGAGCCCCGACAACATTAAGATCCATATTACAAGCTTTGATTGCCCAATAAGCTTTGTGCTCTAATTCAATGGAAAGATGACAAGACTTACCAAAAACCAACTTGTAAGGAGACATGCCAATAGGAGTTTTGAATGCCATCCTATAGGCCCATAACGCATCTTCAAGACGAATACACCAATCTTTGCTAGAGGGTTTCACCACCTTCTCAAGAATAGACTTAATCTCCCGATTAGAAACTTCGGCTTGACCATTAGATTGAGGATGATAAGCCGTTGCCATTCGATGATAAACCCCATAAGATTTAATAAGATTTCCCACCATTTTGTTACAAAAGTGGGTACCTTGATCACTTATGATAGCTTTAGGAACACCAAATCGATTGAAGACATGAGATTTGAGAAATGCAACAACCGTCTTACCATCATCCGATTTTGTTGCCTTGGCCTCCACCCACTTGTAGACATAATCAACGGCCAAGAGAATATATAGATTTCCATGAGAAGAAGGTAATGGCCCCATAAAGTCAATACCCCACACATCAAAGATTTCTACCATAATAATTGGAGTTTGGGGCATTTCATTCCTTTTTGCAATATTGCCGATTCTTTGACAAGGCTCACATTGCTTACAAAAATCGTGAGAGTCACGAAAAAGAGTTGGCCATGTAAATCCACATTCAAGCACCTTCCTTGCCGTTCGATCTTTTCCAAAATGAACTCCACAAGCATAAGAATGATAGAATTGAAGAATTGAAGCAATTTCTGACTCGGGAACACACCTTCTCAAGACTTGATCCGCACAATGCTTCCAATGGTAAGGGTCATCCCAAATGTAGTGCTTGGCTTCACTTCTTAATTTCTCCCTTTGATACTTAGGCATGCCACTAGGAAAAGTTTTGCACACAATGTAGTTCACAAGATCCGCATACCATGGCACCTCGCTTTGAATTCCAAATAAGTGCTCATCCGGAAATAATTCTTGAAGGGGAAAAGCATCTTCCTCCCTCACAAGTCGACTCAAGTGGTCCGCCACTAGGTTCTCGGCACCAATTTTATCTTTGATCACTAAGTTAAATTCTTGGAGGAGAAGAATCCATCGAATCAATCTAGGCTTTGACTCTTTCTTCGCCAAGAGATATTTTAAGGCGGCATGATCCGTGTACACAATGACTTTGTAACCAAGAAGATATGAACGAAACTTGTCAAGAGCAAAGACAATAACAAGCAAATCTTTTTCGGTGGTGGTGTAGTTTACTTGGGCGGAATTTAGTGTGCGAGAGGCATAATAAATCACATGAGATTGCTTGTCAACCTTTTGCCCTAACACTGCGCCAACCGCATAATTGCTAGAATCACACATAATCTCAAAAGGAAGGGACCAGTCCGGAGCCTTAATGATAGGGGCTGAAGTTAAAGCTTCCTTGAGATGGTCAAAAGCCTTCTTGCATTTTTCATCAATTTTAAACTCTACATCCTTTTGTAGAAGGGATTATAGGGGAAGAGCAACCTTGGAAAAATCCTTGATAAACCTTCTATAGAATCCGGCATGACCAAGAAAAGAACGAACAACCTTGACATTTGAAGGGTAAGAAAGACTTGCAATAACATCAACTTTTTCCTTGTCCACCTCAATGCCCTTCCTAGACACAATATGCCCCAATACAATACCTTCTTGGACCATAAAATGACATTTTTCATAATTGAGCACTAGATTAGTCTCCAAGCATCGATCCAAGGCTTGTGTAAGAATTTGAAGACATTCATCAAAAGAATCACCCGAAATAGAGAAATCATCCATAAAGACTTCAATTCCATTCTTTATCATGTCGGAGAAAATACTCACCATACACCTTTGAAAAGTTACGGGAGCACCACATAAGCCAAATGAGAGTTTACGAAATGCAAACGTGCCAAAAGGGCAAGTGAATGTGGTTTTTTCTTGATCTTTGGGAGCAATGACAATTTGATGATATCCGCTAAATCCATCTAGAAAGCAATAGAATTCCTTCCCGGCTAACCTCTCTAACATTTGATCAATGAAAGGAAGAGGGAAATGGTCTTTCCGAGTTACCGCATTCAACTTGCGATAATCAATGCACACTCGCCACCCATTTTGGACTCGGATAGACACAAGCTCACCTTTAAGATTCTCCTCAAGAGTGATACCCGCCTTCTTAGGAACACAATGCACCGGACTCACCCATTCACTATCCGAGATTGGAAAAATGATTCCCACATCAAGTAGCTTGAGAATCTCCTTTTTCATAACTTCCATCATTGCCGGATTAAGTCTTCTTTGAGGGTCCCTGGTAGGCTTAGCTCCATCCTCAAAGAGTATGTGATGCATGCATGTGGAAGGGCTAATTCCCTTAATATCGGCAATGGTCCACCCAATAGCATTTTTGTGATCTTTAAGGACCCGCAAAAGGCGTTCTTCTTGCACATTACTCAAATTAGAAGCTATGATTACGGGAAGAGTTTCATTGTCCCTAAGATAAGCATACTTGAGATGGTTAGGCAATAGTTTCAATTCCAAAGTAGGAGGGTGCTCAATAAAAGGGAGTAATTTAGAATAAGACAAGGGAAGATCAATTTTTGCAAGATCACACCTTTGGGGTAAAGGTTGCAATACATTGAGCTCCATAATTGCCTCATTGTCCTCTTCCGAATTAGGGAATCCATCATCTTCATTTGCACATCCCTCAATAACCACTTGGAGAGCTTCTTTATTTCCCATGCCAAAAGCTTGTTGGGCTAAACCATCAATAACATCCATGGAGCAAATTGAGTGTGACTCACTAGGAAATTTCATAGCATCATAAATATTGAACTTGATAACTTCATCGCCAAACTCCATAGTGAGAGAACCATCATCTATATTAATCTTGGTCTTCGTCGTTTTAAGAAATGGACGCCCAAAGAGAATTGGAGCGGACTTGATGTTTGATGGACCATCTTCCATGTTCAAGATGTAAAAATCGGCAGGGAAAACCATTTAATCAACATGAACAAGCACATCTTCAATTACCCCCTCGGGATAGGCATTTGATCTATCCGCAAGTTGAATGATCACATTGGTATTCTCAAGTGCCCCCAAATTCAAAGTTTGGAATATGGAAAGGGGCATCACATTGATCGAGGCACCCAAATCAAGCATAGCTCTTTCAAAGAATTTACCTCCAATCTTGCAAGGAATGGTGAATGTGCCCGGATCAGAACATTTTTGAGGTAACCTCCTTTGAATCACAGCCGATACATTTTCATCCACCACTATAGTTTCGTCACCTCTCAATTTCCTTTTGTTTGTACACAAATCCTTGAGAAACTTTGTATACTTAGGAACTTGGTTTATGGCATCTAAAAGAGGGAGCGTGATTTCCACTTTTCGGAAGGTCTCAAGCATCTCCTTGTCAATAATGTCTTTCTTTGGCTTAGAAAATTTGGAAGGAAATGGAGGTCGAATAACCACATCCTCATCAATGAACCTTGCCTTCTTTGCTTGTGGAACATCTTCTTGAACACTTGCCTTTTTACCCATATCCACTTTATCTTCTTCAATTTTCATCTCATCTTCAAGGTTTTCATCATTAGCCTCCAAGATGACATCCTTTTCAACCCTTCCACCGTCATCATCATTCACAATCTTGCCCTTGGCCTTAGCATGAAGGTCTTCCAATTCTTTCCCACTCCTTAAGGTCATGGCACTAGCATTTTCTTTGGGGTTCACCTCCGCTTGAGAAGGAAGTTGCCTAGAACCTTGGCTTTGCAATCTATTCACGGTGGTGGCTAGTTGGCTCATTTTCTTTTCCAAATTGGATATGCTTTGAGAAGTGTTCATTTCCAAGTTGGATATACTTTGAGAAGTGATGTTTTGAAATTAGAGGTTGTTTGACGCCATTTGCTTCATCATTTCTTCAAGTGATGACAATGTAGATGAAGAAGACCCTTGATGGTCTTGGGGATTATATTGAGGTGGTGGTGGGATTGCTTGAAAATTTTGATTGGGACGCTTTTGTGGGTACGGATGAAGGTTTTGTTGATTTTGGGTGTTGTAAGCGTTTGGATTTTGGGATTGGTATTGGTTAGAGTTTGGTGTGTTGGGATTTCCATATCGAAAATTGGGATGGTCTCTCCAACCAGGATTGTAGGTGTTACTATAGGGGTCATACTTCCTTTGAGGTGGTTGTCCCGAAAAACCTCCAATAGCATTAATTTGCTTTTTGGGTTGTTGGAATGATAGGCATTCGTTAGTAGCATGATCCGACATATTGCAAACACCACAATATTTTTGTTGTTGAAGATTACCGACGGCTAATTGGCCAACCAATGATGTAAGGTCCGAGATTTGGCCCTCTAACTTTTGAGTTGCCACTTCATTCACGGAAGGGTTCTTGACATGCACTTGACAATCCCCAAATTGGCGAGAATTCTCGGCAATCTTGGTTATCAACTTTCTAGCCTCCTCCGGCATTTTATCCACAAGAACTCCACCACATGAAGCATCAAGGTGCAATGTAGCACTATATTCCAAGCCTCCATAGAAGTAGTGAATGAGCAACTCTTCCGATATCAAGTGTGGAGGACAACTTTGACAAAGCTTTTGAAACCTTTCCCAATACTCATACAATGTTTCCCCGGAGTATTGCCGAATGCCACAAATTTCTTTGGAGATGCCCGTAGCCTTTGATGTAGGGAAGAATTTCCCCAAGAAAGCACTTCGCATTTGCTCCCATGTAGTGATTGAGTTTGGAAGAAGGTAAAATAGCCATGCCTTGGCATTGTCTCTCAAGGAAAAGGGAAATGCTTTCAACTTCACTTGTTCTTCCGTAGCATTGTTTGGTCTCATTGAAGAACACACCATTTCAAATTCTTGAAGATGCCTAAAAGGGTCTTCCGTGCCTTCACCTCCAAACTTGGGAAGGAGGGCAACAAGACCACCCTTTAGCTCAAATGGTTGTCCTCCCGGAAATACAATGCACAATGGTAGTTGAACGGAGCTAGGAGAAGCAATCTCCTTGAGTGTACGTTGATTAGGATTTTCCATGACTTGATCAATGTTGTCGTCCGGTGATGAGATAGGAATAACAAGGGGAGGACCCTCGTTCAACTCCTCTTCCTCCTCCGAAGGTGAACTAGAAATAAATTGACTTGATGAATCTATATTGGCACTTGAATTCCTTTGATTCCTTCGCAAGAGTCTCTCGGGATTAGATTAATACGCAAGATCACCTAAACAAGAAGATCGAGTCATACATAGCAAAAATTTCTAAAATCAAGAAAAATAGATAAATATGCACAATGGAACTAAAATATTCACAATTTTATACACGCACTAATATTTTCCAACACAACAAGGAACAATAAGCAAATTAGCTAGATAAAAAGGTATTTGACCCAAGGATTATGGATATTCAAATACTTCACCCAAACACATATGAGCAAGATATAATCAACTCTACCTAACCAAGATAATTGGTGAAGCACACAATCACTTAATTCTCTTCTATAAACACTAATTTAGTGAAGCACATAAATTAGTTCTCTTGATTATAGCAACCAATAATGAAGCACTACTAGTTTAACCAAATCAAGGAATCAAACAAAGAGAGGCTAGGACAAACCCAAGGATGAGGAGCTCAACCTAGGTATTTGCACTTGAATTTTGAGGATTTAGGTAAACTAAACCTTGTGCTACTACAATGAATGTACTAACAATTACGGATTAGCACAAACAATTAGCAATTGAATTTACAAGAGAAGCAAATTGAAGCAACTTACAATTCTCCAAGCAAAATCATAAACAATACAACTCAAAAATTCAAGATAAAGTGAAATAGATCTTACTTAAATTAAAATGGGTTTGGTACAAGAATTCATTCCTTGAGCCAAATATATAGAGTTAGTTACTCATAATCAATGCTAGATTATGAGTAATTAATGTTTCTCTCTAATACTACTAACCCTAATTTTGTTCTTGAAGAGGCAAAGAAGAGATGAAGATAAGATGTAGGTTGAGATATGAGATGTGTTTGGCTTCACTTCTTTTTTTTAATACATAGCAGGGCTGTACGGTCTGTTGAACGGCCGTACAGCAACCCGTACAGAAAAACTGCTCCTTTTGAACGGCCTGTTGAACGACCGTACAACAGCCTGTTCAAAAGGAAAACTTGAAGATAATACATTAAACACCTCCCGGTATCACGAGCTTGCATCTTCTAACTTCCCTCTTGAATAATCTTCGCTTTCAAGCCCAAAATAATCCATTTTTTCAATAATTAAGCATGAGGCACTGAAAGATGAAAAACACAATTAAAATGGATAAAACTACATTCGAAACTAACAAAAATGCAAGAGATTAAAGGACAAAACGTGTATAAAATACACATTATCAGGGGCCATGAAGGGATGTTAAGGGTCATTTGACAAATTTGAAAAAAAAATTAGAATGATTAAAATATTTAAATGATTAGAAGTCTATATACAATAAGAATAGTATGATTTGGTATATAAAAAGATAATATATCTGAACAATGCAAATTTTTTAATTAATATTTTTTCTTACAATTTTTTATATATAATACTTTATTTAAATTAATTAATTTAATAATTTATTTCATTAATGACAATAATAAAAAATATGTAATTTGAAGAGTTTCTCTAAATTATATAAGAGAAAATTACTAAAATAATTATTTTTGAGACTTAGTGGCCCAAAATACTGAAAAGCAGAATTATTGTCCTATTTATCGACCTAACACGTTGAATCGTGTTCCGTGTCTAAGGGATATCATGTTGAATCGTGTTACGTATTATATATACATGTAGATGTGGTTGGGATGGATCAGTATATGCATCAAGACGGAGAGGCAGCCTAAAACACTAACATGGGTCGTGTCTTTACTACTAAACAATCCAATAATGGGACTGCTGTAGCTTCGCTTCTTCTTCTACTCGCTACCGTCGATTAGCTCGACCAGAGGCAGGAAGATTACGGGGTTTAGTCCGAGAATTCCCAATCCGTCATTCTTCTTAGTCTTTCTTGGCTAATTAACTAGCTCATCCTTTTCAGTTAGCTGTTTTCCAGACTCGGAAAAGAGGGCTTCTTGGATAATGTGATGGAGGTGGTATTCCGTCATATTGAGATCCCTCTTTCAGTTGTTCAGCTTAGTTGGAAGGGGAATCCCAGTGAGCATAGTCTTCAACTGATTTGTGAATAACAGGTATGAAGTGCTCGACTGTTAAGGAGAGGTATGAGTCATATTCCTTATAGGCATTTGAATAATGATGGGTTCGAAACCGTACAACTTGTATTGGCCAGGCTGCTTCAAGGTTTTAATATCGCAAGTTTGGACGGAGAGGCAGTGTTAATGTCTTGAAGGCCCCGAAGGGGCACAAATCAAACAATCAGCTCATCTCCGTCATCGTTGCCGGAGTAAATAACACAATCGGGAAACATCAGTAAAGCAATCATAGTATTAATCTGAGGTGGTTTGGGTTAATGGGCTGTGATTTGATTTGGGTTTATTTTGGTAATGGATTGGGTGGTTGTAAGAACAAATTTTGGAAATTGGTGGTTATAACAACACAAACAACGCAGATGCACTGAAGAAAAATATAGGCTATGTGTGTCAGTGTATCACGTTGGACGGTGCTCCGTATCTATGTATATCACGTTTCACGGAGAAGCGTATTCTTACAATACGGAGCACGGAATAACGTATCCTTGCAATACGGAGCACGAAATAACGTATCCTTGCAATACGGAGCACAAAACAGCGTATCCCGTCGGTATTTAAGGCCAAATATTTGGAGCTCAGTATTTTGGGCAAACTGTATTTATTTTTGATTATTTAGGGCCTTCACCCATTATATTGATTTTTTTCGCAGCAACAGCTTTTCCACCAGCGCCACGCGCACTGCCTGCGCGTACTACTCGCAGCCTGCACCCAGAATTCTGCCCAAAGTTGTAGAAAATTTCGTTGTCTTTGCGTGAGCTGTAAGATCGCTGAATTCGGACTTCTAGAACTCCAGATATGGCCAAAACAGTGCAGACTGCGCAACCTACGCGGAAAATCCGAATTTTAATCAATTTAACCTCCAACTCTTAGTTCTACAAAACTCAATGAAAACACATTAAACACACCACATACTTGAGGCCAAGTAATCAATTTAAGCCATACGAAGCATTTCAAGTGGATATAATATCCAATTATCACACCCCCAAAACTTAAACCGATGCTTGTCCTCAAGCATAAACAAATATAACTATATACACTAACTAGTACCACTTCCGTAGGTGATCACGGTTGCATTTGGCATATGCAACAAGCCATTTAAACTCCTAGGCAGCCCTAGTCGACGTGTGAGGTCTCGTGAGGGCCTATAGTGAATATACCCACAAAATCCATCTAACTAAACAATGCAATCACAATGCAATGCATGAATGCAACTAATATGAAAATGCAACAATCTCCTCAAACTAACCAAAACTAACTATCAAGCAAATATCTGAAAGAAAGCAACTAAATCCAAATAGAGCTCGACTAAGTCCCTGTATACTAACATTACATGAACAAAAACGTGTGTGTGTGCAATGCTCATCAGATATACTCCTAAAACTTGATCAAAATCATACCTATTCTTCGTCAAGACAGTCACAAGTTTATAAATAGAATAGACTGTAGACACTTCATAACCTAGAAACACCTTCATCCTCATTCAAGTTAGCCATGAACTTATGCTTTATTACTACACTACGGCACATTATATACATGCATGCTTATTTAACCGTGCAATGGATGAGACCCCAAATGGCTTATACAATAATACCCATGTAGCGAGCGTTAGGTCAGTGGATCCTAGACTATAAAAGCCTTAGGTCACTAGGCACAAAGTCCCCTGGTACTTAATTGCTCGAGTATTAAAGAGCTCACCCTGGTTAATTTTGCATCTAAACAACTCTCATATTTTTTTTCTTTTCTTTTTCTGCTTCTTTTTCGTATATGCAATCTGGAATGAGAATTCTCAATTCCAACCCTAGACTACTCATAAGAATATGAGCCAGCTACTAGCCATTTGACGCCTAGCCATTATTAACAACTAGCATGAAATCCCTGATTTCCCCCAAACTTAGACTTTAGTGCTCCTACGCCATCAAGGGAATAACGAAAATTCTAAATATAATCAAGTGATTAAATCTAAAACAACCAAACAAGCATAACCTCAACTTAGCCCAAAAGTAAACGATGAGATTGTGAAAAAGTTTTGTTTCTACAGCATGCAAGTCAATTTCATAAGAACTATAAATCAACCCTCTATTCATCAATAATCACACTCAATTAAACATCGACCTACCAATCAGTATTAGCTCGTCCTAAGGGATCATGAGAAATGCATGCTATGCAAATGCAACTATCATGGACTCACATGGTTTATGGAAACAAAATAACAGAATGTCCTATATGAACAAACATACATAACACGAACGAAACATGCATGAATTACTACTAATATGCATCATATGATATCTATATGAACACAATGCCACACAAATAACTACTACACAATAACTATCCCCAAATCACCCCCAAACTTAAAGTATTCAATGTCCCGATTGAATTGAAAGGTAATACAAGGGATAGCAGAAAACATACCTAATCGTCGAAACACGTGGGTTGCCTCCCGCGAAGCACTTGTTTAGAGTCAATTAGCTTGACTACGTCCAAACCTCCATTAAGGATGATAATAGTTGGCCTGGTCATCTCTTCGTGAGACTTCATCGTCATCACGGCGGCACACTTTCTGCCCCTTCTCCTCGCTTGGCCTATTCGTATAACAACTATGCCCTATTCCAATGCCTTCATCGGTTGACCCAAAATTCAATTTGTAGAACAACACACATTCGCGGGCTTCGCTTGAATATAACAGAGGAGGGTAAATGTAAGTTGCTGAAGCCTTTGGTTCCTCAAAGAGAATTTCCTCCATTTGCTCTAATGCGCTACCTCCATCTTTATACTCTGAGACAAGTAGAAGACCTGCATCTTTCCCATGGTCATCAGCCTCTTGGTACGCACATACCAATTCTTGAAATTTGTGTAGCTCACCAGTGTCTATCCCAAATAGTGCCCTTTCCAAATCATCCACCATACTAGCATGATCAAATTCCTCACATGGCTTGTGAACGCTCACCTCACCTTGGAATTTGTCTTCCTCAATTATGCATGCAGTACCTTGCTCCAAGTCACCGTTATTTTTTGGAATTGCCTCTAGTATGAATTGTTATTTCTCTTGTTCCACGACACTCAAAACTTGAGCAACTAGTGTCTCCAAAGATTTGATAGACCCCTCATTACTCTTTGCAAGAATCCTAATCTCCTCCATAACATCAACCTCATCTGACTGAAAAGTAGAAGTAGGTTGCTGATGTTGAAACTCTTCACTACCAAAGAAATATGACATATTTGGAACATCTTGCTGGTGCTGTTGAGGATGGTATTGAAAATATGGTTGTTCCTCATAAGTGACATATGGATCAACTCCTTCGTAGTAACAATATTGTGAGTAGGGTTGCACAAGTGGTTAAAACCGGACCGGACCGGCCCGGCCCGGACCGGACCGAAGACCGGTTTTTCTGAATAATGCGGACGGGGGACCGGACCTGCTAGTTTCGGTCTTGAGATCGGACCGGACCCGAAAAAAACCGGATTGAACTGGACCGGACCGGTATAGACCGGTTTGTAAAAAATAAGCTACTTTCTCATTACTTATCAAATTATTTCGAAAAGAAAAATTATGTAAGTTTGCACACAGTGAAAGTATTTGAAAAGTTTAGAATATGTCCAAAATAAACTATGTTAAGTAGTTAATTCTTTTACCTGTGCTGCTGTGCATACTGAATAATGCTAGAATTTGAAAGGAAAAAAAACTAATCATGCGACAATAATTGAAATTCAAAATCAAACGCTAGTACAAAAATAGTTATAAATCAACCCTTAATTCAGTAACACTAAAATCCTATTAAGAATGATATTTCAAAGTGATTTTGTTTTTAAAAATGCGAAACATATGATGATCACAAAGGACTCCTCATTGGCCAGTGCTTGCTTATCACTTATCAGGGACCAACTCTGGCTTCTAGCTACTGCATCAAACCCATCTACGTGCAGCTGCAAGATAGAAAAAGCAAGAGAACAGAGTTATTGAAATTGTCTAAATTGTGGACATGAAATAATAGAAACTGAAAGAATGGTGCCAGATCAAAACCTATAGAAAAGATGTGAGCCACAAATATCCGCAAGTAAAACTCAACAAAGTAAGAAGGTCGAAGCCTTGTACATGCACCTTTACTGTTTTCATAAGATGCACATGGTTACATAACTTTGAATCTTAAGAATCTTGGCATATCACTAGAAAGAATTTTGACAACTGCTAATTCTAGCAGTTCAGTGTCGTTGGTGTTCAAATTAACTAAACCAAAAGAACTGCTAATTCTGAGTGGTAAATTTGGAGAGTTTACGTGTCAGCATAAAGTTTCAGATTCTTTTCCTAGTCCCCTGCTTTATTATTCTTGCATGGAGTTGATATTCTAAACACTTTACTTGGTTAATATAGTTTTGGTACTTTATAATTTCTTTAAATTTGTTTTACTCTTTATTGATCCTTCAAGAGTATTTGGTGGTGGTGGTACATGTAAAATTCCATAATTAGAATATGCAGGAAATCATGTTCGAGTTTTGCTTGCTTATTGGAAAGGTCAAAAGTAGAAAACCATCAAAGAACACAACGAAGTTCTAACACTTTACTCAGGCACTTTTAACTTTAGCATCGGATCCAAGACTCACGGAGAAACTGACAGATGACTTCGACAAGTTGAAGAGATGACCACCGTAGAGTTAGGAAGGCATCAAAGGGTGGTTATTTGGTTAATCAAGCAGGATTATTTCCATACGGCTATTTATCTAAACTCTACCTTTACAGAACTCACAGGTCTCAAACCAAGGTTAGGAGCCTTGCACTGTTCCAAGTGAGCTAGATTGGCAGCTTGGTAAAAGTGATAAAGTTTTAGTAATACACAAAGATAATGTTTTAACAAGTTTGAATTCTGATATTCGAAGCTTCTTTAGTATCTAATCTGACTTGACAATAAGAAAGTTCAAAATGATATTCAAAGGCTTAAAACCTGGTTGAGTCTGTAAAGTATGCAAAAGATAAATCGCAACTAAATAGAGAAAGCAGGAGTGTAAACGACCGTGGAGTTAATTGCCTATGTAGCTCATATATACATCAACAGAAATAGCCACTTTAACAAAAACTATAAAGTACATGTCTTACCTTTACCGTCTACATGTCTTCATCTTCGTCTGTGACGTAGATCGTGGACTCATCAGTTCCATTTTTTTGCATATCTGTGTATTTAATAAGAGAAATGAGAACAAACATTACAACAAATAAGTTATTATATATAATATGAATGTAATATATTTATACCATCTTCCAAGTCCTCTAGTTCTTTCAATGATTCCTCTACATTCACGACTTTGTCTCTTTCATTTTTTAACTTTGCACGAAGCCAATCTTGACCACAAATAAGACCTTGCACCACCTTTACTTTTAAAACAGATTCATACATATAAATATACCAAATGAAGAAGCAAAATAAATTTTTACTTAACAAATATAGATAAAAATATATGACCTTGGGAGTTAGAAAGCTTCTAAATTGATCAAGTGTTCTTCCTCCTGTACTAAATGCTGCTTCGGAAGCAACTGTAGATACAGGCATTGCTAAGATATCACGTGCCATGCGTGAAAGTATCGGAAATCGTGGGCTGTTAAGTTTCCACCACTTTAATATTTCAATGTCATCTTCACCCCCTTCTTCATTCAAATATCGCTCAAGTTCAGGCCTAGTACTCATATATTTTCCTTTTAACCCTGCTGATGATTGGAACTTCTTGACTTTATCTAAGATACTACTTTTCATGGATTTAGCATCACCGTTTTTAGTTTCACTTTGACTATTTGGCTCAAAAGGAGGCACACTGGCAGGTGTATATAATCCTTTATACTCATCAAATAATTCATAATGACTTGTTGTATCTGATCTAGCAAAGTATCACCATTATTTTCACCATACATTTCATGAAGTGTAAATTGCAAGCCAACAATTTTCACATTCGGATCAAGTATGGCAGCCACATAAATAAGCATGTTAAACTTCTCCAAATTACCCCAATATTTATCGAACTTTTCTTTCATTGCGTGAGCCATTAAACACAACTCTAGATCATGTGTTTCCTCTAAACCTTTTAGTGTTTCTAAAGCAGTACCAATGTCAAACAATGCACTATTAGATGTCACACTCAAAGAAGCAGATACATTATTTGTCAGGATAAAAAACTTTTCTAGGAAGACAACAAGTTTCTTAACAAGATCCCAATCTCTTTCCTGAGGAGGTCCAATATTTTTATTCTCCTCACCATCCCCGATATCTATTTCTTTACGCAGCCCAAACATGCCAAAGACACTCTTAAATTTTAAAGCAGTTTCTAACATAGAATAAGTAGAGTTCCATCGAGTGGGTACATCAAGCGACAACAATGATTTACTGTCAATTTTCAGAACTGTTGCTAAATCTTTAAGCTTTTGTAGCCTAGCAGGAGAATTTTTCACCAATTTAACAGCAGCTCGAACCCTTTCAACAGATTGAAGATTATTTTTTATCTTTAAACCATCCCAAACAATAAGATTGACTATGTGAGCAACACATCGCATATGCAAGTACTTTCCATTTCCTATGCTACAACCTTTGTCTTGCAAAATTTCTACCAATTTACCACAAGCAACATCATTTGAGGAAGCATTATCAACCGTCACAGTGAAAAGCTTAGTATCTAATCCCCAACTTTTTAAACAAACTTCTATAGCTCTAGCAATCGCATCACCCTTATGACTAGAAATTGGACAGAAGTTCAAAATTCTTTTTTGTAATTTCCAGTCTTTGTCAATGAAATGAGCTGTAAGACACATATAGTTGATCCTCTGATTAGATGTCCATGAATCAGTCGTAACAGACACTCTTTGACATGATGCTCTAAGAAACTCTTTTAACTTTTCTTTTTCTTTTAAATAAAGCTGAAAACAACCACGAGCTACAGTCATGCGAGAAGGTAATACATACTCTGGACAAGCTTTAGACATCATGTAATTAAAGCCAGGTTTTTCAATAAAGCGAAAAGGAAGCTCGTCAATGATAACCATATAACATAATGCCTCCCTAGGTTCACTAGCATTCAAGACCCAATTTTTTAACCTCCCCTGCCCTGGTTTATCGTCAATAACTTCCAAAATTAATTTGTTTTTGCTTCCTTTTTCCTTCATTAGCAGGATTTTTTAGACAAAGAAGCCAATGGTTTCTTATATTTTTTGTACCATTATTGTTAGGATCAGCAGCATAGGTAATAGAACAAAACTTACATTCAGCTCGACGCAAACCCTCTTTAGTCACATATATCCTATAGTCCTTCCAATACTATGCCTTTTGTTTGGTGGGAGCAGTAAGATACTGACGTTCCTCGGTAATCCCCTCCTTTGGTATTTCAGAAGACGCTGCACTTTTATTTTTTTTGGCTGTGCAGGTACTTCTTCACAAGAAATATCCTCGGATATATGCATTTGTGTTGCATTAGTTCTTTCTTGGATGGGGACTGCATCATCTCTTTTTCGTTTGGATTGAATGGAGCTCGACATCTGGTACATAATTATAAAATACAATTAGATAATCTAACCTGTTATGAGTATTATGAAACATAAATCAAAATTTATTATGAACAAGGTACTAAGCGAATGGCTAAGTACACCAGTACACCAGAGTTCACTGGTTAGCTCAGTTAGAACAGTTGTTTGAGTGCTCTTAGTCTTAGGGCTAGCCTACAAGAAATCTGTTACCACTTACCAGTCTTCATGATGTATATAAGTTAAAGAAGCAATGGCAAAAAATCCTACAGATCAGAAAGGAACATATTTTAATGGAAGTATTGTGACAGAACAAACTGCAGATATTAAACCTGATTGTGCATAATATTATGTTTATCATGCCTACTGTCCGATTAAGAGCGATGCACCTGCATTGTTCAGCTATATCAAATATTATAGTAATGATTGTTTGTTCTTAATATATCATGAGAATTCTTGTCAAGTATTTATAATGAGTATAGGCCTAATCTGAAAAAGACAACCTTTGCAAGGTCAAGTGCTATGAACAAAAGCCTCAAGGTTGCCAAATTTGGAGTCAAAAAGAGGAACAAACATGCTTAGGTCTCTGACAGAATATACACTTAAACATACATACCACTTAAACAAGGAGCTATTATCATTCATTAAAAGAATCTAAATTGTAGACTTAGTTATATATATATAAGGAGCAATATATTACAACCTTTAAAATCACCCAATGACTTAGTAATAATCAGAATCTTCCAAGTTCCAACTAGTTGATCATGTAAATTACAAGTAAACAAGCACCCCATTTCGTACTTTGTAAATCGGTAATAAACGAAAGTCATTGAATAGATCTGATCTAAAAGTTATTAACATGAGATCACATATTTAACAAGATGTTCGTGAAACAATCAGAACATTATTCATCGTATCATAAAGCATTTGAAGCTCATTCGCAACAAATAAATTTGTTGCAACTAGGCAGCCCCTTATAATACTTGTTTATTACATAACTGGAACATTACTAATACATGATATAGATAGACCATGGAGGTAGAGATCACAACATATATAATTCTTGATTCGGGGTAGGGACAAGATGGATAAGTAATAACAGGTGTGCGAACAACAACATCGTCCTTGTTCACCCAAACCCAAACACGGTCGCACCTGAAGTCTTAAATAATTATCATACAAGTAATTATCAAGAGTAAACAAATTGACAATCATAAAAGTTCCATAAGAAAACTTGATGTAAGTTTATTTAAGATAATTAGTCTTAAATAAACTTAATAAACTTAGGTTCCCAAATGACAAATTTACAATAATACATTACAATCCAAAATATAATGCCTATTATGAACCCTAATTACCCAAATTAAATAAGAAACTTACTTGATTAATTGGGTTGACACTTGACAGTAGACTGGTCTGGTAGAGTGGTAGTCTTGTAGAACCCTAAATCCTTGACATTATTTGTTTGAAACTTGTGAGTTGTGATTGTGAGTTTGTGACTGAGATTCGCACGATTCTGTTTTTCACTCAACCCAGTGGCCAGTGCCAGTACCCACGTCTGTGTAATTCTTATTTTTCTGAAAGTATTTTGGAAATATTAATATACCGGTCCATTCCGGTTTTTCGGTTTTTCCGATTCTGTACCGGATCGGATCGAATATACAATTTTTTCAGATATTAGGACCGGGGACCGACCCGGATGTAACAGGTCCGGTCCGGTTTTTGGACCGAGAGACCCGGTCCGGTCCGGTTTTCTGGTCTAACCCTTTTTTTTGTGCAGCCCTAATTGTGAGGTCTCATGAACGCCCGAACATTGCTCACATTGCTGAGGCATGGATGTCCTCGAATATGCCCACCATGGCAACTCCTCGCCTGCCATTTTCAAACACTCAAGTACCTGAAACACACCAAACTAAACAAGATAGGTAAGTAACTAATCCGAGTCAGTGAACTTTAACGATCACTGATGACAAGCACATAAACTAAAATAAAACACCGATGATCCCCGGTAGCGGCTCATCAATTACATAATACAATTACCTAACCAAATCTTATCATTCAGTTATTGTACCTATGCATTGTTGCATTGTTCCAAATCAGTTTTCTACCCTATTTCGAATTGAAGATGTATTTTGAGATTTTTCTTGTTGGAAAAGAATTCTAGGGCCTATATAAACATATCCTACCCTTGTAATTGGGACCAACACTTCATATAACACATAGAGGGAGACGAGAGAGACTTGGAGAAGGATTCTCAACGCTCGTGACAAGCAATGGAGATCTAGATCTACTTCATCTTTTCTATTCTTCTATGCTCGTTTTGGATTTATTTTCTAAACTCTATTACTCTAGTTTATTATTCAGATCTTTGTTTACTATCATGGTTTCATCAGATCCCATGATGACGAGAGGTTCAATTATGAACTAATCATTATCATGGGATTCTAACGGATTTATCTATGTAGTTTAGTAGTTTGTTTGCTTTAAAGATTTGTGTGTGGTGAATTCTTGATATCCTCGTATGGTTAATCTTAATGCTTTTAGATGCGTAGCTAACATCTAAATTGAATTGTTAATCTCTTGTGAAGCGAGAGTGGATCTTGAGATTTAGAACTTGCCATGCTATCATAGGTTCATGATTGTTTATCAACATGATTCGTAGTGTAAGATGAGAATACTATACTGCCCTATGTGATCTTCATGAATAACTTGTGCTTAAACCATTATGTTTTCAAATTCTATAGAGATATAGGGTCTAAGCTTAATCGGTGTCTATTCATCTTCTATCTCTTTTATGGATGTATGAGTAGTTTGGTATTCGTATACTAAGAAGTGGCCTATACTTGTTTCGTGTTATCCGATCAGATATCATAACCATCACATGCATTGATTAAAGGCATCAGCTCTAAGCGAAGTATTTAATGAAGTTAGGATCCCATGTTTTTATTCTCATAAGTAATTCGATTTAGTGAAGTAATTCTTAGTTTGTTAATTTGCTTCTTAGTTAATTTTAATTAATCAAATCCCAATCTTGTTAATTGTCGTAGCAGTGAATAAAAACCATACATTGTTGCATAGGTACATGAACTGAATTGAAACCTAACCAGATCTCTATGAGAACGAACTTGACTTATTCATATATTACTTGTGACCACGTACGCTTGCGTGTATTAGTGCAAACATATATAAAGCCATCGTTATAATTTAATTGTTTTTGAATAGTTTATATAATGAAAGACTACCAAAATAAAATAAGACCAAGGTTTATTTTATAAAAATTCAAGAAATGTGGTCATATGTTTATACATTTATCTATCTATTACTATGTATTAAATGGAAACATAAGGGCAAAAAATTTCATAACAATGCCTATGAAATTACTACTTTACCCCTATTTTTTGAAAAACTACAAAAATGTCATTCCTTTATAATTAATAAAAAATAGTTCAAATTCTAGGAATTGAACCCTTGACTTCCAAGTACAAAATTTAAATCATGATCATGGTGCTACATTGATTTTCTACTTTAATTTAAAAAAATTATTAGATAACCCACATGTTCTCTTGGTAGCCTATTTACTTTTTTCTATTGTAACTTTTGAATAAATAAATTGTTAGAATACCTATCTCGTGCTCGTGCTTTTCTAAAGTAATGCCTACCCTGGGTCACGAGGTACCTTAAGGCATGCCCTTACCCCTAATCCCAAGCTCATATTTATAGAAAATAAACTTTAAATTATACATATATGTAATTAAATTCGGATAAAAAATTTGAGTTGTTAACATTCGTATCCATGTAGATAGAAGAAATAAGTTTAATGAAATAATAGATATGATTATATTTTACTAAAATAATAAATGCGATTATATTTTGAAAAAGATTATAATTGTATCATACATAAATTTTAAATTTATAAAAATTTAAATATGCGAGTAAATTTGAAATTTTTGGTCGAACAATCATTTGGACTTTAAGCAATTAAAATGTAGAATTGAATTTGACTTAAAATTGATCTTCTTAAAATTTAGGCTTTCAAAAAATTATATAATGATTAAGTTATAACACATACGAAAATCAATTTAAGATGAACAAAAAGTATGATCTTAGATATCATGTAGATGAATAAATTATTAATACTCGTTCAATTATACGATTAAAACTTTTGGATATGAAGTTTGACCTAAATTTTAAAATAAAAACTTAGATATTGGGTAAGAAATAATAGGCTAAAAAAAGATTGTTGATTTTAAAAGTGTAATTAAATATGTATAAATATTTATATATGTATGAAAATGAGGAACGAGATAATTATATGAATGACTTTTACGTGAAATTAAGAGAATTTGTAAATGATTTAACTCATAGTGATGAGGAATGGAAGTGGAAGTAAAATAGAGTTTTTATACACTTTATTCATATCTAGTATTCAAAAAATATATTATAGGTATTAGTTAAAGGAGTTCTAATTATTTAGTTTATTAATAATAAGTCCAACTATTTATGGACCTCATTGAGAAAGTAGATATGTGGTGTAACACCCCCAGATCCGGGGTCCGGGATCCGGTGGTTACGGTTTCCAATTCTGTCCACAACACTTGAACTTTCCTTAACATAAAATAAATTACGTCTCTATAACCCAACACAATAATATAAAACACACCCGTTATAGTCCCAGAGATGAAATCAGAGTAACACTCAAATTTTTATTAATCACATTATGAGTTCTTACAATCCAAAAGAATTTCAATATAAATACATACTCTTTGCCATCCATTTACATAAGGCATACTAGACCATATTCTTGGTACTGAAAGAATAAATATACCCTACCAATAGCTTCTTCTTCAGCTCTGGTAGTCTCATCGTCCTCGCCCGCATCGAGTGCGCCTTGTGCGAGTCATCTGGTCTAGCTGTTGTTGTGATATAATAATAAAGCAAGGGTGAGCAATAGCCCACCAACAATAATATATAACTGAACGATAATGTATAACAGTTCAAAAGTATCTTTCAAACCATATGCCATGCCTTTACGGAAATGATGCCAGTATAATATGAACGATGAAGTTACAAGGTAACTTAAAGTATTTGTTTGTAGAAATATCTGCTACATCAAAGTAAGCGAGATATTCTTATTGTTATTAAGAAGAGGAACTTGCAAGAAAAGGTTGCAATTCCAATTATGACCCTTTTCCAACTCTGCCAACAGTAATCATGTTGCAGGAAATAAATAAATTTGGATGATGAACCAATGATGGAGTATTCACCGCGCCCGCTGTTCCAATCTTGATGATCAGTCGAGATCGTACAGCTCAATTTAGATTTACTACCGGTAGAAGGAAGAACTGACGGCTTTACTTGTGTACCGCCTTACTAGCTCTCCCCGGCCAACGGTTGGGCCAAAGGGGATGGACCGGCGCTACTCGGCCTCTTACACGACTCCTAGTTCAAATAGAATTCATGATTCTGAATGTAACGTTCGTCCCCCTTTCCCCAAGTATAATACTTGTTGATAAGACTCCACAAAGTAGTCGTATCTAGTTGGAAAGGAAAATTTACCAATAACTCCCAAGCTATTACTTGGTAACGGATATCAACTTGTTCCAGTAATCTTACCCCTCGAAAGATGAGAAGGTAAGCAACGACTTAATAAGTCAACAGCACCCGAGTTGCGAGTGAAGGGAATACTTTATGACCGGGAAGTCGACAAGATAAATAACATTTTTCCAAGTAAGGTTCCCTTATTATTAAGAAGATAGACTCAAAGATGAATGATGTCTGGGAACCTTTCTTGATATAAGATTAATAATAATATGACTCCGAAATATTTTTCGTAATAATCGAAGAAGATAAACCTTATTGAGGTTATTCTAAGTATGGAATAAATATTCAGAGAATATTTATTGAATTAAAAATATTTAAAGAATATTCAGGAATATGAAAGAATATCTTTAATCAGAGTATTTTTCAAATAATTCTTGAAGAAATATCGAGAGAATATTTATTGCATAATTAAATATTCAAATGAATATTCCAAATAATATTCATTAATCAATAAGACCTGAAAGGAATAATTAAAATATTTAAAATAATATTCGATGATTAAATAGAACCCTGGATGAATATTCAAAATAATATTCATAATTAATTAGGAATTAAAATGAATATCAATAAAGTAATATTCATTTAATAAATAATATCCTAAATGAATATCAAGTAATATTCATTTAGTAATCCAAGCTTTAAAGGAATATTCGATATAATATTCGATAAGTAAATCAAGCTTCAGATGAATATTGAAGATAATATTCATCAAGTACTTAATACCTTAAATGAATTTTCAAAAGTAATATTTATTTAATGAAATAATATTCTAAATGAATGTCCACATAATATTCATTTAGTAGTCTCATCTTTAGAAGAGTATTCGAAATAATAATCGATAATCAATTCGACTCCGAATGAATATTGACGAATATTATTCGTCGAATGATTACGTTCAAATAATTATTTGAAGTAAGGATCGTTAAAATAATTAGTCTCGAACGAATATTCAAATAATATTCGTCGCCCAAATAATAGAAAATATTTACTTAAATATTTTCCTCCGAGGTAATCTCGATATATCAAGGAATATTGACTCCCGGTCTATTTTTGATTAATAAGATGTATACGCCCTTCTATGAGGGTCTTACAATAATCGGCTTATAACTGATATATAACTATCTAGCTTATAAGCCAACAATAACATTCAGGGAACAAGTATATCACTTCAACTTGAAAGTAGGCATGCATGCAATGGCATATGTATATCAGCATATATATATATATTTATTCAATCACAACAACAGCCTAAAAGAAGGGAATTGAAACTTGCCTGGTAGTCGAGTACGGTAAGGGGTAGTGGTAGCGGGTCCCGGTTCAGCTTGGTGATCTATAAATAGCCAAGGCATTCGGGATTAATCACTTAACATATTAAAAGTTAAGTTATACTTAATTCGAAACACGTTCTCGAGTTATCTCGTTATACCCCTTTTTGTGGATTACTTTTATCACTGATCCGACCCGACATTCGTTCGTTAATACGACATGTCATTGCATTTATACTTGGGACATACTTAAGTCATATGAGTTCTAAGGTTGATCGTTACGAACCAATATTATACTCCGAGTTTTATCGCCCGTTTTCTAAGTGTTTTACCGAAGTTATAAAAGAGTCGTCTTTTAGGGGTTCGTTCGCGTTTAACCTCGACTCGAACGTTTTTAATAAATCGAAAAAAATGATCTTTCTGACATACGGTTTTCTTTCACGCCTTCCTTTTTACCTCTAGTATTTATTTACCAAGATTCGCCATGACGTTACATAGTTTACGAGGGTTCAATTACAGTTACGAACTTTCGTTTACGGATTCGAACTACTTTTAGTAATTTGGTCATAAATCCTAAACCGTAAGTCCGTTTCATGCGATCTTTATATCAAAACGAAGCTTGAAACATAATCTATCCTATCATGGCAGAAAATGAAGCTGTACAGTGAGTTATAGCTACTGTGATGCTCGGTGTTTAATAGTCTAACGAAAATTCGGCATTACGACGGCTATAAATCGAACGTTCTAAAATTCATAACAATCAATCCAAGCCACACCGGGCATACTATACATGGTTTTCATCTTAACCAGTCCAAGAAGGTTTCAATTAACCATCATAATCATCAAAACTCTTAAATCATCACTACTAACTACATAATCATGCTTTTATGCATATAACAACACCATAATCTTAACTAATCTAAAACCATCAAGAACATATATAAAACTCAAAGTAAGATCTTGGGTTCTTAAGAATTATACCTTCCTTGGAGAGTGTACAAGCTATAATAACCCTTATATAGTCCTTGTATGGCTTTAACAAAGCTTAAATCATCCAAAGAAACCAAGAAATCAAAGTTAGTTTCTTGAAAACACTATTCACCCTCATCTTTGAGGATTTATTTGAAAATGGAAAACATGGAGTTTGAAGCTAAGATTTCTAGGAGATCATTTTTATGAAATATAGGACTCACCATAAAAATTTGGAGATCAAACAATGGTTGGAAGGTGGATTTTGAAATCTTAAAACTCCAAAATTCGAAGTGCCTTGGTTTTGGGGGAAAAACAGTGAACTTCTCAAATTTATTTACCCATCCAAACGATCTTCAAAAATTATGAAATTAAATCCCCAACTTCCTTGATGTGTAGAAGCTCCATGAATTTTTTCATGATTTTTAGATGAGTAGATCTAGGTGAAAAAAAAATGGCAAAGACCCCTGCCCTGGAAAATGCAACTGCTGGAAAAATGGGGGAGAGGTGGTGTTTGCTTGGCTAGTTGTCAAATGATATTTGTGATATGTATAAGTGGGTATAGCTGCTAATACTCCTCTTAATACAAGTGTCAAAGGTTTATGGTGTGTTAGAAAAATTGATGATGTGAAGCCTTGTTGTTTTCTTCTTGTCCATCCACCTCATTACTTCCTTTTTCATTTCTTTTCTTCATTTCATTTCCACCAAATATTCTTATATATAACCCCAGCTGATCAAGTAGGGTTTTTTTTTTCTCGTTACGTATTTAATCCGTAATTTCTTTCGCGTTTGCTTGATCGCTTAATCTTGTTATAAAGTTCTAGCGATTTCTAGAACACTTGTTATTCTAACTCAAAGGTTTTCATTCTAAATCCTCAAATCATACTTAATAAATAAAATCCTTGAATCCTTAACATTATAATACTCTTGTCTTGATTGTATTGATAGGCTCTTTACGGTTCGGTCAAATATTGTACCGAAAAGAATTTGGAATTTCTGAATTCCGATCGTCTCTGCATTCACTTATTTCCTCCGCGTATTACTAATATGACTTCGAAACATCCATAACACGTCCCGTACATAGGGTGGCGTGAAAAGTTTTCCAACTTACAAAGTCACTATTCATCCACCAAATTACTATGCACGTACAGGAAACACTATGCACGTACGGGAAATACTATGCACGTACGGGAAATACTATGCACGTATGGGAAATACTATGCACGTATTCATTTCTCTTCAAGGATCCATTAGCTCCTTCCTGGATGGTAGATTATTCTTATCTAGGTCCTCAACCATCGAATTACTCTATTCTGACAATATACCAATGCATCAGGATCATTGTCCAAAGCAATATCCATTCATTACAATCATTGTTCTTTGAAACCACCATTCATTAGAGCTGGTGACCTTGTTGTTGGAATCATTGTTCCTCATTTTATCATTACTTAATAAAAGTTTTAATTATATCCAAAATTTGGGGTTCTTACAGTCTCCCCTCCTTAAAAGGATTCCGTCCCGGAATCAGGTAGGAAGCAAAGAGTCGTTTGCCTGTCGTTCACTCTTTAGCTTCCCGGTCAATTCTTATTCGTTCTACCCTTCCTCAGCACATCTTCTAGTGCTACAATTCATACTTTATCCTTTTTCCATCAACGTTGCTACTTTTCGTACAACTCACTATCCGGGTTATACTTTTACTCAGTCTTATCCTTATTGATACCTGCAGTAACATTGGTATCACTATCACCCTACGATTCGGAGGTAACCTCGCTCGTACTGTGCATTTCCTGATCGCTTTAATCTTCGCAATCTAGATCAATATAGAGAAGTGGAAAGATTTGTTGAGAGATCACTATGATCAATTGAACATTTGTTATATTGCATAGTTAGTACAGAAGGGGGCCAGCCTTTAGTACTTGACAAGCAATTAAACAAGTCATGGCATTCCACTTAGACTTCTATCACATAGACAGATAGTCACGTAGCAGTACCTCCCCTCCTAAAAGGGTTGTTCTTCTCAATTCATAAAGAAGATGAATAAGAGAGAAGAAGAGAAAAGAGTTCTAAAGGATTATAGAAAGCTTTCATGATTGTAGAATATCATACTCAGAATTTACCTCTGAACTATAAAGGTTTATCAAAGAAGAAATTAATCATAATTATATCCAACACTATTTGATCGCAATCTCACGTGTCAACATATCTTGCTGCTTTGTCCATTATTCTATGGACAAATACTCTTGTTCAATCTTAGCGATACTCACATTCGGGAAATCCTTCAACCTTTCAGGTTAAATCTTAGGTTTCTCACTTGGCATCATTATTACTGACATCCCATATCATGTTACTAGCTTTTTCATAACTATAGTATTGACACTATCAGGTTGTCATCCTGAGAATTCATTAGAAAACCCATTCATAACACTCCTTGCTTCTCATTCCATAGTTGCTTCCCCAGCCTTTTCTTTATCAATCACATCCTTCTTATTATCTGATTCTTATTTACTTCTGTTATTTACTTTCACCTTCACCTCTTTATTGAGACACCTTTTTGCACTTGGTACCTCCTTATCGGTATTCCGTCTCATTTACTCTATAATCATCACGTTATTTCAATTTAAACTTTCCGAAATGAATCTGGCCCGATTCCTTTAACTTAGATTCATATAATCTACTTCTGCCAACCTTGTTTCTCATTACTTGTTCTTTTCTATCCATGGTTTTCCACAGGTTATCTTTCGTAAGTCGGACCAGGTCGTATATCTACATTCTTGTACTCCTATCATCTGTTGAACATTTGCATTTTACTGGCGTAGCCTGGCCACATGAAAACCCGTTATGACCGTGCTATAATTTTGGGGGTAAGGCTGGCTCGAATACCACCGTCCGAACATTTTAAACTCTCAGGTGGCCCAATAAGTCTCGGGCTCAACCGCCCTTCCCTCCAAATCTCATTAATTCTTTCCATGGGAATATCTTTAACATCATGAATCATCAACCTCATATTCTCTATCTTGTTTGCGCAGAAGTACACTAACATAAACTTGTTTGTCATTCGCCAACATGCCATTTAGTTAATCAATGGCAGCACTGTCTTTATCTTTACATTGTCATCTACTTTCTTAGAAGAATCACCATCGCTTGTTGTTTACGTAGTGCATTAATAGCTAACCCTACGGGTTTCAAATCCCTTAGGGAGACAAAGTAATCATTATTCCTTATCCATAAGGAACACTTCCTGAACTTGATGTAGATATAACATGAAGCAGATAGAATTGCAGAAGAGTTTCAAGCATCGCAGCTAGGTCCGGTTGATGAAACTATCACTTATGCATCTTCCATAAAAGACTGGAAACTTAACGGTTTACTTCATCAATTTTTGTACCATGGTCCTGGTTTGCCTCAAAACGGAACCTTCTAAGGTACGTAATATGCTTAAGACCCATCAGGAATCGAATCTTTACTTAAACTATTATTACCGTCGATTCTTGCACATTCATCAGAAGGAATGTAAATTCCTCCACTTCGATATGACCTTCAAGGTCCTGTCCAAATATCATTTTGTTTCTTCGGTATGAACATTGTAATTATTCTTCTATGCTTAGACTGTCGGCCACCTCATTGGCCTTTCCTGATAATAATAATTCCTTGTAATCCATGTTTTCTGGATACATTCCAACTCAAACTTTTCTACCCCATTCCCATCACTGTTGGGTGAAAGCATTCTCCCTTAAGCTCTGCTGAAGGAGAAAAATATATCTATCAGTCTTTTTCCATAAGTCATTGCTTCCACCTACCCGTGGGAACTTTATCACGTTTATTCCCAATCCTACTTAGGATACTTCTTTTCTTAGTTCTTTCCTTATCTTAGGATAATCCCAACCTTTATAGGTTCAATCCATACTTCCTCAGGGTTTCATATATGCCTCATCTGGCATTATTGTTACTATGTCATACATTCCTTACCAAACTTCCATTTTGAAGTTCGGAATATTACCTTTTTTCCTTGTAAGGTTTCTTAGGTCATCCTCATCATTCCTCCTGTATTTTCTGGGTACAGGGTATATCAAAATGTCATTGATCAATACTCTAATAATTCTATCTATGTTCTTTCCAGAACTTTTTTTTTTTTTCTAATAATCCTTACCGGTCATTGTTGCCTTAGCAAGTCCAGCTCATATCATCTGAAGTCATAATGTCGTTATTAGGGTTAATGCCACCCCTTGTGCATTCCCCAGGGTTTGTCTTAATTCATTGATATCCTATCCTTAATTCAACTGTCAATGAATTCTTGCATCTTATAATTGGCAATCAGATCATGTATCCTTAATAAAGGTCTCTTTTCAATCATTCTCATTTGATAATCGATCGGTGGCTTAATGCCACCCTCTTCTTTCAGATAGTTGTCAGCCTATTTGGCCTTCCAAAAAGGCAACGTATGCCTATCTCCTCTCTTACAGAACTTGGTAATGGCAGCAAGGATGTTTTGGAAAATATTGGTCGAGTTCAACGTGAATCTATTAGTACTTATCGTTCTTCTCAAATGTACTTGCCTTAGACAAAATTTCTACAGCATACTGATCCATCTCTGACCATTTCTATACTCTCTTCATAAACCTTCGTTGTTTACTTCCCTTAGTCGTAATATGTTCATGGTATTCATGATACCCTAACATCATGCATCTCAAGTCACTATACTCCCATTTTACTCAAAATCTTGGACAACCATATACACATGAGTCACTTTAGTACGGGTTACCCCATCCCAAAAAGGTCTAGTAAATTCCCCATCAAAACATGGGTTGCAAAGGGTTTAGTAGAAGACTCCTACAATCTCATTAATATTTCCTTTATATCAGAAGCCCTTGCAGTCGGTGCTTACTTAGAAGCAACCCTGCTTTGTCTTTTCATTGCTGGTCTAGTCACTTTATAGTCCGTTGTGACTTGGCCTCAACTGGCCACACTAAAATAAAAATATATGATTTTAGGGGTTGGCTAATAGCATTACTTTTCTAGCAATTACCGGCATAGTGCCTTCTTCTTTGATACCTTTCTACCTTTCCAAAACTTTACTCCATATAAGTCTTAATCGACTACTCGGCACCGTCTCCGGTCACCTTTCCTCCACTTTTATCTTTTCAACTATTCTTATCAATCCCGCGTGCCACGCAAGCTTACCATTCCTGGCATAACAGCCTTTTCACTTAAGTCAATCCCGGAGTTTCTCCGTCCGGCTAGTTTCTTACTTACATTTCCTGTTTTCGTCCAATCTCACTTCATCATATTATCACTACCGTCGATTGTAATGCTCAGGGTCCGTTTACTAACCCATTTTACAGCATCCTTACCCAAATCACAGGGTTTGCTCCAATTTTTACTCTCTTCCATGACATTCTCTGATAATCAGAAAGACAAGGTTTGCCAAAATTCACCGAATTCCTTTCCAGACTCAGGGAAATTTTGATCAATCTACCCACCTACTGGTAACATCAAGGAGACCAGTTTCGAAACCTGAAGAATAGTTCTATGAACCTCCAAGCAGGTGGAATCATAAGCAGTCATAGTTAACGAAATAATCATCATCGGATTGGAAGTTTACCCACTGGAGAGGAATCAATTATATCCATCCCTTAGAAGGGAATCAATAATTTCAAACTGAAACCTGTCACAACGTCCTGATATTCAATACTACCAAATGTCGGTCTACCTAACCCTTTATGCGAAGCGTCATTGGAAGCACAAAGTCTCCTTTTTCCATTAAGCAATGCCAGCTCTTGGTCATTACCAATTTCACCTTTTAGCTCCAGGAAGATTTTCTCACATTTTTCTCTTTAACTGCTGATCGTATTACTTGATCTATTATAATTCCGTGTCGGAGTAAACTTAAGGTAACTACTATAATCCATTCAAAGAGAAGAAGGAATTTAATATTCCTCTGAATCACATGCATCTAACGTTTCTGGTTCATCATTTAACTGAGTTGAATTAACTCTATACTCAGTCTCTGGCAGTAGTCTCATTACGAGTTCATCTTGACTCACTGGTCTTATCTTCCGGTAGGTTCTGAGATCATTTTCTTGCTTACTACTTCCTTATATAACTTTTACCCAATCATTCTATTACTTCCCAATGTCTTTACTTTCTAAATGATTCATTCATAAAATGAACATTTTCCTTAATAAAACCACCTTATTAACCTCAATTTGGTTCCATAATTTACAACCTACGACACCTGCCTTCTCATGGCGAATTATTACTGACCATATTCATACTAATTCATTTATCAAATGATATGGCACTTACTGCCTCCTTCTCAACTATTCCTAGGGACTCTGCTCCTCGCCCTATATCACTGTCTTTGATAATCATACATCCCTCTAGCTCTTTCTTTGTTAAGATGAAAATCTCTAAGGATTCTCATCTATTTCCGTATAAGATCTCAAGTAATTCTTCCAATCCTTCTTTCTTGCTGGTACTACGTCTGGTAGTCCGGCTATGAATTCAACATGCATCTTCAGATCTCTTAATAATATATCAGTTCTTTATACTCACTTTTCTGAGCACCATATCTTAATCATCACAGTCATTCTGGCTGCGACCCTCATTACCCATGGGTAAGCTCCTCATCCTAACAGGATTTTCCTTATCTGCTGGAACCTCTTCCGGGTCTCCAGTAGGGTACTCCATCGAATTACCCGCTGATCTTCAGCATATAAAGCATCATCGCGCTGTTGCTCGTATGCCTCAAGGTCAGTCACCTTACTCGTCGATACGATATCGAGCTAAGTTACTATCATTATACTTACGAGTTCCCATAAGGGTTTTATATGTCATCACTACATTAAGTAGTCCGACTATGAACTTGGCAAGAGTTCTTATTATCTTATTGAATTTATTGTTTTAACGTCACCTCATCTCTGGGGTTTATAACGTACGCTCTGATACCACTTCTGTAACACCCCCAGATCCGGGGTCCGGGATCCGGTGGTTACGGTTTCCAATTCTGTCCACAACACTTGAACTTTCCTTAACATAAAATAAATTACGTCTCTATAACCCAACACAATAATATAAAACACACCCGTTATAGTCCCAGAGATGAAATCAGAGTAACACTCAAATTTTTATTAATCACATTATGAGTTCTTACAATCCAAAAGAATTTCAATATAAATACATACTCTTTGCCATCCATTTACATAAGGCATACTAGACCATATTCTTGGTACTGAAAGAATAAATATACCCTACCAATAGCTTCTTCTTCAGCTCTGGTAGTCTCATCGTCCTCGCCCGCATCGAGTGCGCCTTGTGCGAGTCATCTGGTCTAGCTGTTGTTGTGATATAATAATAAAGCAAGGGTGAGCAATAGCCCACCAACAATAATATATAACTGAACGATAATGTATAACAGTTCAAAAGTATCTTTCAAACCATATGCCATGCCTTTACGGAAATGATGCCAGTATAATATGAACGATGAAGTTACAAGGTAACTTAAAGTATTTGTTTGTAGAAATATCTGCTACATCAAAGTAAGCGAGATATTCTTATTGTTATTAAGAAGAGGAACTTGCAAGAAAAGGTTGCAATTCCAATTATGACCCTTTTCCAACTCTGCCAACAGTAATCATGTTGCAGGAAATAAATAAATTTGGATGATGAACCAATGATGGAGTATTCACCGCGCCCGCTGTTCCAATCTTGATGATCAGTCGAGATCGTACAGCTCAATTTAGATTTACTACCGGTAGAAGGAAGAACTGACGGCTTTACTTGTGTACCGCCTTACTAGCTCTCCCCGGCCAACGGTTGGGCCAAAGGGGATGGACCGGCGCTACTCGGCCTCTTACACGACTCCTAGTTCAAATAGAATTCATGATTCTGAATGTAACGTTCGTCCCCCTTTCCCCAAGTATAATACTTGTTGATAAGACTCCACAAAGTAGTCGTATCTAGTTGGAAAGGAAAATTTACCAATAACTCCCAAGCTATTACTTGGTAACGGATATCAACTTGTTCCAGTAATCTTACCCCTCGAAAGATGAGAAGGTAAGCAACGACTTAATAAGTCAACAGCACCCGAGTTGCGAGTGAAGGGAATACTTTATGACCGGGAAGTCGACAAGATAAATAACATTTTTCCAAGTAAGGTTCCCTTATTATTAAGAAGATAGACTCAAAGATGAATGATGTCTGGGAACCTTTCTTGATATAAGATTAATAATAATATGACTCCGAAATATTTTTCGTAATAATCGAAGAAGATAAACCTTATTGAGGTTATTCTAAGTATGGAATAAATATTCAGAGAATATTTATTGAATTAAAAATATTTAAAGAATATTCAGGAATATGAAAGAATATCTTTAATCAGAGTATTTTTCAAATAATTCTTGAAGAAATATCGAGAGAATATTTATTGCATAATTAAATATTCAAATGAATATTCCAAATAATATTCATTAATCAATAAGACCTGAAAGGAATAATTAAAATATTTAAAATAATATTCGATGATTAAATAGAACCCTGGATGAATATTCAAAATAATATTCATAATTAATTAGGAATTAAAATGAATATCAATAAAGTAATATTCATTTAATAAATAATATCCTAAATGAATATCAAGTAATATTCATTTAGTAATCCAAGCTTTAAAGGAATATTCGATATAATATTCGATAAGTAAATCAAGCTTCAGATGAATATTGAAGATAATATTCATCAAGTACTTAATACCTTAAATGAATTTTCAAAAGTAATATTTATTTAATGAAATAATATTCTAAATGAATGTCCACATAATATTCATTTAGTAGTCTCATCTTTAGAAGAGTATTCGAAATAATAATCGATAATCAATTCGACTCCGAATGAATATTGACGAATATTATTCGTCGAATGATTACGTTCAAATAATTATTTGAAGTAAGGATCGTTAAAATAATTAGTCTCGAACGAATATTCAAATAATATTCGTCGCCCAAATAATAGAAAATATTAACTTAAATATTTTCCTCCGAGGTAATCTCGATATATCAAGGAATATTGACTCTCGGTCTATTTTTGATTAATAAGATGTATACGCCCTTCTATGAGGGTCTTACAATAATCGGCTTATAACTGATATATAACTATCTAGCTTATAAGCCAACAATAACATTCAGGGAACAAGTATATCACTTCAACTTGAAAGTAGGCATGCATGCAATGGCATATGTATATCAGCATATATATATATATTTATTCAATCACAACAACAGCCTAAAAGAAGGGAATTGAAACTTGCCTGGTAGTCGAGTACGGTAAGGGGTAGTGGTAGCGGGTCCCGGTTCACCTTGGTGATCTATAAATAGCCAAGGCATTCGGGATTAATCACTTAACATATTAAAAGTTAAGTTATACTTAATTCGAAACACGTTCTCGAGTTATCTCGTTATACCCCTTTTTGTGGATTACTTTTATCACTGATCCGACCCGACATTCGTTCGTTAATACGACATGTCATTGCATTTATACTTGGGACATACTTAAGTCATATGAGTTCTAAGGTTGATCGTTACGAACCAATATTATACTCCGAGTTTTATCGCCCGTTTTCTAAGTGTTTTACCGAAGTTATAAAAGAGTCGTCTTTTAGGGGTTCGTTCGCGTTTAACCTCGACTCGAACGTTTTTAATAAATCGAAAAAAATGATCTTTCTGACATACGGTTTTCTTTCACGCCTTCCTTTTTACCTCTAGTATTTATTTACCAAGATTCGCCATGACGTTACATAGTTTACGAGGGTTCAATTACAGTTACGAACTTTCGTTTACGGATTCGAACTACTTTTAGTAATTTGGTCATAAATCCTAAACCGTAAGTCCGTTTCATGCGATCTTTATATCAAAACGAAGCTTGAAACATAATCTATCCTATCATGGCAGAAAATGAAGCTGTACAGTGAGTTATAGCTACTGTGATGCTCGGTGTTTAATAGTCTAACGAAAATTCGGCATTACGACGGCTATAAATCGAACGTTCTAAAATTCATAACAATCAATCCAAGCCACACCGGGCATACTATACATGGTTTTCATCTTAACCAGTCCAAGAAGGTTTCAATTAACCATCATAATCATCAAAACTCTTAAATCATCACTACTAACTACATAATCATGCTTTTATGCATATAACAACACCATAATCTTAACTAATCTAAAACCATCAAGAACATATATAAAACTCAAAGTAAGATCTTGGGTTCTTAAGAATTATACCTTCCTTGGAGAGTGTACAAGCTATAATAACCCTTATATAGTCCTTGTATGGCTTTAACAAAGCTTAAATCATCCAAAGAAACCAAGAAATCAAAGTTAGTTTCTTGAAAACACTATTCACCCTCATCTTTGAGGATTTATTTGAAAATGGAAAACATGGAGTTTGAAGCTAAGATTTCTAGGAGATCATTTTTATGAAATATAGGACTCACCATAAAAATTTGGAGATCAAACAATGGTTGGAAGGTGGATTTTGAAATCTTAAAACTCCAAAATTCGAAGTGCCTTGGTTTTGGGGGAAAAACAGTGAACTTCTCGAATTTATTTACCCATCCAAACGATCTTCAAAAATTATGAAATTAAATCCCCAACTTCACCTTGATGTGTAGAAGCTCCATGAATTTTTTAATGATTTTTAGATGAGTAGATCTAGGTGAAAAAAAAATGGCAAAGACCCCTGCCCTGGAAAATGCAACTGCTGGAAAAATGGGGGAGAGGTGGTGTTTGCTTGGCTAGTTGTCAAATGATATTTATGATATGTATAAGTGGGTATAGCTGCTAATACTCCTCTTAATACAAGTGTCAAAGGTTTATGGTGTGTTAGAAAAATTGATGATGTGAAGCCTTGTTGTTTTCTTCTTGTCCATCCACCTCATTACTTCCTTTTTCATTTCTTTTCTTCATTTCATTTCCACCAAATATTCTTATATATAACCCCAGCTGATCAAGTAGGGTTTTTTTTATCTCGTTACGTATTTAATCCGTAATTTCTTTCGCGTTTGCTTGATCGCTTAATCTTGTTATAAAGTTCTAGCGATTTCTAGAACACTTGTTATTCTAACTCAAAGGTTTTCATTCTAAATCCTCAAATCATACTTAATAAATAAAATCCTTGAATCCTTAACATTATAATACTCTTGTCTTGATTGTATTGATAGGCTCTTTACGGTTCGGTCAAATATTGTACCGAAAAGAATTTGGAATTTCTGAATTCCGATCGTCTCTGCATTCACTTATTTCCTCCGCGTATTACTAATATGACTTCGAAACATCCATAACACGTCCCGTACATAGGGTGGCGTGAAAAGTTTTCCAACTTACAAAGTCACTATTCATCCACCAAATTACTATGCACGTACAGGAAACACTATGCACGTACGGGAAATACTATGCACGTACGGGAAATACTATGCACGTATGGGAAATACTATGCACGTATTCATTTCTCTTCAAGGATCCATTAGCTCCTTCCTGGATGGTAGATTATTCTTATCTAGGTCCTCAACCATCGAATTACTCTATTCTGACAATATACCAATGCATCAGGATCATTGTCCAAAGCAATATCCATTCATTACAATCATTGTTCTTTGAAACCACCATTCATTAGAGCTGGTGACCTTGTTGTTGGAATCATTGTTCCTCATTTTATCATTACTTAATAAAAGTTTTAATTATATCCAAAATTTGGGGTTCTTACATGTGGCTTGCAAGTTTTTACCTTTCACTTGAAAGGGTTTTTCTTGTTTTAAGCGCTTAGGATTTTATATTTCAAGTTAGACCAGGATTTTAATGGTTTCCTTGTTGGGTTCAGGTATTAGCTAAATTCTAGCTGCTCTTGAATTCCTTTTTGGATTCCAACCTGGATAAGGTTATTTATTTAGCCTATAAGTACTCTCATCTTGTAATCTTTTAGAGAGAGAGATATTGATAATAAAATTTTGGCTATTCGGTAGCTTTGAGAATCGAATTCAGGAGTGAATTCAGAGTTTTAGTTTTGTTTCTCCATTCAGAGACTATTTTACTTCCACTTCCATTCCTCATCACATAGTCTTAAATACATGATTATTTTTTACAATTATATTTTTATGATGTTAAAATCACATGAGTTTACGTACGTCCATTTTGTACGCGAACAATATTGCTAAAATGATTATTTATATTACATTCAGTTGTTCAAATTGATAAAGTTCAAATCATGTCATTAAAATCTAAATTAATATATACCAATTAACTATAATCATGTTATTATTATCATATTGATAGTTGTCCAAATTTTATGGAATCTAATCAAATTATAAAATATTTGGTTAATGACAATGCAATATTATAGAATTGTTATACAAAAAATAAGATAAAATAAAAATATTATCTTTTACCGTATTTTTAGTTACAAATTCCTGTCAAAAAATTATAAAATTATTGAAATATTTATACAATTTCGTGCAAAAAAATATTTCAATAATTATACAGACGGCCTTGCACAAGTTTTTACCCTAGTTTATTTAACTAGTAACAGGCTAACAATAGTGCATTAACACCTTCTGAATCGGTAGGTCGCATGTTGGTGGCTTCGCGATTAAGAAAGTTATGAACCACTAAGAAAGAACAAAAGTAAAAACAAATGATCTTTTTTTTTTTGAATAAAATGCACTTGCATATATTAATTAGCATCCGATAAAACATTACATAAGATAAAATCCGGAGCAGTCTCTAACCACTCCATAGAACCTGACATAGAACAAGCAGCCTGTGCTAACAAATGAGCTACTTTGTTCGCAGATCGACTCTCAAAAACTACTAACACTTCCTGAAAGTGTTTAAGAATGTCCACACAATCCTCTATGATCGTATGAAACCCAGAATTACCTCTACCCCCATATATTGCATCGACCACTAGCTTTGCATCCATCTCAAAAACACATCTACTGGACCTCCACTCTCGAACCCACATTAACGCTTCCTTAAGACTTAATGCTTCCGCCTCTTTAGCCTGCCATCTCCCCCTTACCTGTCCAGTACGAGCTCGAAGGAACTGCCCACTACTATCCCGAACAACACAGCCTGCTCCTATGTAGTTGTGTTGAGCAAAACACGCCGCATCCACATTAACCTTAACCCAGTCTTCTGCAGGTCTGCTCCAACACTTGCCACCATTCCCCCCTCTGACTCGACCATTCACATGCCCTTCTTGACTCCTTTGCCACTCCTGTAATAAGCCCATCGCCATTGACTGCACTCCATACACCGAAATAATCTTCCTATTCCAAACCCATGAATTGCGTCTCCACCATAAACTCCAACAATACAAACCAACCATTGCACACCGTTCTCGAGTACTATTACTGAATATCCTCTTAAGAATTTGCAGAACAGTTGTGTCATCCTCCTCTATCCTAATCCCCTGCCACCCCACCTGATTCCATAATTCTTGAGCGAAACTACAAGTAAATAGGACATGTATTGGTG
Source organism: Saposhnikovia divaricata (assembly GCA_036435485.1). NCBI lineage: Eukaryota > Viridiplantae > Streptophyta > Magnoliopsida > Apiales > Apiaceae > Saposhnikovia > Saposhnikovia divaricata. The sequence goes on from CM071598.1 coordinate 83,122,761, forward strand.
TTTCAGCACACAAGTGACACCATGTACAGACCTGATCCATATTAACCATTCGCTTTACCAATTCTGTTGCCGTAGGTAATACCCCCTTACAAGCTCGCCAAACCAAGTTAATTACCTTACCAGGTAACTTGAGTTTCCATAACTGCTTCCAAAATCCATCTTCCCCTCCAGTACTCTCCCCACAGATCATTCTATAGCAGCTTCTAACCGAGAATAGACCATTCTCCTCCATCATCCAATACCAAGAATCAGGTCGACTCCTTCCTGGTATAGGCACCCTCTGAATCAACCCCTTATCCCGCTCATTACACAAGTCATTCAAAATTTCATCATCCCACCTATTCTGATTCTCCTGCATAAGACCACTCACCAGAGCATCTTTAAGTTCCGTATGAAAATCACTGGTAAGATACCCATTTTCACGACATGGCAACCAAGGAATCTGCCACACCCTCGTTGTTTTTCCATCCCCTATCTTACGCCTACACCCTGCTTTAATAATATCCTGCACTGCCATTATACTTCTCCACATAAACGACGGATTTGGCCCTAGCTCAGCTTCCAAAAAACTATTCTGAGGATAATATCTAGCTTTTAACAAACTCGTAACCAGAGGATTTTCACAGTTAATCAACCTCCATGCCTGTTTTGCGAGCATAGCCATATTAAATTCACCTAACTTACGAAACCCCAACCCCCCCATCTCCTTCACCTCACACAATTTCCCCCACCTCATCCACTTAATCCCCTTACGTTCCCCTCCTCCACCCCACCAGTACGCGTTCATACTCCTTACAATTCTATCACATATCTCTCGAGGCAACAAAAACAAACTCATCCAGAAATTTGGTATGGATTGAGCTGCGGTTTTAAACAAAGTTACCTTCCCTTCCTTCGAAATACTCTGCACCTTCCAAGCCTGCAACTTCTGCTTCACTCTATCTACCAAGAACTCAAATACATTCACCTTATTCCGCCCTATCCTCATAGGCATTCCCAAATAATTACCAGGTTCTTGCTTCTCCTGTACCCCCAACTGAGCACACACCTCATTACGATCTTCAACCGATGTATTAGTTGAAAATGTAATAGCAGACTTATTGTAATTAATAACTTGCCCTGACACATTAGCATACCTTTGCAATATACGTTGCATCGTTTGGGCCTCTGTTCTCGTAGCATTGAAAAACAGATAACAGTCATCAGCAAACAATAGATGCGAGATCCTTGGTGCATCCTTAGCAATCTTACACCCATGCAATAAGCCTACCTCCTCATTTCTCCTAATAATTGCACTAAACCCCTCTGTACACATTATATAAATATAAGGAGAAATCGGATCCCCTTGTCGAATCCCACGTTCAGGAATAAGACTACCAAACACCTCCCCATTGTGAATAAAACTATACCTTACTGATTGAATATAGTACATCACCCTATCAATCCACTTTTGGCTAAACCCAAACTTAAACATCATGTTCTTAATGAACCCCCACTCTAATCGATCATAAGCTTTAGACACATCTATCTTTAACCCAGCTATACCTTTCTTTCCCTGTGTCTTCCTCTTCATATAATGATTAATCTCAAAAGCAACCAGCGCATTATCTGTTAATAATCTTCCTTCTATAAAAGCGCTTTGTTTATCCGAAATTATAGACGCCAAACACTTCTTCAATCTGTTGGACAACACCTTCGATAATATCCGTACCAATACATTACATAGTGAAATAGGTCTCAAGTCTCCCATCGTTTGAGGCTTTCTCACCTTAGGAATCAAACAGACCAAAGCATCATTAACCCCATCGGGCGAACCCCCTGTTTCCATAAACGTACAGCAAAACTTCACCACATCCCTCCTAATAATATCCCAAAATGCTTGGTAAAACGCTGGATTAAATCCATCTGGACCACTTGACTTATCAGGGTGCATTGAAAAAACTGCATGTTTAACCTCATCCTCCGTAATCTCTGCTACAAGCTCATCATTTTCCTCCACTGATATCTGTTGCACTTGCTCAGAATCTGTCAACCTCCCATCCACATTTAGAGTTCTGAATAAGTCCGTAAAATACTCCTCAATGACGCTCTGCACACTCCCTGACGTTTCCTGCCACTCCCCATCTTTATTCTTAATTCTCTCCAATTTATTATTTCTTCTTCTTGTTGACGCATATTGATGAAAGAATCGAGTGTTTTTATCACCTTCTCTCAACCAGTGCTGTTTTGCTCTTTGCTTCCAATAGACTTCCTGTTTTTCCAACAAACTCATGTACTCCCAACGAACCCTATCATACTGCTGAACTCCCTGTGCATCTCTCCTCGATCTCAGTCTCCGTAGTTTCACCAAACACTCTTGAGTCTGCTGTTTATACATATGACTAAGACCCCCTCCCCATTCCTTCAATTTATCACTACATCGATTAATTTTCATCACAATATCCATCCCGTTTGCTCTTTCCCATTCCCATCGAACAATGTTCTTACACTCCTGCTCCCGCAACCACACATTTTCAAACCTGAAGCGATGACCTCTAGGCACATAAACTTGCCTATTTAATTCAATAACTAATGGCAAATGATCAGAGGTAGTAACATCCATTACACGTACTTCTGCCAACGGAAACAAATCCTTCCATTCTTTATTTGCCACTCCCCTATCCAATCTCTCCTGAACCCAATTAAACTTGCCCCTAGATCTTTCCCAGGTATACTGTTCCCCAACAAAACCCATATCTACTAACCCACACTCTTGCAACGTTTCTGAGAACCCTTGTAACAGACTAGTAGGCTGACTCCGTCCCCCCTTTTTCTCATGAACATACATCATATCATTAAAATCTCCAAACACACACCACGGTCTCGATGATCTTCCTGCCAACATCTTCAACATCTCCCAAGAATCTTTTCTACGACTTCGTTCAGGATATCCATAATACCCCGTGTAGCGCCATCTTCCTACCTGTTCATTTTCGACTTCAAAGTCAATAAAATTCCTCCCAGCTTCTAATACCTTACACCCACCCTCATTTTTCCACAATAACGCTAATCCCCCACTGTGTCCTTGTACATCAACCGCTACAAACTCTGCAAAATGCAATTTCTGGCACAACTCTTTTATGACTTTACTTCTAACTAATGTTTCAGAAAGAAAAATTATACTAGGCTTTTTCTGCAGGGTAATTTCTTTAAGAAGACGAATTGTACGTGGCTTACCCAGTCCACGACAATTCCAAGCCAATACACTCATTGTTCTAGGCGGGCCTGGAATACAGGTCCCACCTCTGGTCCGTTTTTTGGCCCATTTACAAATGACATATCCACATTCGACATATCCAGCCCATCACCTGCCTTATTTTTCTCCGTATCCACTCTTTTACGTTTGTTTTCAATTACCACATCTTCATTTAAATCCGTATCTCCCGCCCTCTCCACTATCTCCATATGATTAATATTTTGAATCCCCCCATGATCCACATTATCCCTTGACTGTCGGTTTGTTACGTGAATTGCATCTGTCTTCCCTTGGATCACGCTAACCACCCCTCCTGTTTCCGTGAATTTCGCTCCCCCACCCTGTCCAGCACTCGATCCTCCCATTGCTCCTTCCGACTGCCATGTCTGCACTCCATTGCGAAGCCATTTTGAACCAATATTCTGGGCTTTTACATTCTTATTAGGCGCTCGAAGCCACACTCCATACGCCCTCTCTACAGTCTTCTCCGGATTTGCATACACCACTGCACAGTCCCTATCAGCATGACCAAGTAACCCACATACAAAACAGAACATACTTAGGCGCTCATACTTAAAATTAATCCACCCCCATTCCCCTCCTTGACGTTTTAATTTCATTCTTCGCTTTAGCGGCTTAGTGATATCCATTGTCACACGAATCCGTATATATTGCTTCCAGAGACCATTAATATTATCTGGATCTGCTTTGACAAATTCTCCCACCGAATTCCCAATGGATTGCATAACTCTCTCCGTTAACATACCTTGTGGCATATCATACACCTGCACCCAAATATCCATCTTATTTAGCAGTACAGCCCTGGGATCTTCCGCCGCCTCCAACTTATGAAACACTAACAAACTTTGCTCGAAAGTCCATGGACATCCATCAACCACCTTCTGTAAATCCAGAATATGATAGAAAACAAAAGAGTAACGTTGTCCCCCCAAATCATGTATTTCCACCCCCTCCTTTGGACGCCATAATGCAGCCAATACATTCTGCATCGCAGGAAAATTGATATTCTTTTCTGTCAAAAAACGACCCACCAGGATAAAACTTTGTTTACTCGGCCTCACCTCTTCCTCTCCTACAAGCACCCCTCCTTCCTCCTCCTCTTCCAAAGACAGATTAGCATACATCTCCTCCATAGTACGTTGCATTGACGACATTCTTAACACACACAGCCACCACACTCGACTCACAACTAATAGCAAAATGAATATAACTTGTCAATTGACAAGACATAAACTTGCAAAGCTGCAAGACTAAAGTAATGCACTTGATTGAAGCATTCGTCTTTTCTTTCTTGTTAACTACATCTATTCTAGTTATTACTGTCTAGATTGCAGAAACATTTTTTTGATAAAAAACAAATGATCTTAATCATACTAAGCGTTAAGATAAGCACCATTAAAGTTGTATGAAGAGTTTTTTAAAGAAAGAAGAGAAAGTGGAGATATGTTAAAATATTTAAAATATTCATCATTGAAATTTATCTTTCTCTCAATCATTCCACTTTTGGAAAGAAAATTTTGGAGAGAAATTGACCCATATTTAACCTGCTTTTTTTATTCTTTTCTTTTCTCAAAAAATCATGGAAACACGTTAGAAAAAATAAATAAGTACTAATCTTTTCTTTTCTATCCAAATTTAAACTCTGGAACACAATGTTAGTCGTAAAGGTATTAACAACGCACGACAAAGCCCATCACACAAAACAAGTTCATTCGAACTAAAAAAGGTTATTTGTGGATGACAATACGGGTTCGGTTTGGGTTTTGTAAAATTTAAATCCAAATATTTCCAGGTTCTAAAAATAAATTCAAATTCAAGATTTAATATTTAAATCCAAATCCGTCGAGTTTCAGATCAGATCGAATTATTTTCGGATATTAAAAATTAAAAATAGTGCAAGTAAGTTTAAAATTTTTGCTACATGCAAACACCATTAATAATATTTAGGGTGAAATACCCAAATACCCACCTTTTCAAACCAAATAACCAAAATACCCACCTGCGCGCTGTTCCGCCCAAAATACCCATCAATTGCACATTTTCAACATGCGTAGCCTCTAACACGCATGTCCAATATGCGTATTCTTCATATTATTTTTTTAAGAAGCAGACCACGCATTGGTATCATACGTGTTTTTCATATTATTCTTTCAGCAATATGCATGTCCAATATGCATGTCTTTTTTCTTTTTTGCTAAACTAGACCACGCTTTCATAGCATGCGTATATGTCAAGTGTGATTTTTTTTTTTTCATATTTTTTTTAAAGACCACGCATTGATAGCATTCACGTATGTAGTTTTCATTGTTCCTTGGAAATGATATATATCCTATAATTTTTACTGCAAATATTTTTTTATAATAATATTCTCTCCGTCCTTTGTTAATTTTTTAAAATTTTTTACACGGTATATTTATCGTATAGTTCATTTGTGAATTTGTTTTACTAATTTTTTTATTTGTTTGCGTGTTTTTAACCTAAAACGATATTTTAAGTGATTTTACCTTTTTTTGGTAAATATGTATTCGTAAACAATATTTAAAAATACTAATAACCTTACGGAATTCGACGGTCTGATTTTTAAAAAATCGGGGACCAGCCCCGATTTTTTAAAAATCATGATAAATTAGGGTTTTGGGTCTACGGTTTAGGGTTGTAAACAACCCTAAATCCCAAGTCCGTATACGGTTTATTCGTTATTCTGAATATTTTTAAAACCAAAAATGGAAATGTTGAAACCCAAAAATTAACTGTTGAAACCCTAAGATAATACAAATAAAATTTAAAAACTTTACTTTAAAATTTGAATATTTCTAAAACTCAAATGGAACCCGTTGAACCCAAATAAAAACTTTTTCATTTAGTTTCATATGCGTATAATCTATTGTTATTATTTGGATAACAATATTTCTAAACTAAATATTGAATTTGGAGCAGAGCGTATAAAGTAAGTGTTGATATATAAAGTAAGTGGTTGACATCGACAATTCTTCTTTTATGCAGAATACACATTGTTTAAATGCGTAAGGGGTGTACGCATGTTAAACATGCATATTTCGTGGACAAAAAAGGCAGCCTCCAGTGTCTGTGGGTATTTTGGATAGTGGTTTTCCAAAAATAGTGTAATTTGGTCATTCTTTCTAATATTTATACCATGATTAAATTAATTAAGTAGTCAAATATAGCATATTATAAAGATTGACATATTTAGCAAAATCTAGGGTTTTTTTTCAAAAAATTCCCAAGTTGCAAATTTGTTTTTCAAAAATACGTTACAAACTCATATGCAACCCCAAATGTAACTGTTGCAACCTAAAATACAACTGCTTACAACCTGCAACCACATGCAATTTTAACCATATTTTTGAAAGAAAGTTTGAAAATATGAAATTTTTTGAAAATTTTCCTAAAATCTAAAATATGTTTATAAAGTAATTCGTAATACATTAACACAAATGAAAAATTTATGTAAAACAAAAAAAATTACATCTTATACATATTACTAAAATTTGAGATTGGGAAAGAGAAGTTCTATTCCCTAAATTATTATTGACTATTTTTGATAAAATAAAAATAAATAAATTATATGTCTATATAATAAGTGCAAATTATAATACTATATTATTTACGTTTTAGGTTTTTGTTGGGTTTCGGATTCGTGATCGAGTATTGGTTCAGTATAACTGAAATCCAAATCAAATCCAAACTGTATTAGGTGTAAAATTAAAATTCAAATCCAAATTTAACAAAATTTCAAAGTAAATATATCCAAAATTTCAAAGTAAATATATCCATCGAATTGGATTAATTTGTCCACCTATCATGATTTCTCCAAAAAAACTTAAACATAACTTATGTTACTCAATGTTATAAAGTAATATTTTGTATATTTGGATATAATCGTTTTGTGTTATTTCAAGTCATTTTGTATAAATAAAAAGTATACGAAATTTTGTGTACTTTCGAATTGATATGAAACGAAATATTTTGAGTTTGGTTTTAGCTATGAGTATACGAAATAATTTCAGGTCAGTTCCAATTTTAATTATGAATACATGAAAATATGAAAGGGTTTTATATCAAACGGGTCACTGATCTCGTTAAAAAGTATCAAGTAGCTCCCTAGTCTCCACGGGGACTCATTTAAACCACTAAACTAAGAAATATATCATTTGCCCCCCTGCATTCACAAAAATAATACAATTTATGGTGGCCTAAGTGATATACACTTGATACTTTTATGAATGCAAGGGGCAAATGATATATTTCTTAGTTTAGTGGTTTAAATGATTCCCGTAAAGATTGGGTAGCTACTTAATATACTTTTTAATGAGATTAGTGGTCCATTTCATACAAAACCCAAATATGAAAGTCACGGGAGTCCACGAAACGAAATGACTGCGAGTCCTAATCAGAACATATGAAAATTGATAACTTTGAAAAGAAAAGATACTATAAGACACGTGTCGTAAAGTGGTATTTGTATGTTAGCTCAGGGGTTCACTAGTAGGAGAGAATAAAATTTGAGGCCGTCTCCAATGGCTGCTCCCAATTCCCAATTTCCTGCCGGGTCCGGATCCAGAAACCCGAACATTGTGCCAAAGAAGGTTATTTCTTATGTATACGTATACACTATTTGTTTGCTGTATTATATAATTGTGAGTTTCTGTTTAGGGCTTTTGATTTAACCTCTTTTTTAATTTTTATTTCTTTTCTTTTTTTAAGGAAGCTGAAGAGCCAGATGCTTTCAGTATTGAGCGTGAAAGATTAGCTGCAGAATGCAAAGCCATCAAGTAATTTTTATTTTCACTTGATTAATCTTATCGACTTTTATTAACTATATCCATGTTTGTTTTTTTGTTTTTGTATTTCTAGTGATTTTTAAGTGCTTCTTATGATTTTGTTTGCCTTATTGTTTTTTTTTTAATGATAAATGTTGATGATATGATGCTTCCTCGTAACTTACGGAGAATTGATGACTTAACATGGTATTTGAGCTTTGATTTAGAGAATTCTGTATCATGGGGTTGAGGGAGGAGAGGGGCAAATCCGTAAAGGCACAGTCAAGTATTGCACAATAAAAAATTGAAGCTATTGTGGAAAACTTCGTTCAACACATTTATATATGTGTTATAATGGATTCAATGAATTGTAAATATGTTTTTTAAGGGATTTACAATGAAGAATAAATTGCACCTCTTTTGAGAAATTAAGCAACCTTGTCCTTCCCTTGACAAGAGATAACGTTCTTCAAATAAGCAACCGTGTCCTTCCCCAAAACACAATCTTTGAAATTGGCTACCAACATGTTAGCTACCAATTTTTCTTAACCAAGTTGTAGATGTTCCTTACGATTAGCATCCGTTTTACAACATAAGAGAATATCGTTGAAGAAAGCAACGATAAATTCCCCAAATACGGGTGGAAAACGTCGTTCATCAATGATTAGAACGTGGATGGCGCATTCATGAGTCCAAACGACATTATGAGAAATTCGTAATACCCGTCATGACTTTGAAATGCTGTTTTGTGAGTGTCCTTTGGTCAAACTAAGATTTGGTAATAACCCACTTTCAAATCTAACTTTTAGAAGATCTTGGCCCTATGTAATTCATCCAAAAGTTCATCGATAACCAGTATGGGGCATTTTTTGGGCACAATTTCTGTAATTTAATCCCAATAATCCACCCAAAATCGCTATGAACCATCCTTCTTCCAGACTAGTAAAAGGGGACTAGAGAAAGGGTTCATAGATGGTTTGATTATTCGTGCTTTTGATATTTTTTCATCGTTCGCTCGATTTCGTCCTTTTAGCATTAAGGATATCGATACGGCCTCACACCAACCAGGTTACTTCCCTCCTTTAAAGTTTAAACAAATAGAATGCTCATGACCATGCTTGGGCCCCACTGGCTCTGCAAAAACAGCCCTGTACTGTTGCACCATATCAGATAAAAATGAGGGGATGCTTGGCCCCGGTTGCCCCAAATCCCAGTATGGTGCCTTCTCCAACCTGTTAATCCTCTCCACCCATAAGCCAGTCTTCTCCTTACGGATGGTTCGAATCATCACCTTAAGCAAAATTTTGGACCTCACTAATGAAGGGTCCTCAACCACACTGACCGTGCCAATTGTTTATCATTGCTTCCAACTTTTCCGACCATTGCACCCCAAGTATACCATCTGTCGTCCCCAACGTCAATGGATGAAAATCCTCTTGAAGTACTACACCTCCGTCCAGTTGCAACACTTCATCTTTGCATACACCCCTGCTTTTTGTAGCGTCCCCATTACCCAGCGGCACTCCAAAACTCCCAGAGTTCGTAACTGGAATATTCAACGCAACCACCTGTTTAGGGACACAGTCATGTGTGGCGCTGGGATCAGTTAACCCACCAGCTTACTGTCCCTAATCATTCCCTTCAACTTCATTGTCTTAGGCTGGACAACCCAACAACAGAGTTTAACGTAAGTTCATAATGAAGTTGTACCTCAGTAGGCCATTTCTCCGTTGGTGATGGTGTTGGCTCACTCCAGTTTCCTCAGATCCTTCCTAGTCTTCATCTTCCATCAAAATATAACTAAGCTCTCGCTTGTGGCACCTGTGGCCATACTCCATTTGTCGTCGCAACGGAAACATAACTTTTTTGCTCGCGTATCCTGCAACACTTTCTCTGGGAGCTTGCGAACTTCAATCTTATTTGAGCCAGAATTCGAGTATTTAGACAGATGTCACATATCTATGGAAGCCTGTGATTCTGTCCCTTCAGTGGCCCAACTTTTAATAGATGTTGAACTGGTTTGTTTCCCATAAGAATTGACAGAGGTTTGGGTCGAAACGTCCCCAAGCTTTTTTCTTTAATCCAGCTACTCAATTCCACTCTTCAACCCTCACAGCCAATTCCATTGCTTGCTCGAGGCTTTTCGGGTTCGATATTCTTACCTCGGCGGCTCATCCTTGATTTCATCCTTGAGCCCATTAAAAGACTGACCCACTAAATTTCCTCTGATAACCTGTCCGAAGGTCCAGCAGTCTCGACGAATTTCCTCCGGTATTCAGCCACCATAGTTGTCCGTACGGTTTCCAGCCATTGCTCATATTTCGAGCCCCACTTGATGACCTGAATTGCCAAAGAAGAAATTCCTATATCTGCCCATTGCCAGATGGGACGTCACTTATTCTCCCTTTGGTACCATTTGGGAGCATCACCTTCCAATGCCACAACCACTGCCTCCAACCTCTCGTCCTTTGTCAATTTATAAAAATTGAAATATCAGTCGACCCCCAAATCCAACCATCAGGGTTTCTACTGTCGAACAATGGCATGTCGAACTTGCAAGTTATCACACTTTTCATCTTAGTGCTGAGTATTGATCTCGATCTTCAAACGTCGCAAGTTTCTTAGATGCAAATTGATAGTGATAGATTTACCTGCATCAATCAGGAGGAAGTCAATTTTATTCAGTTATTTTCTATGAGATTTGAAGGAGAAAGTCAATATTATTCTGTTAATTTACTTCGAGCATTAGTGTATAGTATTGTTTATCTATACTATTATATTAAGGGAAAAGAGTATCTAAAGCACACATAGAGAAGTTCTCTATTAGTGCGGCTTAAAATATGATAAATTAATTATTATTTGAACAATCCAACCGTACGGATGTTAAATTCATACAAAAATACGTGAATGTACAAATTTTCGTATAATTTAATTATTTGGAACTATAAATTTATAGCAATAAGATTATGATAAATCTGTGTCGTTGAATATATATAGAAAATAGTATTATTATAAAAGTGATGCTCCACTATTTCAAATATAATAAAAATTTGTATACAATGTTATTTCGACATAAACTTTTCATCCGTACGGTTGGATTATCAAAAATAATAATAGAATACAAGATTTAAGGTGCACTAATAGAGAACTTCTCTATTGTGTGCTTTAGAAACTCCATGCCCATTATATTAATGCCGAAACATTAAAACTTTTATCGGTTTGGTTTTCAGTACGGATATCCTAATTAATAAATAAGAAAATAATATAATTAATGATAAGTAGCCGATTTCCCTTTCTAATTAAAATACGTTACTTTTTAATTAAAATACATCACCTTTTATATATACCTAAAACCTATCTATACTATTATATTAAAGCCGAAATATCGAAATATTTGTCGGTTTGATTTTCGGTACGATTATCCTAATTGATAAACAAGAAAATAATATATATATATATATATAATGGTAAGTAGTCGTTGCCTTTTGTAATTAAAATACATTACTTTTTTGTATACGTTTATAATAAGGAAATATGAGTATAATTGTTCGTATTTTGATTCAACGGTTCAACCATGCAACGAATAGTGACCATTAGATTTTTATTAAATAAATAAGAACCATTAGATCTAATTATAAGGTATATTATATATTTAGATTACTCTACTTAAAATCAAGGTTCGAATTCCGTCAACAACAGATTTAATTTAAAAATTTATAATATAAATTTCAAAACATGCATGTCATTAATTAAATTTATATTAAATTATATCAAGTTAAAATTAAAATAACTATTGAAAATAATGATCATAAAAAAATATAACAATGACATAAAATAAAATTTATAACATATTAAAAGAAATCCGTGTATAAGCTAGTATTTATACAAGTAACAAATGTAAGTATGTCGTACTAGGTGTTTATTAGGCTGATATATAGGCTAATATCAAGTTATATGGTTAGGTGATTTAGACGTTCGTATTATGTGATATCATAGGGTGATTTAGAGGGCGGTATTTAGGGATTTGTTGGGCGATTCTAGCCTAGGAAGAGGGGTCTGGGCACTGAGGGGAGCACTTAAATGTTGCTAGGTCTGTATGGGGTGCACCACCCGGCGTATACCCTTTCTTGGCTGGGATTTTGGGGGTGCGGGAAGGGTATCTTTCGGTCAACTTTCAATCGCTGGGCAGAGGAGAGGTAAATCTTTCTCAATTCCACTTCTCAGTAATCGATGATAACATCAATTTGTGGTATCAGATCCCCATCTCTGTCCTTGTTTTCGCTCGTTTAGTGTTTACGATTGATGTAAATTTTTGTTACCTAGACTCGGCTAGCAGTGGTTCATACTCCAACTTTATGCGTCCAAGTGTCGGACTTCGCAAAATGCTGGGAAATGTACATGTTTTTAGCCTTAAATAAGTGTCCAAGTCCGAGTGTTCATGTCCAGGGGTCGAAGTCTGACTCGGGCACTTGAGACAAAATGAAGAGTCCGAGTAAGATATATGTAACTTATATCTATATATATATATATACATATATAGGCCTTTGCTCCATACAGAACACTCTTATATAACAAACAACAAAGAACACCTTAGATCTATTAGATCCTTTGGCACCGCCAGGGGCACCCAATACAAAAAGTTGTTATTTTTGTATCCTCTATCAAGTCTGCAAAAAAAAATTAAAAAATACTGTTCATCGATGACGTCACTGATGACGTCATCAATGAACAGTATTTTTCAAAATTTTTTTTTTGCTGGTTTGCTAGAGGGTAAAAAAATAACAACTTTTTGTATTGGGTGCTATGACGAAACTCTTAAATTATATTAGATATGAGGTGTTCTTTATTGTTTGTTATATAAGGTGTTTGCTATGGAGTGCAGCTCTATATATATATATATATATATGTGTGTGTGTGTGTGTGTGTGTGCTTGCGTGCGTGTTTGAGTGTATGTGTATACATTTATGAAGTAAGGAATGAGTTCTTTGGTGTATGAATGCAATGGACTTTGACTGTCTAGTTACTATTCTATTTAAACTGAAACACTGCTTATGCATATAAGTTAATATTTTGTTATTTTGGTTAGTTGATCAATGTCAATAATTTTAAGTTTTCCGTTTGGCTGCACTTATAAGTTCGAAATAAGTCCTTATTTTCGAAAAAAAGTACTTATTTGTATACTTTTTTGTAAAAATAAATGTTTATAGGGAGTTTAGCCTTCGTTATTTTGCAAAAATAAGTTACTTATTTTAGAGAAAAGTACATATTCACATACTTTTTTCCAGAATAAGTTACTTATTTCCGAAAAATAAGGTAAGCCAAACGTGGAGACAGAAATGAATATTTCACATTATGTATTTTAATTATTAAGAATGATTTACTTATGCGTTTCTGTTTAGTTTGATTTGATTGCGACTCTTGGTTTTGTTGATAAGTTACATATGTAATATATATTTATAGGGTTTGATTCAAATGAGAACCACTATCTAAAAGAGATCCGGAGTACCATTGGATCCTACTGCAGAACCTATTTTGTTTCGTAATAAAAATATAGTGTTCTGCTACTGAATTTCAAAGTTATGCACATGAAATAAAAATTTCTACAACTGAACTTGCTTCTTCTACAAAATTTTACAACCGAACTTACTTAGCATTGAGTTCTACTGCAAATCTATTATATCTCGTACTAAAAATATAGTGTTCTGTTACTGAATTTCAAAATTATGCACATGAAATTAAAAGTTCTACAACCGAACTTGCTTTTTTCTACAAAGTTCTACGACTGAACTTACTTTTTTCAACAAACATTCGGCTGCTGAACTTAAAAGTTATGCATCTGAATTTTGAAGTCAAACACATGAATTCTAAAAATCTGCTACTGAACTTATTAGAGTTCTCAGGTTCTCCGTTTAATGGTTCTCCAAGGAACATGACCCTATATTTATATATTTATTATTATTATTATTGCTATCCCCTGCACTTGAATCCCCATATTTTTAGATTCGCTAAATCTCGTTCCCCGGAGCACCTGCACCCTTTCTCATGCTTCTTGTATTGTAGGTCTCATTAGCTCCTGTTCCTAGAAATGCTGGGGCTTCTTGTGGGAAAAAACTTTCAGAATTTAAAGCATTATCTTATACTTTTGTCATGTTTAATGTCAACTGTCAATAATTTTTGGGCTCCTGTTGGATGTGAAGGAACTTAACATAATTATGTTTAGATGGGCTCCTTTTGGATGTGATTATGAATGGACTTAACAATATAGAATAATGTTTAGATGCTAAGCATAATGGTTAAAAGGCTAGGTTTTACAATAGCTAAAAATTCCTGTAATTTGGAGCCTGCATAATTCTTCCAATTAAGTAACCGTAAATGATGACATGTACCTTTTGGTTCAGGGAACAGTATCTGAAGGAGGCAGCCATACGCTCCAAAAAGTATGAAGCTGACATGAGGCAAGAGTTACTTGAAACGTATTTTTCGCATAAAGATATTTTTGGAGGTAATTCTGTCACAAAAAAGATGCTTAAAGGGTTTTAGTTGTATTTGTAACTTTTCTTTCCAATAGAAAACCTTGCTGCATGTGCTACTACTAATTTTTATTCTATAAAAGGCTTTTTGACAAGTTACACTAGTAGACTGTCTATTCTGATCTTTATGATAGTATATGCTTAGACCTGTTTAGGTTATATTATGTTTTTATGTGATTTAATCCATTCAATCCTGCGGTGTCTTGCATGTGATTGATCAATTGTAGAATTTCATGAGTGCTATTTGTCTAGTGTAGTGTAGGCAAGTATTAACCATCTGTAAATTACTATTTTAAAAAAACTTAGGATAAGAAGTAGGTAGGCTTGAGCATGGTGCCATTTTGAGCTAAAACTGCTCTGAAACCAATTAGGTGCGGTTTCTAATTTAGGAACCGTAACCAAACCATTCATTTTTTGGTTCAGTTTTAATAATGTATAGTTCAGTTTTGTTTTTATAACGTTGTAAGAAATGGTAAATGTATTTGTTTATACCAAAACACGTATACGACATATACACACACACACACACATATATCACCGTCATTGGATATAAATCACCACCGCTACCATAGATCCTGCCGACATTCTTTCCTCTTCTTCTTTCCCCTTTTTCTTTATATAAGATGTGTAATAAATCAATTATGGCACTTATAGTTGCAATAACTGAAACATACTACAAACCTCTAATGACTACTTGAATTAATTAAGATGTAGAAATTTATGATTTAAAAGTTAAAAAATTAGTTATGTGTAATCAATAATGGTTTTTTGGTACTAAATCACCTTTCACAGCAGTAAAACATCATCACCTTTTACCATACACAAATCACCAATTTGTAGACCAAGAATTGCCAATTTCTATACAAATCAACAATTATTTGGATGAGTATTTTCACTCAAATTTCCCTATATGGTTACACAAATCATCAATTTACCAGAAACCGCCAATTTGTATACCACATATTACTAAGTTGCATTATGAGAGATCACTTCTCTTTGTAAAATAAATAACCAACTAAATCTGAATAAAAAAGTTGGATCTGAAATTGATATTGGAGTGGTGAATATCGAGAGAATTGGAGGAGATGCTATAGTAGTGTTATGACAAAGGGATGTCTAGAAAAGAATTTATTGGATACTAATTTCACTGTAATAATTGTATAAAACAAACTTGGAGATGGAGGATGATATGGAACAATGGTAACTACGAGAGAGGGGGTGCTTAAAAGAGAGGAGTAATTAGAGGTTGGTTTGGCCGAAAAATTGCATAAAAGGGAGGTGGAGATAGTTATGTGAACAAGGAGAAGATGGTGACAGTGATTTTGCTGGTGATGTAATTGGCAGTGGGAGAAAGATGTTGTTCTGTGTTCCATATTATGTACATGGATAGATTACTGGAGTTGTTGATAAATACAAAAATGCCATAGGTTATTACTGTTTGTAGTAAGGTGGGTTTCTCCGAAAGACTCTAAATTTATATATTTATAGCTTACTGAAATAAATATATAGGTATCCATCAATAGTCCTATTTAATAAAATTGAGATCACAAGTTGGTTTTTGACCTCATATAGGACTAAAGTTACTATTTAACATACTCACTTCGACACTGTAATATAAACAATAATTATTAATACTAGCTTATAACCCGTGCCATGCACGGGTTTCTTTTAACATACATATTGCAGTTACTTTTTTATATAATTAATATTGGTTAAAATAATTTATTTATGATATTATAATGTTACTTATATATAATTAGTGATAATAATAGTTGTTTAGAACTAACAACTAAGAATATAAAAGTTTAATTTAAATCTGTTGTTGCTGGGATTCGAACCTTGGCCCTTTAGTAAAATACTTTAGAAAAGAATATTCCTTAATATTAGATCTAACGGTCCTCATCTATTTACCAAATATCTAACGGTCACTATTCTTTTTATGGTTAATGAACCAAATTATCCCCTTGTTTGCTTATTATAGTATAGTATAGATAGATTATTATGACCATTATAACCGCAATGTTATCTTTTTTTTTTTTTGAACTTTATGATTTACTAACCAGCGGCACTGTACTTTAACTTTACATAATAATATTGTTAATTAAATAATTACTAATCATGTCTACAATATATATTATCATCTTAAAACAAAATAAGCAAATCATTATAGATATTGAATTGATATGTTTGGTTTTGGTGAAAAATCCAACCAATCAAGTGTGGTTGCAAATTCTAAAATCATGACTGGAGCAATAATTATGTGTGGTTTTCATTAGAGCGTTTCTTGTGATTTTTGGTTTTACGGTTTGGCTTTTGCTCATCCCTAGAACCAGGAGGTAGTTTTTTAATAGTGACACTACTAAAAAAAACATGGCTTCGGCCTAAAATAAGTGGTTGAGTATCTATACCCATGTCCTACTTGAGGCACATTGGAGAGATATTGTGAAGCTAGTCGTATCAGCATATTCAAGTAGAGATTGAGTCTAATACCTAGTTTGTGTATGATTCTTGAATTGATTCAGAACAAATTACCCTAGTCGAGACGATTCAGAACGAATTTAAGATCTAAGTATGCTGATCAGTAAACAGAGTAGGAACTGAAGATAAGCATCAGAGTGAATTACATATACTGGTCGGGAGCTAGCTTTATGACTTCTTCCATTCAGTAATCACACAGAATTTTAGAGATACTAGAATAAAAAAGGAATGTATTATTCGAAAGGAAAGTAATAGGCAGGTTTCGCGATTTGAGTAAGTAGTCGGATTGATTGCTACCAGTAAAAAAACTAGGGATGCAGTTTGATGGTACATAAGCTTCCTCTTCTTAGAATACACCAATATGCTCATGATGTATACAAAGGCTTGTGAGACAATATCGATTTCTGAGTTCGAAATCTAGTCAGTCTTTGAGAGCTTGTTAGTTAAATAAACTGGGCAGTAAACATGGAAAAATTAAAATGCTTGAATTGTGTCATGTTGTAACTTGCACATCATGCAATTCAGCTGACTTACTAATTATGCAGATAAAATATTCGAGGAAACTGGTGTAGATGGTGTAAAGGCGGGCAGGTTCGGAAGTGAATCATATGTTACTTTACCACTGTTAGAAACTGAATATATACCTAAATAATATGGTAGTACTAATTTTATAGGTGTGCTGGCACAGAATCTTACGCAGACCCGGTGGCTTACATCGAGAAGAAGGAAGCCTCTGCCAAATCAGCAGCAAATACCTCAACTGGTAAAGGAAAGCAAGTAATGTGGATTGGCTGATCCAATCTCCTCCTATTCAATTTACTTATTTTTTCTTTGATGTTGAAGTTCAATAAATGTATCCGTGCAAGCAAATATGTTCATATGTTTTATCTTTACATGGCATTGGTTAATTGTTGGGATTGTGTTACAATTTGGGTTCTTGAACGGTGTAGATTGACATTAAGAAATTAGGTTTATGCTTAAAACTTCAAACAAAGTTGTTTGGTCACATAGATCTATAGAAGGAACATATATTTTTATTTTGTAAGAATGAAGGGAATCAATTGCGTCCAAATAAACCTTTTTGCCTTAGAAAACTAACTAGCTTGCTGGCGTGGTCGGAGTGGATTGTATCTTTGCTGATTTTGAACCTTGTAACAGTCTCTTAGTGAGCTGAACCCACTTCTTGAGCCAACTGAAGATGTGTGAGTTTCTAAAAGAGAACTGAGCATTCATATCTGGGTGTGAGGTCAATTAGGGTGACCTTTTTTTTGAGTTCAATATAACATTGTTTATTTAGATCATGAGAAATACTTTTTGAGGTTTATATGCTCATTTGCAAGCATCCTACCATATCTTTCTTGGCTGCTTGCCTCGGGGTTCTCAAGATACTCTTGCTCCAAGCCTCGTCTTCCTTCTCTAGTCATTATCAAGGGGTAGAAATCATCTGCATCCTAGCCTTTCGTTTTGTTACCACATTGATGGTGCTAGTTGACTTATCGATGTTACTATCCTAGGATTAAACCCCTCTTTCATATTCCCTTAATTGAAAAAAAATCCTGCCGTAACATCTCCTCTGAAGAAGCACCAAAGGAAGTACTGCTAGTGCAATGAAATCTAGTTTAATAGATTTCACAACATATAATTTCTGAGGTGGAAGATGTGTATTATTCATCATATACACCTATTTGTTTGTAGAGTGGGAGTGCTTGAATACCTGTTGGATCAAGTATATAAGAGTTTAAACCAGTGAAAAAAATCTCCTTTAGCCAAAGCATAGTGTAGACATGTTCAATAGATTAAACAAGCTTGGATGAAATGTTAGTGCGCAATGCTGAAAATAAGGCTAAAATTAAGCTTAGTTGACTTCAGGTTTGAGGATGGTTGAATATAAAATATAGAATTTGGAGGTTTTGAAAAATATGGAATGGTTTGTAGATTTGTCAAGACTATAAATTATAACAGAATTAGAATGGTGTTTGACATCTAGGTGCACCAAATGAGGAAGTCAACAGTGAAGGTCAATTCCAGCTAGATACAACTCAGAAATAGTGAATCAGTTAGTTAGTTAGTGGTGTGTGTGCCTTGTATCTCTCTAAATACATATCTCTCATAGCTTGTTGAGTAAGCCGGAAATGTAATGTTCTGTTCTTCAATAACAATAATGTTCCCCATTTCTCTCATATACTTGCGTAAATATATCTTCATATAATTTTGTAACAAATGGTGATGTAACGCCATTGCCAATGGTCATCATGTAATTTTCAGATCATATTATAATTTGTAGGAATGACTATGAACTGTAATAAGGATGTTCTGGAACTTGAATTTTACTCGGGAAATCTGAATATAAACTGAACTAGTGTAAAGTATGTGAAATGACTGAATTTGATGATATAATTGAAATTCAATTCAAGTTGCAGGTCTGCTTCAAACAACAAGAATTAATATTCATTAATATTCCTTGATCACTTCCCATTAAATGTTAATAATTTTAGTAGGTAAGGAATGTTAAATTTATGGTTATAAACACATAAAGGATGTTCTTGTATTTTATCCCGACGCTGATAACATATCAGCCTATATTTAGTTTACAAGGGGTATAATGTATAAGCTCTTAAATATAAACCGGGAAAGAATCAGTGTGAACTAGTAAAGAATCGAAATCAATCTATGTAATCACAACAAATTATGGCAGCTAGTACTTGCCAAATAAATCAAGGAATCACTATTTATTTAAGGGGCGATTTTGATGTGTTGACTGAACGATGCGACATGACTCTGAAGAGGTCATTGCCTTTATTGCTTTCAATCAGGCGATGGTGCAATAAAAAATATTTTATGTCCAATACTTCCAAAATAAAATAAAAAGTGCAAAAACCAGTGTTATTAAAAGCGCGCATATTCGCTCGCATATGCGAGATGCGATGCAAGGCTGAAGCGCTTCGCTTTGGTTATGCGATGCAACTTCCCTGAAGCGCACGCTTTTGTGCGCTAAAGCGATGTGCAAGAAGCGCAGAAAAAACGCTTTTTATGTTTGATGACTGGACTGTTGATCGAGTCTTTTTTAAAGAAACAGGTCATAAAAAAAGTGCTAAAACCTAAGTCAACTGACCTACATATCACACGAAAGACATACAAAACATATATACATACACACACACGAACGATACAAGGCAGACGATTGAATGAGAACGGTGCTAGGATAGGATGAGATTTCGAAATCTTCAAGAAGAGCCTAAAAATGATGATTTTTATTTATATCAAGGAGAAGACCAGAACTAATTTATAGGGCTCGAAGTTGATTCTATATCTTTTTTTTTTTTTTTTTTTGCATGTTACGCTTATGCTCCAGGAGCAATGACCTTGTCCTCTCTTATTGTCCTCCGTTGTGTACTTCTCATCTATTTTTCTTCTTCTTCATTACCTTGCTCATATTATAATCTTCTGCTGCTTCTATATGTTATTCTTACTTTACTTCTGTTTCTCTAGACAAACATCGTCTCCCTTTTTAATTTTTTTTTTTATATTAATTTTCACACACATGCGTGCACACTGTTGCACATATTTATAATAATTGTTTTTCTCAAATGTTTTATGTTCATCTCACCCTTCCTTTTGTGCACATACACTTGCTTTCTTATTTTTTATTTTTTGGGAACTATTATTTCTTTTTTTTTTGCTAAATAACTATTATTTCATTTCTGTAGTGCACTCTTCTATTCTTTTATTATATACTAGCATCACAGAAAAGCTGTGCATGGGTTGTATGTTGGTATAATACAATTTTAAGTGAAAATTACTATAAATATGTATAATAAAAATTTAAAACTTAAATAGGATTTAACATGTATAGAATGTTATAATATGAATTAAGTCCCACAAAAAAAGAACATAAATACAGTGTTCCTAGTAGTTTAAACGTAATTATTTGTTATTGGGTTTAGGAATTAACATATATAGAATATTATGAGCAAACTTTATTAGGAATTATTATAAATAAAACTGTAAAAAGGTTAAAAGTATTTTTATGTAAAAATTGACATGTATAGAATAGTCGATCTTATTGTAAAAGTCTGCTTTACTTTAATTGGGCCAAAAGACCATATAATTCATACTGTTATCCTATTATTCTGGCCCAAGGACCAGGCCCAATGATCGAGCGACTGCAGATAAATGTGGCTACATATATGATTTTTGTAAACCTAATCGATAGATAGTTTTTGTCGCCTCACCTTTTGTCTATGTAATGCTGCTACAACTATTAAATCAGAACTTGATTTCCAAATTCATCGAATCCATACAGCTCCAAATTTGGATCAAATTGTCAAAACTGAGCAAGCTGTCCACACTCTTGAATGAATAATTTCCATTTCCATATTGTTAAAGATATTAGAAGGGTAATAGGAAGTTAGATTGTCCAGATATTAGCTAGTTTGTTGGTCGGGATATAAGAACCGCAAATGAGTCTAATCTCAAGCTTTTATTTGATGCAAAGAAATGACAATACATTTTTACTTGTTTTGTTCTATCATGTTGGACATGGTTGTGTTTGATATTGATAGCTGACATGTTGTCGCAGTACAACTTTGTAATACGTTCCCATTCTATTTCCAAATCTTTTTAGATATTTTAAATCCGTATTTAGTCGCGTATACCATGGGTGAATGCTCAAAACTTAGGTTTTACTCGATCAAAAAGCTATTTGTTTTTTTCTGCTTCTTAAAGTTCTAAGATTTCCATTTAGCAAAAAAGAAAAGTTCTAAGATTTCCTCCTTGAAATGTGCAACACCCGTCAACTGGAGATCCTGTCCAATCTGCACGGGTTCATCCATGTATACTAACTTGGCAAGTCTTCTTTTTTTAAAAAGTGGATTCCTTTCATTGAGTGGATTTAAGATGTTGAAGGACTTTGTGTGCAGGTTGTTTGTGGTAGAGCATGCATGGACTGAATCACCAACACCTTAAACTATATTCTGTCTTTTCTGAGCAAGAAATCTGAACTTTTCTATCAGCCTTTGATATCTTCCTTCTTCAACTTTTGGACTATCATTAGCCCCACCTTAAATTGTGATGGGAATTTCTGAAGGCTTGTTAGCCATTTTGACTGTTCCCTCAAGTAGATTTGAGATATATTTTTCTCGAGAGTTGCCACCTCAATTCATAGCATATATTATATACTTGCGTTTTCCTCGGTCAATTGAGAAGTGATCTTTTTATATTTGCATCTCTGCTGAATCATCTTATCTTACAATGATATTATCCATGTAAACAACGAATTCCTGTTTGGCGAGTTGATTATTTTAATTATATTGAATGATTTTTATTTATGGTATTATTAAAAATATATAATAGTAACTTTATGAGATGATATGTGAATTGAAATTATTTAAATGATGGGTAAATATGTCGCACATGTATATATGTATTGTAAATTTATATATTTTATATGATCATGGTTATCACGTCGACGACTAGTCGGCGACTAGTCGACAAGTCGACAAATCTGAAAAAGTCGAGCCTCGACTTGGTGAGTTTGAAGTCCATGGGTTTTACCCAGGTCCGACCCGGAACCCGAACCGGAACCCGGTCCGAAACCCGACCCAAATCAGAAAAATTGGGTTTTTTACAGACACTTACTTGTTTGTTCGATTAAAACTTAAATTAAGAGGTTGAGAGCCGCTACTACGAGTCTGCGACGATCTTATCTTCTCCTCCGATCAACTCTGAGCCTCCGGCGCCGACGACTTCATCTTCTCCGGTAAGTCTCTTCTCTTTTCTTCTTCTTCATCTCGTCTTTTCTTCTTCTTCTCCAATCTCTTCTTCATCTCTATTCTCTATCTCTTCTTTATATCTGTTGCGTCTTTATCTCTGTTTTTACTTTTTTTTTTTTAAAAAATCATATTAATTTTATTTCAAAACTTTTTCAACAGAGTTATCAAAACATTTTTCACTCAGTTTTTTAATTATACATAAATCGTATTTTCGTTATTTTTTTTTTAATAATTAGGCTTATAGTCTAACAAAGAATTTTGAATAATTTATTTTTAATTATGCATAAATCTTTAAATTTTGAAACTTCAGATTAGTATTTTAATTTTTTCTGAACTGTAAATCTTTTATTGTTCTTCCATATGTTGTTAACTTGTTATCAGTTTCATTAAAATTTGCAAACTTACAAAGATATAAAAAACACAAATTCAGAATTTTGTGTAACTTTTACAAGCTGTTGTTCACTGTTTTATACAGAGTCTGTTCATTGTTGTTTTATACAAAGTCTTTTGTTACTCCTCATTGCCTCTGCTCCTGACTCCTGCACAGTGTACTGCACACATACACACTTCATTACTGCTGTTGCTGCTTCAATACTTCACACACACTGTGACCTGTTGTTCTGCAGGAAAATGATTATGGTGTACCACCCGAGGAGAATACTCAAGGAGGAGATAAAAGGGAAGATGATTTCGAGATGGATGACTCTTATCCATGATTGTGTTTGATACTTTGTTTCGTTGACTTCACTCTTTAGTTTATTTTTATTTGATTAGAGATGTTTGACTTTGGTTACTTGAACTTATTCTCTATTTGTTTTTATTTGAACTATTGAAATTGTTGTGTGTTACCCTACATTATATATTATAATTACTCTAAATATATGTATGTCGACTATTTGTCGACTTTTTACGACTAGTCGGGCGACTTGTCGACTTACGAGTTTGAAGGTACTCGGGCGTCGCGGCTCGACTTGTCGACTTGACAACCTTGTATATGATGTATTATATATACTAAACTTTCGGGTTGGGTTCATGTATTTTTGGTCAACCTGAAACTGACCCAATTTTTTGGGTAAATTTTTACACAACCCGAACCTGACCCGGAACTAAAAACACTCAACCCAAATATGTATTTTTTCGTGTTGGGTTTCGAGTACTGTCAAATTTTGCCACCCCTAGTGCTTATGATCTTTTAGGCTCCACTTGAATTTCATTCGTTTCACAGATTTTAATTAATGTTATTTGGTGGTGAAGACTTTAGATTGTTACCTGTTTTAGACCGTAGATTCTGGGATTGGCACCATCAATATAGATTTGGGCTTCCTTCTCATGAAAATTTACAACGGAGTTGCTATATGATTGTTTCAATCATTATCATGATTGGAGTGAGAGGAAGCAGTGAATTGAGGCTTTGAATTGAATTAGGTGTTAAACTTTCTGGAGAACAATGTAACGGAGTGTTTGATTTATTATGGAGACGAAATTTCTGGAGTTCCATTTCCAGTACAAATTTTTTTTTTTGAACTAATGTATATTGTGCTTGCTTTCATATTGAAAATGAGGAAGCCTAACTCTGAATTGTCTTTCAATCCATGCTCCATCAGAAAACAAAATCCATGCTTCCCTAGAGGACATTTTTGTATAATAAACTTGGTTTGGCTTAACATCTTCCGATACATGAACTACTTGGGTGATAACATGAACCTTAATGCTCTTAGATCAAGTTTGCTATCTTTGTTTTCTTTTGTATATGGATGTTGGAAAACAGTTGTTCGATACGGACATGGCCAATCTTTCTGTAAGGAAACGGGTCGCATTAAAGCCTGATGCCTCTTTCTTCTTCTCTTCCGTCAGTTACAGAATTTAATTGAGTGTTGGCAACACAAATTTGATCATTTCTAGTATTGAAACTAACCATCAATACATGCACTCCTTTCCTTTAACGAACTTCAACATCATTGTAGCATCTTTGCTGCACGTCATCTTAAATTACGGTAATAGTTCAATTCACAAGAGTGATGGCGAATTTTTCCTGCCCGTGAATTTAGAACTTTTATGCACTGGTCAATGCGGATAATTAACTGAGTTGACCGGATAACGGTGTGGGACAGATAATACTCGAAATAAAAAATGTGGATGCAGGGTGGATACGGATTTTGTGTCCCATGTACCATACTTGACCCGCACCCTGTATGTATTAATATATTATAAATGTTATACGTATGAATATATTATACGTCATAAAAAAGAAGAATATGTTGAGATGTATTGACATATCACATTCTGTAAGAAAAGGAGCCTATTTAATATAGGCTGTGGTACAATGTACCTAGCTGTACAAATAACTATCTTCAAATCAGTTCCTAAATATCTGTTACATTTACTATAAATATATCAGTTTCCTTATTAAGGAATGATATTAATTAAATACAGAATATTCTGCATTGACTTCTACATGTCATCTTGTTATAGTAGTCAATAAATAAGAGAATGCTTATTTATATGAATTTTTCATCTTAATCTCATAGACTAATGTTGTGTCATGGAATGTCTTTTGGCATGGGAAGAGTGCAAGGTTGCAAGTGATTCTGGGTTGCTCTTAGTTCTGACTTCCAAAGCCACCTCATGATTGATAAATCTCAACATCCCAAGCTGCAAACTTGGGTTATCTTCTTTTAGTAAATGACATGTTGAATGGGCCGAAGGGCTCAACTTTTCTTTTCGCTTGAGAAAGGTTGAATTGATTATGACCACAGACTAGGTGGATTCTGTCAGCCATTAAGTCTATGCGACAATTGGAAGTTTTGGAGCTCATTTGTATATACCTTTGAATTCAATTCCTAATTAGAATTATTGTTGATGCTTTGATACCATGAACACATAAATAGTGTTCTTGTATTTCAGAGAATATCATCCATGTATGTAGATGAGACAATGTAAACTGAGAAAGAATCAATCTAGGAAAGAATCATTGAGGTTTTTGTTTAATGAATTACTTGGCGAAGATTTAATTGTGGGGTAATAATATGGATGGGAAGATAGTTGAAAGAGAAGCTAAGAAATTCAGTGAGGTCTTTGGTTATTGAAATATTTTGTAGAAGAGTTAATTGTTGGGTAATAATTTGGATTGGGATTAGTAGATAGAGAAGCTAAGATTATTGAAGTAGCACTTCTAACATTGACAAATAATTAATAACACGTGACCAAACCTCATTGAAAGAGCACTTCAACTTTGACAAAAAATTATTAACACACGACCACACATTATTGTAAAACCACCTGTATTTTGCTTTACTTGATAAATTGCTCTTTCGTTAAAACTCTGTCCTCCTTTTGTAATTCTTTTATTAATTTCATCATCTTATGTGACCCATTCAACAAAATCTCACATCTTTCTGGGGTAGCATATGTCAAACATTTTAGTGCGTGTTGTTTTAAACGGTTAGATGGGGTACATGTGGAGATGAGAAATATATATTTTTTTGATGAAAATTCTCGTGGTTGTTTCCGGGGAAAGGGGAGGCTTTAGTTTGGTTAAGTTTTCAATTTGGAGAGATGAGACAAGATTCAGCTGGGAGGATGAGTGGCTAGGTCACATTCCATTGAAGGTTTGAGGGTTCTCTGTATATTCGTGGTTTTGTAACTTTTTTCTAAGTGAGTTACCTTACAACTTTCTCATTGTTCCACTTTATCTTTTTTGTTGTAACCTACTCCTTTTACTTGCTTCTACCTCCATGACTTGAATTGTTCACCTAGCAATTGTAGCATCCTGTTAGATGAAGAATTAGGGTTTATGTGTAAACTTAAGTTGTTAGGTTTATGATACAATATAGGTTGAGATGGAATTTAGTGCGACAACTTTCATATCACAAAGGCAGTCTTTGGGGGGGGGGGGTTCCCTAGGCCACCCCTAGGCTACAAGTATTTTGCAAGTTCGTCACTATGAGGGAAGTAATATCAGATTATCAGCTGAAAGTTGCTAGCTCTTTTCTTTTTCACTATATGTGGAACATTGTTGTCACTTCGCTCGACTAGTCGCGACTAGTCGTCGACTAGTCAGTAGTCGGTATACAAACCTCGACTTGGATGCTCGACTTGCTGTTTGTGCAGATTTCGGGCGACTTGCTTCGACTGGGTCGACTGAGTCGACTAGTCGGGACGACTGGATCGACTAGTCGAGCGACTAGTGTTAAAAATCAAAAACCATAAAAGCCCATTAACAGAAACAGGCCCATTAAGCAATATATGTAATCTAAACGTCTATAATCGCGACTCAAAAGCCCCCAGTCATCTACAAATGTCTATGATGATATCTAATTTCTGCATCAGCCCAGATTTTAAGTTCTGCAATTTTTTACTTGTTGAACTTGTGTTTTGCAGTTTCGTGTTCTGTAGTTTCATGTTCTCAGTTCTGTAGTTTTATTTCTGCACTGTTTTTTTGTTCTCAGTTCTGCAGCTTTATTTCTGCACTATTTTTCATTCTGTGCACTGTGCAGTGCAGACTAGTGCAGTGCAGACCGCAACTGCAACCACTGTTGTCTAGTCGTGCAGCCACTGCTCTGCAGTGTGCAAACTGTTGTGCAGTGTGGTTGTGATCTTGTGGAGCTGCATTCTTCATGTGGTTTGGAAGAATTTGACAATTGAATAATTTTAACTGAATCATTGATTTGGTAATTAATCTTTTTGTTTGTACAATAGTTGGAAATTTCTAAATTAGAATTATATTACGTTAGTTCTTCTCTTCTTTCTCTAATCTTCTTTCAATATTCTTGTGGTCTTTATCTTCGTAGGTTTAAGATTTCCTTTATATATAAGAGAGAAAAGGGAAAAATATTTGTTAGAACACACATATATTATATATTAAGTATAAATATATATATATATATATATATATATATATATATATTTTAATTTTATGTCATGTCGACTAGTATCGACTAGTCTACGACTAGTCTCGACTAGTCACGACTCGACTTGCCGGGCACCCCGGTCGACTCGACTCGACTTATCGACGTTAACAACCATGATGTGGAACCTTTCTTCCTTAAGAATAAATTAGCAGTTAGTTAGTTTCCGTGTACAGGAGAGATCTTTGGATTCCTTACAGAAGAAAAGATAATTGCATGAAAGGGCTAGACATGATGTGTAGGTCATTCTTTATGTGCAGGTCTTTCCTATCGAAACTCACAGCTAAGGGCATCTCCAAGAGTCTCGTAAATCACTCTTAAATATAATATAAAATATTGAGTCTTGGTGATTTAATGTGGATTCATCATCTGCAACAATGCTTATTAGATTAACAGCTTATTTTGTTTTATATTATTAAAAGTAAGTTACAATCCTAAAAGTTGATGAGGAACGAGATTAAAGAATTTTTGTACATGTTATAGTTAGTTTATATGTATTTAGTTTGGGGAGAATTGAAATTATTTATTTAAAAGTTTTATATGTGGGGCTATGAGTTGATTAAATAATTAGTTTATTTATAATATAGCCCAATTGATAATGGGCCTTAGTCCGATAGATTATTTTATTAGAGTTTCTATTTCAGTATAAGCATTGTAATCCCCACGTTATTGCTTAGATTTGATTTTGAGATATTATTGGTATATTAAATTGGGTCTCTTATGGTTTCCGATCCATAGCTTATCTCCCTTCCGCGGTTGGAAACCTTGGGGTAGTGGGTGTTTTGCGGTTCATCCACCCTAGTTTATCGTTATTCTTGTTTTATTGATTAAATCATTCTTATGAGAAGTTGTCCTACATCAAAGTATGAAAGAAAGTGGATAGAGAGAGAATGTTTTCTTATTAATTTATTATAAAATATTAGTTATGAGTAGCTCTTAAAATTGAGGAGAGAGAAGAGAATTTTAGTGAATCTAAGAGCCGCTAGGAGTAAAAAAAGTTACTTCTTCAAATTTCAAGTTAAGAGCCATCATAAAGAGGCTCTTGGAGATGCTCTAAACTGGTAACCTTTTAGACCAAAATGTAACGACAGTCCCTAATAAGTGATTTGCGGACTCCACCTTTTGAAATCAAATACGTTTCAAATATTTTCACGGTCAGTCAAGTCAATGAAAACTGCAAGGATATGTATGCAGCGTAGCTACACCCTGTAAAGCTTCTATATTTTGCATTCAAAGAAATTCTGAATTTTCCACTAGTTACATCTATTTAGCCTAATAAATCATGATATAAACTGCTATATGTAAGAAAAAAAACATTCCAAATTCTGAAAGGCAAGTGGAAACCCTAGAGTTCAATTCCTGGAGCGTATTTCTCATTTATATATATAGGGCCTAACAAATATTTTTGTTAAATATGTACATAGGAACTCAGTGGCACTGTTTTGTGAATCAGTTAAAAATTGTGCGGTGGCATGTTTGCAAGTGATTGAAACTTTCGGACACATGTTTCAACACGTATAACAAAGATTCGACATATGTAGAGCTTAAGTTCGAGCTGAACTCGTTTATCTAGGCTGAGCTTGAGCTCGTATACGAGCCGAGTTCGAACACAAGTTTTAGCTCGTTTAGTTAAACGAGTTAAGTCGAGTAGGTGCCGAACACGACTAAGTTCGGCTCGAAACTCGATGACCATGAGATTCGAGCTCTAACTCGTTTATAATTATAATAAATTTTTACTAAATTTTATGTTTATTATTTAAAGTTGAAAGTTAACTACATATTTATATATTAAATTTTAAATTCAGGAGCTCGCGAGTATACCCGGCTCGGCTCCTTTAAACTCGGCTCGATTAGCTCGCGAGTAAACTAACCAGCCGAGTTCGGTCGGAGATTTGAGCTCGTTTAAGTTAAATGAGCTGCTCGACTCATTTAAAAATACCCAAACATAAACTTGTTTATCAGCTACCCGGTGCGGCTCGGCCCGAATTATTGCCCTAAACATGTCACTATGTTTCAACATACCATATTGAATCTTGTTGAATCGTACTTGTATATATATATGTATACAGGGTTTTGCTCAAATGTGAACCCCAATTAAAATGAGAACTGAGATCTAATCTTAGCCCTTTATTTATAAATTTTCTTTTAATCTATACACTACATCTCTTTCCTTTCCATTTTGTAATATCACTTCTCCCTCATCTATACTCTTCATCTTACCATCATCATCTCCCCCTCTCTCTCTCTCTCTCTCTCTCTCTCTCTCTCTCTCTCTCGCTCCCTCCCTCTCGCTCCCTCCCGCTCCCTCCCCCCCCCCTCTCTCTCTCTCTCTCTCTCTCTCTCTCTCTCTCTCCTCTCTCTACCCATCTGCCTTCACCTACCAACACCTTCCCCACCACCTGCCTCCCCCCGCCCCTTGCCGCCACTCCCTGCCGCCGATTTAAATTAGTACTCCGATTTGTGATGATTTTTCGTCCATTTTTGGGTGATTTTTTACAATCTGAAAAATCTGTTTTGGTGGCTGTGTGGTGATTACTGTGTCGACGGTGGTGATTACTGGAGATGACGGTGGTAATTAGTGGTGGTTGTGTTGAAAACGTGGTGATTTTGTGTTGAATTTGGGTGTTTAAAGATAGTGGTGGAGTGATGATTTGTAGGCAGTAGCTGGAAGTGGTGGTCAAAGTTAGTAGTGGCTGGAAATGATGGTGGAATATGGTAGAAATTCGAAGGAGGTGTCGGTGATTTTTGTTTGCCGGTGGTGATTTTATTCTGAACAGTGGTGATTTTAATGATGGCGGTGGTGATTACTAGTGGTCGCCGGAGATGGTGGTCGCCAGAAATGGCGGTCGCCGGTGGCCGAAGGTGGTGGATGGGTTGAGGTGCAGTGTTAGAATATTATTTTTTTTTAAAAAAAAATGAATGAATGGTGGGAGATGAATGTAGGCTATATAAATGAGCGGATGAGATTAGATCTCATATCTCACAATAGTGAGGGGTTCTCATTTCAGCAGACCCTATGTATATATATATATATACATATATATATATATATATATATGTGATTAAGTTTAGTAAATTGTATTCAGTGCAAACTATTCCTCTGAGTTGGTGTTATAGGATTCGCTAGGGCATGCCATGGAACTGTGATCCGGAATCCTTGTTCGGGATCGTGATTCCATCTTGTTCTGATCTAATGTGAAAAGCGGTTCACTTTACCAATTTTGGCAACTGGCAACTAGTAAGAAAATATGAACACTAAAATTCATAATCAGAAAGTAAAAAAGAAAGGAAAAATTTGAGGCCAGCTTGATTTACGTATTAAATTTGTGGTTCCACTTACCTATACTTAGAGCCAGGTTCTAGAATGACTCTATCCCTGGTAACAATGCTCTGGGTTTCACGGTTCCGAAATAAGGGTCTATAAGTATGAAGTAACTAAATAATATATATGTAGTGTTTCTAATTGTAAGGTTCTTTTAAAGGGTTCAAATGTTCTGGTTCAACACATGTATAATTAAAGTTTAGCACATGCATGCATTTAAACTTACTACACATTTAAGAAATCCCACCAAATTAGTCTGAGAAGAACGATTTAGTTTGGCAAGTAATTTGGAAATCTCACCATGTCTCATGTTAGCATTATGCCATTAGGCCAAATATTTTTCTAGATCCAACGGCCTCAAAAAGGTTTTCCTGTTGTTTGTTTTAACAAAGTTTCTATTATAACCAATCCCCATATATTTTATGAGATGATTAGCGTTCCAAGCTTTCTATTCGTAAGTCTGCCATTTTTAACCGTACGCCGGTGGTGATGTCAGCATTTTTTTTAGCCCACGAAAGACAATAAAATATGTTTATTTTTGTTTTGTCATCTCCCTAATAAATGCTGCATTTCCTTAAAAGAAAGCTATTTTAAGTAACATAGTGTATCTTTTGTTGAATTCTCCCTAGGGCTTGGATAACTTCCACACTATATTAGACGATTCTTGAATATACCAAATTATCAGCTGACGAAACAAAAAATATGTTTATTTTTGTTTCGTGATCTCCCTAATAAATGCTGCATTTCCTTAAAACTTAAAAGAAAGCTATTTTAATTAACATAGTGTATCTTTTGTTGAATTCTCCCTAGGGCTTGAATTTACCCCACGAAAGACAATAAAATATGTTTACTTTTGTTTCGTCATCTCCCTAACAAATGCTGCATTTCCTTAAAAAGAAAGCTATTTTAAGTAACATAGTGTATCTTTTGTTGAATTCTCCCTAGGGCTTGGATAACTTCCACCCTGTATTAGACGATTCTTGAATTT
Organism: Saposhnikovia divaricata; assembly: GCA_036435485.1. Classification (NCBI taxonomy): domain Eukaryota; kingdom Viridiplantae; phylum Streptophyta; class Magnoliopsida; order Apiales; family Apiaceae; genus Saposhnikovia; species Saposhnikovia divaricata. The sequence continues at coordinate 83,154,794 of CM071598.1, forward strand.
ACCAAATTATCAGCTGACATCAGATTTTAAATAACATTTGTTCTTGATTGTATCCCAACAGGGCAAGCAACTAATGGATTCACTGACATCCTGAAGAAAAACCTGTCATGATTGTGTCCCTTGAGTAAGTTCATTATTTCTGGAAGCTTTTAATTTTTTTAACTTACTTCAGTTTTAACGCATGTGAGCATCTACTTTTCATTTTCCTTTATTACGTTGTCAGGAGATTTTACTTATTTACCAACAAGGAATCAAATTCCTGGATTTTAGGAGATTTTGTTGATAAAATAGAAACTTGCCATGTTCCGGAAAAAGATAGTTCCTTTCCTTCAATCAAAATTAGAAGTCTACTTCACAAAGCTCTTACTGTTTCGTTGCTTTGTAGATCATGCTTTGATAGCCAGAGTCAGTACACTACTGAACATGTCTATATTGTATCTCACTCCATGTTATCTGTGTAGTGCTTCCTTCTCACTTCAATCTCTCATTTTTCAAAGTTGATCTACTGAAACCATAGTTTTTTAGTGGTAATATTGAGATACTTTGGAGGGGTTACATGTGGACTTTCTGAGCTCGAGAGGAACTGTAAAGCAAAATATAGTTTAAAGGTTGTTTTATTCTGGTCTGACTTTCATTCTTCTTGAGTGAAAGTTTAACTTTGTATATGGTCAAATTCTTGAATTGCTATCATTGGTAAATAACGTTAGATAGAATAAAGGAACCCTATTCAAGATGTCAATATATGGTCAGATATATGCAGGCTTCAAGTGATGGTTATATACTAGGTAAAATGTGATATTAGTAAGATTGTTGGTTTATTTGCAATGCAAGTAAAAGCTGTTAAAAAGATGGAGAATACATTGATTTAGAACGTAGATTTGTTGTTATATGTATTATTCATGAACATATAGGTGGCATTATATAGAGTGACAACCTAATTAAAAATCTTATATAATAATTCAAAACAAATCTATCCTAAAGACTTGGTACACATTGACCGAAAATTCTAAATATTCTAAAATGTGAAACTTAAAATATTTAACATATGTGCAACAAAGATGATGGTCCCGTTTGGTATTGCTGTTGCAGACAGCAACTTATTTCTGAAAAGCAGTCTGAAAAGCATTTTTGGTTGAAAACTGCTTTTTAGAGAAAGCATATCCTCCCATGCTTTTGAAAAAGCTGCTTTTCAGCTTTTGCGGGAAGCATCAACTGATTTCAATATCAAACCTCACCAAAAACATAATTTTTTATAAATTATACCATAAACATGCATATATAAAAAATATTGCCAAATGGTTATCTGATTTTCGCAACATCACTTATTTTAACAGCACTTTTTTCAACAACACTTTTTTCAACAGCACAGTAATTTTAAATAGCAATCCCAAACAGAGCCGATATTAGACGATGATTAAATGCCTATGGCTGATCTGTGTGGGACTTTCATAGATAGGAACATATGTCTGATCTAATGAGTTGTTTATTATTGGAGATGACAGATGCTTTTAAATTAATTTCCCTTTTCAGTCCCAATACTTGGTTTAGAACTTTTAAGGAAATAAATACCTATGGCCAATCTGTGTGGGACCTTGATTGGCAGCCATTTAATGTTTATAAAACTTGTGGCTACAGTAAAGTTCACCTAGTGATAATTTCCTATTTAACTCGGACTCCTCTATTTTGCCTCGAGTATCAGGGACACTCAAACACCCGGACATGGACACTTATTTTAGGTCAAAAACATGTACATTTTTCAAAATTTTGCCGAGTCCGACAGTTGGAGACTTCTAGCTGAGTCCTGGTAATAAAGATAAAATCTTCTTTTCTCCTATTAAATGCAATGAAAGTATAGTTAGTTTGTCGTTTGCCCTACTGACTTAACCTTTACCATTCACTCAACTAGACATGTTGATGCTATTGTGTCTGGAATTTTAAGCTTTCTTGCCATACTTGAAAACTAAACACTAAACCTAGCTATACCGCACTGCTCTGCAAGTCTTATGCATTATTAGACTGTTAGGAAAGCTCACATCTTTTCTTGTATTATTTCTTGAGTGTGTTGGATGTCACTAGGATACATCAGACATAAGGAGTACTTGTGGGCATACCACCTAATTTATACAAGTTGTTCACTTTGCTAGGTTACCTAATTGTCTAATTATAGATATCTTGAAAATCAACAATATGACCCAAAATTTCTTATACAGCTTTCAGAATGTTGTAGTGTTGGTTATTGTCTTGTTGACACTCATTTCTCTTTTACAGGTTTCATAATGTATCAAGTGGACGGATATAAACTTATATGGCATCCATATAAGCAGCTTGCATATTGAAGTGGAGATATTGAAGGTTCTGCAATTAGCAATGGACAGTTGATCAATGTTTAGAGTAACATTTTGGAAACTTTTCTCATTGTAATTTAGTTCTAGCTTAACTTGTTATGAAGAGTTTGTATGTTAAAATGCAATGTAAATTATATATTGCATACAGGTTTCTGATATTAATTTATGTTGGCATTGCCAGCGTGCATGTGCAATATCTAGGGTTGCATTGTTTCTTGCTATAACTCCATTTTCATTTTATTTGTTTCATTGTTCTCGTATTCTTGTTTACTGTTGTAGGAATGTAGGTTAATGATTCCGGGAAGGGTTTTTTTTTTCTTTGGATTCACTTCTGGCAAATTACTAGAATAAGCTCTAAGATTTCATACGTTGCCTAAATGAATTCACTCCAATTCCCACAATGCTACGGTATTAGATACATGCTTCAAAATACCTCCGAATATACTGGTATTAAGGGCATGTTTGCTATGTTCTGGTATAATTATCTATACTGACAATATCCTAAAATTTAATTCCTTTGAGTACAATATTTGTAAAGTCGGCCTAGCACAATTTCTTTACAGGTAAATATTTTATGTCGATCATTCAAATGTTAGACTCGATCATAAGGGGATCTTTACACAACTCTTAAGGAAATCACTGTAATGGGTGTGAAGGGCTTTTTTGGTTAAAGATTAGATTAAAGAATCAGAGTACAATAATTAAGGATATCTTACCCTACTCTAAGAATTAAAATGTTACCTTCATCTTTATCTGTGTCAATCCTCAGTTATTGTACATAACAACCACTTAACATATTATGTTTCAATCAGGTTTGGTGCAAGTGATGAATATGTTACTAAAACTACCCAAACTTGTTAAAAATAATGAGGATGAACTTCAATATTAATGGATTGAAATTCCATTCCCATTTTCCCATCAAGCGGAATTGCATAATCCAATGTAACTCTTCTTGTGACTGCGGGAACCTTAAGTACCTTAAACTTATCTATTCAAATTTATAAAGTACTAAATTGTATCTTGTGATGGCACCTAAGACTCTTCTACTATCATATCATCATATTTGTAGCATTGAATGGTAACGGTACTATAGGAAACAAAAACATTACATTATTTGTTTTGAATGAATATGTTTGGGATTGAAAAATTTTATTCATTACTCGAGATTATTCATGTATCGAGTTCAAAAATATACTGTCTCTATTATGTTGGGATCAGAAAAAATTATTCATTTGATGAGATTATTCGTTTATCGTATATTCATTTATCGAGGTTCTAATGTACTTACCAACTTCAGTAATAAATATTTCCACATAACATGGATAAAATATGCATAATTAGTTTGCATAAGAAACCATATAAGCTTGTTTCACATCAGTTCTTTCATGAGGCCTATTGATATCAATTTTACTAGTGTAAATAGTTCCTGATATTGATAATTTACTACCAGATTTTTAACTCGCACGCTTTCGATAGTTCTTATTTTTAATTTTTTTTTTTGTGTTACTAGGATTAAAGAAAAACTCGACATACGGCTATATTGACATAAATTTTATAAGTTTCAGAATATTCGTACACATAATGATATGTGGAATAATTTCCAGTTGCATTAAAAAAGGACATGAAACGAAGTGACTGGCCTAAGGCTTATAAAGATTGTATAGTATAAGGCACAATCTATTCCCAAATTGAGAACAAAGAGGGCAAATGCTATAGGAAGAATTTGAAAATGAGTATCCCAGCAAACAAATCAAAGTTTTTTTTAGCGATGATAAGAAGGCTTTACATGTGCACAAACAGAATAAAAAAAGAAAAAGAAAATTGCCATAGTGATAACGCGTTCACATAAACCGCGATTTAGGCTTTTCAATGGATCGGAGCTCCGATCCGATCCAATCCGATTCGAGACCTTATAACCGGATATTGATTTATATAAAATAAATTCGATTCGATAAAAATTCGATTCGATAAGAGTCCGGTCCATATTATACGGATATGGATTTTACGTGATCCGATCTGTTAAGAATCCGATCCGAATAATAATAATTACATAAATATATATTTTATAATATATTAATATTCATATAATTATTATAATTATACAAATAATGTATAATTTTCAAATCATATGAGATCCAAAATTCTTAGTAGTATTTTATACTATAACTTTAAAAATATATTACGTTTATAATGAATATGTCATCATTGTATTGCATCTAAAATTGAATTCATATCTTAATTTGAATTATTTTTATGCTTAGAGTTCATTTCTTGATCATTCTAATTTTGTCAGGATTAATAGATATTTATTTTTGATTTTCAGTGTTCTATTCTTCTTGTATTTGGATGTTAATGTGTGTACTTTTACATCTTAAAATTGTTTATTTTATCACTTTAGATTTTAATATCAATATAAATTTTTTTGAAAGAAAATTTAATTAGATTGGATATCCGATCCGATTACCCGCAATCCTAATGGAGCGGTATGGATTGATCTTAAAAAAATCCGACACTTAATCCGATCCAAAAAACTAAATGGATTTGAATATGAATTCAGGCTAATCCGGACATCAGAAACAATTGAGAACCCAATATAAATCATTCCATTAATTTATTACATATCTCTTAAGTAAAATTTTATTATAATCTGGTGCAAGGACCTAATGCTGCAATTTTATTCTGTCATGTGGAGAGGTGATAACTATTGATTGTTGTCAATATTCGGGAGGAGCAGCTACCTCGTTTGTTTCACCTTGGTACTCAGGATCATCTACTGGCAATTCGCGGCGACAAACCGGACATGTATTCTGGATATGGAGCCAAGATAAGATGCAACTTTCGTGAAAGTAATGGGAGCAAGGTAACACCTTTGCTATATCTCCAACCTCGAACTCTTCTATACACACAACACACTTGACATGATCATTGTTAACATTTTCGTGACTAATGACCAAGGAAGCAAGATCCTCAACAGCAGATATGGCAGCTGGAGCTCCGTATGCCCCACTCTCCAACAAAAATTCATCAAACTCCATACCATACTCTCCCATATAGTACGCAGCATCAACTCCATCTAGTGTCCATCCATTATTCACATGCGAATCAGGAATATTTCTCTCTTCCCACTCCTGTCTTTCTCTTTCTAGTAAAGACAAAGTTGATACACGCTCAACCAATTCCGGAATCCATGCATCAATATTTCTCCCTCCAATTGTCGATCCCTGTCCTCCTATAGTAACAACAACTTGGGGACTTAAATCCACAACCCCTTGTCCTCTAAAATCAAAAACCAAAACATCATCATTAGAACCATGATTTTCCTCTATGCTCCCCCATCCATCTCTTTCTCCCACACCCTCAACCCAACTATCCATACCCCATGCATGTAAATTTCTCATCCCATCTACTACCTCACTTGTTTCCCCCAATCCAACATTCATCTCAGCATCACCCTCATCCTGAGATATTCCATCACCCCCGATCACATTCCCGGCTCCCACACCCAATCTAAAAGCCTCATCACCCAACCCACCTGAATAATAAACTGGAACATTCCAAGTCATGCCATCATACTCACATGCAGATGACCAAGAATTAGTTTCAAGATCATCATCACTAAATTCTAGTCCCATCTCCGAACCCATTTGCTCCCCACCAGTATCATCATTTGTTTGATGAATTGTATTATTTGCTTGATCATCAAAGAAATTTGAGACTTCAGATTCAGGATCCATTGGCATTCCGCCCTCTCTCAAATTCTCAACAGTAGAAGGAGGACTACTACTAGTAGGTAAATTCATGTGGTTTAATGAGTCATTTATGCCGGGTTGCTTATTTGGATTTTCCGCCATTGACGATTCTAAGAAGAAAGAAAAGAGTGAAAACTAGGAAATTTGTATGTATAAGTAACAATTTTATGTGTTTTCTAATATGAAGAAATATACAAGGCTATGTTGTGTTAATTTATAGGGGGTAAGTGGGTAGGGATAATAAATCTAGAATATCCTCTAGATTTTAAATAAGATGTAGAAATTTGTTGGTGGATATACTTTTGACCATATTGTACATTTATTTCTTAGATATGAGATATTGTGCAGTTTGGATATTGTAGGGATTTTCTGTATTGTGGATATTGCATGAGGAATTTATTTTTTTTGAGAGGAAATGATATATTCATTCATGAAAAAAACAGATAATACATCTGTAGAGATAATAAAAACTTATTATCTAACCGAAAGGTATGCTTAAACAATCCATGGATCTAACGATCCATAAGAAAGAGATTCCCCGGAAGTTTTGATAATAAAACCTTAATATCCATCAAAAAGGCCTCGTTAAAAACCCCACAAGAGCAAAACCCAATGGGAAAAAACTCAAGCGGGGAAAAAGAGTGTCCTACTAAATACTAAATATATGAGTACATCATTATACATATTCCAAATAATCAAAAAACTAGAAACTTCTTGATTCATCCGCTATATTACTTCACATTCGCTCCTTCATCCATCTCAAAATTCTGTCGCCATCCAACTTCTCTTTACATTCTTCCCACCCAAGGAAAACCTTCACTTTTCTTCACTTTACACTTCTTCCCACCCAAGTAAACCTGAAAGATCACCAAAACAACCATGCCAAATAAAACTATGTCAATATACCTTTAATCGAATATACTTTAAATATTTATTATATGCATTATACTATAAAAAGATCTCGAAAAACAAAATTAATAAATAATATCATAGTACAATAAAGAATAATAAAGTAGAATCTAACCAAAGGGGATCCCTTTGGTTAGATACTCATTTAAATCATTTTTCATTAATATGGCATAAACAGTAAAATTTAAGTATATAAAATATAGGAAATTTACCAAGAATACTAGATTTAAAGTTTCTATTTGCAAAAATACCATCTCCTTGAATTAATTGCAATTTTACCAACCTAAGTTTCAAAATTGCAAAATTACCAACCCTAACTCTCCCCCTCCCCCCTCTTTCTGTTGGACGCAGCCGCCGCCTGTTGTGTACTTTTTTTTTTAAGGTGGGGTGCTATTTTGGTGGATTTGGGTTGCAAGGCCCCGCCAGGGGCAATATACAACCAAATGCAACCACATTCAACTTTCTTCTATTTTTTAAGGTGGGGTGATTTTGGTGGATTTGGGTTGCAAGACCCCGCCAGGGGCAATATACAACCAAATGCAACCACATTCAACTTTTCTTAAGGTGGGGTGATTTTGATGGATTTGGGGCCCCGCCAGGGGCAATATTCAACTGAATGCAACTAAAATCAGAAATTTAGTTGCATGTGGTTGCATTCAATATATATAAAGTTCAAAAATGAGGTCGAAAATGACAACTGAAAAATGGAACTTGAAATCAGAAATTTAGTTGCATGTGGTTGCATTCAGTTGCAAATTTAGTTGAATATGCCCCTACGGGGCCATGCAACCTAAATCCACCAAAATATCACCCACTATATATATATATATATATATATATATATATATATATATATATATATATAGTTCAAAAATGAGGTCGAAAATGACAAATGACAAATGGAACTTAAAATCAGAAATTTAGTTGCATGTGGTTGCATTTAGTTGCATGTGGTTGCATTTAGTTGCAATTAGTTGCATTCAGTTGAATATGACCCTGCGGGGTCTTGCAAACCAAATCCACAAAAATCTCCCCACCTTAAAAAAAAGAAGTTGAATGTAGTTGAATTCAGTTGAATGTGGTTGCATTCAGTTGAATATGCCCCTACGGAGCCTTGCAACCCAATCCAATAAAATAGCACCCCACCTTAAAAAAAAAAAAGTACACAACAGGCCGTGCGTCCAACAGAAAGGGGGGAGGGGGAGGGTTAGGGTTAGGGTTAGTATTTTTGCAATTTAGAAACTTAGTTAGTAAAATTGCAAATAGCTATTTTTAACAAAAGTAAATGTGCAAAAATTTACTTTTTCCTATTTATTTATGAAAAAAACCCTAAAATATATTAGTAATTTAAAATTCAAACCTAACAAAAAAAATGAAAAATCGCTAATATACTTTTTTGCACCCTGCTAATATATACTCATTTTAATCATTTAAAACAAAGGAAACTTAATTTAATTTGAAACAATAAATTATTCTATTAAGAAAATTAATGTTATGAAACTTAAAACATGAATGAGACAAGAATCCCTAATTCTAGATCTTGTTATTAAGAAAAGAGCCATTATGAATTCTATCTTATCAATTTTGTTTTCGAAATTAACAAATTTAAGAATAATTAAGAGAAATTAGAAGTGAAAATAAAAATTAACTCGCTAAACTTATAAAAATAATACCCATATAGAGTATGGATATAATAAAATAATTTAAACCATAGCTAAAATTTAGTTGATAATTTTAAAAATATAATAAATATCAATTACTCATTTTATTATGTCAAAAAAGTACTACACACATCTCGTCATCAATTATGACACAAATTACCTCTTCAAGGCAAAAAAATGCCATCATTTATGGCCCTTAAATTACCTCATCAAGGCACAAAAAATGCCATCATTTATGGCCCCCAATAAAGGCACGAAACTGATTATTACAATCACAAAATAAGCCAAATAATGGCTACCAATTACTCCAAGTGCAAAAAAAATCAACTATAATATTGAAATTTTGAAAAAATGTAACTGATAATTAAATATTTTATTTAAACCTAATAAAGAAAAACGTAAATATTTTCATTTAAATATAATAAAAGAAAATTAAACATTGACCATTTAACACAACTATTCAAAATAAAGGAAAAAAAAATCTAAATCTACATAATTCAACTAATTTTAGTAATTAAATTTTGGAAAACAAAATATTTATGTATACTAATATTGACAAAACTCTGACCTACAACAATAATAATAAATAAAATTTAAAGGAGTTTGAAATGAGAAAAATAAAAAATCAAAAAATTAGTATGACCTCCTAAATTATCTCTCAACGACAAGGACATATATCATGACATTATTAAAGGCCCAAATTATCTCTAAAAGACACAAAACAAAAAATTAGCTAGTGATTTTGAAATCAAAAGAATGTAACTCCCTCGTCATAAATTATAATATAACAACCTATCATAAAAGACATAAATTGATCAATATAAATTATCATAATACCTCTTAAAGGCACCCATCAAACCATCATTTATGGCCTCCAAAGAAAATTGAAATATTCATGGAACAAAATTATACTATTTATCCACAAGAAAATAAAAGAACAACTAAGAACCACTATTACACATGAAAAACAAAACACACACATTTACAGTTGACATAAGACATTGATAATCTCCTACTCGTACTAACTAGAGGATAGTAGTCGAGCACCCATCATGTTATCAAAGATCATAATCATACACTAAAAGTTTTTCGCCTAACAAAAAAATACACTGCTAATTTTACTATCACAAAAATCAAAAAGATTGTAACTGCTGATCCAAACATTTCAATTCATAGAGCAGCATAACATAGTCTAATTTTACTATCACAAAAATCAAAAAGATTGTAACTGCTGATCCAAACATTTCAATTCATAGAGCAGGATAACATAGTCACTAAACAAAACTCTAGTACATAAAATTAAAAAATACTCGAATACCCGATTAACAAACAACCCAACATAAAACAAAGCTTTCAATCTAATGCTCATCTAATTACAACACAAACACCATATTACATAAACATATACATAGACAATTAAAAATGAACAATCATCTTATCCAGATGCAAATAGTTAAGTACTATCACAAACCTTAATAAATCAAACACCTTTTCATGTCCAAATCATAAATCTAAATAAAATTATATATAATTAAATTAAATATACATATAGAGGATAAAACTCCGTATCGAAAAGTAGAAGAAACTCCGTATCGACTTATAGATTGAAAAGCAGAAGAAACTTCGTATCAACGAATAGATCTGAACAACATACCTTTTCAATGAGAAATTAGTTATTTGTAGAAGGCAATCGAACTCATTCCTTTTTGATCAAGTTTGGTTCATTTATAAATAATAAACTCGACATGAGAGTCGACCGACTCCGGTGAAAACTGACGCCCTTTTTCTTCATCTCCGCTTCCCCATCAATCCATCCTCCGATCCTCCCCCCAATCTTCTATCCCCTTTTTTTGTTTTTCCAGTTTTCAATAAAATTGAACCAAAGCCAAACATCTTAGAATTTATTTCTCAGATCTATCTTGGTTTTGAGTCCGTCTACTAAAATAAAAAATACCTTGAGATTCAATTTCTCCTCCTTAACATCATACCAAAATTTGGTGTTATTCCGAGGTCTTTGAATTTCGATTTTCGTCTCGTCTTTTGACGTGTGCTTGCTTTTATGTTGGTATGGGTTTGGTTCCTGGCTATTTTGAAAAGGATTTTTGTGGTTTGGTGGAAGATCTGTAATTCATGCTTTGAGTTTGGGCTGGTGTCGGATATTGCAAGAGCTTACTTTTCACAACTAAAATTTGTTCATCTTATGAGATATTTCACTTTCGGCATGTCTATAGCTGGTTTTCGGCATGTAGATAGCTGGGGTGTTTCTGAACATTGGGCTACAAGTGGTGCGTATGTGAAGGTCATTTGCGATATTACTGGCTTCAGGATTGGTGCAGATTGGATTGATCGGGAAGCTACTCTAATCTTTTTTAATTCGAAAAATTTGAAAATTCATGATGTAAAACAGTCTGCAAACATAAACGGCTATTTGGTTAGCTCGTTTAGTTATTTCCTTTCAGATTGTAGTGTAAGTTCAGGGATTTGTCCTGGCTGTGATTTGGTTGTTACAAGTTAATACAATTCCTTGTTCGTCAAAAAAAAAAAGTTATTTGTAGAAGACCGGTGGATTATGTTGGGCTTTGCAGTGTAACATCTTTTATTTTTGAATTATCCAAACCTTCTAACTCTAAAACAGAGTCTGGTATTTATCAAAAATAAACAGAGTCTCGTCTACTTATAGCAAGTATATTAACATACATAATTTGTTAGATTCTAATGAATAGTGAGAAAATGCAGAACTAACTTTGGCCATGTTAGAGGTATGCACACAACATTAAGTATTAGTGACAGCCAGGAGGGCCTCTTCACATGAATAAGATCAAGGGTTAAATTTAAAAGATAATTCGATATTGCATGAGGAATTGATTGGCAAGGTGTTGACAATTTTTTAACGGGTTTCATCTCTAAGCGTATGTTTTTTTTATAAAAGTCAAAATTTTGAATTTTAATTTATTACTGGAAAAAAGCACAAAAGGAAATGAAATGGAATGGAAATTGATTTAAGAAATCAAGATATCCATAGTTAAATAATAAATTATGCAATACTTTTAGTTATTTTATTATTTTCACCTCAATGTAATAGATAGACTCTTTACTTAATTTTAAATTATTACTTTATATTTTAAATAGAGGTCTAACCAAAGGGACCCCCTTTGGTTAGATTATATATATTCTTATTTTTTTCTTTTAATATCTTATCACAGTATATAGGTTTTATTATTAAATAATATAATATTATTTTATTTTTGTTTTATCTCAAACTTATGTCTTTGTTTTAACTTAGTTTTCTTGATTTGTATATGATTTTATGACTTTTCTGTTGAGTATTGAATACAGTAAAAAAATACAGAGGGGGGGGTGAATGGATTCTTGAACTTTTCTTTGTTCTTGAATCTTTGCAGCAAGATATGTGTTGAATGTGTGAGATATGTAAGTACAGATAACAAAGACAAACACAACACAATATCACTTTAATCTAATATTTTATTAGATAAAGATTTTGCTACAATCTGTGAATACAAATGGTAGTATTCTCAGCTTCATTTTTCTTAGAGAGATATTTCTTGAGATGTATATTGAAAAACTATCACTCTCTCTCTGTTGCTAAGGAAGTGAGGCTGTATCCTTATAGACATGGATACACCTACTTACTACAAATAAGGTAGGTAAACAAAATACTTTCCATTCTGTCTATCTTATTTGAGTAAGAGTCCAAACGGTTACAGATTTGACTTTGCAAAGCCTGTTCAGATCCACTTCTTTAGCTCCTTGTCCCTTTGTCTTATCTCTCCAAGCTTCTTTGTAGGCTTTCCAATCTGCTTTATAGTACATAGTCAAATAAAGCGTCTTGGCTTGTTGCAGGTTTCTGACTTGTACAATTCTTCAGTATTTTGTCTCCAAGAATGTATTCGAGAAGTGGCTAAGTGATTGATTCGAGAACTCGAATTGACTTAATCGATAACTCTGAGTTCTCGAATAGTGTTATATTGACGTATCGAATCACTTCTCGAATAGCTCTTTTCTCTAGGACTCCTTGAGATATCGAATAGAGCATTTTGACATATCGAATCCCTGAGATGTCGAATAGCTTCTTTAGTCCTTGAGATATCGAATAGATCATTGACTTGTTGACTCTTAGAGAACTCGAATGATGCTTTGACTTGTTGACTCCATGAGTTCTCGAATAGAGTAATAGACATATCGAATCTCTGAGATATCGAATGAGATATCGAACAGTGTATTCAAAGATATCGAATAGTGTCTTCTGAGATATCGAATCTCTGACTTCTCGAATGCTAGACTTCTCGAATAGACAAATGTACTTCTCGAATTGGTACTTAGGCGAATTCTTCTTTTCTTCAAATCCCAACTGTGATTATTTGGCAGTCTTTATCTCCTTGCTTGAGGCATGAACCTTGGAACTTCTTTCAAGCATTATTCTTGACTTTATAGTTACAGTAACACAACTAGAATTTGATGCCTATTACAAGTACAGAACAAATAGAAACTCTACAACTAGAGGTTCCCTCAGTTAAGAGGTCATGTAGGTAATGCATAGCATTACGCATACTTAGGCTTGTTATTAGATGTATTCAGGCATGCCTCTGTGACTAACAATCTCCCCCAAATTGTGAGTAAGACCCTTAGTCACAATTTCATGTCTGATAACAAGCCTAACATACATAAAGATAAAACTTGACAGTACATGTATGAATTTTGATCAGCAATGTGAATAGAACTACAGGGTGAGTAATCTTACAGCCTATAATGAAGTACTAGCCATTGTCATTAGTTTCCCTTTCCATAGCTTTGGCTTGTAAATCATCATATGCTTTCTGTCTTCTTTCTTTCTCCTTCCTTGTATTCTCATCCATAGCTTTTATTATTTCTGCCATAGCATCCAATTATTCAAGCAAAATTGAGTCTTTGAAATCTTCAAGTACTGAATTCAGAATTCTTGTAGGATAGTGGTTGAGTAGATTCATTCTGATGTGGACCTGATCCCCATTTCTCCTCCTATACTTCACCACATAGGGGTTAAACTGAACTCTACACAATCCCTTTGCCCTTAGCTTTTCTACTTGCTAGCCATTTCTCAAGACACTCTTTTCTGATTTTCTCCTTATGATCTCTCTTCATCTTCACAAAATCAATTAGCTCCAGCTTCCATACTCTTTCCACTTTATCTTCTGAGCTCAACAATGCAATGATTCTTTCTATGTCATGTAGTTTGCCCCAGTGTTGACATCCTCCTTGTTTGAATTTCTCCTCCCTTCCATCAGTATATTTGATCTCAAGGCAGTTATCAACAATGGCAACATGATAGATTCTTTGAGCTTGTAAGAATTGCAGTTGGTCTTCATCAAAATCTTCATCTAGTGGTTGGAGTTTTAAGCCTGGATAGATTGTCAGAGTCCTTGACTTGGATAGCTTTGGTTTCCTTGCAGCTTGTTTGAATTTGATCCTTTTGACATGGTTGCGTGGCAGTAGCATGTGACCTTTGTTTGTGGACCATTGTAGTATTCCATTAGCAGTATGCTTTTTGAAATGTACAGATGGTTTCTTGACTTGAATCTTCTTCTCTTCTTGAGGTGGTAAAACCGTTGCAGAAGCCATGGGATTAGATTTTGGTAGGTCATTACTAACAGCATTCAACCTAGACTTAGAGTCTTGTGTTGTGGTGAGATTACTGCTAGCAATGCCTAAGGCTTGCTGTTTTCCATTCTTCCTCTCATAGACTTGCCTTGGTCATCATCCTTCTTATCCTTGCTGTCTTTCTTCTTCTTCTTATCCTCATCCCCCTTATCACTCCTGTGATGACTTCTCCTCCCATCACTCTTGTCTTCATCTTCATCATCCTTATTCCTCCTTGGCTTGGCCATTTCTGGAATTACACCAGTTGCAATGAATGATCTGAGAATGTGCAGTGCCTCTATCTCTTCAGCAGTACTTGTCCCCTTTTTATTTTGCAGTAGATCAATGATGGAAATAATGAGTCTGTGATTTCGAGAAGTGAGATCATTGGGAATGACCAATTGTTTAATCTCTTCAATTCTGGTGCCAGACTGATAGATGATGGTCCATGGCTTCTTAATCACTTCTGGCAGCCTTGAAGGTTGGCCATTCCTCAAGTCATCATACAGACTCTTATTGTTTTCATTTACATTCCTCTTCTATATGAGCTCTGTCAGTGCATCTATCTCTGAATGTTTCAAGGCATGTAGAGTTTTGTAGGTTAGATGCCAGATTCTGGATTTTGCTACCATCATTACTTCCTTGAGCCATGAGCTATTAACTTTTCTAGGTACCACAGTGAAGTAATCGATCTGATCCTTCAAGCTCCTTAGATACAATTGAGTGTCACCAGCCTGTTCTCTTGAGACTTTCAGAAACTCCAAGAATGCATCATCATGATAAACATTTGAGTTTGCAATTTCTTGTAGCTTGGCCTCAGTGACCATCTTCACTTCTACAGGCTTGGCACTTTTAGATATGGAGAGTGAAGGTTTATCAGATGGCATACTCCCTGCAACCACTGTGGTTATGATAGTTTGCTTTTGACCACTGGAAGTAGTGATGTGCACAGTTGGTAGAGTGACAACTGGCAGAGAAGTAGGAGGCTCATCAATTTTGTCTTTTCCTTTGCCAGGCACATGAATTAGAGATTTTGAAGTTCTTTGATGAGCACCTTCAGTGATTTTGATGCCCTTTACTGGTGGTTTCTCCCCCTTTGTATTTGAGTTCCTTGATGTCCTCTTCTCCCCCTTAGGCTTGTTGTCAGGCACAGAGGCTGTAGTGTTGACCTTTGGGGTTGAAGATTCTTCAGGTAGAGGGAGACCCATGTGCTTCATCATTGCAGACAACATTGATTGTTGATGCAGAAGAACATCAGCTGTGGTGGTGGCTTGAGTGTTCAGCTGCTCAGTGAGAGTCTGTACCTTGTCTGTAAGATGAGCATTGGACTGAATGAGAGTAGCTACCTCCTTTTCAAGTGCATCTACCTTACTGAATAATGCAGTAGATTTGAAGCCAGACAGGGATTGTTCTTTAAGTCTCTGCACTTCAAATCTAGACAGCTCATGCACAGGAACCTCAGTTACCAGCTTGTCTTCATATTGATTTGCAAAGAGTGTCCTAAGCATGGCATTGGCATCTGTAGTCTGATCAGATAGAATTTGAAATTTGCTTCCTAGACCTGTGACTGTATCTTTAAGGAGAGCTAGACCATTATCCATCTTGGTGCAGGTGGTGTTGAAGTGTCTGATATCTTTGACCACACTGTCTAGTTGAGGAAATTTGGCATTAAAGGCCCTCTTTATCTCTTCTACTGAAGTGGCTGTCTTGTCACTCACCTTGTTGACTTCAGTTTTGACTCCCTTGCCAAGATAGTGTGCAGCCTTGAGGAAACCCTTGTAAGAATCATTGACAGCTTCATACACTTCACTAGGGGACAGGGATTTTGCATTTGAACCCAGTGAAGTGATGTATTCCTCTCTAAGATATTGAAGTGCTTCACTGAGAGTTACATCATACTTTCCTTGCATCCAGGCATCTACATTGCCATCTCTCTCAGCATCATCAATAATCTTGGCCTTCTGCATCTCCACATCATCCCTATGGCATAGTAGGATGGCTTCATAATCTGGATTTGAGATGTTGGAGGTGACAAGGTTCTGGGCTATTTTGACAAACTCAGGAATCTGATCCACAACATAGCTTTGGAGAGCGTCAATGGACATTTGTGGTGGAACAGACCCTGATCCTTAAGCACTGTCATGTTGCACAGGCTTCAGCCATTGAGACAAAAAGTGAGAGCTAGAGCTAGGCAAGCTAGACTCCTTAGTTACAGATGCAACTTCTGTAACCGGATGAAAAACTCTGCTACTGTTGTCTCGACAGAAGTGGGATGAGTTACAACAGTAGTTGACACAGGCACAGAGTCTCTAGTTAAAACTAGTGAATCCTCTGTGTTTGTGATGGTGTCATTAAGAGATGCCCCAGCATGCATTCCCTGACCATCTAAATGTGGTACCTGGGTGGTGAGCAAGGTGTCATGCACCAAGTCACTTGAATCCATTGGCTCATCAAGAGAAAAGAATTCTTGATGATCAATGCCTTGCTCCTCAATTGCTTGAGTTGCAGGCTCCAAAGAAATATGAGTGGTAGATTCTGGAAGAGAAGTGTGTTGTAGATTAGATTTTGGCAACTCCCCCTGAGAGATAGAGGGAATTTCAATTGTGATGTGCTCTCCACTCAGTGTTGTGCCAGCCTTATCACTCCCATGTGCTGACTCTGTACAAGTAGGTGCATTGGGGAGAATGCTTGATTCTATAGATGCACCCTGTTTAGAGGATACACCTAGTGAGCTGTTTGCCCCTGATTTTACAACTTCAGCCATTTGGGTGACTGAAGAGGTGGTTTTAGACTTCTTCTTCTTTGGCCTTAGTAAGGGTGACTCAGGTTCCTCACTTGCAATGCCTAATTCTACAGCCAAGGCTGCTTCAGTTAAGATTTTTAGAGGTTCAGAAGCAACCTGTTTTCTCTTCTTTTTACTAACATCACCCTTTTGAGAGGATGATGCAGTTGTCTCTGTGTTTGGTAAAGTGTTTGGCTGAGAGGGTTGGTTAGCAGTCCCTGGGTTAGCATTTTGCTCTACTTGCTTGGGCCTAGCTAACTCAGATTTTGAGGCACATATTGGCATGTTGTGGGGGTAAGTCCTAAATAAACTCTCCATAAGGGGAGTTATTTTGAGCCTTACATCCACATCATTCCTAGTCTCCAAGCTACCAAAAATGAGTTTGGTCATGGATTTCGGATAGCCTATTCTATTTTTGTCTAACCCAGGCAATTCAATCAATTTAACATCTATGAAATTAAGTACAGATTGAATAAAGCGAGGGAAGAAAATTTCATTACCTCTCTTGGCTGAGTTCTTACCAAGTCTCCCATACAATTCTTGCATTATGATAAAACCAACATCAATCTTTCTCCCATATGCTAGAGCATATCCTATTTGTTAAACAGGTGTGCTGATTTGATCAAAGCTGGACTTCCTTGCTGTGAAGACTTGAAGAAGAGTGGCAAAGACATAGCTCCATTCCTTCCTCAAGTACTTCCTATTCAAATTTCCAAGATTGATTCTATCTGAGTAGTTGATAAAATCAAATAAATCTTCCAATTCCTGATCAGTTGCTTGACTGTCATACACTCCTTGTTGTAACCCCAGTGCTTGATTCATATTTTCAGTAGTGATGGTGATTTCCTTGTCCTGAATCTTGCAATAGATTACGTATGAAGTTATTGCATTCTCTAAGGCCACGACCTCCACAGTAGCAGTTCTCCAAAACTGTTCTAGTAAATCTAGATACAGAGTTGGGTTAGCTGAGAGTGCATCCTTGATGTATGATTCAGCCATCCATCGAACGAAGCACTTAAAGTTTGCATTGGGTGCTTCAACATCGTTGGTTATTGCTATGAAATTGGTGTGTTTAGGAATTGTGAGTTGGGTATTTGCCATTGTTACACAGAGAGATGAGAAGAGAATGAAGGTTGAAGAAGAAATTTAGCTTTTGACGTTAGGGTTTACAGAGGTTTTGGAACTTTGGCTGCCTGAGAAATCGAATGAAATGATTTGAACAGTTGTGGAATTGTATATATGTGAATGACTTGAGTTGTCGATTAGATATAGGTTTTGTATCGACAAGTCAGTCATTCGAGAAGTATAAAACAACTATTCGATAAGTTAAGAAAGGCTTATTCGATATCTCAAGCAGTTTGTAACTCACAGCTGGCAGTTATTTAACTCAAAAAATAATTCTAAGCTAAATAAAATATGTTTTTATGAGTGAAATGAAATTTTGAATATAAATCCAAAAAGCGATTAAGTGTCAGCGAGAAATCAGCCTTCTCAAATGATTCGATAACTCAAATACAGTATTCGAGAACTCCATCATTAGAGAACTAAAATACTCTATTCGAGAACTCAAGGTGTGCTATTCGATTTCTCAAAAGACACTATTCGAGAACTCAGAAGGGTTCTTGATAGGCCTATTCGAGAACTCGAGCCATGACAAAACAATGAACCATTTGAGAAGTCTGACTTATCGAACTATACTTTTCACTCATAAAATTCAATTTTCACTATCTTTTAAAATTTACCAGAAATATTCATTGAAGAATATTCTACTAAATTAAATAGTGATTTTCTCAAAATTTCACAGAAATTTCAAGCTAAAGATGTATGATTTTCAACATATGCAGCATTGTGGAATATTTATAAATCATAATCCAGCCAATACTTACTTTAGAAATATTGAGCATTTGATAAAGTAAGTATTTACTGCTGCAACAATCTAGTTGATATATTCACTCAGCCAGAATTTGAAGAATTCAGCATTCCAATCTCACTAACCAACCTTGTGAAGGTGGCTTCATCTAATGGCTTAGTGAATATGTCAGCTAGTTGTTTCTCTATGGGAACATAATGTAACTCAATGGTTCCATTAGTTGCATGCTCCCTTATGAAGTGATATCTGATGCCTCTGTAGATTGAGATATCTACCTTCTTGCCCTTACTATCTTCATCTAACTTGGTGGCAGTGGCCATGGGTGTCTTTGCAGGTGAGCATTCTTCTAAGTCAAATTTCTTCAATAGATCCTTGATGTATTTGGTTTGGCTTATAAAAATGCCATCCTTCCTTTGACTCACTTGCAGCCCAAGAAAGAATGTTAATTCTCCCATCATACTCATCTTATATCTGCTCTGCATGAGCTTAGAGAATTTCTCACACAGCTTCTCATTTGTGGAGCCAAATATGATATCATCCACATAGATTTGAACTAAGATAATATCATCACCATGTTTCTTGTAAAACAGTGTCTTGTCTAGTGTGCCTCTAGAGAATTGATTCTCAAGTAGAAATTGTGACAATGTGTCATACCATGCCCTAGGAGCTTGCTTAAGTCCATACAATGCTTTAAGCAATCTGTAGACAAAGTGAGGGAATTGTGGATCCTCAAAGCCAGGTGGCTGTTGCACATATACTTCTTCTTCCAACTCCCCATTCAGAAATGCACTCTTGACATCCATTTGATAGACCTTGAAATTAGAATGTGCAGCAAATGCCAAGAAAATTCTGATGGCCTCTAGTCTGGCAACAGGGGCAAAAGTCTCATCATAGTCAATGCCCTCCTGTTGAGAGTATCCTTTTGCAACCAACCTTGCTTTGTTTCTTATGACTACACCATTTTCATCCATCTTATTCCTTAGAACCCATTTTGTTCCAACAATGGTTCTATCCTTTAGTGCAGGCACAAGTTCCCATACTTTGCTTCTTTCAAATTGGTTTAGCTCCTCTTGCATAGCAATTATCCAATCAGAATCCAACAATGCATCTTCAAGTTTCTTAGGCTCAACTTGGGATAGAAAGCAACCATAGAGACATTCATTTAGAGTTGCTCTCCTTGTTCTCACTCCTGTATTTGGATCTCCAATTATCTGATCTGCAGTATGTGATCTATCCTATTTCCTTGTATGTTCAGATTGATTTCTCAGCCTTGATGTTGCTTCATCATCCAGATCATGATCATTTACATTTCCTCCCCATGTGAAGTTTCCACTAATCACAGGTGTGTCTTGGATGCTTGTTTCTTCATTGTTGGTTGACACAGGTTCTTCATTCACTTGAGTTTGTTGAATTGTGGGCTCAAATTCAGTTTCAATCTCCTCATCAGAATCATTTAGATTGTCAAACTTCAAAGGATCTTTATCTTCATCATTGGCTTCTTCTAATCCAGGTAGTTTGCTGTCATCAAATGTCACATCTGTGCTTTCCATAACTTTCTTTTGAGTGATGACATAAACTTTGTATGCAATTCTTTCCATAGAGTAGCCAAGAAAAATTCCTTCAAATGCTTTTGCATCAAACTTTCCAACATATTCTGAGTTGTCTTTTAACACAAAGCATTTACTTCCAAAAGTATGAACATACTTTAGGGTGGGCTTCTTTCCAGTCATCAAGTTGTAAGGTGTCTTTCCAGTGTTTTTGTTGATGAGGGTTCTGTTTTGGATATAGCATGCAGTGCTCACAGCCTCAGCCCAAAAACATGTAGGCATCTTTGCATCAAGTAACATTGTTCTAGCAGCCTCAATCAGAGTTCTATTCTTTCTTTCAACAACTCCATTTTGTTGTGGAGTCCTTGGAGCTGAGAATTGTTGAGAAATACCATTTTCTTTGCAAAATGCTTCAAGCATGGCATTTCTGAACTCTGTTCCATTATCACTCCTTAATGCAATCACACTTGCATTGTTGGCCTTTGCTTCCTTGTCAATTTTCTTTATATGCTCAATGATTACTTGGGGAGCCTCATCTTTTGATGCCAGAAATTCTACCCACATATACCTTGTGAAATCATCAACCATCACCAGAGCATACTTTTTCCTTCCTAGTGACATAATATTGACAGGCCCAAACAAGTCCATATGAATTAGTTGTAGGGGCTTGGTTATTGATGTCACTGTCTTTGACTTGTGGCTTGATCTTTTCATTTTTCCCTTTTGACAAGCCTCACACACTCCTTCTTGACAGACTTCAAGTGTGGGCATGCCTCTTACTAACTCTCTTTTGACTAGAGAATTAATGCCTTTGAAGTTCAAGTGTGATAGCTTCTTATGCCACAGCCAACTATCTTCATTTGATGCTTTTAAGTAAAAGCAACAAATTTTGTCCTTGTTTGCAGAGTTCATATTGGCTACAAACAGGCTTCCTTTCTGTAACACCCCCAGATCCGGGGTCAGGGATCTGGTGGTTACGGTCTTACATCCATTCATAATACTTGACTTGAGTCCACAATAAATAAATCACATGCTGTGACCCCACAATAATTACCACTCACACACACAACAGTTATAGTCCCAGAGATGAAATTGAAATAAGTCTTACATTAAAGGGTTTACGAATAAAAGTTATTACAATCCCAAAAGGATAACATCATAGGTTTAAAAGTTTTGCCGTTGATTACATTAATTATACATATAGTTAAACAGGAAACAAAAGCTGTCTAACTATGCTACCTCAGCAATGGCGGTCAGCATCTCAGCGGGTAGTCCGGTGGGTCGGGTAACCTGCTTGCGCCGAGTGCGCCTGACGCGAGCCATCTGTCCTAGCTGTTTTTGTGACATAATATAAACAAAGCAAGGGTGAGCGAAAGCCCACCAACAAATATATAACTGAACAATAATTTGAAACAGTTCAAAGCTATCTTTTAAACCATATGCCATGCATTTACGAAAATGATGCCAGTATATTATGAACGATGAAGTTACAAGGTAACTGAAAGTATTTGTTTGAAGAAATATCTGCTACATCAAAGTAAGCGAGATATTCTTATTGTTATTAAGAAGAGGAACTTGCAAGAAAAGGTTGTAATTCCAGTTATGACATTTTTCCAACTCTGCCAACAGTAATCATGTTGCAGGAAATAAATAAATTTGGATGATGAACCAATGATGGAGTATTCACCGCGCCCGCTGTTCCAATCTTGATGATCAGTCGAGATCGTACAGCTCAATTTAGATTTACTACCGGTAGAAGGAAGAACTGACGGCTTTACTTGTATACCGCCTTACTAGCTCTCCCCGGCCAACGGTTGGGCCAAGGTGATGGACCGGCGCTACTCGGCCTCTTACACGACTCCTAGTTCAAATAGAATTCATGATTCTGAATGTAACGTTCGTCCCCCTTTCCCCAAGTATAATACTTGTTGATAAGACTCCACAAAGTAGTCGTATCTAGTTGGAAAGGAAAATTTACCAATCACTTCCAAGCTATTGCTTGGTAATGAATATCAACTTGTTCCAGTAATCTTACCCCTCGAAAGATGAGAAGGTAAGCAACGACTTAATAAGTCAACAGCACCCGAGTTGCGAGTGAAGAGAATACTTTATGACCGGGAAGTCGACAAGATAAATAACATTTTCCAAGTAAGGTTCCCTTATTATTAGGGAGATAGACTCAAAGAAGAATGATGTCTGAGAACCTTTCTTGATATAAGATTAATAATAATATGACTCAGAAATATTTTTCGTAATAATCGAAGAAGATGAACCTTATTGAGATTATTCTAAGTATGGAATAAATATTCAGAGAATATTTATTGAGTTAAAATATTTAAAGAATATTTGGGAATATGAAAGAATATCTTTAATCAGAGTATTTCTCAAAATAATCCCTGAAGAAATATCAGGGGAATATTTATTGAATAAATAAATATTTAAATGAATATTCAAAACAATATTCATTAATTATTAAGACCTGAAAAGATTATTTAAGGTAATATTCATAATTAATTAGGAATTTAAATGAATATTCAAAAGTGATATTCATTTAATGAATAATATCCTAAATGAATATCAAGTAATATTCATTTAGTAATCCAAGCCTTAAGGAATATCCGAGATAATATTCGATAATTAATTCAAGCTTCAGATGAATATTAAAATAATATTCATCAAGTATTTAATATCTTAAATGAATATTCAAAAGTAATATTTATTTAATAAAATAATATTCTAAAGGAATATCCAAATAATATTTATTTAATAGTCTCATCTTTAAAAGAATATTTGAAATAATAGTCGATAATCAATTCGACTCTGAATGAATATTGAGAAATATTATTCGATGAATAGTTACGTTCAAATAATTATTCGAAGTAAGGATCGTTAAAATAATTAGTCTCGAACGAATATTCAAATAATATTCGTCGCCCAAATAATAGAAAATATTTACTTAAATATTTTCCTCCGAGGTAATCTCGATATATCAAGGAATATTGACTCCCGGTCTATATTTGATTAATGAGAGGTATCCGCCCTTCTATGAGGGTCTTACAATAACCGGCTTATAACTGATATATAACTATCTAGCTTATAAGCCAACAATAACATTTAGGGAACAAGTATATCAATTCAACTTGAAAGTAGGCATGCATGCAATGGCATATGTATATCAGCAATCATATATATATATTTATTCAATCACAACAACAGCCTAAAAGGAGGGAATTGAAACTTGCCTGGTAGTCGAGTACGGTAAGGGGTAGTGGTAGCGGGTCCCGGTTCAGCTTGGTGATCTATAAATAGCCAAGGCATTCGGGATTAATCACTTAACATATTAAAAGTTAAGTTATACTTAAATCGAAACACGTTCTCGAGTCATCTCGTTATACCCCTTTTAGTGGATTACTTATTATCACTGATCCGACCCGACATTCGTTCGTTAATACGACATGTCACTGCACTTATACTTGGGACATACTTAAGTCATATGAGTTCTAAGGTTGATCGTTACGAACCAATATTTTACTCCGAGTTTTATCGCCCGTTTTCTAAGCGTTTTACCAAAGTTATAAAAGAGTCGTCTTTTAGGGGTTCGTTCGCGTTTAACCTTGACTCGAACATTTTTAATAAATCGAAAAATGCTCTTTTTGACATACGGTTTTCTTTCACACCTTCCTTCTTACCCCTAGTATTTATTTACCAAGATTCGCCATGACGTTACATAGCTTACGAGGGTTCAATTTCAGTTACGAACTTTCGTTTACGGATTCGAACTACTTTTAGTAATTTGGTCATAAATCCTAAACCGTAAGTCCGTTTCATGTGATCTTTATATCAAAACAAAGCTTAGAACATTACCTATCCTATCATGGCAGATAAGGTCTCTGGACAGTAGGGGTTCGACATGGAAAATGGCATACAAAACATGGTATTGTAAAATCGGGCATTATAACGGCTGTAAATCGAATATCTATCAATTTCGAATCTTCCCATAAACATAGCATCCAACCCAAACAACATATACATGACTTATACACATGAACTGAGGCCAAGCAATGCCTTTCCGTTCATCTAGCTATTTACATCATTAATCCAAAATCCATACATAATCATGCTTATAACTTTAACATAACCATAACTAAGTTATAACTATAAAAAACATGCTTAAATCTCAAACAAGGGTTAGGGTTTCAAGAGCTTTATACCTTCCTTAGATAGTGATATAGCCTTACTAAGCCTTGTATGGTCCTTAGGAGTGATTATGCTTGCTATATCAACCATGAAAAATCAAGAAAACCAAGTTAGTTCAAGAAGAACACTATTCATGCTCCTCTTGAATGATTTATTTGAAAATGGAAATGGATGAGTTTGAAGCTAAGATTTTGAGGAGATAAGTTTTATGAAATGTAAGACTCACCTTAATTATTTCAAGAACAAACAATGGTGGGAAGGTTGAGTTTGGATTTGGAATTAATGGAAATGGCCGAATGGTTCTTTGCAAGGGGGGGGGGAGAAAGTTGCTTGGGTTCTTTTGATTTTTTGTGTTTTAATCTCCTTCACTCTCATCCACTTACAACATAATATCTTGTAAAAGTCACTTTAATAAAGTGATGAGGTGTTGGATGCTCAAATGGCAAGACATGTGTTGGTTTTATGGTGGTTAAAGCTTAACTAAGTAGTTACTTGCTAAGTACTTAGTTCTTCCTCTAAGGTGCTAGTTCCTTGCTTCTAGTTTAGTTACTAGATTTTTATACTAGTAGCTTGCACAAGACTCTTGCTTCCTCTGCTTGTTTCTGTGTCTGGTTATTACCCGTTTCGATTGATCGTTCGTGAGAATATTTCACGGATTTCTAATTAGGGTTTACCGGGAATCCTCTTTAATATTAATACTTTCATTCTCCATCTTTCATTCTAACTTTCCATTTTATATTCCTTTAATCCATTCGTTAAATACTTAAGGCTATCAGTGTCCAGGGAACTCTCGGAGAAAATAAAAGTGCGGTTTTTCAGAATCCGACAGCTTTTACATACACTTATTTTCCCCTGGATCACTAATACGAACTCGGAAATCCGTTCCGAATACTTCTATATAGCGTCGTCTCATATTATTATGTACTCCCACCAAAACACTATTCATTCTGTATTCTTTACTTGTTCTCTTAGGGTTGTATAATTGTCCGTATTCTCTTTCGATCGTTCCTTAACCTTTTTACGGAACTACTGGATTAATCGTTATCGATCTGGATGACATGAGAGTATTCTCTTGCTTGAAGTTGCCATATCTTATTCCTTTAGAAGATAGATTATTCTTACCTATGTTGTCACCCTTTAGCATTCTTCAAGACATAAACATAATAAAGTCGAATTCTATTCATTCTTTCCCAATTATCAATTATTACACTGTAGCCATATCCACTATTCATTCTTACATCATTAAATACATAAAAGTTTTAATTCCACCCAAAATCTGGGTTCTTACACTTTCCTTACTCCAGATAGAGCAAAGTCACCAGTCTTTTTGTGGGTGATCAAACATTCATCTTTGTCAAAATTCACTTTGAAGCCTCTGTCAGTAAATTGACCAACACTCAGTAGATTGTGCTTGAGTCCCTTGACCAGTGCTACATTCTCAATGATGACATTTCCAATTTCCAACTTGCCATATCCCAGTGTGTTGCTAATGCTGTCTTCTCCAAAAGCAACCATTGGGCCAGCCTTCTCCTCATACTGTGATAGCAGGGCCATATCACCAGTCATATGGTTTGAGCATCCACTGTCCAAAATCCACATGACCTTTCTTTCACTTTCTTTGCCCTGCAAACACAAAGGTATTACTTCTCCTTTGGTACCCAAACAAGTTTGGGTCCATGTGGCTTAGCAACAGTCTTATCATAAACAGCATGCTTATCAATTTTCTTGATGTTAGTCTTTTTGTCACTGTTAGAAGTCTTAGAATCAGGGTTCTTAGACTTAGGTGACAGAGGCACCTTCCTAACTTTAGGAGGACTTGAAGACTTTGTTCTTGTGTAGTGTGTGTGAACATTGTGACTGATGCATCCTTCCATGAATCGTCTTCTCAAATTAAAGCAACTAGTCATTACATTCATGTTACATGGCATACAATCAAATTTATCACAGAAGGGAGAGTCTCTATGTCTTAAAGGCACAGAGCAATCATAGAATGGTTTAGCAACACTACCAGATGGTTTCTTACAAGCATGAGTTAAATGATTAGTGCTAAAACAATTTTGACAAACTTTCCTAGGGGCATTGGGCACATAAGCATAGTTGTTGTCCTTGTTAATCCCTAATTTGCCATTCCTGTTTTGTTTCTTTTTAGCCACTTTCTTCTCAAACTCATTATTCCAAGCTGAAACAAACTTCACAAATTTCTCAAGTCTAGGTTTACCTCCTACTGACTCCTTGGTTTTGGTTTTGACATTCTCACTCTTAGAGGATGCTTGTTGTTCATTTGATTGTGCCTTATCTTCATCATCCAACATTTGCTTAATGAGTAAGGCATCCTCATCAATCTCAAGTGTTGGTGTTTTAAATATTGGGGTCTCAGCCTTTTTCAAAACCTGAGGCACTTCCTCTTGAACAACAATGTCATCTTCAATGACTGCATATCCTTTCCTCTGCTTGAGAGTGTCATAATCAAGTCCAATAGCAGCCTTAGGTCTAGCTAGATTTTTCTCATGGTAGGACTGCAATAGACTAGAGGAATTCTTGAATGTTTTCAATTTAAATTCATTTTCAGCTAGTTCATCCCTAAGAGCTTTCTCAACTTGACTAGCACATAGAACCTTATTCTTTAGATATTCGATTTCATGTTTAAGGTTTTCTATTTGCATAGCAGTTAGTTCTAGTTCCTCATTTCTTTTGTTTAACAGTTCATTCCTAGTAGACAGTTTAGCAATCTCTTCATTAGCAACAGTCATACTAGTATGAATATTAAACATCTCAACAGATAGTTGTTCAACCATAGATTTGTATTCAGAAACAGACATGTCTATAGTAGTGAGGGATGGTACCTGAGAGTCTGATTCAGATGGTTCTTCCTTGGAGTTGGCCATCAAGGCATAGTTGCAGAATTCTTGTTCTTCTCCATCACTATCAGAATCATCCCAACACTTCCCTTCAGCTATGTAGGCCTTACCTGGTGCATGCTTCTTTAGAAGAGCCTCATACTTAGCTTCAAGCTCAAGAAACTACTTATCCTTCTTCTTAGGCTTCTTGCATTCACTGGCAAAATGCCCTAGGTCATTGCATCTATAACATCTCACAGATGACCTATCCACATAGCTGGTTTTGAATTTGTTTTTGTTTGCTTTCACAGGTGCCTTGCTCTTGTTGAATGAATGATTTTGAGATCTAGACTTGAAGGGCTGATTCCTCTTTAATCTGATGTTTGGGAATTTTCTAGCCATAAAAGCATATGAAGTGTTTTCCATGGCATCCAACTCTTCAAGAGTATAGAACTCATCTTCTTCCTTTTCATCAACAGGTTCAGTCACTTCTTCTTCAGTCTCTTCACCATCTACTATCTCTTCTATTCTCAGTTGACTTGTAGATGCTTCCAGGTCTTGAACGGATTTGTTGAAATCAAGGCACAGGATGTGTTTATCATTCTGCCTTGGTTGGCTTGGATAGCCCTCTTCTGAAGCAACTCAAGCTCATGAGTTTTTAAAACCCCATAGAGCACATCATATGTGACTTTGTTCAAATCTCTTTCTCTTAGAGATATGACCTTTTGCTCTAGATGGTTTGGTGCAGATAGTAGAAACTTCATGTTTAATTCCTTAGTGCTGTAAACCTTCCCATTCATTTGAAGCTCAGTCACCAGCTTGTGAAATCTTTCAAACATATCAGTAATACTTTCTTTGGACTGTGCCATGAAAGCTTCATACTGTGTGACCAGTATCTGTTTCCTATTTTCTCTTACCTCCTCTGTCCCTTCACATAACACCTTGATGTGGTTCCACATGTCCTTGGCTGATGTGCATGATGCTATATTAGCAAACATCGACATATCCATGGAGTCTATGATCAGCAACATGAGATGACTGTCTAGGGCAACCTTCTCCTTCTCTGAGTCCGTCCATTTGGATGGCTCTTTTGCAACATATGATCTAGGAATGACTATTGTGCCCACTGTAGATTCAGCAATTTCTTGTTGTGGTACAAATGGACCATTCTTGAGGATGTCAGGATAGAGAGGATTGGCAGCTTTGATGAACAACAGCATTTTTATTTTCCAGAGGTTGTAATTCTCTTTGTCGAACTTAGGGACCTTCACCGTACCTGTAGTCTTTGGTGTATTCGAACTCATGATCGTTTTCTGTTTAGATTAAACAGCCTGCTCTGATACCACTTGTTGAGTATTGAATACAGTAAAAGAATACAGAGGGGGGGTGAATGGATTCTTGAACTTTTCTTTGTTCTTGAATCTTTGCAGCAAGATATGTGTTGAATGTGTGAGATATGTAAGTACAGATAACAAAGACAAACACAACACAATATCACTTTAATCTAATATTTTATTAGATAAAGATTTTGCTACAATCTGTGAATACAAATGGTAGTATTCTCAGCTTCGTTTTTCTTAGAGAGATATTTCTTGAGATGTATATTGAAAAACTATCACTCTCTCTCTGTTGCTAAGGAAGTGAGGCTGTATCCTTATAGACATGGATACACCTACTTACTACAAATAAGGTAGGTAAACAAAATACTTTCCAGTCTGTCTATCTTATTTGAGTAAGAGTCCAAACGGTTACAGATTTGACTTTGCAAAGCCTGTTCAGATCCACTTCTTTAGCTCCTTGTCCCTTTGTCTTATCTCTCCAAGCTTCTTTGTAGGCTTTCCAATCTGCTTTATAGTACATAGTCAAATAAAGCGTCTTGGCTTGTTGCAGGTTTCTGACTTGTACAATTCTTCAGTATTTTGTCTCCAAGAATGTATTCGAGAAGTGGCTAAGTGATTGATTCGAGAACTCGAATTGACTTAATCGATAACTCTGAGTTCTCGAATAGTGTTATATTGACATATCGAATCACTTCTCGAATAGCTCTTTTCTCTGGGACTCCTTGAGATATCGAATAGAGCATTTTGACATATCGAATCCCTGAGATGTCGAATAGCTTCTTTAGTCCTTGAGATATCGAATAGATCATTGACTTGTTGACTCTTAGAGAACTCGAATGATGCTTTGACTTGTTGACTCCATGAGTTCTCGAATAGAGTAATAGACATATCGAATCTCTGAGATATCGAATGAGATATCGAACAGTGTATTTAGAGATATCGAATAGTGTCTTCTGAGATATCGAATCTCTAACTTCTCGAATGCTAGATTTCTCGAATAGACAAATGTACTTCTCGAATTGGTACTTAGGCGAATTCTTCTTTTCTTCAAATCCCAACTGTGATTATTTGGCAGTCTTTATCTCCTTGCTTGAGGCATGAACCTTGGAACTTCTTTCAAGCATTATTCTTGACTTTATAGTTACAGTAACACAATTAGAATTTGATGCCTATTACAAGTACAGAACAAATAGAAACTCTACAACTAGAGGTTCCCTCAGTTAAGAGGTCATGTAGGTAATGCATAGCATTACGCATACTTAGGCTTGTTATTAGATGTATTCAGGCATGCCTCTGTGACTAACAATCTCCCCCAAATTGTGAGTAAGACCCTTAGTCACAATTTCATGTCTGATAACAAGCCTAACATACATAAAGATAAAACTTGACAGTACATGTATGAATTTTGATCAGCAATGTGAATAGAACTACAGGGTGAGTAATCTTACAGCCTATAATGAAGTACTAGCCATTGTCATTAGTTTCCCTTTCCATAGCTTTGGCTTGTAAATCATCATATGCTTTCTGTCTTCTTTCTTTCTCCTTCCTTGTATTCTCATCCATAGCTTTTATTATTTCTGCCATAGCATCCAATTATTCAAGCAAAATTGAGTCTTTGAAATCTTCAAGTACTGAATTCAGAATTCTTGTAGGATAGTGGTTGAGTAGATTCATTCTGATGTGGACCTGATCCCCATTTCTCCTCCTATACTTCACCACATAGGGGTTAAACTGAACTCTACACAATCCCTTTGCCCTTAGCTTTTCTACTTGCTAGCCATTTCTCAAGACACTCTTTTCTGATTTTCTCCTTATGATCTCTCTTCATCTTCACAAAATCAATTAGCTCCAGCTTCCATACTCTTTCCACTTTATCTTCTGAGCTCAACAATGCAATGATTCTTTCTATGTCATGTAGTTTGCCCCAGTGTTGACATCCTCCTTGTTTGAATTTCTCCTCCCTTCCATCAGTATATTTGATCTCAAGGCAGTTATCAACAATGGCAACATGATAGATTCTTTGAGCTTGTAAGAATTGCAGTTGGTCTTCATCAAAATCTTCATCTAGTGGTTGGAGTTTTAAGCCTGGATAGATTGTCAGAGTCCTTGACTTGGATAGCTTTGGTTTCCTTGCAGCTTGTTTGAATTTGATCCTTTTGACATGGTTGCCTGGCAGTAGCATGTGACCTTTGTTTGTGGACCATTGTAGTATTCCATTAGCAGTATGCTTTTTGAAATGTACAGATGGTTTCTTGACTTGAATCTTCTTCTCTTCTTGAGGTGGTAAAACCGTTGCAGAAGCCATGGGATTAGATTTTGGTAGGTCATTACTAACAGCATTCACCCTAGACTTAGAGTCTTGTGTTGTGGTGAGATTACTGCTAGCAATGCCTAAGGCTTGCTGTTTTCCATTCTTCCTCTCATAGACTTGCCTTGGTCATCATCCTTCTTATCCTTGCTGTCTTTCTTCTTCTTCTTATCCTCATCCCCCTTATCACTCCTGTGACGACTTCTCCTCCCATCACTCTTGTCTTCATCTTCATCATCCTTATTCCTCCTTGGCTTGGCCATTTCTGGAATTACACCAGTTGCAATGAATGATCTGAGAATGTGCAGTGCCTCTATCTCTTCAGCAGTACTTGTCCCCTTTTTCTTTTGCAGTAGATCAATGATGGAAATAATGAGTCTGTGATTTCGAGAAGTGAGATCATTGGGAATGACCAATTGTTTAATCTCTTCAATTCTGGTGCCAGACTGATAGATGATGGTCCATGGCTTCTTAATCACTTCTGGCAGCCTTGAAGGTTGGCCATTCCTCAAGTCATCATACAGACTCTTATTGTTTTCATTTACATTCCTCTTCTCTATGAGCTCTGTCAGTGCATCTATCTCTGAATGTTTCAAGGCATGTAGAGTTTTGTAGGTTAGATGCCAGATTCTGGATTTTGCTACCATCATTACTTCCTTGAGCCATGAGCTATTAACTTTTCTAGGTACCACAGTGAAGTAATCGATCTGATCCTTCAAGCTCCTTAGATACAATTGAGTGTCACCAGCCTGTTCTCTTGAGACTTTCAGAAACTCCAAGAATGCATCATCATGATAAACATTTGAGTTTGCAATTTCTTGTAGCTTGGCCTCAGTGACCACCTTCACTTCTACAGGCTTGGCACTTTTAGATATGGAGAGTGAAGGTTTATCAGATGGCATACTCCCTGCAACCACTGTGGTTATGATAGTTTGCTTTTGACCACTGGAAGTAGTGATGTGCACAGTTGGTAGAGTGACAACTGGCAGAGAAGTAGGAGGCTCATCAATTTTGTCTTTTCCTTTGCCAGGCACATGAATTAGAGATTTTGAAGTTCTTTGATGAGCACCTTCAGTGATTTTGATGCCCTTTACTGGTGGTTTCTCCCCCTTTGTATTTGAGTTCCTTGATGTCCTCTTCTCC
This sequence comes from Saposhnikovia divaricata, assembly GCA_036435485.1. Lineage (NCBI taxonomy): Eukaryota > Viridiplantae > Streptophyta > Magnoliopsida > Apiales > Apiaceae > Saposhnikovia > Saposhnikovia divaricata. Next base: position 83,187,116 of record CM071598.1, read on the forward strand.
CCCTTAGGCTTGTTGTCAGGCACAGAGGCTGTAGTGTTGACCTTTGGGGTTGAAGATTCTTCAGGTAGAGGGAGACCCATGTGCTTCATCATTGCAGACAACATTGATTGTTGATGCAGAAGAACATCAGCTGTGGTGGTGGCTTGAGTGTTCAGCTGCTCAGTGAGAGTCTGTACCTTGTCTGTAAGATGAGCATTGGACTGAATGAGAGTAGCTACCTCCTTTTCAAGTGCATCTACCTTACTGAATAATGCAGTAGATTTGAAGCCAGACAGGGATTGTTCTTTAAGTCTCTGCACTTCAAATCTAGACAGCTCATGCACAGGAACCTCAGTTACCAGCTTGTCTCCATGTTGATTTGCAAAGAGTGTCCTAAGCATGGCATTGGCATCTGTAGTCTGATCAGATAGAATTTGAAATTTGCTTCCTAGACCTGTGACTGTATCTTTAAGGAGAGCTAGACCATTATCCATCTTGGTGCAGGTGGTGTTGAAGTGTCTGATATCTTTAACCACACTGTCTAGTTGAGGAAATTTGGCATCAAAGGCCCTCTTTATCTCTTCTACTGAAGTGGCTGTCTTGTCACTCACCTTGTTGACTTCAGTTTTGACTCCCTTGCCAAGATAGTGTGCAGCCTTGAGGAAACCCTTGTAAGAATCATTGACAGCTTCATACACTTCACTAGGGGACAGGGATTTTGCATTTGAACCCAGTGAAGTGATGTATTCCTCTCTAAGATATTGAAGTGCTTCACTGAGAGTTACATCATACTTTCCTTGCATCCAGGCATCTACATTGCCATCTCTCTCAGCATCATCAATAATCTTGGCCTTCTGCATCTCCACATCATCCCTATGGCATAGTAGGATGGCTTCATAATCTGGATTTGAGATGTTGGAGGTGACAAGGTTCTGGGCTATTTTGACAAACTCAGGAATCGGATCCACAACATAGCTTTGGAGAGCGTCAATGGACATTTGTGGTGGAACAGACCCTGATCCTTAAACACTGTCATGTTGCACAGGCTTCAGCCATTGAGACAAAAAGTGAGAGCTAGAGCTAGGCAAGCTAGACTCCTCAGTTACAGATGCAACTTCTGTAACCGGATGAAAAACTCTGCTACTGTTGTCTCGACAGAAGTGGGATGAGTTACAACAGTAGTTGACACAGGCACAGAGTCTCTAGTTAAAACTAGTGAATCCTCTGTGTTTGTGATGGTGTCATTAAGAGATGCCCCAGCATGCATTCCCTGACCATCTAAATGTGGTACCTGGGTGGTGAGCAAGGTGTCATGCACCAAGTCACTTGAATCCATTGGCTCATCAAGAGAAAAGAATTCTTGATGATCAATGCCTTGCTCCTCAATTGCTTGAGTTGCAGGCTCCAAAGAAATATGAGTGGTAGATTCTGGAAGAGAAGTGTGTTGTAGATTAGATTTTGGCAACTCCCCCTGAGAGATAGAGGGAATTTCAATTGTGATGTGCTCTCCACTCAGTGTTGTGCCAGCCTTATCACTCCCATGTGCTGACTCTGTACAAGTAGGTGCATTGGGGAGAATGCTTGATTCTATAGATGCACCCTGTTTAGAGGATACACCTAGTGAGCTGTTTGCCCCTGATTTTACAACTTCAGCCATTTGGGTGACTGAAGAGGTGGTTTTAGACTTCTTCTTCTTTGGCCTTAGTAAGGGTGACTCAGGTTCCTCACTTGCTATGCCTAATTCTACAGCCAAGGCTACTTCAGTTAAGATTTTTAGAGGTTCAGAAGCAACCTGTTTTCTCTTCTTTTTACTAACATCACCCTTTTGAGAGGATGATGCAGTTGTCTCTGTGTTTGGTAAAGTGTTTGGCTGAGAGGGTTGGTTAGCAGTCCCTGGGTTAGCATTTTGCTCTACTTGCTTGGGCCTAGCTAACTCAGATTTTGAGGCACATATTGGCATGTTGTGGGGGTAAGTCCTAAATAAACTCTCCATAAGGGGAGTTATTTTGAGCCTTACATCCACATCATTCCTAGTCTCCAAGCTACCAAAAATGAGTTTGGTCATGGATTTCGGATAGCCTATTCTATTTTTGTCTAACCCAGGCAATTCAATCAATTTAACATCTATGAAATTAAGTACAGATTGAATAAAGCGAGGGAAGAAAATTTCATTACCTCTCTTGGCTGAGTTCTTACCAAGTCTCCCATACAATTCTTGCATTATGATAAAACCAACATCAATCTTTCTCCCATATGCTAGAGCATATCCTATTTGTTAAACAGGTGTGCTGATTTGATCAAAGCTGGACTTCCTTGCTGTGAAGACTTGAAGAAGAGTGGCAAAGACATAGCTCCATTCCTTCCTCAAGTACTTCCTATTCAAATTTCCAAGCTTGATTCTATCTGAGTAGTTGATAAAATCAAAGAAATCTTCCAATTCCTGATCAGTTGCTTGACTGTCATACACTCCTTGTTGTAACCCCAGTGCTTGATTCATATTTTCAGTAGTGATGGTGATTTCCTTGTCCTGAATCTTGCAATAGATTACGTATGAAGTTATTGCATTCTCTAGGGCCACGACCTCCACAGTAGCAGTTCTCCAAAACTGTTCTAGTAAATCTAGATACAGAGTTGGGTTAGCTGAGAGTGCATCCTTGATGTATGATTCAGCCATCCATCGAACGAAGCACTTAAAGTTTGCATTGGGTGCTTCAACATCGTTGGTTATTGCTATGAAATTGGTGTGTTTAGGAATTGTGAGTTGGGTATTTGCCATTGTTACACAGAGAGATGAGAAGAGAATGAAGGTTGAAGAAGAAATTTAGCTTTTGACGTTAGGGTTTACAGAGGTTTTGGAACTTTGGCTGCCTGAGAAATCGAATGAAATGATTTGAACAGTTGTGGAATTGTATATATGTGAATGACTTGAGTTGTCGATTAGATATAGGTTTTGTATCGACAAGTCAGTCATTCGAGAAGTATAAAACAACTATTCGATAAGTCAAGAAAGGCTTATTCGATATCTCAAGCAGTTTGTAACTCACAGCTGGCAGTTATTTAACTCAGAAAATAATTCTAAGCTAAATAAAATATGTTTTTATGAGTGAAATGAAATTTTGAATATAAATCCAAAAAGCGATTAAGTGTCAGCGAGAAATCAGCCTTCTCAAATGATTCGATAACTCAAATACAGTATTCGAGAACTCCATCATTAGAGAACTAAAATACTCTATTCGAGAACTCAAGGTGTGCTATTCGATTTCTCAAAAGACACTATTCGAGAACTCAGAAGGGTTCTTGATAGGCCTATTCGAGAACTCGAGCCATGACAAAACAATGAACCATTTGAGAAGTCTGACTTATCGAACTATACTTTTCACTCATAAAATTCAATTTTCACTATCTTTTAAAATTTACCAGAAATATTCATTGAAGAATATTCTACTAAATTAAATAGTGATTTTCTCAAAATTTCACAGAAATTTCAAGCTAAAGATGTATGATTTTCAACATATGCAGCATTGTGGAATATTTATAAATCATAATCCAGCCAATACTTACTTTAGAAATATTGAGCATTTGATAAAGTAAGTATTTACTGCTGCAACAATCTAGTTGATATATTCACTCAGCCAGAATTTGAAGAATTCAGCATTCCAATCTCACTAACCAACCTTGTGAAGGTGGCTTCATCTAATGGATTAGTGAATATGTCAGCTAGTTGTTTCTCTGTGGGAACATAATGTAACTCAATGGTTCCATTAGTTGCATGCTCCCTTATGAAGTGATATCTGATGCCAATGTGCTTTGTCCTAGAATGATTGACAGGATTGGAAACTATAGAGATTGCACTTGTGTTGTCACACATGATTAGAATTCTTTCCAACACAAGTCCATAATCTCTAAGTTGGTTTCTGATCCAAAGCACTTGAGCACAGCAACTTCCAGCAGCTATGTACTCAGCTTCAGCTGTGGAGGTTGACACAGATTGTTGTTTCTTGCTGTACTAAGAGACTAACCTTTGTCCAAGAAACTGGCAGCTACCTGAGGTGCTTTTCCTATCCACTCTGCATCCAGCATAATCAGCATCAGAATAACCAACCAGATTGAACCCTGTGTCCTTAGGATACCATAACCCCAAGTTTGGTGTGCCCTTCAGATATCTGAAAATCCTCTTTATTGCTATCATATGTGATTCCTTTGGATTTGATTGAAACCTTGCACACAAGCATGTTGCAAACATGATGTCTGGCCTACTGGCAGTGAGGTAGAGTAGAGAACCAACCATGCCTCTGTAGATTGAGATATCTACCTTCTTGCCCTTACTATCTTCATCTAACTTGGTGGCAGTGGCCATGGGTGTCTTTGCAGGTGAGCATTCTTCTAAGTCAAATTTCTTCAATAGATCCTTGATGTATTTGGTTTGGCTTATAAAAATGCCATCCTTCCTTTGACTCACTTGCAGCCCAAGAAAGAATGTTAATTCTCCCATCATACTCATCTTATATCTGCTCTGCATGAGCTTAGAGAATTTCTCACACAGCTTCTCATTTGTGGAGCCAAATATGATATCATCCACATAGATTTGAACTAAGATAATATCATCACCATGTTTCTTGTAAAACAGTGTCTTGTCCAGTGTGCCTCTAGAGAATTGATTCTCAAGTAGAAATTGTGACAATGTGTCATACCATGCCCTAGGAGCTTGCTTAAGTACATACAATGCTTTAAGCAATCTGTAGACAAAGTGAGGGAATTGTGGATCCTCAAAGCCAGGTGGCTGTTGCACATATACTTCTTCTTCCAACTCCCCATTCAGAAATGCACTCTTGACATCCATTTGATAGACCTTGAAATTAGAATGTGCAGCAAATGCCAAGAAAATTCTGATGGCCTCTAGTCTGGCAACAGGGGCAAAAGTCTCATCATAGTCAATGCCCTCCTGTTGAGAGTATCCTTTTGCAACTAACCTTGCTTTGTTTCTTATGACTACACCATTTTCATCCATCTTATTCCTTAGAACCCATTTTGTTCCAACAATGGTTCTATCCTTTGGTGCAGGCACAAGTTCCCATACTTTGCTTCTTTCAAATTGGTTTAGCTCCTCTTGCATAGCAATTATCCAATCAGGATCCAACAATGCATCTTCAAGTTTCTTAGGCTCAACTTGGGATAGAAAGCAACCATAGAGACATTCATTTAGAGTTGCTCTCCTTGTTCTCACTCCTGTATTTGGATCTCCAATTATCTGATCTGCAGTATGTGATCTATCCCATTTCCTTGTATGTTCAGATTGATTTCTCAGCCTTGATGTTGCTTCATCATCCAGATCATGATCATTTACATTTCCTCCCCCTGTGAAGTTTCCACTAATCACAGGTGTGTCTTGGATGCTTGTTTCTTCATTGTTGGTTGACACAGGTTCTTCATTCACTTGAGTTTGTTGAATTGTGGGCTCAAATTCAGTTTCAATCTCCTCATCAGAATCATTTAGATTGTCAAACTTCAAAGGATCTTTATCTTCATCATTGGCTTCTTCTAATCCAGGTAGTTTGCTGTCATCAAATGTCACATCTGTGCTTTCCATAACTTTCTTTTGAGTGATGACATAAACTTTGTATGCAATTCTTTCCATAGAGTAGCCAAGAAAAATTCCTTCAAATGCTTTTGCATCAAACTTTCCAACATATTCTGAGTTGTCTTTTAACACAAAGCATTTGCTTCCAAAAGTATGAACATACTTTAGGGTGGGCTTCTTTCCAGTCATCAAGTTGTAAGGTGTCTTTCCAGTGTTTTTGTTGATGAGGGTTCTGTTTTGGATATAGCATGCAGTGCTCACAGCCTCAGCCCAAAAACATGTAGGCATCTTTGCATCAAGTAACATTGTTCTAGCAGCCTCAATCAGAGTTCTATTCTTTCTTTCAACAACTCCATTTTGTTGTGGAGTCCTTGGAGCTGAGAATTGTTGAGAAATACCATTTTCTTTGCAAAATGCTTCAAGCATGGCATTTCTGAACTCTGTTCCATTATCACTCCTTAATGCAATCACACTTGCATTGTTGGCCTTTGCTTCCTTGTCAATTTTCTTTATATGCTCAATGATTACTTGGGGAGCCTCATCTTTTGATGCCAGAAATTCTACCCATATATACCTTGTGAAATCATCAACCATCACCAGAGCATACTTTTTCCTTCCTAGTGACATAATATTGACAGGCCCAAACAAGTCCATATGAATTAGTTGTAGGGGCTTGGTTATTGATGTCACTGTCTTTGACTTGTGGCTTGATCTTTTCATTTTTCCCTTTTGACAAGCCTCACACACTCCTTCTTGACAGACTTCAAGTGTGGGCATGCCTCTTACTAACTCTCTTTTGACTAGAGAATTAATGCCTTTGAAGTTCAAGTGTGATAGCTTCTTATGCCACAGCCAACTATCTTCATTTGATGCTTTTAAGTAAAAGCAACAAATTTTGTCCTTGTTTGCAGAGTTCATATTGGCTACAAACAGGCTTCCTTTCCTTACTCCAGATAGAGCAAAGTCACCAGTCTTTTTGTGGGTGATCAAACATTCATCTTTGTCAAAATTCACTTTGAAGCCTCTGTCAGTAAATTGACCAACACTCAGTAGATTGTGCTTGAGTCCCTTGACCAGTGCTACATTCTCAATGATGACATTTCCAATTTCCAACTTGCCATATCCCAGTGTGTTGCCAATGCTGTCTTCTCCAAAAGCAACCATTGGGCCAGCCTTCTCCTCATACTGTGATAGCAGGGCCATATCACCAGTCATATGGTTTGAGCATCCACTGTCCAAAATCCACATGACCTTTCTTTCACTTTCTTTGCCCTGCAAACACAAAGGTATTACTTCTCCTTTGGTACCCAAACAAGTTTGGGTCCATGTGGCTTAGCAACAGTCTTATCATAAACAGCATGCTTATCAATTTTCTTGATGTTAGTCTATTTGTCACTGTTAGAAGTCTTAGAATCAGGGTTCTTAGACTTAGGTGACAGAGGCACCTTCCTAACTTTAGGAGGACTTGAAGACTTTGTTCTTGTGTAGTGTGTGTGAACATTGTGACTGATGCATCCTTCCATGAATCGTCTTCTCAAATTAAAGCAACTAGTCATTACATTCATGTTACATGGCATACAATCAAATTTATCACAGAAGGGAGAGTCTCTATGTCTTAAAGGCACAGAGCAATCATAGAATGGTTTAGCAACACTACCAGATGGTTTCTTACAAGCATGAGTTAAATGATTAGTGCTAAAACAATTTTGACAAACTTTCCTAGGGGCATTGGGCACATAAGCATAGTTGTTGTCCTTGTTAATCCCTAATTTGCCATTCCTGTTTTGTTTCTTTTTAGCCACTTTCTTCTCAAACTCATTATTCCCAGCTGAAACAAACTTCACAAATTTCTCAAGTCTAGGTTTACCTCCTACTGACTCCTTGGTTTTGGTTTTGACATTCTCACTCTTAGAGGATGCTTGTTGTTCATTTGATTGTGCCTTATCTTAATCATCCAACATTTGCTTAATGAGTAAGGCATCCTCATCAATCTCAAATGTTGGTGTTTTAAATATTGGGGTCTCAGCCTTTTTCAAAACCTGAGGCACTTCCTCTTGAACAACAATGTCATCTTCAATGACTGCATATCCTTTCCTCTGCTTGAGAGTGTCATAATCAAGTCCAATAGCAGCCTTAGGTCTAGCTAGATTTTTCTCATGGTAGGACTGCAATAGACTAGAGGAATTCTTGAATGTTTTCAATTTAAATTCATTTTCAGCTAGTTCATCCCTAAGAGCTTTATCAACTTGACTAGCACATAGAACCTTATTCTTTAGATATTCGATTTCATGTTTAAGGTTTTCTATTTGCATAGCAGTTAGTTCTAGTTCCTCATTTCTTTTGTTTAACAGTTCATTCCTAGTAGACAGTTTAGCAATCTCTTCATTAGCAACAGTCATACTAGTATGAATATTAAACATCTCAACAGATAGTTGTTCAACCATAGATTTGTATTCAGAAACAGACATGTCTATAGTAGTGAGGGATGGTACCTGAGAGTCTGATTCAGATGGTTCTTCCTTGGAGTTGGCCATCAAGGCATAGTTGCAGAATTCTTGTTCTTCTCCATCACTATCAGAATCATCCCAACACTTCCCTTCAGCTATGTAGGCCTTACCTGGTGCATGCTTCTTTAGCAGAGCCTCATACTTAGCTTCAAGCTCAAGAAACTCCTTATCCTTCTTCTTAGGCTTCTTGCATTCACTGGCAAAATGCCCTAGGTCATTGCATCTATAACATCTCACAGATGACCTATCCACATAGCTGGTTTTGAATTTGTTTTTGTTTGCTTTCACAGGTGCCTTGCTCTTGTTGAATGAATGATTTTGAGATCTAGACTTGAAGGGCTGATTCCTCTTAAATCTGATGTTTGGGAATTTTCTAGCCATAAAAGCATATGAAGTGTTTTCCATGGCATCCAACTCTTCAAGAGTATAGAACTCATCTTCTTCCTTTTCATCAACAGGTTCAGTCACTTCTTCTTCAGTCTCTTCACCATCTACTATCTCTTCTATTCTCAGTTGACTTGTAGATGCTTCCAGGTCTTGAACGGATTTGTTGAAATCAAGGCACAGGATGTGTTTATCATTCTGCCTTGGTTGGCTTGGATAGCCCTCTTCTGAAGCAACTCAAGCTCATGAGTTTTTAAAACCCCATAGAGCACATCATATGTGACTTTGTTCAAATCTCTTTCTCTTAGAGATATGACCTTTTGCTCTAGATGGTTTGGTGCAGATAGTAGAAACTTCATGCTTAATTCCTTATTGCTGTAAACCTTCCCATTCATTTGAAGCTCAGTCACCAGCTTGTGAAATCTTTCAAACATATCAGTAATACTTTCTTTGGACTGTGCCATGAAAGCTTCATACTGTGTGACCAGTATCTGTTTCCTATTTTCTCTTACCTCCTCTGTCCCTTCACATAACACCTTGATGTGGTTCCACATGTCCTTGGCTGATGTGCATGATGCTATATTAGCAAACATCGACATATCCATGGAGTCTATGATCAGCAACATGAGATGACTGTCTAGGGCAACCTTCTCCTTCTCTGAGTCCGTCCATTTGGATGGCTCTTTTACAACATATGATCTAGGAATGACTATTGTGCCCACTGTAGATTCAGCAATTTCTTGTTGTGGTACAAATGGACCATTCTTGAGGATGTCAGGATAGAGAGGATTGGCAGCTTTGATGAACAACAGCATTTTTATTTTCCAGAGGTTGTAATTCTCTTTGTCGAACTTAGGGACCTTCACCGTACCTGTAGTCTTTGGTGTATTCGAACTCATGATCGTTTTCTGTTTAGATTAAACAGCCTGCTCTGATACCACTTGTTGAGTATTGAATACAGTAAAAGAATACAGAGGGGGGGTGAATGGATTCTTGAACTTTTCTTTGTTCTTGAATCTTTGCAGCAAGATATGTGTTGAATGTGTGAGATATGTAAGTACAGATAACAAAGACAAACACAACACAATATCACTTTAATCTAATATTTTATTAGATAAAGATTTTGCTACAATCTGTGAATACAAATGGTAGTATTCTCAGCTTCGTTTTTCTTAGAGAGATATTTCTTGAGATGTATATTGAAAAACTATCACTCTCTCTCTGTTGCTAAGGAAGTGAGGCTGTATCCTTATAGACATGGATACACCTACTTACTACAAATAAGGTAGGTAAACAAAATACTTTCCAGTCTGTCTATCTTATTTGAGTAAGAGTCCAAACGGTTACAGATTTGACTTTGCAAAGCCTGTTCAGATCCACTTCTTTAGCTCCTTGTCCCTTTGTCTTATCTCTCCAAGCTTCTTTGTAGGCTTTCCAATCTGCTTTATAGTACATAGTCAAATAAAGCGTCTTGGCTTGTTGCAGGTTTCTGACTTGTACAATTCTTCAGTATTTTGTCTCCAAGAATGTATTCGAGAAGTGGCTAAGTGATTGATTCGAGAACTCGAATTGACTTAATCGATAACTCTGAGTTCTCGAATAGTGTTATATTGACATATCGAATCACTTCTCGAATAGCTCTTTTCTCTGGGACTTCTTGAGATATCGAATAGAGCATTTTGACATATCGAATCCCTGAGATGTCGAATAGCTTCTTTAGTCCTTGAGATATCGAATAGATCATTGACTTGTTGACTCTTAGAGAACTCGAATGATGCTTTGACTTGTTGACTCCATGAGTTCTCGAATAGAGTAATAGACATATCGAATCTCTGAAATATCGAATGAGATATCGAACAGTGTATTCAGAGATATCGAATAGTGTCTTCTGAGATATCGAATCTCTAACTTCTCGAATGCTAGATTTCTCGAATAGACAAATGTACTTCTCGAATTGGTACTTAGGCGAATTCTTCTTTTCTTCAAATCCCAACTGTGATTATTTGGCAGTCTTTATCTCCTTGCTTGAGGCATGAACCTTGGAACTTCTTTCAAGCATTATTCTTGACTTTATAGTTACAGTAACACAACTAGAATTTGATGCCTATTACAAGTACAGAACAAATAAAAACTCTACAACTAGAGGTTCCCTCAGTTAAGAGGTCATGTAGGTAATGCATAGCATTACGCATACTTAGGCTTGTTATTAGATGTATTCAGGCATGCCTCTGTGACTAACATTTTCAGATTCACTTGGATTGGAAGAAATGGAAAAGGAGATTTTTGAAGTTGGGAATGGGATTGCGATAGCAGAAGAATCAAGAAGAGTCTAGCCTTTTGTTTAGTAAGAGCATCTCCAATGGTATTGACTAAATTGATTGGCTAAATTTCAAAAAAAAAATAATAGTTGGCTAAAATTTATTGAACCTGTAGGGAGTTTTGCTCCAATGGGGATTGGCTATAATGATTGGTTATATTTCAAAAATGGTATTATTATTATTATCATTATTTTTTTTTGTCAAATTATGGAAAGAAAACGAGCGGAAAATGACATGGCATTCACTACAGATCTGTAGAGCTTCAACAAATATGGCCAATATTGAAAAAATATAGAGGATTGGCTAAAATTTTAGACAAGGGGAATGCCCCACTGGAGTGATGAATTTTTAACATATTATGTATAATTTTCAATTTTGGTAAGTTATTTTAAATTTTAGCCAAGGGGTTTGCTCCATTGGAGATGCTCTTAGGCATGATGTAAAATGATGTACTTTTATTTTAGTTGGGCACTCTTTTTCCCCGCCTGAGTTTTTTTCTCAAAGGGTTTTTGCTCATGTGGGGTTTTTTAACGAGGCCTAGTTTGGTGGATATAAAGGTTTTATTATCTAAACTTCTGGGGGAATATCTTTCCTATGGATCATGCGATTCATGGATTGGCTAAGCATACTTTTCGGTTAGATAATGATCTTTTATTATCTTTTTGAGATGTTTTTCTGATTTTATATCAATAAAATGATTTATCATTTTAGCAAAAAAATAAATAAATAAATTATGCAACTTTTGGAAAAACAATGCATAAAATTATAATAAATATTGTAATGCTCAAATCTTGGCATAGCTAGGTCCTAAACAGGCCTAGTGGGCTGAAATAATGGTCCACAGTTCTCAATGGGCCAAAATATTAACACTGGATCGCCAGAGCCCACTACCTAGAATTAGCCCAGTATGATATCAAGATAATATTCTCGCCAAGGTATTTGAAGACTGCGATCCCCATCCCGGGATCGCATCTGATCATTGGCAAGGGATCGCATTTATTTATATCTCCACAGTTGGAACCAAGTTTTGACTTCTATGCGATCCCAGCCTCGGGGTTGCATTGCCATGTTGGAATCGCATCGTCATTGGAAATCTTATTATGTTATTATCGCCGTATGGAGGCTCATGACTAGGCATCAAGGGGTCGTATGAGTGGAGACATCCCTACGCACAATATACTTAGCATCACATTGCATGCCTAGTACCCATGGGGTCGCATGCGAAGTCTCCATAAGGTTCTCCACTAGCCTCGCAATGAGGCCTCGTCATTCCAATATCATGATAGCTTCACATGGCTTCTATTAAGCTATGTGCCATGATTAGTTAACGGATTATTTATGCCAGTCCACAAATGTCCAATGGACTTGGGCCATAACGGATCTCCAAAACCCTAGCTCGTCTAGGTAACTTGTTTTTCAAGAACTACGTGTGGCTTGAATCCCCATAAACAGAGTACGTAGGCCTCTTGATAAGATTGGGAAATAGTTTACCCTGAGAGAGTACTAACTTCTTTGCTCTAGTATTCTACGAATCAACAAGTAAGATCAGCCACATAAATCACCAATCTCCTTTCATGTTCTTCGTGTTCTTAGCAAAATATTTGTATTTTGCTACATGATTCCAGAAACCTTCGCAATTACTGTTATACCAGATTCTCCCTATAACATTTTGTTGGTGAGAGTACGAGGCAGTATGAATAGGAAGACATGATAACTCAAACTAGAACATGACAGGTAAATAATATTACGAATACACAGAATTCAAGAAGATATGAAGACAATGCAAATACAAAGAATCAAAATACAGGAAATAATTTTGAAGTCTTTTTAAGGATAACTGAAAGAAGTTCATATTCAGAAGTTCATTAATATGATCATGCCTCAGTGAAGAATAAGGTTTGAAGACTTTCAGGGTTTCAAATGTATTGAAGATTTAGTATACAGTGCCACTAGAAGATTACAGTGTATTAGCATTGACTACGACGTAAATAGTGTAGGAAGCATAGGAATCTAGAAGAACTGAATACAGGGTAAACACAAAGGTTAAAGAAGACAGCTGCAATCTTGAAATTATACTCACTGAAAAGGAGTTCATATAAATGTTCAAACATTAGTGAAGAACAGATATTAAAGTATCAAGATTGTAGTAGCAATGAAGATGTTGTCTGAGTACCAGAATGGATTCCAGTGAAAGTACAATATTTATAGAGAGTCATTGTTTGAAGCAACCAAGAACAGTCAACAACTTGTCAATTGGAAAGCAGAGAAGACATGAAGATTGAACTCGGTGGTAGTCATCTATAAACCAGACCAGTGTACGACCACGTACGGAGGAGATCAACATGTTATTGGAAGCATCAAAGAATTGATACACGTTGGTCTTGAAAATTCATAAAAGCAAAAGACAAATCAGCTAGAATTTCGAAGTCATAAAATCTGTATCTCAAGTGATTTAAAAGAAAAGAAGTCCAGTGACTTAAAAGGAAATATGAAAAGAAAAGCACTGACTGGAAAAAAAATGAAAATCTAAAAGGACAATGACTGAAAAGAAAACAAGCGAAGGGTAGTGATTGAAATGGAATTAGAAGAAAGATTAAGAAAAATCAAGTGAGAAGACCACTTCGATGGTCATCAAAAGAAATGAAAATGGAATTGAAGTAGTCCACTTTGATGGTTTTTATAAAAACCATCTAATGGTTCATTTAAAACAGCACTTCAATGGTTTTTATAAAAACCATCGAATGGCATTTAATTATTGATTTTACTTTTAAGTTAAAAGTGATTTTTCTAAATTGTTTCTTTCGATGGGTTTTACTAAAAACCATCGAACTAAATGAAAATCAGTTTTGCTTTATTCTTCTGTTTCTCTTCGATATTTTATTTTAAAGACAGAAGTTACAGATGACTAAGTCATGGTTGGCGGTCGAACATGTTGTTCGATAGTTTTTGAAAACAGAAGATATTTTATTTTCGGTACTCTAAATATAAAGTCCACACAAGATAGAAAACGAGCAAGAGACAAAAAAAAGAGAAGTAAGAACAGAGAGAGATAATAGTGAGAAATTATATCGGAGATGATGATACAAATTCTAAATACTAATCTCTTCTCTGGTGGATATGATTTTTGACCCGGCACTTTGATTGCAAATTCTATAAGGATTTGAATTTTAAATAATTTTAATTGATTCTTGAAAGATTTTTATTTTTCAAAAAGTTTGAAATTTTTGGAATTTAAAATATTTCTTATCCGAAGCCAAGGATTCTCAAAGGATTCTTAAACTCAAGATTCCTCCGGGCCTTTAAATGATTTTAATCTTTTGGTGGAAAAGAAACCATGTGCTGTTCAAGAAGGTTAAATAAAATCAAAAGTGGAAGAGAGAGAATTCTTCGATGGTTTTTATGAAAAACCACCGAAAAGGATTTTTTTTATATATTTTATTATTCAACAGTAAAAACCCACTTCGATGGTTTTGTTAAAAAACCATCGAAAAGAATTCTATATTTATTTAAGTTTAACTTGAATAAACTGTTCGATGTTTTTTGTAAAAACTATCGAATAGAATTCTTTTTGATTTATTTAAAAAAAGAAAATGGTTCTTATTATAAGGAAGCTGATTTCAAACCTACTGAAGAAAAATGTGGAACTTCCTCAAAGGCTTACTCCATATGATCCCACGGGTTTTTCAAATGCAGGAAAGGAAGAAGTTTCTAAGGATATAATTTCTTTTCAGAAAAGATTTAATCAAATCTACTGATTCAAGATTATACAAACACTTAGTGGATTGAACAAATACGACATATATCCAGGAATCAAAAGAGATCATGAAGAAAGGGATCGAGGAGGTTAGAGAGAATAGTGGACATTAAAACATCTCAGTTACAGGAATTAATATTGGAACCTTAGAACAGAATAGAAGAGTACTAGTAGCTATATCAGAGGAAGCTCAAGTAGATGAAAGTGACTTGTACACTTTGGAAAAACTTGAGAGACTAGACTACAAGATAGTGTTTTATTTGTCAGGGATGTTTAGTCACATCAGATTCAGAAGGAGTACAAAAGCTATATCCAGGGATCAGGTCTATCTGTTCCGAAGCAGAGATTCTTCAGGATTCAATTCAAGAGGTGGTTACAAGACTGAGGTGGTGGACAAAAACAAAATTTATTGTTACAGCTATGTCAAGAGATATGTGACAAGTAACTATCAAGGTTTTGCTACACAGTTTGAAGAAGCCTGAACAAGCAAATGATGACGGAGACTGTGTTGGGTTAAAGCAGGATATCAAGCATTAGTGAGGATGCAGCAAGGGAAAGTATTTGTTGGTGAAGTTAAATGCAAGGTTAATTCTATCAGTGACAGTGATGAAACAGATGATAATCTGGCATCAACGACCAACGCTGGAGATGAATCACTAAATACTTCACAGGTACACATTCTAACAAGTATACCTTTATCTAATTCATAACTGTATGATTATTAAGTATTGAATTGTATTAGACTCATGTCAGCATGTTAGCATCTTAGGACTTAAATGTTTAATTGATTGCTAAGAATAAGATATTGCATGCTAGGACTTATGAGTTTAGTTAGTACATTTCATACTTAATCTTCTGTGCAGTAAAATGAATATCTAGAATTAAATTGGTTGTTCTAGATGGTTAAGTGTATCCCTGAACGTTTGCTGGAACTTGATATAAAATCTTATGTGATTTAATACCTCTGCTACTGTTGACTTGCTCCTACTCACATAGTTGCACTCAAATGTCATATCACATAATGTATTGCTTGTTAATGAATAAAAGTTTAAAAGATGGAAGGATTACCTTTAGTGTCAGTAGAATTTGTAGAACATCAAGCTGTATCTAAAACTGACCTAGGTAATAGAGATAGTAAGATGCCATATAATAATAGAAATGGATTTGATAGAATTAGTGATTTAATTATTAATTCTTCTGCTCCATATGTATTTAGAAAATTACTGAATATCTGTACATCTGCTTGCTACCTGCTACACTTGTGTAGATAGATTAAATTAAAAAGTAATGAATTTTCTAAAATGTATAACATGCCTAATTTGCATAAATCTTATCTGCAATGTTATAATGCTGAATGTATGCCATGTATTCTTATTGTCAAGCCTGCTTATTCAAATGTCATGAATGCATCTTTTAGTACTTGCATTGATTATAGAAAAGGCATGTTTAAGAATCACAATAGGGCAAAGACTGCAAGTCCTCCTTATGTTAGGTAAGAACCATTATTCTCCTAGCCTAGTGACAATTTTGTCAAGGCTGTTTAAAAGGAGAAATGGTTAGTCAAAGATAAGAATAAGCATGTTTAGGACGAAGCTATTGTCACCATTGTTAAAATATCTCTAATCCATCTGGACCCAAACAAATAAGTTGGGTACCAAAGAACTTTTAATCCATTTATGAGTGCAGGGCATAACAGGTTAATCAATTTATATGTGTTCTTAGTATTTGCACTTTTAGGCATATTATCGAAGAAAAAACCCTGCTATCAAATGTGATTGAGAAAGCTATTTCGTTAATAATCTTTGGAGATGACGGCAAAGGTTTCATTACAAGACAAAGCTATGTTGAAAAAGGAATGTCATCAGAAACAACAATTGGTATATTGATAACAATTTATAATTGGAATCAAGGGTAACAATTAGAAGCATCTTTCTTGCTAAAGAATGACAACATAAATCTTCTTATTATTAGACAGTTCTTCGACAAAGGATAAAATGTCAATTTAATGAAGGAGTAGTGTTTTATCTCAAGCCAGGAAGGTTGAGAAGCGCTTACATGTGTTCCCTAAAACAATGGACTCTTTTGTGAGAAGGGAATCAATGAGAGCACTACCTCATCTGGAAGCCAAGCAGGATGAAAAATGTGAGGCATGTCAATGCCAGAAGTCAAAGAAGCATCACATAGAAGCTAGGATATGAGTAACATTATTGATCCACTTCAAATGATACGCATGGAATTCTACGAACCATTTAATGTCATGTATACATAAAAAAAAATATACTTCAATGATGGCTGATGATTACTCTTAATACACCAAGCTCCCAGCTGTTACAGGTGATATTAATGGTGATTCAAATCCAAGTCATGGTAATGGTAGTTTAACCACACAACTCAGTACCTCAACGGAACCACTCAGCTAGGATGAAGATGTTTAGGAAATCCTAACAATAGCTTGGGGGGAGCAAAAGAAGGATCAACTAGTCAGACTCAACACCATATTGAAATCAAGAGGACACTATAAGAACGTATCTGTCAGGACAAAGGGTTTGGAGCAAGACCATTCTTAAGTTCTAGTTCTTAGTGATCGTGATGGTGGAGTAAAGACTGGAAGAGCTATAGAGTATGAATGATTATTTCTTTAGTTTTCTGTCTGAAGAAGAAACTAGGAAGTTACAAAAGTTCTGATAGATTTGCAAAGCAAGATGAACTCAATCAGTATAAAAGGCAGATTGTGGGGAAGTTGGTATCCAGACCAAATAACAAGGCTAGCTGTAATTGGTACAAGGATAACTAGAAGTCAAACTGGATCACAAAGGCATTGTTATGAGGATAAGGCCAAACTGAATGCTAGGTTATTATCAAGAAGTAGCATCTGACAAGAAGCACGAGTGACAAGACTTGAGGATATCAGATATTGATGATCATATTCTGATCCTGATGGACTTCAGCTCCTGATTAGTGAAATATTTTTTAGTAGAAGAAGTCAATGTATAACGGCTCCTGGACTTTGCAGTTGCATATCAATTGGACTTTGTATCTACTCTTCACAAGCTCACTACAGGTTGATATGAACCTGTATCAATACTCAAGTAGTCATCAAAGACATGGTATGACACTCTAACTTAATTTTAACATTTGGTATCAGTCCTTAACACTTGGTATCAAACTCTATCAATTAGTGTCATACTTATAGAACTCTATATATCATAAGGCACACACATAATGTAATATATGTGCAATGATATCATGATTATATAATATGTTGGTCTACTAACGAAAACTTGCAAGAAAGTTGCTAAGTTATTACAAATTAGGTATAAGATAAGTTAATGCTGGTAAAGTTGCAATTCTTTTTGGAATTACTTCAAGCAAGCCAATAGAAGGATTTCTTTAGGAGCTCAAGCAAGCCAAAATAATAATTCTCATAGGAGCCCAAGTAAACCAAAAGAATAACGGTAACAAAAGTAAGTCAAGGATCTTTTGAAGATGTATAATTTGAAAGGTTTGAAACCTGCCAAGACTCCCTGCCAACAACAACCACTAAAGCTTGATCAGGACAAATTAGGTAAAGAGTAGAAATGACAAGCTATAGAGTTATGATCAGCTCATCAATTTATTTAACTGCAGATAGACCACTTAAACACATATTTTATTTTCAATATGCCAATGTGCAAGGTTCCAAGTGGAGCCTAGAGAATCTAATCTTGTAGTTATTTTAGATATCTTAAGGGACTACCAAATTTGAGGATGTAGTACCCTAGAGATATTTGTTCTAACATGTTTAGCTACATAGATACAGATCAAATGAGTTATAAGAAAGCAGTAGAGCACAAGGAATGAAATTCATCTCCAACAATTTTGTGGAACACTCAAGGACCAAGCATCTTGCATAAGGTATCAATACTTTCCAGAGCATGTCTTTAATTCAAAATAACTTGCAGACACGTTTATTAAATCACTTGATGAAATTAATTTTTCAAAATTGATTTGTAAACTTGGGATATTAGATATCACATATTATTTGAAAATCCCATCTGTAAGTAATTTATAAATGAGTTCACAAGTATTAGATTGTCTATATTTAAAGGACTTGTGAATTTATTTACATCCAGTCCTCGTAATTATCTGTAAAATAATTGCCATGTGTATACTTAATATTTTCATTGGTGATTATTTAAGGATAATTTTTATACTTAAGTGCTAATATCTACTCATATATATTAGTATTTATTTATTTATTATTTATTTTAATTAATATGAGTTATGGAACGTGAAGCAATTCAATTTTATTATTTGCTCCATAACTCATCATATATTAAAATAAATATGTAGCATAACCAATTGTAGCTAAATTTATTAACAATCTTTTTTAATGTTTTGGTCATCAATTAGTTATGAGATTTTAATTCTAGTGAACTGATCATTATTGCAATTTTCAGGAATTCACTAAAATTAACATCATATAGCAGCATAATTATTTGGTGTAAATTAGTTATCAAATTTCATTTGGTAGAACACAACTTAATTGTGAGATTTTATTTTTGGGTGAATAATTCAATTTTGTTA
This sequence comes from Saposhnikovia divaricata, assembly GCA_036435485.1. NCBI lineage: Eukaryota > Viridiplantae > Streptophyta > Magnoliopsida > Apiales > Apiaceae > Saposhnikovia > Saposhnikovia divaricata. The sequence continues at coordinate 83,206,202 of CM071598.1, forward strand.
TTGTATGAATTCACTCGATTTAAAATCATAAGTAGCATAATTTTTTTTTTTTTGCTAAACCATAAGTAGCATAATTAGTTGTATCTAATTTGTTTTGTCTTGTATCAGTTAATTATATTGAGTTAAGATTTAATTTACAAACTAATTGTGATATATTAGTATTTGCGAAAATAGTTAGAACTCCTCTAAGTAAGCAGTTACTTTATCTTTAATTCACGCATACTAGTATATATAGTGTGAAAATTCTCTTAAGTAAATCTATGGTTAGTGCATCTGTTCTTATGTTAAAAGTAACCATTGGATATTTACTTAAAATAATTTTTATGCTTATTTGCAAATTCCTAAGCATTTTGATAATGGATGCTATATTAAATGGATCAAAGTGTGTAGGACTTAAAACATTTTTCAAAGATTACAAATAAGACAGCTTTGGCAATTGAGTATTTATTTATTGAACCAAGATTGTCTAGAACTAGCAGTTGTTAGGAGTTAGCAATTGTATAGTATATGTTGTTGGATACTAATATTCAGTCAAATGAATATTCAGTGTTTAACAATGATCATTTTATCTTCGTTAAATTATCAATTGAAGCAATTCAATGGTTTATTTGCTCATAATTTATTTAATTAAAATAATTAGAAGCACAATTACTTGCATTTTAAAATGGTTGATAAATATCAATTGATGGTATTTTATTGATATTTTATTGTGATATTCAACCCCATCATTTTATTGCAGACTAATTGTGATATATTAGCACTGGTGATATTGCTTAGGTTTTTTTCCGAGTGAATATTGCTTATCTATGAATCATTAGTGTTAATATATATTGGATGTTTAACTTGTTTTAAGTGTAAGTAAGATAATTAAGGCGATACTCTGTCTCCCATCATATTTTAGAGTCCTATCATGTTTTAAAGTGGTGCGATTTTCAACTATAGATTCTCTAATTATGGTTATACACCACTTCATACATATGATATTACTTAGAATATTTGCATATAAGCAATTCAGCACTAAAGGAGTTACATTTGTTATTTGTACTTATGTACTTGGTAATATTTTGTTATGTTAGCGATATATAGGCTAGTACAATTCTTGTATTTGGCTTATATTTTCTTTTATGTCTAATATTGGCATAAAGATTATTCAGTGCTTGTATAAGTCATGTCACTCTCTATTGTGAGTAAGCATCGCCAAGCGAATCCATACGGGATTAGCTATCTAGTTGGATGGGATCGTTCGCCGAGGGACCGCTTAGGAAAGCTTTCTTACCCTTCCTTATCACCTTCGCAATTTGCTTCTCAGCTTCTTCATTTGTGAGTTTGGGTTAATCTTCGAGCGAAGGGATGTTAATGATTAGGCTTCTTGAGCTCGAAGGACGCTTCACCTTCCAGGCATCTGGTGGGGCCTCTCTAGTATAATCCTCGTGTTACCATAGGGGATCAAGAAATTTAGCATACCTAGCTCACTTACCAATCTTGTGAATGAAGATTCATCAAGTGGCTTGGTAAAGATATCTCCTAACTATTTTTCACTTGGAACAAAATGCAGTTCCACAGTACCCTCAATCACATGCTCCATGATGAAGTGGTATCTAATGTCTATATGCTTGGTTCTTGAATGCTGCACTGGATTCTCAGAAATTGCAATTGCACTAGTGTTTTCACATAAAATTGGAATCTTTTCAAGCTTCATACCATAGTCAAGTAGTTGATTCTTCATCCATAAAATCTGTGCACAACAACTTCCAGCTGCTATATATTCAGCCTTTGCAGTTGAAGTAGAGATTGAATTTTGCTTCTAACTGAACCATGAAACCAGCTTGTTTCCTAATAATTGACAGGTGCCTGTGCTACTTTTTCTATCCATCTTGTAACCTGCATAATCTGCATCTGAATAGCCAATTAGATCAAAACCAGAATCCCTAGGGTACAAAATGCCAAGGTTTGGTGTTCTCTTGAGATACTTGAAAATCCTTTTAATAGCTACTAAATGAGGTTCCCTATGATCAGCTTGGAATCTAGCACATAAGCATGTAGCAAACATAATATCAGGTCTACTAGCTGTTAAATATAAAAGAGATCCAACCATGCCTCTATAGCTTGAAATATCCACCTTCTTTTCCTTAGTATTCAATTCAAGTTTAGTGGCAGTGGCCATGGGTGTTTTTGTAGAAGAGCAATCCATTAAGTCAAATCTTTTTAAGAGATCATGAACATATTTAGTTTGACTTATAAAAATTCCCTCATTTACTTGTTTAACTTGTAAACCAAGAAAATAAGTTAATTCACCCATCATGCTCATTTCATATTTACTTTGCATCAGTTTGGCAAACCTTTTGCAAATCTTCTCATTTGTAGACCCAAATATTATGTCATCTACATAAATTTAAACAAGTATCATAGAGCCATTGACATTTCTATAACATATAGTTTTATCAACAGTATCTCTGGTGAAGTGATTCTCTATAAAGAACTGTGAAAGTGTGTCATACCAGGCTCTAGGTGCTTGCTTCAGGCCATAGAGTACTTTGAGCAGAAAGTACACATGTTCTGGAAAATCTGGATCTTCAAAACCAGGAGGTTGACTAACATACACGTCCTCCTCCAGAATACCATTTAGAAATGCACTCTTGACATTCATTTGATACTTTGAAATTGGCATAAGCTGCATAGGTTAGGAAGATCCTGATTGCTTCTGACCTTGCCACTGGTGCAAAGGTTTCTTCAAAGTCAATCCCTTCTTCTTGACAATAGCCTTTAGCAACCAATCTAGCTTTATTCCTTGTGACTATACCATTTTCATCCATCTTGTTCTTAAATACCCACTTAGTGTCAATCATTAATTTGTCTTTAGGTTTGGGTACAATCTACATACTTCATTATTCTCAAAATGGTTTAACTCTTCTTGCATTGATAAAACCCAGTTTGGATCTAGAAGAGCATCCTCAACTTTCTTAGGTTCTTTTTTAGACAGAAAACTGATGTATAAGCATTCTTCTTGAGTTGCTCTCCTAGTTTGGACTCTTGCATTGGAATCACCAATTATAAGGTCAAATGGGATATCCTTAGTCCATCTTCTTTGTAGTGGTAAGCTTGACCTTGATGAAGTAACTTCATTTTCTCTGTGTTGATCATCTTGATTTGTTATTTAAGTATTGACTGTGAGAAGCTCCCCCTGAGTGTATGGACCTCGAGTTAGGTGGAGTTCTAACAGAGTTATTAATAAATGCTTCCCTTTGGTTCTCAACTGATGCTTCAAAATGTTCTTCAACAGATGGTCCATTCTACACTTCAACTGATGGTCTAGGTATGTTTCTCATACCAACCGATATTCTTCCTTCATCACCTTCACTTTCTTCACCACTTATCTCATTCTTGAATGAGAGTGATTCTTGGAAACCTTCATCTACTAATCCTTGTATTTTCTTATCATCAAAGAATTCCTTTTAACCAAATATTATGGATTAAACTCGAGGCATGTTTATTGTCATCCTCTTCATAATTTAATCTTGATTTTACTTGATCAATGAGTAGACTATTAAAACAAATCATTATTTGAGCATGGCCATGCATTTCATAGTCTCACTCAATCAAGAGGCCAATAATATCTCTCCTATTTATAGGAGGGTTAAATCCTTTATCTATCATTCATATTTCTCATACGACTCATAACATACCCGATGTCCATTTTTATGATCACCCGGTCAAAGATGACTTCTAATGTAGTCAAAGTATATTACTCCTCTGATAAGTGGATTTTATATCCACTTGGAATGCCTAGTATCGGATTAAATTGATTACTTGACCTCAAGTATGTGGTATGTTTAATGTGTTTTCATTGAGTTTGCAGAACTAAGAGTTGGAGGTTAAATTGATTAAAATTTGGATTTTCCGGGTAGGCTGCGCAGTCTTCACTGTTTTGGCCATATCTGGAGTTCTACAAGTCCGTTTGAGGCTCGTAAGTAGTCGTTGGAAAGCTCGGAAGAAGACGGATCTGTTTCAACAGGTTTCATGGCACGCTGTGGCACAGTACAGGTGCGCTGCAGCACAGGGAGCATTCTGCCGAGCCCGAAATTTTTCATGAAAATCCTGATTAACTGTTTGGGCCATATCTTGAGTTCTATTAGTCCGTTTTGGACGATCTTACAGTCCACGCAAAGATAATGAGATTCTCTTTCATTCTAAAGTGGTTTAGATGTCCAAATACGACTGGAACGGCCCAGAAATACTAAAGAAAAGTCTGCTACGAATTTTCCTTCAAAACAGAATCCGTTTAGGAAACGTATTTTGTGCCGAACTGCAGAAATTCTATTTTAATTTTATTTTGGGGAATTTCTTGCTGGACAAGACATGGGGGCCTATATAAACACATTCTATCATCATAAAAAGAACTAACCCTCCATAACACAGAGAGAGAGTCAGAGACGGAGATTCAGACTTGGAGAAGGATTCCGAAGATCGTGACAACTATCGGAGATCTAGATCTACTTTTGTTTTCTTCTAATTAGGCGAACTCTTGGATGTTTTTGGGATTTATTTTCTAAACCTTATTACTCTAGCACTATTGTTTTTATTTAGATCTTGTTTATCACCATGGTTTCATCAGATCCCATGATGACGAGCGGTTCGATTATGAACTAATCGTTGTCATGGGATTCTAACGGATTTATCTATGTAGTTTAGTAGTTTTTTTGCTTTAAAGATTTGTGTGTGATGAATTCTTGATATCCTCGTATGGTTATGCTTAATTGTTAGATGCGTAGCTAACATCTAAATTGTTAATCTCTTGTGAAACGAGAGTGGATCTTGAGATTTAGAACTTGCCATGCTAGCATAGGATAAGTTGATGTATGTTTAACATCATGATTTGTAGCGTAAATAGAGATATTATGCTGCCCTATGTGATCTTCATGGATAACTTGTGCTTCAACCGTTATGTTTTCAAATTCAATAGAGATATAAGCGTAATTGGTGTCTATTCATCTTCTATCTATTTTGTGGATGTATGAGTAGTTTGGTATTCGTATACTGAGAAGTAGCCTATACTCATTTCGTGTTGTCCGATCAGATATCAAAACCATCACATGCATTGATTGAAGGCATCAACTCTAAGCGAAGTATTTAATGAAGTTAGGATCCCATGTTTTCTCTTGCATAAGTAATTCGATTCCAATTCTCGTTATTTAATTAATTCTTAGTTGGTTAATTTGCTTTTTAGTTAATTTTAGATAATCAAAACCCAAAGTTGTTAATTGTCTTAGCAGTGAATAAAAACCATACATTGTTGCATAGGTGCATTAACTGAATTGAAACCTAAACCAGATCTATGTGGGAACGAACTTGACTTATATCTATATTACTTGTGACCACGTACACTTGCGTGATTTTGTGTTAACAAGTTTTTGGCGCCGCTGCCGGGGATCATCGGTGTTTTATTGTAGTTTATGTGCTTGTCATCAGTGGTCGTTAAAGTTCACTGACTCGGATTAGTTACTTACCTATCTTGTTTAGTTCGGTGTGCTTCAGGTACTTGAGTGTTTGAAAATGGCAGGCGAGGAGTTGCCATGGTGGGCATATTCGAGGACATCCATGCCTCAGCAATATAAGCAATGTTTGGGCATTCATGAGACCTCATAATATTGTTACTACGAAGGAGTTGATCCATATGTCACTTATGAGGAACAACCATATTTTCAATACCATCCTCAATAGTACCAGCAAGATGTTCCAAATATGTCATATTTCTTTGGTAGTGAAGAGTTTCAACATCAGCAACCTACTCCTACTTTTCAGTCAGATGAGGTTGATGTTATGGAGGAGATTAGGATGCTTGCAAAAAGTAATGAGGAGTCTATCAAATCTTTGGAGACACTAGTTGCTCAAGTTTTGAGTGCCTTGGAACAAGAGAAACAACAATTCATACTAGAGGCAATTCCAGAAAATAACAGTGACTTGGAGCAAGGTACTGCATGCATAATTGAGGAAGACAAATTCCAAGGTGAGGTGAGCGTTCACAAGCCATGTAAGGAATTTGATCATGCTAGTATGGTGGATGATTTGGAAAGGGCACTATTTGGGACAGACACTGGTGAGCTACACAAATTTCAAGAATTGGTATGTGCGTACCAAGAGGCTGATGACCATGGGAAAGATGCAGGTCTTCTACTTGTCTCAGAGTATAAAGATGGAGGTAGTGCATTAGAGCCAATGGAGGAAGTTCTCTTTGAGGAACCAAAGGCTTCAGCAACTTACATTTACCCTCCTCCATTATGTTCAAGCGAAGCCCGCGAATGTAGTAGTGTGTCATTTGTTCATATAGGAAATCATATTTTGCATGATAGTAGTAGTTCATTCATATTGTTCGTCTTATTGCATGTTTGTTTTCATATAGGACATTCTGTTTTTTTTTTATTTTACCATATGAGTCCATGTTAGTTGCATTTGCACAGCATGCATATTTCATAATCCCTTAGAACGAGCTAATTCTGATTGGTAGGTCGATGTCTAATTGAGTGTGGTAATGATGAATAAAGGGTTGATTTATAGTTTCTAGGAATTGACGTGCATGTTTCGGAAACAAAATTTTTACACAGTCTCATCGTTTGCTTTTGGGCTAGGTTGAGGTCATGCTTGTTTTGTTGTTTTGAGATTTAATCACTTGTTTATATTTAGAATTTTCGTTATTCCCTTGATGGTGTAGGAACACTTAAGTTTAAGTTTGGAGGAAACCAGGAATTTCATGCTAGTTGTTAATAATGGCTAGGCGTCAAATGGCTAGTAGCCGGCTCATATTTATATTAGTAGTCTAGGGTTGGAAATGAGAATTCTCATTCCAGATTGCATATAACGAAAAAAAATAGAAAAGAAAAAAAAGAGTAAAAAGAAAAAAAAAGAGAAAAAGAAAAAAAAGTTGTTATGTTAAATAGTTTAATTGCAGAATTAACCAGGGTGAGCTCTTTAATACTCGAGCAATTAAGTTCGCGGGGACTTTGTGCCTGGTGACCTAAGGCTTTTATAGTCTGGGATCCACTAACCTAACGCACGCTACATGGGTATTATTGTATAAGCCTTTTGGGGTCTCATCCATTGCACGATTAAATAAGCATGCTTGTATATTATGTGTCATAATTGTTGCTTAGTAATAAAGCATGAATTTCTGTCTAACTCGAATGATGATGGAGGTGTTTCTAGGTTATAAAGTGTTTACAGTCTATTCTATTTATAAACTTGTGATTGTCTTGGCGAAGAATAGGTATGATTTTGATCTAGTGTTAGGAGTATATCTAATGAGCATAGCACACATGCATGTTTCTGTCATGTATTGTTAGAGTACGGGGACTTAGTCGAGCTCTATTTGGATTTAGTTACATTCTTTGAGATATTTTCTTGCTAGTTGGTTTTGGTTAGTTTGGAGGGGATCGTTGCATTTTCATATTAGTTGCATTCATGCATTGCATTTTTTTTGCATCGTTTAGTTAGAAGGATTTTGTGGGTACATTCGCTATAGGCCCTCACGAGACCTTACTCGTCCACTAGGGTTGCCTAGGGGTTTAAAGGGCTTGTTGCATATGCCAAATGCAACCGTGATCACCTACGGAAGTGGTACTAGTTAGTTGTATATAGTTATATTTGTTTATGCTTGAGGACAAGCATCGGTTTAAGTTTGGGGGTGACTCGTATAGAAATATAATGATCTCAAGTCTATGGATCATTACACCATTATCACTATGAGTCTTTCTAATGACATTATTTACATGTAGAATCTCACTGTGGGTCTACCCAGTGCCATGTAGAATATTACATGCACCTATATTCTTGATTTTAGTATCACTATACCTATGACCAATGAGATGTGGTCATCCGTCAACAAACATACTAATCTTTATGCATTATAATTGTCCCAAATTAATAATGCTCGATTAGGGATATTTAGGAAATAAACACTATTCATATAATCTCATTTTAAGTCACATACTTAAAGATATAGAATACGTGTTCTATATTCCAAGGACATTTATTACTCTAACACTTATATCGCAATAAATTAAGACATAATAAATTAATGTAGAATAATTAGTAGAACATAATCATTAAATAACAAAATAGTCTTTCCTAGAAGCACAACTACATTGTCTCTAGGGCACTAACACTATCAGATTGCCTTCCAAACACATCAGATCTAGCTGATTTCTTTGATTTTACAACTGTTGTCTTTTGGGAGACACCAAAGGTGGTAGAGTATTTGGTAGACTATTTGGGTTGGATGCTTGGGTTAGAAACAGGGGGCCCTGTTTTATAGTATTAGGAATTGTTCCTGAAAGAACATCAGTATTTGATATTGATCCATATAGAGTAGGCATTCTTCTTTGCAAAAGAAGCCTGACCTCCTAAGGGATAAAACAATTACCTGAAAATCCATTGGATTTATCACTGTTGATCAAGGCCTTTATGTTATTTCCAGAAATTTTACAAATAGGCAATATTGTATCATCTTGAAACTCAACATCAGGACAGAGATAAGAAAATATTAATTGAAAGAATCTAACATAGCAGACATAGTCATACTTATCATCTTTTATTTCTCATAGGGACTTAAGAATAAGATCCATAATAAAAAACAATATCATGGATAAGAGAATACCCAATTTTCAGTGACCTTGACGGTAATGCATCAAAACTGGAGATTTTGTTCAGGAAACACCTACTGATGGAATCAAAGAAGAAATTCCACTCTTTCCTTAGCTTTTTCCTGGCTAGGGTTATAAACCTCTTGATCTCACAATTATAGCCCAACTCTCTCAGCATGTCAAACACAGTGGCATCTGAGACATTTTCAGGAGTTCAACCTACAATTTTCGGCAGGTGAAGAGCCTCTTCCACTACTTCCGGAGTTACATGGTAAGTAGCACTATTGTATTCAAAAGTCATCTGGGGCTTTCCTGACAAAGACCACTTGCCATAAGTTGCAGTATTCCAAACCTGCATCATAGCCTTAAATGAAACTTTGGATGGTTGAGTTAGAGCATAATTTAATGGGATGTAGGCCAGAAAATCCTGAATTATATGAAAGTCATTTGGTAAATCCTGATGATTAAAAAAGGTGATGAAGTTATTTGGGGAAAAGGTAATGTCGTTGATGATGGTTTGCTTGTTGATTAAAGGTGAAACAGCCATTGTAAGAGATTATTTTTGAGAAAATTAAGATTTTTGGAAAGTTAGGGTTCTTGAGCTGCAGAGAGTAAACAAAGAGATGAAAACTGATAATTAGAGAGTAATTTATGATTTTTGAAAAACTAATGTATTTTGTAATTAGAGAGTAATGTATAATGTCTTGTTTGTAAATTTGTTGTTATTATCCATAAAAACAAAGTGGGGGAGATTGTTGGGATTCATGGGTGATAACTTAGAGACAACTTAGCTAGATTCTATTATGCTTAGTTTTATTGTATAGACTAAGTAGAATATACTATCACAGCCAAAATATGTTCTTGTAACCAAATAAATTAATGTCATGTAATAAGTGTACATCTTTGAAGAAGTTCATTTAAATGTTCAAGCCTCAATGAGTACATCAGTTCGACAACAAGAATAAAAGTTATTGTCATGCCACTGAAAGGTTACAAGAAGACAGCATGTTGCAAGTCATGACAGAAGATCCACTCTGACAGCAACATTGGCGGAAGCCCGGAGACAACAACATTCTCATATCCTGATAGCAAGCCTGGAATTCCTGACAGAAACATTGGACGGGATTCATACTGTCATACAAAGAACATTCTCATGACAGTAGACTCGGTAGCTTAGGATATTGTCTCAAAGGGAATCATTTTTAATTGGAGATCTACCCAGTCAAACATATGACAGATAAGATGTTCAACAAACAGGCGCGTTACAGTATCTCAAGATTGTAGCAGAGCTGTAACGACTGTTTGCACTAAATCACGCAAGCGTACGTGGTCACAAGTAATATATGAATAAGTCGAGTTCGTTCCCACAGAGATCTGGTTATGGTTTTAATTCAGTTATTGTACCTATGCAACAATGTATGGTTATTACTCACTGCTAAGACAAATAACAAATTGGGTTTAATTAACTAAATTAACTAAGAAGTAAATTAACTAGAATTATCTAACTAACAAGAATTGAAATTGAATTACGTCTACAAGAGTAACATGGGATCCTAACTTCCTTAAATACTTCGCTTAGAGTTGATGCCTTTAATCAATGCATGTGATGGTTATGATATCTGATCAGACAACACGGAACAAGTATAAGCTACCTCTCGGTATACAAACACCAAACTAATCATACATCCACAAAAGAGATAGAAGATGAATAGACACCAATTATGTTTAGACCTTATATCTCTATAAGATTTGAAAACATAACGGTTGAAGAACAAGTTGTCTATTAAGATCACATAGGGCAGCATAATATCTCTATTTACGCCACAAATCATGATGTTAAAACATCAACCTATCCTATGCTAGCATGGCAAGTTCTAAATCTCAAGATCCACTCTCGCTTCACAAGAGATTAACAAATTAGATGTTCATGACGCATCTAAACACATGAATCACAACCATACGAGGATATCAAGAATTCACTACACACAAATCTTTAAAGCAATCAAACTACTAAGCTACATAGATAAATCCGTTAGAATCCCATGACAACGATTAGTTCATAACTGAACCTCTCGTCATCATGGGATCTGATGAAACCATGATAAAAACAAAGTATAAAAAGATACAAATAATCCTAAGTAATTGATATCTAATGGTGTTCTCCTAATGATACAAATTACAAGGGTTGGATGTGTTTATATAGGCTCTAGAAGTTTTACCCACCAAGCAATTGCCGTTTCAGAGTTGGAATAGAAGATTGGCAATTTCCGTTCTTGAATGAGAATAGAATTGCAAATTCCATGTATAGATCTGATTCCGGAATGTTCTAGCCGCCCAGAACAATTACCATACTTATTAGAAGTAGGAATTATAGCAATTTCCTTGTCAAAGTTGAATTTCTGCAGCTCGGCACATAATACGTTTCCTAAACTGATTCGGTTTTGAAGGAAAAATTCGTAGCTGTCTTTTCTTAAGTATTTCTGGAACGTTCCAATCATAATTGGACCTCTGGACCACCTTAGAATGATAGAGAATCTCGTTATCTTCGCGTGGACTGCTTACGGGCCTCAAACGGACTTCTAGAACTCAAGATATGGCCAAAACAGTAATTTTCAAGATTTTCCAAGCGCAACCTGCGCCCAGCAGTCTGTTTGTCGCGCAGCCTGCGCCAACCACGCGCAACCTGCCCGTGCAACACCTGTCCCATATTGTAGAAAATCTCCCAAGCTTCGCGTGGGCAGTAAGATCGCTGAAAACGGACTTCTAGAACTCCAGATATGTCCAAAACAGTGTAGACTGCGCAACCGTCTCAGAAATCCGAATTTCAATCAATTAATTCTCCAAAAACGATAGAAGCATCAACCTTAATCAACATTCTCGTAAATCTGCACAACTAAGCAAAACACATCAAAACTACAACAAACTTGAGCCCAAGACAATCAATTTAAGCCGATATGGAACGCTCCAAGTGGATATAAATCCACTTATCACACCCCCAAACTTAAACCGATGCTTGTCCTCAAGCATAAACAATTACAACTAACTAACTAACTAGTACCACTTCCGTAGGTGATCACGGTTGCATTTGGCATATGCAACAAGCCCTTTAAACCCTTAGGCAGCCCTAGTGGACGAGTAAGGTCTCGTGAGGGCCTATAGCGAATGAACCCACAAAATCCATTTAACCTAATGCAATGCAATGCATGAATGCACTAAATGAAAATGCAACGATCCCTTTCAAACTAACCAAAACCAACTTGCAAGAAAATATCTCAAAGAATGCAACTAAATCCAAATAGAGCTCGACTAAGTTCCCGTATACTAACAATACATGAACAGAAACGTGCGTGTGTGCAATGCTCATCAGAAATACTCCCAACACTAGGTCAAAAATCATACATATTCTTCGCCAAGACAATCACAGGTTTATAAATAGAATAGACTGTAGACACTTCATAACCTAGGAACACCTCTATCCTCATTCAAGTTTGACAGGAATTAATGCTTTATTAACGACAAACAACTATATAGAACACAAACAAACATGCTTGTTTGACCGTGCAATGAATGAGACCCCTAAAGGCTTATACAATAATACCCATGTAGCGAGTGTTAGGTCAGCAATCCCAAACCACAAGGGCTTTAGGTTACCAGGACTAAGTCCCCTCAGACTTAATTACTCGAGTATTAAAGAGCTCACTCGTGGCCAATTATGCAACTACACATTTACACAACTTTTTTTTTTTTCCTTTTTTGTTCTTTTTTCTCTTTTCTCTTTTTTTTATGTATGCAATCTGGAATGAGAATTCTCAATTCCAACCCTAGACTACTCATAAAAATATGAGCTGGCTACTAGCCATTTGACACCTAGCCAACAACTAGCATGAAATTCCTGTTTTCCCCCAAACTTAGACTTTAGTGATCCTACGCCATCAAGGGAATAACGAAAATTCTAAATATAAACAAGTGGTTAAATCTCAAAACATCCAAACAAGCATGACCCTAACCTAGCCCCAAAGCACCCAATGAGACCGTGTAAAGGTTTTGTTCCCGTAACATGCACGTCAATTTCATAAGAACTATAAATCAACCCTCTATTCATCATTACCACACTCAATTAGACATCTACCTACCAATCAGAATTAGCTCGTTCTAAGGGATAATGAAAAATGCATGCCATGAAAATGCAACTATTATGAACTCACATGATATACGAACATAAAAACAGAATGTCCTATATGAAACAAACGTAGATATCATGAACATAAATGCATAATTTACTACTAATATGCAAAGCATGAAATCCTACATGAACACAATGACTCAAAATCACAATTATATACACTACTTATCCCTCAAACCACCCCCAAACTTAAAATATTCAATGTTCTCATTGAATGGAAGTAAATACGAGGGAAAGTAGAAAACATACCAGTATACAACAATGCTTGGGTTGCCTCCCAAGAAGCGCTTCTTTAACGTCAATAGCTTGACGTTACTTCCAAGCCTCCATTAAGGATGATAATAGTTTGCCTGGTCCTCTCTTCGTGAGACTTCATCGTCATCACGGCGACACACTTTCTGCCCCTTCTCCTCGCTTGGGCTATTCGTATAACAACTATGTCCTATTCCAATGCCTTCATCTGTTGACCCAAAATCTGTCAATTTGTAGAACAACATACCTTCGCGGGCTTCGGTTGAATATAATGGAGGAGGATAAATGTAAGTTTCTGAAGCCTTTGGTTCCTCAAAGAGAACTTCCTCCATTGGCTCTAATGCGCTACCTCCGTCTTTGAATTCTGAGACAAGTAGAAGATCTGCATCTTTCCCAAGTTCTTCAGCCTCTCGGTACGCACATACCAATTCTTGAAATTTGTGCAGCTCATCAGTGTCTGTCCCAAATAGTGCCCTTTCCAAATCATCCACCATCTTAACATGATCAAATTCCTCACATGGCTTGCGAATGCTCACCTCATTTTGGAATTTGTCTTCTTCAATTAAGCATGCAGTACCTTGCTCCAAGTCACTGTTATTTTCTGTAATTGCCTCTGGTATGAATTGTTGTTTCTCTTGTTCCAAGGCTCTCACAGCTTGAGCAACTAGAATCTCCAAAGATTTGAGAGACTCCTCGCTACTCTTTACAAACATCATAACCTCCTCCCTAGTAGGAACCTCATCTGACTGAAAAGTAGGAGTAGGTTGCTGATGTTGAAACTCTTCACTTCCATAGTAATATGACATATCTGGAACATATTGCTGGTACTGATGAGGATGGTATGGAAAATATGGTTGTTCCTCATAAGTGACATATGGATCAACTCCTTCGTAGTAACAATATTGTGATGGATCATGAACGCCCAAACACTGCTCACATTGATAAGGCATGGATGTACTCGAATATGCCCACCATGGCAACTCCTGACCTGCCATCTTCAACTACTCAAGTACCTGAAACACACCGAACTAAACAAGATAGGTAAGAACTAATCCGAGTCAGTGAACTCTAACGACCGCTATTGACAAGCACATAAACCAAAAATAAAACACCGATGATCCCGGCAGCGGCGCCAAAAACTTGTTTGCACTAAATCACGCAAGCGTACGTGGTCACAAGTAATATATGAATAAGTCGAGTTCGTTCCCACAGAGATCTGGTTATGGTTTTAATTCAGTTATTGTACCTATGCAACAATGTATGGTTATTACTCACTGCTAAGACAAATAACAAATTGGGTTTAATTAACTAAATTAACTAAGAAGTAAATTAACTAGAATTATCTAACTAACAAGAATTGAAATTGAATTACGTCTACAAGAGTAACATGGGATCCTAACTTCCTTAAATACTTCGCTTAGAGTTGATGCCTTTAATCAATGCATGTGATGGTTATGATATCTGATCAGACAACACGGAACAAGTATAAGCTACCTCTCGGTATACAAACACCAAACTAATCATACATCCACAAAAGAGATAGAAGATGAATAGACACCAATTATGTTTAGACCTTATATCTCTATAAGATTTGAAAACATAACGGTTGAAGAACAAGTTGTCTATTAAGATCACATAAGGCAGCATAATATCTCTATTTACGCCACAAATCATGATGTTAAAACATCAACCTATCCTATGCTAGCATGGCAAGTTCTAAATCTCAAGATCCACTCTCGCTTCACAAGAGATTAACAAATTAGATGTTCATGACGCATCTAAACACATGAATCACAACCATACGAGGATATCAAGAATTCACTACACACAAATCTTTAAAGCAATCAAACTACTAAGCTACATAGATAAATCCGTTAGAATCCCATGACAACGATTAGTTCATAATTGAACCTCTCGTCATCATGGGATCTGATGAAACCATGATAAAAACAAAGTATAAAAAGATACAAATAATCCTAAGTAATTGATATCTAATGGTGTTCTCCTAATGATACAAATTACAAGGGTTGGATGTGTTTATATAGGCTCTAGAAGTTTTGCCCACCAAGCAATTGCCGTTTCAGAGTTGGAATAGAAGATTGGCAATTTCCGTTCTTGAATGAGAATAGAATTGCAAATTCCATGTATAGATCTGATTCCGGAATGTTCTAGCCGCCCAGAACAATTACCATACTTATTAGAAGTAGGAATTATAGCAATTTCCTTGTCAAAGTTGAATTTCTGCAGCTCGGCACATAATACGTTTCCTAAACTGATTCGGTTTTGAAGGAAAAATTCGTAGCTGTCTTTTCTTAAGTATTTCTGGAACGTTCCAATCATAATTGGACCTCTGGACCACCTTAGAATGATAGAGAATCTCGTTATCTTCGCGTGGACTGCTTACGGGCCTCAAACGGACTTCTAGAACTCAAGATATGGCCAAAACAGTAATTTTCAAGATTTTCCAAGCGCAACCTGCGCCCAGCAGTCTGTTTGTCGCGCAGCCTGCGCCAACCACGCGCAACCTGCCCGTGCAACACCTGTCCCATATTGTAGAAAATCTCCCAAGCTTCGCGTGGGCAGTAAGATCGCTGAAAACGGACTTCTAGAACTCCATATATGTCCAAAACAGTGTAGACTACGCAACCGTCTCAGAAATCCGAATTTCAATCAATTAATTCTCCAAAAACGATAGAAGCATCAACCTTAATCAACATTCTCGTAAATCTGCACAACTAAGCAAAACACATCAAAACTACAACAAACTTGAGCCCAAGACAATCAATTTAAGCCGATATGGAACGCTCCAAGTGGATATAAATCCACTTATCAACGACTACGATAGAAGCTTGAGAGATAACAAGACAAAGCTTACCAATTCGAGAGTATGACAAATCAACATCTACTAGAATTGTGTTAGCTAATTTAGAATGTATCTAGATTGCTTTTTGTGTACTGATAACTTTGATTGTATAGCAATTTAGGCAAGTCACATGGGTCTGTAGAAGTTGCCACTTGAAAATTATAGCAACTCCACAACCGATGTAGATAGATATGGTAGAACAAAATAAGATATATAGAAATCTATCTCTCATTCTATCTGCATCACTCAAGAAACCGAAGCAACACTTTGCAAAATAAATAAAATATTTATTTTGTGAGAAAAACTTGAGCAACTACTTGTGAATGCTTTTCTTCTATTGATAAACCCAAATCTTTATTATAGTTGTTAAAGTAAAGATTTTAATTTATCAGTATTGCATTTAACCCCCCCCCCCCCCGCGCTGCTTGGGGTGTTGGCCCTTACTATCACAATTTGGAGTCAAAAGGCCCTAAATCTCACAACCCATAAAAATGACCCTTTGTATCACAGAAAAACGTAACTTAATGTTGGGTTTCTTAAAAACGCATTGTCATGTTGCGTTTTTGCCTCTTTTATTTTTCAAAACGCGATTTTTAAAAAAAAAATTTGAGTAACGCATCTTGAACATGCGTTACTGAAAAAAAAAATTTAAAAAAAGGGAAACGCATCTTAAGTATGCGTGACTCAAAAAGAAAATTAAAAAAAAATTTGGAAACGCAACATTAAGTTGCGTTACACCCCGAAAAACAGAAACGCCACACGCTATTGCGTTTTTTTTTGTGATAATAAGGGCCATTTTTTTCACTTTGTAATATTTAGGGCATTTTAACTTTAAATTATGATAAAGAGGACCTTTTCTCCCTTTTTGCAATACTTAAGGACCAACAATTATGTTGGAGTATTTTTCTGACACCTTAAAATTTTAAATATACTAGTTATTTAGTATAGTATCGAAACTCGTATAGAAATTCAAAAAAATTAAGCATTTACAACATCCCTAATTTAAGAAATTCAAGCATTTTTTTGGTTATAAATATATGAATCACATCTATTATTTGCCCTCTTCCGTCAATTTGATTGCAGTCTCATTCCTATCACATTTGAAACCTCTCTTTCTCGAACACCTATAGTCAATATAGACTACCTTGTATCTCCTAGTTCATCACATTGAATATCTTTTGCATTTATAATTTTGAGATTAGACAAATTAATCAACTCCAAATTTACGTTCCTAATGACACCTATGTTAATAAGTTACATCTGCTCCTCTAATAAAAGCACACCTTTTGATCGTAAAATTCTATTTAATGTCCACTTAAAGATATTTAGTGTCCTCTGACCAAAAAAAAAAAAAGATATTCAGTGTCCATTTAGAAATATTTTGGCCCAGATAATATTTCATAATGAATATATCTCCAACAATTTAGTCCAAATTCATTTTACTTTTATTATTAAATATTTCTATACTAATTACATATAATAAAGTGTTCCCATATTTTTTTTATCGATTTAAAAAATTTGGGGCTATCTTATTTTTTTTTTTTGATAAAATCGTACTTGCATTAAAATTTTTCAGAATCAAGCATACAGATGATAAAATCCGGAGCAGAAACATTACACTCCGTAAGACCTGACATAGAATATGTCGCCCTCGCTAAGTTATAAGCTACAATATTCGCAGACCTAAGTGTGTAACACACTAACGCTTCATCAAAGTGTTTATCCATATCCGTACAATCCAAGATCATAAAATCAAGCACCAAACTCACACAATCGGTGAGACAATATCAAACTCACACAAAACGGTGAGACAATAACAAAACTCACACAAACGGTGAGACGACAAAAAACAAACCAATCATACAATTTTAAAAATGAGATTACAAAATAAAGTTACACACTAAAACCAAACTAGAACCTTAGCAATCCGTAGATCTGGGAACAAACCCACCAGAACAAGATAACTCGGACCACTTACGAGACCAAGATCACCTGGAAGAACGAGAAATTCGAAACTCCGTGGAATTAAGATCTAATAAATTGAAGGCCAAATCGGAAAAGGTTTTGAAATCTTAAATCTGAGAATACAAAACTTTATTGAAAGAAGGAAGAAAGAACAAAGAAAAATGGAAGATTTTGGGGCTTTCCACCGGTGGAGATCCGGTGGAAGCCCCGGTGGCTGCAAAAGAAAAAAAGAGGAGCGACGGCTTGTAGAGAGAAAAGAGAGAGTAGGTTAAATGGGGCTATCTTATTTAATTAAATGAGCCGAACAGAATATGTGCCAAACTCCATTACAACTCGATTCGAACTCATAAATCCAACCTGATACGAACTCAAACTCTTTTATAATTTCAAATCAATAATATTGAAATTTATCTTTATTATTTTAATATTAAAAATTAATTTATTTTATCTAGATATTATTAAAAATGATTTGAGTCCATTCAAATTAAAGTAATGGCTCGATGGCTCGATTTGTAGAAATTGTTCAATATGTTGAATAGCATAAAATTATGTTGGAGTTTTTTTACTGACACCTTAAAATTTTAAATAGACTGGTTATTTAATATAATATAGAAATTCGTATAGAAATTCAAAAAAATCAAGCATTTACAACAGTCATAATTTTAGAAATTCAAGCATATTTTGGTTATAAATATATGAATCACTTCTATTATTTACCCTCTTGCATCAATTTGATTGCACAGCCTCATTCCTATCACATTTGAAACCTCTCTTTTTCGAGCACCTATCTCAATTACCTTGTATCTCCTAGTTCATCTCATTGAATTTCTTTTGCATTTATAATTTTGAGATTAGACAAATTAATCAACTTCAAATTTACGTTCCTAATGACACCTATGCTAATAAGTTACATCTTCCCCTCTAATAAAAGCACACCTTTTAATCATAATATTCTATTTAATGTCCACTTAAAGATACTAGTAATATTGCCCGTGCTTCGCACACGAGAATTATTTTCTATCTTTTCATTTTTTAAATTTGATAAGCTCGTTGCAATTGATACAAACATTGTCAATAGCCATGAATAAATACTAAGTGATTCATGTCTAAAACGTAAAGTACATATAGTCATTTAACGACGACATTTTAAAAGCGATAACGAAAACATAGAGGGACGATTAAGTGTTGAACTGACTATAAATGGAGATGGATCAATTTTTCATATGTTTAAAACACATCCAACATGGTTTAAAACCAGGGAAAAAAATATTAAGAAAGTCTTGGAAGTAGAATATAAATTCAGAAGTAATTCAAATAAAACGTTTGTTGTAAGCTAACAACAAATTATTCCTTAACAAAATGATAAACAAATTCTCAGAATGAAATTCTGGCCAAATTCTTCCTCACTGACTCCATAACTGCACTGCTTCTTATAGCTAACTTTCTTTTAAATTTTCCTGCAAATATGAAACGATTTATCAAACTAAAGAAATGTTTTGCTAAAGCAATTAGTATAATAATGATAATGAAAAATATATGTAACCATTTTAATTTTCTTTGTGCATGATGTGGCAGAACCTGGCGTATTCAAAGAATCTTGAACCTCAATGATATTAATCTACATATAACATATAATAACTAATCAATACACAGGTTACAAATAATCATCTTGCATTTGAAGTGAATTTTTCAATATGTATATAGATTAAACCAATGAATTCCAAACTCACATTGTCAAAAGCAGAAGAATCAAAACCAGATACTATTGTCTCAGACTTTGATGGATTAGCATTGCCAGCTTCATATGCATCAACAGCATGATAAACATTACTATTGAGTAGAATGTTGTCATCATTCAGTTCAATTTGTAGAGTTACTTCTTTGCCGGAGATCTCCTTGATTTCAGCAGGATATGTTTTGTCTGTCTTATCCTACAAATGTATATGAAATATATAATGCAAATTAGTTGTAAATCTTATATAACCATCTTAGATATTTAAAACCTAGAGATATAACTTACATTAATTCCCTCAGCAATCAATTTTGTTGCTGTTTTCCCAATCAGTCTTTTTGCTGCACGATCCAATAGTACAAAGTTGAAAGCTTCAGTATCATCTTCAGCCAAAACAACAATCCGATACCTGATAATCATATGTAAATGCATTATAAAAGACAAACATTTTAAAAAAATGTCACATTATGGTACATGATAATTTACATAGTAATTAGAAATACTACCTCTTTTGTGGAAGTGGAAAGTTTCTGGTGCATTTGAAGCACCTGTACTTTCCTTCCAATTTAGAAACCTCCTCATTGCATTTGTTTTTGTGACAACCGTTGTACCACCAACAATCAGCTTCTTCTACCTTATTCACTTTAACTTTGCACAAAAAATTTTGCTACAAAACATGTAAAAATAATGGTATGATTAACAGTTGAATGACAATTAAGTATGAACATTAAAACAAATCTATATCACAAATTATAAAAACTCCACCAGTAATCTTTTAGTAATGCAAAAGAGTGCTAACATGCTCTTTAACGTGTAAGTACAAATGAACCTTATAATACCTTAAGGAAATCAGTGCTTGTTTTTCCGCTCAATTCCTTCAAAGTTAAAGTTTGAATCACAGTTGCAGGTGCAGACACAGTATTAGATTGTGCTGGGGATTCTGCAGCTTTTTCTGATGTAACATAACCTTCTTCATCAAGTCTATCAGGAAAAAAGGCATTCTTTAATAGAATGTATTTAAGTAGTTAACATAGGTAAAATCGACATGCAATTTAGTTAATTTTTAACAATTCGAAACAGAATATAAAACCTTTGTTTCATTGCATGCACCACTTCATTATCAAGGTTGATATAAATTTTTGAAGAAGGCAAGGTGCTAATCTGAACTGAGGCTGCAATGAATAATGTTAAACATGATGAATCAAAATGTTAGGCCGAATACACACTAATAATCAATATTAGATGAGAGAATAACAATTAAGATGATTATGCACTTTAAATCTTCTGGTATTAAAAACCCTCTTCGTGATGTAAACTATCACAAAGGGCTGCTAGGTTACAATAAAGATAGTTCGATGCACGATACCCTTCTAGGGTTAACCTAACTGTATTTATAAAATATACAGCTTCGATACAATCTCTAATTGATATTCCTAATAATCAGCTATACAATGATATCAATTACAGATTGTCACACGTCTCCTAAGTCAACTCGATCTCTTTGATAGCTATCCAGTCTCCAAAGATCTCGCTTCCATATCAATCTTCAATTGATCTCTAATGTCTTCTATTGACTTTGTACGCGCTGCTTCTAGACAGACTTTACTAAACTCTGTCCAGCTTCCGTCAGTCAGACTTTACTAAACTCTGACTTCCTTCCAGTTAAACTCCGATATTTCACTGTTACACTTAAACACTGAAACATTACATCAATTATATCTAACACAAAATTAAGTGAAAGTAACATTAACAAACTGGGTAACAATATATGCTAACTTACTACGAAAAGTTCTAAGCTTAACACTGGAGCATATGACAATAATAGGTCGCTCCACAGTTGCTCTATATGCAGCATCCGTATTCACAGCAAGATTTCCCCAAACAGTAACCTTGGATGAATGTCTACATGTATAGGTAACAAATGACATAATATGTATAAAAAAAAGGAATATAATAATCTATAGGCACAAAAAACATAAGCTATGGTATATTAACCTCCCATCAGTAATCCTAAACTTCGCGATGTCCTTTTCGCCATACATAGTGCTGATTTTGGATACGTATTCAAAATCCTCAAGCACACCAATAACATCTTTCACAAATTGTAAACAAAAAAAAGAATAAGAAAAATATATGAAACATGACCAAAACGAAATAGGTAATTTTGCATTCACAAAATTGAAAGAGTACTTCTATTAAAGTGCATATTAAGATTCTAGATTATAGTTCAAGAAAAACCTGTTGAAAATTCAGGGTATTCAGCATTTGCATAAGAACTTGCCAAACTGAATAAGTCGCTTAAATCAACAAACTCAAACTTATGTGTTGGTATCATAAAGTCATCCTCCTCCACTTTTTCCACATGTGTTGAAGGTGAGAAGTTAATGATAATAGGCGAGGAGACTGGCTTAAGATTAGATAAAGCTTCTTTGGTATAAAAGTTTGACACAACATAAATTGCACCCTCCCTTAGTTTATCAGCATGTGTTTTCCAGTCATTAGCATAAATGAAGGCATGGACATGACAATCCTGTTGAGAAATCAAAATATACTACTCTGAGAATATATACTATTCAGTAAAAAAAACTGGTTTTAGAAAAGGCTTTCGGTGGAAATTAAAGCATAGTAATACTCACATCATCATCTAGCAAGATAAGATTATATCCTTTGAGAGTTTGAGTTCCACTGGATGCGTTTGATATGGAAGGCCACATTCTTGTTACTCTAACTTTGATTCTCCACGTGGTCCTCGTAGTATCGAGAGAAGACAATTGATCGAACATGTGTACTGCGATTCTGAAACATATAAAAATTCGTTAACCACTTCAAAATACTGCAGCAAATATACACCTAGGAAGTAATGTTAATAGTTGAATTTACTTAATGAATAAGAAAAACAAAGTGAAGATATATGTATTAAACACTGTACGGCATAGTAAACCTGGAATTGCATAAGAAAATAGATGAACATTTAAGCAAGCAGGAGAACATACCAGTAAGGTTGTCGTCTATAGCTTAATGATTCACAGTAATTGTTCAGTGGTTATCGTGGGATAGAATTACGTGGGATAGTGGTTATATAGCAAAACAATTAGTTGTTTCTGTAGTATATCCTTTTTAACAAATTTGAAGAGCCATGATTTCAGGGATATATATGGTTGAAAAGATATTGATAGAGTTGATTTCTACAATCATACTAACAGAATATCTTAATATACTCTTGTATTAAATTTAGGATGTATTAAATTTAGGATGTTCATTACTAAAAAGTCTTGCCACAAAAATTTGTCTATAATTAAAAAGATATACGATATATTTGAAATTTATATCGTTTTAATTTAATTGCCATATGTAAATAAATCGCGTGCACCGATTTCAATCAAACACAAATCTATATTGTTTGATTTTTATAAAAGATTTGATTTATAAATCATCTTGATAGTATTGTTTATTGTCCAAATATATATGATTTCAAATTTGGCCGACCGAATAATTTAAATGGCGAAATTGATGGAATTTTAAATACGAAAAATATAATGGTGAAGGAGTAAAAATAATTTAATTCCTTCCTTAATAAATTCTTATATAAAACTTAAAAATACATGTAGGTCTGTAAATAAAGTATTATAGATTTTAGAATGCAAGACTAAGAATCGGTCTTTTATTATTTTAAATAATAATTTCTTTTAATCTTTTCAACTTTTTTAAAATAAAAGAATAGTATTTATGAAAATTGGATAAAATAACAGTAGCGGACCATCAAATGACGTTGTTTTGTAATTGTTGTCAACAGCGACGATATCTGTGAAAATTATAAAATATTTATTACGACATTAATTATAAAATTATGAATGTTTTTTAAAAAACATTCTACTTTTTTTTAAGAATTGTAAATATTTGGTTCTTATTAAAAGTGGAGCAATATTTGGTTCACTAAAGATGATCTTAAAAGGATCCTAAAACGAACAAACACTACAAAAACTCCAATCAGGGTGAGAAATTTAATTGCATGCATCGGCGTACAAATTGGGGTTTTTCCTTTCTAAGACTAAGAATCCAATTTAGTAAACGATTTACTCAGAGTGATCTACAACTATGGAGGTATAGAAACATATCTCAATGTTGTTCTAAATGTAACATGCTTAATTGTATGGTTATATTCACCGAAAATTCTTGTTATGCTTGATATGTTGAATTTGTGTTTCAATTACACTTTTGCATAAGTTAATTTTATTATTTCTGTACTATGAATCACTTAGTTAAAACCTTAAACATTGGTTACTAATATGGGTTTTCTAAGTTTTGTTGTTTCTTAATAATCTACATGAGTAAATTGCTGATGATCGTATCTTGATTTGATAATAATGATTTAATTAATTGTTTCTGCATAACAGAGTATAACTTTAACGTTTGGGACCAAAGATCAAGCGTACTACACTGGTATATCTAAACTTGTTTCCATATGACATAAGGATACAATGTTTCAACATGAATCTATTGGTTTTGTAAACTCACATTTTTATACATCATATGTTGCTCAATATGTTATGACTTAACAGGAGATAGACAAATCTTGGGAAGTTTTCTATCGCCTAACACAGATAATGAATGTTTTGGATCCATTGTAAGTATGACATTTTAAGTTTTCTTGTACTTTACCAGTACTAATGCTTATGAGCAATACTTTTAGTATAACAATTGTATTATGAAAATATGACACAGAGGATTCCAAAATCATTTTGCGAAGCATTTGGATGTCAACTATCTTCAAATGTGATTATAAAGTGCAAAAAAATAGCATGGAAAGCAAGCTTTGACAATGGCAAAAAGAGATTTTATGGATTGGAGAGTTTAATGCGATTCTACAAAATAAAGTTATACAATCTTATCCAGTTTGATTACTATGGTCAAAACCTGTTTGTAGTTAGCATTTACAGGGAGACAGCAATCGAGTGCAAGTATCCAACTACTAATCCCAATGAAAATTATAAAAACGAAGACATGACCACTTGGATTAAGGATGAGTATGTTATTGACCGGTTTTCGATGGAATACGACAAATCTCAAGAATTGTGGTCATTCAATGCTTGTCAAAATTGTGTTCTTTATTTCAATATCAACATAAGAAATTCTGATATTGATCTGAAAACAAAACATCTGTTAAGCACAAGTTAACTAATATTACACTACTTTGTCAAATATGAGAGTTTTTTTCAGTTTTTTTAAGTACAAAATTTGATACAGTTTTCTTCTACTAATGCAGATTTTGAGTCCAGAATTGGAAGAACTGTACAAACACTGGAAACATGGTGAAAAGTTGTTTGTAACATTTGGTGAGCTCTTATTTGTGATTGATGTTCACAGGAATGATGGAAAATGCATACTTGGAAAAGGATGGTATGACTTTTCACAGATAATAAATATGAAAGACGGCGATACATTGGTGCTCTATAGATTGCCAGATTATGAGAACAACAGAATTAATGCATGCATTTTTGAAGCTACTGATGAAGGATTCGATGAAAACAAAGGTATAACATAATACAGCTTTATAGTATGAAATATATCTACTCATTATAATTATGACTTTAAATTAATTTTTTTAAATTTGACAACAGTTTGTAAAGAATGGAAAAGAGGTTTTTTCAAAGTTGTTTCGGAAGAATTCATCACTGGAGGATTTCTGGTATATACTATACTTGGTTCTCAGTTTGCTTCTACTTACTTGACTTTTACTTTTTAATAAATGACTTAATTTATCTAATATAATATGTCATTACAATGGTAATTTTCATAAAATACAGGTTGTTCCAAGACTAATTAAGGAATTCTACAAAGAAAAGATGATCAACACCAGAAAAATTGAAATTAACGGGGAAAGTTGGTACATCAATTACAATTATATAGGAGGATATGTGTCAAACTTGAAAGAAATAATCAACCATTTCTCTTTGAGGGCAAAGGATACTATCATATTTACAATGAATAGAAGTAAGGTGTTGTGTGCAAGGATATATCAAGAGGATGGGAAGGAAATAGATTATGCAAATAGGAAGTTTGAAATATCAAATACTGCAATCTACAGTTCGGTTTGGGATGTAAATTTTCTATCAACAATAGGTTTCCTGCACCTAACATAATCTTGGTAAATTAAACCAAACTTGTGAATTTATGACTAATACAACACTTTCTGAATGTTATGTACAGAACTGGGGGATCATAGTGCAAGTCAAAACAAAAATGGACGCAGATCGAGCAATGCTGATAGCTCAAGCCTAGTTGAAAAAGTAGTTGAACCTGAAGAGGATGAAGAAGGTAATGTAATTCTCAAATTTAGTTATTTCTCTTGTGATTCAGCTATGCCTTAAAAAATTTAAAGCTACAACACTTTGTAAATTATTATTAAGACATAAATGCATATATTTTGTAATAAATGTTTATGCCACAATTCATATACATATTGATGTTGAAGATCTGGCCGGGGAAGAGCATGGACTTGATGAGAACCAGATTAATAATGCAGCAATATCTTTCAATGTCTGCCTAACATTGTGCAATGTTAACAAAACATCACATGGAGTGGTAAGTCATAAAATCAGAATTACCTATTATTTGTTATAATAAACATTTGCACTGCATGATTGTTCTTATTAAGTTATTATATGGTTTTGCAGCATATTCCTAAAACTATCATTCCACATGGTAGACAATGGATAGCTGGTGAAAAGGTTTTGATGAGGACTACAAATGGATCTTGGTCAGTTGGAATAGTATACAACCATAAAATCCCAAGATTTTCTGCTGGGTGGAACCTTTTTGCAAAAGACAATGGATTACAACAAAACCAGAATTTAGTCTTCACTCTTGTTGAAGATCCTAATGGAATTGCTTTTGATGTTCAACTACCATAAAATAGATTACTCTTAAGGATCATTAAGAACAAACAATCATCTCTCAAAGTATTTTTTAATCTCTCCAACAAATTAAGTGTTTACTACATTGTAGTTTGTCCATTTGAACCGTCTGATTATGTAATGAATTTGGATAATTTAGTTTTAAATGAAGTTCAGTTTCCTAAAAAGTTATTTCGTAATAGTTTGTTAGCAGGTTTTTTTAATTATAACTGTATTGTAATGATAATTCATAGTATCATGATCCCATTTTGTTTTAAAAAAAAGTACTTATGTAACACGAAATTTTAAACGTTTTATGTAACACAAAACTGTATAAACGTTGAAAAACTTTTCATATGTTAATAAATATTAACGAAGAGGTTACATGTAATCCTCTCGGTGAACTCATGAAATGTATTACATGGAAGATTTATCAGGCCTGAGTTACAGCAAATATGTATATATGTGATCTTGAAATTATGATTCCTCTAATTTAGCAGCTGATAAGGATGGATAAATAGCATACTATGGAACAGAACAAATCTTTATTATTATTTGATACACTTTCCAAATAACAAAGGATATGGGAATATATATCAACATTGGTGCAAAACATGTTGAGTATCTTTTAATCGATCAATTACCAAAAAATAGTATGATATAACGTAATTATAACAATTTAAATTATTGACATATAATTTATATAATAAATCATATGACAATGAATTATTCTTTAAGCTGCAATGTATACATAAGAACAATGTGTCATTATACATTAATATGTTTTGGCTCATCTATCAGTATTTTAGTATCCTAAAAATTGATGCAAATTAATTTATTAGTCTGCATTTTACTATTATTTTGATAAATTTGTGAACTTGTTAACCGCTTAAATGAGGTGTTGTGCAAGGGCATATTTGTTTGGTTGAACATTGTCAATTTTTCAAAATAAAATAAAATTTTAATAAAAACATCATTCATAGGAAAGACAATTAGAAATAAGTAATTTATTGCATTAACAATAAAAAATACTCTGCTTAAACTGAGAATAACAAAATTTTGGAAATCCAAACATTGGTTAAAACATTAAAAGCATTCCTTAATAACAAATTATAAAACCGTCATCTTGAATGACTGAAATCATATTGTTTTGTGATAAACGCAATTGTGCCCTAAATGATTTGATAATATTCTAATGATCATGTAAGTTACCCTGAAAACCTTGATTAACCAACCTGCAAAACATAATAGGTCACAATTATTAATAAGTATTAAATACATTGTGATTATCAAGTTTCATATGTAATAGAAAAAAAAAGAAAAAAACTCATACCTATTCCTCATCATGAAAACATCTGGATGTGGAAGATTAATATAAATCTTAGAAGAAGGCAAGCTATAAATATGTGGTCTTCCTGGTTTGCACAACAATATTAAAATTGTGTAGATAGGAGAACATATGATATATAAAAAAAAATATCATACATCACAAACCTTGGCAAACAGAAAGCTTGATACTTGCCAGAATTAGAATTACTGGCATCATGTCGTGGTTTGCATACAAAGGTTCAGTATTTGCATTCAACGGACCCCAGAAACAAACTCGGATAGAAACACTGAACAAAACAAATGTCAATTAAGTATGACATTTATATAATATTAATTTACCTGAACCTGGAAAAGTATTATACCTTCCATCCATTATTCTAAATCGCACATACTGTCTTTGACCAAAATGTGTGTCAACTGTCTGCAATGGTTGAAGATCTTCCAAAACTCCAATAACATCTTGGATTTTAGGAAACAATATTAAAACTTGCAACAATACTGGAGTTATTGATACATAATGAAAACATAAAATTTACCTGTAGAATAGTTTGGTTTCTGAAAAGGATCGTATGACCAAACGATATCATAAAGATCTCGGAGCGGTTTAAACTCAAATTTGTGCATTGGAATTATTAAGTCATCATGAGGATAAGCAATTATTATAGTAGAAGGAACAAATGTAAGGCATTTAACTGTGCGAACAGGCCTGTAAAAACCAAAAGCTTGACGAACACGAACATTGATAATCTGATATAATTCTCCTTCCAATATAGGATTGTGAAAAGTATTCCATATAGCAGGAGTGACCATTGCATGCATATGAGTGTTCTGATTATAAACCATATCATGATTAATGAAATTTTCTAATATATCAAAGTGAAAACAACTATTGATTTAAAACAAACTTATAGAGGAAAAGGAATCTTACCAAACAATCTAAAAGAAGCATATTGTAACAAAGGATAGCACCATTATTGGAAATCGTATTCCAAATCCTTGTTACACGGACCTTAAGTGTCCATCCAACTGTAGTTTCATTCAGTGTGGAAAGATGATCGTGCATGTCCATAACTGTTTGCAATAATGATTATATTAAAAGATTAAAAAACAATAAATACTAAAAACTTCTAATGAGCCTTGATATGATATACAAAAAGTAATGAAAAAACCATTGAAATGAAAGAAACATGAACCTTTGGAGGTATTTGACAATAGCTACTGTGTTTCTGGATTAGTAGGATAGTTTAAACGTGTTTTTTTGCTTATAGAGTCTATCAGTTAGTTACCAAATATAATCTTTTAATTATGAGGTATCCTACTTAAAATAAAATGATTTTATCACTCATGTTAACAAAATATTCTAACTTAAAATTAATGATATGATTGATGATTCATGCATAAAGTTAGTTAACAGATAAAATCTTTAAATTAGGAGTTATCTTTAAATTAGGAGGTAATCACTTTAAAATCAAATTATTTTATGAATCATCTTAACAAATTATTCAAAATTAAATTTAATGATATGATTGATGATTCATGCTTGATATAAGATCTCAAAACATAAAAGACCAATTTAAAAAAATTAAATAAATTAAACTTTTACTATATAAACCAAATTTATACTATATCTTATTGACGGAAAAAAAACACTAAGAAAAAAGAACATATTAAATTTTATCAATAGATTGCTATACTGCAATGTACTACTAAAATTTAATTTGTTACTACTAATTAAAATAACTAACCGAGAGGTTAACTTAAACTAATTAAAATAACTAACCAAGAGGTTACATTGGACGTGACATGGCGGTTTTAAAACCACCACCTAATGCAAAACCGTCCAAAAAGTCCTATAAAAATAGATATCAATATTTAAGAAAAAAATATATACAACATTCTTTCCTTCTTTTCCTAATTCTTAATTCAGAAATGAGTTCAAGATCTTCAAAGAGAAGAAGATACTCAAGTATCAAGAATCTGTTGGTGAATGACCTGAATAACATTAACATGACATCAGCAGAATTGAATGAAGAAATTCGTGTAGCAAATGAAGACTTTGGTTTATTTTTCAAGAGCATGTTTGACAGACAATCTTTGTTATTTGCTCAAACCATTGGCCTAGAGGAAAAATACGGGTACGAAAAAATGTTATTGCTGCCTATTTTCAAATTGATTATAAGGATACAATTACATTGTTTAAATTGTAGGAACATTATCGAGGTGTTGGAAGGTAACGGACATGGAAGTGTTGGAGAATCTTCCCAGCAAAATGTTCTACTTAACACTGCGTATTCTGAAAATGAAAGAAAATTTGTGGAAGATACAAACACATCAATTGTTGGCCATGTAAAACAGTTGAAAGAACGATTGGATGAAATGTTAACAGGTTTTCAGACTTTTCAAGCAGGATGGATTGAAAAGATAAATGATTGGAAAGCAAATTCTGAGGAACTTGAAAAACAGAGACTAAAGATGGGTGGTAGACTTGTGGATTTCATCCGTAACATATAGTTCAATATGTGGATTCCATCTGTAATATATAGGCAAGCCTGTATAGTATTGGGAATGTCTATTTTAGTGTTTGGTTTAGTCTATTTCAATGAAGACATGTTCATGTCATTTACTAATGTTGTAATCATGTTGTGTACATGTAAATAAAAACGTCTTGTCTTGGTTTAGCCTGTATGTTTGCTTGTGTAATGTTTCCAACTAAAAGTATGTTATTGCTAATGATATAAAATGCAACATAAGTACAATAGTGCTACATCGTTTATAAATGGATAAGTTGTGGAAAAAGGATATTGAGCAAAACAGAGATGAACATACAGGCTTAAAGACTATTGTTAAACCATTGGCAACATATGGCAAAGAACTAAGAAACTATAAGGAGTATAGTTGTAAATTGAACTACTAAACAGGGATTTAACTGCTCTACATGCAATGCTTAACTGTTTAGTGACAATAATAGTTGAAAAATTTCTAACATTTGAATTTGGACCAATAATTTGTATCCTTGATTCATTAATCCGTTTCAATAATTTGTAACAGAGGGATAAGTTAAAGTGATGGAAACAGCATGCATTCAATAAAACATATGAAAAACACTAACAAACAGATATTAAATCCATCTCCAGGTGGAGAAAAAGTTGAAAATGAACCACAATAGTTATATTACATAGATCAAATTTAGGCCAAAATATTCTTGAAACATAAAAGATTAAGTCTGAACATAAGAAAGCAGAACTTTGTAGAGAATTATCTGGAGTTTGCAGTAAATACAATCAGTTTCCCACATGTGTTTCATGGTGATGGATTTTCCCCATGGATGGTTGTCATCAATGTAAATCTCTTCAACAGTTCTCGGACAGAGTGAGTACCATGTTTCATCTCCTAGCGGAACACCATCTACCTGATACATTGGATTTGGATTCCTTGCATTTGGGCAAAACTTGAATACAGGCAAAAGATAATCGACCTCGGAAATGTTAAAATACATATCTTGCAGAAATGACATTTGCTCGATTATACGATTCCTCAGATAAGTATTATTCAGCAAGGTATTCATCTCCACAGCAGTTTCATTTCTCTGAAATGTTCTATAAATGGCTTTAAAAAATAAGTATGAGAATCTAGATGGGAAATGGTTACCTGATAGATCAATTAAAACAGATAGATGTTGCTAAACATCCTATCTTAAGAAGAGTTTTCGAGTAGAATTGTAAAATTTTGCTTGCTCAACATCAAACCGAACAGCAAATTGTATAAACCCCTCAAAACAATCACGAACTACTTCAATAGGTTCATTATGAAACTGGTACAATACATCCCAGTTTAGACTCTCTAGAACAAACTTAATCGTTTGCCTTGATTGACCCATTGCCCAAACGATTAGTAGCTTTGAAAAACCAGAGAAATTATTGTCCTCCAGTATAATGAAATTGAAAACTTGACTAATAACATCAGCTCTTAAATTTAGAATGTTGTTAGCATCCATGGCTTTGGTTACAAGTCTATTGATCAATATGGTATTATGGATTTGGCTTAGAGATGAAAGCAATTTTAAATGATTCTGTACAGAGGTACAGGCCAATGTCTGGAGATGAAAATATTGGAGAATGTGAAAGGATGGAGTGAATATAAACTGGAGTTGTAGTTAACAGCACGCATGCAAAAATGAAACGACCATTCATCTCCCATATGTCTTAACTATTTCTGTTTTTTAATATTAGTTCAATGTTGAATACATGAATCTCATTATAGATTCTGACAATATAAGTAACTTGTAAAGTTAAACAAAATCAATACATGAAATGTCAGCATTATGTAATAAAACTGCAAGAATATATAAATCTTCTTAAGCCTATAATATTTAGTGTGAAAATATCATATTATCATTATATACAATAAATTATAAATTTTCCTCTTTAAAATGAATGTGATCACAAACCGAAATATATTTTCATAAAATATTAAAAATTCCTAACATACAACATTAGCAATTAATTTAGTTAAACCTCGGCGATAACTATAAAATAGTATGTCCAATCCAGAAGGATACGTAACTCCATAAACAACTATATTAAAATTTATATCGACGAAAAATCTATATTTTGAATATAGATATTTGGTTAAACATAATAGCAACAATATAGATTTTAACTCACTTAATTAATAATCGAGAAATTTTTTTCAAATTTGTCGGTACCAATGATATTAATTTATCAAATAATCGAGATATTAATTTTTTTCAAATGTTTAAACCTTTCTGGTGATTTGAAATTTAAATAATAATTTTAAAATATTTGATAATTATGTCTCTTTTCCGTAATATTATTACAAACAAAATTATGGAAATATAAAAAATGTTGAACTACTATTTGATAATTATGTTTCTTTTCCGTAATATTATTACAAACAAAATTATGGAAATATAAAAAAACATTATTAAACGGATTTATCCTATTTTTTAAATCTTTTTAAAAATTCTAATTTTAAAATTTATTTAAAAGTAAATCTTAAATTTAAATAAATCTGTATTTTTTTGTAATTATTAGACTGTGTTAATCATATTCATCATTGTGGCCATAAGGTGGTTAATAAAAATAACGAAAGGTCTTGCTTTTGCTGTATTACATTTTACATGTTTAATTTAAACGAAAATGTTACTAACATTCACAATTCTTGTACCCAGATAATGGACTTTTGGTTGCAAAGCAATTACATGTATTTGATTTTTATAAAATGAATGTGATCACAAACCGAAATATATTTTCATAAAATATTAAAAATTCCTAACATACAACATTACCAATTAAATTAGTTAAAACCTCCGCGATAACTATAAAATAGTATGTCCAATCCAGGATATGTAACTCCATAACCAACTATATTAAAATTTAAATCGACAATAAATTAATATTTTCAATATAGATATTTGGTTAAACATAATAGCGACAATATAGATCTTAACTCACTTAATTAATAATCGAGAAAATTAATAAAATTTGTCGGTATCATTGATATTAATTTATAGAAATTTTACTGTACATACAACTAACCATGAGTCAAACGACCTCAGCAAGTTAAAATAGTTAAAATGTTTAAACCTTTCCGATGATTTGAAATTTAAATAATAATTTGAAAATATTTGATAATTATGTTTCTTTTCCATAATATTATTACAAACAAAATTATGTAAATATAAAAAATGTTGAACTATTATTTGATAATTATGTTTATTTTCCTTAACATTATTACAAACAAAATTATGGAAATATAAAAATTATTATTAAACAGAGTTATCCAGTTTTTTAAATCTTTTTAAAAATTATAATTTTAATATTTATTTATAAGTAAATTTTAAATTTAAATAAATCTGTATTTTTTTGTAATTATTAGACGGTGTTAATCATATTCATCATTGTGGACATAAGATGGTTGATAAAAATAACGAAAAGTCTTGTTTTTAATGGATTACATTTTACATGTTTAATTTAAACGAAAATGTTACTAACATTCACAATCCTTGTAGCCAGAAAATGGACTTTAGGTTGCAAAGCAATTACATGTATTTATCCATTATAAAATGAATGTTATCACAAACCGAAATATATTTTCATAAAATATTAAAAATTCCTAACATACAACATTAGTAATTAAATTATTTAAACCTCCGAGATAACTATAAAATAGTATGTCCAATCTAGAAGGATACATAAATCCATAAACAACTATATTAAATTTTAAATTGACGATAAATTAATATTTTGAATATAGATATTTGGTTAAACATAATAGCGACAATATAGATTTTAACTCACTTAAGTAATAATCGAAAAAAATTAATAAAATTTGCCAGTAGCAATGATATTAATTTATAGAGATTTCACTATACATACAACTGACCATGAGTGAAACGACCTCGGCAAGTTAAATTAGTTAAAATGTTTAAATCTTTCCGGTGATTTGACATTTAAATAATAATTTTAAAATATTTGATAATTATGTCTCTTTTCCGTAATATTATTACAAACAAAATTATGGAAATATAAAAAATGTTGAACTATTATTTGATAATTATGTTTCTTTTCCGTAATATTATTAAAAACAAAATTATGGAAATATAAAAAACATTAGTAAACGGATTTATCCTATTTTTTAAATCTTTTTAAAAATTCTAATTTTAAAATTTATTTAAAAGTAAATTTTAAATTTAAATAAATCTGTATTTTTTTGTAATTATTAGACGGTGTTAATCATATTCATCATTGTGAGGTGGTTGATAAAAATAACGAAAGGTCTTGCTTTTGCTGTATTACATTTTACATGTTTAATTTAAACGAAAATGTTAGTAACATTAAACGATGTTAGCTCGTAAAAGAATATGGCATTAAAATTCTATTCATAGAATGACAAAAAGATTGATTATTTTTTAAAAGAAAATAGAACGATTCAATATTGTTATTTTTTTTAAATCACTTATTTTAATAATGGGTAAGATATTTAAAAAATTTTAAGAATTTAAAATAAAATACTTATATACACAAAACAGGTAGTAGTTGAGACACTTATACAATTTAATGCTTGTCTTAATAAAAACTTAATTTAATGCTTGTCTTAATAAAAACTTATTAGGGGTATTTATGATAAAAGTAAGACCGTTAGAGATATGTCCATTACCTAATTTTAGAAAAACATGAAAATAATATAGGTAACAAAAAATCCCAAAATTGTAGTTGCATGCAGAATATATACATATCTCAACTGTGGGAAGAGAATACCGGTTCTGTGCAAACTCTGTAGAAGACTGACATTCATCAAATGGAGGTAACAAATCGAATTACTCATCTTCTTAATCTCTGATTTTTGTGATAATTAATCACTCTCCGGAATTCGCATGTATTGATTTGGATTTAGTTTGTAATTGTATATTTCAATTGTTATCAATCATATATATCATTACTTTGTCTTAGTTTTTTGCATATTTTGTTGATTTCTGATTACGGTGTATGAATGTTTGGTCAATCAATTGGAAATGGTGATAAGCCCAATCATAACTCTGTTTGGATTATATGTTTGTTTACATAATATTATATGATTATACAAAGGCTCTCTCTTGCAACTTGTACGAATTCTTTGTAATTGGTAATTTCTATCAAACTTGTTTGCATAGTTTTTCTTTAGTACTTGCTTAAAGTAATTACGACCTTGTTATCATACTGTTTCTTGTAAAAAAACAGATTCTGCATTACAATAGTTCTATTTACTTCAAATACAGGGTACAATTGTGACTTACAGGAGTCGAGATAAAGCCTTTTGTACTGGTATGATGCATTTTCTGGAAATCAATTACTCAAATACAATACTGATAATAATGATTTTTATTAAGTTATTGTGATTTAGAGTTTCAATCAATAAACGACTTTTAATGTAACAGGAGATAGACCCATATTGTCAAGTTTTGTTTCAGCCAATAATGATAAGCATGGCTATGGATCATTTGTAAGTATGATCTGTAAAGTAAAAGATTTTACATTGTGATAAAATTGAACTACTAATCTTGAACAGGAACAAATGACATTTACATTTTTACTTTTTTGTACAGAGAATGCCTAAATCGTTTTTTGATGAATATGGAAATCAACTATTTCCAAAGCTGATCATTAGGTGCAAAAAATTAGTTTGGACAGGGAAATTAGATGATGAAAGTAAAGAAATTTATGGGTTAATAAATTTCATGAGATTCTATGAGATAAAACTTTACAACCTTGTTCAGTTTGATTACTATGGGAATGATTTGTTTAAAGTGAAAATCTTCAAAGATACTGCTGTTGAGTGTAACTATCCGATCAAGAATCCAGAAGAGTTTTTTAAGGATGATAATATAAATACTTGGAAAAAAGAGCAATATATCATCAACTATTTGTCATTGGAATATCAGAAACTTATGCGCTTTGGAAGTTTAACTTCTATGAGAATTATGTTCAATCATTCGATATCCATGTTGGTAATGCTGATCTTGATAAGAATATCTTGTCTCTGGTGAGTCATATTTTAAAATTGTTTTCTTAGCTGGGAAACTATGCATCTTTAGTTTGTACTAACTCATTTCTAGTTCTTTTACTTTTGGAAATCAGAAAGTAAATACAGAAGTGGAAAGATTTTACAAAGATTGGACGGATGGTAAAAAGGTATTACTAAGGTTTATTGAAACATTATGGGAGATTGATATTAAGTGGAAGGATGGTACATGTATGTTGGGAAAAGGATGGTATGATTTTGCTTTAGAAACCGAACTCAAGGTTGGCGATAGATTGGTGTTGGTTAAAGTACCTTCTACTGGATCCAACATTGTCAATGTCTGCATTTTTAAAGATGAAGATCAAATTATTGATGACAATCTTGGTAAAAGAAAACATTTTAATTATTATAATGTTCTACTTTGTTTTTATATAGCAGTTACATTCCTCTTGACATTATTGAAAATATAAATAGAAAGTGAAGAGTGGAGAAGATCTTTTCTAAAAGTTGTTACAGAGCCTTGTTTAACTGAAGGACTTGTGGTATGTGTTTCTGTTTTCAATTCCTTATGCATAAATCTGTCAAATGCACTCTCTGCTCTAATGTAACTTCATTAAAACTTATAAACTTTGTGCCATTTACCTTGATAGTACATATTACTTACCTGTTAATATATTTTATGTTAATCAGTATGTCCCAAAATGGATTAAGGAAATCTACAGTGAAAAGCTTAAACGGATAAAAAAAACTTGAAATTGGTGGCAAAGAGTGGGGCATTTCTTACAATTACATTGAAGGATACCTCACAAACCTTAAAGCAATGATGGAAAAATTAAAATTGACACCAAGGGAGACTGTAATTTTCACCATGAATAACAGTGATGTGTTGTACGGAAGGATCTTTGAGGAAGATGGGAAAGAAATAAATTATTCAAGAAGTTCCTCCAAGCTTTCAATTAACGGAATTAGCAACTGGTTCTGGAATGTTGATTGGATTTCAGATTCTGGTACACTCAACTTATCTTACTTAGAGATACACAAATGCATAAATTCTTAACAAATGTATGTGTTAACAGTTAGAGTAACAATTAAAACAATTACCATGATCATTTCTTTTACAGATTCTGAGGAGGAAAGTGATAATGTTATTAAAAAGGATGAAGTACGAAGAGATCCTGCCATTGTTGGTTTGGTATGTCTCACATTTAACTTTATTCATGTTTATCTACTTACCTGAGTTGACTGTGAATCTTTGATTACTATATTTGAATATTACTCTTTAATTTTGTAGAATAATATTGAAGACGGGATCTATCGGCAATTTATCATTGCTTTAAAGCCTAAACAGTTTGAGGAATGCAGGCTGGTATTACTTTTTATACATTCAGTAATTCAAAAATATTCAACATTTAAATATATAAATTATACTCATTAATTAATTTTCTTCATGAATTGTTATCAGACAATGCCAGACAAATTCTTTCTGGAATATGGTTACCAAATACCTTTAAGTGTCACACTACAGTTACCAACGGGACGTCAAATAAATGCTAAATTTGAGAAGACTCAGCATTTTCTATATCTATATCATTTATCAGTCTTCTTTAAGGAAATTATAAAATTGTCCGGTTCCATTTTGGTATTTGGTTATAAGGGAAAAGGTATTTTTATGGTTCATGTGTTGAATGATGATTCATCAGAGGTAGAATATTTACCAATCAGAACAGTTCGAAGAGCTACTGTATACCATCAAGGCAAGTTAAATTTTAAAATTGGAAAAAAATTGGATAATAATTAAAACTGGAATTTTATAATGTAGCTTTTAAGTACTTTTATGTTATTTTGCAGATAAGAATTCTGGAGTTGGAATGAAATTCCTACTATCTGTCTCAGGTCGAATAATTGAATATGGAGAAATGGTATGGTGTAAAACAAATTATGGTATCGAATTAATTACAACTGTCTTGTATGAAGCATGTTAAATGACTGTTTTGGAAACCTTATATATGCTGCATGTTTGTTGTATGAATTGCATATTTTTGGTTGTTTCTAGGAGATCTCGGAATCTTTTTATGAACGTTTCGGAAAGCATATACCTGCTGCAATTAAGTTTGAACTACAAAATGGGGAAATTTTCAATGGCATCTATGTGGAAAATGAGAAGAAAATTCTTGGATTGCTTGAGATAATTGGTATAAAACAGCTTGAGAAAAGAGATAATTTGCTGTTTACCTATTGTGGCAATGGAAAATTTGAACTTTGTATTTTCGATAAGTCAAAGGTTGAGAAGTTTTTCCCTTGTTTTGAAGCTGAAAATGAAGCTCAAACTGGTAAATTTTGCATTCACAGATTGCTTCCTTAATATTTTAACTTTTGTAGAATTTAAAGTTTCTATTTATTTAATATGACATGAATGTAAGATTATTGATTATATGGAAGTTCAGATCAAGAATAATGTTGAACAGAATTTGATGATAGAAGCACCTATATCTGATAATGGTGAAGAGGAAGAAATGGATGATGAAGAGATGGAAGATATTGTCAATGGAGAGCAAGAGGAAATGGCTGAAGAAGGAATGGAACAAATAATCATGGAATTCACTACATCATTAACAATTTCAAATGTGAATCAGTCATCACATAGAGTGGTAATTTGTAAATTTATAATTTATAATTATGATTATTGAATTTAGTAGTTCCAATAAATTTAATCGCTTGTCTAATATGCTTATGCAGCATATACCAAGAAATGTGAAGCCACTGAACAGAGGTTGGAAAGCTGGTGAGCATGTGAGATTAAGAACTGCAGCTGGTACTTGGACAGTTAAGATAGTATTTAACAATGGAATTCCACGGTTTTCAGCTGGTTGGAACCAATTTTCGAGATATTATAAGTTCAAGGCCAATCAGAATCTGGTTTTCACTTTGTTGGAGGATGAAGATGGAATAGTCTTTGACGTTCAGATTCCTTAGAATATTAGTGTATTAGATTCTATCAATCTCTAAGATGTTGAAGATATATTTTTCTTATTAGAAAACTATCATGTTTCCTTTTGTTTATATCTTTTAAAGTCCTGCTTTGATCTTTAATGAGATATATGTGGTCCTCTACGCAAATAAGGTACTTGCCAGGGTATGACTTTAAAATAATGTCTTTGGAAAACATAGTTTATCTGAGAGTTTTTTAGTTTTGGATTCCAAGTTCTGTAGAGAACTCAGGTGTGGCATCTGTAGAGAAGAATTTTGGCGAACTATATAGTTCACTCAGATCAACACATTCAAATTTATGTCTACAGATTGAACTAACTTCAATTGGTACAGGTTGAACAGTAGTCCAAAATTGTGAAAATGATGGACACTAATAAGGCTAATTTAAAAAATATGTGGTTACATTGTACAGAATTTAACTTTAATATATATTTCCACAATAGTTCATATGTCTTTAGCAATGTTGAAAATACAAATATACATGAATATTTATATAAAATGCACAAATATTAAAGAGTACATATAAATAGGCATTCCAAAAACCCACAATGAATAAGGTAATTACAAACATATTAAAAAATATAATTGGTCATTGTGTTATGTTGGTAAATTATAGAAAACTTCCTCAAATACAACATTAGCTGTTACATTAGTTGAACCTCCGCGGTCACTATCAATTAGTACATGCAATCCAAAAGGAGACGTCACTCTAGATACAGCTACATACAACTGACCATGAGTGAAAACCGACCTCGGCAAGTATAAACCAACTTTATCCAAGGATTGTCCTTGGCTTTTATTAATTGTCATGGAAAAACATAGCTGTACTGGAAATTGAACCCTCTTAAACTCAATTGGCCATTTTGAATCTGTTGGTTCCATCTCAATTCTAGGAATAATGTGCATTGTACCAGCTTCAGAACCAGTCAATATTTCACAAAGAATGCTATTTGGTAAACACTTCTTCACAATCATTCTGGTTCCGTTACAGAGTCCCATGAGCTGATTTAAATTTCGCATGAGCATAATAACAGAACCAACTTTGATAGTTAAATCATGTCTTGGTAGACATGGCATATTAATTGAATTCAAATACTCAACAGGAAAACCTGCTTCATAATCGTTATTCTCATCAACATTGTCACAAAGTGAATCTTGACTGAAGTATGTGTGGGAAGAACCTGGAATCTGGTCGAGAATGTAGGAATTCACATCACTGACAATAGCATTTGTTGGAGTCAGAATAGAACGTTGCTTCAAGAACTCTGGATTTGTAATGTTGGATTTTAAATCTGGATAAATAACATCAACAATATCCTTTATTGGCTGACTTGATGAATGAATTAAAAATTTATCCGGGATCACAACATCTGGATCATTGATAGTATCATCAGCATGAACATTAGGTAGAGTTCCATCTCCAACATCAAGTACCCACTTGCTGAACTCTGCTATATCTTGGATTTCTTGCATCGTCTTTCCATTTGACAAACGCATGTTTTGCTTCAACAAAAATACAACACAATGTTCCCACAACTTTGAACGATTAAGAGAAGAATTTACAACTTCTGCTCTTGTTGCTTTTGGAATAACTGGAAGAATCTGCCTAAAGTCACCACCAAAAACAATAGATATCCCACCAAATGGTTTACCACCTCTCAAAGGATCAACAGAAGACATAATATCTCTTAAACTACGATCAACACTCTCAAATGCATGACGATGTTGCATAGGAGCTTCATCCCAAATAATTAGACTTGTTTGCTTCATTAACTCGGCAAGTTCAGATCCGTGCTTAATACCAGCAATGGAATGTTGGTCAATTTTTAACGGAATATGAAACCTTGAATGAGATGTCCTAC
Source organism: Saposhnikovia divaricata (assembly GCA_036435485.1). NCBI lineage: Eukaryota > Viridiplantae > Streptophyta > Magnoliopsida > Apiales > Apiaceae > Saposhnikovia > Saposhnikovia divaricata. The sequence goes on from CM071598.1 coordinate 83,247,422, forward strand.
CACCGGGCAACAATGTCGCAGCAATGCCAGAGGAAGCTACTGGGAGTACAATTTTTCCTTCACTCCGTAATTTGCAACAAATAGTATTCCAAAGGAATGTCTTACCACATCCTCCACTTCCATAAACAAAGAATACTCCACCATCGTTTTTCTCAACACTGCTTAATATGGAATTATATGCATGAAGTTGTTCTTTGTTTAAATTCTTGTGCATTGCTTCATGACGTTGTTGCATATCATCCTGATCATAAGAAAACTCTTCAGACACTAACCTGTTATCCAAATCTTGAATATATCTCTCATCAAGAAATGGCAATGTGGAAAAATCTCTCAAGCTTTTAGCAACATCATTGAATAGTTTTTCAATTTCTGCATTAAAGTATAAAAAATGAGATATTAGTAGAATGTCACAAATAAATAGTTAGAACATTATAAAGAAAGCCATCAATTAACAATTACATTGGTAAAATGTGTACAATACCTAACAATGTTAAGCTCTGAATTTCAGATTCGCTTAACTGGAGTCTTACATTATTGCACATTTTACGCTTAGAGTAGAGAATATCATCTGACATGGCTACCCAATGTTGTTCCCATAACTTAAGAGGTTCAGCAACTTGATTATTTGATAAAATGTGAACAAACAACTCCCTAAGTTGTTGAGGCATGGTGTGAACCGCATTTTCAGACATAGTAAGGTGCCACTGCCTGTCATCCTTAAGAAGTCCAAGAGCATCACAGGCTTCCTTGAAAGAATTATGAACGATACCATTTACAGTTTTCAGATCTTTGTAAGAAGTTGCTCCTTTGCTATGTAGTAATAACATCCTAAAAAAAAAGACTCACCAGAAGAAGCATGTACATCGGTTAATCGACCAAAAACAGTCCCTCTTTCTCTTATTTTCCATTTACATAAGTCTGGTTTCCAAGTGAAATTCTGAGGAAATTCAGCATATGTAAGATGTCTTGCCTCTGGAAACATTTTGTTTGCTTCAAACCAACCTTCAAGCTTGCTATTTTTTTTTTGGCCTTTTCAGCAACTTCTTCCAAATTAGAAGTTTGCTTAAAGTTCACATTCTTTTCACCCTCCAAATGTACTGGTAAACGCTCTACAGACGGAAAACGATAGTGGATGTCAAAACCCAACAGTCTCCAGGCAGCCTCCGCGGCACATATATATCGACCATCAAGATAATTCTTTATTTCATCTCGGGATTTTGTTTTAGAACCTGCAGAACTCTCACAACCAGTAGCTTTTTTCTTTCTTAAAAGCATGGTAGCGGTGTCATGGCCTTTTAAACAGTATTTAAACAAATACTTCAATGATCGAGAACTGTTACATACCTCAAGATTAATATGACACTGAAAGCGGACTAATAAATCCCTATTATATGGAACAACAAATTGGTTGTCAAGTATAACACCCTTTTTCTTGACATTAAAATCCGTACGACGTCTGCGGTAAACTGGAAAACCACAGTCGTCAAAAAATGTATTTGCATTATACCTGCATGATTATAAATTTGGAAATGTTACAAAGAATTATATCTGAAATCTAAAGAGTGTAAGCAGAATATAATTAAAAAAACATACTTTTTAGGAAAATGACGACCGCATTTCCCTTTTACCATGCATGGAGAATATGTGTAATCCTTTCCACATGGACCATGTACCATGAAATTGTTAACAACGTGATAATCAATTGGATCAGTTTCTTGATTTGGAATCTCTGCAGATATTAATTTGTCTATGTCTTCAACATTTTTTGGTGGATCACTTGGATGCAACCATATTAACATGTGACAGTGAGGAAGACCACGTTTTTGGAATTCAATTACATGCATAACTGTTGGTAAATTGTTTCATAAAACCAAATTAGGTAGATTAAAAATGTAGAAAATATTGCAATTAAGTTAAAGTAAAGAAATAGTGGAAATAATTAAAGAATAGTTACCTCCAATACATTTTCCAAAATAATCCTGTTTCTTTATTAAGTCCAGCAATTGGTCAAGCTTTAACTTAAACACTCTAGCCACAATATCAGGTGCATCCTCGACACCAACTCCAGGCAAAAATTCTAACATGCTTTTGATCTCAGGCCATTGTGTATTGCATGTCATAGTAAAAAATAATGATGGATGACCAATGGTTCGACAAATGGCCAATGAATCTTTGAAATATTGATTCATGTATCTTTGAGAACCTGTGTGCGTAGCTGGTAAAATAACTTTCTTACCCTTGTTATTAGAATCTGTATCACCTTTTTGAATAGAATCTCGGATTGACTTATAGAGTTCTGAACGAATAATATGTTGGTGTCCTCTTAGCCAATCCAATCTATATTGCTCAACTGCAGTAAAAGCATCAACAACATATTGTTGCCACAAACGACCACCAAGGTGGAGAGTTTTCCCTAAGATTAAAAACAATGTTAAAAAAAGGTAAAAAAAATATTAAATAACATAATAAATAACATGATTTCAATTTAAACGAATAATTATACCTTCATCAGGACGTATCATAAGCTTATATGCATAGAATTCCCTCATTGAGACTGTAGACCTATGTTTGACTTCATCTGGATGTTGATCGTTCACGTCTTGAACTGGAACTTTCTGTTTTTTATTATGCAGTGGAATGTCAAGGTGAAAACCATCATCGCTATAAGGAAATAGCAAGGGATACTGAAGCTGCATATAGTGCTTACACGTTTCAAAAACCCTTTTCAGATACCTCTGTTTGGTCTCTACAACAATATCTCTAAAAGGACAATTATCGTCAGAATCGCTAACAATTAAAGCAGCTACTTCATTTGATGGGCCTATCATATTTTTACGACCAAATACTGATTTAGAAGAAACCAAAAGCAAGTCGAACTCATCAGGCTGATTTTGATTGATTCGATCACGCGCCATACGAAAGCTTTGAGCCATCTTATTGTTTTCATCTAACATATGTAAGAGGCTTTCAACAATTTCAGGATCCAGTTCATTTGTACCAGGAACTGCATTCATTCTATTCTGAACCTCATTTTCCGTATCATAAACATAAAGTTGACAAAACTTTGGTGAAACACCTTCTTTGGGTTTAAGACTACCAATCAAATGGTAATTCTGGCCATACAATTTAAAACAATAGGGACCACCGCCATTGTTAATTTTACGATCAATCTTTCCACCAAGTGAAGTAAACTGGAATAGCGAATTGTAAGTCCTTATGTTTTGTTTGAAGTGAGCAGATTTTTCACTACCATACAATAATGACACTAAATATGGAGGAGGTGGCCTCTCTTCTGGAAGTTTAATTTGTCCATCCTTACAACATATTGAGAATGTTGGTTGATTGTTCCTGGATGATTTATTGTTCCTTTCCTCATTCCACATTCTTGCCTTGCACTTTTGACAAATTGCAGATGGAGGACCAAGATTCATATAACATTTCCACAAATCTGGAGTACATTAAAAAAGATATGAACAAAAAGCTAAAACATTATATTCCTTAAATAAAGATAAAATTTAATGAATATGTTACCAATAGTTTCCAAATCATTATAATATTCATCATCAAATATATATTGTCCTCGATGTGCAGCATCTTCATCGATTTCTCCGTCTGTAATCAATTAAAATAAATAATAAAAATTATTACATAAATATGCATACATTTAACAAAAATGAAATATAAAAATGTTACCAGATACAACTGCTTCATATACTTGTTTGTCTGGATTCATGATATTATCATCAAGATGATTGTTTCCAATAAGATGATCATCAGCCTCATTGAATTCCGACATCAAATTTTTAACACCGGAACTTGACGATTCACCACAAACTGAATCATGAACTGCTTTAATATTATTCTGTACACCTGATTTGGTTATAATAGCATAAGAGGATTAGAATGCACTTAACAACTGAATTTTAAAACACACAATTACAAACACTTACTTGACATTGGCTGGAACCATTCTGCAGAATAAAAAACTACCAAAAGTTAATAATATAAAAATGTAAGAAATTAAACAATATGTATATTGTTTAACCTGGAAGCTTTACACCAATCTGTTCAGGATCTGGAACAGTTACTGTAATGAAACGCTGGTTTTCTTTCTTTTTTTGCTGAAGCAGAACTTTCTAGAATGCGAGTATCCATTCGAGTGTTATAATTGTTCAAATTGGATTTTGGAACAAAGTGTAAACCTCGATCTGCAGAAAAAATAGTTAACTAAAAAAATAGATTTTGATTTGTAATAGTACATTATAATTTAGGAAACGTACCACGATTGTACGAATTCAAAAGTTTTTGATGATTTATTTCACCGTTTAGTGAGTTGCTTTGGGTAATTCTGGATGTCGGCAAATGGAACTTGTTTAGTTTGTTATTGTTTTGAGAACTTTTTGTAATAAGTCTTGAAACTGGAGTCTGAAATGTGGTTCCTGGAACAAACATGATTATAATGAGAAATACATTATAAATCATGAAACATGGTTCATGGAATTAACATGATTCATGATAATTAATATTACTATTATGAGACATACTCGGAAATGTTTACCTGAACCGGGTACAGCCATGGACTTTTGAGATTCAACACTTGGATTTGAAGCTTATGCAAAAAATGAAAAAAAAACTATAAATATTTTGCCAGAGGACATCATAAATATGTACAAATAAATAAACAAAGATATACCTGAAGAGTTAATCCTGTTAACAACGGGTTGCTTTGGGGTAAAAATATTGACATTAGGATCTTTGACATTATCCTCTATTCTGACAAACATGATGATTAGAAAGTATATGTAAATCATATTATGTTACAGACTGACAGAAAGAATACTACCTTGAAGGGTATATCCAGTTTGGAATAGTTTTCGTGAGGAACGACTTGCAATGGATGAACCTGGAACATAAATATGATAAGAATGTAAAATAATCGTGGAGGAGTACTATATCATAAGTTACCTGTATGATTCAACGTGTGACTGGAAACATTAGGATTCTGATTCTCATTAGTAACATTGGAGATCACTGAATTTTGTTCACTACAAACATTATTATTGGGCTTGAAATTAACATGACCGCCACCATTGTAACTCTCAGAACGTGCTCGTCTCTTAGAAATTGAATAAATAACACTAAAAACAATTGACAATAGTATAAAAAACACATTAAAGTCTGATGATTCGTCGAGAAAATAACAAAAAATTGACCATGTTTGGACGAAGCAGAAGGGGATAGGGATGCAAGCGGAATTCGTTTACGACCTGCAATGTATATACAATCAATAACTACATAACAGAACACATAACAATGTATCCATCAAAGCATATTGACAAAGAACACAGAACAGAACATACCGGATTTGTCCATAATGGTGTTCTTCAATGGAGGCGATAACAACGATTTAGATTAACCCAAATTAGAGGATTACAGACAGTAAACAATAATCACTAATTGACAAAAATATCTCCACCAAAGAAGAAATTATGAATCCAAATAAACAGACGACATGATTATAGGAAGATTTTGAAAAGAAGTTACCATAACAATATTTTGAAAACTGACGCAGTTAGAATTAGATATGGATATGACTCATTTTGATTTGGATGACCTAGTATAATGTTAAATGACCAAAAAACCTGTACACATACATTGGATGTTTAAAAAGTGGAAGGATAGATTAGGTAATTTTAATGTGAAATGACCAAAAAACCTGTAAAGATATATAGGAGGAGTAAAAAGAGGAAGGATAGAATATGTAATTTTAAAATGCTAATGCTAGCACTTATTTAGAATATATTGATTTAGTGTCCATTTAGAAATATTTTGGTCCAAATAATATTTAACAATGAATAATAGAATTTATATTGCGCTTACTTTCAAAAAGTCCTTATTTTTCTTAGACTTAGGCTCTGTTTGGGATTGCTGTTAAAAATTGTTATACTGTTGAAAAAAGTACTGTTAAAATAAGTGTTGTTGTGAAAATCAGATAACTGTTTGGTAATATTTTTGATATATGCATATTTTGTTTATAATTTATTTACAATAATGTTTTTGGTGAGGTTTGTTGTTGAAATCAGTAGCTGCTTTCCGCAAAAGCTAAAAAGCATAGGGGCCCTGCTTTCTCTAAAAGCAGCTTTTTAGCCAAAAGTACGGATGAGCATTCATCCCAGCCCGCCCGATCCCGATCCGATCCCCGCACTGAACGGGGCGGGGATTCGGGGATTTTTTTGGGTACGGGCCGGGAAGCGGGGACAATTTTCAAAAAAAATCGGGGAGCGGGCCGAGACCGAGTTTTTATATCTTCCCGGCCCGATCCCCGACCCTCGCCCGAATTTACTCCACCGGACCCGATATTTAATCCCGACTCGATTTCACCACACTTTAATACATATATATATATATATATATAATCATATATTAATATAAAAGAATTTCCAATACTTCATATTGGAAACAAAATAATGTTTTAATCTTATATATTTGTCTTTCTAGTAGTTAAATAACTTCATTTCCATGTTATTTATAATTGTTCTTTAAGTAATATTTTTTCATCTTAATTTAGTGCATTTGAGCTACTGAAAGCAGGTAATTTTTAGATTTCAAAAGTAAATTTTAAGAGTTAACATATATGCATGTGAAATTGAAGATATATTTATTTTTATATTAATGGTGATGAAAAGATGTTGTAACTCAACATCTAATCTAGCTATAGTTGCTAATTTCGTTATATATAGAACAAATTACTTCATACCTCACTAGTTAGTGTTTACAATTATTTAATATTATTTTTAATTTGGGTCGGGGAAGGGGAATGAAAAATAGTCCTCGACGGGGATCAGGCCGGGGACGGAGATCGGGTTTGAATACGGGGATGGGGGCGAGGATAACACTCCACGGCCCCGAAGTGTCCCGATGCCCATCCCTAGCCAAAAGCACTTTTCAGATTAACAGCTTTCAAAATTTACCAAACACTTTTTTACCTGATTTTTAAAAATAAGCTGATGTTCCTTTTTTCAAAAGCAATATCAAACGGGGTTTTAGTGTGCATATCCATATTTGGGCATGATATTATTAATATAAATGGATAATTTTTTAAGATTGAGTTATCTAGTAGTGTATTGATCTTTTATGACACAAATTTAGAAAATTATGTCTTCAATGGCATAATTTGGAAAAATGGCCCATAATATCATTATAAAACGTTTCCTAAACCGACGTTTTCAACAAACGCCATGACGTCTATACAAACGCCATGTCTTAAATTTCTATCTCTTGCAAACGCAAAGTCGTCTAAGAATAAACTTGCGTCTATACAGAAAAGTAACAAAAATTTGTGTTGTGGAATACAGGAGGATGGGGGCCATGAAGGGATGTTAAGGGTCATTTGACAAATTTGAAAAAAAATTTAGAATGATTAAAATATTTAAATGATTAGAAGTCTATATACAATAAGAATAGTATGATTTGGTATATAAAAAGATAATATATCTGAACAATGCAAATTTTTTATTTAATATTTTTTCTTACAATTTTTTATATATAATACTCTATTGAAATTAATTAATTTAATAATTTATTTCATTAATGACAATAATCAAAATATGTAATTTGAAGAGTTTCTCTAAATTATATAAGAGAAAATTACTAAAATAATTATTTTTGAGACTTAGTGGCCCAAAATACTGAAAAACGGAATTATGGTCCTATTTACCGACCTAACACGTTGAATCGTGTTCCGTGTCTAAGGGATATCACGTTGAATCGTGTTACGTATTATATATACATATAGATGTGATTGGGATGGATCAGTATATGCATCAGGACGGAGAGGCAGCCTAAAACACTAACATGGGTCGTGTCTTTACTACTAAACAATCCAATAATGGGACTGCTATAGCTTCGCTTCTTCTGCTCGCTACCGTCGATTAGCTCAACCAGAGGCAGGAAGATTACGGGGTTTAGTCCGAGAATTCCCGATCCGTCATTCTTCTTAGTCTTTCTTGGCTAATTAACTAGCTCATCCTTTTCAGTTAGCTGCTTTCCAGACTCGGAAAAGAGGGCTACTTGGATAATGCGATGGAGGTGGTATTCCGTCATATTGAGATCCCTCTTTCAGTTGTTCAGCTTAGTTGGAAGGGGAATCCCAGTGAGCATAGTCTTCAACTGATTTGTGAATAACAGGTATGAAGTGCTCGACTGTTAAGGAGAGGTATGAGTCATATTCCTTATAGGCATTTGAATAATGATGGGTTCGAAATCGTACAACTTGTATTGGCCAGGCAGCTTCAAGGTTTTAATATCGCAAGTTTGGATGGAGAGGCAGTGTTAATGTCATGAAGGCCCCGAAGGGGCACAAATCAAACAATCAGCTCATCTCCATCATCGTCGCCGGAGTAAAGAACACAACCAAAAAACATCAGTAAAGCAATCAGAGTATAAATCTAAGGTGGTTTGGGTTAATGGGCTGTGATTTGATTTGGGTTTGTTTTGGTAATGGATTGGGTGGTTGTAAGAACAAATTTTGGAAATTGGTGGTTATAACAACACAAACAACGCAGATGCACTGAAGAAAAATATAGGCTATGTGTGTCAGTGTATCACGTTGGACGGTGCTCCGTATCTGTGTATATCACGTTTCACGAAAGCGTATTCTTAAAATACGGAGCACGGAATAACGTATCCTTGCAATACGGAGCACGAAATAGCGTATCCTTGCAATACGAAGCACAAAACAGCGTATCCCGTCGGTATTTAAAGCCAAATATTTGGAGCTCAGTATTTTGGGCAAACTATATTTATTTTTGATTATTTAGGGCCTTCACCCATTATATTGTTTTTTTTCGCAGCAACAGCTTTTCCACCAGCGCCACGCATGCTGCCTGCGCGCACCACGCGCAGCCTGCACCCAAAATTCTGCCCAAGGTTGTAGAAAATTTTGTTGTCTTTGCGTGAGCTGTAAGATCGCTGAATTCGGACTTCTAGAACTCCAGATATGGCCAAAACAGTGTAGACTGCGCAACCTACCCGGAAAATCCGAATTTTAATCAATTTAACCTCCAACTCTTAGTTCTGCAAAACTCAATGAAAACACATTAAACGTACACCACAAACTTGAGGCCAAGTAATCAATTTAAACCGATACGAAGCATTTCAAGTGGATATAAAATCCAATTATCACACCCCCAAACTTAAACCGATGCTTGCCCTCAAGCATAAACAAATATAACTATATACACTAACTAGTACCACTTCCGTAGGTGATCACGGTTGCATTTGGCATATGCAACAAGTCCTTTAAACCCCTAGGCAGCCCTAGTGGACGAGTGAGGTCTCGTGAGGGCCTATAGCGAATATACCCACAAAATCCATCTAACTAAACAATGCAATCACAATGCAATGCATGAATGCAACTAATATGAAAATGCAACGATCCCCTCGAACTAACCAAAACCAACTATCTGAAAGAAAGCAACTAAATCCAAATAGAGCTCGACTAAGTCCCAGTATACTAACATTACATGAACAGAAACGTGCGTGTGTGCAATGCTCATCAGATATACTCCTAAAACTATATCAAAATCATACCTATTCTTCACCAAGACAATCACAAGTTTATAAATAGAATAGACGGTAGACACTTCATAACCTAGAAACACCTTCATCCTCATTCAAGTTAGCGAGGAACTCATGCTTTATTACTACACTACGACACATTATATACAAGCATGCTTATTTAACCCAGCAATGGATGAGACCCCAAAAGGCTTATACCATAATACCCATGTAGCGAGCGTTAGGTCAGTGGATCCCAGACTATAAAAGCCTTAGGTCACTAGGCACAAAGTCCCCTGGTACTTAATTGCTCGAGTATTAAAGAGCTCACCCTGGTTAATTTTGCATCTAAACAACTCTCATATTTTTTTTCTTTTCTTTTTCTGCTTTTTTTTTTCATATATGCAATATGGAATGAGAATTCTCAATTCCAACCCTAGACTACTCATAAGAATATGAGCTGGCTACTAGCCATTTGACGCCTAGCCATTATTAACAACTAGCATGAAATCCCTGATTTCCCCCAAACTTAGACTTTAGTGCTCCTACGCCATCAAGGGAATAACGAAAATTCTAAATATAATCAAGTGATTAAATCTAAAACAACCAAACAAGCTTAACCTCAACCTAGCCCAAAACAAACGATGAGACTGTGAAAAAGTTTTGTTTCTGTAGCATGCAAGTCAATTTCATAAAAACTATAAATCAACCCTCTATTCATCAATAATCACACTCAATTAAACATCGACCTACCAATCAGAATTAGCTCATCCTAAGGGATCATGAAAAATGCATGCTATGCAAATGCAACTATCATGGACTCACATGGTTTATGGAAACAAAATAACAGAATGTCCTATATGAACAAACATACATAACACGAACGAAACATGCATGAATTACTACTAATATGCATCATATGATATCTACATGAACATAATGACACACAAATAACTACTACACAATAACTATCCCCAAATCACCCCCAAACTTAAAGTATTCAATGTCCCGATTGAATTGAAAGGTAATACAAGGGATAGCAGAAAACATACCTAATCGTCGAAACACGTGGGTTGCCTCCCATGAAGCGCTTGTTTAGAGTCAATTAGCTTGACTAAGTCCAAGCCTCCATTAAGGATGATAATAGTTGGCCTGGTCATCTCTTCGTGAGACTTCATCGTCATCACAGCGGCACACTTTCTGCCCCTTCTCCTCGCTTGGCCTATTCGTATAACAACTATGTCCTATTCCAATGCCTTTATCGGTTGACCCAAAATCTGTCAATTTGTAGAACAACACACATTCGCGGGCTTCGCTTGAATATAATGGAGGAGGGTAAATGTAAGTTACTGAAGCCTTTGGTTCCTCAAAGAGAACTTCCTCCATTGGCTCTAATGCGCTACCTCCATCTTTATACTCTGAGACAAGTAGAAGACCTGCATATTTCCCATGGTCATCAGCCTCTTGGTACGCACATACCAATTCTTGAAATTTGTGTAGCTCACCAGTGTCTGTCCCAAATAGTGCCCTTTCCAAATCATCCACCATACTAGCATGATCAAATTCCTCACATGGCTTGTGAACGCTCACCTCACCTTGGAATTTGTCTTCCTCAATTATGCATGCAGTACCTTGCTCTAAGTCACCGTTATTTTCTGGAATTGCCTCTAGTATGAATTGTTGTTTCTCTTGTTCCACGACACTCAAAACTTGAGCAACTAGTGTCTCCAAAGATTTGATAGACCCCTCATTACTCTTTGCAAGCATCCTAATCTCCTCCATAACATCAACCTCATCTGACTGAAAAGTAGGAGTAGGTTGCTGATGTTGAAACTCTTCACTACCAAAGAAATATGACATATTTGGAACATCTTGCTGGTACTGTTGAGGATGGTATTAAAAATATGGTTGTTCCTCATAAGTGACATATGGATCAACTCCTTCGTAGTAACAATATTGTGAGGTCTCATGAATGCCCAAACATTGCTCACATTACTGAGGCATGGATGTCCTCGAATATGCCCACCATGGCAACTCCTCGCCTGCCATTTTCAAACACTCAAGTACCTGAAACATACCGAACTAAACAAGATAGGTAAGTAACTAATCCGAGTCAGTGAACTTTAATGACCACTGATGACAAGCACATAAACTAAAATAAAACACCGATGATCCCCGGCAGCGGCGCATCAATTACATAATACAATTACCTAACCAAATCTTATCATTCAGTTATTGTACCTGTGCATTGTTGCATTGTTCCAAATCAGTTTTCTACCTTATTTCGAATTGAAGATGTATTTTGGGACTTTTCTTGTTGGAAAAGAATTCTAGGGCCTATATAAACATATCCTACCCTTGTAATTGGGATCAACACTTCACATAACACATAGAGGGAGACGAGAGAGACTTGGAAAAGGATTCTCAACGCTCGTGACAAGCAACGGAAATCTAGATCTACTTCATCTTTTCTATTCTTCTATGCTCGTTTTGGATTTGTCTAAACTCTATTACTCTAGTTTATTATTCAGATCTTTGTTTATTATCATTGTTTCATCAGATCCCATGATGACGAGAGGTTCAATTATGAACTAATCGTTGTCATGGGATTTCTAACGGATTTATCTATGTAGTTTAGTAGTTTGTTTGCTTTAAAGATTTGTGTGTGGTGAATTCTTGATATCCTCGTATGGTTAATCTTAATGCTTTTAGATGCGTAGCTAACATCTAAATTGAATTGTTAATCTCTTGTGAAGCGAGAGTGGATCTTGAGATTTAGAACTTGCCATGCTAGCATAGGTTCATGATTGTTTATCAACATGATTCGTAGTGTAAGATGAGAATACTTATACTGCCCTATGTGATCTTCATGGATAACTTGTGCTTAAACCATTATGTTTTCAAATTCTATAGAGATATAGGGTCTAAGCATAATTGGTGTCTATTCATCTTCTATCTCTTTTGTAGATGTATGAGTAGTTTGGTATTCGTATACTGAGAAGTGGCCTGTACTTGTTTCGTTTTATCCGATCAGATATCATAACCATCACATGCATTGATTAAAGGCATCAGCTCTAAGCGAAGTATTTAACGAAGTTAGGATCCCATGTTTTTATTCTCATAAGTAATTCGATTTAGTGAAGTAATTCTTAGTTTGTTAATTTGCTTCTTAGTTAATTTTAGTTAATCAAATCCCAATCTTGTTAATTGTCGTAGCAGTGAATAAAAACCATACATTGTTGCATAGGTTCATGAACTGAATTGAAACCTAACCAGATCTCTATGGGAACAAACTTGACTTATTCATATATTACTTGTGACCACGTACGCTTGCGTGTATTAGTGCAAACATATATAATGCCATCGTTATAATTTGATTGTTTTTGAATAGTTTATATAATGAAAAACTACCAAAATAAAATAAGACCAAGGTTTATTTTATAAAAATTCAAGAAATGTGGTCATATGTTTATACATTTATCTATCTATTACTATATATTAAATGGAAACATAAGGGCAAAAAATTTCATAACAATGCCTATGAAATTACTACTTTACCCCTATCTTTTGAAAAACTACAAAAATGTCATTCCTTTATAATTAATAAAAAATAGTTCAAATTCTAGGAATTGAACCCTTGACTTCCAAGTACAAAATTTAAATCATGATCATGGTGCTACATTGATTTTCTACTTTAATTTAAAAAATTATTAGATAACCCACATGTTCTCTTGGTAGCCTATTTACTTTTTTCTATTGTAACTTTTGAATAAACAAATTGTTAGAATACCTATCTCGTGCTCGTGCTTTTCTAAAGTAATGCCTACCCTGGGTCACGAGGTACCTTAAGGCATGCCCTTACCCCTAATCCTAAGCTCATATTTATAGAAAATAAACTTTAAATTGTTCATATATGTAATTAAATTCGGATAAAAATTTGAGTTTGTTAACATTCGTATCCATGTAGATAGAAGATATAAGTTTAATGAAATAATAGATATGATTATATTTTACTAAAATAATAAATGTGATTATATTTTGAAAAAGATTATAATTGTATCATACATAATTTTTAAATTTATAAAAATTTAAATATGCGAGTAAATTTGAAATTTTTGATCGAACAATCATTTGGACTTTAAGCAATTAAAATGTAGAATTGAATTTGACTTAAAATTGATCTTCTTAAAATTTAGGTTTTCAAAAAATTATATAATGATTAAGTTATAACACATACGAAAATCAATTTAACATGAACAAAAAGTATGATCTTAGATATCATGTAGATGAATAAATTATTAATACTCGTGTAATTATACGATTAAAACTTTTGGATATGAAGTTTGACCTAAATTTTTAAATAAAAACTTTGATATTGGGTAAGAAATAATAGGCTAAAAAAAGATTCTTGATTTTAAAAGTGTAATTAAATATGTATAAATATTTATATATGTATGAAAATGAGGAACGAGATAATTACATGAATGACTTTTACGTGAAATTAAGAGAATTTGTAAATGATTCAACTCATAGTCTTAAATACATGATTATTTTTTACAATTACATTTTTATGATGTTAAAATCACATGAGTTTACGTACGTCCATGTTGTACGCGAACAATATTGCTAAAATGATTATTTATATTATATTCAGTTGTTCAAATTGATAAAGTTCAAATCACGTCATTAAAATCTAAATTAATATATACCAATTAACTATAATCATGTTATTATTATCATATTGATAGTTGTCCAAATTTTATGGAATCTAATCAAATTATAAAATATTTGGTTAATGACAATGCAATATTATAGAATTGTTATACAAAAAATAAGATAAAATAGAAATATCATCTTTTACCGTATTTTTAGTTACAAATTCCTGTCAAAAAATTATAAAATTATTGTAATATTTATACAATTTCGTGCAAAAAAATATTTCAATAATTATACAGACGGCTTGCACAAGTTTTTACCCTAGTTTATTTAACTAGTAATAGGCTAACAATAGTGCATTAACACCTTCTGAATCGGTAGGCCGCATGTTGGTGGCTTCGCGATTAAGAAAGTTATGAACCACTAAGAAAGAACAAAGTAAAAACAAATGATCTTAATCATACTAAGCGTTAAGATAAGTACCATTAAAGTTGTATGAAGAGTTTTTTAAAGAAAGAAGAGAAAGTGGAGATATGTTAAAATATTTAAAATATTCATCATTGAAATTTATCTTTCTCTCAATCATTCCACTTTTGGAAAGAAAATTTTGGAGAGAAATTGACCCATATTTAACCTGCTTTTTTTATTCTTTTCTTTCCTCAAAAAATCATGGAAACACGTTAGAAAAAATAAATAAGTACTAATCTTTTCTATCCAAATTTAAACTTGGGAACACAATGTTAGTCGTAAAGGTATTGACAACGCACAACAAAGCCCATCACACAAAACAAGTTCATCCGAAATAAAAAAAGGTTATTTGTGGATGACAATAGGTTTGGTTCGGTTTGGGTTTTGTAAAATTTAAATCCAAATATTTCCAAGTTCTAAAAATAAATTCAAATTCAAGATTTAATATTTAAATCCAAAACCGTCGAGTTTCAGATCAAATCGAATTATTTTCGGATATTAAAAATTAAAAATAGTGCAAGTAAGTTTAAAATTTTTACTACACGCAAACACCATTAATAATATTTAGGGTGAAATACCCAAATACCCACCTTTTCAAACCAAATAACCAAAATACCCACCTGCGCGCTGTTCCGCCCAAAATACCCATCAATTGCACATTTCCAACATGCGTAGCCTCTAACACGCATGTCCAATATGCGTATTCTTCATATTATTTTTTTAAGAAGCAGACGTCGCATTGGTATCATGCGTGTTTTTCATATTATTGTTTTAGCAGTACGCATGTCCAATATGCATGCCTTTTTTCTTTTTGCTAAACTAGACCACGCTTTCATAGCATGCGTATATGTCAATTGTGAATTTGTTTTCATATTTTTTTTAAAGACCACGCATTGATAGCATTCAGGTATGTAGTTCTCATTGTTCCTTGGAAATGATATATATCCTATATTTTTTACTGCAAATATTTTTTTATAATAATATTCTCTTCGTCCTTTGTTAATTTTTTAAAATTTTGTACACGGTATATTTATCGTATAGTTCATTTGTGAATTTGTTTTACTAATTTTTTTATTTGTTTGCGTGTTTTTACCTAAAACGATATTTTAAGTGATGTTACCCTTTTTGGTAAATATGTATTTGTAAACAATATTTAAAAATACTAATAACCTTACGAAATTCGACGGTCTGATTTTTAAGAAATCGGGGACCAGCCCCGATTTTTTAAAAATCATGATAAATTAGGGTTTTGGGTCTAGGGTTTAGGGTTGTTTTACAACCCTAAATCCTAAGTCCGTATACGGTTTATTCATCATTCTGAATATTTCTAAAACCAAAAATGGAAATGTTGAAACCCAAAAATTAACTGTTGAAACCCTAAGATAATACAAATAAAATTTAAAAACTTTACTTAAAAATTTGAATATTTCTAAACCTCAAATGGAACCCGTTGAACCCAAATAAAAACCTTTTCATTTAGTTTCATATGCGTATAATCTATTGTTATTATTTGGATAACAATATTTCTAAACTGAATATTGAATTTGGAGCAGAGCGTATAAAGTAAGTGTTGACATATAAAGTAAGTGGTTGACATCGACAATTCTTCTTTTATGCAGAATACGCATTGTTTAAATGCGTAAGGGGTGTACGCATGTTAAACATGCATATTCCGTGGACAAAAAAGGCAGTCTCCCGTGTTTGTGGGTATTTTGGACAGTGGTTTTCCAAAAATAGTGTAATTTGATCATTCTTTCTAATATTTATACCATGATTAAATTAATTAAGTAGTCAAATATAGCATATTATAAAGATTGACATATTTATCAAAATCTAGGGTTTTTTTCAAAAAATTCCCAAGTTGCAAATTTGTTTTTCAAAAATACGGTACAAACTCATATGCAACCCCAAATGTAACTGTTGCAACCTAAAATACAACTGCTTACAACCTGCAACCACATGCAATTTTAACCATATTTTTGAAAGAAAGTTTGAAAATATGAAATTTTTTGAAAATTTTCCTAAAATCTAAAATATGTTTATAAAGTAATTCTTAATACATTAACACAAATGAAAAATTTATGTAAAACAAAAAAAAAATACATCTTATACATATTACTAAAATTTGAGATCGGGAAAGAGAAGTTCTATTCCCTAAATTATTATTGACTATTTTTGATAAAATAAAAATAAATAAATTATATATCTTACGTCTAAAATATTATATATAATAAGCGCAAATTATAATACTATATTATTTACGTTTCAGGTTTTTGTTGGGTTTCGGATTCGTGATCGAGTATTGGTTCAGTATAACTGAAATCCAAATCAAATCCAAACTGTATTAGGTTTAAAATTAAAATTCAAATCCAAATTTAACAAAATTTCAAAGTAAATATATCCAAAATTTCGAATTTTGTATCGATATCCATCGAATTGGATTAATTTGTCCACCTATCATGATTTCTCCAAAAAAAAACTTAAACATAACTTATGTTACTCAATGTTATAAAGTAATATTTTGTATATTTTGTATATTCGGATATAATCGTTTTGTGTTATTTCAAGTCGTTTTGTATAAATAAAAAGTATACAAAATTTTGTGTACTTTCAAATTGATATGAAACGAAATATTTTGAGTTTGATTTTAGCTATGAGTACACGAAATAATTTCAGGTCAGTTCCAATTTTAATTATGAATACACGAAAATATGAAAGTCCACCACACCAAACTACACAAAATCAAATGCTAATGAGAACATATGAAAATTGATACCTTTGAAAAGAAAAGATACTATAAGACACGTGTCGTAAAGTGGTATTTGTATGTTAGCTCAGGGGTTCACTAGTAGGAGAAAAGGAGAGAATAAAATTTGAGGCCATCTCCAATGGCTGCTCCCAATTCCCAATATCCTGCCGGGTCCGGATCCAGAAACCCGAACATTGTGCCAAAGAAGGTTATTTCTTATGTATACGTATACACTATTTGTTTGCTGTATTATATAATTGTGAGTTTCTGTTTAGGGCTTTTGATTTAACCTCTTTTTTAATTTTTATTTCTTTTCTTTTTTTAAGGAAGCTGAAGAGCCAGATGCTTTCAGTATTGAGCGTGAAAGATTAGCTGCAGAATGCAAAGCCATCAAGTAATTTTTATTTTCACTTGATTAATCTTAACGACTTTTATTAATTATATCTTATGTTTGTTTTTGTATTTCTAGTGATTTTTAAGTGCTTCTTATGATTTTGTTTGCCTTAGTGTTTTTTTTTTAATGATAAATGTTGATGATATGATGCTTCCTCGTACCTTACGGAGAATTGATGACTTAACATGGTATTTGAGCTTTGATTTAGAGAATTCTGTATCATGGGGTTGAGGGAGGAGAGGGGCAAATCCGTAAAGGCACAGTCAAGTATTGCACAATAAAAAATTGAAGCTATTGTGGAAAACTTCGTTCAACACATTTATATATGTGTTATAATGGATTCACAATGAATTGTAAATATGTTTTTTAAGGGATTTACAATGAAGAATAAATTGCACCTCTTTTGAGCAATTAAGCAACCTTGTCCTTCCCTTGACAAGAGGTAACGTTCTTCAAATAAGCAACCGTGTCCTTCCCCAAAACACAATCTTTGAAATTGGCTACCAACATGTTAGCTACCAATTTTTCTAAATCAAGTTGTAGATGTTCCTTACGATTAGCATCCGTTTTACAACATAAGAGAATATCGTTGAAGAAAGCAACGATAAATTTCCCCAAATACGGGTGGAAAACGTCGTTCATCAACGATTAGAACGTGGATGGCGCATTCATGAGTCCAAACGACATTATGAGAAATTCGTAATACCCATCATGAGTTCACTTTCAAATCTAACTTCTAGAAGATCTTGGCGCTATGTAATTCATCCAAAAGTTCATCGATAACCAGTATGGGGTATTTTTTGGGCACAATTTCTGTAATTTAATCCCAATAATCCACCCAAAATCGCTATGAACCATCCTTCTTCCAGACTAGTAAAAGGGGACTAGAGAAAGGGTTCATAGACAGTTTGATTATTCGTGCTTTTGACATTTTTTAATCATTCGCTCGATTTCATTTTTTTAGCATTAAGGATATCGATACGGCCTCACACCAACCAGGTTACTTCCCTCCTTTAAAGTTTAAACAAATAGCATGCTCATGACCATGCTTGGGCCCCACTGGCTCTGCAAAAACAGCCCCGTACTGTTGCACCATATCAGATAAAAATGAGGGGATGCTTGGCCCCGGTTGCCCCAAATCCCAGTATGGTGCCTTCTCCAACCTGTTAATCCTCTCCACCCATAAGCCAGTCTTCTCCTTACGGATGGTTCGAATCATCACCTTAAGCAAAATTTTGGACCTCACTAATGAAGGGTCCTCAACCACACTGACCGTGCCAATTGTTTATCATTGCTTCCAACTTTTCCGACCATTGCACCCCAAGTATACCATCTGTCGTCCCCAACGTCAATGGATGAAAATCCTCTTGAAGTACTACACCTCCGTCCAGTTGCAACACTTCATCTTTGCATACACCCCTGCTTTTTGTAGTGTCCCCATTACCCAGCGACACTCCAAAACTCCCAGAGTTCGTAACTGGAATATTCAACGCAACCACCTGTTTAGGGACACAGTCATGTGTGGCGCTGGGATCAGTTAACCCACCAGCTTACTGTCCCTAATCATTCCCTTCAACTTCATTGTCTTAGGCTGGACAACCCAACAACAGAGTTTAACGTAAGTTCATAATGAAGTTGTACCTCAGTAGGCCATTTCTCCGTTGGTGATGGTGTTGGCTCACTCCAGTTTCCTCAGATCCTTCCTAGTCTTCATCTTCCATCAAAATATAACTAAGCTCTCGCTTGTGGCACCTGTGGCCATACTCCATTTGTCGTCGCAACGGAAACATAACTTTTTTGCTCGCGTATGCTGCAACTCTTTCTCTGGGAGCTTGCGAACTTCACTCTTATTTGAGCCAGAATTCGAGTATTTAGACAGATGTCACATATCTATGGAAGCCTGTGATTCTGTCCCTTCAGTGGCCCAACTTTTAATAGATGTTGAACTGGTTTGTTTCCCATAAGAATTGACAGATTTGGGTCGAAACGTCCCCAAGCTTTTTTCTTTAATCCAGCTACTCAATTCCACTCTTTAACCCTCACAGCCAATTCCATTGCTTGCTCGAGGCTTTTCGGGTTCGATATTCTTACCTCGGCGGCTCATCCTTGATTTCATTCTTGAGCCCATTAAAAGACTGACCCAATAAATTTCCTCTGATAACCTGTCCGAAGGTCCAGCAGTCTCGACGAATTTCCTCCGGTATTCAGCCACCATAGTTGTTCGTACGGTTTCCAGCCATTGCTCATATTTCGAGCCCCACTTGATGACCTGAATTGCCAAAGAAGAAATTCCTAAATCTGCCCATTGCCAGATGGGACGTCACTTATTCTCCCTTTGGTACCATTTGGGAGCATCACCTTCCAATGCCACAACCACTGCCTCCAACCTCTCGTCCTTTGTCAATTTATAAAAATTGAAATATCAGTCGACCCCCAAATCCAACCATCAGGGTTTCTACTGTCGAACAACGGCATGTCTAACTTGCAAGTTATCACACTTTTCATCTTAGTGCTGAGTATTGATCTCGATCTTCAAACGTCGCAAGTTTCTTAGATGCAAATTGATAGTGAAAGATTTACCTGCATCAATCAGGAGGAAGTCAATTTTATTCAGTTATTTTCTATGAGATTTGAAGGAGAAAGTCAATATTATTCTGTTAATTTACTTCGAGCATATGTTACCCTGAACCTTCATTTTCTCTCGAGTACCCGTGTCGGACACTCGACACTCGGACATGGGTATGGACACTCAGACACTTATTTTAGGCCATAAACATGTAAAATTTTCAAAATATTGCCGAGTCCGACACTCGGACACGTATCCATGTTGGACACTTTTAGCCGAGTCCGGGTAACATGCATTAGTGTATAGTATTGTTTATCTATACTATTATATTAATTAAGGGAAAAGGGTATCTAAAGCACACAATAGAGAAGTTCTCTATTAGTGCGGCTTAAAATATGATAAATTAATTATTATTTGAACAATCCAACCGTACGGATGTTAAATTCATACAAAAATACGTGAATGTACAAATTTTCGTATAATTTAATTATTTGGAACTATAAATTTATAGCAATAAGATTATGATAAATCTGTGTCGTTGAATATATATAGAAAATAGTATTATTATAAAAGTGATGCTCCACTATTTCAAATATAATAAAAATTTGTATACAATGTTATTTCGACATAAACTTTTCATCCGTACGGTTGGATTATCAAAATAATAATAGAATACAAGATTTAAGGTGCACTAATAGAGAACTTCTCTATTGTGTGCTTTAGAAACTCCATGCCCATTATATTAATGCCGAAACATTAAAACTTTTATCGGTTTGGTTTTCAGTACGGATATCCTAATTAATAAACAAGAAAATAATATAATTAATGATAAGTAGCCGATTGCCTTTTCTAATTAAAATACGTTACTTTTTAAATAAAATACATCACCTTTTATATATACCTAAAACCTATCTATACTATTATATTAAAGCCGAAATATCGAAATATTTGTCGGTTTGATTTTCGGTACGATTATCCTAATTGATAAACAAGAAAATAATATATATATATATATATATATATATATATATATATATAATGGTAAGTAGTCATTGCCTTTTCTAATTAAAATACGTTACTTTTTTGTATACGTTTATAATAAGGAAATATGAGTATAATTGTTCGTATTTTGATTCAACGGTTCAACCATGCAACGAATAGTGACCATTAGATTTTGATTAAATAAATAAGAACCATTAGATCTAATGATAAGGTATATTATATATTTAGATTACTCTACTTAAAATCAAGGTTCGAATTCCGTCAACAGATTTAATTTAAAAATTTATAATATAAATTTCAAACCATGCATGTCATTAATTAAATTTATATTAAATTATATTAAGTTAAAATTAAAATAACTATTGAAAATAATGATCATAAAAAAATATAACAATGACATAAAATAAAATTTATAACATATCAAAAGAAATCCGTGTATAAGCTAGTATTTATACAAGTAACAACGGTAAGTATGTCGTACTAGGTGTTTATTAGGCTGATATATAGGCTAATATCAAGTTATATGGTTAGGTGATTTAGACGTTCGTATTAAGTGATATCGTAGGGTGATTTAGAGGGCGGTATTTAGGGATTTGTTGGGCGATTCTAGCCTAGGAAGAGGGGTCTGGGCACTGAGGGGAGCACTTAAATGTTGCTAGGTCTGTATGGGGTGCACCACCCGGCGTATACCCTTTCTTGGCTGGGATTTTGGGGGTGCGGGAAGGGTATCTTTCGGTCAACTTTCAATCGCTGGGCAGAGGTAAATCTTTCTCAATTCCACTTCTCAGTAATCGATGATAACATCAATTTGTGGTATCAGATCCCCATCTCTGTCCCTGTTTTCGCTCGTTTAGTGTTTACGATTGATGTAAATTTTTGTTACCTAGACTCGGCTAGCAGTGGTTCATACTCCAACTTTATGCGTCCAAGTGTCGGACTTCGCAAAAAATGTTGGGAAATGTACATGTTTTTAGCCTTAAATAAGTGTCCAAGTCCGAGTGTTCATGTCCGGTGTCGAAGTCTGACTCGGGCACTTGAGACAAAATGAAGAGTCTGAGTAAGATATATGTAACTTATATATATATATATATATATATATATATATATATATATATATATATATATATATGTGCTTGCGTGCGTGCGTGTTTGAGTGTATGTGTATACATTTATGAAGTAAGGAATGAGTTCTTTGGTGTATGAATGCAATGGACTTTGACTGTCTAGTTACTTTAAACTGAAACACTGCTTATGCATATAAGTTAATATTTAGTTATTTTGGTTAGTTGATCAATGTCAATAATTTTAAGTTTTCCGTTTTGCTGCACTTATAAGTTCGAAATAAGTCCTTATTTTCGAAAAAAAGTACTTATTTACATACTTTTTTGTAAAAATAAATGTTTATCAGGAGTTTAGCCTTCGTTATATTGCAAAAATAAGTTACTTATTTTATAGAAAAGTGCATATTCACATACTTTTTTCCAGAATAAGTTACTTATTTTCGAAAAATAAGGTAAGCCAAACGTGGAGACAGAAATGAATATTTCACATTATGTATTTTAATTATTAAGAATGATTTACTTATGCGTTTCTGTTTAGTTTGATTTGATTGCGACTCTTGGTTTTGTTGATAAGTTACATATGTAATATATATTTATAGGGTTTGATTCAAATGAGTACTATCTAAAAGAGAACCGGAGTACCATTGGATCCTACTGCAAAACCTATTTTGTTTCGTAATAAAAATATAGTGTTCTGCTACTGAATTTCAAAATTATGCACATGAAATAAAAATTTCTACAACTGAACTTGCTTCTTCTACAAAATTCTACAACCGAACTTACTTACCATTGAGTTCTACTGCAAATCTATTATATCTCGTACTAAAATATAGTGTTCTGTTACTGAATTTCAAAATTATGCACATGAAATTAAAAGTTCTACAACCGAACTTGCTTTTTCTACAAAGTTCTACCACTGAACTTACTTTTTTCAACAAACATTCTGCTCCTGAACTTAAAAGTTATGCATCTGAATTTTGAAGTCAAACACATGAATTCTAAAGTTCTGCTACTGAACTTATTAGAGTTCTCAGGTTCTCCGTTTAATGGTTCTCCAAGGAACATGACCCTATATTTATATATTTATTATTATTATTGCTATCCCCTGCACTTGAATCCTCATATTTTTAGATTCGCTAAATCTCGTTCCCGGAGCACCTGCACCCTTTCTCATGCTTCTTGTATTGTAGGTCTCATTAGCTCCTGTTCCTAGAAATGCTGGGGCTTCTTGTGGGAAAAAACTTTCAGAATTTAAAGCATTATCTTATACTTTTGTCATGTTTAATGTCAACTGTCAATAATTTTTGGGCTCCTGTTGGATGTGAAGGAACTTAACATAATTATGTTTAGATGGGCTCCTTTTGGATGTGATTATGAATGGACTTAACAATATAGAATAATGTTTAGATGCTAAGCATAATGGTTAAAAGGCTAGGTTTTACAATAGCTAAAAATTCCTGTAATTTGGAGCCTGCATAATTCTTCCAATTAAGTAACCGTAAATGATGACATGTACCTTTTGGTTCAGGGAACAGTATCTGAAGGAGGCAGCTATACGCTCCAAAAAGTATGAAGCTGACATGAGGCAAGAGTTACTTGAAACGTATTTTTCGCATAAAGATATTTTTGGAGGTAATTCTGTCACAAAAAAGATGCTTAAAGGGTTTTAGTTGTATTTGCAACTTTTCTTTCCAATAGAAATCCTTGCTGCATATGCTACTACTAATTTTTATTCTATTAAAGGCTTTTTGACAAGTTACACTAGTAGACTGTCTATTCTGATCTTTATGATAGTATATGCTTAGACCTGTTTAGGTTATATTATGTTTTTATGTGATTTAATCCATTCAATCCTGCGGTATCTTGCATGTGATTGATCAATTGTAGAATTTCATGAGTGCTATTTGTCTAGTGTAGTGTAGGCAAGTATTAACCACCTGTAAATTACTATTTTAAACAAACTTAGGATAAGGAGTAGGTAGGCTTGAGCATGGTGCCATTTTGAGCTCAAACTGCTCTGAAACCAATTAGGTGTGGTTTCTAATTTAGGAACCGTAACCAAACCATTCATTTTTTGGTTCAGTTTTAATAATGTATAGTTCAGTTTTGTTTTTATAACGTTGTAAGAAATGGTAAATGTATTTGTTTATACCAAAACACGTATACGACATATACACACACATATATCACCGTCATTGGATAGAAATCACCACCGCTACCATAGATCCTGCTGACATTCTTTCCTCTTCTTCTTTCCCCTTTTTCTTTATTGAATATGTGTAATAAATCAATTATGGCACTTCTAGTTGCAGTAACTGAAACATACTACAAACCTCTAATGACTACTTGAATTAATTAAGATGTAGAAATTTATGATTTAAAAGTTAAAAAATTAGTTATGTGTAATCAATAATGGTTTTTTGGTACTAAATCACCTTTCACAGCAGTAAAACATCATCACCTTTTACCATACACAAATCACCAATTTGTAGACCAAGAATTGCCAATTTCTATACAAATCAACAATTATTTGGATGAGTATTTTTACTCAAATTTCCCTATATGGTTACACAAATCATCAATTTACCAGAAACCGCCAATTTGTATACCACATATTACTAAGTTGCATTATGAGAGATCACTTCTCTTTGTAAAATAAATAACCAACTAAATCTGAATAAAAAAGTTGGATCTGAAATTGATATTGGAGTGGTGAATATCGAGAGAATTGGAGGAGATGCTATAGTAGTGTTTTGACAAAGGGATGTCTAGAAAAGAATTTATTGGATACTAATTTCACTGTAATAATTGTATAAAACAAACTTGGAGATGGAGGATGATATGGAACAATGGTAACTACGAGAGAGGGGGTGCTTAAAAGAGAGGAGTAATTAGAGGTTGGTTTGACCGAAAAATTGCATAAAAGGGAGGTGGAGATAGTTATGTGAACAAGGAGAAGATGGTGACAGTGATTTTGCTGGTGATGTAATTGGCAGTGGGAGAAAGATGTTCTGTGTTCCATATTATGTACATGGATAGATTACTGGAGTTGTTGATAAATACAAAAATGCCATAGGTTATTACTGTTTGTAGTAAGGTGGGTTTCTCCGAAAGACTCTAAATTTATATATTTATAGCTTACTGAAATAAATATATAGGTATCCATCAATAGTCCTCTTTAATAAAATTGAGATCACAAGTTGGTTTTTGACCTCATATAGGACTAAAGTTACTATTTAACATACTCACTTCGACACTGTAATATAAACAATAATTATTAATACTAGCTTATAACCCGTGCCATGCACGGGTTTCTTTTAACATACATATTGCAGTTACTTTTTTATATAATTAATATTGGTTAAAATAATTTATTTATGATATTATAATGTTACTTATATATAATTAGTGATAATAATAGTTGTTTAGAACTAACAACTAAGAATATAAAAGTTTAATTTAAATCTGTTGTTGTTGGGATTCGAACCTTGGTTCTTTAGTAAAATACTTTAGAAAAGAATATTCCTTAATATTAGATCTAATGGCCCTCATCTATTTACCAAAAATCTAACGGTCATTATTCTTTTTATGGTTAATGAACCAAATTATCCCCTAGTTTGCTTATTATAGTATAGTATAGATAGATTATTATGACCATTATAACCGCAATGTTATCTTTTTTTTTTTTTGAACTCTATGATTTACTAACCAGTGGCACTGTACTTTAACTTTACATAATAATATTGTTAATTAAATAATTACTAATCATGTCTACAATATATATTATCATCTTAAAAAGAAATAACAAATCATTATAGATATTGAATTGATATGTTTGGTTTTGGTGAAAAATCCAACCAATCAAGCGTGGTTGCAAATTCTAAAATCATGACTGGAGCAATAATTATGTGTGGTTTTCATTAGAGCGTTTCTTGTGATTTTTGGTTTTACGGTTTGGCTTTTGCTCATCCCTAGAACCAGGAGGTAGTTTTTTAATAGTGACACTACTAAAAAAAACATGGCTTCGGCCTAAAATAAGTGGTTGAGTATCTATACCCATGTCCTACTTGAGGCACATTGGAGAGATATTGTGAAGCTAGTCGTATCAGCATATTCAAGTAGAGATTGAGTCTAATACCTAGTTTGTGTATGATTCTTGAATTGATTCAAAACAAATTACCCTAGTCGAGACGATTCAGAACAAATTTAAGATCTAAGTATGCTGATCAGTAAACAGAGTAGGAACTGAAGATAAGCATCAGAGTGAATTACATATACTGGTCGGGAGCTAGCTTTATGACTTCTTCCATTCAGTAATCACACAGAATTTTAGAGATACTAGAATAAAAAAGGAATGTATTATTCGAAAGGAAAGTAATAGGCAGGTTTCGCGATTTGAGTAAGTAGTCGGATTGATTGCTACCAGTAAAAAAACTAGGGATGCAGTTTGATGGTACATAAGCGTCCTCTTCTTAGAATACACCAATATGCTCATGATGTATACAAAGGCTTGTGAGACAATATCGATTTCTGAGTTCGAAATCTAGTCAGTCTTTGAGAGCTTGTTAGTTAAATAAACTGGGCAGTAAACATGGAAAAATTAAAATGCTTGAATTGTGTCATGTTGTAACTTGCACATCATGCAATTCAGCTGACTTCCTAATTATGCAGATAAAATATTCGAGGAAACTGGTGTAGATGGTGTAAAGGCGGGCAGGTTCGTAAGTGAATCATATGTTACTTTACCACTGTTAGAAACTGAATATATACCTAAATAATATGGTAGTACTAATTTTATAGGTGTGCTGGCACAGAATCGTACGCAGACCCGGTGGCTTACCTCGAGAAGAAGGAAGCCTCTGCCAAATCCGCAGCAAATACCTCAACTGGTAAAGGAAAGCAAGTAATGTGGATTGGCTGATCCAATCTCCTCCTATTCAATTTACTTATTTTTTCTTTGATGTTGAAGTTCAATAAATGTATCCGTGCAAGCAAATATGTTCATATGTTTTATCTTTACATGGCATTGGTTAATTGTTGGGATTGTGTTACAATTTGGGTTCTTGAACGGTGTAGATTGACATTAAGAAATTAGGTTTATGCTTAAAACTTCAAACAAAGTTGTTTGGTCACATAGATCTATAGAAGGAACATATATTTTTATTTTGTAAGAATGAAGGGAATCAATTGCGTTCAAATAAACCTTTTTGCCTTAGAAAACTAACTAGCTTGCTGGCGTGGTCGGAGTGGATTGTATCTTTGCTGATTTTGAACCTTGTAACAGTCTCTTAGTGAGCTGAATCCACTTCTTTAGCCAACTGAAGATGTGTGAGTTTCTAAAAGAGAACTGAGCATTCATATCTGGGTGTGAGGTCAATTAGGGTGACCTTTTTTTTGAGTTCAATATAACATTGTTTATTTAGATCATGAGAAATACTTTTTGAGGTTTATATGCTCATTTGCAAGCATCCTACCATATCTTTCTTGGCTGCTTGCCTCGGGGTTCTCAAGATACTCTTGCTCCAAGCCGCGTCTTCCTTCTCTAGTCATTATCAAGGGGTAGAAATCATCTGCATCCTAGCCTTTCGTTTTGTTACCACATTGATGGTGCTAGTTGACTTATCGATGTTACTATCCTAGGATTAAACCCCTCTTTCATATTCCCTTAATTGAAAAAAAATCCTGCCGTAACATCTCCTCTGAAGAAGCACCAGAGGAAGTACTGCCAGTGCAATGAAATCTAGTTTAATAGATTTCACAACATACAATTTCTGAGGTGGAAGATGTGTATTATTCATCATATACACCTATTTGTTTGTAGAGTGGGAGTGCTTGAATACCTGTTGGATCAAGTATATAAGAGTTTAAACCAGTGAAAAAAATCTCCTTTAGCCAAAGCATAGTGTAGACATGTTCAATAGATTAAACAAGCTTGGATGAAATGTTAGTGCGCAATGCTGAAAATAAGGCTAAAATTTAGCTCAGTTGACTTCAGGTTTGAGGATGGTTGAATATAAAATATAGAATTTGGAGGTTTTGAAAAATATGGAATGGTTTGTAGATTTGTCAAGACTATAAATTCTAACAGAATTAGAATGGTGTTTGACATCTAGGTGCACCAAATGAGGAAGTCAACAGTGGTCAATTCCAGCTAGATACAACTCAGAAATAGTGAATCAGTTAGTTAGTGGTGTGTGTGCCTTGTATCTCTCTAAATACATATCTCTCATAGCTTGTTGAGTAAGCCGGAAATGTAATGTTCTGTTCTTCAATAACAATAATGTTCCTCATTTCTCCCATATACTTGCGTAAATATATCTTCATATAATTTTGTAACAAATGGTGTTGTAACGCCATTGCCAATGGTCATCATGTAATTTTCAGATCATATTATAATTTGTAGGAATGACTATGAACTGTAATAAGGATGTTCTGGAACTTGAATTTTACTCGGGAAATCTGAATATAAACTGAACTAGTGTAAAGTATGTGAAATGACTGAATTTGATGATATAATTGAAATTCAATTCAAGTTGCAGGTCTGCTTCAAACAACAAGAATTAATATTCATTAATATTCCTTGATCACTTCCCATTAAATGTTAATAATTTTAGTAGGTAAGGAATGTTAAATTTATGGTTATAAACACAAAGGATGTTCTTGTATTTTATCCCGACGCTGATAACATATCAGCCTATATTTAGTTTACAAGGGGTATAATGTATAAGCTCTTAAATATAAACTGGGAAAGAATCAGTGTGAACTAGTAAAGAATCGAAATCAATCTATGTAATCACAACAAATTATGGCAGCTAGTACTTGCCAAATAAATCAAGGAATCACTATTTATTTAAGGGGCGATTGGGCGAAGCTTTGATGTGTTGACTGAACGATGCGACATGACTCTGAAGAGGTCATTGCCTTTATTGCTTTCAATCAGGCGATGGTGCAATAAAAAATATTTTATGTCCAATACTTCCAAAATAAAATAAAAACAACTGCGAAAACCAGTGTTATTAAAAGCGCGCATATTCGCTCGCATATGCGAGATGTGATGCAAGGCTGAAGCGCTTCGCTTTGGTTATGCGATGCAACTTCCCTGAAGCGCACGCTTTTGTGCGCTTTGAGCGCTTAAGCGATGTGCAAGAAGCGCAGAAAAAACGCTTTTTATGTTTGATGACTGGACTGTTGATTGAGTCTTTTTTAAAGAAACAGGTCATAAAAAAAGTGCTAAAACCTAAGTCAACTGACCTACATATCACACGAAAGACATACAAAACATATATACATACACACACACGAACGATACAAGGCAGGCGATTGAATGAGAACAGTGCTAGGATAGGATGAGATTTCGAAATCTTCAAGAAGAGCCTAAAAATGATGATTTTTATTTATATCAAGGAGAAGACCAGAACTAATTTATAGGGCTCGAAGTTGATTCTATATCTTTTTTTTTTTTTTTTTTGCATGTTACGCTTATGCTCCAGGAGCAATGACCTTGTCCTCTCTTATTGTCCTCCGTTGTGTACTTCTCATCTATTTTTCTTCTTCTTCATTACCTTGCTCATATCATAATCTTCTGCTGCTTCTATATGTTATTCTTACTTTACTTCTGTTTCTCTAGACAAACATCGTCTCCCTTTTTAATTTTTTTTTTTTATAATAATTTTCACACACATGCGTGCGCACTCTTGCACATATTTATAATAATTGTTTTTCTCAAATGTTTTATGTTCATCTCACCCTTCCTTTTGTGCACATACACTTGCTTTCTTATTTTTTATTTTTTGGGAACTATTATTTCATTTCTGTAGTGTACTCTTCTATTCTTTTATTATATACTAGCATCACAGAAAAGCTGTGCATGGGTTGTATGTTGGTATAGTACAATTTTAAGTGAAAATTACTATAAATATGTATAATAAAAATTTAAAACTTAAATAGGATTTAACATGTATAGAATGTTATAATATGAATTAAGTCCCACAAAAAAAGAACATAAATACAGTGTTCCTAGTAGTTTAAACGTAATTATTTGTTATTGGGTTTAGGAATTAACATATATAGAATATTATGAGCAAACTTTATTAGGAATTATTATAAATAAAACTGTGAAAAGGTTAAAAGTATTTTTATGTAAAAATTGACATGTATAGAATAGTCGATCTTATTGTAAAAGTCTGCTTTACTTTAATTGGGCCAAAAGACCATATAATTCATACTGTTATCCTATTATTCTGGCCCAAGGACCAGGCCCAATGATCGAGCGACTGCAGATAAATGTGGCTACATATATGATTTTTGTAAACCTAATCGATAGATAGTTTTTGTCGCCTCACCTTTTGTCTATGTAATGCTGCTACAACTATTAAATCAGAACTTGATTTCCAAATTAATCGAATCCATACAGCTCCAAATTTGGATCAAATCGTCAAAACTGAGCAAGCTGTCCACACTCTTGAATGAATAATTTCCATTTCCATATTGTTAAAGATATTAGAAGGGTAATAGGAAGTTAGATTGTCCAGATATTAGCTAGTTTGTTGGTCGGGATATAAGAACCGCAAATGAGTCTAATCTCAAGCTTTTATTTGATGCAAAGAAATGACAATACATTTTTACTTGTTTTGTTCTATCATGTTGGACATGGTTGTGTTTGATATTGATAGCTGACATGTTGTCGCAGTACAACTTTGTAATACGTTCCCATTCTATTTCCAAATCTTTTTAGATATTTTAAATCCGTATTTAGTCGCGTATACCATGGGTGATTGCTCAAAACTTAGGTTTTACTCGATCAAAAAGCTATTTGTTTTTTTCTGCTTCTTAAAGTTCTAAGATTTCCATTTAGCAAAACAGAAAAGTTCTAAGATTTCCTCCTTGAAATGTGCAACACCCGTCAACTGGAGATCCTGTCCAATCTGCACGGGTTCATCCATGTATACTAACTTGGCAAGTCTTCCTTTTTTAAAAAGTGGATTCCTTTCATTGAGTGGATTTTAGATGTTGAAGGACTTTGTGTGCAGGTTGTTTCTGGTAGAGCATGCATGGACTGAATCACCAACACCTTAAACTATATTCTGTCTTTTCTGAGCAAGAAATCTGAACTTTTCAATCAGCCTTTGATATCTTCCTTCTTCAACTTTTGGACTATCATTAGCCCCACCTTAAATTGTGATGGGAATTTCTGAAGGCTTGTTAGCCATTATGACTGTTCCCTCAAGTAGATTTGAGATATATTTTTCTTGAGAGTTGCCACCTCAATTCATAGGATATATTATATACTTGCGTTTTCCTCGGTCAATTGAGAAGTGATCTTTTTATATTTGCATCTCTGCTGAATCATCTTATCTTACAATGATATTATCCATGTAAACAATGAATTCCTGTTTGGCGAGTTGATTATTTTAATTATATTTAATGATTTTTATTTATGGTATTATTAAAAATATATAATATTAACTTTATGAGATGATATGTGAATTGAAATTATTTAAATGATGGGTAAATATGTCGCACATGTATATATGTATTGTAAATTTATATATTTTATATGATGTATTATATATACTAAACTTTCGGGTTGGGTTCATGTATTTTGGGTCAACCTGAAACTGACCCAATTTTTTGGGTAAATTTTTACACAACCCGAACCTGACCCGGAACTAAAAACACTCAACCCAAATATGTATTTTTTCGTGTTGGGTTTCGAGTACTGTCAAATTTTGCCACCCCTAGTGCTTATGATCTTTTAGGCTCCACTTGAATTTCATTCGTTTCACAGATTTTAATGTTATTTGGTGGTGAAGACTTTAGATTGTTACCTGTTTTAGACCGTAGATTCTGGGATTGGCACCATCAATATAGATTTGGGCTTCCTTCTCATGAAAATTTACAACGGAGTTGCTATATGATTGTTTCAATCATTATCATGATTGGAGTGAGAGGAAGCAGTGAATTGAGGCTTTGAATTGAATTAGGTGTTAAACTTTCTGGAGAACAATGTAACGGAGTGTTTGATTTATTATGGAGACGAAATTTCTGGAGTTCCATTTCCAGTACAAATTTTTTTTTTTTGAACTAATGTATATTGTGCTTGCTTTCATATTGAAAATGAGGAAGCCTAACTCTGAATTGTCTTTCAATCCATGCTCCATCAGAAAACAAAATCCATGCTTCCCTAGAGGACATTTTTGTATAATAAACTTGGTTTGGCTTAACATCTTCCGATACGTGAGAGGCTTCATACTACTTGGGTGATAACATGTATACCCTTTCAGGGTTTGATGAATTCCCCAAAAAATGAACCTTAATGCTCTTAGATCAAGTTTGCTATCTTTGTTTTCTTTTGTATATGGATGTTGGAAAACAATTGTTCGATACGGACATGGCCAATCTTTCTGTAAGGAAACGGGTCGCATTAAAGCCTGATGCCTCTTTCTTCTTCTCTTCCGTCAGTTACAGAACTTTATTGAGTGTTGGCAACACAAATTTGATCATTTCTAGTATTGAAACTAACCATCAATACATGCACTCCTTTCCTTTAACGAACTTCAACATCATTGTAGCATCTTTGCTGCACGTCATCTTAAATTATGGTAATAGTTCAATTCACAAGAGTGATGGCGAATTTTTCCTGCCCGTGAATTTAGAACTTTTATGCACGGGTCAATGCGGATAATTAACTGAGTTGACCGGATAACGGTGTGGGATAGATAATACTCAAAATAAAAAATGTGGATGCAGGGTGGATACGGATTTTGTGTCCCATGTACCATACTTGACCCGCACCCTGTATGTATTAATATATTATATATGTTATACGCTAAGAAGCACGGACTCGGATACGGCGACACGGGATACGGGTACGGGGACTCGGGGATTCGCCAATCATCTAAGAGTCTTGGATACGGGACTCGGCAAATAAAATAATAAATAAATAAATAAATAAATAAATAAATAAATATATATATATATATATATATATATATATATATATATATATATATATGTACATTCATGATAAGATTTGTATATGTAAAACACTTAACATTTTCATTCATAAATACATAAGTTCATAACAAGTAATAAAAGTTTCATTCTTCATAATAAGTGGAAAACAAGAAAAAGCTTCGTCAATAGTCTCAACATTTTGTTCATCTTGGGTGTTAGAGAGAAAGATATGGTTTCAGATCTTATAGATATATGAAACATGTATGTATATGTAGTCAAAAGTAGGTTATAAAGATAATGGGCTGGGTTATTTTACTTGGGCTGGACTTTTTTAAGTAGGGCAGAGTCCATGCCGAGTCGGGGCCGAGTCCAGCCGAGTCGGGGCCGAGTCCAGGCCGAGTCGAACCACGTTTTTGTCCCGACTCTCCATCTGGCGAGTCCGACACGCACTCAGCCGAGTCGGGGCCGAGTCGCCGAGTCGGGCGAGTCGGACTCGCATACGGCAGCCAAAACGAAGAGTCCGTGCTTCCTAGGTTATACGTATGAATATATTATACGTCATAAAAAAGAAGAATATGTTGAGATGTATTGACATATCACATTCTGTAAGAAAAGGAGCCTATTTAATATAGGCTGTGGTACAATGTACCTAGCTGTACAAATAACTATCTTCAAATCAGTTCCTAAATATCTGTTACATTTACTATAAATATATCAGTTTCCTTATTAAGGAATGATACTAATTAAATACAGAATATTCTGCATTGACTTGTACATGTCATCTTGTTATAGTAGTCAATAAATAAGAGAATGCTTATTTATATGAATTTTTTATCTTAATCTCATAGACTAATGTTGTGTCATGGAATGTCTTTTGGCATGGGAAGAGTGCAAGGTTGCAAGTGATTCTGGGTTGCTCTTAGTTCTGACTTCCAAAGCCACATCATGATTGATAAATCTTGGGTTATCTTCTTTTAGTAAATGACATGTTGAATGGGCCGAATGGCTCAACTTTTCTTTTCGCTTGAGAAAGGTTGAATTGATTATGACCACAGACTAGGTGGATTCTGTCAGCCATTAAGTCTATGCGACAATTGGAAGTTTTGGAGCTCATTTGTATGTACCTTTGAATTCAATTCCTAATTAGATTGTTGATGCTTTGATACCATGAACACATAAATAGTGTTCTTGTATTTCAGAGAATATCATCCATGTATGTAGATGAGACAATCTAAACTGAGAAAGAATCAATCTAGGAGAGAATCATTGAGGTTTTTGTTTAATGAATTACTTGGCGAAGATTTAATTGTGGGGTAATAATATGGATGGGAAGATAGTTGAAAGAGAAGCTAAGATATTCAGTGAGGTCTTTGGTTATTGAAATATTTTGTAGAAGAGTTAATTGTTGGGTAATAATTTGGATTGGGATTAGTAGATAGAGAAGCTAAGATATTGGGGGTGTGGTTGATACGAGGCCTATGAAGTGAATATCCTTGATCCAAAGGGTTTTGGGAGCGTGAAGCAGGCAATCCTCAAATCTACAAAGAAGTTTTGAATCACAACAAAGATAAGTCAAGGAGGTTAGTGTTAAATATAACCTAGGAAGTGAGGTAAGCAATGACATAACCTAGGAAGTGAGGTAAGCAATGACAAGGCCACCAACCAAGTTAGGCAAGTCATAATCTTTGACTAGCATTAATAGTTGGTGAGATTAAAGCCTATAAATATAGTCTTATGTAAATGGTCTCAACAACAACAACAATAAGATCAATACAATGTAGTTCTAATATTATTACCATGTTTTTCTCTCCTCTTTACTAGTTCCGTTTATTACTTCCGCATTGCTCATATTTTGACATGGTATCAAAGCGGGAGTAGAGAGGAGGAGATTTTCAGTTGAACCTTTGTGGTTTTTCAAGGAAAACACAAGCTGCCCAGACTTATATCTTCCAGCAGAGGGGAGAAATTTTCTGCCCAGTTTTTTATTTATGCAGATTCTGTTTCCAGCAGAATTTTCTGCCCAGTTTGCCCCGGTTATAGATTTAATTGTGTAGAATTCAAGTGGTTGTTGATATTACGGTATGGCTCCAATTTTTTACGATGCTGCAAATTAAATAGTTTAGGGGGCATTATTCCGACGAAGCAGCAGAAGTAGTGTATATACAGATGTACACACAGTTTACTGCCACAAATGACAAAGCAGCAGAAGTAGTAGTATGTATACAAATACATACACACAGTTCACTGCTATATCTTGCATTTCATTCTTGTAAAAGAAGCAGAAGGACCAGTTCATGGACGATCTTAAGGGATGCAGTCTACCAAATACGGTTCCAGTTGCTTATAGTTCAAGGGATGACAGATGCAGATTCCTCCTGTGTTCAGACATAGGCTTGTTAATAGTGAGTGATCACAAAGTCGAGTCTCAGTTTCTTCAAAATAATCAGTTCAAGGACTGATTGGTGGTCATCCACCGTTGTGCTGAAAAGCAGCACTTTCTATTATTTGACATGGCCTAAAATATACAGTGTGGTCGCAAGTTCGAGTCCCGGTATCCCAAAGACTCAATAAACTCAAGATCAGTCGATCCTAAAAATGGGTATAGTTGGACGCTCAGGTTAAGCTCAAGGGCTACTAGTGTCCACTCTTCAATCCCAAGATAGGTCTTTCATCCGAAGATGGGATTTCGAGTGAGGGGGCGTGTTAAATATAACCTAGGAAGTGAGGTAAGCAATGACATAACCTAGGAAGTGAGGTAAGCAATGACAAGGCCACCAACCAAGTTAGGCCACCAACCAAGTTAGGCAGGCCATAATCTTTGACTAGCATTAATAGTTGGTGAGATTAAAGCCTATAAATATAGTCTTATGTAAATGGTCTCAACAACAACAATAAGATCAATACAATGTAGTTCTAATATTACTACCATGTTTTTCTCTCCTCTCTACTAGTTCCGTTTATTACTTCCGCATTGCTCATATTTTGACAGTTAGCTTTGAGAAAACTCAATTTTTATTTAATAGTCAATAAATTCCAGATAAAGTTTAGAGGTATATGTATGTTGTCCGAGATATATAAATAGATAAAGTATAAGCGCAATATAATTTGGAACTTTCATTTAGATATAATATAAGCAAGTTCAATATAATCTGGAACTTTCCTCCTCTGATCCTCTAGGATAGATTATGCGCGATGACCTGGCTTTATTGAAGGAGCACTTCTAACATTGACAAATAATTAATAACACGTGACCAAACCTCATTGAAAGAGCACTTCAACTTTGACAAAAAATTATTAACACACGACCACACATTATTGTAAAACCACCTGTATTTTGCTTTACTTGATAAATTGCTCTTTCGTTAAAACTCTGTCCTCCTTTTGTAATTCTTTTATTAATTTCATCATCTTATGTGACCCATTCAACAAAATCTCACATCTTTCTGGGGTAGCATATGTCAAACATTTTAGTGCGTGTTGTTTTAAACGGTTAGATGGGGTACATGTGGAGATGAGAAATATATATTTTTTTGATGAAAATTCTCGTGGTTGTTTCCGGGGAAAGGGGAGGCTTTAGTTTGGTTAAGTTTTCAATTTGGAGAGATGAGACAAGATTCAGCTGGGAGGATGAGTGGCTAGGTCACATTCCATTGAAGGTTTGAGGGTTCTCTGTATATTTGTGGTTTTGTAACTTTTTTCTAAGTGAGTTACCTTACAACTTTCTCATTGTTCCACTTTATCTTTTTTGTTGTAACCTACTCCTTTTACTTGCTTCTACCTCCATGACTTGAATTGTTCACCTAGCAATTGTAGCATCCTGTTAGATGAAGAATTAGGGTTTATGTGTAAACTTAAGTTGTTAGGTTTATGATACAATATAGGTTGAGATGGAATTTAGTGCGAGAACTTTCATATCACAAAGGCAGTCTTTTGGGGGGGGGGGGTTTCCTTAGGCCACCCCTAGGCTACAAGTATTTTGCAAGTTCGTCACTATGAGGGAAGTAATATCAGATTATCAACTGAAAGTTGCTAGCTCTTTTCTTTTTCACTATATGTGGAACCTTTCTTCGTTAAGAATAAATTAGCAGTTAGTTTCCGTGTACAGGAGCGATCTTTGGATTCCTTACAGAAGAAAAGATAATTGCACGAAAGGGCTAGACATGATGTGTAGGTCATTCTTTATGTGCAGGTCTTTCCTATCGAAACTCACAGCTAAGGGCATCTCCAAGAGTCTCGTAAATCACTCTTAAATATAATATAAAATATTGACTCTTGGTGATTTAATGTGGATTCATCATCTGCAACAATGCTTATTATATTAATAGCTTATTTTGTTTTATATTATTAAAAGTAAGTTACAATCCTAAAAGTTGATGAGGAACGAGATTAAAGAATTTTTTTACATGTTATAGTTAGTTTATATGTATTTAGTTTGGGGAGAATTGAAATTATTTATTTAAAAGTTTTATATGTGGGGCTATGAGTTGATTAAATAATTAGTTTATTTATAATATAGCCCAATTGATAATGGGCCTTAGTCCGATAGATTATTTTATTAGAGTTTCTATTTCAGTATAAGCATTGTAATCCCCACGTTATTGTTTAGATTTGATTTTGAGATATTATTGGTATATTAAATTGGGTCTCTTATGGTTTGCGATCCATAGCTTTTCTCCCTTCTGCGGTTGGGAAACCTTGGGGTAGTGGGTGTTTTGCGGTTCATCCACCCTAGTTTATCGTTATTCTTGTTTTATTGATTAAATCATTCTTCTGAGAAGTTGTCCTACATCAAAGTATGAAAGAAAGTGGATAGAGAGAGAATGTTTTCTTATTAATTTATTATAAAATATTAGTTATGAGTAGCTCTTAAAATTGAGGAGAGAGAAGAGAATTTTAGTGAATTTAAGAGCCGCTAGGAGTAAAAAAAGTTACTTCTTCAAATTTCAAGTTAAGAGCCATCATAAAGAGGCTCTTGGAGATGCTCTAAGCTGGTAACCTTTTAGACCAAAATGTAACGACAGTCCCTAATAAGTGATTTGCGGACTCCACCTTTTGAAATCAAATACGTTTCAAATATTTTCACGGTCAGTCAAGTCAATGAAAACTGCAAGGATATGTATGCAGCGTAGCTACACCCTGTAAAGCTTCTATATTTTGCATTCAAAGAAATTCTGAATTTTCCACTAGTTACATCTATTTAGCCTAATAAATCATGATATAAACTGCTATATGTAAGAAAAAAACATTCCAAATTCTGAAAGGCAAGTGGAAACCCTAGAGTTCAATTCCTGGAGCGTATTTCTCATTTATATATAGGGCCTAACAAATATTTTTGTTAAATAGGTACATAGGAACTCAGTGGCACTGTTTTGTGAATCAGTTAAAAATTGTGCGGTGGCATGTTTGCAAGTGATTGAAACTTTCGGACACATGTTTCAACACGTATAGCCAAGATTCGACATATGTAGAGCTTTAGTTCGAGCTGAACTCGTTTATCTAGGCTGAGCTTGAGCTCGTATACGAGCCGAGTTCGAACACAAGTTTTAGCTCGTTTAGTTAAATGAGTTAAGTCGAGTAGGTGCCGAACACGACTAAGTTCGGCTCGAAACTCGATGACCATGAGACTCGAGCTCGAACTCGTTTATAATTATAATAAATTTTTACTAAATTTTATGTTTATTATTTAAAAGTTGAAAGTTAACTACATATTTATATATTAAATTTTAAATTGAGGAGCTCGCGAGTATACCCGGCTCGGCTCCTTTAAACTCGGCTCGATTAGCTCGCGAGTAAACTAACCAGCCGAGTTCGGTCGGAGATTTGAGCTCGTTTAAGTTAAATGAGCTGCTCGACTCATTTAAAAATACCCAAACATAAACTTGTTTATCAGCTACCCGGTGCAGCTCGGCCCGAATTATTGCCCTAAACATGTCACTATGTTTCAACATACCATATTGAATCTTGTTGAATCGTACTTGTATATATATGTATACAGGGTTTTGCTCAAATGAGAACCCCAATTAAAATGAGAACTGAGATCTAATCTCAGCCTTTTATTTATAAATTTTCTTTTAATCTATACACTACATCTCTTTCCTTTCCATTTTGTAATATCTCTTCTCCCTCATCTATACCCTTCATCTATACCCTTCATCTGACCATCATCTCTCTCTCTCTCTCTCTCTCTCTCTCTCTCTCTCTCTCTCTCTCTCTCTCTCTCTCCCCCCCCCTTGCTTCCCCACCACCTGCCTCCCCCCGCCCCTTACCGCCACTCCCTGCCGCCTAGGGGTGTAAATGAGCCGAGCCGAGCCGAACTCTAAAATGTTCATATATCGTTTGTTAAAAAATTATCGAACTCGAACTCGAGCTCGAACTTGAATCGAGCCAAAAAATATGTTTGAGCTCGGTTCGTTAAGATAAAATGTTTTTCGCAAACAGTTCACGAACAGCTCATGAACATGTCTCATGAGCTTACTCACGAACTTTTGCTTTCGAACAATTCATTAAGCTTGTTCACGAGCTTGTTCATGTAATTATGCTCATGAATAAATCTTAAACATTGTTCGCGAACTTATGCTCACGCGCTCACTTACGAACAACTCATAAGTTTATTTCCTTATTTTTGTATACAAAAATCTAATATTAAAAAAAATCAAAAAGTCCAAAATTAAATAATTAAAATTTTGTCTCAACACTAGAAATAATAATTAATCATCAACCAATAAAATTCTCATATCTTCAATTCCAAAAAACAAAAAAAGTTTGATTTAAAAATAAAGGGCAAAGAAACGTAATTGTTTGATATAAAATAAACTTAAGTTATTAAAGCTTAATCATTTAAAAATCTGAAGCTTGCACCAGCTTTATAATAATCAAACATATATTATATATAGGAGATTATTTATCGGATTTGTTTATGAATCGCTAATGAACTCGTGTACCGAGCATGTTAACAAGCTCAATTATCGAACTTATTCACGAACATGTTCATGAGCTATGTTCACGAGCCTGTTCACGAGCACGTTAATCGAACTTGTTCGTGAGCTATCGAGTCGAACTTTATCGTGATCAAGTTCAGCTCGTTTATAAATCGATCCTTAAAATCATGTTCAAGATCGACTCGTTTGTGAATCGAACCAAACTCGAACCGAATTTTTTTCGAACCGAACACCGAGCGTTCGTGACTGTATCGGTTCATTTACAGCCCTACTGTCGCCGATTTAAATTAGTACTCCGATTTGTGATGATTTTTCGTCCATTTTTGGGTGATTTTTTACAATCTGAAAAATCTGTTTTGGTGGCTGTGTGGTGATTACTGTGTCGACGGTGGTGATTACTGGAGATGACGGTGGTAATTAGTGGTGGTTGTGTTGAA
Organism: Saposhnikovia divaricata; assembly: GCA_036435485.1. Classification (NCBI taxonomy): domain Eukaryota; kingdom Viridiplantae; phylum Streptophyta; class Magnoliopsida; order Apiales; family Apiaceae; genus Saposhnikovia; species Saposhnikovia divaricata. The sequence continues at coordinate 83,288,207 of CM071598.1, forward strand.
AACGTGGTGATTTTGTGTTGAATTTGGGTGTTTAAAGATAGTGGTGGAGTGATGATTTGTAGGCAGTAGCTGGAAGTGGTGGTCAAAGTTAGTAGTGGCTGGAAATGATGGTGGAATATGGTAGAAATTCGAAGGAGGTGTCGGTGATTTTTGTTTGCCGGTGGTGATTTTATTCTGAACAGTGGTGATTTTAATGATGGCGGTGGTGATTACAGTACTAGTGGTCGCCGGAGATGGTGGTCGCCAGAAATGGCGGTCGCCGGTGGCCGAAGGTGGTGGATGGGTTGAGGTGCAGTGTTAGAATATTATTTTTTTTTTTAAAAAAATGAATGAATGGTGGGAGATGAATGTAGGCTATATAAATGAGCGGATGAGATTAGATCTCATATCTCACAATAGTGAGGGGTTCTCATTTCAGCAGACCCTATGTATATATATATATATACATATATACACATATATATATATATATATACACATATATATATGTGTGTGTGTGTGTGTGTGTGATTAAGTTTAGTAAATTGTATTCAGTGCAAAGTATTCCTCTGAGTTGGTGTTACAGGATTCGCTAGGGCATGCCATGGAACTGTGATCCGGAATCCTTGTCCTGGATCGTGATTCCATCTTGTTCTGATCTAATGTGAAAAGCGGTTCACTTTACCAATTTTGGCAAGTGGCAACTAGTAAGAAAATATGAACACTAAAATTCATAATCAGAAAGTAAAAAAGAAAGGAAAAATTTGAGGCCAGCTTGATTTACGTATTAAATTTGTGGTTCCACTTACCTATACTTAGAGCCAGGTTCTAGAATGACTCTGTCCCTGGTAACAATGCTCTGGGTTTCACGGTTCCGAAATAAGGGTCTATAAGTATGAAGTAACTAAATAATATATATGTAGTGTTTCTAATTGTAAGGTTCTTTTAAAGGGTTCAAATGTTCTGGTTCAACACATGTATAATTAAAGTTTAGCACATGCATGCATTTAAACTTACTACACATTTAAGAAACCCCACCAAATTAGTCTGAGAAGAACGATTTAGTTTGGCAAGTAATTTGGAAATCTCACCATGTCTCATGTTAGCATTATGCCATTAGGCCAAATATTTTTCTAGATCCAACGGCGTCAAAAAGGTTTTCCTGTTGTTTGTTTTAACAAAGTTTCTATTATAACCAATCCTATATATTTTATGAGATGATTAGCGTTCCAAGCTTTCTATTCGTAAGTCTGCCATTTTTAACCGTACGCCGTGATGTCAGCATTTTTTTTAGCCCACGAAAGACAATAAAATATGTTTATTTTTGTTTCGTCATCTCCCTAATAAATGCTGCATTTCCTTAAAAGAAAGCTATTTTAAGTAACATAGTGTATCTTTTGTTGAATTCTCCCTAGGGCTTGGATAACTTCCACACTATATTAGACGATTCTTGAATATACCAAATTATCAGCTAACGAAACAAAAAATATGTTTATTTTTGTTTCGTCATCTCCCTAATAAATGCTGCATTTCCTTAAAACGTAAAAGAAAGCTATTTTAATTAACATAGTGTATCTTTTGTTGAATTCTCCCTAGGGCTTGAATTTAGCCCACGAAAGACAATAAAATATGTTTATTTTTGTTTCGTCATCTCCCTAACAAATGCTGCATTTCCTTAAAAAGAAAGCTATTTTAAGTAACATAGTGTATCTTTTGTTGAATTCTCCCTAGGGCTTGGATAACTTCCACCCTGTATTAGACGATTCTTGAATTTACCAAATTATCAGCTGACATCAGATTTAAAATAACATTTGTTCTTGATTGTATCCCAACAGGGCAAACAACTAATGGATTCACTGACATCCTGAAGAAAAACCTGTCATGATTGTGTCCCTTGAGTAAGTTCATTATTTCTGGAAGCTTTTAATTTTTTTAACTTCAGTTTTAACGCATGTGAGCATCTACTTTTCATTTTCCTATATTACGTTGTCAGGAGATTTTACTTATTTACCAACAAGGAATCAAATTCCTGGATTTTAGGAGATTTTTGTTGATAAAATAGAAACTTGCCATGTTCCGGAAAAAGATAGTTCCTTTCCTTCAATCAAAATTAGAAGTCTACTTCACAAAGCTCTTACTGTTTTTGTTTACTGTTTCGTTGCTTTGTAGATCATGCTTTGATAGCCAGAGTCAGTACACTACTGAACATGTCTATATTGTATCTCACTCCATGTTATCTGTGTAGTGCTTCCTTCTCACTTCAATCTATCATTTTTCAAACCATAGTTTTTTAGTGGTAATATTGAGATACTTTGGAGGGGTTACATGTGGACTTTCTGAGCTCGAGAGGAACTGTAAAGCAAAATATAGTTTAAAGGTTGTTTTATACTGGTCTGACTTTCATTCTTCTTGAGTGAAAGTTTAACTTTGTATATGGTCAAATTCTTGAATTGCTATTATTGGTAAATAACGTTAGATAGAATAAAGGAACCCTATTCGAGATGTCAATATATGGTCAGATATATGCAGGCTTCAAGTGATGGTTATATACTAGGTAAAATGTGATATTAGTAAGATTGTTGGTTTATTTGCAATTCAAATAAAAGCTGTTAAAAAGATGGAGAATACGTTGATTTAGAACGTAGATTTGTTGTTATATGTATTATTCATGAACATATAGGTGGCATTATATAGAGTGACAACCTAATTAAAAATCTTATATAATAATTCAAAACAAATCTATCCTAAAGACTTGGTACACATTGACCGAAAATTCTAAATATTCTAAAATGTGAAACTTAAAATATTTAACATATGTGCAACAAAGATGATGGTCCCGTTTGGTATTGTTGTTGCAGACAGCAGCAACTTATTTCTGAAAAGCAGGTAAAAAGCTGTTTGGTAAACTTTAAAAGCTGCTTTTCTGTAAAGCATTTTTGGTTGAAAAACTGCTTTTTAGAGAAAGCATATCCTCCCATGCTTTTAAAAAAGCTGCTTTTCAGCTTTTGCGGGAAGCAACTACTGATTTCAATATCAAACCTCACCAAAAACATAATTTTTTATAAATTATACCATAAACATGAATATATAAAAAATATTGCCAAATGGTTATCTGATTTTCGCAACATCACTTTTTTCAACAGCACTTTTTTCAACAACACAGTAATTTTTAACAGCAATCCCAAACAGAGCCGATATTAGAAGATGATTAAATGCCTATGGCTGATCTGTGTGGGACTTTCATAGATATGAACAAGGTTATTACGGCGCCAAGTCGAGCCTCGGCGCCCAGATACCTTGGAATCGACTAGTCGACAAGTCGCTCGACTAGTCGAAAAAAGTCGTCGTGATATACATATATAATTAGTAAATATTATATAATATAGGTAAGAACACATCAATTTCATATTTCAAATAAAAGGTAATAAACAATAAGTTCAAATACCAAAAGTCAAGCATCCCTAAGCAAATAAAAACATAATAAATGAGTGAATAAACTAATCAAACATAATCATCCATCTCAAAGTCATGGAAATCTTCATCTCCTTCTTGAGTCTTCTTGAGTCCGGAGCAAAGAACGGAAGATTATGCACTGTCCAGGGGCAAAGAAAGAGTGTAAAGGACTGTCCAGAGAGCTGAAAAACAGTGCAGGATAAAACAGAGCAATAGAAAAAACAGAGCAAAGCTACTGCCTAAATTTTGCAAATTTTAGATTCCTGTATGTTTGAATTCCTGATGTTTAGAAAATGAAATACGAATGAAAGACTCCAGGAGTGTTTATAAATGATTGAAAATCAAAAAAAAAAATAAAAAATATATTAAATTTGAATAAAAAATTAATTAAAATTAAAAAAATAATTTTTAAAACATTTTAATAAAATAAAACTGGATAGAAAAATAATTATCAAAAGTTTTTAAATAAAATAAAATCAGAAGGTAAATTTTAAAAATAAAAGATACAAAAAATTAAAAAAAAATGTAGTCTGCACAGTCTTGTACACAGTTGTCCACGTATATATACACACAACGTGTGTGTATACACATATACACACGAGCAGCCAACTGAGAAAAAGAGAGAAAAACAAAGATGAGAAAAAGAGAGAAAAGAAGAGAGAAGAGAGAGAAGAGAAGGAGATGAAGAAGAGAAGAGAAGGAGAATATCTTACCGGAGTTGTGCCGCCTCCGCCACCGCCAACTGATTTAAAAACCCCTAATTTTAATGTTTTGGGTCGGGTCGGTACCGGGTCGGGTAAAACCCGTGGACGACTTTTTATACCAGTCGCTCTTCGACTTATTTTCTTTACCGACTTTCCGACTAGTCGCCGACTAGTCGTCGACTCAATAACAATGGATATGAACATATGCTTGATCCAATGAGTTGTTTATTGTTGGAGATGACAGATGCTTTTAAATTAATTTCCCTTTTCAGTCCCAATACTTGGTTTAGAACTTTTAAGGAAATAAATACCTATGGCCAATCTGTGTGGGACTTTGATTGGCAGCCATTTAATGTTTATAAAACTTGTGGCTACAGTAAAGTTCACCTAGTGATAATATCCTATTTAACTCGGACTCCTCTATTTTGCCTCGAGTATCAGGGGCACTCAAACACCTGGACATGGACACTTATTTTAGGTCAAAAACATGTACATTTTTTAAAATTTTGCCGAGTCCGACAATTGGAGACTTCTAGCTGAGTCCGGGTAATAAAGATAAAATCTTCTTTTCTCCTATTAAATGCAATGAAAGTATAGTTAGTTTGTTGTTTGCCCTACTGACTTAACCTTTACCATTCACTCAACTAGACATGTTGATGCTATTGTGTCTGGAATTTTAAGCTTTCTTGCCATACTTGAAAACTAAACACTAAACCTAGCTATACCGCACTGCTCTGCAAGTCTTATGCATTATTAGACTGTTAGGAAAGCTCACATCTTTTCTTGTAATATTTCTTGAGTGTGTTGGATGTCACTAGGATACATCAGACATATGGAGTACTTGTGGGCACGCCACTGTCACTGTTGGTCCATAGCTAACAAATGAAGCACCTAATTCATACACGTTGTTTGCACTTTGCTAGGTTACCTAATTGTCTAATTATAGATATCTTGAAAATCAACAATATGACCTAAAATTTCTTATACAGCTTTCAGAATGTTGTAGTGTTGGTTATTGTCTTATTGACACTCATTTCTCTTTTACAGGTTTCATAATGTATCAAGTGGACGGATATAAACTTATTTGGCATCCATATAAGCAGCTTGCATGATGAAGTTGAGATATTGAAGGTTCTGCAATTAGCAATGGACATTTGATCAATGTTTAGAGTAACATTTTGGAAACTTTTCTCATTGTAATTTAGTTCTAGCTTAACTTGTTATGAAGAGTTTGTATGTTAAAATGCAATGTAAATTATATATTGCATACAGGTTTCTGATATTAATTTATGTTGGCATTGCCAGCGTGCATGTGCAATATCTAGGGTTGCATTGTTTCTTGCTATAACTCCATTTTCATTTTATTTGTTTCATTGTTCTCGTATTCTTGTTTACTGTTGTAGGAATGTAGGTTAATGATTCCGGGAAGGGTTTTTTTTTCTTTGGATTCACTTCTGGCAAATTACTAGAATAAGCTCTAAGATTTCATACGTTGCCTAAATGAATTCACTCCAATACCCACAATGCTACGGTACTAGATACATGCTTCAAAATACCTCCGAATATACTGGTATTAAGGGCATGTTTGCTATGTTCTGGTATAATTATCTATACTGACAATATCCTAAAATTTAATTCCTTTTGAGTACAAAATTTGTAAAGTCGGCCTAGCACAATTTCTTTACGGGTAAATATTTTATGTCGATCATTCAAATGTTAGACTCGATCCTAAGGGGATCTTTACACAACTCTTAAGGAAATCACTGTAATGGGTGTGAAGGGCTTTTTTGGTTAAAGATTAGATTAAAGAATCAGAGTACAATAATTAAGGATATCTTAATAAGAATTAAAATGTTACCTTCATCTTTATCTGTGTCAATCCTCAGTTATTGTACATAACAACCACTTAACATATTATGTTTCAATCAAGTTTGGTGCAAGTGATGAATATGTTACTAAAACTACCCAAACTTGTTAAAAATAATGAGGATGAACTTCAATATTAATAGATTGAAATTCCATTCCAGTTTTCCCATCAAGCGGAATTGCATAATCCGGAACCATAAATATCTTAAACTTTTCTATTCTCATTTTTAAAGTGCTAAATTGTATCTTGTGATGGCACCTAAGACTCTTTTACTCTCATATCATCATATTTGTAGCATTGAATGGTAACGGTATTATAGGAAATAAAAACATTACATTATTTGTTTTGTTTTATTCACTTTAATATATTAATTTAACCGATCACTCATTTATTAAAATATTTTCTCTTTATTAATATTTTTCATCCTACATATCTCTTGGTTGATATTTTAATTTTAAATTTTTTTCTTTCCCTTAAAAATTCAATTTATTTGATTAAACACTTTTATAAAAGAATAATTCTTGACATAAAAGAGTTCTACCGTAGCACATTTTCTTGTTCTGCAATTAAAAGTTTGTACATACGAATTTTAAGTTATACATTTTCTTTTTGTCAGATAAGTTATACAATTAAATTTACTCATTCTATATTTTGTTGTCAAACACTATTATTCCATATTGTATTTCATATTATATTTATATCAAAACTTGAATATTCAACAATAGAACTTAAAAGGTATGCACCAAATTTTAAAATCATGTACATTAACTTTTTATAGTTCTACGTTTGAACTTACTAGTATCAAATCTGACACTAAACACTCTTATCTCATATTGTGTTTATAATACAACTTGAGTATTTTCATAAAAATAATTATAGATAATGTGTTATGCTATTGGAGGATTTTGTAATGTTATTGAAAAATAATATATGTATCAATGTTAATGTATAATTATAGTTGTCAATCAAATATCAATTGCACTAAATAATTTATCTTATTTTTTGGATAATTTTACTCCACATCTATATATAATGAGATACATATTATTTGTAAAATATATGCAAGAATTCTTAGAGTTATTAGGTTAGAAGTTATTCAAGGAAGATGATCGTTTTGGCTTATTTGTACTTACCAACTTCAGTAATAAATATTTCCACATAACATGGATATGCATAATTAGTTTGCATAAGAAACCATATAAGCTTGTTTCACATCAGTTCTTTCATGAGGCCTATTGATATCAATTTTACTAGTGTAAATAGTTCCTGATATTGATAATTTACTACTAGACTTTTAACTCGCACGCTTTCGATAGTTCTTATTTTAATTTTTTTTTTTTTTTGTGTTACTAGGATTAAAGAAAAACTCGACATACGGCTATATTGACATAAGTTTTATAAGTTTCAGAATATTCGTACACATAATGATATATGGAATTATTTCCAGTTGCATTGAAAAAGGACATGAAACGAAGTGACTGGCCTCTAAGGCTTATAAAGATTGTATAGTATAATGGCACAATCTATTCCCAAATTGAGAACCAAGAGGGCAAATGCTATAGGAAGAATTTGAAAAATGAGTATCCCGGCAAACAAATCAAAGTTTTTTTTAGCGACGATAAGAGGCTTTACATGTGCACAACCAGAATAAAAAAAGAAAAAGAAAATTGCCTAGTGATAACGCGTTCACATAACCCGCGATTTAGGCCTGTCAATGGATCGAAGTTTCGATCCGATCCAATCCGATCCGAAACTTTATAACTGGATATGGATTTATATAAAATAAATTCGATTCGATAAAAATCCGATTCGATAAGAGTCCGGTCCATATTATACGGATATGGATTTTACATGATCCGATCTGTTAAGAATCTGATCCGAATAACAATAATAATAATTACATAAATATATATTTTATAATAAAAAACACTATTACACCCACTACTTTCCTTCACTATCTCAAATCTATTATTAATATTAATAGATCCCACCACTTTACCAACTTTTCATCTAACTTTACTCATTTCTTATACATTTTCTTGGTCTCCGTGTCCATCCCCCATGTGAAGAACCACGGGGGACGGAGGGAGTACTATAACTTTAAAAATGTATTACGTTTATAATGAATATGTCATCATTGTATTGCATCTAAAATTGAATTCATATTTTAATTTGAATTCTTTTTATGTTTAGAGTTCATTTCTTGATCTTTCTAATTTTGTCTGGTACATTTCAGGATTAATAGATATTTATTTTTGATTTTCAATGTTCTATTCTTCTTGTATTTGGATGTTAATGTGTGTACTTTTACATCTTAAAATTGTTTATATTATCCTTTTAGATTTTAATATCAACATAAATTTTTTTGAAAGAAAATTTAATTAGATTGGATATCCGATCCGATTACCCGCAATCCTAATGGAGCGGATATGGATTGGTCTTAAAAAAATCCGACACTTAATCCGATCCAAAAAATTAAATGGATTTGAATATGAATTCAGGTTAATTCGGTCCAAACCCGATCCATTGACAAGCCTAGCCAATCATATAAACAATTGAGAAACCAATATAAATCATTCCATTAATTTATTACATGTGTCTTAAGTAAAATTTTATTAGAAAAATGTTAGAGATACCAAATTGGGTACCAAAAATTGTTACCAAATGACATGACATTGTTTTAATTGTTATAATTATAATTAGTGTCATGTCATTTGGTAACAAATTTTTGTACCCAATTTGATACCTCTAGCACTACTCATTTTATTGTAATCTGGTGCAAGGACCTTATAATGCTGCAATTTTATTCTGTCATGTGGAGAGGTGATAACTATTGATTGTTGTCAATATTCGGGAGGAGCAGCTACCTCGTTTGTTTCACCTTGGTACTCAGGATCATCTACTGGCAATTCGCGGCGACAAACCGGACATGTATTCTGGATATGGAGCCAAGATAAGATGCAACTTTCGTGAAAGTAATGGGAGCAAGGTAACACCTTTGCTATATCTCCAACCTCGAACTCTTCTATACACACAACACACTTGACATGATCATTGTTAACATTTTCGTGACTAATGACCAAGGAAGCAAGATCCTCAACAGCAGATATGGCAGCTGGAGCTCCGTATGCCCCACTCTCCAACAAAAATTCATCAAACTCCATACCATACTCTCCCATATAGTACGCAGCATCAACTCCATCTAGTGTCCATCCATTATTCACATGCGAATCAGGAATATTTCTCTCTTCCCACTCCTGTCTTTCTCTTTCTAGTAAAGACAAAGTTGATACACGCTCAACCAATTCCGGAATCCATGCATCAATATTTCTCCCTCCAATTGTCGATCCCTGTCCTCCTATAGTAACAACAACTTGGGGACTTAAATCCACAACCCCTTGTCCTCTAAAATCAAAAACCAAAACATCATCATTAGAACCATGATTTTCCTCTATGCTCCCCCATCCATCTCTTTCTCCCACACCCTCAACCCAACTATCCATACCCCATGCATGTAAATTTCTCATCCCATCTACTACCTCACTTGTTTCCCCCAATCCAACATTCATCTCAGCATCACCCTCATCCTGAGATATTCCATCACCCCCGATCACATTCCCGGCTCCCACACCCAATCTAAAAGCCTCATCACCCAACCCACCTGAATAATAAACTGGAACATTCCAAGTCATGCCATCATACTCACATGCAGATGACCAAGAATTAGTTTCAAGATCATCATCACTAAATTCTAGTCCCATCTCCGAACCCATTTGCTCCCCACCAGTATCATCATTTGTTTGATGAATTGTATTATTTGCTTGATCATCAAAGAAATTTGAGACTTCAGATTCAGGATCCATTGGCATTCCGCCCTCTCTCAAATTCTCAACAGTAGAAGGAGGACTACTACTAGTAGGTAAATTCATGTGGTTTAATGAGTCATTTATGCCGGGTTGCTTATTTGGATTTTCCGCCATTGACGATTCTAAGAAGAAAGAAAAGAGTGAAAACTAGGAAATTTGTATGTATAAGTAACAATTTTATGTGTTTTCTAATATGAAGAAATATACAAGGCTATGTTGTGTTAATTTATAGGGGGTAAGTGGGTAGGGATAATAAATCTAGAATATCCTCTAGATTTTAAATAAGATGTAGAAATTTGTTGGTGGATATACTTTTGACCATATTGTACATTTATTTCTTAGATATGAGATATTGTGCAGTTTGGATATTGTAGGGATTTTCTGTATTGTGGATATTGCATGAGGAATTGATTGAGTGAGGATCCTCTATCGCCTTCTGCATGCCCCCTTCTGTGTCCCTTGTACAAAAGGGTGCCCCTGGCGGGGCCCATTATAAGAAAAATGGAAATAAAAATATTTTTTCCTTAAAATGGACCTGCCAGAGGCACTTTTTAATACAGGAGACACAATGAAGGCATGAAGAAGGGGACAGAGGATCCGGACTCGAATTGATTGGCAAGGTGTTGACAATTTTGTAACGGCTTCATCTCTAAGCGTATGTTTTTTTTTTTTTATAAAAGTCAAAAATTTGAATTTTAATTTATTACTGGAAAAAGGCACAAAAGGAAATGAAATGGAATGGAAATTGATTTAAGAGATCAAGATATCCATAGTTAAATAATAAATTATGCAATAATTTTAGTTATTTTATTATTTTCACCTCAATGTAATAGATAGACTCTTTACTTAATTTTAAATTATTACTTTATATTTTAAATAGAGGTCTAACCAAAGGGACCCTCTTTGATTAGATTATATATATTCTTATTTTTTCTTTTAATATCTTATCACAATATATAGGTTTTATTATTAAATAATATAATTTTATTTTATTTTTGTTTTATCTCAAACTTATGTCTTTGTTTTAACTTAGTTTTCTTGATTTGTATCTGATTTTATGACTTTTTAGATTCACTTGGATTGGAAGAAGATGGAAAAGGAGATTTTTGAAGTTAGGAATGGGATTGCGATAGCAGAAGAATCAAGAAGAATCTAGCCTTTTGTTTAGTTAGGCATGATGTAAAATGATGTACTTTTATTTTAGTTGGGCACTTTTTTTCCCGCTTGAGTTTTTTTCCCAAAGGGTTTTTGCTCATGTGGGGTTTTTTAACGAGGCCTAGTTTGGTGGATATAAAGGTTTTATTATCTAAACTTCCGGGAGAATCTCTTTCCTATGGATCATGCAATTCATGGATTGGCTAAGCATACTTTTCGGTTAGATAATGAGCTTTTATTATCTTTTTGAGATGTGTTTCTGATTTTATATCAATAAAATGATTTATCATTTTAGCAATAATAATAATAATAAATAAATAAATAAATTATGCAACTTTTGGAAAAACAATGCATAAAATTATAATAAATATTGTAATGCTCAAATCTTGGCATAGCTAGGTCCTAAACAGGACTAGTGGGCTGAAATAATGGTCCATAGTTCTCAATGGGCCCAAATATTAACACTGGATCGCCAGAGCCGAATACCTAGAATTAGCCCAGTATGATATCAAGATAATATTCTCGCCAAGGTATTTGAAGACTGCGATCCCCATCCCGGGATCGCATCTGATCATTGGAAAGGGATCGCATTTTACTTATATCTCCACAGTTGGAACCAAGTTTTGACTTCTATGCGATCCCAGCCTCGGGGTTGCATTGTCATGTTGGAATCGCATCGTCATTGGAAATATTATTATGTTCTTATCGCCGTATGGAGGCTCATGACTAGGCATCAAGGGGTTGTATGAGTGGAGACATCCCTATGCACAATATACTTAGGATCACATCGCATGCCTAGTACCCATGGGGTCGCATGTGAAGTCTTCATAAGGTTCTCCACTAGCCTCGCAACGAGCCTCGTCATTCCAATATCATGATAGCTTCACATGGCTTCTATTAAGCTATGTACCATGATTAGTTAACGGATTATTTATGCCAGCCCACAAATGTCCAATGGACTTTGGCCATAACGGATCTCCAAAACCCTAGCTCGTCTAGGTAACTTGTTTTCCAAGAACTACATGTGGCTTGAATCCCTATAAACAGAGTACGTAGGCCTCTTGATAAGATTGGGAAATAGTTTACCCTGAAAGAGTACTAACTTATTTGTTCTAGTATTCTACGAATCAACAAGTAAGATCAGCCACATAAATCACCAATCTCCTTTCATGTTCTTCGCGTTCTTAGAAAAATATTTGTATTTTGCTACATGATTCCAGAAACCTTCGCAATTACTATTATACAAGATTCTCCCTATAACATTTTGTTGGTGAGAGTACGAGGCAGTATGAATAGGAAGACATGATAACTCAAACTAGAACATGACAGGTAAATAATATTATGAATACACAGAATTCAAGAAGATATGAAGACAATGCAAATACAAAGAATCAAAATACGGGATATAATTTTGAAGTCTGTTTAAGGATAACTGAAAGAAGTTCATATTCAGAAGTTCATTAATATGATCATGCCTCGGTGAAAAATAAGGTTTGAAGACTTTCAGGGTTTCAAATGTATTGAAGATTTAGTATACAGTGCCACTAGAAGATTTTAGTGTATTAGCATTGACTACGACGTAAATAGTGTAGGAAGCATAGGAATGTAGAAGAACTGAATACGGGTAAACAGAAAGGTTAAAGAAGATAGCTGCAATCTTGAAATTATACTCACTAAAAAGGAGTTCATATAAATGTTCAAACATCAGTGAAGAACAGATATTAAAGTATTCAAGATTGTAGTAGTAATGAAGATGTTGTCTGAGTACCAGAATGGATTCCAGTGAAAGTATAATATTTATAGAGAGTCAGTGTTTGAAGCAATCAAGAACAGTCAACAACTTGTCAATTGGAAAGCAGAGAAGACATGAAGATTGAACTCGATGGTAGTCATCTATAAACCAGACCAGTGTACGAGATGTCACCACGTACGGAGGAGATCTACATGTTATTGGAAGCATCAAAGAATTGATACACGTTGGTCTTGGAAATTCCTAAAAGCAAAAGACAAATCAACTAGAATTTTGAAGTCATAAAATCTGTAGCTCAAGTGATTTAAAAGAAAAGAAGTCCAGTGACTTAAAAGGAAATATGAAAAGAAAAGCACTGGCTGGAAAAAAAATGAAAATCTAAAAGGACAGTGACTGAAAAGAAAACATGCAAAGGGTAGTGATTGAAATGGAATTGGAAGAAAGATTAAGAAAAATCAAGTGAGAAGACCACTTCGATGGTTTTTACTAAAAACCATCAAAAGAAATGAAAATAGAATTGAAGTAGTCCACTTTGATGGTTTTTATAAAAACCATCTAATGGTTCATTTAAAACAGCACTTCAATGGTTTTTGTAAAAACCATCGAATGGCATTTAATTATTGATTTTACTTTTAAGTTAAAAGTGATTTTCTAAATTGTTTCTTTCGATGGGTTTTACTAAAAATCATCGAACTAAATGAAAATCAGTTCTGCTTTATTCTTCTTTTCTCTTCGATATTTTATTTTAAAGACAAAAGTTACAGATGACTAAGTCATGGTTGGCGGTCGAACATGTTGTTCGATAATTTTTGAAAACAGAAGATATTTTATTTTCGATACTCTAAATATAAAGTCCACACAAGATAGAAAAAGAGCAAGAAACAAAAAAAAGAGAAGTAAGAACAGAGAGAGAGAGAGAGATAATAGTGAGAAATTATATCGGAGACGATGATACAAATTCTAAATACTAATCTCTTCTCTGGTGGATGTGATTTTTGATCCGGCACTTTGATTGCAAATTCTATAAGGATTTGAATTTTAAATAATTTTAATTGATTCTTGAAAGATTTTTATTTTTCAAAAAGTTTGAAATTTTCAGAATTTAAAATATTTCTTATCCGAAGCCAAGGGTTCTCAAAGGATTCTTAGACTCAAGATTCCTCCGAGCCTTTAAATGATTTTAATCTTCTGGTGGAAAAGAAACCATGTGCTGTTCAAGAAGGTTAAATAAAATCAAAAGTGGAAGAGAGAGAATCCTTCGATGGTTTTTATGAAAAACCACCGAAAAGGAATTTTTTTTATATTTTATTGTTCAACAGTAAAAACCCACTTCGATGGTTTTGTTAAAAAACCATCGAAAAGAATTCTTTTTTATTTAAGTTTAACTTAAATAAACCTTACGATGGTTTTTGTAAATACTATCGAATAGAATTCTTTTTGATTTATTTAAAAAAAGAAAATGGTTCTTATTATTAGGAAGCTGATTTCAAACCTACTAAAGAAAAATGTGAAACTTCCTCAAAGGCTTACTCCATAGGATCCCACGGGTTTTTCAAATGCAGGATAGGAAGAAGTTTCTAAGGATATAATTTCTTTTTAGAAAAGATTTAATCAAATCTACTGATTCCAGATTATACAAACACTTAGTGGATTGAACTAATACGACATCTATCCAGGAATCAAAAGAGATCATGAAGAAAGGGATCGAGGAGGTTAGAGAGAATAGTGGACATTCAAACATCTCAGTTACAGGAATTAATGTTGGAACCTCAGAACAGAATAGAAGAGTACTAGTAGCTATATCAGAGGAAGCTCAGGTAGATGAAAGTGACTTGTACACTTTGGAAAACCTTGAGAGACTAGACTACAAGATAGTGTTTCATTTGTCAGGGATGTTTAGTCACATTAGATTCAGAAGGAGTACAAAAGCTATATCCAGGGATCAGGCCTATCTGTTCCGAAGCAGAGACTCTTCAGGATTCAATTCACGAGGTGGTTACAAGACTGAGGTGGTGGACAAAAACAAAATTTATTGTTACAGCTATGTCAAGAGATATGTGACAAGTAACTATCAAGGTTTTGCTACACAGTTTGAAGAAGCCTGAACAAGCAAATGATGACGGAGACTGTGTTGGGTTAAAGCAGGATATCAAGCATTAGTGAGGATGCGGCAAGGGAAAGCATTTGTTGGTGAAGTTAAATGCAAGGTTGATTCTATCAGTGACAGTGATGAAACAGATGATAATCTGGCATCAACGACCAACACTAGAGATGAATCACTAAATACTTCACAGGTACACATTCTAACAAGTATACCTTTATCTAATTCATAACTGTATGATTATTAAGTATTGAATTGTATTAGACTCATGTCAGCATGTTAGCATCTTAGGACTTAAATGTTTAATTGATTGCTAAGAATAAGATATTGCATGCTAGGACTTATGAGTTTAGTTAGTACATTTCATACTTAATCTTCTGTGCAGTAAAATGAATATCTAGAATTAAATAGGTTGTTCTAGATGGTTAAGTGTATCCCTGAACGTTTGCTGGAACTTGATATAAAATCTTATGTGATTTAATACCTCTACTAATGTTGATTTGCTCCTACTCACATAGTTGCACTCAAATGTCATATCACATAATGTATTTCTTGTTAATGAATAAAAGTTTAAAAGATGGAAGGATTACCTTTAGTGTCAGTAGAATTTGTAGAACATCAAGCTGTATCTAAAACTGACATAGGTAATAGAGATAGTAAGATGCCATATAATAATAGAAATGGATTTGATAGAATTAGTGATTTAATTATTAATTCTTCTGCTCCATATGTATTTAGAAAATTACTGAATATCTGTAAATCTGCTTGCTACCTGTTACACTTGTGTAGATAGATTAAAGTAAAAATTAATAAATTTTATAAAATGCATAACATGCCTAATTTGCATAATTCTTATCTACAATGTTATAATGCTGAATGTATGCCATGTATTCTTATTGTCAAGCCTGCTTATTCAAATGTCATGAATGCATCTCTTAGTACTTGCACTGATTATAGAAAATGCATGTTTAAGAATCATAATAGGGCAAAGACTGCAAGTCCTCCTTATGTTAGGTAGGAACCATTATTCTCCTAGCCTAGTGACTATTTTGTCAAGGCTGTTCAAAAGGAGAAATGGTCAGTCAAAGATAAGAATAAGCATGTTTAGGACGAAGCTATTGTTACCACTGTTAAAATATCTCTAATCCATCTGGACCCAAACAAATAAGTTGGGTACCAAAGAACTTTTAATCCATTTGTGAGTGCAGGGCATAACAGGTTAATCAATTTATATGTGTTCTTAGTATTTGCACTTTTAGGCATATTATCGAAGAAAAAACCCTGCTATCAAATGTGATTGAGAAAGCTATTTCGTTAATAATCTTTGGAGATAACGGTAAAGGTTTTCATTACGGGACAAAGCTATATTGAAAAAGGAATGTCATTAGAAACAACAGTTGGTATATTGATAACAATTTATAATTGGAATCAAGGGTAACAATTAGAAGCATCTTTCTTACTAAAGAATGACAACATAAATCTTCTTATTATTAGACAGTTCTTCGACAAAGGACAAAATGTCAATTTAATGAAGGAGTAGTGTTTTATCTCAAGCAGGAAGGTTGAGAAGCACGTGCACGTGTTCCCTAAAACAAAGAACTCTTTTGTGAGAAGGGAATCAATGAGAGCACTACCTCTTCTGGAAGCCAAGCAGGATGAAAAATGTGAGGCATGTCAACACCAGAAGTCAAAGAAGCATCACATAGAAGCTAAGATATGAGTAACATTACTGAGCCACTTCAAATGATACGCATGGAATTCTACGAACCAGTTAATGTCATGTCTACATAAAAAAAAAAAATGTACTTCAATGATGGCTGATGATTACTCTTAATACACCAAGCTCCCAGCTGTTACAGGTGATATTAATGGTGATTCAAATCCAAGTCGTGGTAATGGTAGTTTAACCACACAACTCAGTACCTCAACGGAACCACTCAGCTAGGATGAAGATGTTTAGGAAATCCCAACAATAGCTTAGGAGGGAGCAAAAGAAGGATCAACTAGTCAGACTCAACACCATATTGAAATCAAGAGGACACTATAAGAACATATCTGTCAGGACAAAGGGTTTGGAGCAAGACCATTCTTGGGTTCTAGTTCTTAGTGATCGTGATGGTGGAGTAAAGACTGGAAGAGCTACAGAGTATGAATGATTATTTATTTAGTTTTCTGTCTGTAATATCCTATTTTTTTTTAGAAATAATAAAAAAGAATAAAAAAAGATTAATTATTAATTTTGGACTCAATTATTGGGCCTAATTAGTGGATACATTAAATCATGTATTGGGCTTTTTAATGTTTTAGTTATTTGGCTCAGTAGGATAGATAATCAATTAGTTAAACCCTAAAACAATAGAGTATAGCGATAGTAAAAAAAAAGAGAAGAAAAGTTCGATAGGAGAGAAGCAGCAAAGGAGGGTTCAAAGCTTTGTGAAGGTAATAAGAAACTCAATTTCTTATGTAACTCTTTGTACTCGATGTACGTATTGCTATTCCAATATTTCGTGCCTTGATTTCTATTTAGGTGATTTTAAAAAAAAAAGTAACACTTCTACCAGGCCATATATCATACATATATATAATATTAATAGATCACTATGCACACCATTTTTCTTGATTGCCTGACAAAAAGGGATGTATTTGTGTTATTCTAATTAAGTTTATTATATTTACTATTAATGTGTGTACTTGATAATTGTATCCTAATCGGGATATATCTGTAGGCTATAGATATTAATGAAGTTAGGCCTATGAATTATTAAAAGCTTGACTAGATAATGTATTCATGCATGATTGGTCAGATAGGGGTTGTATAATATATTGTTATGTAAAATTTGTTACCACTTTGTTTTACTCTTCCCTGGTCTTATAGATAAAATCGGGACATGGTTTTCAACTTCGGTGCTTATGCATGTGTTGTGTATATTAATATTTAATTAAATGAGTTTCTGGCTTAAGCCGTGACATGGACAATAGATTTTAAACTAGTTACCGCTAATATGTGTGTAATGTTTTAACTCAATTTTGATAGAGTTATTATGTGAATAATTATTGTACTCTGTTTTATATAATTAATTTTAGGTTCTGTCCGTGATTTATTTATCGGTCAATATCGAGGTAAGTTTCTAACTGATTCTTCTAGTTCATTTCGAATTTATATTTAAATTCTGAAAATTTACGTTTTGCGATTTATTTTATTTATTTAAAATGGGTCAAGTGATTACATTTTGAGAACATTATTGTATTGGATTTTAGAAAAGAATTAAGAACTTGGAATCCCGGTTTAGATTATGCATTAGACCGTTAGTATTTGCGTTATAGTTCCGGAACTAGGCTTTGATACCTTATTAGGGGGCACTATTGGTGATCCTTCGGGATTGTGCAAGCACTATTGATGACCTCTCGGGGTTGTGCGACTTTGATACCTTAGTAAGGGGCGCATTATTGACACTTTGAACTTTTGGACCATTGTCGCCGGGTTACAGTGGCCATAGTTTAAACTGTGGGTTAAAAGTCATTGAATTTATTGTATTGAATATTGCTATCGTATCGTGTTGAAAAGATTTGAAACTGTTTCGAAATTTAATTATTTTTCCTTTGCATATAAATTTATTGCTTGACGCAACTAGTTGTTCGAGGTTAGATACTTGTTGGGCTTTGCAGCTCATTATGTTTATAGATTTCAGGTTCAGGCAATAGGATTGAATAAGGATGCGGGCTCTCAGATTTGCTTATTGGATATTTGAATAATTACTAAATTTTTGGTTAAGACTTTGTGTGAGCTGCGCCTCCACTTTTTATATTTTTGATACATTATGCTGACTTTTGGATTGTTTTGGCCGTATTTGGGATTTGGTTTTATTATTGGATATTTATTTTAATGAATTTTGATATCGTATTAATAGTCCGAAAAGTCGGGCTGTTACACTGTCTGAAGAAGAAACTAGGAAGTTACAAAAGTTCTGATAGATTTGCAAAGCAAGATGAACTCAATCAGTATAAAAGGCAGATTGTGGGGAAGCTGGTATCCAGACCAAATTACATGGCTGTAATTGGTACAAGGATAACTAGAAGTCAAACTGGATCACAAAGGCATTGTTATGAGGGATAAGGCCAAACTGAATGCTAGGTTATTATCAAGAAGTAGCATCTGACAAGAAGCACGAGTGACAAGACTTGAGGATATCAGATCTTGATGATCATATTCTGATCCTGATGGACTTCAGCTCCTGATTGGTGAAATATTTTTTAGTAGAAGAAGTCAATGTATAACAGCTCCTGGACTTTGCAGTTGCAGATCAATTGGACTTTGTATCTATTCTTCACAAGCTCACTATAGGTTGGTATGAACCTGTATCTATACTCAAGTAGTCATCAAAGACATGGTATGACACTCTAACCTAATTTTAACATTTGGTATCAGTCCTTAACACTTGGTATCAAACTCTATCGATTAGTGTCATATTTATAAAACTCTCTATATTATAAGGCACACACATAATGTAATATATGTGCAATGATATCATGATTATATAATATGTTGGTCTACAAATGAAAACTTGCAAGAAAGTTTCTAAGTTATTACAGAGTAGGTATAAGATAAGTTAATGCTGGTAAAGTTGCAATTCTTTTTTGAATTACTTCAAGCAAGCCAATAGAAGGATTTCTTTAGGAGCTCAAGCAAGCCAAAAGAATAATTCTCATAGGAGCCCAAGTAAACCAAAAGAATAACGGCAACAAAAGTAAGTCAAGGATCTTTTGAAGATGTACAATTTGGAAGATTTGAAACCTGCCAAGACTCCCTGCCAACAACAGCTACTAAAGCTTGATCAGGACAAATTAGGTAAAGAGTAGAAATGACAAGCTATAGAGTTATGATCAGCTCATCAATTTATTTAACTGAAGATAGACCACTTAAACACATATTTTATTCTCAATATGCCAATGTGCAAGGTTCCAAGTGGATCCTAGTGAATCTAATCTTGTAGTTATTTTAGATATCTTTAGGGACTACCAAATTTGAGGATGTAGTACCCTAGAGATATTTGTTCTAACATGTTTAGCTACATAGATACAGATCAAATGAGCTATAAGAAAGCAGTAAAGCACAAGGAATGAAATTCATCTCCAACAACTCTGTGGAACAGTCAAAGACCAAGCATCTTGCATAAGGTATCAATACTTTCGAGAGCATGTCTTTAATTCAAAATAACTTGCAGACACGTTTATTAAATCACTTGATGAAATTAATTTTTCAAAATTGATTTGTAAACTTGGGATATTAGATATCGCATATTATTTGAAAATCCCATCTGTAAGTAATTTATAAATGAGTTCACAAGTATTAGATTGTCTATATTTAAAGGACTTGTGAATTTATTTACATCCAGTCCTCATAATTATCTGTAAAATAATTGCCATGTGTATACTTAATATTTTTGTTGGTGATTATTTAAGGATAATTTTTATACTTAAGTGCTAATATCTACTCATATATATTAGTATTTATTTATTTATTATTTATTTTAATTAATATGAGTTATGGAATGTGAAGCAATTCAATTTTATTATTTGCTCCATAACTCATCATATATTAAAATAAATATGTAGCATAACCAATTGTAGCTAAATTTATTAACAATCTTTGTTAATGTTTTGGTCATCAATTAGTTATGAGATTTTAATTCTAATGAACTGATCATTATTGCAATTTTCAGGAATTCACTAAAATTAACATCACATAGCAGCATAATTATCTGGTGTAAATTAGTTATCAAATTTCATTTGGTAGAACACAACTTAATTGTGAGATTTTATTTTTGGGTGAATAATTCAATTTTGTTATTGTATGAATTCACTCGATTTAAAATCATAAGTAGCATAATTAGTTGTATCTAATTTGTTTTGTCTTTTATCAGTTAATTATATTGAGTTAAGATTTAATTTACAAACTAATTGTGATATATTAGTATTTGCGAAAATAGTTAGAACTCCTCTAAGTAAGCAGTTACTTTATCTTTAATTCACGCATACTAGTATATATAGTGTGAAAATTCTCTTAAGTAAATCTATGGTTAGTGCATCTGTTCTTATGTTAAAAGTAACCATTGGATATTTACTTAGAATAATTTTTATGCTTATTTGCAAATTCCTAAGCATTTTGATAAGGGATGCTATATTAAATGGATCAAACTGTGTAGGACTTAAAACATTTTTCTAAGATTACAAATAAGGCAGCTTTGGCAATTAAGTATTTATTTATTGAACCAAGATTGTCTAGAACTAGCAGTTGTTAGGAGTTAGCAATTGTATAGTATATGTTGTTGGATACTAATATTCAATCAAATGAATATTCAGTGTTTAACAATGATTATTTTATCTTCGTTAAATTATCAATTGAAGCAATTCAATGGTTTATTTGCTCATAATTTATTTAATTAAAATAATTAGAAGCACAATTACTTGCATTTTAAAATGGTTGATAAATATCAATTGATGGTATTTTATTGATATTTTATTGTGATATTCAACCCCATCATTTTATTGCAGAATAATTGTGATATATTAGCACTGGTGATATTGCTCAGGTTTTATTCCGAGTGAATATTGCTTATCTATGAATCATTAGTGTTAATATATATTGGATGTTTAACTTGTTCTAAGTGTAAGTGAGATAATTAAGGCGATACTCTGTCTCCTATCATATTTTAGAGTCTTATCATGTTTTAAAGTGGTGCGATTTTTTAACTATAGATTCTCTAATTATGGTTATACACCACTTCATACATATGACATTACTTAGAATATTTGCCTATAAGAAATTCAGCACTAAAGGAGTTACATTTGTTATTTGTACTTATGTACTTGGTAATATTTTGTTATGTTAGCGATATATAGGCTAGTACAATTCTTGTATTTGGCTTATATTTTCTTTTATGTCTAATATTGGCATAAAGATTATTCAGTGCTTGTATAAGTCGTGTCACTCTCTATTGTGAGTAAGCATCGCCAAGCGAATCCATAGGGGATTCGCTATCTAGTTGGATGGGATCGTTCGCCGAGGGACCGCTTAGGAAAGCTTTCTTACCCTTCCTTATCACCTTCGGAATTTGCTTCTCAGCTTCTTCATTTGTGAGTTTGGGTTGATCTACGAGCGAAGGGATGTTAATGATTTGGCTTCTTGAGCTGGAAGGACGCTTCACCTTCCAGGAATCTGGTGGGGCCTCTCTAGTATAATCCTCGTGTTACCACAGGGGATCAAGAAATAGTTGAAACGATCTATCTCTCATGCTCGTTACTTGGGCAATGTTAGCCACTGCCTCCTTGCTAACGAGGGCACTTGGTGATAGGGGTCGCTTTGATGATCCAGACATCTCGCGGAGCTCCCTTTGGAACTCATGTCTTTGAGCTCATGTCACCCAACATATGAAAAGATGGTGAAATGTTAAGTATGTGCACTTATAGAAACCAAGATAATTAAGGAAGAAAAGAAAGAATAAAACAGAAGGCACTAGTGTTTTCACTTCGCACATGAAAACGATAAAGGGATCACATTCATATATCTACATGGGATCGCATTCCTATATCTCAATGGGATCGCATTCCTATATTTATTCTAGATCATATTCTACCAAGGATCATAGTTAACAAGTGCATCATGAGTGTATTATGACTAAGGCTTGTGTTCCTTTTGGGATCGCTTCGCATGCATATAAAAACATAAAAAGCATGAAGAACTATGAAGAATTAAGATAAAATGCCCAATTTTTGAAGAATCTTATGAACTTGAAGAGGGATCTGGGGTAAGAGAGTATATTGTTCTTGATGTTCTTCAGATTTTCACCGTTTTGATCTTTGAGCAAACTGGCAACAATTCGACAATGTGTTTGCGAGAGTAGATGGAAATGATTTGAAACTCACATATTTATAGGAAAGAGAGAGAGAGAGAGAGAGAGAGAGAGAGAGAGAGAGAGAGAGAGAGAGACATGGCTTGACATATGGCATGATCATAGCTAGCTGCACAAAGCTCAATTCATGATAGTTGTCCAATCAACACATCTTAAGCGACGCGATCCTAGGCTTTAAAGGGATGCGACCTCATTTTGTATCTACAGCGAGCCCAAGCCTCGCATCGCCTTTTATGTAGATATTTCTTGATTCCACATCGTATTCTTAACAATAATATGGAATCGGGGGGTAGTTGTTATGCCCAAATCTTGGCAAAAGTCCTAAACAGACCTAATAGGCTGAAATAATGGCCCACAGTTCTCAGTGGGCCCACATATTAGCATTGGATCACCAAAATCCATCGCTTGGAGCTAGCCCAGTATGATATCTAGATAATATTCTTACTAAGGCATTTGAAGATTGTGATCCCCATCCCAGGATCGCATCGCATATGATCCCTGGCAGCATTTTACTTATATCTCCACAGTTGGAACAAAATTTTGACTTATATGCGATCCCATCCTCGAGGTCGCATCACCATGTTGGAATTGCATCTCCATTGGGAATATTATTATGTTCTTATCCCTACGCACAATATACTTAGGATTACATCGTATGCCTAGTACCAATGGGTCACTTGCGAGGTCTCCATAAGGTTCTTCACTAGCCTCGCAACGAGACCTCATCACTTCAATATCATGATAGCTTCAAATGTCTTCTATTAAGCCATGGACCATGATAAGTTGAAGGATTATGTATGCCAACCCACAAACATCCAATGGACTTGGGCCATAACGGATCTCCAAAACCCTAGCCCGTCTAGGTAACTTGTTCTCCAAGAATTACGTGTGGTTTGAATCCCTATAAATAAGGTACATAGGCCTCTTGATAAGATTGAGAAACAATTATCCTGAGAGAGTACTAACGTATTTTCTCTAGTATTCTACGAATCAACAAGCAAGATCAGTCACATAAATCACCAATCTCCTTTCGTGTTCTTAGCAAAATATCCATTTTGCTTCATGATTCAACCAACCTTCGCAATTACTATTATACCAGATTCTCCTAATAACAAACAAAAAACTATAAAATACATTACTTTTAACTCAACCATCTAGAATGATCCATTATTGTGTGTTACGATTATAACACTACCTAAAACTCCATTATTTCATCACTCTTCCTAATTTATATGTAATCCCAAGTTGTCTTCATGAATTTTTTTTTAGATATTTAATATACGAAAAGTGTAAAAAACGCATCCTTGATTAATATTTTGTTAATGATGGACTTAAATATTCACGCATAATTTCATTTTTTCATATCCTTTACATACCGGATGATGGATCTATTATATACCTACGACAAGAATATTGATGTCAAGGAACTTGGCCAATTATACAACTCCGTTACGCATTTGAAAAATGCATATTAGGTGATACAACTTTATATAAAGGGTATATAGGGTATTGCTGACATCATTAGATTGTTTATTACACATATCATATCTGGTATCATGTGTTACATATTTTGAAAATGTGTATCACAGGTATGTATATATCTTCTAGATCCACTACACCATAAAAGGCCTACGACAACATTAGGAGCCTGTGTTGCCATCAAATATGTTGCCTTTGCCATGATGTTTTTGGCTAAGACAACATTATCATTTTTATGTTGCCTCAGGTAGTAAAATTATGTTGCTATAGAATAAAAGTGTTTGCATGTTGCTATAGTTATCAAATTATGTTGCCATAATTTTGCAATGAATAAAATTTTACATTTTCTACTAAAAATAAAATTTTAAACCTTTTTTCACATGAAAATTAATCTATTCGGATAAAAATAATCAAGAAATTTTTATAAAAATCAAGAAAATTATAGTAAAAGTGATTATTTCATTAAAAATGTTAAAAAATTTAATGGTGAATAATATTATTTTTATGTTCATTAAATATATTTAAAAAAATTAAAATGAAATTTTTTCTAAATATATTTTAATATATCATTAAAAAATTCTAAATATTATCATTAAAAAAATTAGAATATATTATTTTATATTATGTAAAAAGAATTTAATATTTAATAAATAATAAAATTATTTAATTTTAAAATAAATAAAAAATTAAAAAATTAAATTGATTTCTCTTCTAATAAGTTCTGACACGCAAAAAGTTAAAAAATTTGGCTCAAATTCGTTAGCGACAAAATGACCGCCCAACCAATTCTTTTAAGTCACTTTTGACTACTAAAATCTACTCACATCATTTTCTCACTGCTTATCTCTCTCAGTCTCCTCTCGCTCCCTGCGACTACTCTTGCTCGTATACATATATTCACACATACACACACACACTCACTCTTTCTATACCCTTCTCTCTCTTCTCTCTTTCTATCTCACACAATCTCTCTGTATGCACATATAGGCTGCTTCAATTGAATCAATTTGGGTCTTCTTTGATCTGAATGTTTCTTTAATTTAGTATTTTTTCATTATTTTGGGCCTTCTTTTTGTCTCAGGGTTGACATCAAAATTACGGCGTTAATCAGGTCGGATCAATTTGGGGCTTCAAAATTATGGTTTCAATCAGGTTCAATTTCGGGCTTCGAGTTTAAGGTATTTCAATATCATATGTTATATGTATTGTATGCTCAATTTTGTGTTATAGCCTCTCTTATTTGTAATTTGTAATTTGCCTTGCTATTTTTTAGCACATAAGAACTGAATTGATCAAGTATAAATGATGATAATTGATCATTGAAGCGTGAAAAGGCCATCAACGATAACGTTATGAAAACAATTTCCGGCTTGTTTCTAAGTAGTTATCTTGATTTTATTTAGTTTTTGTGCCACCCCTTTGTTTTGATTGATCATTTTGTACTTTTATTAGGCATAGTACATGTTTTTGAATTGTCTTAAATGAGTTCAGAATTTTATAGTTATTTGTCACAGAAATTATATGGGATCCAGCTCCTGTTATGAACTTTCCATATGATTTCAGAATTTTATAGTTATTTGTCACAGAAATTTATGTTGCTATCAAAAAGCTTGATCGAAATGGGCTTCAGGGTAACCAGGAATTTATTGTAGAAGTTCTAATGTTGAGTCTGCTGCACCATCCAAATCTCGTTACATTGGTTGGCTATTGTACTGACAGGAATCAAAGGCTCTTGGTATATAAGTACATGCCAATGGGTAGCTTTGAGGATCATCTTTTTGGTAAATCCTAATATCATTTGTCATATTTCTCAAATTGTTCTTATGAATTCTGCTTATATTTCTAAAGCTTTGTGACGACACGTACTAATAATGTAAAGAACATGGCTGTATTCTTTGAGCTATCTGTTATAGGAGGAATAAACTCTCTGAAATGCTTGCTTCTAATTATACTACTAGGACAATGAAATTTCCTGGTCGACATGTATATTACAATATTCTGGTCAATCTTTTAATACAATCAGATGCACGGGCCTTTTTATATGATGCATTGTTAGAACTCTTAAGAGTCGAATAATTTTTTCCCATGCATTTACATTTTCCGCTTGCTGCCTTCAATTTGTATTGTTAGTCTGTTATGAACATACTGTGTTTGCAGATACACACGGGACAAACAAATGAAAGACATCATTTTGTGTGTGCCCATTACATTGATGTTAAATATATCGAGGGTTCAAATGATAAAAATGGAGTAGCCTAGATTTCCCATGGACAAAGAAGCTAGAGGTTTGTATCTTTACATATTACTCTAATATTTTTTGATATGCAGTGTTTTCTTAATTATTAGTTTTTTTCTGCTCTTTAGGAATATTTGGGAATCGCTCCATCCAGCCAAACCAAAGAGAGGTGATAAATGCCACAATGAGTGGACATGATGTATTTGTTCTAATGCCTATTGGAGGGGGGAAGAGCCTGACATATTAGGTAATAGTTTGTTTTTTTTCTTACTCCGCACAAAAGAAGAAGGGTTTATCTATATTTTTCTGAATAAGAAATATGATAGTATGGTATTACTTGTGAACCAAAGAGTACAATATTGAAAATAATCTGTTCAATTAAAATCAAAATCTTTTGCAAATCTGTTTTCTGCAGCTCCCTGCATACATTTGCCCAGGGATCACTTTGGTCATTTCCCTTCTTTTTTCGCTTATTCAAGATCAAATAATGCATTTATCTCAGATATTCTCTCACTTAAATTAGAAATTTTAATTTGTCCGAATCTTTTTAACAATATTGTTTTATGTGTATTTTGATTTGTTACTAAATCTCATATACTAGAATTTGTTGAGTATTCCATTACAGAATCATCGTATTTAGTTTTGCAAATTAAAGTGTGTATCTGTAATTTTTATAGTGCAGCTTCACTTTCACTTACAAACTTATTTTGCTATAAATTTCAGGTAAATGTACGTGAAGCGACAATGAAGATCATGGGAGCTGTGACGCCCCCAGATCCGGGGTCGGAGATCTAGGCGCTCACGGTCCATTTTCCATTAATAACATACCTGTTCTTGCACATAATATATATAAAACAGCCATCGACCCCACAATAACTCACACCGCACACACACACAGGTTAGAGCCTCAGAAACGTCACACATTGATTAAATAGTAATAAAATTATCAGAGTTATTACAGACCGAATTAAATAGTATTTATGCTACCAGCAACACTTCGATATGAAGCGAAGTTGGCGGCTTGAAAGTTTGTTACGATACACTGCCTTGCACAGGTCATACTGATAAATAAAACGAACTAACAAAAGCTGCCAACCAATCCGGCTAATGGGGCCTACCGGTGGAATCTCAAGTGCTGGCTCGGGTCTAGTCACCTGCTTTCGAGCAGTCTGTCTGGGTCTTGCCATTTCGCTTAGCTGTTGTGTTTGTAAAATTTGAAAACAAGCAAGAGTGAGCAACTATAGCTCAGCAAGAAATATATGTATAAGGTAAGCAATATAACATTTCATATGATTGGCAGTTATTAAACATGTTTGTATCAATCAGATATAAAATCACTTATCATAGTTGATAAATCTCGAAGGTGCAACAATATGTGCCCTCGTTTTCAAAATAAACTTGCAGTTCTAGATACTGCATTGAGTCAACATCTTTCTCATCAAAATAGAACACTATCAGCAACTTGGCACAAAAGTCTAAGAAGCAGTGTCAAAGCATTTTTCCAAAATGGAAGAATGGGACTTAAAGAAAACACAAAACCTGACAAGGATTGACGATGATCAGTCGCCACATCCAAGTCCAATAATCCGCGGGTCTTCTCTACCGGTAGAAGGATAGAAACTACATCCGTAACTATCCCTCGGGTGAAAACTACATCCGTAATCACCCTCGATGAAAACTACATCCGTAATCATCCTTCGGCAACACCTGGGCCGGAATAATAAGTGATGGACCGTCTGGCTCACGGCCGCTTACACATCCCGGGAATCGTTCGTCAACGGTTCCCACACCTGCCAGAGTCCCTTTTTCTTTTTCTTTTAAAACTTGATTTTGATTGAAAACAGAGTAATGGAGGTTCGACATCAGTCGACCGATGATTCTTGAAATCATACAAGAAGCAGAACCTGACCGGGGGTTTTCAAAAATGTTTTGAGTTCGAATGAGTTCGAGTTTGAAAGTATTAAAAAGTATCTTGGATTAACTTTGTCTTTAAATAATGAACAATGATTAATAAATAATATTTTAAGATTTAATATTAATAATTAATAAATAATTATTCGATAAAATAAACTTTTAATCCAAGATAGGGTTTCGAGTATTTACGAAGGTATAACAATAGTTACTCGAGTATACGATACTACCCGAATGACCCTTCGGGTTTTCGCAAACTAGATACGATATAATAATATACCGCTCCCCGGTCAATAGTATATATGGACCGCTACGACTTCTATTGCTAGAGTCGTTGTCCGAAGAAAAAATTTCAATCTAAGTTCAAGGGGTAAAAGCATACATGTACTTATTCAATCTCAATTGCATCAATACTTCGATAAACATAGCATTTGATATAATTGAAAACTACAAACACAACAGTGAAAGTCCTTGTATAGGGATAAGTTTTGAAAAGTAAACTTGCCTTGGTTTGGTTGGGGTGGTCGAGCGTGCGGATTCGAACGATCTATACATAAGCAATAATCGTTCGTTAGTACCTTAACAATATCTCTTTAATTACGGGGTTTTAAGGGGGTACGAAATTAACTTCACGACTTCGTCTTGTGACTCTCTAACCCCTATTATAGGTTCATGACATCACTCGATTACGCTCGTCACTTAATCGACTTAATTTAGTTACCACTTTCGAATCATAACCACTAACCCTAGAATCATGTTCCACTAATCGACTTTTTCCATTGCGCGAATTTTATTCTAGCATTTTTATAAAATCCAAAAATTCATATTTTAATCAAATTCCTTTTGGGTGGTCTTCACCACTGCATTCCCTACATTCTCAAATTTTTCCATGATCCCACATATATTTTTAGGGGTTTAAACAAGGTTCACAAGGGGGTTACTTAGTGCAGTCCATAATCCAGAAACACAATTCACTCCTCCGGCCATAACTTAAAACCTATACATCACCTAGCCATGAACCTTACATTTCCAGAAACTAAATTCAATTATCTTTCCAACAATATATGGTAGGACATCAGGGAACAACATTTGGGGGTTCAAAATCGTGTTACAATACAGGTCAATGTTCCTGGACAAAACTCAGCAAGCACAAACTACTTAGATCAACCATTTTTCACACTTCCACAACACAATCAACACTTAATACACTTAGATCATGGTTCATAACACTCATGGAGATATATATATTATCCATAGTCATAAAAGTCACAATCTCAACATCAAAACTCAAGATCCATGCTATCCAATACATATACAACCAAGATTAGCTCACAAACACATGGATCTACTACCTTACTTTATAAATAATACATAACCAAGAGGGTTTGAGATTTTTATACCTTCTTGAGCACCTAGGGGCCTTGGATAAGCTTTTCACAACTCAACAACACCTTAGATGGTCTCCTACAACACTTACAATGCAAGATCTAAAGGAAAAACAAACATGGTTACTATTCACCCAAGCTTTAACAATTTGTAACTTGAAATTGGGTGGATGAAATGGATTGAAATTGCTAACATACCTTGTCTAGATGATGTAGATGACCTAGGAATTATGTGGTGATTTATGAGTGATGGAAGGGGGAGGAGAAGAATTTTTCTTCTCTCCTTTCTTTCTTGGCCGAGAGCAATACAAAGGGGGGGGGGAGAGAGTTTGTGTTTTGTGGTTTGTGTTTTGTGTTGGGTGAATAATTGGTATTAGGTTAGGTTGGGTGATACATATCATGTAAGTATAGGTAAGTACTAGCAAGCATGGCCTCATGTACTACTTGTCCCCTTTCTTGAAAAAGCAAGTAACTAGGTACTATTCATCTTCCAATGGCTAACTAGTTTGCTTGATTTCTAACCACTTGGTTGCATGGGCTTGCATGCAATACTACTCCTTGTATTATTATTCTTCCACCAATGCTTATTATTTAATCTTTAATTCGTATCGTATCTTAATTAATCTCTCGTAATAATATTTTGTCGCGTAGAGATTTCCCCTATAATTCCTTAAGTACTTAATTGTGTAAATCCCTCGAATATCCATAATTCCTCGTCATAATTCTTAACAAATCCTTTAATACTCTAACCATTCTCAAATCCCAAGTTTTATAAATATTACTAACAATAAGACTCCTGCCTTCACAATCTTCCTTTTTATCTTACATGATAAATGCAACAACGCAGTTTCTCAGACAATCAATTCTATTAATCAACAGGGATGACTAGAAAGGTTCCATAATGATAATGTCACAAGATATTAAATAAAAGGAAATATTACCAAAAATTAGGGTTCTTACAGGAGCTTTTTGCGACTATCTAGAATAACAATGAAGGTGGTACTCCAATGACTGGTGGCACCAGCTCTTAGTACCATATGTTATGTTTTACGTCTTTTGCTATTATGTTAGACTTCCGTACTTAGTAATTAAGCTTGTAGTTTTATGACTGGTGGCACTTATGCCTTTTGCTCTGAATGTTGTTGTTGGTTGACTGTAATATTGAATCTGTATGGATTATTATGATGGTAATGAATGTCTGTTGTGTTCATTTGGTTATGGGAATGAATATTTTCAAATTACCTATTTTTTGTTTAAAATAGAAAAGTGTTGCCATTGAGGCTATAAAATGTTGGCAAAAAGTGAAAATAATGTTAACAAATGTTGCTAGCAAAATGTTGCGGCAGCTAAAATTTGCGTTGCCATAAAAGTGGGCCCCACAGTGGGCAGTCCCCGCAGTGGGCCCCATAGTGGGCCCCACATGGTCCCCACATGGTCCCCACAGTTGGCCCCACTGGTCCCCACAGTTGGCCATAGCTAGTCTACGCCAACAGAAAACTGATGTTGCCTTAGAGGAGTAGAATGTTGCCTTTGACCTCAAAGGCAACGGCCAAAATAGCAACACTAGCAAAATATTGCCTTTGGGGTTTTTTGGGCCTACGGCAACATATTTCGGGCCTACGGCAACATTTTTTTGGTGTTGCTGTAGGCCTTTTATGGCGTAGTGATCTATTAACTCACCATGCCTCCACAATCATCTCTCTTCATGTGTTTCTTCTTTTGCTTCATCTGTACTTTGCAAGTATAATTGTAATTGAATAAATGTTTATTACGTATTTTGTAAAGGTGTATCATACTGGTATTATTGGTCACTATCCTAAGAAATGTTATTTTGGTATAAGTCAGCTGGAAAGCTGGTAAAAATGTCATTTTTTATACATGTTATTGCATAAATTGTTAACAAAAAAATTTGTGTTAAAAATGCTATCAATTTTTATTTTGTATGGAAATTTTTGACTTTCTATTTTTAACGCGGAAAGTTTTATTTTTCCATAAATTTTATGATTTATTATATGTAATGTATTTTAGTCGGGTGAAATATTTTTATAAAAGATACTTATAAATATCTAATATGATACTTATAAAAGAAAGTATGAAATTACGTATACTAATCTGACACCGTTAGATTGGCATTAACAATGTTTTCCACAATTCTAAAAGAAAAGAAAAGAAAAGAATGTTATAGAATATGAGAGGACGGAGAAGAAATTCATTTAGGCAATATTCTCTTTAGCTTTCCAGAATCTCAGTGAAAAGAAAAGAAAATATGATTATAATATTTCTTTCCTTTGTTCCCTGATAATAGAGAAAAGAAGAGAAATTTTGTTAATTTTAAATCATATCCCTTTCACTCAAAATAAACTAACTATTAATTGAAAGTAATTCTTTAAAAATTAGTATCATACTTTGCTTCTTTTTTGTTTTATGGCCGACTAGACTTCCTAGTTAATGGCATAAGTAATGATTTGGCATAGCATCAATGAGTATCTCCTTTCCCGGATGTTCACATACAGTCAAGTCATTTATCTAATGAAGATAAAATTATAAATAATAAAATATATTAAGACATAAAAACGAACCACAAATTCTAATCTTTATTAGAATTACAAATTATTATGTTCATCCTCACAGAACAAACAAAATCAAAGCTTAGCAAAAACAATCAAGGATTACGAGGAAGCAGATTAAACAAGTCTGAAGTAAACAACCAATATGATGAGTTTAAATTCATGATTCACACTTTCTACCTGAGGTGAATAAATTGAATGCAAAATTAAGAAACAAGACATTCTGCGAGCTTAAGAAGTATCATGTCCAATCAACTCGTCTAGTATAGCCTTTCGCACTCGAGTTGGACAACCAAAGAGAGCTTGTGCGCTGTCCTGATTTTTGATCAAGAAAAGATATGCTTCGGAAATTATCTTTGGTTCTAAATCCATAAGCTCCAATTCATTATAAATCTCTTCTCCACTATACACCCGTTGACGAGATCTTTCCATTATGGTGTTGCAATCCTTGAGTATCGCATTACCTTCTTGTTAGGTTAGGGGACTTACATAATCCAAGATTCACAAACACTAATACAGAGCACACACACAACCAATTGATTAGTTGACAAGATCCACCAAAGCGCGATCAAACACTATTCAAGTATTATTTCTACTTCTATCAACAATAAGTAAAAGAAAAACAAGAACACCAAACAATATTTGACGTGGAAACATCCACATCCGAACTCGTATTATTAATCAAAACAGTTATCAATAATACATCAAAACAATAACACCTTAACGGTGTCCCAAACCCGATACTTGAGCCAACAATGCTCAAGCACCTCCCAAACAATACCTAAGACTACATACCTTAAGTATTCACATTTCAAACAAATACAATATGACTATGTATATATAGTCACCCAAAACTTAGCCACCAAGACTTACCATACTTGTTCTACAAGTCTTACTATACTTGTTATACAAGTCTTCCAATTCTTGGAACCTACTTACCCAACTTAGTGATCAAGACATACCATATATAATAATTGTCTACACTTACAATTATAATCTTTCCCATATCTATATTAGACCACCCAAGCCCATAACATCATATTGGGTTGAAACCCAACAATCTTCCTCTTCAACCCAATATGCATATTGGATTGAACGGTAACCATCAAACCATCGACATCCATTCGCCAATGCCTCCCCTCGAACAAGAATCTCCTCCTGCTCTTCCAATCTTTGAGTGTCGCTAAAACCCGTATAGTGACCCTCCAAACCACCGTTCTTCACCATAACGATGTATCCATCTACAAAATCATGTGCATCAACCACCACGAGTGCTTTTCCACATGTTGAGTCACCCGATCCTTGCTTTCAAAATCCTTCGGACACATGAAGAAAATCACTATTATCATCCAAATAGTTCACATGGTTGATCAAGCCATTGAAACAATTGCGATGACCTCTTCCATCTTCTTCCATCTCAAGTCCGAACACATCTTTCTTGAGAAACCCACTTCTCAAGAACATCAAGATTGATCCATGGTGCAAGGGCAAACTGAATAACCCATACCGCACGTAACTTTGTCTCTATCCGCTTTAGCAGCAATCTCCTTGTCAGCAAATCCTTCTTTGTGCTCTACCATACCAAATGAACCTCGAACTTTCCCTCAACCTCATCCCTCACGAACCCAAACCTTGGATCTTGATCCACTTATCAGGTTAGTTGACAAGATCCACCAAAGCGCGGTCAAACACTATTCAAGTATTACTTCTACTTCTATCAATAATAAGTTAAAGCAAAACAAGAACACCAAACAATATTTGACTTGAAAACATCCACGTCCCAACTCGTATTATTAATCAAAACAGTTATCAATAATACATCAAAACAATAACACCTTAACGGTGTCCCAAACCCGATACTTGAGCCAACAATGCTCAAGCACCTCCCAAACAATACCTAAGACTACATCTCTTAAGTATTCACATTTCAAACAAATACAATATGACTATGTATATATAGTCACCCAAAACTTAGCCACCAATACTTACCATACTTGTTCTACAAGTCTTACCATACTTATTATACAAGTCTTCCAATTCTTGGCACCTACTTACCCAACTTAGTGATCAAGACATACCATATATAATAATTGTCTACACATACAATTATTATCTTTCCCATATATATCTTGGACCACCCAAGCCCATAACATTATATTGGGTTGAAACCCAACACTTCTTTGATAGCGTCTCCAACAACTTCAAGTGAGGCCATAATTTTTTTTGTCATTTCCTCTTCCTCCTCGAGTCTTCTTTTCTTATTTTTTGATAAACTTGAGTCCGTTTACAGCTCTTCCAAAGTTGGCGTGGAAGACACAAACACATCATCATCAACAATTAAATTTTCCAGAGTTGTTGCGTAAAATACAATGTACAAGTGTACACAATCGCAAACAAGTAATACAGTAGTAAATACTAGATATCGATCCTCAAGGACTATATATTTGTATCAATCGCAAATAATATCTAACAATTTGGTTATCGAGCACAGAAATTGTTTTATGATTTTTATAACTAAACTAATTATAAGAACTAAATTAACCAACTAAATTATACTAGATAAGAGAGTTTAATGAGTTCCAAATATGAGAAGATAAGTCAGGATAATTACTTCCCCCTAACACGTGAAAATCGATAATAGAGTTGCGTAGCACAGTAGCAAATTCACAATTTACTAGCTAGAATTCAATGGTCATATGTTTCTCTCGAAATCACTATGGTATAATTCCTATCAAATAAACTAACATACGTCTATGCCAATTTACTCTTCAGAATGTAATTACGCACCAATTCACAAAGCTATGCATGGTCACAATATATGTCTATACCGTAACAATATTATAATCTAAAGATGTATAAGCATGCATCACTCAAGTCTTATGTCAATTAAATATAACCCTCCCAGTATTATAATTAACTCGTTAACCTGCTAGAGTTGATCAGACAATAGCAAGTATTAGCAAGAAAATCACTTGAATAAATAAACCGTAGAATCGCAAACAATACTCTTTAACAAAACACCAAAAATCCCATGCTTGGGTTCCATGAAAATCCCAACTTTATAAGATTAGTTCATAATGATACTCTCAAAATCATACAAGAATTGATAGCACAAAAACATGATTAAAAGAGTTGAGGAGAGAATTCTGAACAAAAAGATGAAGAAAACAAATCCAAGTGAATGTCTTTAATGGATGAATCTCCGTCTTCTGCTTCTTCTTTCTCTTGCCTTGTGCGGCTACTTCTCTCTTCCTCAAGCTTCTTCTTTCTCTTTTTCCTGAGCCTCTCTCTCGTACGATGTATCTATTATGTCTTATTAGGTCTGAGGTATCTACACTATATATAATAAAGACGAAACATTAAAAGTTTTGGTACGGTACGGTACTTACCTTATTTAATTGTTTTACTTTATTACCTTAATGATTTAACTTAATTATAAAAAAACAAAACACAATCTTTTATTAAAATATTGCACGCATCTTTTCCCAACACTTCCCCTAAATAATAACTAACCAATTACATTTGTCAACTATGACCTTTTCTAACTTTTCTAACTAAAATCTCTTTTTTCCAAAAATATGATCGTTCTAATTAATGAAATAAACTAATAATATTATAATTACTAATAACTAACTGATTACCTTTCACAGCTAAAAGGTAATATATTTCAAAAATATGATCATTCTAATTAATGAAATAAACTAACAATATTATAAACCAAACCAAACCAAACATACCCAGTATTTCCCACTCAGAGCAGGGTCTGGGGAGGGTAGGATGTACGCAGACCATTCCCCCACTTTGAGAGCGGGGAGGCTGTTTCCGTGTAGACCCTCGGCTAAGTGCACGACATACAAAGAGTGTGATAAATACAAAGGAAACCAGTTGATGCGGAAATGATCAAAGCCATACCTGAGCCCATGGCGTTCTCCACATGGGGCCTACCTGTCTGCGAGGATTTAAGATACCACCGAGCCAGGGTCCCTGTAACTGCAAAGTCAGCAAACAGAAGACACTAAAAACGCAAAGTAAGAACGCTAAAGTCAAGTCGAACTACTACAAAATCGCTAACCGAGACAACCCAATTCTGAGGCTCTCGACAACCGATCCGCACCCTAAAAGAGAATCCACCACTCTGATACGCCGCCTCCAAGCAGACCTATCCGCAAACATGGTCTCACTTAAGTCTATGGCCTTCAAATCCAGCCTGAGCTGCTCTTCCCACGACCTCCTCGGTCTGCCTCTCCTCCTCGCCCCACCAACCGAAATATTCTCGACCCTCCTCACTGGGGCTTCAACCAGCCTCCTGCGGACGTGGCCGAACCATCTCAACCTTCCTTCCCTAAGTTTCGCCGAAAAAGGCGCCACCTCAAGCTCGCTCCTAAACACCGCATTTGGGATTCTGTCCAACATCGTGCGCCCACAGGACCACCGCAACATTCTCATTTCAGCCGCTTCCAACTTCCTTACAAGGGCCTTCTTCTCCGCCCAACACTCCGAACTAGCTTGGGAGTACATGTCTTGAATCACCCTAACGTACGCCGACGGCACTCCCCTCTCCTGAAGGCTCTTCCAGATAGCTTCACGGGGTATGCTATCATAGGCCTTCTCAAGATCAACGAACACCATATGGAGGTCTTTGCGACGATCCCTGAACTTCTCCATAAGGCGTCTAACGAGATGAATAGCCTCGGTCGTCGATCTCCCAGGCATAAATCCAAATTGATTCTCTGAGACTTCAACTACTCTTCTAATCCGACTATCAACCACTCTCTCCCAAAGTTTCATAGTATGACTGAGTAATTTAATACCCCGGTAGTTACTACAACTCTGAGCATCGCCTTTATTCTTGAAAAAAGGGACCACAACACTACGCCTCCATTCAGCTGGCATCTTAGCACCCAAGAGAAGAACATTGAACAGATCTGTTAACCATTGGACGCCAACCTCACCAAGACAAAGCCAAACCTCGATCGAGATACGATCCTGGCCAACCGTCTTCCCTTTAGCCATCTTCTGCAGGGCACCCTTGACTTCCTCCTTGCTGATGCGCTCACAGGAATCAATAGAGAGCACAGGCGAAAGAGAGACCTCTCGCTCCACCCCGACACCACTCCTCCTAGCCTCGTTGAAAAGATTATGAAAATACGAACTCCACCTCTCCTTAATAGCATCTTCATTCAATAACACTTGGCCTGATTCGTCCTTAACAAACCTAACAGAACCCAGGTCGCGCCGCCCTCTCTCCCTAGCTTTAGCTAGCTTAAAGATGGCATTCGCTCCTTCCTTGGTATCTAGGCGCTTGTACAGCCCTTCATATGCCTCCGCTTTAGCTTTCGCCACTACCTTTTTTGCCTCTCGTCTTGCCACCTTGTATGCTTCCATCTTCAGAATCCTCTCCTGCCCTGCGCAGGTCGATAAAAGCTCTTTAAAGAGCGCAAGTTTAGCCTTAACTTTCTTTTGAACCTCCTCGTTCCACCACCATGACTCCTTATGACCGCTGCATCTACCTGAGGAAACCCCCACCACCTTCTCGCCCACACTCCGGATGGCCTTAGCCATCTTGGTCCACCTGGAGTTAGCATCTCCCCCACTCGCAAAACAACCTTCGTTGATCAAGGCCTCCCTGAATTCCGCCGCCTTCTCGCCCTTCAAGTCTTTCCAAAGGATTCTCGGTCTAAACTCTCTCTTCCTGCAAACTACTCGACCCTCCATGGATAGATCCATGGCCAACAGCCTGTGCTGGGAAGCACACGCCTCACTCCTGAACACCTTGCAGTCCACGCATGCTCTAGCGTCCCGGCTGCGCACAAGTAAGTAATCGATTTGAGTGCTGCGTCCCCCGCTACTAAAGGTGATTAGGTGCTCAGCCCTCTTCTGAAAAACAGAATTAACAATTACCAACTCCTGGGCCGACGCAAACTCTAACAGTGCGGACCCACCGACATTCCTGGTCCCGAAGCCGAAACCCCCATGTGCAATGGGGAAACCATCTGACCTCTCGCCAATGTGACCGTTGAAATCGCCACCCAACACTAAAAATTGGTCTGCAGGAATACTCCCTACCAGGCCATCTAAACAGGCCCAAAAAGCCTCCTTCTCAGCGTCGCCCAAACCACCTTGCGGGGCGTACGCACACACCACATTCACCACAATCTCCCCCACCACCACCTTGATGGACATGATCCTGTCATTGCACCTATTCACTTCTACGACGTTGTCTTTAAGGTCTTCCGTCAAAAGAATGCCCACTCCGTTCTTCGAGTTGGTAAGACCTGAATACCACAATTTATACCCGTTCGCTACTCTAGACTGCGCCCCCTTCCACCTCGTCTCTTGAATACAAGCCACATCCACTCTTCGCTTCTTCAACACGTCCACTAGCTCGAGGAATTTGCCCGTCAAGGTACCTAAATTCAAACTCCCAACACGCAAATTACGCAACATCGACTAACAAAAACCCGCGCAAACGGAGCCAACCAAAACATAAAAACAGGACTAATTTAAATTTAAGAAAATAAAAACGAAAAAGATCCAAAAAAAGATCCAAAAAGATCCCAAAACCCCAAATATAAACCAAAATATTAATACCCAAAACCAGAAATAATATAAACTAATATAACCTAATACTAATATAAACTAATTTAGTATAAATATAGAGTATAACCAAAAAGAGCCGAAAACAAAAAAACAAAAATAAAAAGAACAGCTTATGCACAAAGTCAAAACAAAACAGATCAAAACACAAGGCAGATAAAACACAAAACCAAGAAAGAAAAAAAATACACGGTAAGATAACGATAATGAAGGGAGAAGTGAGGGTACAGACAATACCCAACAAGAAAAACAGAACACGGGGAGGTTGAGAGAGGGGGGAAAGGGCGGCGGTTAAAAACGAAAAAATAATGAAGACGGAAGGAGGAGAGCTGCGGTAATGGTGGCTGAACTAAATGAAGGAGAAGGAAGAGGTGGTAGGGGAAAAGTCGAGCGGTGAGATGCGTTAATGGAGAGAGGGTGGAGGTGTTGAAGGAGTGAGCTGGTGTAGAGGACGGAGGAGGGAAAAAGGGTGAAGAAAAGTGGGAGGTTGAGGCGAAGTTGAAGGGGGAAAGGGTTGCAATGGAGGTCGGGACTGAGGATGGGAGGAAGTTGAAGGTGAGGTCGGGGTGCGAGGAGAGGTTATGAAGCGAGGGGGAAGCAGGTCGGAGGAGAGAAAACGGGGAAAGGGTCGGAGTAGTGGAGGCGAAGGAGGAGAAGAACGGAGAGGGAGGGAAGCTGGCTATAATTACTAAAAACTAACTGATTACCTTTTTGAGCTAAAAGGTAATATCTTTTCTATACACCTAAATAATAACTAACCAATTATCTTTTTCAAGTATTACCTTTTCTACATTTTCTAGATTTTCTAACTAAAATCTTTTCTTTCCAAAAATATGACCGTTCTAATTAATAAAATAAACTAATAATATTATAATTACTAATAAACTGACTATCTTTTCCGGCTAGGTAATATCTTTACTAACTAAAATATCTCAATTCATCCTAAATAATAACTGTTATTCCCAGATTACACACTTGTATAATTGTAGAAGGGGGGGTTGAATACAATTCTTGATATTTATAAATTTCTGATAAGAATTCCAGAAATCTATACTAAGATAATTGCTTGTAAAAAGATTAATGCACAAACACATAAAAAATCAGGTGGTTAAATGCACCACCTGAAGCTTTTATTCAAAGAAAACTCTGTGATACAAAAGTACACAGCTTCTGTTTTACAACTCTTTGCTTTCTAAGAATATTCAATAGAAACCCTAAGCAAAATGTATCTGTTTTCTTAACCTACAAAGAGTTGCTACACTTGGTTATAAATCCCAAGTTTTATAAGTACTACTGGAATAAGATAATATTAATCTAATTCTAGTTGACTTGCTACTACACTCCAAATACACATGTAGCCGAAAGATTGTCCTTGTGTTCAGACATGTCTCCTGCACCTTTCTTGTATTCATAGTGTAAATAGAATGCTTCTTTCTTCTGTGTTTCCAAGTATGGCTGCCATACTGCTTTTTGTATCTACTATCAACCCATGTGATCTGTCAGTCAAACATGTCCTTATCAACTGCTAATCCCCAGCTAATCATAGAAGACAGCGTCAATGATTATCCGTTGATATTGTACACTGACATCCGTTGATGATGTATTGAGCGGTATCCGTTGATATTGAGACTTGAGCTGTATCCGTTGATAGAGTGGATTTGAGTTGTATCCGTTGATAGAGTTTTGTCTTCATCTGTTGATACACTTTCACTTAGACAGAATTACATAGCATAGCTTATTTACAATTGGCTACCCTATTCTGCCTATCCGTTGATGGTCAACATGACTGTGGATAAAAACACTATCAACTGATAACATAGAGATACTGCAGTATGCTACAAAACCTCATCCGTTGATGAGCTACCTGTCAACGGATAGAGTTATAAATCCTCATCCGTTGACAGCTACAATACCTTATACAATTTGATTGATTGTGAAGTTATCATCAAGTACAACATATTCCTAACAATCTCCCCCAATTTATACTTGATGGCAATAAAGCATAAATTCAGGACCTTGATGATAACAAAACATTCCTAAAGATATATATAGAACAATGAAAAAATTGTATTAAGCTACAAAAATTAAAAACTGAAAGTTTGAGAAATTTACGGAGAAGTGCTCCTCTAGACTGAGCAGATTAAGACTGTTTCTTTTCTCTTGTTGGCATCACCCTTGATTTTCCTTCTTTGGCAGAGTTGGACTCAATCTGTATTTGGAGTTACCTATAGAAGGCATCTTCTTCATCAACCTTTGGATTTAGCTTTTGTTGTAACCATCTCAGGTATTGAGAACTAGCCTTTGGTAGTTGGTCTTCTAACCTGAAGAATTTCCTGTTACCATCTTCATCCCTGAACTCCATCATCCAGAAGGGTTGAAGGTGGATTTTCTGTCCATTGTATGGGATCTTCATCTTCCTTGGTAGACTTGATGGTGAGTTCCATTCCCTCCTTATTTGTTCTATTCTATCCAGTATCTCCCCTTTTGCTATCTTGGAGAACCCTGTGTATCTCTTGATTGCAGAGAACACTTTGGTTAAGGTCTGATAATTTTCTCCAAGAACCCTTTGTAGTGGCCATGTCCTTTCCTTTCCTCCCTTGTATACAAAGACCAACCTCTCAGGCAAATGTTTATATTTGTTGTAACACCCCCAGATCCGGGGTCAGGGATCTGGTGGTTACGGTCTTACATCCATTCATAATACTTGACTTGAGTCCACAATAAATAAATCACATGCTGTGACCCCACAATAATTACCACTCACACACACAACAGTTATAGTCCCAGAGATGAAATTGAAATAAGTCTTACATTAAAGGGTTACGAATAAAAGTTATTACAATCCCAAAAGGATAACATCATAGGTTTAAAAGTTTTGCCGTTAATTACATTAATTATACATATAGTTAAACAGGAAACAAAAGCTGTCTAACTATGCTACCTCAGCAATGGCGGCTAGCATCTCAGCGGGTAGTCCGGTGGGTCGGGTAACCTGCTTGCGCCGAGTGTGCCTGACGCGAGCCATCTGTCCTAGCTGT
Source organism: Saposhnikovia divaricata (assembly GCA_036435485.1). NCBI lineage: Eukaryota > Viridiplantae > Streptophyta > Magnoliopsida > Apiales > Apiaceae > Saposhnikovia > Saposhnikovia divaricata. The sequence goes on from CM071598.1 coordinate 83,330,205, forward strand.
TGTTGTGACATAATGTGAACAAAGCAAGGGTGAGCGAAAGCCCACCAACAATAATATATATAACTGAACGATAATATAAAACAGTTCAAAATTATCTTTGAAACCATATGCCATGCATTTACGGAAATGATGCCAGTATAACTTGAAAGATGAAGTTACAAGGTAACTCAAAATATATTCAATGGAAATATCTGCTAAAGATGCGCAAGATATTATCATTTATAACAAAAGAGGAACTTGCAGGAAGAACATTGCAATTCCAGTTATGAACGCTTTTCCAGCTCTGCCAACAGTAATCATGTTGCAGGAAATAAATAAGTTTGGATGATGAACCAATGATGGAGTATTCACCGCGCCCGCTGTTCCAATCTTGATGATCAGTCGAGATCGTACAGCTCAATTTAGATTTACTACCGGTAGAAGGAAGAACTGACGGCTTTACTTGTATACCGCCTTACTAGCTCTCCCCGGCCAACGGTTGGGCCAAAGGGGATGGACCGGCGCTACTCGGCCTCTTACACGACTCCTAGTTCAAATAGAATTCATGATTCTGAATGTAACGTTCGTCCCCCTTTCCCCAAGTATAATACTTGTTGATAAGACTCTACAAAGTAGTCGTATCTAGTTGGAAAGGAAAATTCACCAATAACTTCCAAGCTATTGCTTGGTAACGAATATCAACTTGTTCCAACAATCTTACCCCTCGAAAGATGAGAAGGTAAACAACGACTTAATAAGTCCATAGCACCCGAGTTACGAGTGAAGAGAATACTTTATGACCGGGAAGTCGACAAGATAAATAACATTTTCCAAGTAAGGTTCCCTTATTATTAGGGAGGTAGACTCAAAGAAGAATGATGTCTGAGAACCTTTCTTGATATAAGATTAATAATAATATGACTCCGAGATATTTTCTGTAATAATCGAAGAAGATAAACCTTATCGAGGTTATTCTAAGTATGGAATAAATATTCAGAGAATATTTATTGAATTAAAATATTTTACAGAATATTTAGGAATATGAAAGAATATCTTTAATCAGAGTATCTCTCAAATAATTCTTGAAGAAATATCGAGAGAATATTTATTGCATAATTAAATATTCAAATGAATATTCAAAATAATATTCATTAATTAATAAGACCTGAAAGGAATATTTAAGACAATATTCATAATTAATTAGGAATTTAAATGAATATTCAAAAAGTAATATTCATTTAATGAATAATATTCTAAATGAATATCAAGTAATATTCATTTAGTAATCCAAGCTTTAAAGGAATATTCGTGATAATATTCGATAAATAAATCAATACTTCAGATGAATATTAAAATAATATTCATCAAGTAATTAATATCCTAAATGAATATTCAAAAGTAATATTTATTCAATAAAATAATATTCTAAATGAATATCCAAATAATATTCATTTAATAGTCTCATCTTTAGAAGAATATTCGAAATAATAATCGATAGTTAATTCGACTCTGAATGAATATTAAAATAAATATTATTCGTCGAATAGTTACGTTCAAATAATTATTTGAAGTAAGGATCGTTAAATAAATAATCTCGAACGAATATTCAAATAATATTCGTCGCCCGAATAATGGAAAATATTTACTTAAATATTTTCCTCCGAGGTAATCTCGATATATCAAGAAATATTGACTCCCGGTCTATGTTTGATGAATAAGAGGTATACGCCCTTCTATGAGGGTCTTACAATAACCGGCTTATAGTTGATACGATAGCTATCTAATTTATAAGCCAATAACAATCAGGGAATAAGCATAATGATATAACTTGAAAGTAGGCATGCATGCTATGGCATATGTATAACAGAAAACATATTTATATATTTATTCAATCACAACAACAGCCTAAAAGAAGGGAATTGAAACTTGTCTGGTAGTCGAGTACGGTAAGGGGTAGTGGTAGCGGGTCCCGGTTCAGCTTGGTGATCTATAAATAGCCAAGGCATTCGGGATTAATCACTTAACATATTAAAAGTTAAGTTATACTTAATTCGAAACACGTTCTCGAGTTATCTCGTTATACCCCTTTTAGTGGATTCCTTTTTATCACTGATCCGACCCGACATTCGTTCGTTAATACGACATGTCACTGTACTTATACTTGGGACATACTTAAGTCATATGAGTTCTAAGGTCGATCGTTACGAACCAATATTATACTCCGAGTTTTATCGCCCGTTTTCTAAGTGTTTTACCGAAGTTATAAAAGAGTCGTCTTTTAGGGGTTCGTTCGCGTTTAACCTCGACTCGAACATTTTTAATAAATCGAAAAATGCTCCTTTTGACATACGGTTTTCTTTCACACCTTCCTTTTTTACCCCTAGTATTTATTTACCAAGATTCGCCATGACGTTACATAGTTTACGAGGGTTCAATTTCAGTTACGAACTTTCGTTTACGGATTCGAACTACTTTTAGTAATTTGGTCATAATTCCTAAACCGTAAGTCTGTTTCACGTGATCTTTATGTCAAAATGAAGCTTAGAACATTACCTATCCTATCATGGCAGATAAGGTCTCTGGACAGTAGGGTTTCGACATGGAAAATGGCATACAAAACATGGTATTGTAAAATCGGGCATTATAACGGCTGTAAATCGAATATCTACCAATTTCGAATCTTCCCATAAACATAGTATCCAACCCAAACAACATATACATGATTTATATACATGAACTGAGGCCAAGCAATGCCTTTTCGTTCATTTAGCTATTTTCATCATTTATCCAAGATCCATACATAATCATGCTTATAATCTTAACATAACCATAACTAAGTTATAACTATCATAAACATACTTAAATCTCAAACAAGGGTTAGGGTTTTCAAGTCTTATACCTTCCTTGTAGTATGTACTAGCCTCACAAAGCTTGGTATTGCCCTTGGATAGCCTTAACTTATCTAGGATCAACCATGAAAAATCAAGAAAACAAAGTTAGTACATGATGAACACTATTCACCCTCCTCTTGTTTGATTTTTTTGAAAATGGAAACAAAGGAGTTTGGTGCTAAGATTTTGAGGAGATAAGTTTTATGAAATATAAGTCTCACCTTAAAAATTTCAAGAGCAAACAATGGTGGGAAGGTTGAGTTTGGATTTGGAATTAAGGTGTTGGCCGAATGGAATGGAAAAAGGGGGGGAAGAGAGTTGCTTGGTTTCTTTTGTTTTCTATGGTTTAATCTCATCCACTCTCATCCACTTACAACATAATATCTTGTATAAAGTCACTTTATTAAAGTGATGAGGTGTTGGATGATGAAATGGCAAGACAAGTGTTGGTTTTATGGTGGTTTAGAGCTTAACTAGGTAGTTACTTTGCTAAGTACTTAGTTCTTCCTCTAAGGTGCTAGTTCCTTGATTCTAGTTTAGTTACTAGATATTTTATACTAGTAGCTTGCACAAGACTCTTGCTCCCTCTGCTTGTTTCTGTGTCCGGTTATTACCCGTTTCGATTGATCGTTCGTAGGAATATTTCACGGATTTCTAATTATGGTTTACCGGGAATCCTTTTTAATATTAATACTTTCATTCTCCATCTTTCATTCTAACTTTCCAATTTATATTCCTTAAATCCATTCGTTAAATACTTAAGGCTATTAGTGTCCAGGGAACTCTCGGAGAAAATAAAAGTGCGGTTTTTCAGAATCCGACAGCTTTTACATACACTTATTTTCCCCCTGGATCACTAATACGAACTCGGAAATCCGTTCCGAATACTTCTATATAGTGTCGTCTCATATTATTCTATACTCCCACCAAAACACTATTCATTCTGTATTCTTTACTTGTTCTCTTAGGGTTGTATAATTGTCCGTATTCTCTTTCGATCGTTCCTTAACCTTTTTACGGAACTACTGGATTAATCGTTATCGATCTGGATGACATGAGAGTATTCTCTTGCTTGAAGTTTCCATATCTTATTCCCTTAGAAGATAGATTATTCTTACCTGTGTTGTCACCCTTTAGCATTCTTCAAGACATAAACATAATAAAGTCGAATTCCATTCATTCTTTCCAAATATCAATTATTACATTGTAGCCGTATCCACTATTCATTCTTACATCATTAAATACATTAAAGTTTTAATTCCACCCAAAATCTGGGTTCTTACATTTGTCAATCCCTCTTACTTCTGACAATTCATCCAGATAAAGATTCATGCCAGAGTATTCTTCAATATCTGCCTGATAGATAAAATCATCCTTGTTTTCCAAGATTGGCTGCCTGACAATAGCAGGTACCCTAGCAACTTGAATTGGTTCCTTTGAAGGTTGCTTCCTTGGTATCCTTTTCTTCTGTATAGGCTTCTGTTGAGGCTTCAGCAAGAATGAAGGAACCTCAATGGAGTCAAGATTCATTGGTTCCTCTTTAGGTACTATAGGCTCACCATGGAAATTCACAGCTGGGTTGAATACTTTTACAGAAATAGGTTGTGATGAGCCAACTGTCTCCTTGTTTTCAATTTCTGGAGAGACAGGCCTGCTTGCCTTTGATTTCATTCTCTTAGATTTGGATTTGGGGACTGATTTCCCTTTCCTTTTGAATTTGGGGACTTCCTCAGGTTCCCTCATTTCGTCCTCTACCTCATCCATTAACTCTTGAGCCAGCCTTGCTTGCTTCTCATCTGAGTTTTCATATTGATATTCAGTGCTTGGTTGAGATTCTCTTAGCAGCCTTGAAGTCTCTTCTCTCTTGGCTTCAACAAATCTAGGATGGCTGTTGGATATGTTTAGAACTTTTCCATTCCTTATGATTACAGCCATCCTTTCTCTTACACAACTGTTAGTCTTCTCCTTGAATTCCTTAATTTGCTTACCCATCAGCTTCTCTTCATCATCCTTGGGAAATGGAAAGTCCAGTTGTAACTTGTTCTTCCCATTTGCTTTTGGTGGTGAGTAGGGTCTTGCTTTGATGTAGGGTTCAAATTCTTTAACATGAGAAGGCTCAGCATCATAGAATGTAGGAGCCACAATTGCTGGAGTGAGCACCTTCAGAATTGTGGTAGATATTGTTGGAGCTGAGGTTTTGCTAGAGAACAGATTTGATACAATAGATGCATTGATCAATCTTTCTATCCTCATTATTCTTTCATTGTTCTCCTCTTTCTTCCTTTGCAGGGCTTCAATCTTGGCTAGCTTTTCCTCTTCTGTGAAGTTTGAGAAATCAAACTCTTTAGATAGAGCTACTTGTACAGGTTTGGATTTGCTGGGGGAAGCTGTGACAATGAAGTCCTGTGGATTGACCACTATGGTAGGCTGCTGCTCCCCCTCACTTGCTGCTTCCCTTCTTTCAGAAATTAAGATTTGACTTGTAGTTGCCACAGCCTCTTCCACTTTCTCCCCCTTTTTGTTAGTATCAAGGGTTTGACTAGAAGTTGGGGCTGCAACTAACTTTTCTAGCAGTTGGGTTTGCAGTTTTTGATGTTGAAGAAATTGCTCCATTTGGGATTCCATCTTTTCCACTCTTGAGTTGAGTAGTTGCACAGACTTAGCCAGGGTGTCTTCTTTGATGAACCTTTGTTGCAACACCCTCTGAGTGGCTATAGGAGCTAGTTGCTCAAACTTGGAATCCACAGAGATCTTCACATCCTTGATTTCTTGTTTGATCTCCTCTAAGTTGGTTCTCTAAATCACCATTTGCATCTTTTGTAACTTAAGGGAGTCAATTGCCTGTTGAAGAACAACCTTTCTCTGTGGATCTGCTTCTGGGTGCTCAGCCAGGGCAGATTTATATTGCCTTATGATTTCCACATCAAGTTGATGATAGGTGTAGTTGTGAGCAAATTTCCAATCATGAATACTGCTACCACCTTCATCTTCAGGGCTCTGGCTGTCTTCATCTTCAGAATCTTCAAATTCTTCACTCTCAGCAGTGGTTGGCAGAGCTTCTAAAGATTCCTTAGCTCTAAGTAGAGACTATGAGGTGTGCACTAGGTGCATTGCCTCCTCTGCTTCCACATTGCCCTGTTGTGCTAGAATTTGATAGGCAGGAACAGGGTGAGTAAAGGTTTCAGCATCCAAAGAAATGGAGTCAATCATGGACTGATATTCTCTTTGAAATTCCATTTCCTTGGCTGCATCCTCAACCTCCATTGACTCACTAGCAATGGCTGCTTCTTCCATCCTTATTTCTCCTGTAGTCCCTTCTCTCCTCTCATCTCTCTTTTCTTGCATCAAGGGCTCCCCTTGGCTCACACCTCTCACACCCTCACCTTCACCTACTAAGGTGGAACTCTCAGTCTCTCCTTTTGCCTGACCGGAAGAAATGGCCAGCCTCTCATTATTTAGCTCTCCTTTTGCCTGCTCACAAGGCAGCCTCTCACTCCCTTCCCTCAATCCTAAAAGTGTTTCAACTACTGAGAACTCCTCCACACTTGACACAGGAATGTCAGATATAGCAGTGGCAGAGTGAGTTATCAATGGATAAGGAATATCCGTTGATGGAGTAGTTATAGCTGTCAACGGATGGCTAGACAGAGGCGCATCCGTTGATGGAGAAACACTTGTCAACGGATGAAGGATATCCGTTGAGGAAGGAATAATTTTATCCGTTGAAGAGAAAACCAACACTGAATCTGTGGAGATTGATTTTAAGTTCGAGGCCACAGTCTGTGTTGAGAATTCTGGAAGGGAAGATTGATGGTCCAACAAATCATCTAAAAGATGATGACCACCAATTGCAGAGTGGGGCTTCTCCAAGAATCTTAAAGATGGAGAATCAGGAATTGATGTAGATATCATATCCACATCCAGAGATGGAGTTGGTGATGGTGGATTGTAATGTGTATCGATTTGAAGATTAAGATCAAGGGGCTATGACTCCACATTTATTGAAGCCACATCAAACTGAGTTTGAGAAGGTACAGTTTCCTGTACTGTGTGTGCACCCTGTGATTCCCCTGTGGTTTTAGATTTCACTCTTCTTCCATAGGTTTTTGAGAGTGGGCTATATGTGTCTCTAACCCTCTTGTGCAGTGTTCCTTGTGGGGAACTTGATTCAGTAGTCACACTCTGTTGAGAGAGTGTAACTAGAATTTGGCTTGTAGTTACATTAGCAGTCTTTTGAGAGACTGAAATGGTGGTTGCACTCATCTCTCCTTCCTTATCCTTAGGGCTTCTTTGATGTTCACCCTGTCCCTCACCACTCACTACCACCTTCACACTCCCCTCAAGAGTTTTGGTAGATTTTACAACAGGTGTCTTTTAAGAGACACTTGAGGTTTGCTTACTAGAATGTGATTTTGGAACTCTGGATTTGGTCACTTTGGTAGGAGCCTGTTTGGTCACAGCTACAGACTGCATTGTGACACTAGAAGGCAAAGAAATTTGGGGGTTGGAGATAGGGGTTTCAGAGTTAGAAATAGTTACCTGAACAATTGGTAGATATACCAATTGTACTCCTGCATTGAGGTTCATTCGAATTAGGTCACTTAAGACTCTCTTCTCCTGAACAAAACATTGGAACTTGCTATCCGGGTTAGCAATGGATAGCTTATTCTCAGATACATGCAGTGCTAAGAGCATTAAAAATCTAGCAAAGTAGATATTCTTGCTCCTAGTTTCCTTTTTACCTAACTTTGCAGCTATCTCATACATAACTAATGTGCCAAAATTATAGAATTTATCATTTAAGAGCATACACATCATAGATAGCATGGACTGGGTAACAACATCAAAATTACTAATTTTGCCTGAAAAAGTTTTAATGAAGGCATCACAGAAATAGCTCCATTCTTTAACCATTCCTTTCCTAACAATTTTCCCTAAGTTTTCAGTACTAAGGGCATAATTAATAGAATTAAGCATGGCAACAATTTCAGCATCAGTGGGTACTTTCAGACAGTTATTCTCAGGCAATTTTAAACCAGCAGTTATTACGTCAGAATTAACCACATAGTTTTTACCCTTTAAAGAAAAAACAATTGTACCGTCTGTGCCATTGTACTCAGCAGATGTCCACATTTCTTCAATTACCTCGTGGATTAAGGGAGTGGTGGCAGTCATAGCATATGACAGTTTGCATTTCTTCACGAAACTCATCAAAGTGTGGTAAGCTTCTGGAGCATTCACTGTGTCAACAAAGGCCGCGAAATTGTTCTTCTCATAGGTAAACCCAGTGGAGGACATCATCTTAACAATGGGCGCCATTGAAGTGTTTGAACTTTGGTTATAGAGAGTTTTAGAGAAGAAGATGCAGTTAACTTTTGATATGCTTGAAAATGAATAAAAGTGAGATGTGAGAGTACAAGTCAGCCTTTTATATTTTTCAAGAATTAAAAATGAAATAATTAAAAGTAATTACTCCATTGGTCAAAAGTAACTGTAAGATAATAAATGAAAAGAAAATAAGTACAGCCATGATTAGATATACACGGTTACCAACGGTTATAAAAAAAATGTATATCAACGGATATAGAATGAACGGTTGAGATACAGTTTATCCGTTGATGACGTGGATAGCCTGTTACCCGTTGACATGCGAAAATCTAGTAATGTGTTTATACTATCAACGGATAAAAGGATATCCGTTGATAAGCTAATTTTGCCTTAGACAAAATTTCTGCAGAAAATTTTTCTGAAAGTTTTAACTTTCAAGTAAATCAAAACACATTTCTAGCTTCAATGCAGTGAAATCAAATATCACTAGGAATTATGACAAGTTAAGCATACCTAGCTCACCTACCAATCTTGTGAATGTGGATTCATCAAGAGGCTTGGTGAAGATATCTGCAAGCTGCATTTCACTTGGCACAAAGTGCATTTCTACTGTACCATTCATCACATGTTCTCTAATGAAGTGGTATTTGATGTCAATGTGCTTGGTTCTCGAATGTTGCACTGGATTCCCTGTGATGGCAATAGCACTTGTGTTGTCACAGAAAATTGGAATCTTCTCAACTTTTAGACCATAGTCAATGAGTTGGTTTCTCATCCATAGAATCTGTGCACAACAGCTTCCAGCAGCAATGTACTCAGCTTCAGCTGTAGAAGTGGAGACTGAGTTTTGTTTCTTACTGAACCATGAAACAAGCCTGTTTCCTAGAAATTGACAGGAACCTGTAGTACTTTTCCTATCAACTCTGCAACCTGCATAATCTGCATCTGAATAGCCAGTTAGATCAAAACCAGATTCTCTTGGGTACCAAATGCCAAGGTTTGGTGTTCCCTTGAGATACCTGAAAATTCTTTTAATAGCTATTAAGTGAGACTCTCTAGGGTCAGCTTGAAATCTAGCACAAAGACAAGTAGAAAACATTATATCAGGTCTACTAGCTGTTAGGTATAGAAGTGAACCTACCATGCCTCTATAGCTTGAGATGTCCACAGACTTTTCCTTAGTATTCAACTCAAGCTTAGCTGCAGTGGCCATAGGTGTTTTAGCAGATGTACAATCCATTAAGTCAAATTTCTTTAAGAGATCATAAATATATTTTGTTTGACTTATGAAAATGCCCTCATTAACTTGCTTTACTTGTAGGCCAAGAAAGTAAGTTAATTCACCCATCATGCTCATTTCATACCTACTTTGCATAAGTTTGGAAAACTTTTTGCAAAGCTTCTCATCTGCAGACCCAAAAATAATATCATCTACATAGATTTGAACAAGTATTGAAGAGCCATTAATATTCCTATGAAATAAGATTTTATCTACTGTACCTCTAGTGAAGTGGTTCTCCAAAAGAAATTGAGATAAAGTGTCATACCAGGCTCTTGGTGCTTGCTTCAAACCACAAAGTGCTTTCATGAGAAGATATACATATCCTGGAAATTCTGGATCCTCAAAGCCAGGAGGTTGATGGACATAGACCTCTTCTTCCAGTTCCCCAATTAGAAAGGCACTTTTGACATCCATCTGATAGACTTTGAAATTGGCATGTGCTGCATAGGCTAGAAAGATTCTTATTGCCTCAAGTCTTGCCACTGGAGCAAAAGTTTCATCAAAATCTATTCCTTCTTCTTGAGAGTAGCCCTTTGCCACTAATCTAGCTTTATTCCTCACAATTATGCCATTTTCATCTGTCTTATTCTTGAGAACCCATTTAGTACCTATGACACTTCTATCATCAGGTTTGGGCACAAGTTTCCATACTTTATTTCTTTCAAATTGGTTTAGCTCTTCTTGCATTGCTAACACCCAATCTGGATCTAGAAGGGCATCTTCCACTTTCTTAGGTTCCTCTTGAGACAGGAAGCTACTGTATAGACATTCTGCTTGAGTGGCCCTTCTAGTTTGGACTCTTGAATTTGATTCACCAATGATTAACTCAAATGGATGATTTCTAGTCCATTTTCTTGCGGGTGGAAGGTTTGATCTTGATGAGGTTGCTTCATTTCCATGAGCATGATCATGTTGATTTAGCATTGAATCTTGACCTTGAGAAACTCCCCCTGAGTTTGTTGTCCTTGCTGAATTATGAAGTTGACTGTCAATGGATGCATCATTTTGCCTGTCGACGGATGCTTGAGAATATCTGTCAACGGAAGCATCTCTAATAGTGTCAACGGATGTTGCAAAATGACTGTCAACGGATGTTGCAGAATGACTGTCAACGGATGCTTCATTATCAGTGTAAGCATCACTCCTAGTTGGTATAACAGCTCTAGGTGGATCTCTGGGGTCATGATCTTCATTTTCCTCATCATCATCATAGTACATTCTTCCTTCACCTTCATTCTCAAATTCCAACTTTTCATGGTAACCTTCATCATTTAGGCCTAGAATCTTTTGATCATCAAACACAACATGTATAGATTCCATAACAATGTTGGTTCTTAGATTGTAGACCTTGTAGGCTTTCCCTGCTGCATATCCAATGAAAATAGCTTCATCTGCCTTTGCTTCAAATTTGCCCAAGTTATCTCCATGATTCCTTAGCACAAAACACTTACATCCAAAGACATGTAGGAAAGCTAAAGTTGGTTTCTTGTTGGTTAATAACTGATAAGGAGTCATTCCTCTAGCTTGATTGACCAAGGAAATATTCTGAGTAAAGCATGCAGTGTTGACAGCTTCAGCCCAGAAATATGTTGGTAACCTTGATTCACTTAACATTGTTCTAGCTGCTTCAATGAGAGTTCTGTTTTTCCTTTCAACAACCCCATTTTGTTGAGGTGTTCTGGCAGCAGAAAACTCATGGACAATTCCATTCTCTTCACAGAAAATCTTCATTGTGGAATTCTTGAATTCAGTACCATTGTCACTCCTGATTCTTTGTACTCTGTCTTCAGAACCATTGTTTAGTATTCTGAGGTGATTGATGATGATTTCACTTGCACAATCCTTGGAGTGCAGGAAGAAGGTCCATGTGAACTTAGAAAAATCATCTACAATCACCAGACAGTATTTCTTCTTTGAAATAGACATGACATTTACTGGACCAAATAAGTCCATATGCAGCAATTGAAGAGGCTTAACAATGGATGACTCTGTCTTGCTTTTGAAGGATGATTTCTTTTGTTTCCCTAATTGGCAGGCATCACACAGCCCATCTCTGACAAACTCCAATTGAGGGATTCCTCTAGCAAGATCCTTTCTTACCAAATCATTCATAACTTTAAAATTCAAATGTGACAGCTTCTTATGCCATAGCCAACTCTCATCCTTAATTGCTTTGCTGAAGAGACAAGTAATGGATTCTGAGCATGCTGAATTAAAGTCAGCTATGTAAACATTTCCTTTTCTAAAGCCTGTCAATACCACATTGTTGTCTTCCTTGGCAGAAACAACACAGGCTTCTTTTGTGAACTTTACTTCATAGTCTTTGTCACAAATCTGACTGACACTCAGCAAATTGTGCTTCAAACCTTCAACTAAAGCCACTTCTTCAATGATGACATTGTCTTTTGAAATCAGGCCATATCCCTTAGTATATCCTTTGCTGTCATCTCCAAAGGTAATTATAGGGCCAGCTCATTCCTTGAACTCTGTGAGCAGGGTTGAATCTCCTGTCATGTGCCTAGAGCATCCACTGTCTAGGTACCATAGATTCCTTCTGTTTCCCTGCACACATTTCAAAAACAAATCAAGTTGATTTTGGTACCCAAGCTTCCTTGGGTCCTTTCTTGTTAGCCTTTGACTTTGCACTCTTAGCATTCTTCAACTTAGGTGTAGATGCTTGAGTGATGGAGTTTGACAAATGCTCATTTGCATGAATATTGGATGCATGCATGTGTGGAAAATTGGCATACATATTATTCATGTTAGGTATGTTCCATGACATTTGTGGCACATTCATAGATTGAAAGTAAGGATTAGACACATATGGCATGTTCACATATGGATTTGAAAAACTAGCATTTTGATACAAACCAGGCATAACAGGCATTGCAGGCATACATGGCATTGGTTGAGGTACATGAACAGGAGCCTTGTTGACAATCTTGCAATTAGAAGATAGATGATTGAATCTATTACAATTACTACAAATTTTCCTAGGAGCAAACTTGTCAGGAGAGTAATTGTTTTTCTTGTTGATGCCTATCTTACCATTTCTGTTCTTTTTCTTTTTATCCTCAATTTCTACCTTTTCATTATCTGATTTACCAACAGCCTTTTTGTTGTGTAAATCACCTGCCTTAGCCTTCCCACTGGATTTGGTTTTGCTGCACTCACCACTAACAAAATTCTTGTTGACTGGACCATACTTGATATCCAGTTTCCTAAGTTCCTTCTTACTAACAGACTTTTTGTTAGTCGACGGATACCTCTCATCCGTTGACGGTTCATCTGTCAACGGATGATCACTATCCGTTGATTCACAAATAGTCTCTAGATCCTCAAGGCCAGGTTCTAGCTCCTTTTTCTTTTGAGTCCAGGTATCCTTCACAAACGATTCTATTCCCTGAACTTCTATTATGTTTTGAGAAATATTCCTACAACTTTGAAATTTAGCAATTATCCTTTGTTCTTTTTCAAGCTGGTCTTTTAAAATCAGTTCCCTTTTTAACACAGCTTCAAGTTCACTTTTAGCATTATTGCAATCAACTCTCATTTTCTCAAATTCTAGAAATTGAGTTTCTAGAGCAGCATTTCTATCACTTAAAAATAGATTAGACTCTTTAATCCTATTGTTCTCTTTAGTAAGTGATTTAAGAGTAACAATTAAGTGATATAGTTCAATAGACATTTCATCTATAACACTATTGCATTCCTCTTTGGTGAGCTCAGAGAGATTAGTAGAAAATACCTGATTGCTAGCTGAACTTGCTTCCTGCTCTCCAGAATCAGCCATTAAAGCAAGGTTGACTAACTCAACATCATCATCAGAATGATTGTCATCAACAGCCCAATCATACTCTTGGGTCAAGAATGCCTTTCCTTTCTGCCTGAGAAGATCAAAATATTTCTTCTTATAGTCAACAGCCTCAGTTGACTTTCCCTTGTTCTCAGATCTAGGTTTCCTGCATTCACTTATCACGTGACCAGCAATTCCACAATTGTAGCATTTAATTTTGGATTTATCCACATAGTTGCTTGTGGAAAAATCCTTGTTAAATGGCTTGGCCACCCTAGAGTTTCTCTTGAATTTCAGCTTAGAGAATCTCCTAGATAGAAAAGCTAAGTGCTCATCTATCTCATCCAATTCATCCTGCTGAAGAGCATTCAATTCCTCAGACACCTTTTCCTTGCTCCTGCTTGATTCTGCTCTACCTTTACAAACCTCCCTGTTTGGTGTAGAACTAGCAGTTTCTGTCCTTTCCTCCTTTTGCTCCAAGTTGGCAACAAGTGCAACTGACCCAATTTTCTTTTGAGACTTCTCAATCTCTTCATCCTGCTCCATTTCCAGCTCATAGGTCTTTAAAGTTCCATAGAGCCTTTCAAGAGTAAATGTCTTGTACTCTTGAGTGTTTCTTAGAGAAACAGTCATTGGCTTCCATTCCTTGGGCAGTGATCTCAGAAATTTGAGATTAGAATCTTTAACTTGATAGATTCTTCCATACAGTTTCAAACCATTTAGTAGCTTTTGAAATCTACTAAATGTATCATTCAATGTTTCTCCACTCTTAAAGTGATAATGTTCATACTGTTGGATTAGTAGTTGCATCTTGTTTTCCCTTACCTGTTCTGTTCCTTCACACAGGGTTTGAACAGTGTCCCATACTTCCTTGGCGGTAGTACAGTTAATAACATTGTCAACCATGTCTGTTTCTAGACCATTGAACAGAATATTCATGGTCTTTTTGACTTTGTGGACTTCTGCAATATCTTCAAGACTCCACTCAGAGATAGGTTTGGGAATGAGAGTGTCAGGCACATCATCAGCCAGGCCAACTCTTGTTGCTGTCTTCATTGGAACGTGAGGACCCTTGTCAATGCAATCCACAAAGCCCTCATCAATAGACGAGAGATGTAGACGCATTTTTACTTTCCAGTGAAAGTAATTTTCTCTGTCAAGAACTGGAATCTTTACTCCATAATCCTTCTTAGATATGTTGGAAGTGTGTTGATCTTTAAACTTCAAATATGTTAGAAGCTTGCTCTGATACCAATTGTTATTCCCAGATTACACACTTGTATAATTGTAGAAGGGGGGTTGAATACAATTCTTGATATTTATAAATTTCTGATAAGAATTCCAGAAATCTATACTAAGATAATTGCTTGTAAAAAGATTAATGCACAAACACAAAAAAAATCAGGTGGTTAAATGCACCACCTGAAGCTTTTATTCGAAGAAAACTCTGTGATACAAAAGTACACAGCTTCTGTTTTACAACTCTTTGCTTTCTAAGAATATTCAATAGAAACCCTAAGCAAAATGTATCTATTTTCTTAACCTACAAAGAGTTGCTACACTTGGTTATAAATCCCAAGTTTTACAAGTACTACTGGAATAAGATAATATTAATCTAATTCTAGTTGACTTGCTACTACACTCCAAATACACATGTAGCCGAAAGGTTGTCCTTGTATTTAGACATGTCTCTTGCACCTTTCTTGTATTCATAGTGTAAATAGAATGCTTCTTTCTTCTGTGTTTCCAAAGTATGGCTGCCATACTGCTTTTTGTATCTACTATCAACCCATGTGATCTGTCAGTCAAACATGTCCTTATCAACTGCTAATCCCCAGCTAATCATAGAATACAGTGTCAATGATTATCCGTTGATATTGTACACTGACATCCGTTGATGATGTATTGAGCGGTATCCGTTGATATTGAGACTTGAGCTGTATCCGTTGATAGAATGGATTTGAGTTGTATCCGTTGATAGAGTTTTGTCTTCATCTGTTGATACACTTTCACTTAGACAGAATTACATAGCATAGCTTATTTACAATTGGCTACCCTATTCTGCCTATCCGTTGATGGTCAACATGACTGTGGATAAAAACACTATCAACTGATAACATAGAGATACTGCAGTATGCTACAAAACCTCATCCGTTGATGAGCTACCTGTCAACGGATAGAGTTATAATCCTCATCCGTTGACAGCTACAAAACCTTATACAATTTGATTGATTGTGAAGTTATCATCAAGTACAACATATTCCTAACAATAACTAACCAATTAACTTTTTTAACTATTACCTTTTCTAACTTTTTTTTTAACTAAAATCACTTCTTCCCAAAAATATGGTCGTTTTAATTAATGAAATAAACTAATAATATTATAATTACCAATAACTAACTGATTAACTTTTCCAACTAAAAGGTAATTTCTTTTTTATATTTTTCTAACAAAAATATCTCATTTCTAAAATTTATTTTTTTACTTAATTATCCTTACTTAAGTATTTATTTTTGGTAGAAACATGTATTTCTATTTTGTAAAATCAAATAATGATATTATAGTTTCTAATAACTAACCAATTACCGTTTCATCTTAAACACATTATCTTTTCTAACTTTTTGACTAAAACCTCTCATATCCAAAAATATCACGGGTCATTCTATTAATAAAATAAACTAATAAAATTATAATTACTAATAATTAATTGAATACCTTTTTCAGCTAAAATGTAATATATTTTCTAGATTTTCTAACTAAAATATCTTATTTTCAAATTTTTTTTCTTACTTAATTATCCTTACTTGAATATTTATATTGGTAAAAACTTGTTACCTTTCCTATTTTTAAATAAATTATTGATTTAATTTTATATTCTAAAAATACTACGGGCAACTATATTTAATAAAATAAAATAATTATGATTACTAAAAGTAATAGCTAACAAATTATATTTTCAGCTAAAAACACGTTACCTTTTATATTTTCTCTTACTAAAACATCTTCCATTCCAATAGTATCACAGATAATTGTATTCAATAAAATAATACAATAATAATTATTATTGACTAATTACCTTTTTCAGCTAAAAAGTATCATCTTATCTATAACTTATAACTAAATTTTTCCTTTTTTAAAAATAATATGGCCAATATGTATATAATTTTGTTTATATCTATATTTATAATTATTAGCAAATCATATCATTTAAAAATTTAACTTACAAAATTCATGTCACCAAAAAATTATTCAAAGTTTTAAAAAAATCATATAATATTAAAGAAAATCCGTGCATTGCACATGTTTTAAGCTAGTATCTAATAATATCTCTAATACAAGTCTTTTTAATTATTTATATGATTATAAGGAGATTTCCCAATGAGAATTGAATTCCAATAATAGAAATTCGTAGTTGACTTTTTGACTCAGGTTTTAGGCTGATTCGGTTGGATTTTAAATTCAAGACCACTTCAGAAATGAAGCTCTTCTCCTAAGCTTTCCGTGGGTTTTTGAATCGTCAGAATCGGACTTGTAGAACTCCAGATATGGCCCAAATAGTGTACTGCGCAAGCTATCCATAAAATCCGAATTTTAATCAAATTAATCTCTAACTCTTGATATTTAAACTCCAAGCCTTTCTTTATTATAACTCCTTGATATCTACAATAAAACATTAGAATTTATTAAATAAAAATCCAAATCAATGCAAAATAACTTAAATATAGGGACAATATTATTATTAAATGCACGCTTATCAAGAGCCACTTTGTTAGTAGACAATCATCGATCAACTTCCTCGAGTGTTTCTGGTTGCTCAAAAGTTCCCTTCGACAATTGCTTGTTCTTTTCTTTTGCAGTTCCAGCAGCAACCCCAGTTGCTCTGTCTTTAGAAAATAATTCTGACAGCTCATGGTAGTTATGTATCTTCTTTGTTTTCCACTTTATAGCATCAGGCTTTTCCTAATTTGTGAAACAGGGAAAAAAACTTATTACCACAACCTTACAAGTTACAACTGGTAAATACAATACAATTATAATCTTCTGTACCCCTGGTGTCAACATTATTTACAAAATTCTATTCAATGGATGGTGAACTTGATGACAACAAAAGAAAAATATACATGAGTTCAATTTCTTATATATACTTGCTTAGCATCTTTTTGCTAGCTTTACATATCGCATTTGCAAGCTTAAAGTATTAGAATTTCAAACTAGTCATAGTATTAACATTACCGTTGATATTAGGCAGTGGTTCAGTTTATACCATTAGACCTGAAGCATTTACCTGTGATCACTACTAGTTAAGCATACTACTGTTTTTTAACCAAGGTAATGATGAATCTATGAGGATATAAACTATGAAGATATAAACTATGAAGGCCCTAAAATAACTCATATTTGCTTTTATATGAACTATAAACTCAATGGCTTCACAGCCTTCACTCATCTCTTTGGGACAATATTTGTGTGATGGAGATTATCAACCATAAAGCTGCACATTCATCTAACAGAATTTTCTTGAAGTTTCTTTAAGAGAGTGAATTCAGCATTTGTGGCATTAAAATTCCAAAGGATAAAGTTTTGTCCCCGATAAATATAAAAGCTTGATGTAACTGACTAATTAATAAACGGACTATAAATAACTAATAGACACTGCAATATCTGGCCATTTAGCATTAACAAGCCTTGTGAATCTGCATACATCTTTCTTAGTTTCTGTTTAACATATAGGTTCTGCTGTTCAGTTGAGAGTCCTTCCGCCAATCTATAAGCCATCACTAATCTTTAAATCTTATTTTTACTAGCATAATTTATCATCACTAGTTCTGATTCTGGCAAATGAATTATGATGAAATTGTCATAATCATGGACAGACAAAGCTAAGAAGGTTGTGAGGCTTCTTTACAGTAGCAAAAACCATTATGATCTTCTTATATAAGATTTGTTGCAAGTGAATTTTGTGTTTTAATTACAGATGCTGAGGCCAGAAATTCAATTGTTTAAATTATATATCTAACTACTTTCTCTTCCTATAACTATCTATCTATGCCTGCCACTCTATACTACTGCTTCAATAGAAAAAAAAATATACAATTAAATATATCCATTTACACAAAATATGCCAGCAGGAAACATTTATCAGTTAAATTAATGGTAATGCAGATGCCAGAGAATGATTCCATTCTACTTTAAATTTGCATATAGCACAAAATTTGATAAGAGGGTCAAGTTAAAATGTAAAGTTTGCAGAATGTAAACCACAATTCTTTTATAGAAAAACAAGAGAAATAAACTCAGAGTAAACTGGTAAGACTGTGGATACATACCGCTACCAGGGCATCCCAAACTTCATTGTCAGCTTCAAATAACTTGGTTTCAGAATTCCAAAAAATTCCGCTCAATCTTGCATCGCGGAATAAATCATAACATTGTGCAAAGTGTTCTTTGAATGTCTTCAGACGATTTTTCAAATGTGTTTTATTGAAATCCACATTGAGCTTCTCACGCAACTCCTTGACCATGTTTGTGTAGGCAGTAGAAGTAAAGGTTCCATCAATTCTATTTCAAGATATTGTTGTGTGAGCATAGCCTGGATAAAATATTCATCCATTTGAGGTGTCCACTTTAGCATTTCTCTTTTCACATTATCTCCTTTTGAATTTTTCCCCATACCTAATTTACAAAGAAATGCGATAAAGAACAATGTCTAATCAAAGTAGGATGCAGTCTACACAAGCAGTATGCTAGAAAACTTAAAAGAAGTTGTCTTTAATTTTGTTGTATGAGACCATACATGTAATTAATAGTAACAAAATGACAGAATACTAAAAGTAGAAATAAACAAGATCAATCAAAATAATGGAATATCATCCACAACCATCAAAATTTAACTTGTAAACAAAATCAGCAATTGTACATATTAAAAGAAAACATTACAATGTCAATTGCATTTTTATTACAAAGCACTAAAAGTATAATTTGACATGTTGGTTTCATTATCAGGATGAGCCACATAATCACTCCACATAGCATTCGCAATTGAATTTTAAATTTGATCTCCTCGAATATTATCATCATTTGTGTCTCTTGGAGCATTAACTTCTACTTCAGGAGGTGAATTTAGAGTTTCTTCAATCACTTCTGCTTCGATTTGTTCATCACGGTCTTCCTCCAACAAGAAGTTATGGAGGATATAACAAGATAAGAAAATCTGAGCTTGTGTTTCACATGAGTAGAACCGTTCGGCTGTACTTCTAACTATAGGAAATCTCTTTTTAAGCACACCAAATGCCCGTTCGATAACATTTCCCAATGATGCATGACGAAGATTAAACTCTTTGAAATTTCTTAGCGCACGGCTTGAGTATTCTTTCAAATGATACTTAACTCCTCTAAAAGAAGCAATCAGGCCACCTCTTTGGGGAAGTCCCGCATTTACACTAGATAATATTTACCTATATTTAAATAGTTCATTAATATAATGAGTCCAAAAACAAGGCTAAAAAAGTTTTAAAACTTATATTATGCTTTACATATTACCATTAAGAATGCTTAGGTTATCCTCTCTTACAAACGCTTCTTTTATTATTCTTGAATCTGATGCAGTACCTTCCCAACCAGTTAAAACATATGTGAATCTTAGGTCAAAGTGCATGCTGCCAAGACATTGATTATTGGATATCCCTTTCGGCCACGGTATCTTGGAACATCCTTATTCAATACTTTCACACGAGCATGTGGTCCATCGATAGCCCCGACACAATCCTGAAATATATTGCTTTTTTTTTAATAGTTAATTGACATTATATAACAAAGTATTCAAATCTATTTACCTATTTACCTTAAAATAAGGATAAAATCGACTCTTCTCTCGAATCTCTTTTGCAACTATTTGTCCACTAGGCTGTTGTAAGTAGTGATCTTCTATGGCCAAAATCGCCCTCAAGACTCAATAAAAAGACCTACTTGTACTTGACTCTGAGCGACGATAAACCCACGAAAGCATACGATTTCTCATTGCCTACTATGTGCAAAAATCTAACGACTTGTTCTTGAACTGACATCCGTTTAGTAGGTTTAAGGCCTCCATATTGTACTAAGACATTGCACAACTTTAAAAAGACATCAATGTTCATACGAATAATTTTACGTACTTTACCACTTGAAGAAAGGTTGTTCAGAATTTCTTCACACACTTTTTTTCTATGTAAACGCAATTCCCTTGTAGGTAAATTAACCTTTTTATATTGGAGTCTACGACGTGTGAAAAAACCAAGCAACAAAGAAATCAAATGAATTGCAGCCAATTGCCTATTTTGAACCAAACGTCCGAGTTTTGAAGCTCTCTCATATATAGTGCTATCCATCTTAACTCATATGTAAACTGAAAAATATACTCAATATCTCATTTTTAGTTACAATCTTAATATTAATAAAGTGAATGTACTTAGGAGATAATTGATCAACCGTAGCTTTCATGCTTTCACACGAAAAACATCAAATAAGCAATAAAATTTAAATTCATAGATATGTGCACATAAACAGTACATTATGGAACTTAAATTCATCATCATATATAAATAAAAGGGTTAACAGAATAAGACCTACAGTAAAAAACTGAGTAATTAACAAAATCGTAAATCAATAAATAATACATGATCAGCGAATTGAACAACAAACAGAATAACCATCGGGGATATTTAAGAATAGTACCTTATTATGTAGACAACAGAGAGTCGATCAGAAGGATGTGATGGAAAAATTCTTTCAGAATAAGGAGTAAAATCTTCTTACAACAAGGATGTTACGCGAGAAAAAATATCTAATTACAGTTAGGGGTGAGCATCGGGTGGTTTAGGACCGCCAAACCAACCAAACCATAAATTTTGGATTTTTAATTTTTCAAACTATAACCAAACCAAAAATCATAACATTTAAAAAAAAACCAACCTAATTATAACGATTTGGTTTGGTCGGTTTCGGTTTAAAACCATTATTACATAATAAAAAAGAGGCAACAACATATGTGAACCAATACTGCAAGCAAAATTGTTATGAAATATTACTGAATGCAAGAAACTGTTGCAGGCTCAAACAACAGGCCAATGAAAAAATCTAACAAATTTTTTATTATTAATCACATCCTGTATGATATAAGAATTTTTTGGTCTCATGTCTTTTATTTCATATAAACATAAAATTAATATTAAAACTATATATATATATATATATACATATATATATATGTATATATATATAGAGAAAAGTTCTATGGAGTACTATTTAATTGGAGTACTTGGAGTACATATACGTTCTGCATTCAAAATCTTTTAAAATTTATTATTTTGCAAACCTTGTTTTTATGAATATCATAATTTCATTGCTAATCATGAAAATCATGTATGTTTTGCAATATGTTCATCTTAAAAATCTTCATATTTTGCAATTAGAACATAGATGTTTTGCAAACCAAATGTGTTTCGCATAACAATTCATTTTGTTAGCAAAATATACAAAATTTTCAAGATTTTCGGTGAAATAGTGATATTCTTGTACTAAGATTTGCAAAATAATAAAGTTTGCAAAATTTTGAAGGCAAAATGTATATGTACTCCAAGTACTTCAATTAAACAGTACTCCATAGAACTTGACTCTATATATATAATATTTATATACTATTGATCATAATGGCCGGGTTGGTTAAACCGGGTGAAAAAATTAGTAAAACCAAACCCAGCCCAAAATTTTCGGTTTTTAAAAATTTAAAACCATAACCAACCCCAATCGAAAAAAAATCTAAACTTTCGGTTTGGTCGGGTTGGTTTGGTCGATTTAACCGGTTTTCGGAAAACCGTGCTCACCCCTAATTACAGTGCTATTGAGTGGGAAAAGTGTAAAAATACGTAGATATCAATACGTGAAAATGGTGAAAAGGATAATACAGGTAGGATAAGATTAATGCTGTTTCTGTTTCTCTCCCAATCTTCCCATTTTTGAAAAGAAAATATTTGGAAGAAATTGATCCTTATTTTCCTCAACCTTCTTTACCTTTCTCCCAACAAAAAATCTCGAGAACAACCTGTAAAAAATATATATTAGAATTTTCCCTTCTTTCTTTTCTTTTATCTCACAAAATTGGTTCAGGAACACAGTGTAAATGAATGCATCACACAAAAATAAAATAGAAGTATCCTTCAACCAAACCCTTCTCACCTCACAATTTTTACCAACCGCTCACTCCATTTTTTTGTAATGTCCTAAATCTTGGATCAAAAGATTTGATCATCACATTAAAATTTTAAATGTAAAATTAATTATTTAAATACACAATATCACTTGTAATCATTTTAAATATTGAAATATAATATGATCCTAATTTTTAAGGATCTTTTAGATAATAGTGCCAGAAGTAAAAATTCAACGTTTATTAAATAAAAAATTTCTTCTTTATAACAATTTCTTTGTTCAAATCTTAAACCACCGATATAAGTTTGGTAATTTACATTGATTTATACACAAGTTTGTGGAGTATTACAGTAATGGATGGGATGCGGCATTTCTGCATGTGATTTATCTTGAAAGAACTCAACAAACCGACCCTCGTGTTTATAAAAACCCTTACAAGGAGCATGTCAACCACAAGTGCAGGACATTTTAGCACACAAATCTAATATTTGTCGGTAATAAATCTGTATCAAATTTATTCATTGATTTCTTTTTTCCGTACTCACCATTTATAGCACCCCCATTTAATTTGTTTAATACTTGGAATTCTTTTATATATATATATATATATATATATATATATATATATATTATATAAAAGCCAAAACATTAAAAGTTTTGGTACCAATTTTTTGGTACGTAGTGAATTTACTTATTTATCCTTCATTATAAAGAAAAATATATATGATATATATACTATTAAAACTCTTAAAATAAATTATAACATAATATAAATTAATGGTAAGTAGTCAATTGCCTTTTTTCATATTTACTTTTAATTGAAGATATTACATTTCATTAACACCTAAAAACATCAATCGTATCATATCTTCCAATAATTAATATTTCCTTTCGAATTAAAACATGTTAACTTTTTAATTTAAAACTAATCTTACAATCATTAATATATACCCGAAAATATAACATCATATTTTTCAATTATTAATAAAATATATTAAAAATATGTATACGTTGTTTATAATAAGGAAACATTTGCCGAAACATTAAAAATTTTGGCACCTATTTTTTGGTATATGTTTTTTAGTATTTCGTGAATTTACTTATTTAACCTTTATTATAAAGAAAAATATATATAATATCTATACTATTAAAGCACCTAAAATAAATAATAACATAATATAATTATGTTAATTAGTCGATTGTGTTTTTCACATTTACTTTTAGTTGAAGATATTACCTTTTATAAACACCTAAAAACATCAATCATATCATATCTTCCAATCATATCATATCTAGTAATAATTAATATATACCCAAAAATATCACATCATATCTTCTAATCACTAACAAAATATAATAAAAATCCGTATAATACGAATAATGACCATTAAATTTTTAGTAAAAAATCAAAATCGTTAGATCTAATGATTAAATATATTATATTAAAGGTTCGAATTCTATAAACGACATATATATTTTAAAATTTTATAATATAAGTTTTAAACCATGTATATCATTAATTAAATTTATATTAAATTATTAATATTAAAATTAAAATAAAATATTGTAAATAATGATTATATAAAAATATAATTATAACATAAAATAAAATTTGTTACATAAAAAAAAATCCGTGCATCGCACGGGTTATAAGCTAGTATATATATATATATATATATATATATATATATATATATATATATATGTTAATAAATAATACTTAAATAAAAATTTGTTATCTAACAAGTGAAATTATAAAAATAATCGATCTAAGTGTTGGCAACATAAAAGTGTGTGCTAGTCAAAAGAACGCCATCGGGGCGGGGGATGATAAGTTTTCACCGGACCAAGTAGGAAACAGGGGTCAGGGGTCAGGCTTCACACCTGTAAATTTAAACACGCGGCACAAGTTTTCAACCTACTTTTTTGTACAAAAGTAACTTTCGATTCCATTTTTTTTGTTGTTGTTAAGCTAACTTTCGATTCTTTATCACTAAAAATATGAGAAATTATCTGTTTAATATCCCCACAAAGATATAAAAATATGAGAGTGTGTTCTTAAAATTTATTCGATACCCCATAGAGCAGAGTTTGTGGAGCCGCCCTTGATTGCATGCATGGCGGCAGGCGGCAGTCGGCAGAGAGACAAGCAGAAGACAGCCGTTTCCCAGTTACACAATTAACTAGCCAGCCTACTCTTTTTCACACAATATTTGTGGATTCATTACATGGCAAAACACCATTTCCAACCTCCCTCAACTTAAACAGGCTTAGTAAATCAAATTTGACTAGTTTCCCATCACTCTTTACTTACTTTATTCACCAAATGTATAGTTGTTGCTGCAATTTATACTTATTTTAATAGTTTTGCATTCTGCATATTGAACCTCTGACTTGTGTCGGTTTTTTGACTGCCTATAAAATCACCATATATTGAACATAGTTTGTTTCCTAAACTTCCTCAATTCTCTTTCGTGCAGACCAAATTACATTCTTCCATTAAAGAAGAAAAGCAAAATATGGTTTCCTTAAGGTTCATTAGCTTTGGTCTTGTACTTATGTTCATTCCATACCAATCTTCGGCAAATAAATACCAAGGTACATAAATATATGACATCTTCATGCATATGCATGTTTTTTTAATTAGTTCAATTCTTCGTTTTAAATTTATCGTTTCTAAACTTGTGATAGTCACCGAGATGATTGATCATGTTTCGGCTGGAAAGAGTTTCACTGTTGATGATGGGAGCCCTTCTGTTGTTCGAAAGGTGTATATAATTAATACATTTTGCATGCACTTCCTCGAAGAACAAGAGTGCCAATTTGAATTTTATAAACCAATGTGCTAACTGAGATATTTAATTTCAATGTTTTTTTGGCATGTTGAAGGAAATTCTTGATGGAGAAGTTAGCAATCTAAAAGTCGGAGGACGAAAAATGATGAAGAGAAGTCTCTTGACGAGGCAAATGGTGAAAGGGAAAGAAACCATGATCAATCTAGCAGCTTCAAAAATTTCTGGTGCGGACTCCAAAGGGAAGAAAAAGCTGAGCACAGAATTTGATATGAAAGTTGAGAGTGTTAATTATCATCATATGAAGAGAGATGATCTAAGCAGCTTTGTGGCTCTCAATGCTGATTATCATCCACCAAAATCTCACCCTCCTAAAAACAACTAAAGTTTGAACACCAAGTTAGAAAGAAAGAGATAGATATGTTCTGTACTAATTTTCTTTGGTCTCTTTTAAACAACATTTCATACATTTTTCCTTACTATCTACTCTAAGCTAAGTGGAGATTACAGTTATCAGACTTGTATGTACTATATGAACCAAGGTTTGTCACCAGTTCATTTTGTTTCTTAAGAACCTACGTTTCATGTATATTATACTCCATCGTGAAATGAAAGAACTTAGTTTCCTCTCACAGTCTCACAATTCTGGTTAATATTTGTAGACATGCATCAAGGGCCTCAGGACTTGACACCCGAGCAAGCATTAAATTAAGCGTTGTTGGCCAATTTTTTTTATAAACTAGATATCAAAATAAATAAAAATGTGTAAGAGCATTCCTATTGTGTAAGAGAAATTAGGTGGCCGAATTTAGCACTAAATTCGACCGTATTCGGTCGACCTAATTCGACCGAATAAATTCAACCAAATTTGATCAAATTTAGCGTTAGTCGAATTTAGTTGGTCGAATTTAGTGTACTAAATTCGACCGATTTTCTTTTCAGTCGAATTTAGTAGCTATTAAATTCGACTGTTAGTTTTGTTCGGTCAAATTTAGCACCCGCCAAAAAAGGGGGGAAATGTCCCGCTCACCGAATGTGGTCAAATTTAGTAGGGAAGCGGGAAAATTGCCGCCCAAAAAAATTTTCGAATATGACCGAAATTCGATCGAATTTATAAATATGACTGAATTAGGTAAATTATTTAATTTGACCAAATTTGGTCGAATTAATAAATGTGACCAAATTCGCTTGAATTTATTTTTTTCAGAAATTGAAAAATATTATTAATTATTTAAATAATTGTACACATCATGAAAAAATATTTATAAATACAAGGATAACATTATTCATATGTAGAAATTTAGTTGTGCGCAAAAAAAAATATTCATATGATAGGAGCAAGTTAAATTTTTATTTAGTAGATTGTTTAAATAAATTAATAAGCATCTAATTAGTTTGAAAAAATATTATTAAATATTTAAATATTTGTACACATCATGAAAAAATATTTATAAATACAAGGATGATATTATTCATATGTATAATTTAGTTTGTGCATCAAAAATATTCATATGATAGGAGAAGGCTGAATTTTTATTTAGTAGATTGTCTAAATAAATTAAATAAGTATCTAATTAGTTTGAAAAAATACAAAAAAATTATGAGTGTATTGGTAAGACATATTGTACATAACTTAGTTTTTTAAAAAAATAAAATAAAGAGCAAATTCGACCAAATTTGTTCAAATGTAATAAATGTGACAAAATTAGGTTGAATTTATTATTTTTAGAAATTGAAAAAATATTATTAAATATTTAAATGTTTGTACAGATCATGAAAGTATATTTATAAATAGAAGGATGAAATTAATCACATGCACAAATTTAGTTTGTACAAAAAAAATATTCAAACAATAAGAGAATGTTGAAATTTTACTCATCAGATACTTTCAAAATTTTTAAAAAAAATATCTAATTAGTTGTAAAAAATACAAAAAAAAAAATATGAGAGTAACCGGAAGACATATTACATTATATAAAAAAATTAGAAAATAATAATGAGGGGGAAAAAAATTAACGGTCAACTAGTACTTTGACTAGAACCCGTAACAAGGTTTCGTCAGGCTTAGTGTTTCGATTTATTTAAAAATATTTCTCGATGACCCAACCGTACAGTGGTCAAGATCCATCCTTTTTAATGTTATTGCCAAAATTTCAGAAAAAAAAATTAATTTTGTTTGGTAATTTACCGGTCAACTAGTACGTTGACTATAACCCCTAAAAAGGGTTTCGTCAGCGTTTAAGGTTTCGATTTTTTTAAAAATATTTCTTGATGACCCAATCGTACAGTGTCTAGACCCATCCTTTTTAATGTTATTTCCAAAGTTTTAGAAAAAAATAAATTAACTTGGTTTGGTAATTTAACAATCAACTAGTACGTTGACTAGAACCCCTAAACACGATTTCGTCAGGGTTTAGTGTTTCAATTTTTTTAAAAATATTTCTCGATGACCCAACCATACAGTAGTCAAGATCCATCCTTTTTAATGTTATTGCCAAAATTTTAGAAAAAATAAATTAATTTTATATGGTAATTTAACGGTCAACTAGTACGTTGACTAGAACCCCTAAAAAGGGTTTTGTCAGGATTTAGTGTTTCAATTTTTTTTAAAAATATTTCTCGACGACCCAACCATACGGTGATCAAGATCATCCCTTTTAATGTTATTGCCAAAATTTTAGAAAAAAATAAATTAATTTGGTTTCGTAATTTAACGGTCAACTAGTACTATGACTAAAACCCTTAAATATGGTTGTCAGGGTTTTAGTGTTTCGATTTTTTTAAAAATATTTCTCGATGACCCAACCATACGGTGGTGAAGATCCATCATTTTTAATGTTATTGCCAACATTTTAGAAAAAAAATAAATTATTTTGGTTTCGTAATTTAACGGTCAACTTGTACTTTGACAAGAACACATAAATAGGGTTTCGTCAAGGTTAATTATTTCGATTTTTTTAAAAAAATATTTCTCGATGACCCAACCATACGGTGGTCAAGATCCATCCTTTTTAATGTTATTTCCAAAATTTTAGAAAAAAATTAATTAATTTGGTTTGCTAATTTAACGGTCAACTAGTACTTTGACCAGAACCCCTAAACAGGATTTCGTCAGGGTTTAGTGTTTCGATTTTTTTTAAAAATATTTCTCGACGACGCAACCATACCGTGGTCAAGATCCATCCTTTTTAATGTTATTGCCAAAATTTCAGAAAAAAATAAATTAATTTGGTTTGCTAATTTAACGATCAACTAGTACTTTGACTAGAACCCCTAAACAGGATTTCATCAGGGTTTAGTATTTCAATTTTTTTGAAAACATTTCTCAACGACTCAACTGGACAATGGTCAAGATCCATCCTTTTTAATGTTATTGCCAAAATTTCAGAAAAAAATAAATTAATTTAGTTTGCTAATTTTACGGTCAACTAGTTTGGAAAATAAATTTAAAAATTTTAAAAAAATAGAAAAAAGCCAAAATTTAATTTAAAATTCATACACACCAAAGTAGTCATAATCACTATTTGTGTGATGAATCTTACCCTACTTTCACTATTTTTCCATTGTTTTTAATTTTTTACCCATTTTTAATTAGTTTGTAAAATAAATTAAAAAATTAAATAAAAATAGGAAAATCGCCTATTTTTTAACATAAAATTTGGTGGTATGACTACATGGGTGATTATAAATTCTGAATAAAAATTTGGTTTTTTTTTCTATTTTATTTAATTTTTTGCCCTTTATTCCTATTTTTAAAATAATAAATCCAACTAAATTTCGTCCAAATATTACATTCGATCGAATTCGGTCGAATTTAGCCGAGCTCCTAATTTCGACCATATTTGGTCGAATTTAGCATCTGTGTGGCTATTTCTCATTGGTCCATTTAGTGTCACATGGATTGTTGAATCAGCAGTTAATCTAAGCCCTTAAAAAAACAAATATTAATCCTAGCCCTTTATTCAAAATACATACATATATGATATACATACATGGTTGTAAAAATCGGTAATCGGTATAAATTGGTTGAGGAACCGATTTAAGATTAATCGGGTAATCGAAAGAATTAATCAGAGTATTAATCGAATATTATAATAATATTTAATATATTAGTCTGATTTACAATTAAACATATCATTTTATATAAATTCAAAGGATTAATAGAATTTCAAAAATTGAATCAGTTAATTACCTTAAAAATCGAGAATTTTAGAACCATGTATATATATACACACACATAAACCCTCCCCCCCTTTCTCCACTGCGCCCCCTCCCCGCCCCCGCCCCCGCCTCCGCCACCGCCACCCAAAAAAATCTGAGCTTAAAAATTTATATAAAAACATTTTCAAAAATTCATATCTCTCAATCTACTCATCCAAAATTAATTATTTATATATGTATGTGTTCTACAAATCGAGCTCTATACATTGATACAAATATATTCTGATTTTGAACAAATATTTTTCCGGGTAATATTTGAAGTTTAATTTAATCGAAGGTTTGATGGAATTTTTGATGATTTTGGGTTTGCAAGGTTGTATATCGATGCTTGTTTATGCTTAGATATTAATTTCATAAATTTCTGGGCACTTTTTATTTCGCCGGAAAACTCTCGAGGTAACCGAATTTTGGTTCCGGTAGTCATGTTCTTGGTATATATGCAGTATGCAGGAGAACCAAAATGTAAATTATGTTGTAGTGCTAATTAGTAGATTTTTGAGTAGCAGATTCTGCAATTTTTTTAAAAAAAAACTGGTGCAAATTAAATTCGGCTGAATTTGGTCGAATTTAGCATACCTAAATTCGATAAAATTTGGTCGAGTTTTGTACACTTCGGGCACCAAATTTTAATATTTTCAATTTTTCATCAAAATTTGAAATTTTCAAAATTTTGGAATTTTTGTTCGAATTTATAATTCAACCAAAAACGGTCGAATTTAGTACTATCAAATTCGACAAAATTTGGTCAAATTTATCCTAAATTCGACGGCATTAATCGGTTGAATTTATCCTAAATTCGATCGTATTACTAAATTTGACCAATAGAAATTCGATCCAATTTAGATAAATTCGACCGATATCAGTCGAACTTAGCTAAAATATCGTCGAATTTATCTAAATCCGACAAAAAAAATTCGGTCACATTTAACCATTTTTCTTGTAGTAAAATATCCGTTTTAAAAAATATCAGGGGAGCGAGATTCGAATCCTGGATCTAGGATCTAGAATAACATGAGATAAAATTTTAATCACTTGAGTTATTTAATTCATAGGAGAAAATTGGAATAAGATTAAATCTCACCCTAAGTATTTTTGGAAGCCAAAGTCATCAATTGGAAAATTTTCTTGTATATGATAAGAGCTGTATATGATAAGTATCGTGTTAGAGATACGAAATTGGATATTGAAATTTGTTCCAAAAAACATGATAATTTGGAATATTTTTATTGGTGAAATTTATGTGAATGTAACATATTTTTATTAATAATTTCATTATATAGATTTTATTTTTTTGACTAAAGATGTAAATTCATTCAAATAATCAAATCCATATCAAGTACATAAGAAATAACACCAGGAGGAGTACTTGACCACTCTCCAAGATCTGACATAGAATAGGAGGCTTTTGCTAACACATGAGCCTCCATATTCGCAGATCGATACACAAACTGAACTAGCACTAGATTAATGTGCTTTAACAAATAGAAACAATCCTCTACTATAGTACCGAAAAAACCTCTTCCTTGTTTTCCATTGCAAGCCAGGGCTAAAGCATGAGAATCGATTTCAAAAACGAATTGTTGATAACCTTTCTAGACACTCCAAACCAATGCCTCCTTTAGCGCTAATGCTTCCGCCTCCCTAGGATGCCACGCACCTCTGATTCTTCTGCAAAAAGCTGCCACAAAGTCTCCTTGATCATTCCGAATAACAGGTCCAATTCCTATACTGCCATCCTGGAACACTGCTACATCAATGTTGATCTTCACCTATCCACTATCTGGCTTGGTCCAACTACGAGCTCCCATCTCTCCTGCACTCACCTGGGCATCAACCCTCAGCTGTTCCTCCCTCCAATCTGTTAACAAGTGCATAGATGCTGCTTTCACACCAAAAGCTGATCCATTTATTCGATCCCAAACCCATCTATTCCTTCTGCACCAAACACCCCAACACAGCATAGCCACCTGGACACATTACTCCTTTGAAACTCTGGCAAATGTATTACTAATAACCTCCACAGCTGTGTCATTCACAGAGCACTGAATACTCTCACTTAACCCAACAGCCAACCATACAGTCTTTTCAAAACCACACCTAAACAAAACATGAGTGTCACTCTCGACCTCAGAATGGCACCACGGATAAGTAATTTCAACCTTTACATGCCTTAACGCCAATGCATAGTTCGTTGGTAGACACCCTCTACACACACGCCATAGAAAATGAGCAACCTTACTTGGGAGATTTAACTTCCATATCTGCTTCCAGATGCTACTAACCTCCCCCTGATATTCACCCTGCAACCAATAATAACAACTACGAACTGTAAACTCACCGCTTTCATCTAAGAGCCAAGTCCACGAATCCTTTTTCTCTATTAAAGGTAAAGGAACTCGTTGAATTAATTCAACATCCCTGGCTTCGAACAAATCCTCTAACACTTCAATATCCCACCTCCTTTCTCCAGAAATGAATAAGTTACTAACCTTGGCCATTTGTAAATTACTGTGCACACCAGTCGTTATGAAACCATTATTTATATCTGGTAACCAAGGAACAGACCAAACAAATGTATCCTCCCTATTGCCAATCTGACGTCTCACACCTGCTTTGACAGATTCTACTGCAGTCATCAGTCCACGCCACACATAGCTCGGATTGCTCCCCATATCAACTTCTAAAAAACATTTATTCGGAAAGTAGCGTGCCTTCATTACTGCAGACACCAAAGGGTTAGCTTCAACAAGTAAACGCCACCCCTGTTTGGCTAACATTGCCAGATTAAATTTCCGAAGCTCCTTAAATCCCAAACCACCCACTGATTTCGGAACATAGATTCTTTTCCAACTGAGCCACCTAACACCCTTCCCCTGACTACCATTACCCCAGAGAAATGCATTCATTTTAACCTCCATTTCCTCACACAAAGACTCAGGGATCAAGAACAAACTCATCCAAAAGTTTGGGATGGTTTGTGCTAATGTTTTCAAAAGAGTCAGCTTGCCACTTGGCTAACTCTTTATTATACCAACCTTGTAGCTTATGTTGAAGACGATCACTTATAAAACCAAAGACTTCAGTTTTATTCTTCCCCACTACCATAGGCATACCAAGATAATGCCCCGGTTTCTCAACTTGGTGAACTCCCAAACAATCACAAACAACACGCCTATCATCTTCACACGTATTTGAACTAAAAGTAATGGCAGATTTATTATAATTCACCACCTGACCAGACAATAGCTCATACTTATGCAGAATAGTCTTCATACTACCTGCTTCCATCTGATTTGCTTTAAAAAAGAAATAGCAATCATCTGCAAAGAGCAGATGAGAGACCCTAGGCGCACCTCTTGCTATTTTACAACCAGTAAACAGTCCATCCTCCTCATAATTCCGAATTTTTCCCGCCAACCCATCAGCACAAATAATATATAAGTACGGGGATATAGGATCCCCTTGTCTCACCCCTCTATGAGGCTGCACCTCTCCAAAAACCACTCCATCCCTTAAAAAACTGTAGGTTACAGTTTTCACACATTGCATTATACGCTCCTTCCATCTCTGAGGGAATCCAAGTCTTGTTAGCATCAATTCAATAAACTTCCACTCTAATCTATCATATGCCTTCGACACGTCCACCTTAAGCCCAGCTATACCCCCTTCCCTTGTGTCTTTCGACGCATATAGTGGTTAATTTCAAATGCCACTAATGCATAATCCGTCAATAGCCGCCCCTCGATAAAAGCACTTTGCTTCTCAGAAATTATATTATGCAAACATGGTTTAAGTCGGTTGGCCATAACTTTTGATAATATAAGCATTAATACGTTGCAAAGAGAGATAGGACGGAGGTCTGAAACTTGCTTCGGATGTTTTACTTTAGGAATCAAACAGACCAACGTACTATTGACTTTTTCAGGAAGCACTCCATCCTCAAAGAATTTACGACAGAACTCAACAACATCATGCCCAACTATGCACCAATATGTCTGGAAAAATGATGGATTTAACCCATCAACTCCAGGTGCCTTCTCCGGAGCCATTGAAAACACTGCATCCTTTACCTCTTTTTCATCTACAGGCAGCAAAAGATTTTGACTCTGCTCCTCAGTGATGCTTTGGAACTTCACTCGATCAGATATTTACTCCCCAGATTCTATTGAGTTAAATATGTTCTCAAAGTACCGAGTGATAACCAGCTGGATTTCTTCATCTGCATCTTGCCACACTCCTTGTTCATCCTTCAGTCTCGTAATTTTATTATGTTCCTTTCTCGTGGATGCGTACTTATGAAAGAAACGACTATTTTTATCTCCATCCCGTAACCAAAACTATTTTTCCCGTTGGCTCCAATACGTTTCTTGCTTTGCCAACAACTTAAGATATCTCTATCTAACTTCCCCATATCTACTAACTCCTGTTGCATCTCTCCTCAAACGAAGCAACTGCATCTCTCTTCTACATGCATTTAATTTCTTTTTAAGATCTTTAATCATCCCCCCAACCCCATTCTTCCAACCTGATACTACAACGACCCATTTTGTCAAATATGTCACTTGACTCAATATCACTCCAGCAATCCTTAATAATATTGTAACATTCCTACTCTTTAATCCACATGTTTTCAAAGAGAAATCTCCTCCCCTTCGGCACATACACTTTCTTATTCAACTGCAAGAAAATTGGCAAGTGATCTGATGTCGACATCTCATGGATAATGACCTCTGCATTCGGAAAGAAATCACACCAATCCTTAGTTGCGAAACCCCTATCCAACCTCTCCTGCACCGATTTATCAGATCCCCTAGAACATTCCCATGTAAATTTATCTCCATTTAAACCCAAATTAACTAGACCACACTCCATGATTGTTTCAGAAAAACCATTCAACAACACACGAGGATGTCTTACTGGTCCTTTCTTTTCATCATCTGTCATCAAGTCATTGAAATCCCCAATGATGCACCATGGTAATCTCGACACCCCAGCCAGCTACTTTAACATACTCCATGCCTCATAATGTCTCGATCTTTCTGGAAAACCATAGTACCCTGTATACCTCCACCTCCCTACTTGTTCTTGCATTACTTCAAAATCAATATAATTTCGACTACTATCAGTAATCGTAACCCCTCCTTCATGCTTCCACAGTAAGGCTACACCACCCCCATGACCTTCTCCATCTACGGTAAAGCAACATGCAAACCCCAACTGTTTTTGAATTTTTTGAATTTTATTACTTTTAACTAAAGTCTCACATAAGAAAATAATACTAGGCCGATAATATTTATTGATTTCTTTTAAAAATCTAACTGCTCGTGGGTTGGCCAGCCCATGACATTTCCATGATAGAAGACTCATAATACCTGGCGGGCCTGAACTCCAGGACCCGCCATCTGCAAGTTTTTTGGCACAACTAACTGATTTTCCAATGATGTCAACCCATCCGTTTCTAATTTTCCTCCATCCAAAGCGTCATTTACTCTTTTACGTTTAAAATCTGTTAGAACCATATCAGTTTCCATATCGTTCTCTTCTAACACCCTTGATCCTCTCCCATGATCGACAGTTGCTAAAGTCATATCCTGATTTTCCTGGATCCTACAATCACGCGATTTAACCTGCACTCCCCCAATATCTCCGTTAATCTCGCGTACAGTTCCGTCCACCTCCATGAACCGTTCTTGCACCTACTTCCCAGCATCAGTGGTGTTTAATGGCGTTTCTGAATTAAACGGTGTTTTTGATCCACTTCCCTCATTCACTCCTCGAAGCCATTTTGCACCAGAATTGTTTTTAACATTCCGAGGTGGAGCTCGTAACCATGCTCCATAAGCCTTCTCCACCTATTTATCCGGGTTGGCATACACAATACTACATTCCCTCTCAAAGTGTCCCATTATACCACATACAAAACAGAAAGTTCCCAGACGCTCATACTTGAAGTTCACCCAACTCCAACTATCCCCTTCCCTCTTAATCCTCAACATGCGCTTCAATGGTTTTTCAACATTTATCTCCACTCTGATACGAACAAACGGCTTCCATGTATTTTCAAAAGTTTTTGGATCTGACCGAATGTATCTACCCATCGAATCTCCAACACTTCTCAATATATTTTCAGATAAGAAGCCCCGTGGAATGTCATATACCTGCACCCATATTTCTGCATTCTGTAACTTCACCATGCTTGGATCTTCCGTAGGTGCCAATTCATGAAGAACTAACATTGCTTGCTCAAAACTCCATGGTCCCCCTTCAATAATTCTCTACATATCCATTTTATGATACAGAACAAATGAATAACGAGAATCCCCCAAATCGTGTACCTCCATCCCTTCTTTCGGCCTCCACAGCGTAGCCATTACATTCTGCATTGCATTGAAATTGATATTCTTCTCAGTCAAGAATTTACCAATTAACACATACATTTGTTTTTGGTCCACCGCTTCATTCCCTGCAAACACCAAGCCTCCTTCATTCTCATCGTCAATAACAAGCTTTGCATACATATCTTCTAAAGCCTCCTCAGATCTTGCCATTTCTTTTACGATTCAGAAAATGCTAATGATTACAAACAGGATGTTAAAAGGTATATGATAATGATAGGAACTTAAAAAAGGCAATAACTGTCATATTGACAGAGAAAAAACTCTTATATTGACAGAGAGAAAAATTTCATCTTCATTCTTTTTTCTTTTTTTCCATTATATAGATTAATAGATCAGGATATGTAACATTTGAAATTCATTTTGGAAAGTATTTAAGACTATTAGCATTCTCCATATGATTATCCGAATTGTAATTATTCCCATTTTAATTTTGAGTTTTAGAGGAAGAATTAATGACCTATATCTGGGGATGATTCCCTCATTTTCTTTATAAATCTTCATTTCTGTTATTATTTAGGTTTATTTAAAAGAGAATGAAATAAAAAGAAATTATTTTTTCCCACACAACATACAATAGTAGGTCGATTTACTTAGAAAAGAATGGATTAAAGAAAAATGAAGTGAAATTCGTAATCGTACTTAAAAGTATAGGAATGAAACGTTTAACATTTTGCTCTTTCATTCACTCATTTTCTCATAATTCATAATAGTAAAAATTGTTAAAATATAGAGAGAGAAAATATAAAAGTAGGATTATATTATAATGAAACTTGTTATCGATTGCAATAGAGGGAAGATTTATATACCCAACAACTAAACAATAATAAAGGAATTCATTTTATCAAAGGAAGTTATTACAATAATGAAATTATTCAATAATAATATTATATATTAAGATTCCCTCTTAAACTAATGATGGAAATTTGGGAGTTTGCCAAAAAAAAAACGAAGTCACGTATTCAAACGAATCCAAAGCATCTATGTCGTTCACAAATCAACCAAAAAATTATGAAATCCATGTGTATTCAAACCAAAACGAGAGCTAACAAGAAAGGAACCATTCTTGTTACCTAGTAAACAACTTCAAAAGTTAAACAAATCTACAACCAACGAACAGGGACACCAATACCAATACTGAAACAAAAACTGAATCTAAATCCACAAACTGTATCCAAATCCAAATTGAACCAAATAATAATCCAAACCAACTCTAAATACAAAACCTAATCTAAAACAAGAATCGAACTAAACTGTGTACAAATTTAACCAACAAACTTTGTCTAATCTAACCAAAATCGAATCCAAATCCATATTCAAATTATAATTGAGAAAACCAATTTATATCCTAAACCAATAGAGAGAGAAAAAATCAAAAGCCATATGAGAAAAAAAAAATCCTACAAGAGTACGTGGGTTTGAGAAAATCCTTTGAGTAGGTGAGAGGAGAGGAAAAAAATCTATGAGACTTTGCGAATCTTAGAAAAAAATCTGCGAGAATTTTTGGTTATGGAAGAAAGAAAAATGATGAGAGCGAAGAAGATGATAAGGTAAAAACACAATGACGATGATGATTGATAAGTGGATTTTATATCCACTTGGAACGCCTCGAATTTGCTTAAATTAATTAACTTGGCCACAAGTATGTCGTGTTTTGATATGTTTTCATCTAGTTATGCAGGACTATGAAATTGTGATATGGGTTGGCATTTTCTTTGATCTTGGAGTGGATTTTAGCTTTGAAGAGAAGGACAGAGTTTTTCCTATGATACTATGGTGGTTTGAGCTAAGTAGTTGATGGACGGCAACTCATGCAAGAGGAACGGAGGCAAAAGGAGTCAAAACGAAGAAAAAATAGCAAAAATCAGCAACCGGCAGAATGTTGGTGTGCGGGCGCGCGAATAAGCACTACAGGCACGCGGGGGCGCGGTCATGCTGCGCGGGGGCGCGATCTCGGCCTGCAGGAAATTCTATTTCAAGTA
The DNA here is from genome assembly GCA_036435485.1 of Saposhnikovia divaricata. NCBI lineage: Eukaryota > Viridiplantae > Streptophyta > Magnoliopsida > Apiales > Apiaceae > Saposhnikovia > Saposhnikovia divaricata. The sequence goes on from CM071598.1 coordinate 83,368,058, forward strand.
AAATTGGGTATTTTTCGTTCTTTCTTGCTGTCCAAGCCGTGGGAGCCTATATAAACACCATCCATCCTCAGAAAACGTACCAACACCCTACATAACACAGAGAGAGAACCGAGAGACGGAGATATATATGATATCTATACTATTAAAACTCCTAAAATAAATAATAACATTATATAATTAATGCTAAGTAGTCGATTGCCTTTTTTCACATTTATTTTTAATTGAAGATATTACCTTTAATAAACACCTAAAAACATCAATCATATCATAGTTTCCAATCATTAATATTTTCTTTCGAATTAAAACACGTTACCTTTTTAATTTAAAACAAATCTTACAATCATTAATATATACCCGAAAATATCACATCATATTTTTCAATTATTAATAAAATAAATTAAAAATTTGTATACGTTGTTTATAATAAGGAAACATTAGTATAATCCGTAAACATGAGTATATTAAATCATATTAAATTAAAATTAATTAATTATATAATAGCCGAAACATTAAAAAATTTGGTACCTATTTTTTTGTATATGTTTTTTAGTATTTCGTGAATTTACTTATTTAACCTTTATTATAAAGAAAAATATATACGATATCTATACTATTAGAATACCTAAAATAAAGAATAACATAGTATAATTAATGGTAATTAGTCGATTGTCTTTTTCATATTTACTTTTAATTGAATATATTACCTTTTATGAATACCTAAAAACATCAATCATATCATATCTTCCTATCATATCATATCTAGCAATAATTATTATATAACCAAAAATATAATATAAATCTGTTACTACGAATAATGACCATTAGATTTTTAGTAAAAAATCAGAATTGTTAGATCTAATGATTAAATATATCATATAATTAAATTAATTTATTAAAATTTCAAGGTTCGAATTCTACCAACGACATATTTATTTTAAAATTTTATAATGTAAGTTTTAAACCATCCATATTTTTAATTAAATTTAAATTAAACTATTAATATTAAAATTAAAATGACATATTGTAAATGATGATTATATAAAAATATAATTGTAACATAAAATAAAATTTGTTACATTTCAAAAAAAAATCCGTGCATCGCACGGGTTATAAGCTAGTATTACTTAAAACAAAAAATTCCGATGGAATAGTAAAAATTGAAAGAAAAAGATCGACAGGGGGTGTGATGAAAATGCTTCCTTTTTGGCTCACCGGAAAGCACTTCCTTCTAAACCGTTGACCACCATTTCATTCATCTCTTTCACCCCACGCTTCTCACGCCTGCAATATTCCTTCTTATTTCCGTTTTCTCTGTCTAACCATCTCTCTTTTGTCCTCGATCTGTAACTCAGATGGGATCACGAAACTCTGAAAACTCTGGATCTATGAACTCAGACGAGCTTGTTGCTTTTATCAATCATAACTATGTTGTCCAAACTAACTTACAACGGCCTCAGATACACATTGAAGCGGACAATGATTCCTTTCAAACTGATGAGATTATGGGCGAACCTCTATCTCCACGCCGGTAAGCTAGGATGAGAGAACAAATCAATCTGATCTTAGATGATGGCTCGCTACAGCCAGCAACTGGCCCTATTACTGACGTTTCGTCTAAAGCATCACATGGTGGATCAGCTATGCGAGTTGCCTCACCTCCAGAAGTCAACTCCTTGGTGCAAAAGACTCAGCCTACAGCATCACATGGTATTGCCCCTCAACCAAATGCTCTCGATTCATCAAAACAAAGTAAGCCTAACTATAACGCATCACAACAGAACCAGGCAACCTGGAGCAAGATTGTTTCAAAAAATATAATTGACTCAACCCCTTGTGATAGTAACAATGGCGAGGCAGAACTTACCTACAATGATGATGGGTCTGCGTCAGTTAATTTTTCCAAAGAATACTTGGTTCATGCTCAAAAAAAATGGGAAACTAGCATTATCGGTCATTTTATTGGGGGGAGTTTTGCTTTCAAGTTTGTTAGAGATCAGGCCAATAAACTCTGGACTCATAAGGGTTTAACTGGTGTTTACTACAGCTCAAAGGGGTATTATACTTTCAAATTTGCAACCATGGAAGAAAGAAACATGGCTCTTAATTTAAATACGGTCCAAATGGGGGGTAAAACTCTGTATTTGATGCCATGGATGGAGGGATCGAAGTTCAAAAGAAATGTAATAGATAAGGTCCCTTGCTGGATCAGGCTTGTTGATGTACCATACTCACTCTGGTCCAAAGAGAGTCTCTCTTCGATTGCAAGGGCAGTGGGAAGACCCCTAAACTTTGATATGGCCACCTCCAAGTTCGAACCCCTGAAATATGCAAATGTTCAAGTCGAATTGTCTTACTCAGCTCCACGACCAGATTTCGTCTGGGTGAACATTTTGAATGCGGATGGCGTCGAGGAAAAGGAGAAAATAGAAGTTCAATATCCACAATTGCCGTACTCGTGCAGCTTGTGTCAGGCTTTTGGCCACTCTTTAGCTCGATGCATCAATAATCCTCATAGGGAAACCAAAAAACCAAGAGTTGCTCGCTCTAATGATGTCGCACCTCCTCCAATAACAAATGTGAATGACACGGCAACTGAGTACCTGAGAAACATGGAGATGGTACCTTATGTGGTGGGTGAGTTTTGCGGTTGCAACGTGGTTATGGATGAGGATGAAATTCTCCAGGAGCTTACAAAGGAGCAGGACAACTTAGAAGAATTTGACCGACTACCAGAAATTTCATCACCAAATGCAAATGTGGACACTATGGTTGCTTATGTTGAGCCTATTACCACTGTTAATGGCTTTGCAATTCTTGAAGGGGTTAATGAGGAAGACGTTTTACATGCTACTCCATCTACGAGTACTAAAAGGAAAGTGGCAACAACTCCTACTAAAACGCCTACAAAATTTCACCAACATTCACAAAATATCTCCTCCATAGTCATTGACCTTAACTCCCAAGTTGGGCCGTCTCAGCAGAGACCTCCCAAACCAAAGACCAAGGCAACTGTGGACGATGATGGATTCACACAGGTCACGAACAGGAGAAGCCCCCGGTTGGCAGGGTTGTCAACTTCTAGACATCCTTAATGAATTTTGCGGCCTGGAATGTTAGAGGCTTGAATAAAACTCCCCATCAAAGGGAGCTCAATAATTTTATTTCAGTTAATTCCATTAGTCTGATCGGTGTCATGGAAACTAGAGTGAAAGAAAAACGCTCCATGCGTATTTCTAGGAAAATAAACAGGTCGTGGAATTGGTTATTCAACTATGATTCTCATTACAACGGCCGTGTCTGGGTGGGATGGGATCCATCAGTTTGGCGTGTTACTCTTCACTCCAAAGCGGCACAACACATCACTTGCAGTGTAACGTTTCTGGAAAAAAACCTTACCTTTTTAGCAACGTTCGTCTATGCTTCAAATGCTGCACAGGAACGCGTCTTGCTGTGGAATCATCTTAACTCCCTTAGCAGTACCAACTTGCCATGGTGCTGCTTAGGCGATTTCAATTGTATCCTTAACATTACGGAGGTTTGTGGGGGTAGGGAACAATGGACAACAGATATGCAAGCTTTTAAAGATTGTTTGTCTAATGCTGGGCTAGATTCTATACGCACAGTGGGTGATCAATTCACTTGGACGAATAAGCGAGTTCTTGATCCAATCTTCAAGCGTCTAGATAGGGTACTTGGAAATGGACAATGGCTGCACAATTACAAGGAGGCTTATGTAATGGTGAAGCATAGGGGTGTGATGGACCACAACCCCCTTATTTTATCTGTTCCCATGCAGCTTGAACGATTCGGTAAACCTTTTCAATTTTTCAATTACATGCTTGATGTTCCTAACTTTCAATCTACTGTCTCGCATGCTTGGACAAACACTATCCTTTTTGGAGACCCTATGGCTGTTTTGTGCAGAAAGCTAAAGGCTGTTAAGCAGGCTTTGATTGATCTCAATAAAAATCATGGCAACCTTCATTCCAATGATCAGTTAGCTCGTGATGCCTTGGCCTCCACTCAAGATGAACTGCTAGTAGCCCCTTCGTCTCAGTTGCTAGCTAGGGAATCCGAATTGGTCAGTAAACTAAATGAGGCTATTTTACAAGAGGAATCTCTCTTACTGCAAAAATCTCGAGTTAAATGGCTGTCTAAGGGAGATGGCAACAACAAGTTCTTTCATAGCCAGTGCAAATCTAACTGGAATCACAGTAAGGTATTGGCTCTAGTTAATTCCTCTGGTACGTTAGTTCATGGCCAAAGACAGTGTGCCCAGGTTGCTGTGGATTATTACACTAATTTCATTGGCTCCCCTGTAAACAATATTCAGAATTTAGATTTGCTTGAGGGTCTGGCATGTCCTACTATCTCGGATGCGCAAGCAACACACTTGGAGGCTCCTGTTACTACCGACCTAATCTACGCAACTTTGAAGAAAATGAAAAAGAATAAGGCCCCGGGTCCAGATGGCTTTACTATTGAATTTTTCTTGGCCACTTGGAGTATTGTCGGAGAATGTTTTTGTGCAGCTGTGTCTTCCTTATTTAACGAATTCAACATGCACAAAGGAATTAATTCAACATACATTGCTTTAATTCCAAAGGTGGACACTCCAACTCATATGCATGATTTCCGACCTATCTCTTTGTGCACCATAGCTTACAAGTGCATATCAAAAATCATAGCATCTCGAATAAAATCTGTCCTTCCTGGGATCATAGATATGTCACAATCGGCCTTCATACCAGGTCGACATATATCTGACAATATTCTATTGGCGCAAGAATTATTTCGAGGGTTTGACAGGGACACAGGGATTACAAGGTGTGCTCTAAAGCTAGACCTTCATAAGGCTTTTGATTCAATAAGGTGGGATTTCATTGTAGCTGCTTTACAGAAAATGGGTTTTCCAATTCGGTTTGTGGGATGGATCCAGGCTTGCATTTGTAGTCCCAAGTACTCGGTAAAGCTCAATGGTTCAGTTCACGGTTACTTCGATGGTGCAAAGGGCATTCGTCAGGGTGACCCTATGTCACCTTATATCTTTGTCATATGCATGAAAGTGCTCTCTCAAATGTTAAATTCCAAGCCTCCTGATTTTCAGCACCACTGGCGTTGCAAGGATCTTGACTTAACACATCTATTCTTTGCGGATGATGTTTTGTTTTTTAGCAATGGAGACAGAACCTCTATAGCACACATTATGGACAAAGTTCGTCTCTTTTCTGCCCTCAGTGGTCTAACTCCCAACATTCATAAGAGTACCAGTTTTTTCTGTAACTGCAACCCTTCTTTTGTGGAATGGTTCGATGACCTCTATGGTATCCCACGAGGCCATCTTCCGGTACGGTTCTTGGGTGTACCCCTTATATCTGCTCAGCTAAACATCAACGATTGTGTGCCTCTTGTTCAGAAGCTAACAAATAGAATAGGTGCTTGGACATCTTTACTTCTATCCTTCGCAGGACGTGTACAATTGGTTAAATCAGTTCTTTTCGCCATTCAAGCATACTGGTCGAACCACTTCCTCCTTCCAAATGCAATTCATGCAAACATTCAGTCAATGCTAACAAGGTTCATTTGGAAAGGTAATGTAAATGACAAGGGGGGAGCGAAGGTTAGCTGGAAAACCATCTGTTTACCTAAGCAAGAAGGTGGCCTGGGCCTAGAGGATTTGTCCCAGTGGAATAGGGCACAGATCATGTGCCACTTGATTAAAATCATAAAAAACTCTCCAACGTTATGGGCCTCGTGGGTCAACAGAACGGTACTAAAACGAAGACATTTCTGGACTGTGCCTATTCCAACGGATTGCTCTTGGATATGGAAAAAATTGCTACGCTTGCGCCCTCTTGCTTTGCGCTTCCTTTCATACTCCATAGGTGACGGGTCGACCATCTCCCTCTGGTTTGATCCATGGTGGCAAGGGGTTTGCCTTGCAAACTCTATAACAGCACTATAATTTCTCAAAGTGGAATGAGTACAGACTCCAAACTTTCTCAGATTACAGGCACAGGTGCTTGGCGTTTACCTCAACCAAACTAAAGGCATCACCACCCTAACCCTACTCTCACAGATTGGATAAACAGCTTTACCTATCCTACTTTCGACCTAAACAAGCGTGACGTAATTCTGTGGGATGGCCAGGATAAAACGTGGAATATCTGGAATTCAATTAGGCATCGTGAGCAAGAGGTGGACTGGTTCAATGCTGTTTGGCATCCTCTCAAAGTTGATAGGTACGCACACCACTAATGGCTTCTCAGCCACGGCCGCCTGAACACCTTATCTCGTCTCGTGAGGTTTGGCATTGATTTGGATCAGCATTGCTTCTTATGTGTGGGAGGTCGCGAAACTGATACACACTTGTTCCTGCACTGCTCATTCAGTCGGCATATTCTTACTACTATTCTTTCAAGGTTTAACGAGCCAATCACTGCTTACTCTTGGAAAGAATTCCAACTACATATTAGTTTGATTGTGGACCGTGTGACTAGACGAATGCTTTTACTCATGATTCAGGTATACACTTACTACATTTGGCGTGAAAGAAATGCAAGAATGCACAACGGAGATATCCTTCATCCTAAGCATGTCCTGGAAATTATTTTTGCTCAAGCTCGCGCGAGACTTGCGACCTCCACATGGTTCACAAAACTAGTTGACAGTAGGCATGATTTGATCATCTAGATTACTTATCTATGTTTTCTGTTTCTTCTTGAATCTGCCAAGCAGATTGAATGTAGTTAGCACTCTCTATGGCCTTTCATAGAGCATGGGTTAATCCCTCCTTTCTAATATATATTAATTTAGCAAAAAAAAAAAACAAAAAATTCCAACTAAACGATTTAGGCAAGATTAAGATTAATCTGAACTGTAATTCGGTTTTATTCGTTGTGCCAATATTTTTTATCTAATAGAAGTATAATAAATAAATAAATCAATTTATATTTACATTATTATATTAAAATTAGAATCTTAAAAATTATAGTTTGGTTTTTTTAATTTTTGGTATTTAGTTAAACAAACAAAAATAATACAATTAATAATAAATATAGTAACTGATAACATTTTTCAATTAGAATCTATTACATTTAGATTTAGTTAAAATATGTTTTTTTTACTCAAAAAAAGTCTTAATTCATTGACAAATCAAGCGAAATACAGTTCATAACTTCCTTGGGAACATCCCTCCCAATGAAAGACCGATTCGGAAAAAAATATGATGTTCTAGCTAAGCTATGCGCAATCACATTAGTTGATCGTTTTACAAAAAACAAAGTAACGTTGTTTAAATTAAGGAGCATCTCCCTGCACTCCTCGACAATCCGTAAAAATATGTTTTTTTAAGTATATTAAAACACATTAATTTTTCATAAACATACACCTAATAATAATATACCGATAATACTTTATTAGTAGGAAACGAACCAATTACGTACGTTACTTTTAATTAATACTAGCTTATAACCCGTGCGATGCACGAGCTTCTTTTAAATATGATATAAAATTTTCTTATAATAAAATAATTTTTTTTATCTAATTTAAATTTTAATTTAAGATATATTAGTCAAAAACACATGTATTGTTTAGAACTAATAATATAAATTCTTAACTTTAATTTGTTATTAACGGGATTCGAACCTTGGTATTCATTAAATTAGCACAAATATGGAATATTCCTTAGTACTAGATCTAACGGTTCTCGTCAGTTTACTAAAAATAACGGTCATTGTTGTTTGTATAGTTGAATCATTGAACCAAACTATAAACAATCATCCACTAATTTGCTTATCATAGTTTAGTATAAATATGTAAAATATTATTTAGGGATAATTCTACTTGATTAAATAAGCAGAGGGAATTTTCCTCCTCGCTAAGGAAGGGCATTCACTCTGGTCCGCCCAATCCCGATCCGATTCCCGTAATGAACAAGGCGGGGATTCGGGAATTTTTTTGGGTACGGGCCAAGAAAAGGGAACAACTTTTATAAAAAAATCGAGGAGCGGTCCGAGACCGGCTGTGACGCCCCTAGATCCGGGGTCGGAGACCTAGGCGCTCACGGTCCATTTTCCATTAATAACATACCTGTTCTTGCACACAATATATAAAACAGCCATCGACCCCACAATAAACTCACACCGCACACACACACACACAGGTTAGAGTCTCAGAAACGTCACACACTTGATTAAGCAAAAGTAAAAGTTTCAGAGTTATTACAGACCGAATTAAATAGCATTTATGCTACCAGCAACGCTTCGATATGAAGCGGAGTTGGCGGCTTGAATGTTTGTTACGGTACACTGCTTTGCACAGGTCGTACTTATAAATAAAACGTAATAACAAAAGTTGTCAACCAATCCGGCTAATGTGGCCTACCGGTGGAATCTCAACTGCTGCCTCGGGTCTAGTCACCTGCTTTCGGGCAGTCTGTCTGGGTCTTGTCATTTCTCTTAGCTGTTGTGTTTTTAAATTTGAAAACAAGCAAGAGTGAGCAACTATAGCTCAGCAAAAAATATATGTATAAGGTAAGCAATATAACATTACATATGTTTAGCAGTTATTAAACTCGTTTATATCAATCAGTTATAAAATCACTTGTCATTGTTGATAAATTTCGAAGGTGCACCAATATGTGCCCTTGTTTTCAAAATAATCTTGCAGTTCTAGTTACTGCATAGAGTCAACATCTTTATCATCAAAATAGAACACTATCAGCAACTTGGCACATAAGCCTAAGAAGCAGTGTCAGAGCATTATTTCCAAAGTGGAGGAATGGGACTTAAAGAAAATATAAAACCTGACAGGGATTGACGATGATCAGTCACCACATCCAAGTCCAATAATCCGCGGGTCTTCTCTACCGGTAGAAGGATAGAAACTACATCCGTAACTATCCCCGGGTGAAAACTACATCCGTAATCACCCTCGATAAAAACTACATCCGTAATCATCCTTCGGCAACACCTGGGCCGGAATTATAATTGATGGACCGCCTGGCTCACGGCCGCTTACACATCCCGGGAATCGTTCGTCAACGGTTCCCACACCTGCTAGAGTCAAAACATTTTCGAAAACCCCCGGTCAGGTTTGCTTCTTGTACGATTTCAAGAATCATCGGTCGACTGATGTCGGACCTCGATTACTCAGTTTTCAATCAAAATCAAGTTTTTAAAAGAAAAAGAAAAGAGTTCGAAAAAGTTCGAGTTCGAAAGTGCTAAAGGTATCTTGGATTAGCTTTGTCTTTAAAATAGTGAACAATAATTAATAAATGATATTTTAAGATTTAATATTAATAATTAATAAAATAATTATTTAATTAAATAAGCTTTTAATCCAAGATAGGTATTTTGAGTATTTATGAAGATATAAAAATAATTACTTGAGTATACGATACTTCCCGAATGACCCTTCGGGTTTTCGCAATTTAATTACGATATAATAATATACCGCTCCCCGGTCAATAGTATATACGGACCGCTACGACCTCTATTGCTAGAGTCGTTGTCCGAAGAAAACATTTCATTCTAAGTTCAAGGGGTGCAAACATATATGTGCTTATACGTCTCAATTTCATCAATACTTCGATAAGCATAAACATTTGATATGATTAAAAACTACAAACACAACAGTGAAAGTCCTTGTATATGTAAGTTTTGAAAAGTAAACTTGCCTTGGTGAGGTTGGGGTGGTCGAGCTTGCGGAGTGGAACGATCTATACATAATCAATAGCCGATCGTTAGTACCTTAACAATATCTCTTTTAATTGCGAGGTTTTAGGGGGTACAAAATTAACTTAATGACTTCGTCTTATGACCCTCTAGCCCCACTATAGGTTCATGTCATCACTCGATTACACTCGTCACTTATTCGACTTAATTTGGTTACCATATCCGAATCATATCCATTACCCCTTAAATCACACTCCCTTACGACTTTTTCACTTGCGCGAATTTTACTCTAACATTTTTATAAAATTGAAAAATACATATTTTAATCAAATTCTTTTTGGGTAGCCTTCACTACTGCATTTACTAGCTCCTCTAATTTTTCCATGATCCTACATAAATGTTTAGGGGTTTAAACAAGGTTCACAAGGGGACCATTTAGTGCAGTACGGATTCTAGAAACACATTTCACTTCTCAGGCGATAACTCAAAATCTATACATCACCTAGTCATGAACCTTACATTTCTGGAAACTACATTCAAATACCTTTCCAACAATATATATTAGGACTTTAGGGGACAAGATTTAGGGGTTCAAAACCCTCCTACAAGACAGTAAAAGTTCCTGGAAAATTACTCAGCATGCTTTTACCACTTAACCAACCAAGAATCTTATATAAACATCACAACCATCATCTAAACCACCAAGATCATACTCTATAACATACATGGAGTTACATACACTAACCACAAGCTTAAAAATCACAACCCCAACATTTAAACTCGAGATCTACATCATCCATAACTTATATGTCCAAGATTTACAATAATAACCATGGATCTAACATTAAACATCACCAATACTACATGGCCAAGAGGGGTTAGGGTTTTTATACCTTCTTGAGTATCTAGGAGCCTTGGGTATGCCTTACAAGTCTCAAGAACACCTTGGATGAGCTTCTACAATCCTTACAAGTCTCTAGATGCGTACCTCACAACTCCATTCCCGTCCTTTTCACACCTAATTTCCTCGCCAGTCAAAATTTTCTCCATCGAATTCTTTTCTTCTTCTATCTTCTTTTCCTGGCATAACTTAATCTTTTCCAATAGCGGTGGTTGGACACTTATTTCCATTAGACTCTCTTGTCCAATTCCTGGTAACCTCACTTCAATCTCCAGTTTCTTGAGGTCCTTGATCAATTCGTCCACTGACGTTATCATCTTGAGTTTCTCCTTTCGGCTAAGTGCATCGGCCACCACGTTGGCCTTCCCTGGGTGATAATGAATCTCACAATCATAATCCTTGATTAGCTCTAACCATCTCCTCTGCCTCATGTTTAACTCTTTCTCAGTGAATATGTACTTTAAGCTCTTGTGATCCGTGTAGATTTCACACTTTTCCCCGTAAAGATAATGGCTCCAGATCTTCAAAGCGAAAACTATCGCCGCTAATTCCAAATCATGGGTGGGGTATCTTATCTCGTACTCCTTAAGTTGTCTGGACGCATAAGCAATCACTCTACCGTGCTGCATAAGCACACACCCTAAACCTTTATGGGATGCGTCGCTATAAATCACAAAATCTCCCTTATCATCAGGTAGGGCTTGTACTAGTGCTGTCACCAACCTCTTTTTCAACTCTTGGAAGCTCTCTTCGCATTTTTCAGTCCACACAAACTTCTCGGTCTTGCGAGTTAGTCGAGTCAAAGGGGCTGTTATCTTGGCAAAGTCTTGGACAAATCTCCTATAGTAGCCAGCCAACCCTATAAAACTTCTCACCTCTGTCGGAGTGGTTGGTCTCTCCCAATTTGACACAGCCTCTATTTTGGCTGGGTCCACTAGAATGCCTTGTTCGCTAATCACATGCCCTAAAAACTGAACTTCCTTCAACCAAAATTCACACTTCGAGAACTTAGCGTACAACTTTTCTTCTCTCAATGCTCCCAATACAATCCTCAAGTGCTCTGCATGTTCCTCTTTCGTCTTGGAATAAATCAAGATGTCATCGATGAAGACTATAACATACTTGTCCAAGTACTTCTTGAAGAGTCGATTCATTAAATCCATGAAAGCTGCAGGGGCATTCGTTAACCCAAAATGACATCACTAGGAACTCATAGTGTCCGTACCGGGTGCGAAAGGCCATCTTTGGTATATCTTCTGGCTTAATCCTTAACTGGTGGTACCCGGTCCTCAAATCAATTTTAGAAAAATAAACTACGTCTTTTAATTGATCAAACAGGTCATCTATCCTGGGTAAGGGATATTTATTCTTTATAGTCACCTTATTCAACTCCCTGTAGTCTATACATAATCTCATACTACCATCCTTCTTTTTCACGAATAACACCGGGGCTCCCCACGGTGACACACTAGGTCTTATCATCCCTTTACCCAACAACTCTTGTAACTGAGTGGCTAGCTCTTTTATCTCCACTGGGGCTAGCCGATATGGGGCTTTCGAAACTGGGGCCGTACCAGGAACTAAGTCTATAGCGAACTCAATGTCCCTATCGGGTGGTAGTCCTGGAAGATCATCCGGAAATACGTCTGTGAACTCATTAACGACAGGATTTCCTGTAGGTTTGGTGCCTCCTTTTTGGTATCCTTCACATAGGCTAAATAGGCTTCGCATCCTTTACGTAACAGCTTCTTAGCTTGAATCATAGTCAGGAACTTTTGATTTTGCCATTTTCCACTAAACATTACTTCCTCGTCCCCTGGCAGTCTCAAACTTACTTTCTTCTTTACACAATCAATCTGGGCTCCGTGGGTTGTTAACCAATCCATACCTACTATTACGTCAAACTCTCCTAGTTTAAAAGGTATTAAATCTACTCGAAAGTGTCGCCCTTCTATTTCTAGGTCACAACCTGGACATACTTGGCTAACAGGGATAATTTCATGATTAGCTATCTCTACTTGCAGTCTGTCTTTCAATGGTTCAGCCTTAAGGCCTAACTGACATACAAAATCTAGAGATATGAAAGACTTGGTAGCTCCCGAATCAAATAAAACATTTGCCTTAACTGAGTTGAGTAGTAGGGTACCTGCAATCACATCCGTGTTCCTCACGGCATCTTGCACCGTCATGTTAAAAGTTCTTGCAGTAGGGGCCTTGTTAGAAGCAGTTCCACTCACTCTTGACGCAGCTGGCCCAGAGGACATACATTCCCTCATTCGGTGCCCTGGTTTCCCACACTTGAAGCAATTACCTCCGGCACTGGCGTTGTTACTAGTTCCTCGACAGGCGTTAGCATAATATCCTGTCAGCCCACACTTGAAGCACTTCACATCCTGTAGATTACACACGCCCGCATGTTTCCTTCCACACTTATTGCAATCCGGGGGTAGGGCACGGGATGGGGTAGAGTAAGACGATCCCTGTGGTCGGCCGCTCTGGCCCACACCCCAACTTTCAGCTCTCTTGGTTCCAAAGTTTCCGCTGGGTTGGGACATCGCCCCTCGCTTAAATTTTCTCGGAAAGCTCCCACCCGCAGAATTTCCCTTCCGACTATCAAACTTCCTCTTCTTTCCTTCCCTCTCCTTCTGCATCTGTTCACTCCCTGCCTCAACAATTGATGCTTTCTGTACCAGGGTGGCATAGTCTGTCAGCTCAAGAACCGCCACACGATTCTGAATCCATTGCTTTAGCCCCAATTGAAACCTTCGGGCCCTCTTTGCCTCAGAGTTCACATATTCCGGCACAAACCTCGACAGCTCAGTAAATTTGGCCTCATACTCGGCCACCGTCATGTTACCTTGCTTTAGTTCCAAAAACTTCAACTCCATTTGTGTCTCCATGAACCTAGGGAAGTACTTTTCCAAGAACAGCTCGCTAAACCTCTCCCAGGTCACCACACCTCTTCCTTCCAAATTCCTCTTAGCTTCCCACCAATAGTTTGCCTCACCCTTCAGGAGGTAGGTGGCGAAAACAGTCTTCTGCTCATCAGCGACACCTAGTATCTCCAAAGATTTTTCCATTTCCTTCAGCCAGGCTCTGGCCTCAACCGGATCTGCCATTCCTTTAAATTCTGGGGGTTTCAGGGATTTGAAGTTCCGGAAAGCATTTGCATTAGCATTGCCGGGTGGTTGCTGAACCGAGGGACGGTCCAAGTTCTGCCTAAGTAGTTCCATGAACTATCCCATATGGCCTCCCCTTGGATGTTCCACCTCTCGGGTGTCATCACCAGCTTCTTCTTCGTCATACTCAGAGTCATCAAACAAGTTATGATCGTTGCCCTCATCCTCACTCAGGTTCACATTCTCCCCTTCATGGTTCTGGTGGCCTCCGGTCCCATGGTGGCTACCCTGGCCTTCAGAACTGACCGGGTGAGCTCGAGTGTTCATTCTTCTGGGTGGCATGATTCTGATAATGAAACAAGAAATGGGTTAGGGTTTTCTAATTACCTGACAGCGTTTACACGGTTCAGGAACGTATCGTTCCTCCTCATAAGGGTGGAAGTTGCAAAAGTTTTAATAACCCGATGCTGGAGATAAAACGTCAAAACATTTCCGGGGGAAAATTTCTATGGGGTGCGAAAACATTTGCAAGAGTTTTCAAGACTTCAAAACCTCAAATTTTTTTTTTTTGAAAAATTTATTTTAAAAATTTGTAGGAACATTTTTGGAATTTGTAGAGAACAATTTGAAATCGCATATCGTAAATTTGAAACAGCATGGTTGTATTTGTGGCTTGTAGCAACTGTATATTGACAGTTGTATATCAAAACAGTAAAGGATGGCATCGGAAAGTAAGGCAATTGAGACAATATCAAGGAAACTGAAACTAGATAAATACGGTACAAGAGTTATCCCAAAGTTTGGATGTTAGAGCCTAATACATAGTTCCGATGTCAAAGTTTAGCAAAAGTGGAACAATAACAAGTACATCATCTGAATAGTCAGGGCTACACAAAAGTAGGGCTACATCCGTACATACTATCCGAAGTCACATCTACATATCTGTAGGTCAGTCTACTCATCCACTGGTCAGAAAGGATACCACTGCACAAGTCAACTATCCCGCAAAATTGACACACTAATGTCATCTGAACCTAGAGGACTGAGCTATCCGTAACACATCATGGGGCCGCACCGCGACGGAGCAAGGTCCTCACTCGAGAAAATGCACGACGCACAACACGCCTAGCATCCCTAGCCTGGATCACTCCGCCCCCGCGGATCCCTAAACCAAGAATCCTTGCGCGACTCCTCCTCTCAATCCTATGGAGTTGAGCCCTAGTCCTCCTAGCAACAGCAGTCCTCATCTCAGCCTGAATCCTCAATCGCGCCTCGCGCTCCTCCACTAGTGCCCGCCTCGCCTCATTAACACTACACCAAACTGGCAAATTACTAACAGATAAAAAAAGCCATTAGTAACGGATATATCCGTTACTAATTAGTAACGGATATATCCGTTACTGATGGCATTAGTAACAGATATATCCGTTACTAATTAGTAACGGATATATCCGTTACTAATGTGTCAGATATCCGTTACTAATTAGTAACGGATATATCCGTTACTAATTCTATGTATCCGTTACTAATTAGTAACGGATATATCCGTTACTAATATTAAATATCTGTTACTAATTAGTAACGGATACATAGAATTATTAACGGATATATCCGTTACTAATTAGTAACGGATATATCCGTTACTAATTCACATATATCCGTTACTAATTAGTAACGGATATATCCGTTACTAATTCTATGTATCCGTTACTAATTAGTAACAGATATATCCGTTACTAATATTATATATCCGTTACTAATTAGTAATGGATATATAATATTAGTAACGGATATATCTGTTACTAATTAGTAACGAATACATAGAATTAGTAACAGATATATCCCTTACTAATATTAGTAACGGATATATCCGTTACTAAGGAATAATATATCTATTACTAATTTAATACTTTTAAAAGATTTATATTATAAAATCACATCAAATAAGCTTGTAATTTTTTAATTTTTTGTGTATATCACTAAAATCCTTAGATATTAACAGCCGTACGGTTGGATCGTCGAAAAAATATTTTAAAAATATTGTTTTGTGCAATCGGGACGATACCAGTTATCGCGAGTATTGTTTTTCGGAGATTTATATTATAAAATCACATCAAATAAGCTTGTAATTTTTTAATTTTTTGTGTATATCACTAAAATCATTAGATATTAACAACCTTATGGTTGCATCGTCGAAAAACATTTTAAAAATATTGTTTTGTGCAATCGGGACGATACTAGTTATCGGGAGTATTGTTTTTTGGAGATTTATATTATAAAATCACATCAAATAAGCTTGTAATTTTTTAATTTTTTGTGTATATCACTAAAATCATTAGATATTAACAACCGTACGGTTGGATCGTCGAAAAAAGATTTTAAAAATATTGTTTTGTGCAATCGGGACGATACTAGATATCGTGAGTATTGTTTTTTGGAGATTTATATTATAAAATCACATCAAATAAGCTTGTAATTTTTTAATTTTTTGTGTATATCACTAAAATCCTTAGATATTAACAGCCGTACGGTTGGATCGTCGAAAAAATATTTTAAAAATATTGTTTTGTGCAATCGGACGATACCAGTTATCGCGAGTATTGTTTTTCGGAGATTTATATTATAAAATCACATTAAATAAGCTTGTAATTTTTTAATTTTTTGTGTATATCACTAAAATCATTAGATATTAACAACCGTACGGTTGCATCGTCGAAAAAACATTTTAAAAATATTGTTTTGTGCAATCGGGACGATACTAGTTATCGGGAGTATTGTTTTTTGGAGATTTATATTATAAAATCACATCAAATAAGTTTGTAATTTTTTAATTTTTTGTGTATATCACTAAAATCCTTAGATATTAACAGCCGTACAGTTGGATCGTCGAAAAAATATTTTAAAAATATTGTTTTGTGCAATCGGGACGATACCAGTTATCGCGAGTATTGTTTTTCGGAGATTTATATTATAAAATCACATCAAATAAGCTTGTAATTTTTTAATTTTTTGTGTATATCACTAAAATCATTAGATATTAACAACCTTATGGTTGCATCGTCGAAAAAACATTTTAAAAATATTGTTTTCGATTTTTCTAAAAAAAATTAATAATTTTCGATTTTTTTAAAAAAAATTATTTTCGTTTTTTTAAAAATAATTATTTTCGATTTTTATAAAAAAATATTTATTTTCGATTTTTTTAAAAAAATAATTATTTTCGATTTTTTAAAAATTTTTTAATTATTTTCGATTTTTTTAAAAAATTAATTATTTTCGTTTTTTTAAAAAAATAATTATTTTCGATTTTTAAAAAAATAATAATTATTTTCGAATTTTTTTTAAAAAAAATTATTTTCAATTTTTTTAAAAAAATAATTATTTTCGATTTTTTTAAAAAAATAATTATTTTCGATTTTTTAAAAAAATTTAATTATTTTCGATTTTTAAAAAAATTAATTATTTTCGTTTTTTTTTAAAAAAAATAATATTTTCGATTTTTAAAAAATAATAATTATTTTCGATTTTTTTTAAAAAAAAATTATTTTCGATTTTTAAAAAAATAATAATTATTTTCGATTTTTTTAAAAATAATTATTTTCAATTTTTTTAAAAAAATAATTATTTTCGATTTTTTTAAAAAAATAATTATTTTCGATTTTTTTAAAAAAAATAATTATTTTTGATTTTTTAAAAAAATTAATCATTTTCGTTTTTTTAAAAAAAATAATTATTTTCGATTTTTTAAAAAATAATAATTATTTTCGATTTTATTTTAAAAAAATTATTTTTGATTTTTTTAAAAAATAATTATTTTCTATTTTTTTAAAATAAATAATTATAACGAATTTTTAGAAAATTAAATTTTAAAAAATATGTAAAATTAAATTGAAACGAATTTTTTAAAAAATTATAATTTTAAATGAATTTATAAAACAAAAACATGTAAAAGTTCATAGTATAAGGATTGTATTTCCATATATATCACAAATACTCACGTGTCACAGTTGGTTGAGTGGGTGTACTACCTGAGAGGAGGTCAGGGGTTCGAAACCTTACTTCAACAAATCTGGAAAAATTGAGGTGGTTGGGTGAGAGGTGGGGGCGGCTGTGGTGGCAGCCTCTGATTGGCTGAGAGTACAGGTGGCGCAATGTGATTGGCTGAGAGGTGGGGGCGGCTGTGGTGGCAGCCTCTGATTGGCTGAGAGCTTATTAAATTTTTTTTAATATTAGTAACGGATATATCCGTTACTAATTCTAAACATCCGTTACTATCCGTTACTAATTCTCAACATCCGTTACTAATTAGTAACGGATATATCCGTTACTAATCGTCCGTCACAATTGCTTTTTTTTTATTTTGTAACAGATATATCCGTTACTAATTAGTAACGGATATATCCGTTACTAATTTCCGATATCCGTTACTAATTTGTAACGGATATATCCGTTACTAATCTATTTGTAACGGATATATCCGTTACTAATTAGTAACGGATATATCCGTTACTAATTCCAGATATCCGTTACTAATTAGTAACGGATATATCCGTTACTAATCTATTTGTAAAGGATATATCCGTTACCTAGATGCGACCATGACTGAAGATAGGCTCACTTGGAGACGCCACATCAGAGTGGTGGATTCTCTTCTAGGAAGCGGCTCAGTAGTTGAGAGCCTCAGAGTTGGGTTGTCCCGGTTAACACTGTCTTAGAAGTTCGGCCGTCTCGCGCTCAGCCGCTGTTTTCAGCGTTCCCCTATTTTCTGGTCCTATATTTGTTGTTTTATAATTGTTGTTTTAATAATGTGGTTTTATGCCGTGCAGGGTTTTTGGAGCGGAGGTACCATCACACAACGGAGAGCAAACACTCGCAGATATGGTTATCCCATGTGTAGGACGCCATGGGCCCAGGTATCATTCAGATCTTTTCACGCACAAAGCCGAGGGTCTTCACGGAAACAGCCTCCCCACTCTAAAGGTGGGGGTATGGTCTGCGTACATCCTACCCTCCCCAGACCCTGCCCTGAGCGGGATATACTGGGTATGTTTGGTTTGGTTTGGTTTATATCCGTTACTAATTAGTAACGGATATATCCGTTACTAATTCCAGATATCCGTTACTAATTAGTAACGGATATATCCGTTACTAATCTATTTGTAACGGATATATCCGTTACTAATTAGTAACGGATATATCTGTTACAAAATTTAAAAAAAAACAATTGTGACGGACGATTAGTAACGGATATATCCGTTACTAATGACATTAGTAACGGATATATCCGTTACTAATGGCCAGTTTTGGTGTAGTGTAAGTCTGGCCTCTGCAGACAGTAGGTCTCGGGTCAGGAACTGCACCACGTAGGCGTGCTCAGTGCCCGACACTGGGGGTAGGTCCATCGGCGGGGGTGGTATGACAGGAACAGGAGCAGGTGCAGGAGCAGTAGCAGGAGCAGTGCAGTAGCAGGAGCAGGGGTAGGGTCAAGCTCCTCCTCGCCAGAAGTATAATCCTCGGAGTCACCGTCCGATGAAACAGGGCTCGATGACTGCGGAGAGGGTGGGGGTGACACAACACGGCCCTCACCGGATCTCACACTCTCCTCGTCAGTAGCTACAGGAGAGGGGGTAACAGGCTCAGGCTCAAAGGGCTCCTCCTCGGGATCCTCATCATCAGTATCCCCTATTAGCGTAATCCAGGGACCAAGCTCAGGGTCAGCACCCATATCCTCCTCAGGATCCTCGGTATCTCGCATCAGTGCCTCATCATGCTCTCTCTCAAAGGCCTCAGGGTCTGGTATCTCCTCCATCTACACAAGGGAAATAAGGTGGTCACTAACCATAAAGAAAGGTTGAAGGAGTAGTTCCCTCACGGGCCTTAAAGTCAGGGCTATATCCGATAACCCGAATGCAAACTCGATGAGAGTTCTAAGTATTATTAGGGCTGTTATTAGGGTTGTTGTTATTGTTATTATTATTAGGGTTGCTTTCTTAAATTACTATCATTTATGAGAACTGTAACCTCGCTCTGATACCATTTCTGTGACGCCCCTAGATTTGGGGTCGGAGACCTAGGCGCTCACGGTCCATTTTCCATTAATAACATACCTGTTCTTGCACACAATATATAAAACAGCCATCGACCCCACAATAAACTCACACCGCACACACACACAGGTTAGAGTCTCAGAAACGTCACACACTTGATTAAGCAAAAGTAAAAGTTTCAGAGTTATTACAGACCGAATTAAATAGCATTTATGCAACCAGCAATGCTTCGATATGATGCGGAGTTGGCGGCTTGAATGTTTGTTACGGTACACTGCTTTGCACAGGTCGTACTTATAAATAAAACGTAATAACAAAAGTTGCCAACCAATCCGGCTAATGGGGCCTACCGGTGGAATCTCAACTGCTGCCTCGGGTCTAGTCACCTGCTTTCGGGCAGTCTGTCTGGGTCTTGCCATTTCTCTTAGCTGTTGTGTTTGTAAATTTGAAAACAAGCAAGAGTGAGCAACTATAGCTCAACAAGAAATATATGTATAAGGTAAGCAATATAACATTACATATGTTTAGCAGTTATTAAACTCGTTTATATCAATCTGTTATAAAATCACT
Source organism: Saposhnikovia divaricata (assembly GCA_036435485.1). Lineage (NCBI taxonomy): Eukaryota > Viridiplantae > Streptophyta > Magnoliopsida > Apiales > Apiaceae > Saposhnikovia > Saposhnikovia divaricata. The sequence goes on from CM071598.1 coordinate 83,388,372, forward strand.
TGTTATTGTTGATAAATTTCGAAGGTGCACCAATACGTGCCCTTGTTTTCAAAATAATCTTGCAGTTCTAGTTACTGCATAGAGTCAACATCTTTCTCATCAAAATAGAACACTATCAGCAACTTGGCACATAAGCCTAAGAAGCAGTGTCAGAACATTTTTTCCAAAGTGGAGGAATGGGACTTAAAGAAAATATAAAACCTGACAGGGATTGACGATGATCAGTCGCCACATCCAAGTCCAATAATCCGCGGGTCTTCTCTACCGGTAGAAGGATAGAAACTACATCCGTAACTATCCCCGGGTTAAAACTACATCCGTAATCACCCTCGATGAAAACTACATCCGTAATCATCCTTTGGCAACACCTGGGCCGGAATTATAATTGATGGACTGCCTGGCTCACGGTCGCTTACACATCCCGGGAATCGTTCGTCAACGGTTCCCACACCTGCCAGAGTCCCTTTTTCTTTTTCTTTTAAAAACTTGATTTTGATTGAAAACTGAGTAATCAAGGTTCGACATCAGTCGACCGATGATTCTTGAAATCGTACAAGAAGCAAACCTGACCGGGGGTTTTCGAAAATGTTTAGAGTTCGAAAAAGTTCGAGTTCGAAAGTGCTAAAGGTATATTGGATTAGCTTTGTCTTTAAAATATTGAACAATAATTAATAATTGATATTTTAATATTTAATATTAATAATTAATAAAATAATTATTTAATTAAATAAGCTTTTAATCCAAGATAGGTATTTTGAGTATTTATGAAGATATAAAAATAATTACTTGAGTATACGATACTTCCCGAATGACCCTTCGGGTTTTCACAATTTAATTACGATATAATAATATACCGCTCCCCGGTCAATAGTATATATGGACCGCTACGACCTCTATTGCTAGAGTCGTTGTCCGAAGAAAACATTTCATTCTAAGTTCAAGGGGTGCAAACATATATGTGCTTATACGTCTCAATTTCATCAATACTTCGATAAGCATAAACATTTGATATGATTGAAAACTACAAACACAACAGTGAAAGTCCTTGTATATGTAAGTTTTGAAAAGTAAACTTGCCTTGGTGAGGTTAGGGTGGTCGAGCTTGCGGAGTGGAACGATCTATACATAATCAATAGCCGATCGTTAGTACCTTAACAATATCTCTTTTAATTGCGAGGTTTTAGGGGGTACAAAATTAACTTAATGACTTCGTCTTATGACCCTCTAGCCCAACTATAGGTTCATGTCATCACTCGATTACGCTCGTCACTTATTCGACTTAATTTGGTTACCATATCCGAATCATATCCATTACCCCTTAAATCACACTCTCTTACGACTTTTTCACTTGCGCGAATTTTACTCTAACATTTTTATAAAATTGGAAAATACATATTTTAATCAAATTCTTTTTGGGTAGCCTTCACCACTGCATTTAATAGCTCCTCTAATTTTTCCATGATCCTACATAAATTTTTAGGGGTTTAAACAAGGTTCAAAAGTGGACCATTTAGTGCAGTCCGGATTCCAGAAACACATTTCACTTCTCAGGCCATAACTCAAATTCTATACATCACCTAGTCATTAACCTTACATTTCTGGAAACTACATTCAAATACCTTTCCAACAATATATATTAGGACTTCAGGGGACAAGATTTAGGGGTTCAAAACCCTCCTACAAGACAGTACAAGTTCCTGGAAAATTACTCAGCATGCTTTTACCACTTAACCAACCAAGAATCTTATATAAACATCACAACCATCATCTAAACCACCAAGATCATACTCTATAACATACATGGAGTTACATACACTAACCACAAGCTTAAAAATCACAACCCCGACATTTAAACTCAAGATCTACATCATCCATAACTTATATGTCCAAGATTTACACTAATAACCATGGATCTAACATTAAACATCACCAATACTACATGGCCAAGAGGGGTTAGGGTTTTTATACCTTCTTGAGTATCTAGGAGCCTTGGGTATGCCTTACAAGTCTCAAGAACACCTTGGATGAGCTTCTACAATCCTTACAACTCAAGATCTAAATGAAAACTCAACATTGTTACTATTCAACAAAACTTCAACAATTTATAACTTGAAAACTAATGGATGAAAAGGGTTGGAATTCATAGTATACCTTCCTTATATGATGTAGAGTACCTAGGATTTTTGCCTTGAATTAAGAGTGAAGAGAAGTGGAAGAAAGAATTCTTCTTCCCCTTGTTTTTGTGTTTGGCCGAGAGCAATAAGGCTTGGGGGGGGGGAGAGTTTTTGTTTTGATTTTTCGTGTTGGTTGAATAAAGTGAAAAGTGTTGGGTGATATGTATTAGGTGTATGTATATGTATCACATGTTGCAAGCCTAGTGCCTAGACCACCATACCTCCTTGTCTCCTTGGACAATGTGCCAACTAGTTACTATTCCTCTTGCTATCTTTGCATTGCTAGTTGCTTTCCTAACTACTTAGTTGCATGGGACTTGCATGCAATATCATTCCTTGTATCATTATTCTTCCACCAATGCTTGTCACTTAATCTTTAATTCGTATCGTATCTTAATTAATTTCTCGTAATAATATTTTGTCGCGTAGAGATTTCCCTTGTAATTCCTTAAGTACTTAATTGTGTAAATTCCTCGAATATCCATAACTCCTCGTCATAATTCCTAATAAATCTTTTAATATTCTAATCACTCTCAAATCCCAAGTTTTATAAATCTTACTAACAATAAGACTCTTGCCTTCAACAACCTTCCCTTTATCTTACATGGTGAATGTAACAACATAATTTCTCTGACAATCAATTCCATTAAACAACAGGGATGACTAAAAAGGTTCCAAATTGACAATGTCATATGATATTATATAAAAGAAAATATTACAAAAATTGGGGTTCTTACAGCCTCCCCTCCTTAAATGGATTCCGTCCCGGAATCAGGTTGAAAACAGTTGGGGGTGCTTTTCGCGCATCGCGCTCTCTAGTTCCCATGTTGATTCTTCGACATTCTGGTTCCTCCACAAAACTCTCACTAGTTTGACAACCTTGTTCCTCAGCACCTGTTCTTTTCTATCCATCATTTCTACGGGTTGCTCCACATAGGTTAAGTCTGGCTGCAGATCCACTTTGTCATATTCTATCACGTGCCGAAAGTCGGTATGGTAGGGTCGTAGCATGGACACATGGAACACATTATGTACTTGCTGCAAGCTTGGGGTAAAGCCAATTCATAGGCTAACTTTCCAACTCGCCTCAAAATCTTGGGCTTAGTTTCCCCTTCTTACCAAATCTCATCAATCCCTTCCACGATGATACCTTTAACATCACAAACTCTCCTACCTCATATTCTTTGTCCTTGCGGGTCTGGTCCGCATACTTCTTCTGTCTGTCTTGGGCCGCCACCAGCCGTCCTCTTATGAGTTCGATGGTTTCTCTTGTCTGTTGGACCAGTTCAGGCCCTAATATCTTCCGCTCTCCAACCTCTTCCCAACACAAGGGAGACCGACATCTTCTTCCGTATAAAGCTTCATATGGGGGCATTCCTATACTCGCATGGTAACTGTTGTTGTAGGAAAATTCGATCAACGGCAAGTGGTCATCCCAACTTCCCTTGAAATCTATGGCACATACTCTCAACATGTCCTCTATGGTCTGGATGGTTCTCTCACTCTGTCCGTCTGATTGGGGGTGGTATGCAGTACTCATGTTTAACTTGGTCCCCACACAATCCTGAAAACTCCTCCAGAACCTGGAGTTGAACCTTGGGTCTCTATCGGATACAATGCTCACAGGAACCCCATGCCTTACCACGATCTCCTTCAAGTAAATATCCACCAGCTTGTCGACAGTGTATCTCTCGTTGATTGGAAGAAAATGTGCTGACTTGGTCAATCTATCGATAATTACCCAAATGGCATCATGATTAGTCTTGGTCCTTGGTAGTCCGACCACAAAGTCCATCGCAATATGCTCCCACTTCCACTCGGGTATCTCTAAGGGTTGCAACAATCCACTGGGCCTCTGGTGTTCGGCCTTTACTCTTTGACATGTCAAGCATTTACTTACCCATTCTGCCACGTCCTTCTTCATATTTGGCCACCAATAGTATCTCTATACATCTTAGTGCCTCCAGGGTGAATTGAGTACCTTGAACTATGATCCTCTTTCAAGATCTCGTCTTTTAATTCCTGAACATTCGGGATCCATATCCTAGATGCGTACCTCAAAACTCCATTCCCATCCTTTTCACACCTAATTTCCTCGCCAGTCAAAATTTTCTCCATCGAATTCTTGTCTTCTTCTATCTTCTTTTCCTGGCATAACTTAATCTTTTCCAATAGCGGTGGCTGGACTCTTATTTCCATTAGACTCTCTTGTCCAATTCCTGGTAACCTCACTTCAATCTCCAGTTTCTTGAGGTCCTTGATCAATTCGTCCACTGACGTTATCATCTTGAGTTTCTCCTTTCGGCTAAGTGCATCGGCCACCACGTTGGCCTTCCCTGGGTGATAATGAATCTCACAATCATAATCCTTGATTAGCTCTAACCATCTCCTCTGCCTCATGTTTAACTCTTTCTCAGTGAATATGTACTTTAAGCTCTTGTGATCCGTGTAGATTTCACACTTTTCTCCGTAAAGATAATGTTTCCAGATCTTCAAAGCGAAAACTATCGCCGCTAATTCCAAATCATGGGTGGGGTATCTTATCTCGTACTCCTTAAGTTGTCTGGACGCATAGGTAATCACTCTACCGTGCTGCATAAGCACACACCCTAAACCTTTATGGGATGCGTCGCTATAAATCACAAAATCTCCCTTATCATCAGGTAGGGCTAGTACTGGTGCTGTCACCAACCTCTTTTTCAACTCTTGGAAGCTCTCTTCGCATTTTTCAGTCCACACAAACTTCTCGGTCTTGCGAGTTAGTCGGGTCAAAGGGGCTGCTATCTTGGCAAAGTCTTGGACAAATCTCCTATAGTAGCCAGCCAACCCTATAAAACTTCTCACCTCTGTCGGAGTGGTTGGTCTCTCCCAATTTGACACAGCCTCTATTTTGGCTGGGTCCACTAGAATGCCTTATTCGCTAATCACATGCCCTAAAAACTGAACTTCTTTCAACCAAAATTCACACTTCGAGAACTTAGCGTACAACTTTTCTTCTCTCAATGATCCCAATACAATCCTCAAGTGCTCTGCATGTTCCTCTTTCGTCTTGGAATAAATCAAGATGTCATCGATGAAGACTATAACACACTTGTCCAAGTACTTCTTGAAGACTCGATTCATTAAATCCATGAAAGCTGCAGGGGCATTCGTTAACCCAAATGACATCACTAGGAACTCATAGTGTCCGTACCGGGTGCGAAATGCCGTCTTTGGTATATCTTCTGGCTTAATCCTTAACTGGTGGTACCCGGTCCTCAAATCAATTTTAGAAAAATAAATTGCGTCTTTTAATTGATCAAACAGGTCATCTATCCTGGGTAAGGGATATTTATTCTTTATAGTCACCTTATTCAACTCCCTGTAGTCTATACATAATCTCATACTACCATCCTTCTTTTTCACGAATAACACCGGGGCTCCCCACGGTGACACACTAGGTCTTATGATCCCTTTATCCAACAACTCTTGTAACTGAGTGGCTAGCTCTTTCATCTCCACTGGGGCTAGCCGATATGGGGCTTTCGAAATTGGGTCCGTACCAGTAACTAAGTCTATAGCGAACTCAATGTCCCTATCGGGTGGTAGTCCTGGAAGATCATCCAAAAATACGTCTGCGAACTCATTAACGACAGGGATTTCCTGTAGGTTTGGTGCCTCCTTTTTGGTATCCTTAACATAGGATAAATAGGCTTCGCATCCTTTACGTAACAGCTTCTTAGCTTGAATCATAGTCAGGAACTTTTGATTTTGCCGTTTTCCACTAAACACTACTTCCTCGTCCTCTGGCAGTCTCAAACTTACTTTCTTCTTTACACAATCAATCTGGGCTCCGTGGGTTGTTAACCAATCCATACCTACTATTACGTCAAACTCTCCTAGTTTAAAAGGTATTAAATCTACCCGAAAGTGTCGCCCTTCTATTTCTAGGTCACAGTCTGGACATACTTGGCTAACAGGGATAATTTAATGATTAGCTATCTCTACTTGCAGTCTGTCTTTCAATGGTTCAGCCTTAAGGCCTAACTGACATACAAAATCTAGAGATATGAAAGACTTGGTAGCTCCCGAATCAAATAAAACATTTGCCTTAACTGAGTTGAGTAGTAGGGTACCTACAATCACATCCGTGTTCCTCACGGCATCTTGCACCGTCATGTTAAAAGTTCTTGCAGTAGGGGCCTTGTTAGAAGCAGTTCCACTCACTCTTGACGCAGCTGGCCCAGAGGACATACATTCCCTCATTCGGTGCCCTGGTTTCCCACACTTGAAGCAATTACCTCCGGCACTGGCGTTGTTACTAGTTCCTCGACAAGCGTTAGCATAATGTCCTGTCAGCCCACACTTGAAGCACTTCACATCCTGTAGATTACACACGCCCGCATGTTTCCTTCCACACTTATTGCAATCCGGGGGTAGGGCTCGGGATGGGGTAGAGTAAGACGATCCCTGTGGTCGGCCGCTCTGGCCCACACCCCAACTTTCAGCTCTCTTGGTTCCAAAGTTTCCGCTGGGTTGGGACATCGCCCCTCGCTTAAATTTGCTCGTAAATCTCCCACTCGCAGAATTTCCCTTCCGACTATCAAACTTCCTCTTCTTTCCTTCCCTCTCCTTCTGCATCTATTCACTCCCAGCCTCAACAATTGATGCTTTCTGTACCAGGGTGGCATAGTCTGTCAGCTCAAGAACCGCCACACGATTCTGAATCCATTGCTTTAGCCCCAATTGAAACCTTCGGGCCCTCTTTGCCTCAGAGTTCACATATTCCGGCACAAACCTCGACAGCTCAGTAAATTTGGCCTCATACTCGGCCACCGTCATGTTACCTTGCTTTAGTTCCAAAAACTTCAACTCCATTCGTGTCTCCATGAACCTAGGGAAGTACTTTTCCAAGAACAGCTCGATAAACCTCTCCCAGGTCACCACACCTCTTCCTTCCAAATTCCTCTTAGCTTCCCACCAATAGTTTGCCTCACCCTTCAGGAGGTAGGTGGCGAAAACAGTCTTCTGCTCCTCAGCGACACCTAGTATCTCGAAAGATTTTTCCATTTCCTTCAGCCAGGTTCTAGCCTCAACCGGATCTGCCGTTCCTTTAAATTCTGGGGGTTTCAGGGATTTGAAGTTCCGGAAAGCATTTGCATTAGCATTGCCGGGTGGTTGCTGAACCGGGGGACGGTCCAAGTTCTGCCTAAGTAGTTCCATGAACTGTCCCATAGGGCCTCCCCTTGGATGTTCCACCTCTCGGGTGTCATGACCAGCTTCTTCTTCGTCATACTCAGAGTCATCAAACAAGTTATGATCGTTGCCCTCATCCTCACTCAGGTTCGCATTCTCCCCTTCATGGTTCTGGTGGCCTCTAGTCCCATGGTGGCTACCCTGGCCTTCGGAACTGACCGGGTGAGCTTGAGTGTTCATTCTTCTGGGTGGCATGATTCTGATAATGAAACAAGAAATGGGTTAGGGTTTTCTAATTACCTGACAGCGTTTACACGGTTCAGGAACGTATCGTTCCTCCTCATAAGGGTGGAAGTTGCAAAAGTTTTAATAACTCGATACTGGAGATAAAACGTCAAAACATTTCCGGGGGAAAATTTCTATGGGGTGCGAAAACATTTGCAAGAGTTTTCAAGACTTCAAAACCTCAATTTTTTTTTTTGAAAAATTTATTTTAAAAATTTGTAGGAACATTTTGGGAATTTGTAGAGAACAATTTGAAATCGTATATCGTAAATTTGAAATAGCATGGTTGTATTTGTGGCTTGTAGAAATTGTATATTCACAGTTGTATATCAAAACAGTAAAGCATGGCATCGGAGAGTAAGGCAATTGAGACAATATCAAGGAAACTGAAACTAGATAAATATGGTATAAGAGTTATCCCAAAGTTTGGATGTTAGAGCCTAATACAAAGTTCCGATGTCAAAGTCTAGCAAAAGTGGAACAATAACAAGTACATCATCTGAATAGTCAGGGCTACACAAAAGTAGGGCTACATCCGTACATACTATCCGAAGTCACATCTACATATCTATAGGTCAGTCTACTCATCCACTGGTCAGAAAGGATACCACTACACAAGTTAACTATACCGCAAAATCGACACACTAATGTCATCTAAACCTAGAGGACTGAGCTATCCGTAACACATCATGGGGCGGCACCGCGACGGAGCAAGGCCCTTACTCGGGAAAATGCCCGACGCACAACACGCCTAGCATCCCTAACCTGGATCACTCCGCCCCCGCGGATCCCTAAACCAAGAATCCTCGCACGACTCCTCCTCTTAATCCTATGGAGTCGAGCCCTAGTCCTTCTAGCAACAGCAGTCCTCATCTCAACCTGAATCCTCAATCGCGCCTCGCGCTCCTCCACTAGTGCCCGGCTCGCCTCATTAAGTTTGGCCTCTGCAGACAGTAGGTCTCGGGTCAGGAACTGCACCACGTAGGCGTGCTCAGTGCCCGACACTGGGGGTAGGTCCATCGGCGGGGGTGGTATGACAGGAACAGGAGCAGGTGCAGCAGCAGGAGCAGGAGCAGTAGTAGGAGCAGGACCAGGGGTAGGGTCAAGCTCCTCCTCGCTAGAAGTATCATCCTCGGAGTCACCGTCCGATAAAACAGGGCTCGATGACTGCGGAGAGGGTGGGGGTGACACAACACGGCCCTCACCGGATCTCACACTCTCCTCGTCAGTAGCTACAGGAGAGGGGGTAACAGGCTCAGGCTCAAAGGGCTCCTCCTCGGGATCCTCATCATCAATATCCCCTATCAGCGTAATCCAGGGGCCAAGCTCAAGGCCAGCACCCATATCCTCCTCAGGATCCTCGGTATCTCGCATCAGTGCCTCATCATGCTCTCTCTCAATGGCCTCAGGGTCTGGTATCTCCTCCATCTACACAAGGGAAATAAGGTGGTCACTAACCATAAAGAAAGGTTTAAGGAGTAGTTCCCTCACGGGCCTTAAAGTCAGGGCTATATCCGATAACCCGACTGCAAACTCGATGAGAGTTCTAAGTATTATTAGGGTTGTTATTAGGGTTGTTGTTATTGTTATTATTATTAGGGTTGCTTTCTTAAATTACTATCGTTTCTGAGAACTGTAACCTCGTTCTGATACCATTTCTGTGACGCCTCTAGATCCGGGGTCGGAGACCTAGGCGCTCACGGTCCATTTTCCATTAATAACATACCTGTTCTTGCACACAATATATAAAATAGCCATCGACCCCACAATAAACTCACACCGCACACACACACAGGTTACAGTCTCAGAAACGTCACACACTTGATTAAGGAAAAGTAAAAGTTTAAGAGTTTTTACAGACCGAATTAAATAGCATTTATGCTACCAGCAACGCTTCGATATGAAGCGGAGTTGGCGGCTTGAATGTTTGTTACGGTACACTGCTTTGCACAGGTCGTACTTATAAATAAAACGTAATAACAAAAGTTGCCAACCAATCCGGCTAATGGGACCTACCGGTGGAATCTCAACTGCTGCCTCGGGTCTAGTCACCTGCTTTCGGGAAGTCTGTCTGGGTCTTGCCATTTCTCTTAGCTGTTGTGTTTGTAAATTTGAAAACAAGCAAGAGTGAGCAACTATAGCTCAGCAAGAAATATATGTATAAGGTAAGCAATATAACATTACATATGTTTAGTAGTTATTAAACTCGTTTATATCAATCAGTTATAAAATCACTTGTCATTGTTGATAAATTTCGAAGGTGCACCAATATGTGCCCTTGTTTTCAAAATAATCTTGCAGTTCTAGTTACTGCATAGAGTCAACATCTTTCTCATCAAAATAGAACACTATCAGCAACTTGGCACATAAGCCTAAGAAGCAGTGTTAGAGCATTTTTTCCAAAGTGGAGGAATGGGACTTAAAGAAAATATAAAACCTGACAGGGATTGACGATGATCAGTCGCCACATCCAAGTCCAATAATCCGCGGGTCTTCTCTACCGGTAGAAGGATAGAAAGTACATCCGTAACTATCCCCGGGTGAAAACTACATCCTTAATCACCCTCGATGAAAACTACATCCGTAATCATCCTTCGGCAACACCTGGGCCGGAATTATAATTGATGGACCGCCTGGCTCACGGCCGCTTACACATCCCGGGAATCGTTCGTCAACAATTCCCATACCTGCCAGAGTCCCTTTTTCTTTTTCTTTTAAAACTTGATTTTGATTAAAAACTGAGTAATCGAGGTCCGACATCAGTCGACCGATGATTCTTGAAATCGTACAAGAAGCAAACCTGACCGGGGGTTTTCGAAAATGTTTTGAGTTCGAAAAAGTTCGAGTTCGAAAGTGCTAAAGGTATCTTGGATTAGTTTTGTCTTTAAAATAGTGAACAATAATTAATAAATGATATTTTAAGATTTAATATTAATAATTAATAAAATAATTATTTAATTAAATAAGCTTTTAATCCAAGATAGGTATTTTGAGTATTTATGAAGATATAAAAATAATTACTTGAGTATACGATACTTCCCGAATGACCCTTCGGGTTTTCGCAATTTAATTACGATATAATAATATACCGCTCCCCGGTCAATAGTATATACGGACCGCTACGACCTCTATTGCTAGAGTCGTTGTCCGAAGAAAACATTTCATTCTAAGTTCAAGGGGTGCAAACATATATGTGCTTATACGTCTCAATTTCATCAATACTTCGATAAGCATAAACATTTGATATGATTGAAAACTACAAACACAACAGTGAAAGTCCTTGTATATGTAAGTTTTGAAAAGTAAACTTGCCTTGGTGAGGTTGGGGTGGTCGAGCTTGCGGAGTGGAACGATCTATACATAATCAATAGCCGATCGTTAGTACCTTAACAATATCTCTTTTAATTGCGAGGTTTTAGGGGGTACAAAATTAACTTAATGACTTCGTCTTATGACCCTCTAGCCCCACTATAGGTTCATGTCATCACTCGATTACGCTCGTCACTTATTCGACTTAATTTGGTTACCATATCCGAATCATATCCATTACCCCTTAAATCACACTCCCTTACGACTTTTTCACTTGCGCGAATTTTACTCTAATATTTTTATAAAATTGAAAAATATATATTTTAATCCAATTCTTTTTGAGTAGCCTTCAACACTGCATTTACTAGCTCCTCTAATTTTTCCATGATCCTACATAAATTTTAAGGGGTTTAAACAAGGTTCACAAGGGGACCATTTATTGCAGTCCGGATTCCAGAAACATATTTCACTTCTCATGCCATAACTCAAAATCTATACATCACCTAGTCATGAACCTTACATTTCTGGAAACTAAATTCAAATACCTTTCCAACAATATATATTAGGACTTCAGGGGACAAGATTTAGGGGTTCAAAACCCTCCTACAAGATAGTACAAGTTCTTGGAAAATTACTCAGCATGCTTTTACCACTTAACCAACCAAGAATCTTATATAAACATCACAACCATCATCTAAACCACCAAGATCATACTCTATAACATGCATGGAGTTACATACACTAACCACAAGCTTAAAAATCACAACCCCAACATTTAAACTCAAGATCTACATCATCCATAACTTATATGTCCAAGATTTACACTAATAACCATGGATCTAACATTAAACATCACCAATACTACATGGCCAAGAGGGGTTAGGGTTTTTATACCTTCTTGAGTATCTAGGAGCCTTGGGTATGCCTTACAAGTCTCAAGAACACCTTGGATGAGCTTCTACAATCCTTACAACTCAAGATCTAAATGAAAACTCAACATTGTTACTATTCAACAAAACTTCAACAATTTATAACTTGAAAACTAATGGATGAAAAGGGTTGGAATTCATAGTATACCTTCCTTATATGATGTAGAGTACCTAGGATTTTTGCCTTGAATTAAGAGTGAAGAGAAGTGGAAGAAAGAATTCTTCTTCCCCTTGTTTTTGTGTTTGGCCGAGAGCAATAAGGCTTGGGGGGGGGAGAGTTTTTGTTTTGATTTTTCGTGTTGGTTGAATAAAGTGAAAAGTGTTGGGTGATATGTATTAGGTGTATGTATATGTATCACATGTTGCAAGCCTAGTGCCTAGACCACCATACCTCCTTGTCTCCTTGGACAATGTGCCAACGAGTTACTATTCCTCTTGCTATCTTTGCATTGCTAGTTGCTTTCCTAACTACTTAGTTGCATGGGACTTGCATGCAATATCATTCCTTGTATCATTATTCTTCCACCAATGCTTGTCACTTAATCTTTAATTCGTATCGTATCTTATTTAATTTTTCGTAATAATATTTTGTCGCGTAGAGATTTCCCTTGTAATTCCTTAAGTACTTAATTGTGTAAATTCCTCGAATATCCATAACTCCTCGTCATAATTCCTAATAAATCTTTTAATATTCTAATCACTCTCAAATCCCAAGTTTTATAAATCTTACTAACAATAAGACTCTTGCCTTCAACAACCTTCCCTTTATCTTACGTGGTAAATGTAACAACATAATTTCTCTGACAATCAATTCCATTAAACAACAGGGATGACTAAAAAGGTTCCAAATTGACAATGTCATATGATATTATATAAAAGAAAATATTACAAAAATTGGGGTTCTTACACCGGCCTTATCCCCGATCCCCAATTCTCGTCCTGATTTTCACCACCCGGCCCGATTTTTAATCCCCGACTTGATTTTACCATATTATATTACATAATTATATATATTAATAATCATATATTAATATATACGAATTTCCAATACTTTATATTCGAAACAAAGTGATTCTTTGATATTACAATATGTTTGTATTTTTAATAGTTTAATAACTTCATTTTCATGTTATTTAAAATTGTTACTTTAAGTAATATTTTTTTATATTAATTTAGTGCATATGAGCTATTTAAAGCAGGTAATTTTTAGATTTTAAAATGAAATTTTAAGAGTTAACATATATGCATGTGAATCTGAAGATGTACTGCTTCTTTGATTAATGGTAATGAAAAGTCGTTGTAACTTAACATTTAATCTAGCTGTAGTTACTAATTTCGCTATATATCGTAAGAAAAAAGTATCAAACCTCAATAATTAGTGTTTAAAATTATTTAATATTATCTTCCCCAAGAGGATCCCCGCCACCTGTTTGGGCCGGGTACAGGAAATGAAAAATAGTCCCGGATGGGGATCGGGCCAGGAACGGGGATCGGGTTGAATTCGGGGATCTGGGCGAGGATAGTACTCCCCGTTATCCCCATCCCCGAAGTAACCCGATGCCCATCCCTACTCCTCGCTCGATGCTTAGCTGCCTCTCATTCCTCTTTCTTTCTTTCTCAAATTTGCTTTCTCAACCCTTTCCCTCTTCTTCCACCTCCTTTAACCTTACTTTTCTATTAAATGGATCCGTTGCAAAAAAATTTAATGATTCTTAGGAATCCATTATTGGTTTTTCCAACTCAAATGAAGCATTTGCTTCATCTCTCGACCGCACTCATATGTTTCTTCCTATGAATTTCTCTTAGATAGTGGATCTATGAACCTTTTCCTATTATCGAAAATCATTTAAAAAATCCCCTTTTCTACAACGAAGAATAGAAATTTAATTTTAGGTTTATAATGTTGAATTTCCTCTATACAGATGTTGGTGGTGCTAAGAATCAATATGTCCTAAAGAATGATTTGAGGTTGGATTTTAAAGATGGATTTAATGTAAGAGTTCCTAAACTTGACAATGATTATTTGATTTGGTCAAAGAATGTTGTCTTGAATTCAAAACATGAGACTGCATTGGTGGATGACTATGGTCGTGTTAATTTTAAACATGAGGACTTGGTTTTTCAAGCCAAACCATTTTGGGTTGATTTTAAACAAAGGAAGGCCGTTATTCTAGTGTCATAGAAGGTTCAATCTGATGGCGTTTTGTCTCCAACCAATAAAAAGCTCCTTAATATACAACCTATGAATCAATCCAATCTTCAATACTCCTACATTAACAATGAAATCAAACTTGATTTATTTGAGTTTCACTTGTACATCATGTCCATTTTTGTTGTTAACTGGAAAGATGCTTTAAATGGCTTAGATCAAAAAAAATTAAAAGAAAAATATTTTTTTTTCAAAAAAAAATTATGACGTGGCAGCAGTTTTTTTTAATTATTTTTTTTAAGTTTTCTTTGATAAATGGATATAGAGTATTATTAAAATGAGAACTGAGAATCGGCCCATTAAGCCCAAAAACACTCGGTGGTAGTTTGGTAATTAAAAACAATATGAAGGCTAGATCTAGCAGTTTCAAAATTACCGTTCTAACAAACAACCACTTGATTAATTGTCCCTGATTAATTGTCCCAGCTCCCCATAAACCCATAACTCCCATCCTTTTTTTGCTGTTTCTTCATCACTAAAGTTCTCAAAACACATCTTTAAAAACTCAATTAAAATTGAAAATTTTGGTGATACGAAGCTATATCATACCTTTTCGTAACGATTTTCAAGTCAATTGAAAGATTTAAGATCGTAAAATCACCGATTCGATTCAGGTATATGTAATTTTCATAATCGAACAAGCAATGCAACTATATTATCACTTAATCGCAATGTTTTTTATAATTATATGTTTGTACATGATGTTGCAGATCATCAAAGCTACTGTCGAGATGTCTATTCGTCGAGAAGGTAAATTTCTAGGGTTTTTTAAATATTTTTGTTGATTGAAGCTTGTAAACAAGTAAATTTGGACTGTTATTAAGTGATTATGTTTATTTTTGATAATTTTTTTTTGATGTTAACAAGAAAATTTGGACTCTTATTAAGTGATTATTTCTTTGTTTTTGGTGATTAAGTTTGTTTTTGGTGATATCATGTACTTGTTTGTGATATAAAGTCTAATTTCTAGGTTTTTTTATTGTCATATCTTTTGGTGATAAGCTTAGTTTTTTGGTGATAATTTCTAGGTGCACTTGTTACGCTTTGGTGATGTGAGTTTTAGTAATTACTAGCTTTGGTTACAGTAGTTTTAGTGATTTGTTATTGTTATACTTGTATAATTATGTTATCCTTTTTTTTTTAGTATTAAACTGATTTGTTCAAATAGACAACTATGTTTAGTAGTGTAAGTACTGAATCAATTTAAAAAATAGTTTTAATATTTAGGAGAAGTTAAGTGTGGTAAAGTGGTTTATTAAAAGTGATTTGTGCTCTGTTTTTTTTGTAACTATGTATGCAAAAGTGAGGTACCTTTTTTGTTATAGTTTTGATTTTGTACTGTATAGAGGATTATTTGGTGACTTATTTCATATAGTTGGAGTTGTGTTGTAATAGTGAGGCATTATTGAGTTATTTTGAAAGTTGAAAGTTAAAAAGAATTTTTTTGGTAATTGATTTTTTTGATGGTATAGATATTTTATTTTTTTTAATGCAACTTAGCTAATTTGATATAAAAAATTGCAAATTCGAGTGTAAGAAGAGAAAGTGGGAGGCTAAAATTACTGAAATTGCAAAAAGCAACCTATAGTGACCCGCTTGAAATTGATTAGGAGAGTGCTGAGCAGCTTGAAATTGGACCAAATAGAAGAGGTGAAAACTAGTTTAACGTCATATAAAGCAGTAACTATTATTAGATTAAACTATCTTCTTATTGATTTTTCTCTATCTTCTTATTGATTTTTGTCTTTCAGTTAGTAGATCTATCCATTTTGATGACAATGATGATTTTGTAACACCACCACCCAAGACAAACAAAAGTGCACCAATAATGATAATAGGCACATCAACAGCTGCGAAAGAAGCAATCAGTAAGACTAAAAGGAAGCTTAACATTGAGGTAAATAATGAAAGGAAAAAGCCGAAGATCGTAAATCAGAAGACAACATTGCGACTTGTTGATGAGGTAAAATAAAAACTTTTTTCTTCTTCTGTCCTCTCAGAAAGGTATGTTTCTAATTTTTTTAATGTTCTATATTAGGAAAGCGATGATGATGAACTTGGTGATGCTAATGGCAAAGAAAGAAATAAGAAAAAAGTAAAGACTGTTAAGGTAGGCATGATGCACAATTACCAATATGAAATGTATATCACTGAAATAGAAAAAAATGTTAAGTTGTTATCATGTTCACTAATTCTTAAATTTTGACAGGAACCAGGGAAAGTTCACAAAGGTGGAAAAGTAAATGTAACTGAGAAATTCAAAATACGAAACTCACCTAATACTTTGACAGACATGGTGACAAACTTGTCTGACCAACAAAAACAGTGGGTGAGAAGAACTGGTTTCAAACATATACTTGACTTCCGTTTGGGAAAAATTCCACATAGACTGGCATGTAGTATACTTGAAGCGTTTGATGCACAAACATGCTCTCTCAAACTTCAGAGTGAAAGCATTGTTATCACTAATCAGGATGTATATAATGTTCTTGGATTGCCAATTGGGGACAAAATTTTCACACTGGCGACAGAAGATCAAGCTTCAGCTAGATATAACTCATGGAAAGAACACTTTGGAAAGAATAATGTCATAACAGCAGCAGTGGTGGAAAGAATGAGAGAAAGTCAAGAAGCCGATGATACGTTTAAACTTAACTTTCTCATAGTATTGTCCAACGTCCTAATAGAAAGACAAACTGGATCGTATGTGCATAGGGAAATACTAGGATATGACATTGAAATTGATGAATGTAATCAGTACAACTGGGGGGAATTTTTGCTCCGATGTTTGGTGAAAACAAAAGAAAATTGGAGGAAGACTACAAGCTCACTCTTTTACACTAGTCCGATAATATTCCTCACTGTAAGTACCTCTATCACTACTCTTTACTTGCACAAATTACTAGTTTTTTTACGTAAAAGCAAAACTGATTGGTTTTTCTTGAAATAAATGCATGTTTCAGATATTTTATGTTGACCGTGTGATAGTCAAAGGCCTAAAACCAGTTGAAAGAAAGTTTCCGGCATTCAAAAATTGGACAATGGAACTTCTCAAGCAGAGGCAGAACTATAAGAAGCAATGTGGAGAGTTTGGAGAAAATCTGGTAATTAGGCAACAAGCAGAAATTGATCAAGTAAGAAGCATGAAGTCTACTTTAATCATACCTTAGCCATAGAATACTTGATTTTGATATTATTATTTGTTATGGTAATTAATATGAAGGTTGATAATGAAGATGAGGACAACAACACTAGCCATGAAGATCACCAAAACATTGCAGGACAGGTGAAATTTGTGTATAAGAAGATTATGAATCACTAAGTTGCAATTAAAATCACCAAAAAATAATTAGTAATTTAATAGTAAAAATCACCAATTAATAATTAGAAATTACCAATAATTTAGTAAATTCAATGTAAAAATTTTAAAATCTGATTTTTCGTTTCCATTAATATTTTGTAGGATGGCTTTGATCATGTGAGGAATGATGGAAAAATGTCAATGGCAAAGGAAAGACAAGAGGTAGTGTTCGATGCAATAAACTTGCCTTTCCTATAAACTTACCTGGTCATTATAAGTTATCTTATTGAATTATTTGTTCTATTAGAACTGGTTCAATAGTTTAAATGTGAAAGCTGCAATGGTGATGGATGCTTTGGAACGATATAGAGCTGACTTGCAAAATGCTAAGGAAAAGCATCCAAATGACGTGAACATTGCTCAGCTTGAAGGGAAAATTGCTGAATCTTTTCAAAGTTTCATTGCATACAGTAAACCCGAGACTGTCCCAGAAAATAAAGAGACTGTGGAAGAAATAGAGAAGGATGTGGAATTAGAAGATGTTGCGGCTTTGGCAGTAGAAAGTGTAGAAATTGATCCTTTTGTATTAGATCATGTCGAGCTAATAGAATATTTGTACTCATCCCAAGGGAAGAAAGACATGGAAATAGACATGGAAAACTTGTCAATTCCTTCATTTGCACTCGGGATTGATTTTCCTGTTTATGACAGTAATACATGCAAGGACATAAAAAGGCAGCATGGAAATGAAAACAATGTTGAGCAAGAGACTGAAAAAGATGATTATAAAACACCTACACTTGAAGAACAGAAAAAGGAAAGGAGGAAAACCAAAGTGGCGAACAATGTTGAGCAAGAGACTGAAAAAGATGATTATAAAACACCTGCACTTGAAGAACAACAGAAAAGGGAAAGGAAGGAAACCAAAGTGGCTGCAGCATATCGATCGCCATATGTTCAAAGGGAAATAGACATCACAAAGGGCTACACATTACTAGACTATGCTGTTTGGAGATGGTTAACTAAAGAAGGCGAAGATGATATGTAAGTATTTCTTACAAAAAACTTGTTATCTTTTTAAGTTTTCATTTGGTCCTTGTTAATATAGTGATATTATTGTATCAGGGAGCATGTTTTTGAGTATGGAGAGCAATTCTGTACTAGAGAGCATATGGTAACCTTAAAGCCAAATGAGAAGTTGTATTATTCTGTTATAGATGTGTGGTCAACCTTGATGAATGATAAAGAAAAGTACAAGGCACCTGAATCACCACTACGTGTATTCTTCGATGTTGGCTTTTCGGTAATTTAAATTTGTATTACTATTGGCTACACTCTATACAAGTTTGAATCACCAAGTACTAATTTCCTTGGCTTAAAACCAAATAGATTGGACCACTGGATGCAACTAAGTCTGAAGAGGATCAGTATAAGATGTTTTCTATTGAAATGGATCACTTCTTTCATAGATACCCAAACATGAAGATTGAAGACTGCGATCTGGTACATAATTATGCTTCAATTTTATTTATAATTATGCGTGTGATTTTAGTTGAATAATAATTCTTTTACAGTCCTCATCACCAAATGGCTATAATATCTTTTGTAGATATTCTTTCCAATTCTACAAGATGATCATTACTACTTGGTTTGCATGAATAAGAAAGAAGATAGTTGTGAGGTAATTGATAACATCAGAATCGGTAGAGCGGTCACAAACTTCTATGGGAAGAGTGTTCGTAAACTGGTAATAATAAAAAAAAAACTTGTTATTTTAAAACTACTATGGAGCATAAAAGCACAATATTAACAATTTTTTTGTATTCCTATGTTTGTTATTCTAATTGCAGAAAAGCCACTTTGTGAAATACTTGGAAGATAGAGAGGAAAAGTTTTTAGCAAAGACAATAAATAAAATGAACTTTTCTTATTTGTACATGAGTTGGCAGACACTCGAAAATGACGTAGATTGTGGAGTTTATCTTATGCGGCAAATGGAGACATACAAAGGCAGTCTAAACAAGTGGAAAACTCAACTAAAAACAGAAAAGGTAAATCATATATTTTCTGTTAAAGAAAATATTAGTGATTTTTCAGATTTTGCTTGAGATGATGAAAGTAATCGTTTAATGTATTGTTGTAGGCGGCGGGACAGAAAGGGCAAATGGAGAAGCTAAGAACAAAATATGGAAATGCTATTTTGACTTCACATGTCAATGAAAGGAGGCAATTTGTCCAACAAGAAACTGCAACTTTTTACAATAAAATAGCAGCTGAGAGCTTGGTGAGCATAATTGAAGAAAACGCAAGTGCAAAGAAGCCAAGAAAATACAAAATACATGGGACTGTCCTATTTTCTGATAATTGCAAAGCTGTAGAAGAGAAAGCAAGTGAAGAGAAAGCTACTGAGTTGAAAACTAATGTGGGTGATGAGAGAAATTGATATTAGGAAAGTAGAACTGTGTAGGCTGGTTTTAGAAGTTACATTGAAAACTTGTACTGAGACAACTAATACTTGGTGAATTCTGTTGAAATATTATATGTATTGGAGCAAAATTTCATTGGTAAATGGTAGAAAATAAGAAGGCTTTTGGTAAAAATGTCAAAGTTGTACTTTATTGTTCTTTTTTTAAGTTTTATGATACTACATTTTGTAGTTATATTGTTGTTAAATTTAGCATACATGAACTTTACTGCTTCAAATAGTAGTAGAACATAAATTGACTTTGAATGACTAAAATGTAGGAAATGGGGGAAATTGAAATCACCAAAAAAAATGCAAAATTACCAAACTCAAGAGGCCAATGAAAAAGGTAATCATAAAAAATTAATCAAAAAGATAACAAGAGAAAAATTACAAGAGATAACAAGAGAAAAATTAACAACTTAGGACATGAGAAATGAATGAAACTAAGAATTGACAAATGACTTTATATCGTATTATCGCAACAAAGTACACATTATATTGGTCGAAACGTAGTAGAAAAAGTTTTTATATTACAAAAATAAAAAAATACAAACTACGATAGAATACAAATAAGCTTCCTACTCAATCTGAACATCAGCTGACACCATCTCAACATGGAAAGTAGGAACATTGGTAGTAGGAACAGTGGTACTAGGAACATTAGTAGTAGGAACAGTTGTAGTAGGTATAGTGGTAATAGGAACAATGGGTTTTTTCGGACATGTTCTTGTATCATGAACGACGGAAGTACAGAACTTGCATTTCCTAGGACGCTTGTTTCCTTCCATTATTGCCTTCTCCCTATGACTGATGAACCTCTTCAAACCCGAACCTTTGTTTTTAGATTGATTTGGTGCACGAATAATAATTTCTTCAGTTGGTTGAGGACCCATCATCTCTTCCATCTGAGCTTTCTTTGTCATAATAGAATCATCACCAAGATCAGAACCCAATTGTTTTATTGTCTTTTCAACATGACAGAGCTTGTCGATATGCACTCCAGCTTTGTTCATAGTTTTCTGAAAATTAAACCATATATTTGTCACTGTAAGAGAAACATTGTCCACCTTAGCAAAATCATTAGAAACACCAGGAAATTTGGACGAAGGAGTATGTTCTGCACATCTACTCCATCTATTGAGAACAAGATTCCTCGGTATTTTCACAAGCTCAAATTAGTTTAGCGCACAAAAAGCATGTCTGCAGAGTATACCACACATGACAAACTTCTTGCAAGAGCATTCTGCATGATATTGACTGACTTTGACCTGAAATGGTCCAACATATTAAAACAAAAAATAAAAAAATGGATTACCAAATTACCTAGAAAAACATATTACTGAAAAATAGGTCATCCTAATTACTAACAAATAAATAGATGATCGAAGCGGATACCAAAAATCACTAAAACGATAATCACATCACCAAAACAGACCACTAAATATAACTAGATCACCAAATGAATTAATAAGAAACAGACATTATGAGCAAAAAAAATTATGAAAATTACCTCAAACAATTTATCTTTCATCTTCACATCCTTCAGTTGATAGGTTTTAACTCCATCGACTAATGGTCCAATAGATATGATTCGCATGTCATAACAAGATGCTGGTATCTCTTCTTGAACTTTATAAAAAATAGGTCGAGTATACAACTCTGCAGTATCAGCCTCAAGAAACAATGTAGAAATAGTAGAAGGTATTGAAGACCTGCCCTCTTCATTCAACCGAGCACTTTCATGGCGTTGTTTATCCATCGCGCTCTCAAAACGAAGATAAAACTTGCATAGTGAATCACTCTGTCTATGAAACTGACTAAAGAAGTGATTCTCATTCTCGGACCTTGATGTCGACCGCATTAATCCAAACATAGGTTTATCTCAAAAAAAAAGCGGGATCCATGATGCTCGAATAGCATACATCTCCCAAAGCCATCTGTGCCCCTCCAATTTAAATTCTTTCAAAACTGATTTCCAACCCTTTTCAAAATCAGAAATCTCTAAAGTAGATGACCATATGTAATTTTTCATTTTGGTCATAAAATCAGTCTCTTTACACAAGAAATTACCAAGATGCAAAAAAAATGTTATGATTTGTTATCAACAATCACTACTAGGATTAATGAAATTTTAAGAAATAAGAGTGAAACCTTGAGAGGAAACTTTTCCATTATATGCCACATACATAAGCGATGTTTCGTAGCGGGAAATTCATCTGTGGCAGGAAAAGAAAGGGGGACAGCTTGTTTCATAGCAGGACATTGATCGGTCACCATTACAATGGGATTACGACCCATTGCTTTTAAAAGGTGATCAAATGCCCATTTGAAATGCGGAATATCTTCCTTAGAGAGCAGAGTGAATGCAAAAGTGACACATTTGTCATTCTTGTCAACACCAGTAAATGGGCAAAAAACCAAGTTATACCTGTTGTACACATAGTCCAGGAGTCAAACACGTAAACTAAAATAAAAGAGCAAAAAAAATAAAAGGCTATAGAATAAATTATTGAAGCATATCACCAGAAGCTGATTTAACTGAACAAGTATAACATATAAAGAGTAAGGCAGTTAATACAACCACCAAACAATATAAATTCTTATAAAGAATGAGGGCAAGTTACGAAAGTTTAGTATGCCAATTACTAAAAAACTAATTTCATGATAAAACATGTATAACGAAACAGAACTACAAAAAATTCAGAAACATAAAAACAAAAAAGATTAAAATAAAGTTAAGGAAGGTCACATACATATTGGTGTCAAACGTAGCATCAAACGAAACAGCATCACCATACAACTCATAATTCCTCCGAGCAACTGAATCAGCCCAAAATAGTTTTATCAAATGTCCTTCTGCATCAACATCGTATGCGTAGTAAAAAGATTCACAACTCTCATGTTTAACCTTAAATTTGTCTATAATCATTTGTGCATCGCGCTCACCAACATATGCCTTCAAATCCCTACTAAAATTTTGGTAATCCCTAACTGTAGCACCAACATTGGCATATCCACCAACCATTTCCTTCATCAACATAAATGATTGACTAGTTCCAACATTAACCTTTGAAGAATCAAAGACGAATTTTCGTGAAGTGTAAGACAGTTGACGATTGACTCTTAAAAACTATCGTCCCTCTTCAGAAGCTACATCATGATTATGTTCTTCAACAAACACAGAAATCCTATAACTATCACCAGAAGCAATTTTCAAAATGACCTTCGCATTACAACCACACTTTTTAGAAATCGTCCTCCTCCGAATAGCTTTACTAGTACTACAATTAGATTTCGTTTTCCTCTCTTTAAAACCAGCTCGACTACAAACAGCATATTTAGTTATTATAGTTTTATCATCATCAGCCTTTTTTTCTGTAGTCCTACGTGTATCAAATCCACATATTTGGCCATACTCCTTGTAGAAACTCATAGCTTTCTCCAAATAGTCAAACTTCTGATTGACAAACGGTTTAGAACTATCATCGACACAAATAGGTACATAATAACGATGACCACCAGGGGTAACAGTACACCTTGAAATAGCATCATCACTTTCAGTTGAACCAGAAAGACTAGTAGAAGCATTAGCACAATCGAAAATAGTATCTTCAATTAATCGACTAATGCGTGAAGAATCACCACTGGTAACTCCTATATATAAAACAATAAAGACATATAAATAATAAACTAATTAAAAGTAAAATCAGGAAAATCACTAACACAAAAGCACTAATCAAAGAAGCACTAAATCACAAAAATACTAATTACAAAAGCACTAATTACATAATACAAAAGCACTAATCACTAATTACACAATAGAAACAGCACAAAATCACTACTTGTAAATAAGTAATTGTTCAATCAAACAGCAGGATCTTAACAATATGATAAGAACAATTTGTTTTTTGTGAATTGAAGCGTAAACTTCTCAACTATGGATTTAACAACATACAAAATATATAGTTTTAGAAGAAATTACCTTGATTAGTACTGATTCGTAACAAATCCTCTGTTATCATGATGAAGAACAACAATTTGTATCAATTTGATTGATATAACATGGAATCAAATAGTTACAAGCAGAAAAAATCAAAGTAATAATGATGAAGATGAGTATAGAGATTGTATATAGAGAGAATGTGGATATCTTATACGTATACAGAGAGAGTAGCGAGAGAGAGATGCGGCGAGAAAGAGAGATATAGGGAAGGAGTGTATGAGAGAGAGAGAGCGCGCATTAAAGAGAGATTAGATATAATTATTATACGTATCTTTGTCGGTTATGGAAGTTATAAAAATAGGCGGTCAGGATTAAAAGATATAACATAAAAATGAACGGTGATGATGGAGACTAAGTTCTCATTTTAATCAAGGTTCTCATTTGATCATCTCCCTATATATATATATATATATATATATATATATATATATATATATATATATACATACAAAACTTTGTATTTCTAATAAACTCAACAAAAAATATTAATTATACTAATAGTAACAATACTATTGTATCCTATATATAATTAGCGTTAGACATTTTAGATGGTAAGGAACATAATAATCATTTTAATACATCTATCAGATGATGCCAAAGGTTCGATTTCTCACAAATATAAATATTAACTTACATTTAAAAGAAATCTAAAATGATCATTTTTTTTTACTATTAACTTATCACATTCTAATGATCTTGACTTCTGCTGAAAACACTTTAAAGCAACTCTAACAAGCTTTCTAAATGGGTTTCCATAGTCAAAATATGAGGAATTTTTATCAAAAACTATCTCCAACAAACTCCTAGTCTCTCCGCAATTATTTAGGAGCTTTATATATTTTCTCGATAGTGAGGAGCTCTTAACATTTCCTCAATTATTTTATATCAATAGATAAAGCACGCTCATGTATTAAAATTTTTCCACATGAATTTTTTTTTATGTCATTTGAGGTATATAAAAATAGATAGAGAATGAATTTGAGTAGGATTTTTGAAGATAATGTGTATTTTCCTATCTTAAATAGTTAAGAGGTTATTATTTATTTTATTTATAAAGAAAAACTTAATAGTTTGTTGTAATTGCTCTTAACCATGATAGTAAATTACGAAATGAAACAATATTGGTTGTAACTAGACCTTACAACATGAGTCTGGATCCGAAGAATCGAACTGAAATTCATAGTACCTAATTCAATTTTGTATCCGAATTGGAAAATCAGATAATTATCCGAAAACCAATTTGATCCGATCCGATCCGAAAAATATCCGAACCAAAAATTTAATAAAAAATAATGCAAAATGCTAGACCCGCTTATGACGTGGAATCGATCAAAACTGAATAATAAATTATCCGAACTGTTAGGAATTATGTTGTCCTTGATGATACATTCACAAAACACCTAAAAACATATTTGTGTAAGTCATTTTTGTAACTCATCAACGGATGACATGCTTAAGCATCCGTTGATAAGGCAGCTTATCAATGGATAAGTTTGTAACATACTGTTTAAGTCTCGACGGATAAGTTATCTGTTGATGTCACAGTTGCTAGTTTTTCTAAGTCATGTTGTCTATCAATGGATATGCAGAATAGGGTAGCTAATTGTAAATTAGCTGTGCTATGTAATTCTGTATAAGTGATATGGTACTTCAACTGATAAGGATACTACACCAATGGATGTGGCACTTCAACTGATAGCAATCAACCTATCAATGGATGTTAGCTTCAACGGATAAACGCTACAACCAATAATGTCTTGATATTAGCAGTTGACAGCAACGTGACATTCCTGAGAGTTCACATGGGTTAATAGACTTAAAAAGAGTATGGAAGCCAGTATTGGAAACAGAGAAGAAAAAGAAACATTCCTTATTCTCATAAGCAAATTGGTTGATCAAATCTAGTGAAAATCTGTCCAAGACAATCGGACAAATTTGCATCACATGGAGACAAGGAGTGGCAACAAAACCTGCAATTACTTTGACTTTGTAATATTCGTATTTTTGTAGGGTTTTGTAAACTTGGAGTATATATATATATCTCCAAGTGTAGCATTGTCTTAGTGTAGGAAGAGAAGAAGAAAACACTGAGTATAACATAGAAGCATTAGGTTTTCTTGTAAACACTAAGCTTTGTAGCCTGCAACTGTGTAGTTCTTACACAGGTTACTTTTATTCAATATAATTCTCAGGTGGATCTTACAAACCCACCTGAAATTTTAATATCGTGTTGCATATGCTTGTGTTTTAATTTATCTATTTGTTCTTACATAAACTGTTTGAGCCTCTATCAATTTGAAAGAATTTTTAGTCAAGATTGTATTCAACCCCCCCTTCTACAATCTTGTGGTGCATAACCGGGAAATAACAATTGTTATCAGAGCAAGCTTCTAATAAACAAGAAGTTTAAAGATCAACATTATGGTAAAGAAGGACACATGCGTGAAGATTCCAATGCTTGACAATGATAATTACTTTCACTGGAAAGTAAAGATGCATCTTCATCTCTCAGCCATCGATGAAGGTTATGTAGATTGCATAGAGAAAAGGCCACATGTTCCTATGAAAGCCAACTCTGGAATTAGAGTAGATGCAGGAACTGCAGCGGCGGGAAGGCCAATACCAAAGACTCAGGCTGAATTCACTAAAGAGGACTTGGAAGAAATTCATAAAGACAAGAAAACCATGAACATCTTGTTTAATAGTATAGACCAAGACATGTTTGATAATGTCATCAACTGCACCACTACTAAGCAAGTGTGGGACACTATACAAATAATCTGTGAAGGAACTGAGCAAGTCAGAGAAAACAAGATGCAACTTCTTATACAATAGTATGAGCACTTTCACTTTGTTTCTGATAAAAATCTCACTGATATCTTTAGTAGATTTCAGAAATTGTTAAATGGTTTAAATTTGTATGAAAGAGTTTACTCTGTCAAAGACTCCAATCTCAAATTTCTAAGATCTCTTCCTAAAGAATGGAAACCGTAACAGTCTCATTAAGGAACTCTCAAGAATATAAAGATTTTACTCTTGAAAGACTATACGGTATCTTGAAGACTTATGAGGTTCAACTGTAACAAGATGAGGAGATTGAGAAAATTCAGAAAAAGGGTGGAGCTGTAGCTTTGGTGGCTAGTGTGCCCAGTGGTCTAGATGGTAAGAAGATGGAGGATGTTAAGAACACACCACGTACTAGTTTTGGTACTTGTGAAAGTGTAGTAAAGCTTAGCTAGGGCAAGAGCAAAATGGCTGAGGAACAAGAAGCATCTAGTGGTGATGAATTTGAAGACTTGGATGAGTACTTAGCCTTCTTATCAAAGAGGTTCTCTAAGCTCATATTCAAGAAGAATCCTGCAGGAGCTAGGCAATTCAGGAAGAGCTATCAACCTAACAAAGATATGGTTGAAAGATCTAAGATGAAATATTTAACCTGTGGAATTGCTGGTCACTTTGCAAATGAATGAGAGACGGTTTGAATCTGTTGACTACAAGAAAAAATACTTTGATCTTCTCAAGCAAAAGGAAAAGGCATTCATGCCAACGGAAAATGACTGGGCTGTTGGAGGAGACACATATGAAGAAGAGGAGTATGTCAAACTAGCTTTTATGGCCAATGAGAATGAAGAAGAAGCCAGCTCATCAAGCAACCAGGTATTCTCTACAAACTTAACTAAACTTTCTAAAGCTGAATGTGCTTGTACAATTGATGAAATGTCTGTTGAATTGTACAATATGCATGTTACCCTGAAATTGCTTAACAAAGAAAACAGAAGGATTAAAGAACTAAATGAAAAGTTAAGTGATAAGAATGCTTTAATAGAAACTCAGTTGATTGAATTTGAAACTTTGAGAAGAGATTTCCAGGATGCTAAAAATGTATTGATTGAGACTCTTAAAAGAGAAGAAATTTTGAAAGAACAGTTGAAGAATGAATAGGATTTGATAGCTAAGTGGAAATGATCAAAGGCTATTACTGAAGAAAATTATAGTGTTCAAGGGATTGATTCTTTTCGCAAGTTAGAAGAAGAAAAGTTAGAGATTGTGTTGGGCCGCGCAACAGCCGTTAACTCCATATTAATATTCCTACCAAAGTAAGAATTACCTCAATTATCACAAATTAGAATTCTTCTCATAATAGGATTCTTAATTTAATTAGGAGATGAGGAACAAGTCTGTTGTTGTTGTCATCGTTGCTGAGTTCCTTCAAGTATTTTAAGAAGATGCTGTTAGTAGGAAGGACAACTCTTATACTTGATGATGTGTTAAAGGCATTAAGAGATAATGAGAGGATGATAAAGGATGCTGTTTCTCAAAGTGGTGAGGCAGTTTTAGCTGTCAAAAGTGCTGAAAGAGGGAGGAGTCGTAGCCGTAGTGACCTGCAAGGAATAAATAAATCTCGGCGGAGTAAGAAGGATACGAGCATTGTTGAGTGCTATTATAGTGGAGAAACAGGTCATATGCAAATGTTATGTCCAACTTTAAAGAAGATCTGAAGTCCTTTAAGTAGATGAAGGGAAAGAACAAAGTTGATGATGCGGACTCTACATATGTAATCGAGGATGGAGAGTTTTTGATGGCAAGTGGGGATACCGTTCATGGTTCGGTGAAGAATAAATCAGAATGGGTGATGGATTTTGCTTCTTCCATGCATATATGTAGAGATCGAGCGATGTTTGAGACTTTATGCACTGATGAAAATCTTGGTAATATCACTATGGGGAATGATGAAAAGATGAAGGTTCAAGGAGTTGAAACTGTTCGTCTTAAACTCCATGATGGTACGATTAAGAAAGCTCTCAATGTGGGATACGTACTAGATGCGTTGAAGAATGTGTTGTCTTTGAGTGTGTTGGCATCACATGGGTACAGATTCATTGGACGAGGGCGAAGTTGCAAGGTGTACAATGGAAAGAGCTTGATTCTACAAGGGATGATGAATAAGAAGAACATCTATTGTTTAGATGTGGAAGCAATGACGATGAAGACCGAGAAAAAGGTAAGATACTCAGAATCGATTGAGGTATTAGGGGATTCGAGCCGAGGGAGGATTTTTTGGGATCCGCCCCGAATTCCTAATTAATTTAAGAATCCTATTATGAGAAGAATTCTAATTTATGATAATTGAGGAAATTCTTATTTTGGTAGGAATATTAATGTCGAGTTAACGGGTGTTACGCGGCCCAATAGATTGATGGTGAAGTTGCTTTAGATAGTGATCAATCAACGAATATTGATCATTCGTTGAAAGACAGCAAGTCAACGGATGAGAAGTATCCGTTGAAGGCCAAAACTGTCAGCAAAGCAACTTTAATTATGTTGAATAATCAATATGGACCAGTCAATAAAAACTTTGTCACTGGTGAATGTAGCAAGACTAAGAAAGTTGAAAAAGGGAACATAGGCCACTTGTCCAACAAGCAATTGAATGACAAGCTAGAAAAGATTGATACTAAGGCTGTAGGTAAAAAGAAGAATAGGAATGGAAAGGTAGATATTAACAAACATAGTAATTACACACCTGATAAGTATGCTCCCAGAAAAGTGTGTGTGAAATGTGGTAGTGTTATTCATCAATCTGCAAATTGCAAACGTGTTCAGAATGCTTCTGTGCCTAACATGCCTTTGTCTGCGATGCCCATGCCTGCCATGTCTGCTATGCCTAATGTATTTGCACAATCTGCTCATGCTAATATGCCATTTATGCATAATCCATGCTATAATGTTTTTAATATGCCTCAGATGCCATGGTTGATACCTGATATGAATAACATGTTTGCACAACCAAATCTTAATGCACATGAGCATTTGTCAACCATTGTTTTTCAAAGACCTACACCAAGAGTTAAGGTTGATTTAACTCAATCAGAACCTCTGGTGGAAAAGGGTTTGAATAAAAACATAAAGGCTAACAAGGCAGGACCCAAGTAAACTTGGGTACCAAAATCAACTTTATTTGGTTTTGATGTGTGCAGGGAAACAGAAAAAGTCTTTGGTACCTGGATATTGGATGTTCTAGGCACATGATTAAAGATTCTACCCTGCTCACTAAGTTTGAGGAAAGAGCTGGCCCTAGCATTACCTTTGGAGACAACAGCAAAGGATATACTAGAGGATATGGCTTGATTTCACAAGGAAATGTTGTCATTGAGGAGGTAGCACTAGTTGATGGTCTTAAGCATAACTTGCTTAGTATCAGTCAACTGTGTGATAAAGGTCAAAATGTGCGGTTCACATATGAGGCTTGTGTTGTTTTCAAGAAAAATGACAACAAGGTGGTGATGACTGGAAATAGGAAAGGAATTGTGTACATAGCTAACTCTGCTACATGTCTTTCAGCAAGGCAGATGTAGATGAAGGATGGCTTTGGCACAAAAGACTGTTACACTTAAATTTTAAAGCTATGAATGAGTTGTTTAAGAAGGATTTGGTTAGAGGTATTCCAAAATTGGATTTTTCCAAGGATGGATTGTGTGATGCATGCCAGAAAGGGAAGCAAAAGAAGGTCTCTTTCAAATCTAAGTCAATGTCTTCAATTGATCAACCCTTACAGCTTTTGCACATGGATCTTTTTGGACCAGTCAATGTGTTGTCCATTTCTAAGAAGAGTACTTTCTTGTGATTGTTGATGATTTTTCAAAATTCACTTGAACATTCTTTCTGCACTCTAAAGATGAGGCAGGTGAAATCATTATCATTTACATCAAGATAGTCAACAATAATCCTTCATTCAAAGTCAAAAGGATTAGAAGTGACAATAGAACTAAGTTCAAGAACTTTGTGATGAGAAAATTTTGTGAAGAAGAAGGAATTATTCAAGAGTTCTCTACACCAAAGACTCCTCAACAAAATGGAGTAGTAGAAAGGAAAACAGAACTTTAATTAAAGCTACAAGGACCATGCTTGAAGAATCAAAGTTGCCAACATATTTCTGGGCTGAAGCTATTAATACTGCTTGCTACACTCAGAATATTTCTTTTGTCAACCAAGCAAAAGGCATGACCCCTTACCAACTATTCAAAATAAAGAATCCAATAATTAACTTCCTGCATGTCTTTGGCTGCAAATGCTTTGTATTGAGGAATTATGGTGAAAACATTGGGAAATTTGATTCAAAGGCAGATGAAGCTATTTTTTTTGGATATTCAGCTGGGAAATCTTATAGAGTCTACAACCGAAGACTTAACATTGTTATGAAATCCATACATGTTGTTTTTAATGATAAGAAAATTTAGGGATTGGTAGATGAAGATTTCCATGAAGCACTATCATTTGAGAATGAGATACGTGGTGAAGACAGTGAAGATGATGAAGAAGTAGTGTCAACTGGTGTGAGAAGGCTACATGCTCAAGGTGATTCATACGTTGAAGTGTATAACACTCCATCCGTCGATGCTGAGGATACTCCATCCGTTGGCAATCATTTTGAAGCATCCGTTGAGAGACAAAGGGATATATCCATCGATCACTCTATTATAACTCCACCTTCTGCAAATTCTAGAGCCACACGCTCAGGGGGAGTATCACAGAGTCATCACTCAACATCTAATCAAAATGATCAACACGGGGAGAATGAAGCTACATCATCTAGATCAAACCTGGCACCACAGAGGAAATGGACTAGAGATCACCCATTTGAACTCATTATTGAGGTTCAAGTGCAAGAGTCCAAACTAGAAGGGCAACTCAAGAAGAATGCTTATATAATAGTTTTCTATCTAGAGAAGAACCTAAAAAAGTTGAGGACACTCTTCTAGATGTAGACTGGGTTGTAGCCATGCAAGAAGAGCTAAACCAGTTTGAAAGGAATGAAGTATGGAAGCTTGTACCCAAACCTAAGGACAAATCAGTGATTGACACTAAGTGGGTATTCAAGAAAAAGATGGACAATAATGGCATAGTCACAAGGAATAAAGCTAGATTGGTTGCAAAAGGCTACTGTCTAGAAGAAAGGATTGATTTTGATGAAACCTTTGCACCAGTTGCCAGGTTAGAAGCAATCAGGATCTTCCTAGCCTATGCAGCCCATGCCAATTTCAAAGTCTATCAGATGGATGTCAAGAGTACATTTTTGAATGCTATTCTGGATGAGGAGGTATACGTTAGTCAACCACCTGGTTTTGAAGATCCAGATTTTCCAGAATATGTTTACTTTCTGCTCAAAGCACTCTATGGCTTGAAGCAAGCACCTAGAGCCTGGTATGACACACTCTCACAGTTCCTTATAGAGAATCACTTCACTAGAGGTACTGTTGATAAAACTTTCTTTTACAGATATGTCAATGTCTCTATGATACTTGTTCAAATTTATGTAGATGATATAATATTTGGGTCTACAGATGAGAATTTTTGCAAAAGGTTTGCCAAACTTATGCAAAGTAAATATGAAATGAGCATGATGGGTGAACTTACCTATTTTCTTGGTTTACAAGTTAAACAAGTAAATGAAGGAATCTTTATAAGTCAAACCAAATATGTTTATGATCTGTTAAAGAGATTTGATTTATTAGATTGCTCATCTGCAAAACACCCATGACCACTGCCACTAAGCTTGAACTGAATACTAAAGAAAAGAAGGTGGACATTTCAAGCTATAGGGGCATGGTTGGCTCACTTTTATATTTAACGGCAAGTAAACCTGATATTATGTTTACTACATGTTTATGTGCTAGATTCCAAGCTGATCCTAGGGAATCTCATTTAATAGCTATCAGGAGGATTTTCAGGTATCTCAAGGGGACACAAAACCTTGGCATTTGGTATCCTAGAGATTCTGGTTTTGATTTAATTGGCTATTCAGATGCAGATTGTGCAGGTTGCAAAATTGATAGGAAAAGTACTACTGGCACCTGTCAGTTTCTAGGGAACGAGCTGGTATCATGGTTTAGCAAGAGATAAAATTCAGTTTCTACCTCTATTGTTGAGGCTGAGTACATTGAGTTGGGAGCTGTTGTGCACAGATTCTTTCAAAGGGAAATCAACTACTCGACTATGGATTAAAATTTGAGAAAATTCCAATCTTCTGTGACAACACTAGTGCCATTTCTATCTCGGAGAATCCAGTGCAACATCAAGGACCAAGCACATAGACATTAGATATCACTTCATCAGAGAGCATGTGATGGAGGGCACTATGGAACTGCATTTTGTTCCAAGTGAAAAACAACTGGCAGATATCGTTACCATGCCACTTGATGAATCAACATTCACAAGGTTGGTAAGTGAGCTAGGTATGCTAAATTTCTCTTAATCGATATCAGATATTTGCATGTTATTGAGCAGCCAGAAATGTGTTAAGTTTTCCTATGGAAAGAGGTACGAATTTTATCTAAGTCAAAATTACCTGTCAACGGATGTTAATATCCGTT
This sequence comes from Saposhnikovia divaricata, assembly GCA_036435485.1. Classification (NCBI taxonomy): domain Eukaryota; kingdom Viridiplantae; phylum Streptophyta; class Magnoliopsida; order Apiales; family Apiaceae; genus Saposhnikovia; species Saposhnikovia divaricata. The sequence continues at coordinate 83,421,595 of CM071598.1, forward strand.
GATGTATTAACAAATCTCTGGGTTTTGTTTTAATACTTCGATGGATAACAAGTCTCTTTGGCTGTATTAGCTCAATAATAAATGTCAACGGAAGACTCGTATTTCAAGGATTTAGACTTTTATCCGTTGGATATTTCACTTTTATTCTTAACCGTTGATTTACCTATCCACGTTTACATACATCCCTGTATGTATATAACTAGAACAGTTTAACCTTACTTTATTTCCACTACTTTGAACGGTTATCTTTTTATCCTTATTACGTAATTCTCTTTTGTAAGTATTGTTATTTTCAGATCTAATTACTTACTATCTTACTCACAAGTTCTCTAAGGCAATACTTCCTCTCTCTCTCTCAAGTCACAAACCCTATTTCAAGTTTTCTTACAAGAATGGCACCAATTATGAAGATGATGTCTGGTAGTGGGTTTATCTATGAGAAGAACAATTTTGTTACCTTCGTGGACACCACAGCAGCACAACCGGAGTATCACAAAAGGGTTTTATATCAAACGGGCCACTGATCTCATTAAAAAGTATCAAGTAGCTCCCCAGTCTCCATGGGGACTCATTTAAGCCACTAAACTAAGAAATATATCATTTACCCACTGCATTCAAAAAAATAATACAATTTATGGTGGCCTAAGTGTCTTCGATAAAATTTATGGTGGCCAAAAAAAGTTCAATCTTGGATAGATTGTATGATTCTCACTTAGGCCACCATAAATTGTATTATTTTTGTGAATGCAGGGGGGAAAATGATATATTTCTTAGTTTAGTGGCTTAAATGAGTCCCCGTGGAGATTGGGGAGCTACTTGATACTTTTTCATGAGATCAGTGGCCCGTTTGATATAAAACCCTATCACAAAATGATGGAGTTTATCAAGAAGTGCAAATTGTCATATGCTATGACTACATCTCCAATATTGTTCCACGAGGTTGTGGAGGAAATTTGGACATCAACCGAATTCGATTCTACCAACGGTACAATTTCCTTCTCTCTTAATGGCAATGAGTATGTGATTAACTCTGATGTTATTACTACTTGTCTTAAACTGCCTGAGAATAACTGCGATGCTTCACCCACTAGTGTTTAATTAGTTACCATGCTAAATACCATAGGTTACTCTCAAAATACTGATAACCTAAGTAGAATTGCTAGAAAAGGCTTGAGAAAGGAATGGAGCTTTCTTTCTGATGCCTTCATCAAGGTATTTTCTAGTAAGATTAGAAATTTTGATGCTATTACCTCTGTCCTGCTAAACATGTTTTACATGCTTTTAAATGATAAGTTCTTTAATTTTCGTGCTCTGGTACTAAATGAAATTGGTGCTAAATTAGGGGAAAAAAAACTAGACCTAACAAAATCTATTTTGCTAGATTTTTTATGTTGTTAGCTAACCATGCTTCTGAGAACTAGTTAGTAGTTGAGCAGCTAGATAGCAGGTTTGCATGTTAGGTTGAAAAAAAAAGGTTCTTAGTGACCTGATTCACATTAACCTCAACAGTGGAGTGCAATTGGTATATCTACCAATTATTGATGTAATAGTTCCTAACCCTATTCCCTCTACTGAACCTCTAATTTCTTTGCCTTCAACTTCTACAATGGAAGTTGGAAATGTCCCACAACTTCCTACCCAAGTAGCTAAAACAAAAATTTCTAAATCCGAGTCAAAGAAACCAACTTCAAGTGTCTAAAAAAAGGTACTTATTGCAAAAACTACGGAAACCAGTGTGGGCAGTGCCCAGGTGGTAGTGAGTGGTGAGGGAAAGGGTGAACATCGAAGAAACCCTAAGGATAAGGTTGGACAGGTGAGTGAATCCCAACCAAGCCACACTGCAGTCTCTTAAAAGACTGTTAGTGTTAAAATGGACTTAAACATATCCCTAACAGCATCCTCTCAACAGGGTGTTGTTATTGAAAAGAGTTCCCAACCAGGAACATTGCACAAGAGAGTGAGGGACACTACTAACCAAAATTCACTAACCAAAACCTTTGTTAGAAAGAAGAAACCTAAAGTCACTTTGGGTGCACAGGGTTCACACACAGTTTAATCCACAGTGATTGAACCTTCTGAAATTCAGTTTGATGTGGCTTCAATAAATGTGAAGTCACAGTCCCAATCTTTATCTTTAAACACACCACATACTCCTAACTCAATAATTCTATCTTTGGATATGGATATGATTTCTATATCACAAACAGATTCTCCATCATTAACTCTCAGGGAGGAGCCAAACTCTGAACCTGGTGGTCATCATCTTTTAGATGACTTGTTGGACCATCAGCCTAATTTTTCTGAAACTTTGAGTGTATCTGTGCCCCCTTCATTAAAATCAATATGCACAGATTCAACCATAGTTTCTCCTTCAACATCTATTCCTTCTTCATCATCAACGGATATCCCTTATCCGTTGATAAGTGCTTGTCCATCAACGGATGTGGTTAACAGCAGTCATCCGCTGGTAGTCTTTTCTTGCAATATTCATTCCACTATTAACTTGTCAACTCAGGTTACTCACCTAGTTAAGCATTCTGTAACTACTGGGAATGAATCACTGGCTATTCAAGCACTTCTAGGAATGAGGGAAAGGAGTGAAATAACTGAGAGTGAGAGGCTGCCTTGTGAGCAGGCAAAAGGAGAGATTGTGTGTGAGGGGCTGGCAATTTCTTCTTTCCAGGAAAAAGGAGAGCTTGAGAGTACCACCTTAGTAGGTGAAGGTGAGGGTGTGAGAGGTGTGATCTAGGGGGAGCCCCTGATGCAAAAAGAGAGAGAGAAAATGAGAGAAAAGCAGGTACTGGGGACATAAGGGTGGATGAAGCCATTGCAAGTGAGTCAATGGAGGTTGATGATGCACCCAGGGAAAAGCACTATCAACAGGAAAATCAACAAGCCCTTGATAGCACTATCCCTGGAGCTAAAACCATTACTCACCCTGTACCAGCCCTTGACTCTTTGGCTAAACAGGGCAATGTGGAGGCTGAGCAGATGCTAAACTTGGTACACACAACTTAATCTATGCACAGGGCTAAGGATGCCATTACCAAGCTGCCTCCAAATGCTGTTGACGAATTTCAGTATGACTCTGAATTCAAGAGTGAAGGTGAAGATGAAGAGCCTTCATAGCAACCTGGAAATTTACCAGAATGGCTACTGTCAAAGTCAATACATTTCTAGGGATGCTCACATCGAGCTAGTAGTACAGTACAAGAAGGTTGTAGCTACTTTACAGGATGCAGAACCAGCTTTAAAGCAAGTGCAAGAGAACTTTCTGGCTACTCTCAAATTGCACAAATATCTTCTTAATCAAAAGGCTGAGAACAAGGATGAATTCAAGGCTGCAATCAAAGATGCTCTAGAAACTCAGAAAAAGGAACTGGAGGTCATCCTTCCTCCTCTTACTATGCAGCAGCTTAGAACTAAGCTGAAGAAAGATGAAGATACAGACAAGAAGATTGATGATCTCTCTGCAAAAGTGGTGAAATTGGAGTCTCAAATGAACATCGTGATTGCAGATCAAAAACTCATTCTTGAAACTCACAATCACCAGATTGCCCTCCTTCAACGATTGCTAAATCTACCTACTACTCAGACCTTTGATACTAATAAAAAGGGGGAGTAGATGAGTGCAGTGGAGCCAAGCAATGAGGGGGAGCAACTTTTATCCACTTTAATTCCAACTACTTCATTGATTCCATCTAGTGAGGGGGAGTCAGTTTCTCAATACGAAGCTCAATTGCCACAAGGCTAGCTGCTAACCCTCAAATTTCTCAAGTACCAATTTCCTCCATAAGCACATTAATCAGGCAAGTACTAATTCCAAATTTTGTGTTTCCCAAGTCTCTAGCCAGAGGGGAGCCATCATACTTGTCTGAATTCAAGCCTATGCTCAACAGTAAGAAGTCACCTATGAAGAAAAATGGTAAAAAACACCATGAGAGTTGAATTTCCAATGCCAAAACCAGATGAATTCAAGCTAATGAGAAATCAACTAGCCGAACCTAAACTGAAGGCTGCAGTTGATGTGGGACTTAAAGATAATTTAGCTTTTATCTATAGAGATGGAGTGGAGATATGTGTACCTGCAGGGCAACCGAATTTTGTGGTAGCCAAGGCTGAAAAATGGCAAGGTTATTACGTGCTGGTAAAATTGTAAGACCACCTGCTGAGAAATAAGTTAGATTGGCTGAAGACCTTGTTAGAGAATTGGAAGAAGAAATAGAACAAGAGGATGTAGAAGAAGAGGCCAAAAGAAAGAAAATGAACACAAAGTTTGCGTGCAAGAAAAGGAAAAGCATGATCAAGAGTAAAGCCAACAGGCCTGTGAGCCCAGAACCAGGAGAAAAAGTTGATTCAACACAACCTCAACCTACTATACCTCAAACCCAAACCACATAACAATCTATCCAAACCACTAGCCCTTTTACCTTCAATCTTGAAGACCTCAAGCCAGAACCTATGGAATTCGACTTTGACATCAATATCTTGGTACTTCTAAAGTTCTGAGTCTTACCTGAAAGGAGAAGGACAAGAACCAGGAAACAACCTTCAGCTAGACCAATTCAAATTGCTGAGGTTCCACAAGTTGCAAAGGGGGCTGCCAAGAAAGATACTGAACTCTACATTGCTGACATTGAAGAATATTCAAGTGTCAATATTTTCTTGGATGAGGTGAATGATGTGAGTGTTGCTGGTAGGACAGCCAAGTTTCCGGAAAGCTTAATATTCACCTATAAAGGAGGAAACAGTAGAACCTGGCCCATACACCAAGTGTTGGATGAAGGCTACATCAAATTTGTGAAGATCTGGTCCTTAATGAAGATAACTGGTGGTTTCACTCCAGATGCTAAGACCATGATCTTCAATAAGATACAAGAGATAAGAGATAGCTGGACTTCAAAGGAGGGTTTGCCCAAAAACATGAATATTCCATATGTTCCTAGTCAAAAGGTTCATTTTTATCCATTTTGGATAATGCAATTCAGAGATAAAGATAATTGTTGAAGATTTTTCAGACTGAATGACCAATTGAAAAAGGCTAGCAATGAGTACTTGTAATACTTGATGTCTATGCTGGATCCAAATCACGAAGAAGAAAAGATTTTCTACAAATCTCTAGAGGAGCAGGTTCAGGTGAACAAAGAGAAGATCTATGGTATGAGGAAAGCAAGGGGCAGAAAGCAATAATTGGCTCAGTCTAGAGGAGCAATCCTTTGTGAAAGTATGTTCTTCAACTTGATTCAACACTCAGTTCATTTTCTACATTTTTTTATGAAGCTTTGTACAATAAAGTTTTTACTTGAACTTTGAATCTGTAAGAAGGTGTTTTGTTATCATCAGAGCTCTAATTTATGGCTGCTATTCTATTAATCATAAATTGGGGGAGATTGTTAGGAATTATGTTGTCCTTGATGATACATTCACAAAACACCTAAAAACATATTTGTATAAGTCATTTTTGTAACTCATCAATGGATGACATGCTTATTAGCATCCGTTGATGAGGTAGCTTATCAATGGATAAGTTTGTAACACACTGCTTAAGTCTCGACGGATAAGTTATCTGTTAATGTCATAGTTGCTAGTTTTTCTAAGTCATGTTGATTATCAATGGATATGCAGAATAGGGTAGCTAATTGTAAATAGGTTGTGCTACGTAATTCTATATAAGTGATATGGTACTTCAACTGATAAGGATACTACACCAACGAATGTGGAACTTCAACTGATTGCAATCAACTTATCAACGGATGTCAACTTCAACGGATAGACGCTGCAACCAATAATGTCTTGATATTTGCAGCTGACAACGACGTGACATTCCTAACAGTTCACATGGATTGATAGACTTAAAAAGAGTATGGAAGCCAGTATTGGAAACAGGGATAAAAAGAAACATTCCTTATTCTCACAAGCAAATTGGCTGATCAAATCTAGTTAAAATCTGTCCAAGACAATTAGAAAATTTGCATCACATGGAGACAAGGAGTGGCAGCAAAACCTGCAATTACTTTGACTTTGTAATATTCGTATTTTTGTAGGGTTTTTAGTCAAGATTGTATGCAACCCCTCTTCTACAATCTTCTTGTGCATAACTGGGAAACAACACAAACTGAATATGACTCGAAATACTAGATCCAATTTAGATCCGAATTCCAAAAATGATGAATTAAGTAGTTGTTATAATTTTAAAGGGTTATAACGAATAGGTTATGTACATTACCGCACATTTCATCCAATATTTACTCATTCATAAGCTAAATGCACATTTAAAAAAAATATGTCAAATATTTCATAATTATTTAATCATCTTTTTTTTATCATCTTTTTTTGATGAAGTGCATAATTTTATACTAGAAATATAATATTCAGTAATACTGCATTTTCTAAAATTTCATAAATTAAAATAAGGAATGAGTAATGATCCGAACCAATTCTGATTCGAACTGAATTTCATCCGATTTTAATCCGAAATAGACCCGAACCGAATCAGATCCGATCCAAGCTCTATTCAAATATGTCATAACCGAAAATTGAGTCGTTCCGAAATTGATCCTATCCAAAACTGATCCGATTATCCAAATTGTCAGGTCTAGTTGTAACCTGAAAGCCTGGAACAAGGTAAATTAGATGAAAATAGTGGCCATATATATTTTACATAAAATTACAGATGCTAGAATTTATAATTCGCGCGGGAGGACTAAAAAATATCGTCATATATTATATCATAATATATAATTAATGTAAAAGGTTAATAATGGTTTAGTCGTCAGGAACAAATTTGTCATTTAAAAACATGATTATTAATTTATTTTTAGGAAAATATTACTAATTACTAATGCCAGTAAAACAAGTATCATCAACGGGATTTCCGGATATTATCTTATATTTATTTATAAAAAAAAAGAGAATTAAATTTAATTTGATTTATTAATTAATAATATTTTTTTTAAACATCTCATACACTGCACGGAAATAAAGCTAATTATATCCATATATATTATTTGAGTAAAGGAATTAACATTGTATGATTTGGTACAGTTTGTAAATTCTCTTATATAAAATAGCTAATAAAATTTAAATTAATACTTTTATTAGAAAAGCATAATATGTTAAGAAAAGCTAAGAAGTAGTAGAATTAATATAATTTTAACATTTAATAATTTTAAATTACAAAAAACCTAAAATTTCAATAATATAGCATAAATTGAAGCAATTTATGTGTTTAAAAAATACCATTATTAAAAAAAATATTTTTGGGAAAGTTAAGGAGTAGTAGAATTAGTACAAGTTAAACATAATGACTTTAAATTATAGAAAACTTAAAATTTAAATAGTGTAGTATAAACTAAAATTGTTTATATATTAATAAATATAATTAGTTTTATCTCATATATAATTAGGCTAAAAGAGTTAATAAGAATAAAGTAATCAATTCAAAAAGTAACATTATATGTGAATAGATCGAGATTCGATTTTTATGAGTACAAATAACTAACTTAATTTTACTGTAATATGATATGATTCGATTATCCGATTTTTAAATTAATAAACAATCTTTTATTATAATACCTGAGTCTACCATACTATCCAGTTAATTAACCATATACCCAATTAACCAATTAGAAAACTATGAATTATTTTAGAACCAATCACAAGCCACTTCTAAATTATGGACCAATTAAATTAAATCAAATATGTTTCCTTATATAATTTAATTAACCATATACCCACTTAACCAATTAGAAAACTATGAATTATTTTAGAACCAATCCCAAGCCACTTCTAAATTATGGACCAATTAAATTAAATCAAATATGTTTCCTTATATAATTTAACTTGCTATCTTTTAACTCAGGTTAAACCCATCAATCATTCTAAATATATTTAAAATTGAATTATAATTCTAAAAAGAATTACAGACAACCTCCTCACTCCTCAGTCTGAATCTTCCCCCATCTATGATTCAACGCAATCGACAAATCAGAGGTATACATCAAATCGGACCACTAAACACCGTCTAAGTTCAAGTCTATAACTTCTACGAACTCTACACTTTATTTACATATAGCAAGTCCCAAGAAGTCCCAAGAAGCTCTGCAACATCAACTCCAAGTATTCATCAGACCCTCCCTTGATATCCATCAAACATTAATCTAAAGGTATCACTCTGAATCATGTTTGTGAATTGTATACATATTCTATATATTTGTATGATTTGGTATTCAAAAATTATGTGGAGCAGATTATTAGTTTGGATTTAAAGTTAAATTGTTTGTTTGGATTGGACTTTTTCGAATTGTGGAAAAGGCATATCTTCTAGGTACATTGTTAGTCTAGAATTTACATTGAATAATATCTTATTTTGGAATTTATTGCCTTTGTTAGTTTGGATTTAATTTTTACAATGTTGCTCACATTCAATAGAGAAATTATTGTATTCTACAAGCTGTTATGTCCTTTAAATTCAACCGTAGTGTTTTGGTCTCCTGACAAGTTATTCAATTTAAGCTAAAAGTTATTCAAAGGTTCATATATTAGCTAAAAGTTATTTACAGGTTCATATATTTTTACATGTCTTATTTTATTCAGGCCTTTATTGAGTTTCATGGATGGAAGATTGGTCAGGTTTTCTCACTTTTTTTTTAATGGAATAAGTGTGCTGATCACAAAATTAAATAGACTGCTGAAACATCAATACCTTTCAGCTCTTTGTAAAGCTTTAAATATAGGTTTCATGTATTACACTTACAGTGATATAGCTTTAAAAATAGGTTTCATGTATTACAATTTTGTGTATATTATTCGTATATGATAGTAATGCACAGAGGACAATAAATAGACAAGTACTTGAGATGTCTCCATGCTCAGTAGGCATTCTCATTGATCGTTGCAAAATCAGACCCCAAGAGACATCAATCGCCAACGAAAAAGACTGTATATCACATATGTGTCATTTTCTTAGGCGGTGCAGATGATCGTGAAGCATTAGCCTACGCAAAGAGAATGATGTTAAAATCTCTAGGCACTTGCCAATAGTGGTTCGGATTGTTGCAGCAATGCAGGGTAAGAGAACCAATGGGACACAATTCTTGACCCAGAAACATTAAGGGACATAAAGATGCATGGAACACATCATAATAATATAGAATATAGAGAGGAGATCAAAAGATGGACTAGAGACGACATTGTTAATAAATACACTGCTAGAGAATAGTGATATTGATATGATAATGGTTGGCACGACACATAATGAGAATTCTCCTTTGTTGACAGGGTTAACGGAATGGTATGACCTTCCAGAGTTGGGAGCAGTAGGAGATATTTTGGCTTCCGTAGATGTGAACCGGCTAGTGTTCGTGATGCAACAGCAAATTGTGGCAAAAAAATGAGTTTCACCACACATAGTTCAACTTTAGTGTATAGTGTATGTGTGATGTGATAAAGTTGCAGGTAATGAACATAGCCAAGTACTGAATGCTTTTGTAAATTTTCTCCATGTCAACAGTTCTGTTGATAAATTATACTACTACAGTTGACAGCTAATGCAGTAACACTTTGAGAAAAAGTGAGTAGTTAAGGTTGTCGGCCCTGGGACTTGGCCTTGAGATTTTCAAAAGAATGGGATCACCATTCTAAGAAGATGCATGCTTCTAAAATTTTCTAGAGAATACATACTTATAAGATGAGTTTGTTTTTCAAAACACGAGCTGAGTTAGATGGCTTCCCAAACTGTGCTTCCTTTCTAAAATAATTTTTTGAACTCCTGTAGTCGTATAGTCTGTGACTTGGCTCCCCAAACTGTGTTTGCATTCTAGATTTTATTTTTAAGTTCATTTTGTACCTTTACATTTTTATTTCACATGTAATATTGTATAAAAACCCAATAACAAACAATAATGTAACTATTTTGTGTCAACATCATTTTCCATTTATTAAATTTGGAGGCTTACCCTTTAAAATAATTGTTATTTTTTTAAGTTGTAGACCATATTGTAACCAATTTTTAAAAAAATAATTTTAATTTAGTTTTAAATTCATTAATTTTTTTGTTTGTTCAAAAATTAGTATTTTATTTAATTTTTTGTATATGAATATTACTTTGTTGTTAGTCATGTTAGTTAGCTGTAAGTATTGTAAACTTAATGTTTTGTGTATGTATAAAATAATTACTATACAATTATTGAATACTTTTATTTAATTTTATTTTATATGAAATTATTATAATATTCTTATTAAATACTTTTTTTCACATCTATTGTATATAAAATGTATTAAATATAAATATTTTTGTAATTATTTAAGTAATTTAAAATTTTAATTTTGTGGGCTAAGATCTTATACATCTTAAAATATTCATCTTTTTCTAATTAATTTGAACAACCTTTGTTAATTGATTTTGTATTGTTCACTTTGTTAATTAATTTGAACAACCTTTGTTAATTGATTTTGTATTGATCACTTTGCAGAACAATTACAAGCGAGCACACTATCACCTTCAAAATACTATATCAATCCAGACTATGATGCAATGTATAATCTACGATACATGTTAGTATTTTTTTTTCAAATATGCAAGTTATGAGATCTACTTAATCAAATTTCGGTTTACTTCACTATCAATTATCTTACACAATTACTTCAAATTTATGATTTATCGCCAGTCATATGTATGCTACTATTTTCTAATTTTATGTGTGAATGTGTGTGTGAGTGAGTGAGAGAGAGAGAGAGAGAGAGAGAGAGAGAGAGAGAGAGAGCGCACCCGCGTGCGTACCTGCATGTATATGCTTATATATTATCATGTTTCACTACAATAAATGACCAATTGTTCCAGACAATACATCTTCTGTCGATGATTACATAGTCAAGAAGAAGCCCGTCTATAACTTAAAACAAATCATAGAACTCACAAAATTTGAAGCTTAAAGAGGTCTATGACTTCTACTTTATTGCATTATCATTTAAATAGTTGTTAGACTCCAAAAAACTCCATTATTAAAACAATTTAAACAGGAATAAAGATTTAAACATGTGCCCGATTCTTCTAAGGACGATAACTTTTTTTATGACAATTTGGAATCTAAACTAGCAATAAATAAACGCAAGCACGAGAGTGATAATGGAGCTAATAAGAAGAATAAATTTAAAATGGTGTAGGATGTACAACATTTATATTCATCTGAACATTTGTTGTTACGTCACAAACAATTTTGAATGTCGTTCTATGTAATTTTGTTACAATCATAATATTACATTAAGCCTTCCTTTTAATTCATGTTTTATACGTTGATTAGCATCTAAGATAATAGTAACATCAAACATTCGTGAACATAAGTTCAAAAAAAAAATAAGGATCATGTTAAGATAAATGTACGAGAAAATGAAGAAAATGATTGAATTATGATTATCCTATATACAGATATATGTCATTACACATATAACTGTTTTAAAAAATTAAAAAAATTAACTTTCGGTGCGTAGCACGGGTAAAATACTAGTTTATACTAATTTCATTGTTATTATAATTTATAAACTGAAATTAAATTATAATGATATGTATGAAAACAATTACAAAATTTTAAAAACAAATTAAATTAAAAAATATTTAAATAAATAATTTATAAAATATGCTGCACGAGTGCACGGTGTAAAAAGGAACACAGAGACAACATAAAAAAATTGAAACGCTGGGGGCATCCATAGAAGGAATTTGGAAAATTTGAGGGTCATTTTGGTAATAAAGCAAAATGTTTTGCTCTTTCATACGACTTTGCCGTCTTCACTCAGCCGACTGTGTATACGCATCAGTATACATACATGCACACTGACAATGGACAAACAAACATATATATGGCATTTTGTGCTACCAGAAAAATATGTGTTTTCGGGGGAGATATTCTTCTTTCTTTCTAGTCATGTCAACAGGGTCGTTCCATACAATTGGAGGGCCAAGGACGAAATCGAAAAATCATGTCCCAAATTTTTTTTTCTTTTTTTTTGCCAAAAAAGAAAATGAAATTCATTAAGAAGACAAATCATTATTTAGTACATGATAGAGTTCTGGGTAAGCATTTTCCCCACTCCATATATGATCAGCCACTGAACTATTGTGTCTCGTTAGGAAGTGAGCCACTTTGTTCGCAGATCGTTTGACAAAATTCAACGCCACGAGTCAAGTTTTCAACTCACTAACCAAAACCTTACACTCATCTATCACTCTTCCTAGGTAAGACAACTGGATAGAAGAGCAACGGATCGCCTGGATAGCCGATAAACAATCAGCCTCGACCATGGCTGGTAACGTGCTATGATCTTTAATCCAACTCAACGCCTCTTTGATGCCTAGAGCTTCTGCTAACTCAGGAGCTATGCTGCCCCACCTGCACTTCGTACTAGCAGTTACTAAATCACCCTTTTGATCCCGAGTAACCATGGCCCAACAGTATGTATTAGAAGACTAGAATATTGCAGCATCAACATTGATCTTAATCATGCCTACCGGTGGTTGTTCCCAACGCTCTTTGCCATCCTCTTGGTTCATGAAACCAAGAGAGTTATCAAACGACTTATCCTGAGCATTCTTCCATTGATTAAGATGAGCTTTTGCCGACCTGCAAACCTCTGAGTATTCGCCCCCACGCTGCTTCCACACTATCTCAATCCTGTTATGCCAGAGTGACCAGCAAACCATGACCAATTTCTGTAGCTCCCTACTACTACATTTCTGAATTGCTGTAGACATCCAATTACTGAAGCTAAGCTGGTTATCCTCACTAAGACTGATCTTCGAAAAATGTCAGCATTGCTTAGCAAAGTGACAAGATACCAGCGAATGATAAACTTTTTCCACCTCGTCATTACAAACAGGACATTTGACGATGACTGGAACCCTTCTGGATATTAACTGATCCTTCGTTGGCAGTATGTTTCTGATTGCTCTCCATATGAAGTGTTTCACCTTCAACGGCACTTTCATGTTCCAAACCTTCTTCCATGGAAAATTTTCATCTTGATTACAGTTGTACTTGAGCTCTTGGATTGCTGCATATGCTAATTTAACTGAATAATGATCGAGCCTTTCCCATTTCCAAAACCAGCTATCCGTATGTGAGGATTGTAGAGGGATTGATAATATCAGCTGAGCATACATATCCGAAAAAATATCTCTGACCAAATCAATGTCCCATTCACACTTATTTGGAGCCATCAGAACATCAACTGTTCTATTCCTTATAGCTTCATGATCCGTATGAACATAAGGATCACTACTACGTAACCAAGGGTCCTGCATTATATTAATGGTGTTACCTACTCCTACTCGACGAACGGCTCCCTGTTTTAAAAGAACCTGAGCTTCCATAATAGACCTCCAAATGTAGCTTGGATTGCTACCTAAGCTTGCAGTTAAGAAAGATCCCCAGGATAGTATCTTTCCTTATACACTCTTGCAACTAAGCTATCTATTGTAACAGTCAATCTCCAAGCTTGTTTACCAAGAAGGGCTACATTGAAATCCTGAAGCTTTCGGAAACCTATACCACCACTAGATTTTTTTGTACACATACGATCCCATTGCATCCAGTGAATACCTTTACTACCATTAGATCCTTTCCACCAAAACTTATTCATAATTCTCTCCATATCGTTACACAAATTTTGTGGAAGAAGGAACATACTCGTAGCGTAATTAGGAAGGGCTTGTGCTACAGTCTTTAACATTAATTCTTTCCCTCCTCTTGACAACCACTTCTTCTCCCAGCCTTGCACTCTCTCCTGTATTTGATCCTTTAAAACCAAGCACCACTGATTTATTTCTTCCAATCGTATTCGGTAAACCCAGATAAGTTGTATTATCGTCTGCATATATAAACTGCAACATAGAACAGATCACCTCCTTGATTCCTTGGTCTGTATTCCGACTGAAAAATACAGACGATTTATTAGTGTTGATTTTTTGACCTGAGGCCCTTTCGAAGATATGCAGCATATCAATCACATTTTCCACCTCATTCTCCTTGGCCTTACAGTAGATGTATGTATCATCTGCGAAGAACATGTGAGTTAACCGAGGAGCAACCCTAGCCACCTGAATACCACTCACCATTTTTCTGCTTTCGTACTCTCTAATCAGAACAGATGAGCCCTCCGTGCATATCAAAAAAAAGATAAGAAGATAGTGGGTCACCTTGGCGAACCCCACGTTTAGGAATAATACGACCGAACCTCCTACCTGAGTGACAAATCCGATAATTAGCTGATCGAACACAAGCCATTAGCAGACGAACAACTTGATCTTCAAAACCCATTTGCTTCAGCATTTCACTCAAGAACACCCATTCTACCCTGTCGTATGCCTTGCTCATATCCAATTTCATAGCCAACCATCCCGTTTTACCTTGAGTTTTTCGTTTCATGAAGTGCATCACCTCATAGGACACCATGATGTTGTCAGTAATTAGTCTCCCGGAAATAAAGGCGCTCTGCGTTTCGGAAATCAAATCGGAAAGCACATGCTTCAACCTGTTGGCTAAGACCTTCGAAATGATCTTATAAATCACGTTGCACAGTGAAATAGGACGTAAATCCATCATGTTCACAGGGTTGTTCTTCTTAGGGATCAACACAATATTCGTATTTCATATTGTTAAATGTAGGATTTTTATTTCTAGGTGATTGTTTTTAAGATGTTAGCTCTAAACATTATGACTGATTATGGGGGCAGAAGTATAGACTTTTTAACTTCGTAATGTCGGCTTGAGAGAATGGCGACATGTTGTTTTATTCATTGTAATTGTACTAGGATCAGGGGTTTTGGTTTTATTATATTAAGGATCGACATTAGGATGATGCTGTAAACACTAGTAGACTTTGCTTCCGATAAATATTGTACATGCTTCTACCAAGTAGGACTCTTGTGAGCACGTTTACGTTAACAGAGGTTGATATTATACATTTGCTTTCTTTCTGTCCATTTGGAATCCCTTCTTTTTTGTACAGTCGATTTCTGTACATTTTGTCATATCTATGACCGATTTCCGCTAGATATAGTTCTGTTGCTTTTAAAGTAGTCTAGAGATCCACCTTTCTATTCTTCTTTGTTATCCAATTGTTGATTTCAAGTAGACAACCTGTTTTAGTATCAATGTATCGTTTGTTCTATATATTTCTTGCAATCATCATAATGTTTAAAACATATTTGGATATATTAATAGGTATCTGGATGTTTGCGAAATCCTATTTCTGCTAAAGCAGATTCGTCAAGATATGGTCCTTCGTATCATTCGGTTGGCAATCAGCAAGTCAGTGAAGTAATAAGTTCTAATTCTAAGTCTGAATCAAACATAATTGATAAGTTGGAAGATGATTTCATACCGAAAGCCAGCGACGGAAGTGGGGGAGATGGGTACAGAAGGGGGTTTTCAATAGGAGGTGGAGGCAGCGACAATGGAGATGGTGACGATGGTGGTGGTAAAGAGGATGAAGATGGTGAAAATGAATTTGGACCAATAATGTGTTAGGCCGCGCGACACCCATTAAATCCACACATTAGTATGATATTGTCCGCTTTGGGTTGTGGCCATGCCCGCACGGATTTGTTTTTGGGCTCCTCCCAAAAGGTCTCAAACTAATGGAGTTGTTTGGCTGCTTATATTCATGATAATTCTTCTTTATCTTATCGATGTGGGACTTGGGTTGACACCCACTCTACAATCTCCCCTCAATCCAAGAACCACCAATCTTTTGGGACTTGGGTTGACACCCACTCTACATAATGAAGTTCGAGGAAGTACTAAAGAAGCAGAAATGCGAGGTTCTAACCTTCCTATGGATATGTTAGAGGCTGCAAAGTCCACAGGACTACGCCACCTAATTCTTACTCGATACCTCAATTTGCAGGTATAATGTAATTTAAATTGCGTTTTAGCTTTGAATTTTACCGTCTTAAAATTTTTTATAACATGGTCTTACAATTTGCATGCAGGGGTCTGCTTGGCCTTTAGGTTTCCTAATGAAATACTGCACGATGCTAAGAAATAGAATGCTTGCTGATCCTTCTTTTTTGTTTAAAGTTGGAACAGAGGTTTGGTACTTGTTCTGTTCATCAATCTGTTAAAATTATATTGGTTTCACTTTTGCTATTCTTATAAATGACTTTGTATAATAGTTGATATATTTCCGTTTACAGTTGACTCAAGAAGGCTATTGTAAATTGGCATACTGACAAGATAATATATATTCTTCATCAGTTATTATGTATTACATAATTTGGACATTTTGCATTTTTCAATGGTGAACCACTTTTGATTACAGACCTTTAGAGATTTTTGAACATCAGATGCAAATCAACTCAAACTACAACCAGATTTAAGTATGTATGTAATGGATCTGAATTCCTAACCAAATTTGAGTTATATGTTTGGAATGAGCCGATCACAATTTCAAATCCAAAAATATTATTTGCAGGAAATTTTTATTATTTGTCTTTCTCTTATCTTGTTTTAATTTAATACAGGTTGTTATTGATTCCTGTTGTGCAACATTTGCTGAAGTTCAAAAGAGAGGAAAGGATTTCTGGTCAGAGATTGAGTTGTAGTACTCTGCGGATCTTTTAGTTGGTATAGTTGTTGACATTGCTTTGGCTGGGATGCTAGCACCGTATGCTCGAATTGGTGGAAAACTACCTGTTTCAGGTGGCTTCTTGGGATGTATGCAACACACTGTTGGAGCGCTTCCTAGCAGGTCGATCTATATTGTTTCATTAGATGTTTCATGAAGTTTGATAATCCTACAATTTAAAATTGTGAGAATGAAGCGTACATTTCATATCTGGAAATTAAGACAATTCAAAAACACTAGATATTTTGTCCTCTGTAATTCAAAAGAAGAAACCACTAGCTATATCAGCTAATTTTTATTTCTCTCTGTTCTGATGGTGCAGTGTTTTTGAAGCTCAGAGGTCTGGATCAAAATTTTCTTTACGACAGAGAATAGCTACATATTTTTATAAGGTACTACTTGTTATTGATCGTTAATAAATTAATGACCTGCTTGTTGTAGTGTGGGATATTTATTAATTCATTGTTGTTCCAGGGTCTCTTGTATGGCTCTGTTGGATTTGGTTGTGGTCTTATTGGCCAAGGCATCGCAAATATGATCATGAATGCGAAGCGGTAGCCCCCGCCCCCGCCCCCGCCCCCGCCCCCGCCCCCGCCCCCGTCAGTAATATTTATATTGTTGATTAGAATCTTAAACCCATTTATTTCAACCCTATCTATATTTGAATAGATCTCAGATTTCATTCTTAGCTAAATAAATAAATCGTACTACATATTCATTTTATTTAACATGTACTCATTATAACTATACTCTTGATTAAATGCCGAAAGACTTCTTATAAACTATTTCAGTACAACACTGAAATTTCTCTCACCCCTCTAATTAATTTTTTTAATTCTTTTATTCTTCAATATGTCAATTGTTGTTGTTGATCAGAATCCTATACGTTCACAAATACTCTTACATGAAACTTTAATTATTTTTATTGTAAGTTACTATTGAAAGTCCTATCCATCAACAAATGTTCGTAGGAGGTACGATTATCAATGTGATAACGATAGACATCTAAAAGTTTATATAGAGTACCTTATGAAATCATTAATGTAGCAAATCATCTGTATTAAGAATGGGTGAATGATTAGGGATCAGACATTAAAAATCACCTTCAATCGTTATAACATCTCGTTAAAATATTTAAACTCTCGAGATACATGACTCGTGTTTTCTCTCTCTCCATGTGACAGAAGCATGATGACGTCGGAGAAAGACATACCTGTTCCCCCACTTGTGAAAAGCGCAGTACGATGGGGTAAGTAATTATACTGCATTTAGTCATTATTTGCCTTGGTGGATATCCACGAAAATTACCTAAAAATGTCATTAGTTGTTTGTGATAATGACAATAATGAGTTCACATACACTTTCCCATCTGCATTCCAACTATGTCCAGCATTTAAGAAAATTTACAAATAACTTAGTTTTCGCCATTGCATCTGCCCGTGTTAATTACAAGTCATCTTTTTCGCTTCTTAATCAGGTGTTTTCCTTGTGGTGTCCTCTAATTAGACCTGTCAATGGATCGGTTATCCGATCCGACCTGATCCGAAGTGATTTAAGTGGATATGGATTCATATGAAATATATCTGATCCGAGATCTAATCCGATAAGAGTGATCCGATTAATAAATGGATTGGATATGGATTTAGGTCGATCCGATCTG
The DNA here is from genome assembly GCA_036435485.1 of Saposhnikovia divaricata. NCBI lineage: Eukaryota > Viridiplantae > Streptophyta > Magnoliopsida > Apiales > Apiaceae > Saposhnikovia > Saposhnikovia divaricata. Next base: position 83,439,878 of record CM071598.1, read on the forward strand.
TTTATCCATATTATTAAAAATTATATTCTTTAATTTCTTATAAATTATGATCTTTAAGTAATTTTTGAAAATTTTAATTATTTAATAATTAACATATTTCAATTGTAATAATCATTAAAATTGTTATTGACTATATTGAAAGATATAATATTATGATTTAAAACTAATTGTTAATTCTTATTAATTATATTGTATAATATAACATTTAATTTGCCTTATGTTTAAGAATATTGAAAAATATTTTAAAAAAAAAATTTAAATCATTATATTGGATTTTATCCAATCATACCTAACGAGTTTTTAAATATCCGATTTTAATATGGTTTTCATTGAATTTGTGATACTAATTTAATATAATTTTAACTTCTATATTTTGGTCTTCCACATCTCTTATGTTCATATATTATAATACATTTTTTTATTAATAATTATTTTTTTTTTTACGAACAAGGAAGAAATTTTATTCATAAGAATCATTATCCAAAGCTTTAGCTACACCAATAGGAACAGAACTCCTATCGAAAACTCGATCTGGAAATGAATATGCTGCACGAGCTAGCTCATGTGCAACCATATTAGCAGATCGTCTAATAAATGACACCGACACTGTGTTTTGTTCTCGTAACATGCTTCTACAGGCTAGAACTACTTCGCCAAATGGAGAAGACATCAGTACCTTGCTGCGAATTGCTTGAATCACCACCAAGCTGTCCGATTCAATTATCGCATTTTGCCACCTCTGGTTCTTAATCCAACTGAGTGCTTCTTTCACCGCCATGGCTTCAACCATCTCTGCAGACCGTAGACCCTCTAAATGCATTGTCCTAGCAAGAACAACATCCCCTGGCAACCATACCAATACCTGACGCGTTAAACTCTTGAAATGTGGAAGCATCAACCGAGACCTTGATCATTGACACCTGTGGCTTCACCCAACAACTACTGTCATCCCCTTCACTCAACAACCTTGATTATTAATAATTATTTAGTTAGCAAGACCCAAAGAGATATAAAACTAATATAAATTTCAGGTTGATACTTAATTTTACACACTAGAATATTGAATTCTAACTTATTAAATATTTCAATTTTTTTATAAAATAATAAATAATTTTTTATTTTTTAAATATAATTGGATCAACGGATATCCGAGATCCGATCCGTTTGTACGTTAAACTAAATGGATTGGATATACCTATAAAATATCCGAGGTGTGATCCGATCCGATCCGAATCCGATAATATTAGATAAATTTGGATATGGATTCAGGTCGATCCGGTCCAAATCCGACCCGTTTACAGGCCTACCTACAATACTCGTTATCAAATAATAAATGGAATGGAAGGTGTAGTAGTTTTTTCACCTTTGGCGAAGAACTTCCGGCCAATAGCCTTGGCTTTCACAGTTGGTGTATGATTTGCCAACAATATATATGGTGGAATGCAGTTTGTAGATTGGGCCAGATTGAGTGGAGCACAGTAGCTTGTAGAGCATATCCATCAATAGTTTTTTAGTTACTCTTGTATGAGAAATTTGTCTTGGTTGTTTCTTTTCTCTAGGATCTAGTATTTATATTTGTTTCGTTGGTCGTCTGCTACGAGAATGTCGGGCACTCTGGCGCATTTATCAGAATCGAATCGCTTGTCTTACTGAATGGGGCAACCTTGTATGTTAGGTTAAAGTTTATCTGCAGTGAGAAAGCCTTCATTGCAAACTTAGTTCAATTGTTCTGTGTTTAAGCACAAAACTACAAAATATGCTTGTCACAAATGAGGGATAAAACCTAATTGGGTCTAAATGATTATATTTAAATGAGAGAGAGGACGACATCGTTTTGAGCCACACAGAAAGTCTTGGTGGAAGTCACGTGCTATTTATTTTTAAGCATAATTTATTTTCAATATTATTGTTTACAACTTGTTTACAACTACCCGGCCTTATCCAGCTGTGGCGGGAGTTGTTACTATATGTAAGGCGCCTCAGCCATTTTACCGAATTATGGAATGAAATATTAAAATTATGCTTTCTCTCTCTCTCATCTCTTTTTCTCTTTCTTCCTGTTCAAGTTACAATACTAACAGAATTGGATCAAAACTGCCAAATTACAAGTCACAACGTTACAAATTGGTATCAGAGCATGACTGGGCCGTCGTTACAGAAGCATGAGAAGGATCTTAAGACCCTGGATACACATATGGAGGAATTAAAAACAACGCAGCAGAGTGAAGAAAATCGGTCTCAAATTTCGAGTTTGGTGGCTCAAATGGCTGAGACTAACAATCAAATCTCTACCATGTCTTCGGTTCTTCAGGCAACCACACTCAAAGCCAAGGCTGATCGGGAGGAATTATCAAACCAGCTGTTAAATCTGATGGAAGTGGTGAAGGCTCACTCCACCATTTTACAACCCATCCTGCATAATAAGGTACCTCCAACTAACGATAGTATTGCCTCTAACTCATGTTATACCTCTGCTATTGTCACACCTGTTGCACACACCTCTATCCGATTTGGGGAAAATGCCTTCAACGGGCCAGATCCAAAGGTTACTACTCCTTTGATTACCGAAAAGCCAAACCCCATCTTGAGAAGCAACCAAAACCCACACCAAAGTACACCGCTCACCACATCCGTTGCTACACCCACACATGGTATTAACCCCATGAGGCCTGTACTCCCTCACAACCCTGGGTGGAGTCCATTTCCGGACACTCAATCCCAACGATCTCTTCTACAACCCCACTACAAGTTTCCTAAGATGGATTTTCCGAAGTTTGATGGCAAAAACGCACGGAATTGGGTAAGTAAAGCAGAGAAGTTTTTTCTACTAAACCCCAACATTGATACCCACACCAAAGTCATTTATGCTGCCCTGTACCTGGAAGAAGAAGCAGACCACTGGTATCAAACTGCACAAGCAGAGCACTATGGCTTGAGCTGGGAAGAATTCACTGTCTTGTTGCTCAAACGGTTCTCTACCAGCAACCAGGAAAACTTAATTGGCAAATTCAATAAGTTGATTCAGACAAAAAGTGTAGACTCATATATTTCTCAGTTTGAAGAATTGAGAGGATTCATGATGTCAAGGCATTCCTTGCATACTGAAGATTTCTAAGTGGACTAAGGGCTGACATACAGCAGGCATTGTATATTTACAAACCCTCTACTCTACATGAGGCCATAAAAAAATCTCGAGAGCAAGAGATTTTCATTGAAATGTTGGAAAAGAGAGTCAAAGCAGCTACTAAATGGGTTTCTACTGCCAAGACCCACCCTGATGGTACTCAACAAAAAACCTGGCAGCAATCCTCCTATGCCCAGTCCCTACCTGGCCATCCACCAAACAACTCCCCTGTGATGAAAACCCTCTCTGTTTCCCCAAAGCTCCCACCAATTAAAAGGTTAACTCCAGCTGAGATGGCCAAACGAAGAGAGAAAGGTCTATGTTATAACTGTGATGAAGTTTTTACACCAGGACACAAATGCATTAAACCACAGCTGTTTCTCATGACTGGGGAAGGGGAGGACTCCAATGAGTGGGAAGCACCACATACGGAGGCAGAAATACCCACTAAAGAAACCGAGGACTGCGGCATATCAATTCATGCAATGCAAGGAACTCAGGGCATTCATACCTTGAAAATGGAGGGAAGGATCAAGCAGAAACACATTCAAATGCTAGTCGACACGGGCTCAACACATAACTTTGTATCCTTGTCCCTTGCCAAGAGTCTGGGTCTCTCGTTACTACCCTGTTCTCCACTTAAGATTTTATTGGCTGATGGATCAACTGCTACTTGTAACAACAGGGTCTCGGCATTAAAATGGTCAATGGCTGGCCACGAGTTCCTTTCTGATTTCTACACCATTCATTTGGGAGGATACGACGCTATACTAGGCATTCAATGGCTGCAAGAAGTCAGTCCTGTGAATTTTGACTTTAAAAAACAGAAGATAGTGATACAGAAGGGAAATGAAAGAATAACTGTTGTTCAAGCTACTCAACAACGTACCAGGTTTTCTGTGGATTTTTCTTCAGAGCAGTTGGGTGATCTAAGCACACAAACTTGCTTCCTCGTGCAGTTGACGGCTGTGGAAACCACCTCATCTGAACCCACCACACCTTCCCCCTCTCTTCAATCTGTACTTGATAAATACCCAGAAGTTTTCTCTGCGCCAACTGGATTACCCCCTCCTCGTCAACAAGATCACAGGATACCCATCATGGACAGCTGCAAACCAGTCAATCTCAATCCGTATAAATGCTCCTATCTCCGGCGTACTGAAATCGAAAGGATGGTAAAAGAAATGTTAGACAGTGGCATCATACGCCATAGTCAATCCCCTTATTCCTCACCAGTTCTATTGGTAAAGAAGAAACACAATAGCTGGCGATTTTGTGTCGACTACCGTGCCTTAAATGCAATTACAATCAAAAATCGATTTCCAATACCTCTCATTGACGAAATGCTCGATGAATTACATGGCAGCACCATCTTTAGTAAGCTCGATCTCCGAAGTGGGTACCACCAGATTCGAGTTCATGACCATGATGTCCATAAGACTGCCTTTAAAACCCAACTGGGGCATTACGAATTCCTGGTTATGCCTTTCGGCCTCACCAATGCCCCAGCCACATTCCAGTGCATCATGAATGAGATATTTAAAGAGTACATTGGCAGGTTCGTACTCGTCTTCTTCGACGACATCTTGATCTACAGCAAGAGTGAAAAAGAACATGTAAGTCATCTGGACAAGGTGTTCAGCAAATTAAAGGAAAATCAACTCCATGTAAAGCAGAGTAAGTGTACCTTCGGGCAGTCACAAGTCGAGTACCTGGGCCATGTTATAAGCAATAAAGGGGTAGCAGCTGATGAATCTAAAATATCCGCAATGAAAGCTTGGCCTAGTCCACAGAACTTGAAATCCTTGCGAGGCTTCTTGGGCTTAACTAGATATTACCGACGCTTTGTCAAAAACTACGGCTCTATAAACAAACCTTTAACTAACCTGTTAAAGAAAGGGGCCTTTCACTGGGATTCCGAGGCTGAAGAGGCCTTCCAAATCTTAAAGGGGGCAATGCAAAGAACGCAAGTACTACGTCTGCTAGACTTCTCCAAACCATTCGTGGTCAAAACGGATGCTTGCAAATCCGGTGTGGGAGCCGTGTTGATGCAAGAAGGCCAACCTTTAGCATATTTCAGTAAAGCCATATCCAACCGAGACATGGGGCTATCAACATACAAAAAAGAACTTCTGGCAGTGGTGTTAGCAGTCCAAAAATGGATGGGCTACCTGCTAGGGAGAAAATTCACTATCAAAACCGACCAAGAGGCCCTCAAACACCTGCTCAACCAAAAGATAACAACGTTAGTCCAACAAAAATGGCTAACAAAACTACTTGGCTTCGATTACTGTATAGAATACAAGAGGGGAAGAGATAACCTGGTAGCAGATCCTTTATCCCGAATGTTTGAACCTATGAACGCCTCTCCACAGGTTATGGCAATCTCTTCTACTCACCCAGCCTGGAAGGAAGAACTGAAACAATCTTGGGAGTCAGACTCGGATGTCGAGCCAATCCTCACAACCCTAGCTGTTAATCCCACCTTACTATCTGATTACACCTTAGTCGATGGGGACTTGCGAAAGCAGGGAAAACTATATGTTGGGTCCGTGGGTCAACTATGCCAAGAAATCATTAAGAATCTCCATGGTTCACATGAGGGTGGACACTCGGGAACCACTGCCCCTATCAAATGAATAAGCAACCTGTTCTGGTGGCCTAATATGAACAAAGAGATCACAGATTGGGTTCTAGCCTGCGAAGTGTGTCAACGGTTTAAGGGAGAGCATACCCACTATCCGGGACTCTTACAGCCAATCCCTATCCCTCAAGGAGCATGGGAAACAATCACCATGGACTTCATTGAAAGCCTCCCCAAGTCAGATGGAAAGGATACCATACTGGTGGTCATCGACAAGTACACCAAGTATGGACATTTAATCTCTATGCAACATCCTTTCACGGCATCCCAGGTTGCTCAAAAACTACTAGATCAGGTAGTCAAGCTGTACGGACCTCCGAAGGTCCTCATTTCTGATAGAGACCGGATCTTCACTGGTGCCTTTTGGACTGAGCTCTTCAAATTACTGGGCACATCAACTCACCTTACCACCGCCTACCACTCGCAATCTGATGGGCAAAGTGAACGCCTTAACCAGGGTATCGAAATGTATCTACGATGCCTCACCAACCAACGCCCTGCACAATGGAATCGTTGGCTCCCTATGGCCGAGTGGTGGTACAATACTAGCCACCACTCTATCATTAAAATGTCACCGTACGAGGCTCTCTACGGCAAAAAACCCCCCAGTCTAAACAATCACCAGGCCCAGAACACCAAAAACGAGTGCATCGACAACTTCCTACGTCAAAGAGCCGAGATGCAAGTTTTGCTTAAAGGTAACCTTCAAAAGGCACAAGAAAGGATGACCTATTACGCCAACAAGAAATGCACAGATAGAACCTTTAAGGAAGGAGATGAAGTCTTCTTAAAGGTCCAAGCTTTTCGGCAATCGAGCCTCAAAACCACCAAAGATAACAAATTTTCACCCAAATACTATGGCCCTTTCAAAATCTTGAAGAAGATCGGTGCGGTCGCATACCGGCTCCAACTTCCGGCCACTGCTCGGATTCACAATACCTTCTACGTGTCTCTACTCAAGAAGAAAGTGGGTGACGCTAGTATGGTCTCCTCAGATTTACCCACTACAACTACTTCGACACCGGAAAAGCTACCATATCGTATCCTCGACCGCCGCCTCATCAAGAAAAATAACCTACCTGCTGCTCTCGTTTTGATTCAATGGAAAGACTCAATACCGGAAGATGCCACGTGGGAGGAGTATTCCGAATTACATCGGAATTTCCCGTGGTTCACCGGCGAGGGCGCCGTCGCCCAAGAAAGGGGCATTGTCACAAATGAGGGATAAAACCTAATTAGGTCTAAATGATTATATTTAAATGAGAGAGGGGACGACATCGTTTTGAGCCACAGAGAAAGTCTTGGTGGAAGTCACGTGCTATTTATTTTTAAGCATAATTTATTTTCAATATTATTGTTTACAACTACCCGGCCTTATCCAGCTGTGGCGGGAGTTGTTACTATATGTAAGGCGCCTCAGCCATTTTACCGAATTATGGAATGAAATATTAAAATTATGCTTTCTCTCTCTCATCCCTTTTTCTCTTTCTTCCTGTTCAAGTTACAATACTAACATAATTGGATCAAAATTGCCAAATTACAAGTCACAACGTGACAATGCTTTTCATATATTTGAGACGAAGCCAAATCAAGCAAAATATGAATGCTAAACTAAACGTGGAAAATTCTCGATGCAAGGCTACAAAATCACCAGCCAAATCTTCCACTGGTAAAGAATAATGGGGTTACAGTTTAATCTTTCCTAATCACCTAATCAATTAGAGGCTGTCTAACAAAGTCACGATTCCATCTTGGTTAATGGGCCCGACGGACCTGATATTAGTTCCTGATTCATTCTAGAAGTTGGATTATTTTATTACATGCTATGTTGTTCGTCGATTTAGCTGACAGTTCATTCGTGTTCATATGTTTCGCATGTTATACAAGAATACTAAATTCAGACACAACCCCCTTAATATCTACATACTTACGTGTTCATGTATTGTCGTGTCGTATTTTTGTGTAATTTAAATAAAAATAAAAATTAAAACAATTAATTAAAACAATTCATTTTTTTCTTAAAATTTTTACAAATATGTATTTACATCATATTTACATACAAAATAATAAAATTATGTATAATCATATAAATAAATATTATTATATCTAATATATATTCATTAAAAAATATTATTTCACTAATTTATTTATTTGGTGATATACCCGAAGGATTAATAGAAAATCGACATTAAATTTTTATCACGTATTTTGGTATCGTATACTTTCGTATCGTGTACTCAAATCACTATAACAAAAATGGCAAAATTCGACCGAAAAAATTCAGTCGAATTTAGATAAATTCGACTGATTTCAGTCGAATTTAGCTAAATTCGACTGATTTCAGTCGAATTTAGCTAAATTCGACCGAATTTTTTTTGGTCATTTTTAAAGGAGTCAAAAATAGTAATCGGTCGAATTTAGTCGAATTTAATATGCTAAATTCGACCAACTTTGATCGAAAGTTGAATTCGACTGAAATTTGTCGAAAGTTAAATTCAACTGAAATTGGTCGAAATTAGTACTTCAGGCGCCAAGTTTCAAAATATTGATGAAAATTTCAAATTTTTTAAAATTTGGTGCCTGAAATTTCGACCAAATCCACTAACTTCGACCAATTTCAGTCGAAATTAATATACTAAATTCGACCAAATCCACTAAATTTGACCAAATTCGGTTGAAATTAATATGCTAAATTCGACCGAATTTGATCGAATTTAAGGAACAATAGTTTAAAAAAAATAGCAACAGAATGCAGAATTTGCGTTCTGCTGCTCCAAAATTCCAGCAACAAAACCACCAAATCTGCTTCATTCTGCTCCAAACAAATTCGGCAATAATATATATTTCATATAAACTCTGGAAATCAAATCATTTACAAAAGAATATGGAAAAACACAACCCAACTAAGATTCCGGCAAACTCAATAATTTCCGACAAAATCAAATCATTTACAAAAAAAATTGGAAACATATGTATGACTACAATCAAACAAACAAAGATTTACAAACAATAAAAAACTTAAGAACAATTTTACAACTCAAAATCCGGTCATCTCCGGCGATGGCGGCGGCGGGCCACGGTGACCTTCTAGAATCACCATAAAACTCGACGATCTATGCTTCAAACTCGAATGAAAATCAAAGAACCGATTTAAATAAAAATCCCACCCGAGTGTTGAAATAGATATTTGATGTTGTAGTCATGTAGAGGAGTGGGAGAGGATCGATTAAAGTATATATATGTTAGGGTTTATAGATTGATGTCATATAGAAATTTGTGTTTGATTATGTGTTTGTGTATGAATGTTGAAGAACAAGAGAGAGAGAAGAGAGAGATGTTGTGGGATGAGTGATTGTGTATTAGATGAAAGACTGAAAATGGGGGTTTTAAAGATAATAAATTTTGGTGAAAATTTCAATTTTTTAAAAATTTGGCTCCATATGGCTAAATTCGACCGATTTCAGTCGAAATCAGCACTTCAGGAGCCAAATCCGAAATTTTTGAGAATTTTAAATTTTGGTGAAAATTTCAAATTTTTAAAATTTTGCTCCAGAAGGCTAAATTCGACTGATTTTAGTCGAAATTAGCACTTCAGGCACCAAATTCCAAATTTTTGAAAATTGGTGAAATTTTCAAATTTTTTAAAATTTGGCTCCATAAGGCTAAATTCGACTAAAATCGGTCGAATTTAGCACTTCGGGCACCAATTATCAAATTTTTGAAAATTTTAAATTTGGTGAAAATTCAAATTTTTTAAAATTTGGCGCCTAAAGTGCTAAATTCGACCAAATCTGATCGAATTTAGTAAGTTAAATTCGACTGAATCTGGTCGAATTTTGAAATTTGAAAAAATTATAGATCGATTTAATAAATGCAAAAAGTTTTAAATATTGAAATTAATTTATATTTTAAATATACTCTTTAATCATCAAAATCTCCACATTAAACTATTGTAGTTAATTAAGAAGAATTTTTTTTCACCTCATTAATATTTTCTAATTATTTTTATAAAATATAATATGTCTTTCGGATACTCTCATATTTTATTGTACTTTTTTACAACAAATTAGATATTTTTAAAAATTTTAAAAATTTTAAAAATTTTAAAAAATAGGAATGAAGGCCAAAAAAAAATAGAAAAAAAAAGTGAATTTTTTATTCAAAATTTATAATAACCCACGTAGTCATACCACTAAATTTTATGTTAAAAAATAGGCATTTATCCTATTTTTATTTAATTTTTTAATTTATTTTACAAAATAGTTAAAAATGGGGATAAAAGTAAAAAAAATGAAAAATTAGTGAAAGTAGCGTAAGATTCATCACACAAATAGTGAGTATGACTACTTTGGTGTGTATGAATTTTAAATTAAATTTTAGTTTTTTTTTATTTGATTTTTTTATTTATTTTCCAAACTAGTTGACCGTTAAATTACCAAACCAAATTAATTTATTTCTTTCTGAAACTTTGACAATAACATTAAAAATGATGGATCTTGACCGTACGATTGGGTCATCAAGAAATATTTTTAAAAAAATTGATACACGAGACCCTAGCGAAACCCTGTTTAGGGGTTATAATCAAAGTACTAGTTGACCATTAAAATACCAAACCAAATTAATTTATTTTTTTCTAAAATTTTGGCAATAACATTAAAAAGGATGGATCTTGACCTCCATATGGTTGGGTCATCGAGAAATATTTTTTAAAAAATCGAAACGAAACCTTGACGAAACCCTGTTTAGGGGTTATAGTCAAAGTACTAGTCGACCGTTAAATTACCAAACCGAATTAATTTATTTTTTTCTGAATTTTTGGCAACAACATTAAAAGGGATGGATCTTGACCTCCGTATGGTTGGGTTGTCGAGAATTTTTTTTAAAAGATCGAAACACGAAACCCTGTTTAGGGGTTATAGTCAAAGTACTAGTTGACCATTAAATTACCAAATCAAATTAATTTATTTTTTTCTGAAATTTTGAAAATAACATTAAAAGAGATGGATCTTGACCTCCGTACAGTTGGGTTGTCGAGATATATTTTTTAAAAAATCAAAAAATGAAACCCTGACGAAATCCTGTTTAGGGGTTATAGTCAAAGTACTAGTTGACCGTTAAATTACCAAATCCAATTAATTTATTTTTTTCTAAAATTTTGGAAATAACATTAAAAGGGATGAATCTTGACCTCTGTATGGTTGGATCGTCGAGAAGTATTTTTTAAAAAATCAAAACACGAAACCCTGTTTAGGGGTTTTAGTCAAAGTACTAGTTGACCGTAAAATTACCAAACCAAATTAATTTATTTTTTTCTGAAATTTTTGTAGTAACATTAAATGGGATGGATCTTGACCTCCGTACGGTTGGGTCATCGAGAAATATTTTTTGAAAAATCAAAATACGAAACCCTGACGAAACCCTGTTTAGGGGTTATAGTGAAAGTACTAGTTGACCGTTAAATTACCAAACCAAATTAATTTATTTTTTTTCTGAAAGTTTGGAAATAACATTAAAAAGGATGGATCTTGACCTCCGTATGGTCGGGTCATCGAGAAATATTATTTAAAAAATCAAAACACGAATCCTTAACGAAACCCTGTTTAGGGGTTATAGTCAAAGTACTAGTTGACCGTTAAATTACCAAACCAAATTAATTTTTTTTTTCTAAAATTTTAGCAATAACATTAAAAGGGATGGATCTTGACCTCTATATGGTTGGGTCATCGAGAAATATTTTTTTAAAAATTGAAACACGAAACCCTGGCGAAACCCTATTTAGGGGTTATAGTCAAAGTACTAGTTGACCGTTAAATTACCAAACCAAATTAATTTATTTTTTTCTAAAATTTTGGAAATAACATTAAAAAGGATGGATCTTGACCTCCGTATGGTATGGTTCCAACATAAATCTGGACATAAGACATTTTAAAATATTTTTACAACTCTTTCTAGACTTATCAAACCACAAATACAATTTTAAAACAACACACATACTCTACTTTCAAGCATAACTTGACTTCAGATATTTTTTATTACTGGAAAATCATTTTTTAGATTTTTAGGAATTTTTCTAGAGTTTTCTAGAATTTTTTTTAAAATCATTTCTGCATTTTTAAACAAATTTCTACTATTTTTAAATCATTGAAAACTATTAAATGAATAAATAAATAAATAAATTAAAGAACCTCAATTAATTAATTAATATCATTTAAAAATCAATTAATAAAATTATTTAATAAATGCTCATATTTATTAAAAATTTAAATCATTTAATCATTATTTGAAATTAATTAAATTAATTAAAAGTAATTAACTCTTATTTAATTTTTAAATTCGACTAAATTCGACCAAATTCGGTCAAAGTGCTAAATTCGACTGAATTCGGTTAAAGTGCTAATTCAACTGAATTCAGTTAAAGTGCTAATTCGATCGAAATCGGTCGAATTTAGCCTTGTGGGTGGAGAAATTGGCGGGACATTTCCCTCCTTTTTTTGCCGGCTACTAAATTCGATCGATTTCGGACAAAATTAAAATTTAATCAAATATGGTCGAATTTAGGACACTAAATTCGACCGAACAAATTTGACCGGAGCTAAATTCGACCGTAATCAGTTGAATTTAGCCGCGGACACTAAATTCGATCGATTACGGTCGAATTTAGCCGCGGTCGTATTTGTTCGGTCGAATTTAGCCTTACTGTCTTGTAGTGAATTGTAAATACAAACACTAAATTTTCATATCATTTTTGTATCGTGTTTTCGTATCAAGTTATAAGTTGTCTGATTTACACAATACTAACCCATTTCTTATCTCAATTGCGATGCATGCAAATTCAATTTTCTTTTTAAAATTTTCAAATTTCACTTTTGCAAATCTAAAATGGGAAAATAAATTCTTCCGTCATTAAATTATATGTTGTTTTTAATTTAGACTCTTGAACTATAAAAATAAATATCAAGAATTTAAGGATGAAAGAATTTATTTTCCTATGTTAATCCATTCACTTTTAATTCTACTCACTTTATCTATGTTTGTTCATCAATTTACCTTCTTAAGACGTCTCCTTTTTTTGAATAAGTAACTTTTCCTTTTTAAAATAAGTAGGCTTATACACCTTATATTTGAGTATTTGTTCATAAAAATTTTTGGGATGAGCGAGAATCAAATACAGAATTTGGGACGACAAAAAATAAACTCTTATAAATTGAGCTATCTCGTCGCGCGCACACCATCTCCTTTTCGTTTCAAATGTTTGTTGTTTTCAATCCCTTTTGTATATTTCGTATAATCCCTTTTGTATATCTACCTTTTTTTGTTTCAATATTTTGTATATTGTATACTTTTTAACCATAGGTAGATGTTTTACTTTTTGTGTAGATCTGATTGAATTTCAGATGATAAATAATTTGCAAGATTTTAACAATATTTGTTACCATATTTAATTAATCAAACATTTTTATTTTACGGTAGATAGGAGGTGTTTACTTTGAACTTTCTTGATAGGTAATCATTTCATCCAAAAAAAATATGTTTTGTGAGAGATTCTAAGTAAATTATAATTAAGAGTAGTGCTAGGTATCCCAAAATATTTACCAAATGACGTGTCATGACATATGACAAATTCTAATTTGTGAGCGCATATGAATGCATGTTGGATCCTATTTTATTATCAAGAAGTTACCAAATACATGTGTGACACGTTGGGGTAAGTTTTGGAATTTTTTTTGGGATTTTTAGCATTTTCGAAATTATAATGCCAAGTACGAATGGTAACAAAAGTAACTTACGATAGTAACTAGTTACTGTTGATAATAGGGATGGCAAAAAAATTCGATCCGATGGATACCCGATCCATATCAACCCAATTGGATTTTACCGAACCGAATTTTTTTGATTTGAATATGGATTTGGACTCAATTTTTAAACCCGAAAGAGTTTGGATTTGGATTTTAGGGATTTCGATTCGAACCCGACCCGAAATCCATAACCCGATCTAAACCCGAAACCCGAAAAAAATCCTATATATATATATATATATATATATATATATTATTAATGTATATATAATATATATTAATAACAATATACATTAATATATGTAGTATATACTGATGTGTTTATTTATATAACCGCAAGCGCACGGTGTTTGTTGTTAGCAAATACTAGCAAGTACGGGTCAAATCCACAAGGAGACAAGTTTCAAGAATTTCAATCTAATTATTATAAATGGTTCCTAGAGAAAAATGAGTGTTGAGAATTTTTACTAACTAACAATGCAAATTAATTATGTTTTAAATCAATTGACAAAAGTCTAGGGCAATCGGGTTCACCATGTTCTAACCAAATTGGTTTTAAGCTAAAGCAACTAAAGTGGTCACGTAGCTAGAGTATGTCAATCTCTCTCGAGTATTAACACTCTCGAAACATGCTTACACAATAATAACTTTTAGTAATTCAGCTGGTCAAGTAATTAGAACATCTGTTAATCTCTCTCGAGTATCAACGTTCTCAGAATTCTTATGATGTTCTCGCATTCAAATTCATTCGGCTAATCGTATGTGTGCCTCTAATTAGTACATTATCTCTTGATCTTTTACTATTACTGCATATAATTAATCTGTGATATTGGCCAATTACACAAATTAAACACTAAAACATATAAATTAGAATCACTTAAACCAGCCAAAATACTGTGAAAATCAATCCAATATCATGGTGTAAACATGGTTTCCCCTTCAGCCCTAGAAGATGACTACTCACTCATGCTAGGAATTAGAACAAGGAAAACAATTATGAAACCCATGTAAAGCATATATATCCAAAACAAGAGGAGATAAAGAAGTACCTTCAATTATATTAATGAAGAATAAAAGTATCCAAGCTAAACAATTGTGTCTGTGAAAGAGAGATGAAGAAAACCCTAGCTCTAAAGAGTAAAGTACGTCCCCCCTGGCTCTCTACGTTACAAGCTAATAAAGTCATAATAAAATCTGATCCTAATAATAAAGTATTTTAATGTTTTAATAAATTTACAAATCAGTCTTCTAAACCGAATAGGATTCTCTAATAAAAATTCGTAGCTGTCTGTTCTCCTCCGTTTCTGGGTTGTTCCAACTGGATTTTGCTTATTGGACCACCTCTGAATTAAAGAGAATTCCACAAGCTTTGCGTGGACTGTAAGATCGCTAAAAATGGACTTCTGGAACTCAAGTTATGGCCCAAACAACGTAAAGAGCCTGTGTAGTCCAATAATTCCGAATTTTCTTCTAATTTAGCTCCAAAATAGATCTTTTTCTCCAAATCCTTCCAAGTTTAGAAATTCCATTTATCCTACAACAAAACATCAAAATCTATTAAATAAATATCCAAATCAGTGCAAAACACAATAAATATGAGAATAAAATCATCTAAAATTTATATAAAAATGTACTCTATCAAACATCCCCACACTAAGCATTTGCACGTCCTCAGGCAAATAAGTGAAATAAAAACTATGTCCTAACTAACTAACATCATTTTCATAGATGAGTCGATTGCATTGAGCACATGC
Source organism: Saposhnikovia divaricata (assembly GCA_036435485.1). NCBI lineage: Eukaryota > Viridiplantae > Streptophyta > Magnoliopsida > Apiales > Apiaceae > Saposhnikovia > Saposhnikovia divaricata. The sequence continues at coordinate 83,455,196 of CM071598.1, forward strand.
AACAAGCCGTTAAACCCCTAGGCAGCCCTAGTAGGACGAGTGTTCTCTCGTGAGGGTTTATAGTGAATTTACCCACAAAATCCATTTTTTTCTGCCAAGTCTCAAGCATGCGACATATCATAGTACTCCACACAAGTAAACCCCAATCATGCAGTATTGAAAGTCTGTTCAATTATACATCATATGTACAAGACTATCCAAGTAAGCACACAGTCTAGATAGACAAAAAGATCATGAAATAGATATCAATGCCACATTCAGTGAGTAACATATTATGGATAGAAAAGCTCACAAAACTCTCAAATCACACAAGTGTATAGGTGAAGTGTATTCGCTCAAGTTCAATCAATAAAGTCATGTGCTACCATATGCTTGGTTGTCCACCAAATCTCCACTGCTTTGAATATATGCATGCACAAATCAAAAGGTCATTGTTAAAGGTTGTAAAGAGGCTAAGGTGAAGGGCATGGAATCAAGAAAAAGGCTAACAAATGGCTAACTCGACAAAATTATAGAGCATAATGTTCATTTCTAATTATAGCACCCAACATGAAGTTTTGATCATGTAAAAGATGAGCAAACTCTAACAAGCATTAAACCCCAAGCACATATTACCATGTACTTTTTCACTTTCATATTGCACAAACCAATGAACACACTCTCTACTTGATCTTTTTTTTTCTTTCAAACTCCAGTAACTAAGGGGCAGTGAAAAGTCACCAAGAATAATTTCTAGTACAATGCACTTAATACCAGCACATGTACATGGATCGTCCTTTTCATATGACATTGCACTTTCCACCCATTGGTCTCAAAGGAGTACCTAGCCTCTATTTTTTTTTTCTTTTTTTCTTTCATACTGATTCCCACCAAATGTACACACCTTAACAAAGAAATCCCCACACTATGTACACACCAACCCTCAAATGAATCAAAATGCACTACTAGTAAATCAAGACAAGAATAAACAAGTAGGCTCAAGAATTTAGAGTGGTGAAATACAAAAAATAATGGATAAAAAGCTCAAAGGGGTTCACTAAGGATATAATTCACAGGTACTGTTTGGATAAATGTGGTTAATCCTAGTGCCTTTATCATCTTCATGCACACACATACCATGTAATCTCAAAATGGTTTAAAACAAGTTCTAGAGCAACATACTCACTGATGAACAACACACAACAATTAAATAACGATTGATATAAAATGTACCAATCACAAATTAGGATCAAGATCTCACAAGGTGAAAGCATGCTTCAGTACTCACTAAAATTGACAAAGACACATCTCAAGTTTTATAATTTTCGCAAGCACAAACAAGGAATCATCAAGTAACATGATTTTCAGAAATATGACATATCAAATAATCATGCAAAATAAGCCCATAAGATGTGTATTCATCCATGTTAACACACAATGAGACGAGGCAATATACAAAATTTTAAATTTTTCAATTTTTTTGGATTTTTAAATTTTTGAATTTTCTTAACATTGAGAACACATCCCCACACTTTAGCGGTTCATTGTCACCAATGAACGAATGAACAAATACAAAACTACAACTAAAAACAAAATAAAACTACACTAAAAAGAAAAGAAAGAAAACTTCCCTAAAATCAAGATGATTAGTATTCAACCATGATTTTGCTCCTCTTCTGTTGGTGAGAAAGAATGGTACCCCTGATATGGTAAGTGCATTCAACCCTGTCAACCTAATTTACAAACATACTATACATAACATAATTAATTAATTAAGTTAGTTGCAAATATTTTTTTTTATTTTTTATAGAAAAATCAAGTAAATAGTTATACATATAATACAAATGATTTCTCACATAAATATTAGTACAAAAGATATATAAAATATAGGTATAATAATATAACATATTGTACATAAGTAATAAATACAAAAAAAAATAAGAAAAAAAGAATGCACATGTAACAACAACAACAACAACAACAACAACAACAACAACAACAACAACAACAACAAAATGTACACATATTTTTTTAAGAAAAAGAAAACATATCTATACAATTTAAATAAATATATTAATAATTACAAAAGAAATACATAATAATAATTATATAGAGTTATAAAACAAATAAGTTCCTTTTCAAAAAAAAAAAAAACTATAAATAAGTTAATTACATATATTATAAAATATATAAATGTTTGTGTGTGTCAGCGTACAGGGGAGGGGGCCTAACATGTTAATACATGTTTGATACCAGGGAGTGGGCACACCGTAGGTGGACAATATCACTCCGCGGGGCTCGCCTTGTATTTGATTATATATTGTTCCTTTGGTACCGGGTGCCCGCGCACCGCATGAAGGAAAGGACATCCCGCGGTTCTCCTGTTTAAACATCCAGGAGTCAGCCACACCGCAACTAGAAAAATTGCACCAGGAATGTTTATTTTTATTTCTCTTTCAAACTTCTACACCTCCAAATCATAGCTTTATAAACATTTAATCGGGATTAACCTGAAACACTTCAAACAAAAATCATCAAGACACCTTGACGGAGTAGAAAGAAAATAAAATACAAAAATTCTACCTAAAAAAAATTGAAAGTAGAAAAAAAAATCAAATAATTGTTTTTACAATAATCTTGGATTGCCTCCCAAGAAGCACTACTTTTAAGGTCATTAGGTCGACCGCCTCTAAAACACTCCGATAAAGGCGGAGCATCCCCTTTCTCAATCATAAACTTGCCGCCACAAAAAGTATCAAGAGTCTCATAAGAAATGGTTTTTATCCTGCAAAATGTCTCCAAACAAGCATCAGTAAAATAAAATATGACATTAACAAGCAACAATTCGATAAGTGAATTCTTTGCAGCATTGTTTCTCAAAATGTTCCTAATGACGAACCCAATGTTGCCAAAGCGGATATTAGCTATAATGAAGATGGGACAGCCACTGTGAAATTCTCTGATGAATTCTTTGCCAAAGCGCATAAACAATGGGAGACGAGCATTATTGGATATTTCATTGGTGGGTCTTTTTCCTTCAAATACATCCGGGAACAAGCAAATAGATTTTGGAAAAATCGTGGATTAACAGGGGTTTATTACAACACAAAGGGTTACTATACTTTTAGATTTGCCAATCTAGAAGATAAAAACAGGGCTCTGAGTTTGAACACCATTCAGATGGGTGGTAAAACATTATTTCTGTTGCCTTGGACAGATGGAACTGAGTTCAAACGCAACGTTATTGACAAGGTCCCGTGCTGGATTCGCTTGGTTGATGTTCCGGACATTTTTTGGTGTAGGGAGGGCCTAAGTGCTATTGCTAGCACGGTGGGAAAACCTTTAAAATTCGATGCGGCCACGGCACGATTTGAACCCCTCAAATTTGCTGGTATTCAGGTTGAACTCGCATACTCTGCCTTGCGACCTGACTTTGTTAGAGTTCCACTACCAAACACAAATATGGAAGCAAAAATTGAGGTTCAATATGGGGAACTTCCGTACTCCTGCAGTCTATGTAACGCTTTTGGCCATTCCTTGGCCAGGTGTAACAACAACCCTGAGAGGGTTAGCAAAAAACCAAAAAAAACTCACAAAACCAATCACAGGGATGGCCCTTCTGGTTCGAATACAACACCGGTTTCACCTACAAAAACTGACTACTTGAGTAGCATGGAAATGGTTCCCTATACCATAGGTAAGTTCTGTGGTTGTGATGTAGTAATGGATCCAGATGCCGTTCTGAACGAACTAAATAAGGAGGATGAGAAGGTTGAGGACGGATTCACAAACAAGGAACTAGGAAAAGGGGAGGATAATCTGGAGGAGTTTGATAGATTACCGGGTACCTCCCTATTCGATGTTCATGGGATGGAAGTTGCAGATGCAGTGCCACTTGCTATTGAAAATGGGTTCGGGCCTAACTCGGAACTAGTTGTGGACTTCACTAAACCTTCTTCACCAACTAGAGAACAGTGGCAGGGGAAACCTCCACTTCAACCACTTACGAGAGGAAACAATAGGAGGAAAATAATTGATAACGATGGGTTCACTCAAGTTCCAATAAAGAGAAGCAACAGGTTGGCTAGTACGCCATCACTCCCAAAACGTTTATGATGGATTTTGCTATTTGGAATGTTCGTGGTCTAAACAAGCACAGTCACCAGGATGAGGTTATTAATTTTATTTGCAAAAATAATATCTCTTTCATGAGTTTTGTCGAAACTAAAGTTCGCATTCATAATTCTGCTGTTATCTCTAGCCGTATTAACAAGAAATGGAGTTGGATTTTTAATTATGATGAGCATGCTTATGGTCGTATCTGGGTGGGCTGGGATCCATCTGTTTGGTCTGTTCATGCTTTGTCGAAATCATCACAGCAAGTTACTTGCTCTGTCAGATTTCTGGAAAGGCAAATCTCATTCTGTGCAACGTTTGTGTATGCTCTTAATAAGCCTCATCAACGAGAAATCCTCTGGAGAGACATTGATAGTATTCGACAGCTAGTTGTTGGCCCGTGGTCTATAAGTGGCGATTTTAATTGCATTTTGTCTCTGAATGAAGTTCACGGAGGCCGGGAACGCTGGACGCCCGACATGCAAAGTTTTCTTGATTGTGTTTCCAATTCCTCTCTTGGTCACATTAAAACTGTAGGCTCGTTGTACACATGGACTAATAAAAGAGAAGCTCTTATCCAAAAGAGATTGGACCGTATTCTTGGTAACATGGCTTGGTTTAATGTTTTCTCGGAGTCTATTGTGATGGTTAAAAATAGAGGCCTAATGGACCATTGCCCGCTAATCTGCTCTGTCCCTATGCAACTGGAAAAAATTAATAGACCTTTTCAATTCTTCAATTTCATGACTGAAATTGAAGGCTTCATGGACACTGTTTCTAGAGCCTGGGGAAATCAGTGGTATGGCGACCCTATGGCAATTTTGGCTCGTAAGCTAAAAGAAGTAAAAAAAGCACTCGTTGGGCTTAATAAAAAACATGGGGATGTTCGCACTAACGTGATTTCAGCTCGTACTCACTTGTCTGATTTGCAGGCCCAGCTTTCTAATGACTTTGACAATAATGACCTGCTGCAACTGGAATCAATAGCCATTCAGAAACTTGAAACTGCTTTGCGAGAGGAGGAGCGTTTTATGCTTCAGAAATCGAGAGTTAAATGGCTGACCGAGGGAGATGGAAATACTAAATTCTTCTTCAATAAAACAAAGGCTAATTGGAATGTCAATAAACTTCTCGCAATTGAAAATAAGGAGGGGATTTTGGTTTCAGGGCAGACCAATGTTTCTCAAGTCGCGGTCGATTTCTTTACTGGTACCTTGGGTACCTCGGCTGTTCTGGAAACCTGCGATTTTGATAATCTTGATTGTGCATCCTTATCACCTGCACAAGCCACGTCTATTGAGGCACCTGTCAATGATGATCTCATACTGGCAACTTTGAAAGCCATGAAGAAGAACATGTCGCCCGGTCCGGATGGTTTCACTGTCGAATTTTTCTTAGCGGCATGGCCAATAGTGGGAAGCAATTTCTGTGAAGCCATTAAAAGTTTCTTCACTACGGACTCTTTTTTCAAGCCAATCAATGCAACTACAATTGCTCTGATCCCTAAGGTTCCAACCCCAACTACTATGAAAGATTTTCGTCCGATTTCGTTGTGCTCGATTCCATACAAATGCATTGCCAAAATCCTAGCTTCTCGGCTAAAAAAAGTAATGCCTACAATTATCGACACCTCGCAATCCGCTTTCATTCCGGGATGGACTATTTCAGATAACATCCTTATGGCTCAGGAATTATTTCGAGGCTATCACAGAGATGTGGGGGTGTCTAAGTGTGCCTTCAAACTCGACCTTCATAAGGCGTTTGATTCTTTAAATTGGAACTTCATTCTAGGGGCTATGCAGAAGCTAAAATTCCCTGAAGAATTCATAAAATGGATCCACCTTTGTATCTCTACAACTACTTTCTCTGTTAAGGTAAATGGCTCCTTATGTGGGTATTTCGAAGGGAAAAAGGGATTAAGGCAGGGGGATCCCATCTCGCCCTATTTATTCTCAATTGCTATGACCATCCTCTCTGCAATGCTTGCGAAATCTCCACCTGACTTCACTTACCACTGGAAATGCAAAGATTTAAAGCTCACGCACCTCCTTTACGCAGATGATGTAATGCTTTTCTCCAAGGGAAACATGGAATCGGTTAACCATCTTATGACTTGTATGTCAAGATTCTCCAATGCCAGTGGGTTGACACCGAATATTGCCAAGAGCACCGTGTTTTTTGGAAACTGTAAGGCGGAGTTCATCAACTGGTTCGACTTGAAGTATGGTATTGCTCATGGGACCTTACCTGTTCGCTTTTTAGGGGTTCCTTTAATCTCTTCTCGTTTGAGTCACAATGACTGCATCCCGCTGATAGATAGGCTTGTAAACAGAATCTGCTGTTGGACTTCGTTGCTACTCTCTCTGGCTGGTCGAGTACAACTGATAAGGTCTGTGCTTTTCCCTGTTTTATCATTCTGGACTAACAATTTTGTTCTTCCTAGTTCAGTTCATAGCAGCCTCCAATCAATTTTCACGCGTTTCATATGGAAGGGTGATGCAACCTCTAAGGGTGGAGCTAAAATCAGCTGGGAAACCATCTGCTTGCCATTCGACGAGGGAGGCCTCGGTCTTAAGAGTTCAAAGGCTTGGAATCAATCTCAAATCATTAATCATCTCTGCAGAATTGCAAGGAAAAGCAAAGCACTGTGGCCTTCTTGGGTAAATGCAACTCTCCTAAAAAAACATAGCTTATGGAATTTACCTATGCCTCAGGATTGTTCTTGGATAATTCGCAATGTTCTAAAATCTCGAAATTTGGCTCGCGAGTTTATCTCTTTCAAAATTGGAAATGGTTTGGGCACTTCACTGTGGTTCGATCCCTGGTGGCACTCGACATGCTTAGCTGCAAACAACAATGATCCTATCATTACGCAGGCAAATGCTTCATCTGATAACACTGTGAATTCGCTTATATCTACGGGAGCATGGAACCTTCCTCAGCCTTCGCCAAGACTCCATCACCTTGATCTTACTCTTGTTACTTGGATTAGAGATTTCGACTATCCTGCATTTGATCTTACAGCTCATGATACTATCCTTTGGAATGATTTGAGTATTCACAAAGTAAAAACCAGACATATTTGGGAGTCCATGCGTATTCCTTCTCCTAAGCTGGAATGGAGTAAGCTCGTATGGCATAGGTTGAGGGTTCTAAGGTATGCTCACCACGAGTGGACACTTTGCCACGGTCGCCTGCCAACCATGCACAGACTCCTTTCTTTTGGTTTAGATGTCTCCCAATTCTGCAATTTCTGCGTCGGGGGTTCAGAAACAGATTCCCATCTGTTCATAGGGTGCCCTTACAGCAGCTATATCCTATCTAAATTGGGTGGCCTCCTAAAGGTGGACTTCGTAGGGTTAAACTGGGTTCACGTTTTGATAGCCCTGGGAGGTATCTCGGACCCAATGCTTCGTACTGTGGCTCTTCTAGCGGCGCAGGTCTACTCATATCATCTCTGGAGAGAGAGAAACAAAAGACTTCATGATTTGGACGTCCTGGGCCCTTCAAACCTGATTCGTAATATTATGCTGGAAGTAAAAACTAGACTCCTAAGCTCAAAATGGTTCATTGGTCATGCTAATCTGGAATTGTTCGGGTGGATTTATATTTAATATTCGACCAAGTTGGTTTTGCATTCATATTCTTAATCTAGCTTGTAGGTTAGATTTGTTTTAGATGGATCTCCTCTATGTCCTGATATAGAGCATAGGTTAATCCTGTTTTCCTTTTCTTTCTTTATAAAATACTAAATTTAGCAAAAAAAAAAAAAACAATTCGATAAGTGCTTGTACAGCTTTGAAGAACTTTGTGATAAAACAACGATAAAATTAAGCAAAATGAACATAACTAACTCCCTTGATATTCACATGAGGTGGAGGCTTAGGCGGTGGCTTGTCTTCACTTCTCACCTTCATAGGAGTCATTCGAATATCTTGGCTTATTAAAGAGACACTTCCATCTTCTTCCCTTTCCTGGACTTCACACTTAAGAGCCACTTTGTATGGGGGACCAACCAAAATTTGAAATTAAATGATCATCATGGACAATTTTTGTTAGCATATCAACCTTGTAACAACTATTCTCTAGTAGAGGAGCCTTGTAAGTAGAGACTAGACTGAAAGCAAATTTATCAATACCAAACCATTGATCCACATAAACTATGTTTCGATTTGGGAATGGTAGCTTAGGCACAAGTTGTGTGAAAGAAATAACAACTATCTCTGTATTGCTTTCTTTTGTAGCCTCATCATCACTCACATTGTCCTCAATAACAACAACATCATTGATCTCATCATTAGTGGCATGCTCCTCTTCTTTTTCAATGGTACAACATCATCAAGCGTCGACAAATTATCATATTCAAGATCATTATTAAGAGTGATTAAACTCTTGTTCTCTTCTAGTTGGATAGGTTGTGATGATATAAAGTCGAGCTGCCTTGTAGTGGAAGAGTTAGCCAACTCTGCAATATGAGTCTCCATCATTAAATTTTGAGTTTTTAACTCATTGATCTCCTGCATCAATACTTTCAACATCTCATTCGTTTGTTCAACTCGCACAACCACATCAGTTAGAGAAAGTTGTGGCACGGTGTATATACTGATGTGTTTATTTATATAACCGCAAGCGCACGGTGTCTGTTGTTAGCAGATACTATCAAGTACAGGTCGAATCCACCAGGAGACAAGTTTCAAGAATTTCAATCTAATTATTATAAATTGTTCCTAGAGAAAAATGAGTGTTGAGAATTTTTACTAACTAACAATGCAAATTAATTATGTTTTAAATCAATTAACTAAAGTCTAGGGCAATCGGGTTCACCATGTTCACACCAAATTGGTTTTAAGCTAAAGCAACTAAAGTGGTCACGTAGTTAGAGTATGTCAATCTCTCTCGAGTATTAACACTCTCGAAACATGCTTACATAATAATAACTTTTAGTAATTCAGCTGGTCAAGTAATTATAACATCTGTTAATCTCTCTCGAGTATCAAAGTTCACAAAATTCCAATGATGTTCTCGCATTCACATTCATTCGGCTAATCATATGTGTGCCCCTAATTAGTACATTGTCTCTCGATCCATTTCTATTATTGCATACAATTAATCTGTGATATTGGCCAATTACACAAATTAAACACTAAAACATATCAATTAGAATCACTTAAACCAGCCAAAATACTGTGAAAATCAATCCAATATCATGGTGTAAACATGGTTTCCCTTTGAGCCCTAGAAGATGACTACTCACTCATGCTTGGAATTAGAACAAGGAAAACAATTATGAAACCCATGTAAAGCATATATATCTAAAACAAGAGGAGATAAAGAAGTACCTTCAATTATATTAATGAAGAACAAAAGTATCCAAGCTAAACAATTGTATCTATGAAAGAGAGATGAAGAAAACCCTAGTTCTAAAGAGTAAAGTACGTCCCCCCTGGCTCTCTATGTTACAAGCTAATAAAGTCATAATAAAATCTGATCCTAATAATAAAGTATTTTAATGTTTTAATAAATTTACAAATAAGTCTTCTAAACCGAATAGGATTCTCTAATAAAAATTCGTAGCTGTCTGTTCTCCTCCGTTTATGGGCTGTTCCAACTGGATTTTGATTATTGGACCACCTCTGAATTAAAGAGAATTCCACAAGCTTCGCGTGGACTGTAAGATCGCTAAAAACGGACTTCTGGGACTCAAGTTATGGCCGAAACAACGTAAAGAGCCTGTGTAATCCAATAATTTCGAATTTTCTTCTACTTTAGCTCCAAAATAGATCTTTTTCTCCAAATCCTTCCAAGTTTAGAAATTCCATTTATCCTACAGTAAAACATCAAAATCTATTAAATAAATATCCAAATCAGTGCAAAAGACAATAAATATGAGAATAAAATCATCTAAAATATATATAAAAATGTACTCTATCATATACATTAATACATTAATAGTAATATACATTATTAATGTATGTATATAATATATATATATATATATATATATATATATAATATACATTAATAGTAATATACATTAATATATGTAGTATATTATATGTAGTAATCTACATTAATATATGCAACGTACTTATATTTATTGATACATGTAGTAATTCTTATTCTTGTAATTTGTATTTGTTTTAATTTGGGAAATAAGACTCTAAAATTTGAACTTTTATTTGTATTCCATAACGATTATTATTGTTTTTGGTTTGTAACAAAACATTCTAATTGAAATTAAAATTTCATGAATTTTTTGGTTCAGACTAAAAAAATAGTACAATGCAATTTTTTGTTTTAGGAGTTTGACAATTTGGATTTGGATAAACCCGAACCCGATCCGAAATCCGTTGGATCGGATTTGGATTTCGATTTTAAGATCCAATTGGATTTAGATTAGGTAAAATGATTTGAATTTGGATTTGGATACCTCAAAAATCCGACCCGACCCGTTGTCATCCCTAGTTGATACTTTACATTATATTTTATTTATAATACTAGATTACACATATATATACACAAGTTGGAGATATTTTTCGGAAATAATTTCTTCATTTTTTTAAATGAAACTAAAACTGTATATATTATACCCTATCCAAATCCTACATTAAGCGTGATATATTGGATATGGGTGGTTGGTTGGTTGTTATTCATTCTAAAAAAATTGTTGTTACAAGCTCCCATCCCAAACATGTTTTTATATTTGCATAATTCAAGTTTTTGAATAGGAATGAATTTATCAGATTTGATTCATTATCGATCCTTTTAATGTACAACTTTTGAGATCCTAGTACATCTTAAGTTCAATGATACATTAACAAATTTTATTGGAATGCTCTTTAGAACCGGTAAAGTCTTACAAATAACACATAATATATATTTTCTGCCTCCTTGAAGGCCTCTCCAAGTCAAAGAAAGGAATCTCTCCTGACCTTGGAGGTGGTCGATTCTGGTTCTGCCTTTGCTGCTCCCTTGCTATATCTTCCTTCAGCTTTTGAATCTCGATCGGACTCATGAGCCTTGATTCTCAGCAGCTGTCATTGGGGGTTGTTAGGTCCGATAAGATTGTAGAAGGGGGGGCTGAATACAATCTATACCAATTTATCGAAATTTGTCTTTTAAATAAAATTTGATTTAGACAATTTGAGCGGAATAAGTTGAAACAAATTTCAAGTTGAATATAATAATATATTAACTTGATGGGTGTTACAATTTCAGTACAGATTAATTATCAAGTTGATAAAAACTAATTAGAAAATTCGACATGAACTTTTCTAATTTAGTTAATAAAAATCAAGATAAAAACTAGGAAACTTAATTCGCTAGTAGTACAAGAATCACAAATAATCAAGTTCCACCGGATAAATTATTAAAAAGGAGATGAACTTGATTTTCTGGGAATTAATTTAGTCTTGCTGTGTGTGTTCTTGAATGAGAGAGAAATGGAGGCTGCTGTATGAATATAATGTTATGTCCGTGTGTCTTGTATTTATCTTTCTGCCTCTTTTAATCCCATTTGCTCTAGTATGACTTAGCCGGTCATATTGAACCTTCGGTAGGACTTAATATGAATATTGAGGCTGATCGATATGACATAAACTGACACAAATCTCCTGGATATGACTTAGAAATAAACCAATATGACTTGCATATTGCCTCGGTATGACTTAATTAATTTGTGTCGGTATGACTTAAATTGTGAACAAACCATACACGGCTGTTACAAAAGAATTCCTGCTGCTGTAGATAAGGACCAGTCGCAGGGGAGTGCAGGTGAACAGCACGCGCGGTTGTTGTAGCTTTCTTCCGGGCGCGTGCGTCTCACGCTCTCCACAGGCGCGTTAGGCTTCGTCCGACAACACTGACCTGCATGCATGTGTTTTGACAGAATACTCTTTCCTCTTTTTTTCCTTTTAGTCGACAACAACCTGCTTCCTTTTTTTTTTTCTTTTGCTTTTGTTTCTTTTGAATTTAATTTAATTAAATAACTTAATCAATTAATCATTAAAATAAATAATGATTAATTAATTAATTAAATCAATTCAGATTAATACATTAATTCAAAACTAATTAACATGATAATTAATTTAATAAATAAATTAATTCGATATGAATTAATTTATTAAATTAAACCAACTACATAATTATATTAATTAAGTGAGAATTAATATATAAAACTTTTTACAACCGAAATCTTTTTCTTGAACCACTGAAAGTAATAAAGAATTACCACCGAATTTTTGTTGACGCTCGATGCACGGTCTGGTTCATGAGCGACTAACTCCAACGGCTTTTCTTTATTTTTGACTCTATGAATTGGTTCCTTTCTTTTCTGAACATATCAGTCTTGACAGCTTGAACCACTGAAGTTAATGATAAACAACCACTGTTTAATGTTGACACTCGATGTACTGTCTGGTTCATGAGTGACTAACCGCAATGACTGTTCTTCATATATTGACTTTAAAATCTGGTTCCTTTTCTTTCTCCTCTCTTTATTAATTCTTCTGTACTGTCTCTGTCACTGTCGAAATCTCTGTCATTATAAATGAATCCACTTCTTTAATGAATACTTCACTGAGGCTTGATCAAATGACTGAACTTCTTTCAATGTAGTAATTCTTCAAGTCTGTAGATTGACCTTGATCTTTTTCTTCTAACAGATAATACAATCTGAGATTCCTTGTGACTGTCTATATACTATTTACTAATACAATCTTGTTTAAGTTGAGTTGTATCCTCAAAATACAAATAGGCTACATCATATGCCTTTCAATCTCCCCCTATTTGTTTGTTAGACAATAACAAGCAAATATCTAGAGGATAACTCAACTACCTCACTTAAACAAGAAAAAGATAAAACTTTTAAGAATTAAGTATATAATAAAAAAAAAAATTCTCTGGTTTAGATTTAACAATTCCAGAATCTTCAGTTGACGAAATGATAGATGATTGTTCCTCTAGCACTGAACTGATCTTCAATAGATAACTCATCTTCATTTCTGATTCTTCATATCTCTGCCTGATAATCCTTCACATCTTACATTGGTGATTATCAGCAGTTCTTGATTTACAATCACTTCCCATTTCTGACACAGCTTTTCTCACTAAAGAAAAATAGCTGTTCCTACTATATAGACAATGGTGAATCAATACCATTTCTATAACTTCTGGTGAATTTACTACTCTTCCACTTAGCCTTTATACATAGTACATTGAAAGACTAATAGAATAGTATTGTGATGTAGTTCTCCTTATATCTCCACTTTCATAACAAATGAAAGTTCTTTTGCTTCTTCATCTAAGGCTCCCCCTTAGTAACTAGACTTGCTTCTCATTCTAAGCACAGTCTTTACTGCTCCACCTTTCTAACTCACTCTTCTTTTACTTGTACCCCATACTTCTCCCCCTTAGTTGAGTATATCCTACTAAGCTAAGCTTTAAGCTTGAATATATCTTTTTCCAATATATCTCTCTCCCCCTTAGTTGAGGAATCCTCCATTCAACTAATTGACAAAGTAGTTGATACCAAATTGTTACCAATTTATACCAATCGTTAGAGTACATTGAAATCAATTGATAAAGCTTTGTTAGAAAGGAAGTTTCATTTTCTTCCTCACTGTGAGTGTGTCATAGTGTTTAGTGTACCTCACAAGTGTTTCACTCTTCTCTCCACTCATTTGTGTTGAGTGTCTCACTTCTCTCTGCGTTTACACTCTTGCTCACTAGTGTTTCACTCATATCACTCATAGCTCCAACATCAGTTAGTGTACCTGCAAGGAAAAATCACCATAGCCCCTTCTAGAGAGGTAACTGGTGGTGCAATGGGAGTTCGCAAATTCCAAATCCTCGTTGGACTCGTCAGACGAATCTGAGTCATAATCTACAAGTTGCTAATTTCCCTTTTTAGGGTTTTCAGATTTGAATTCTGAGAAGGTAAACAATGATCTATAAATTTAGCATTGAGATCAAGATTCCCTTCTAATGTCTGTGAAGACATCACCTTGTTAAACTCATCAGGTAAAATCTGAATCATAGTTCACAAGTTGCCGATCCGCACCTATGTCGGATCCGTTACCCGAAGGATCCAGAGATGTTCCCTCTAGGGAGTTAGATAATGATCTTGTTGAATTTTGCATTTGAGATCAATACCTTTTCTCGAGGTCTGTGAAGAAGGTTGGATTATAGGTTTCCGTCAATTCATCCTTAGTGTGTGCAATCTCAATTGTGAATATGAAATATTTTGGATAGTTTATAAGGTAGTGACTCTCCAACTGAAAATCCCACACATCCTTGTTTGCTGCATCAAGTGCAGTTACTCCCTGGTGACCTCTAGTCTGATAGGTTACTTCCATTTAGGGGGTAAAATAGAATGTGTTTGAGTTTGACTGTAGTTTGGGATAAAAGTTGTTGGGTTTACAACCTTATGACTAAACATGTGAGAATACAAAATTCCATGTAGATGAACCTGCATCACAGAATATGAGCAATGTGACGCCCCCAGATCCGGGGTCGGAGATCTAGGCGCTCACGGTCCATTTCCCATTAATAATATACCTGTTCTTGCACATAATATATAAAACAGCCATCGACCCCACAATAAACTCACACCGCACACACACAGAGGTTAGAGTCTCAGAAACGTCACACAATTGATTAAGCAAAAGTAAAAGTTTCAGAGTTATTACAGACCGAATTAAATAGCATTTATGCTACCAGCAACACTTCGATATGAAGCGAAGTTGGCGGCTTGAAAGTTTGTTACGGTACACTACTTTGCACAGGTCATACTTATAAATAAAACGTACGAACAAAAGTTGCCAACCAATCCGGCTAATGGGGCCTACCGGTGGAATCTCAACTACTGCCTCGGGTCTAGTCACCTACTTTCGGGTAGTCTGTCTGGGTCTTGCCATTTCGCTTAGCTGTTGTGTTTGTAAGATTTGAAAACAAGCAAGAGTGAGCAACTATAGCTCAGCAAGAAATATATGTATAAGGTAAGAAATATAACATTTCATATGTTTAGCAGTTATTAAACTCGTTTATATCAATCAGTTATAAAATCACTTGTCATCGTTGATAAATTCCGAAGGTGCATAATACATGCCCTTGTTTTCAAAATAAACTTGCTGTTCTAGATACTGCATAGAGGCAACATCTTTCTCATCAAAATAGAACACTATCAGCAACTTGGCACATAAGCCTAAGAAGCAGTGTCAGAGCATTTTCCAAAATGGAGGAATGGGACTTAAAGAAAATATAAAACCTGACAGGGATTGACGATGATCAGTCGCCACATCCAAGTCCAATAATCCGCGGGTCTTCTCTACCGGTAGAAGGATAGAAACTACATCCGTAACTATCCCCAGGTGAAAACTACATCCGTAATCACCCTCGATGAAAACTACATCCGTAATCATCCTTCGGCAACACCTGGGCCGGAATAATAATTGATGGACCGCCTGGCTCACGGCCGCTTACATATCCCGGGAATCGTTCGTCAACGGTTCCCACACCTGCCAGAGTCCCTTTTTTCTTTTTCTTTTAAAAAAAACTTGATTTTTGATTGAAAACTGAGTAATTGAGGTCCGACATCAGTCGACCGATGATTCTTGAAATCACACAAGAAGCAAACCTGACCGGGGGTTTTCGAAAATGTTTTGAGTTCGAAAGAGTTCGAGTTTGAAAGTGCTAAAGGTATCTTGGATTAGCTTTGTCTTTAAAATAATGAACAATAATTAATAAATGATATTTTAAGATTTAATATTAATAATTAATAAAATAATTATTTAATTAAATAAGCTTTTAATCCAAGATAGGTATTTTGAGTATTTACGAAGATATAAAAATAATTACTTGAGTATACGATACTCCCCGAATGACCCTTCGGGTTTTCGCAATTTAATTACGA
The DNA here is from genome assembly GCA_036435485.1 of Saposhnikovia divaricata. NCBI lineage: Eukaryota > Viridiplantae > Streptophyta > Magnoliopsida > Apiales > Apiaceae > Saposhnikovia > Saposhnikovia divaricata. The sequence continues at coordinate 83,471,202 of CM071598.1, forward strand.
TATAATAATATACGCTCCCCGGTCAATAGTATATACGGACCGCTACGACCTCTATTGCTAGAGTCGTTGTCCGAAGAAAGCATTTCATTCTAAGTTCAAGGGGTGCAAACATATATGTACTTATACATCTCAATTTCATCGATACTTCGATAAACATAAACATTTGCTATGATTGAAAACTACAAACACAACAGTGAAAGTCCTTGTATATGTAAGTTTTGAAAAGTAAACTTGCCTTGATGAGGTTGGGGTGGTCGAGCGTGCGGAGTGGAATGATCTATACATAAGCAATAGCCGATCGTTAGTACCTTAACAATATCTCTTTAATTGCGGGGTTTTAGGGGGTACAAAATTAACTTAATGACTTCGTATTATGACACTCTAGCCCCACTATAGGTTCATGTCACCACTCGATTACGCTCGTCACTTATTCGACTTAATTTGGTTACCATAACCGGATCATATCCATTACCCCTTAAATCACACTCCCTTAACGACTTTTTCCCTTGCGCGAATGTTACTCTAGCATTTTTATAAATTTAAAAATACATATTTTAATCCAATTCTTTTTGGGTAGCCTTCACCACGGCATTTACTAGCTTCTCTAATTTTTCCATGATCCTACATAAATTTTTAGGGGTTTAAACAAGGTTCACAAGGGGACCATTTAGTGCAGTCCGGAATCCAGAAACACATTTCACTTCTCAGGCCATAACTCAAAATCTATACATCACCTAGTCAAGAACCTTATATTTATGGAAACTACATTCAAATACCTTTCCAACAATATATATTAGGACCTCAGGGGACAAGATTTGGGGGTTCAAAACCCTCTTACAAGACAGTTCAAGTTCCTGGAAAAATCTCAGCATGCTTATATCACTAAACCAACCAAGAATCTTACATCCACATCACAACCAACATCTAAATCACCAAGATCATACTTTATAACATACATGGAGATACATACACTAACCACAAGCTTAAAAATCACAACCACAACACTTAAACTCAAGATCTACATCATCCATCACTTATATGTCCAAGATTCACACAAACAATCATGTATTGAACATTAAACATCACAAACACTACATGGCCAAGAGGGGTTAGGGTTTTTATACCTTCTTGAGTATCTAGGAGCCTTGGGTATGCATTACAAGTCTCAAGAACACCTTGAATGAGTTCCTACACTACTTATAATCCAAGATCTAAAAGAAAACTTAACATTGTTACTATTCATCAAAACTTTAACAATTTATATCTTGAAAATTAATGGATGAAAAGGGTTGGAATTCTTAGTATACCTTCCTTATATGATGTAGAGTGCCTAGGAATTTTGCCTTGAATTAAGAATGAAGAGAAGTGGAAGAAAGGAAATTTTTCTTCCTTGTTTTTCTTGTTGGTCGAGAGCTTCTATGGCAAGGGGAGAGGAGAGAGTTTTTGTGTTTACTTTTTGTGTTGGTTGATTAAAGTAAAAGGGGTTGGGTGATATATATTAAGTGTGTGTATATGTAATACATGGTACAAGCCTAGACCTAGACCACCATACCCTCTTGTCTCCTTGGAAAATGGTACCAACTAGTTACTATTCCTCTTGTTCACTTGGTATTACTAGTCTGCTTTCCTAACTACTTAGTTGCATGGGACTTGCATGCAATATCATTCCTTGTATCATTATTCTTCCACCAATGCTTGTCATTTAATCTTTAATTCGTATCGTATCTTAATTAATTTATCGTAATAATATTTTGTCGCGTAGAGATTTCCCTTGTAATTCCTTAAGTACTTAATTGTGTAAATTCCTCGAATATCCATAACTCCTCGTCATAATTCCTCATAAATCTTTTAATACTCCAATAACTCTCAAATCCCAAGTTTTATAAATCTTACTAACAATAAGACTCTTGCCTTCAACAATCTTCCCTTTATCTTTCATAGTGAATGTAACAACATAGTTTCTCAGAAAATCAATTTCATTAAACAACAGGGATGACTAGAAAGGTTCAAAATTGACAATGGCACATGATATTATATAAAAGAAAATATTGCAAAAATTAGGGTTCTTATAGCCTCCCCTCCTTAAAAGGATTCCGTCCCGGAATCAGGTTGAAAACAGTTGGGGGTACTTTTCACGCATCGCGCTCTCTAGTTCCCATGTTGATTCTTCGACATTCTGGTTCCTCCACAAAACTCCCACTAGTTTGACAACCTTGTTCCTCAGCACCTGTTCTTTTCTATCCATGATTTCTACGGGTTGCTCCACATAGGTTAAGTCTGGCTGCAGATCCACTTGATCATATTCTATCATGTGTCGGAAGTCGGTATGGTAGGGTCGTAGCTTGGACACATGGAACACATTATGTACTTGCTGCGAGCTTGGGGGTAAAGCCAATTCATAGGCTAACTTTCCAACTCGTCTCAAGATCTCAAAAGGTCCAATAAATCTTGGGCTTAGCTTCCCCTTCTTACCAAATCTCATCAATCCCTTCCACGGTGATACCTTCAACATCACAAACTCTCCTACCTCATATTCTTTGTCCTTGCGGGTCTGGTACGCATACTTCTTCTGTCTGTCTTGGGCCGCTACCAGCCGTCCTCTTATGAGCTCGATAGTTTCTCTTGTCTGTTGGACCAGTTCATGCCCTAAAATCTTCCGCTCTCCAACTTCTTCCAAACACAAGGGAGACCGACATCTTCGTCCGTATAAAGCTTCATATGGGGGCATTCCTATACTCGCATGGTAACTGTTATTGTAGGAAAATTTGATCAACGGCAAGTGGTCATCCCAACTTCCCTTAAAATCGATGGCACATACTCTCAACATGTCCTCTATGGTCTGGATGGTTCTCTCGCTCTGTCCGTCTGATTGGGGGTGGTATGCAGTACTCATGTTACACTTGGTCCCCACACAATCCTGAAAACTCCTCCAGAACCTGGAGTTGAATCTTGGGTCTCTATCTGATATAATGCTCACAGGAACCCCATGCCTTACCACGATCTCGCTCAAGTAAATATCCACCAGCTTGTCGACAGTGTATCTCTCGTTGATTGGAAGAAAATGTGCTGACTTGGTTAACCTATCGATAATTACCCAAATGGCGTCATGATTAGTCTTGGTCCTTGGTAGTCCGACCACAAAGTCCATCGCAATATGCTCCCACTTTCACTCGGGTATCTCTAAGGGTTGCAACAATCCACTGGGCCTTTGGTGTTCGGCCTTTACTCTTTGACATGTCAAGCATTTACTTACCCACTCTGCCACGTCCTTCTTCATATTTGGCCACCAATAGTATTCCCTCAGATCTCTATACATCTTAGTGCCTCCAGGGTGAATTGAGTACCTTGAACTATGAGCCTCTTGCAAAATCTCGTCTTTTAATTCCTAAACGTTCGGGATCCATATCCTAGATGCGTACCTCATAATTCCATTCCCGTCCTTTTCACACTTAATTTCCTCGCCAGTCAAAATTTTCTCCATCGAATTCTTTTCTTCTTCTATCTTCTTTTCCTGGCATAACTTAATCTTTTCCAATAGCGATGGTTGGACTCTTATTTCCATTAGACTCTCTTGTCCAATTCCTGGTAACCTCACTTCAATCTCCAGTTTTTCAAGGTCCTTGATCAACTCGTCCACTGACGTTATCGTCTTGAGTTTCTCCTTTCGGCTAAGTGCATCGGCCACCACGTTGGCCTTCCCTGGGTGGTAATAAATCTCACAATCATAATCTTTGATTAGCTCTAGCCATCTCCTCTGCCTCATGTTTAACTCTTTCTGAGTGAATATGTACTTTAAGCCCTTGTGATCCGTGTAGATTTCACACTTTTCTCCGTAAAGATAATGTCTCCAGATTTTCAAAGCGAAAACTATCGCCGCTAATTCCAAATCATGGGTGGGGTATCTTATCTCGTATTCCTTGAGTTGTCTGGACGCATACGCAATCACTTTACCGTGCTGCATAAGCACACACCCTAAACCTTTATGGGATGCGTCGCTATAAATCACAAAATCTCCCTTATCATCAGGTAGGGCTAGTACTGGTGCTGTCACCAACCTCTTTTTCAACTCTTGGAAGCTCTCTTCGCATTTTTTAGTCCACACAAACTTCTCGGTCTTGCGAGTTAGTCGGGTCAAAGGGGTTGCTATCTTGGCAAAGTCTTGGACAAACCTTCTATAGTAGCCAGCCAATCCTATAAAACTTCTCACCTCTGTCGGAGTGGTTGGTTTCTCCCAATTTGATACAGCCTCTATTTTGGCTGGGTCCACTAGAATGCCTTGTTCGCTAATCACATGCCCTAAAAACTGAACTTCCTTCAACCAAAATTCACACTTCGAGAACTTAGCGTACAACTTTTCTTCTCTCAATGCTCCCAATACAATCCTCAAGTGCTCTGCATGTTCCTCCTTCGTCTTGGAATAAATCAAGATGTCATCGATGAAGACTATAACACACTTGTCCAAGTACTTCTTGAAGACTCGATTCATTAAGTCCATGAAAGCTGCGGGGGCATTCGTTAACCCAAATGACATCACTAGGAACTCATAGTGTCCGTACCGGGTGCGAAAGGCCGTCTTTGGTATATCTTCTGGCTTAATTCTTAACTGGTGGTACCCGGTCCTCAAATCAATTTTAGAAAAATAAACTTCGTCCTTTAATTGATCAAACAGGTCATCTATCCTGGGCAAGGGATATTTATTCTTTATAGTCACCTTGTTCAACTCCCTATAGTCTATACATAATCTCATACTACCATCCTTCTTTTTCACGAATAACACCGGGGCTCCCCACGGTGACACACTAGGTCTTATCATCCCTTTATCCAACAACTCTTGTAACTGAGTGGCCAGCTCTTTCATCTCCACTGGGGCTAGCCGATATGGGGCTTTCGAAATTGGGGCCGTACCCGGAACTAAGTCTATAGCGAACTCGATGTCTCTATCAGGTGGTAGTCCGGGAAGATCATCCGGAAATACGTCCGCGAACTCATTAATGACAGGGATTTCCTGTAGGTTTGGTGCCTCCTTCTTGGTATCCTTCACATAGGCTAAATAGGCTTCGCATCCTTTACGTAACAGCTTTTTAGCTTGAATCATATTCAGGAACTTTTGGTTTTGCCGTTTTCCACTAAACACTACTTCCTCGTCCCCTGGCAGTTTCAAACTTACTTTCTTCCTTACACAATCAATCTGGGCTCCGTGGGTTGTTAACCAATCCATACCTACTATTACGTCAAACTCTCCTAGTTTAAAAGGTATTAAATCTACCCGAAAGTGTCGCCCTCCTATTTCTAGGTCACAACCTGGACATACTTGGCTAACAGGAATAATTTCATGATTAGCTATCTCTACTTGCAGTCTGTCTTTCAATGGTTCAGCCTTAAGGCCTAACTGACATACAAAATCTAGGGATATGAAAGACTTGGTAGCTCCCGAATCAAATAAAACATTTGCCTTAACTGAGTTGAGTAGTAGGGTACCTGCAATCACATCCGTGTTCCTCACGGCATCTTGCACCGTCATGTTAAAAGTTCTTGCAGTAGGGGCCTTGTTAGAAGCAGTTCCACTCACTCTTGACGCCGCTGGCCCAGAGGACGAACATTCCCTCATTCGGTGCCCTGGTTTCCCACACTTGAAGCAATTGCCTCCGACATTGGTGTTGTTACTAGTTCCTCGATAGGCGTTAGCATAATGTCCTGTCAGCCCACACTTGAAGCACTTCACATCCTATAGGTTACACACGCCCGCATGTTTCCTCCCACACTTATTGCAATCCGGGGGTAGGGCTCGGGATGGGATAGAGTAAGACGGTCCCTATGGTCGGCCGCCCTGGCCCACACTCCAACTTTCAGCTCTCTTGGTTCCAAAGTTCCTGCTGGGTTGGGATGTCGCCCCTCGCTTAAATTTTCTCGGAAAGCTCCCACCCGCAGAGTTTCCCTTTCGACTATCAAATTTCCTCTTCTTTCCTTCCCTCTCCTTCTGCATATGTTCACTCCCAGCCTCAACAATTGATGCTTTCTGTACTAGGGTGGCATAGTCTGTCAGCTCAAGAACTGCCACACGATTCTGAATCCATTGCTTTAGCCCCAGTTGAAACCTTCGGGCCCTCTTTGCCTCAGAGTTCACATATTCCGGCACAAAACTTGACAACTCAGTAAATTTGGCCTCATACTCGGCCACCGTCATGTTACCTTGCTTTAGTTCCAAAAACTTCAGCTCCATTTGTGTCTCCATGATCCTAGGGAAGTACTTTTCCAAGAACAGTTCGCTAAACCTCTCCCAGGTCACCACACCTCTTCCTTCCAAATTCCTCTTAGCTTCCCACCAATAGTTTGCCTCACCCTTCAGGAGGTAGGTGGCGAAAATAGTCTTCTGCCCCTTAGCGACACCTAGTATCTCGAAAGATTTTTCCATTTCCTTCAGCCAGGCTCTTGCCTCAACCGGATCTGTAGTTCCTTTAAATTCTGGGGGTTTCAGGGATTTGAAGTTCCGGAAAGCATTTGCATTAGCATTGTTGGGTGGTTGCTGAACCGGGGGACGGTCCAAGTTCTGCCTAAGTAGTTCCATGAACTGTCCCATAGGGCCTCCCCTTGGATGTTCCACCTCTCGGGTGTCATCACCAGCTTCTTCTTCGTCATACTCAGAGTCATCAAACAAGTTATGATCGTTGCCCTCATCCTCACTCAGGTTCATATTCTCCCCTTCATGGTTCTGGTGGCCTCCGGTCCCATGGTGGCTACCCTGGCCTTCAGAACTGACCGGGTGAGCTCGAGTGTTCATTCTTCTGGGTGGCATGATTCTGATAATGAAACAAGAAATGGGTTAGGGTTTTCTAATTACCTGACAGCGTTTACACGGGTCAGGAACGTATCGTTCCTCCTCATAAGGGTGGAAGTTGCAAAAGTTTTAATGACCCGATGCTGGAGATAAAACGTCAAAACATTTTTGGGAAAAATCTCTATGGGGTGCGAAAACATTTGCAGGAGTTTTCAAGATTTCGAAACCTCAAATTTTATTTTATTTTTTTTTGAAAAAAATTTATTTTAAAATTTATAGGAACATGTTGGAAATTTGTAGAGAACAATTTGAAATCGCATATCGTAAATTTGAAACAGCATGGTTGCATTTGTGGCTTGTAGCAATTGTATATTCACAGTTGTATATCAAAACGGTAAAGCATGGCATCGGAAAGTAAGGCAGTTGAGACAATATCAAGGAAACTGAAACTAAATAAGTACGGTACAAGAGTTATCACAAAGTTTGGATGTTAGAGCCTAATACATAGTTCCGATGTCAAAGTCTAGCAAAAGTGGAACAATAACAAGTACATAATCTGAATAGTCAGGGCTACACAAAAGTAGGGCTACATCCGTACATACTATCCGAAGTCACATCTACATATCTGTAGGTCAGTCTACTCATCTACTGGTCAGAAAGGATACCACTGCACAAGTCAACTATCCCGCAAAATCGACACACTAATGTCATCTGAACCTAGAGGACTGAGCTATCAGTAACACATCATGGGGCCGCACCGCGACGGAGCATGGTCCTCACTCGGGAAAATGCACGACGCACAACACGCCTAGTAACCCTAGCCTGGATCACTCCGCCCCCGCGGATCCCTAAACCAAGAATCCTCTCGCGTCTCCTCCTCTCAATCCTATGGAGTCGAGCCCTAGTCCTCCTAAAAACAGCAGTCCTCATCTCAGCCTGGATCCTCAATCGTGCCTCGCGCTCCTCCGCTAATGCCCGCCTCGCCTCGTTAAGTCTGGCCTCTGCAGAAAGTAAGTATCGGGTCAGGAACTGCACCACGTATGCGTGCTCAGTACCCGACACTAGGGGTAGGTCCATCGGCGGGGGAGGTATGACAGGAACAGGAGCAGGTGTAGTAGCAGTAGTAGGAGCAGGAGCAGTAGCAGGAGCAGGAGCAGGAGCAGGGGTAGGGTCAAGCTCCTCCTCGCCAGAAGTATCATCCTCGGAGTAATCGTCCGATGAAACAGGGCTCGATGACTGCGGAGAAGGTGGGGGTGACACAACACGGCCCTCACCGGATCTCACACTCTCCTCATCAGTAGCTACAGGAGATGGGGTAACAGGCTCAAGCTCAGGCTCAAAGGGCTCCTCAACGGGATCCTCATCATTAGTATCTCCTATCAGCGTAATCCAGGGGCCAAGCTCAGAGTCAGCACCCATATCCTCCTCAGGATCCTCGGTATCTCGCATCAGTGCCTCATCATGCTCTCTCTCAAAGGCCTCAGGGTCTGGTATCTCCTCCATCTACACAAGGGAAATAAGGTGGGTCACTAACCATAAAGAAAGGTTTAAGGAGTAGTTCCCTCACGGGCCTTAAAGTCAGGGCTATATCCGATAACCCGACTGCAAACTCGATGAGAGTTCTAAGTATTATTATTAGGGTTGTTGTTAGGGTTATTATTATTGTTATTATTATTATGGTTGCTTTCTTAAATTACTATCGTTTCTGAGAACTGTAACCTCGCTCTGATACCATTTCTGTGACGCCCCCAGATCCGGGGTCGGAGATCTAGGCGCTCACGGTCCATTTCCCATTAATAACATACCTGTTCTTGCACATAATATATAAAACAGCCATCGACCCCACAATAAACTCACACCGCACACACACACACACACATAGGTTAGAGTCTCAGAAACGTCACACAATTGATTAAGCAAAAGTAAAAGTTTCAGAGTTATTACAGACCGAATTAAATAGCATTTATGCTACCAGCAACACTTCGATATGAAGCGAAGTTGGCGGCTTGAAAGTTTGTTACGGTACACTGCTTTGCACAGGTCATACTTATAAATAAAACGTATGAACAAAAGTTGCCAACCAATCCGGCTAATGGGGCCTACCGGTGGAATCTCAACTGCTGCCTCGGGTCTAGTCACCTGCTTTCGGACAGTCTGTCTGGGTCTTGCCATCACCTGCTCTGTAGTCATGTCTGGGTCTGCTTTCGGGTAGAAGGATAGAAACTACATCCGTAATCATCCTTCGGCAACACCTGGGCCGGAATAATAATTGATGGACCGCCTGGCTCACGGCCGCTTACACATCCCGGGAATCGTTCGTCAACGGTTCCTACACCTGCCAGAGTCCCTTTTTCTTTTTCTTTTAAAAAAAACTTGATTTTTGATTGAAAACTGAGTAATTGAGGTCCGACATCAGTCGACCGATGATTCTTGAAATCACACAAGAAGCAAACCTGACCGGGGGTTTTCGAAAATGTTTTGAGTTCGAAAGAGTTCGAGTTTGAAAGTGCTAAAGGTATCTTGGATTAGCTTTGTCTTTAAAATAATGAACAATAATTAATAAATGATATTTTAAGATTTAATATTAATAATTAATAAAATAATTATTTAATTAAATAAGCTTTTAATCCAAGATATGTATTTTGAGTATTTACGAAGATATAAAAATAATTACTTGAGTATACGATACTCCCCGAATGACCCTTCGGGTTTTCGCAATTTAATTACGATATAATAATATACCGCTCCCCGGTCAATAGTATATACGGACCGCTACGACCTCTATTGCTAGAGTCGTTGTCCGAAGAAAGCATTTCATTCTAAGTTCAAGGGGTGCAAACATATATGTACTTATACATCTCAATTTCATCGATACTTCGATAAACATAAACATTTGATATGATTGAAAACTACAAACACAACAGTGAAAGTCCTTGTATATGTAAGTTTTGAAAAGTAAACTTGCCTTGATGAGGTTGGGGTGGTCGAGCGTGCGGAGTGGAATGATCTATACATAAGCAATAGCCGATCGTTAGTACCTTAACAATATCTCTTTAATTGCGGGGTTTTAGGGGGGTATAAAATTAACTTAATGACTTCGTCTTATGACACTCTAGCCCTACTATAGGTTCATGTCACCACTCGATTACGCTCGTCACTTATTCGACTTAATTTGGTTACCATAACCGGATCATATCCATTACCCCTTAAATCACACTCCCTTAACGACTTTTTCCCTTGCGCGAATTTTACTCTAGCGATTTTATAAATTTGAAAAATACATATTTTAATCCAATTCTTTTTGGGTAGCCTTCACCACTGCATTTACTAGCTTCTCTAATTTTTCCATGATCCTACATAAATTTTTAGGGGTTTAAACAAGGTTCACAAGGGGACCATTTAGTGCAGTCCGGAATCCAGAAACACATTTCACTTCTCAGGCCATAACACAAAATCTATACATCACCTGGTCAAGAACCTTATATTTATGGAAACTACATTCAAATACCTTTCCAACAATATATATTAGGACCTCAGGGGACAAGATTTGGGGGTTCAAAACCCTCTTACAAGACAGTTCAAGTTCCTGGAAAAATCTCAGCATGCTTATATCACTAAACCAACCAAGAATCTTACATCCACATCACAACCAACATCTAAATCACCAAGATCATACTTTATAACATACATGGAGATACATACACTAACCACTAGCTTAAAAATCACAACCATAACACTTAAACTCAAGATCTACATCATCCATCACTTATATGTCCAAGATTCACACAAACAATCATGGATCTAACATTAAACATCACAAACACTACATGGCCAAGAGGGGTTAGGGTTTTTATACCTTCTTGAGTATCTAGGAGCCTTGGGTATGCCTTACAAGTCTCAAGAACACCTTGAATGAGCTCCTACACTCCTTATAATCCAAGATCTAAAAGAAAACTTAACATTGTTACTATTCATCAAAACTTTAACAATTTATATCTTGAAAATTAATGGATGAAAAGGGTTGGAATTCTTAGTATACCTTCCTTATATGATGTAGAGTGCCTAGGAATTTTGCCTTGAATTAAGAATGAAGAGAAGTGGAAGAAAGGAAATTTTTCTTCTTAATTTTTCTTGTTGGCCGAGAGCTTCTATGGCAAGGGGAGAGGAGAGAGTTTTTGTGTTTACTTTTTGTGTTGGTTGATTAAAGTAAAAGGGGTTGGGTGATATATATTAAGTGTGTGTATATGTAATACATGGTACAAGCCTAGACCTAGACCACCATACCCTCTTGTCTCCTTGGAAAATGGTACCAACTAGTTACTATTCCTCTTGTTCACTTGGTATTACTAGTTTGCTTTCCTAACTACTTAGTTGCATGGGACTTGCATGCAATATCATTCCTTGTATCATTATTCTTCCACCAATGCTTGTCATTTAATCTTTAATTCGTATCGTATCTTAATTAATTTCTCGTAATAATATTTTGTCGCGTAGAGATTTCCCTTGTAATTCCTTAAGTACTTAATTGTGTAAATTCCTCGAATATCCATAACTCCTCGTCATAATTCCTCATAAATCTTTTAATACTCCAATAACTCTCAAATCCCAAGTTTTATAAATCTTACTAACAATAAGACTCTTGCCTTCAACAATCTTCCCTTTATCCTTCATAGTGAATGTAACAACATAGTTTCTCAGACAATCAATTCCATTAAACAACAGGGATGACTAGAAAGGTTCCAAATTGACAATGCCACATGATATTATATAAAAGAAAATATTGCAAAAATTAGGGTTCTTACAAGCAACATAGAGATAGAATGCATTTTTAACATTGAAAAGTTTTCTGAGAAAATATTGCATTTATCTTAAGAGAAATGATGTACAGTTGTGATTTCAAAAGGTTGAACATATAAGCAATCACAACTGTAGAAAGAGATTTTGAATTTAGGGAAGATAAAGATCCTGAGCCGGTTTTACAAAACAAGAACATAGACAAAAATTCAATTAATAAATATTAATCGAATCAATGTTTGTTAATGTTTAAACCAATACAAACAAAACTATTTTATCATGTTTTAGGTCCTGTAAGATAGATACCAATTATTAGAAATTTTTAGCACTTGATAGGTCTTGTCTTCCAATTATTAGATCCTGAAAATCAAACATTAGTTCCTAACAAATTGTATAGACACATACCAATTTGATACCAACATTGGTCAATTGTTAAGTCCTTAACACGAAGATTTGTTAACAGCAATCACAAAACAAAGATTTATACTTAAACTGCAGGTTTTGTGTGTGTTAATAAGAACAACAAAAGAACCAAATACAGTGACCTATTTGTTAGTTTTGAAAGTATAGTGACTAAACTGTAAAAACTATACAAACTATTTATATACACATGAAAAAGAATATACAAAAACAAGAAATAATATATATAATAATTATACAAAATAAAAACTATAAGAAAAGAAAAATTCGAATTCGAATTAGTATAGAAACAAATAAAAATATTAAAACTATACATAATTTAATAATTTACATAGCTTAAACTATAAACGAACATACGACTAAAATAAAAAGACAAACACTACAAAACATGTTAAATAAGATTAACATTAAAAAAAAATTACAATACATGTACAAAAACATTAAGTATATACAAGAGTATTTATAATAGGTTAGCAACTCCATATATTTTCTGACAAAACAATTTTCTACTAGAAAATTATTTAGAGAGAAAATATGATTTAATAAACTATCATAAATATGGCAGCTATTTAAAATAATAAATTTTTCAACAAAAATAGCTTCCTCAAAAATTCTAACTAGAGAATTAGAGAAAAATATTTTTAGAGAAAATTATTATTCTAAAATAAAGAAACATGGATTAAAACATTAGAATGATTATGACAATTCTTTTTAGAAAGATGACAAGATAGAATTCGAAAAGAATGTCATACCAGTTACTTAGCGCTCAAACCTTGGCACCAACTTCCACGTTTCTTGTTGTTCCAGAGTCACAATTGCTTTCTCAGATTCCTTAGATTCTATACCTTGATTCTGAGAGGCCCTTTTTGTTCTTACTCCAACATCTGGATCACCAATGATCAGCTCTATTCCAAACAGACTGTTTGAGAAGGTTGGATCTTGATGAATCGCCTTGTTCTTCATTGTGATGTTGTGTTTGACTAGTGAATCCTTTGTTTACTTCCCTCGAATTGTTGCCAGAATGACTTGATGATTATTTTCCAGTGACATTGGTATCGCCAATAACAAAATTGTTTCCACCACTATCACTTGGGTAATTATCATCATTAACATTTTAAACTTATGACTTCAAGACAACTCCTCGATAACAACAATTATTAACTCCTAACAACTGTTTGTTGATTGACAATCTTGGTTCTTAAAAATAAAACTTGATTACCAAGACTGTCTTGTCTGCAATCTTAGAAATAATATTCTAAGTCCAATACACCTTGATCCATAGTATAAAACATTTATTATCAAAGTGATTTGAAGCTTGCAAATAAGCATAAAAATTATTCAAAGTAATTGAACAATGGTAACTTTTGATATTACAATATCCATAGTTCTACTTAGATTATTTTTCATACCATGTATAATAATATGAGTGAATTGTAAAAGATATAAAAATCATTACTTAGAGGAGTTCTAAGTAATTTCACACATACCAATACATCTCACAATTGGTTAGTAAATAGAATTCTAACTAAATATCATCAACTGATATAAGTCAAAATTTCAATACAACCAATTGTTAGAACCATGATATTAATTATAGTGAATTTCTGAAAATGGAATATTGAAAAAATTCACTAGAATTAACATCTGAAAACTAAACTGAAAACCAACAAAATTGTTAGGTTCAATTCAGTTCGTTGTATATTTATTTTGATGAATATGAGGTACAGAGCAAATACTTAAATTGAATTGCTTCAAGTTCCATAACTCAAATTAATCAAAGTAAATAATTAAATAGATAAATACTAAATCTCTATGAGTTAGATTTTAGCATTTAAATATTTAAGTTATCCTTAAATAATCACCACTAAAATATACTGCAATTATACACATAGCAATCATTCAACAGACAATTCTCAACGTGAGGTCTGGATGTAAATAAGTTCACAAGTCCGTTCAATACAGACAATTGAAAACTTGTGAGCTTACTTAAGAATTACTTAACAGATGGGATTTACAATCATATAGCATTAATAAAATCCCAAGTTCACAAACCAATCTTGAAAAATTAATTTGATCAAGTGATTCAGCAAACGTGTCTGCAAGTTGTTCTTAATTAAAGACATGTTCTCTCAAAAGAATTGATACCTTATGCAAGTTGCTTAGTCCTTGAGTGTTTCACAGAGTTGTTGGAGATGAAATTGATTCCTTTTGTTCTCCTGCTTTCGTACAACTCATTTGATCCGTCTCTATGTAGCAAAACATGTCAGAACTGATGTCTCTAGGGTATCATCTCCGTAGATTTGGGTCCAACTTAAGACATCTGAAAATCAAGTGTAATAACTACAAGAATAGATTCTCAAGAATCCACTTGGGACCATGCACATTAGCATAATTGAGAATAAAATATGTGTGTAAGTGATCTATTAGCAATTGAATAAGACAATGAGCTGATGATAACAGCAAATATCTTGATACCAATTTATAGCTAGTAGACCAACATATAATATAATCAAGATATCATTGCACACATATATATCATTTATGTTTGTGCCTAAAGATGTAGAGAGTTATATAAATATGACACCAATTGTTAAAAGATACAAACTGTTAAAGATTGATACCAAATATTAAATTATAGTTAGGGTGTCATACCATGACTTCCATACTTGCTTGAGTGATGATACCAGTTTATACTAACCTGTAGAGATCTTCAATTATCTCACCAACCAGGAGTGCACTTGTTCACATTCCTCTAGCATCCAGATTCAGTAGGTCTAGATGTCCATTATAATCTTGAATGTGCAGCAGATGCCTGATATCCTCAAGTCTTGTCACTGGTGCTTCTTGTCAAATATACTATTTGATCAATTGTAACCTAGCATCCAGTTTGGCTTTGTCCCTCATAACAATGCCTTGACATCATCCAGGTAGACTTCTGGTTATCCTTGTACCAAATACAGCCTTGTTATTTGGTCTAGATACCAGCTTCCATTCAATCTGCCTTTTGTACTAATTGAGATCATCTTGCATTGCAATCACTCAACCTGGATCTTTCAGAGCTTTTGTAGCTTTCTTAGTTTCTTCTAAAAGAAGACTAAAGAAATAATCATTAGTACTTGAAGCTCTGTTAGTCTTTTACTTCCACCATTAGAAACACTAAGAACTAGAACAAAGAGTTAATTGAGTCAACACTCTTTGTCTTGGCAGACATGTTCTCATAGTGTGCTTTGACTTTCAGTGTGGTGTTGAGTTGACTAGATGATCCTTCTTTTGCTCCCCCTAAGCTGTTGCTGGGTTTACATGAAAATTCTCAATGTTGACATTTCTTGGATTTGAATCATCATTACCATTGACAGCTGGGAGCTAGAAGTCGTTGAACATCACTAAGACTTTCATTGATGTAGAACTTCTGTGTGATGCTTCTTTGACTTCTCTTTATGACATGCCTCATAATTTTATTTTACTTTAATTCCAGATGAGGCAGTCTCCTTTACTGATTCGATTTCCAGGAAAGAATCTCTTGATATGACATTAGGGTGAGAGAGCTCCTTATGTCATAGCTGAACTCCTGTCTGATGAAGCTTTAGATTTGACCTTGTTGACTTCACCTTTGACTGAGATTCCATGTCAGCTACAGATAAGTTCTCTTTCCTTAATCCTCGAACAGTAGGCTCTTCATCTTGTAAAAGATGCTTTATTACTGACAACATTCCTTAGCTATTGAATAGCCTTGACCCTAGGTCATACCCTTGCTGTTGTCTCCAAGGGATTAACCACTTGGCCAGATACCGTCACTACTCTTGATAGCAGGGCTCTATCTTCGGTCATATGCCTTGAACATCCACTGTCCAGAATCCACATAACACGATGTACCTGTTACACACCCTGCAATGCCAAAACAATTAAACCTTTTTTGGGACCCAAATTTGATTGGGTCCGGAATACTTGAAGTATTGGCCTTTGTCAGGCAAAACAACATTCTTAATCTTCATAACAACATTTTTCAAGGGGACTGGACATTTAACCCTATAAACAGCTTTGACAATCTTTGATTTCATCTTGGGTATCCATGTCTTTTTAACAGCAATAACATTTGTTTCACTGACTGGACATTTGACCTTGTAAATTGCCTTAGTAAAACTTTGTTTAGGCTTTGGTACAAATGTCTCTCTCCTAACATAAGGAGGACTAGCAGTCTTTGATCTAAAATTTTTATTTCTGTTCATATGTTGTCGAGGAGCAGTCTTATTATCACATGCATGATTACCATTAAAGTAAGCAGACATCACATTAAAAGCACAAGACATACAGTTGACAACACCACATGCTTTATGATTAGAATCAATGATAGGCATGTTACTCATGTTAGACATGTTATTGTTCCGCTTCAACTTATTACCACCTAATCCAGTCTTAGAAGAACTAGTTGTTTCAACAACCTTGACCGACACTTTAGGTACATCTTTCTTGGATGAAACAATTTTTGGATTAGTGTCCTCAACATATTTTTCCTTAACAAAGACTGTGCCATTTGCACTGTCCTCATTTCTCATTTCTTCCTGGATAACCATAGAAAGAATATCTGGTGGTCCAGCATCAGATTGTTTAAATAGCGGTTCTTTAACATTTTTGAGCACATGTGGTATTCCCCTTTCTTTAGCACTAACAAGGTTAGGGGAATTTATGCCCAATGATCCAACAGCTTCATTGTAGCCATACCCTATACCTGTTGTTCATTCTACAACTTGATTGTTAAAAAACTCTTTGGAAACTTTAACAGAATTATAACAAGCCCTGACCTGTGTTTCAAGTTCAGTAATTCTAGCCATTTGTTTGCCTACAACTTCTAGAATAGCTTTCTCCTTTTTATGAAGAATTGTTATTTCATCTATTTGTTGATCTTGATTAATATGCACCTTTTTCAATTCTGACACTTCATTGCCAAGTTTAGTGCTTAGCAGATCTAGTCTACTATATTCAGTTTGTGCATTACCTAAGGAACTATAAAGACTACGAATCAATTCAGTGTCAGTAAGAATTACCGGTTTGTTATGATGATCAGATGCTCCATCATTTGCCACCAGTGCAAGAATTCCAACTTCTTCATCTTCACTGTCTGTGTCATCCCAGCTTTTTCCTTGTACCACATAGGCCGTGTCTGTGTTCTTCTTACCAGATGCATACTCTCTCCTTGCATCTTGTTGAGGTTGATGACACTCAGTTGCAAAGTGTCCAAGTTCATTACATTTAAAGCACCTAATCCTGCTTCTATCTACCATTCCAGTTTGGTAGCCACCCCTTGTGCTACTTGAGGAAGAACCTCCTCGCTGGAATCTATTGTAGTTAGATTTGAACTTGAACTTGGGATTCCTCCTAAATCTGAAGTTACTGAATTGCCTCACCATCATAGCCATTGACTCATCTTCCAACTGATCCAGCTCTTCCAATGAGTAGAAATCTCCACCATCCTAACTGACAGGTGTATGACCAATCTCAACTTCAACCTGTTCCTTGTCAGCGCTGCAAGGTTGAACAACCTTAGCTTCCAATTCCTTTGGAGTCTCAACCACTAGAGCTGTAGAAGAACTTGGAACCCTACCTTCACCATGAATTTCTTTCTGTTGAACTTGTTCCAACTCATAGGTTTTCAAAATGCCGAAGAGCCTTTCAAGAGTAATTTGATTCATGTCTCTGGCTTCTCTAATGGCAGTTATCCTATGTTCTAGGTGAGTAGGCATGGTCAGTAGAAACTTCATGTTAATCTCCTTTTGTGTATATTGCTTGCCATGGATTTGCAAGTTGTTGATTATTTTGTTATACCTTTCAAACACTTTCTGAATGCCTTCATTAGGGCCAGCTCTAAAGTGTTCATACTCAGAGATTAAAATTTGAAGTCTGTTTTCCCTGACTTCATCAGTTCCTTCATTAATAGTCTCAATAGTTTCCCACATGTGCTTTGAAATTTTACAATTCATCACATGACTGTACATCACAGCATCTAGGGAATCTAATAGTATGAGTCTCAAATTCTTGTCTAGTCCTACATCCTCTTTTTCATCAGGAGTATAAGACGCAGGGTCTTTTTCATGGGTTCTAGCAGGTGTTGTAACAATTCCATTAGTAACAACTTGTTGTTCACTGACCATAGGAATTTTAGGTCCATTTTTCAGAACACCCAAATATTTAGAATTTGTAACATCAAGAAACAGCTCCATTTTATTTTTCCACATATCATAATTATCTTTATTAAAGATAGGAATCTTAACAAGGACTTTTGAAGACATGATGAATTTTTAAGTGAGTTAAAAATTCGAAATGGATTTTTGACCGAATAAAAATAGGATCTTGATTTGTGTATCAATCAATAGGCTCTGATACAAATTGTTAGGTCCGATAAGATTGTAGAAGGGGGGTTGAATACAATCTATACCAATTTATCGAAATTTGTCTTTTAAATAAAATTTGATTTAGACAATTTGAGCGGAATAAGTTGAAACAAATTTCAAGTTGAATATAACAATATATTAACTTGATAGGTGTTACAATTTCAGTACAGATTAATTATCAAGTTGATAAAAACTAATTAAAAAATTCGACATGAACTTTTCTAATTTAGTTAATAAAAATCAAGATAAAAACTAGGAAACTTAATTCGCTAGTAGTACAAGAATCACAAATAATCAAGTTCCACCGGATAAAATATTACAAAGGAGATGAACTTGATTTTCTAGGAATTAATTTAGTCTTGCTGTGTGTGTTCTTGAATGAGAGAGAAATGGAGGCTGCTGTATGAATATAATGTTATGTCCGTGTGTCTTGTATTTATCTTTCTGCCTCTTTTAATCCCATTTGCTCTAGTATGACTTAGCTGGTCATATTGAACCTTCGGTATGACTTAATATGAATATTGAGGCTGATCGGTATGACATAAACTGACACAAATCTCCTTGATATGACTTAGAAAAAAACCAATATGACTTGCATATTGCCTCGATATGACTTAATTAATTTGTGTCGGTATGACTTAAATTGTGAACAAACCATACACGGCTGTTACAAAAGAATTCCTACTGCTGCAGATAAGGACCAGTCGCAGGGGAGTGCAGGTGAACAGCACACGCGGTTGTTGTAGCTTTCTTCCGGGCGCGTGCGTCTCACGCTCTCCACAGGCGCGTTAGGCTTCGTCCGACAACACTGACCTGCATGCATGTGTTTTGACAGAATACTCTTTCCTCTTTTTTTCCTTTTAGTCGACAACAACCTGCTTCCTTTTTTTTTTCTTTTGCTTTTGTTTCTTTTGAATTTAATTTAATTAAATAACTTAATCAATTAATCATTAAAATAAATAATGATTAATTAATTAATTAATTAAATCAATTCAGATTAATACATTAATTCAAAACTAATTAACATGATAATTAATTTAATAAATAAATTAATTCGATATGAATTAATTTATTAAATTAAACCAATTACATAATTATATTAATTAAGTGAGAATTAATATATATATCTTTTTACAACCGAAATCTTTTTCTTGAACCACTGAAAGTAATAAATAATTACCACCGAATTTTTGTTGACGCTCAATGCACGGTCTGGTTCATGAGCGACTAACTCCAACGGCTTTTCTTTATTTTTGACTCTATGAATTGGTTCCTTTCTTTTCTGAACATATCATTCTTGACAGCTTGAACCACTGAAGTTAATGATAAACAACCATTGTTCAATGTTGACACTCGATGTACTGTCTGGTTCATGAGTGACTAACCGCAATGACTGTTCTTCATATATTGACTTTAAAATCTGGTTCCTTTTCTTTCTCCTCTTTTTATTAATTCTTCTGTACTGTTTCTGTCACTGTCGAAATCTCTGTCACTATAAATGAATCCACTTCTTTAATGAATACTTCACTAAGGCTTGATCAAATGACTGAACTTCTTTCAATGTAGTAATTCTTCAAGTCTGTAGATTGACCTTGATCTTTTTCTTCTGACAGATAATACAATCTGAGATTCCTTGTGACAGTCTATATATTATTTACTAATACAATCTTGTTTAAGTTGAGTTGTATCCTCGAAATACAAATAGGCTACATCATATGCCTTTCAGGTGTCCATCACTACTAGGAAAAGTAGAATAGACATCACCCATATAACATCGGTTCGTGATGTCACCGATGTAAAAATTGTCAATGACATCGGTCGAAAAATAATTGATGTCTTTGATATATTATTAAATCACATTGCAAGCCAACCGATGTCATTGACATATCGTTGACATATCAATGACATCGGTTAAAAGACAACTGATGTGTTTGACATATCAATGACATCGGTCGAAAAACAACCGATGTCTTTGATATAATATGACACCGATCAAAAAACAACCGATGTCTAAAGTAGACTTAAAAAAATTTGCTCCATCCGTGCCCACACAATTTTCCACGCTTAATACCCAAAATATTTCCCCTCTTCAGACAATATTCCCCCATTAGCGAATTTTTAGTTCCCCCCAAATTCTTTGAGCCAATATTCACCTCACTCAGCAGATAAAAACAAAAACATTCTCTCCCTCTCTCTCGACTTCACAGCAACTCACCTCACTTCTCTCGAATTCAGCTCTTAAGAACCCTAATTCACTCCTTCACTTTCTCTCTTTCTCTTTCACTCTCATCCGAAAACCCCCAATTTGTAACCCTAATTTATAATCAATTTGACCAATTGAGTAAAATTGTTCAATTCACTGCTGGAATCCATTTGTTCAATTCACTGCTAAATAGATTGAATCAGTAAGTGAGTAAACTTGCATGTGTAAGTAAACTCGAATTACTTTGATTCGAAACCTTATTTTTGAACTTGAAACCTTATTTTTTGAACTTGAAACCTTATTTTTCTAATTCACTTTTTCTTGTTCTTAATGTTCTTAATGCAGGAACATTTAAAAGGAGAGATTGTTTGGGGAAGAATCAATGACTAATACTTTCAATTATATATTTAGTTACTAATTTTTTGAATATATATGTTTTTATAGAGAGGAGAGGAGCAAGAACTTGTTTGGGTAGTGCTTGAAAGCTCAAATTCGTAAGTGTTTCTTTATTTTTTACTGCTATATTTGAATGTTTGTTTTTTTGTGTTAATTAAATCGAACATGTGTTCTTTGTATAACATGTTCTTTATGCTTTCATGAGTTCGAAGTTCACATATGCTTTATCTACATGAATTGATGTGTTTGTTTCAATATGTTTATTGTGATATGTCGTTTGTGAAAATAATCATATGTTTGTAAACGTCAATATGTTGCTTTTTGACTTGCTCTATTGTTTACTAGAACTGAATAATGTATGGTAGTATATGTACTTTCTCTGTTCGCTACGTACATATGTGAATTATAGAAATCGTATGCCTTCGTACTCATTTAAATGTTAATCGCATGCTGCCATTTAGTATTAATTGACATAGCATTTGTTAAAAAACAAGTTAAACTTAGAACAATACTATAACTATAAATATCAATCTTAACTGAACATTTAACTTATATACAACATTTCCTAGATCTAGACTCTTAGTCAGTTGCAATAAGATACAAAAAGAAAAAAATGTGTGCATCGCAACTTAATAATATATAATATAATTAATAAATGACTGAACTTAAATATTTTTAATTACATACTGAAGTTAGATATGAATATGCTTATTGAATATAAATAATACGTTACTTGTTCAAATTAACTTGATAAATCCGTAAATAGAATAACACAAGAGATAATGGTTATTGAATATGTATATGAGTGTTCAGTCATATTCTATTTGATATTTAAAATGATAATCAGGTAGGATGTACGTGTGTCCTCATATATGGACAAGTCATGGATTTTTGCAGATAGGGATTCATTAGAGTATGAAATCGGGGTTGAAAAGTTTTTGATGTATGCCGAAGAAAATTGTAAAGATCCTAAGAGAATACCTTGTCCATGTGCACACTGCGTCAATTTTAAAAAATTCTCTGTCAAAATAATTAGGGGTCATCTGTACGAAAATGGTTTTAGTTTGGGGTATGTTGATTGGATTTGGCATGGAGCTAAGTCTAGGTCATATGTTGGTAGCACATTTTCGACTTCTACACAGCAGAATATTTCTGCGTCACAACCATTACAAGACGGTGATGTAGAGGATGTTTGTGAAGTAGCATATAATAATAATTTGGGTGATGATTGTGATAAAGATTCAGACGAGTTCAAAAGGTTTTTGGCCGATGCTGAACAACCTTTGTATGAGGGTAGTGAGTGCACTAAATTAGATTCAATGTTAAAATTACGTAATTGGAAAGCAAGATTTGGTATAAGTGATAGTGCCTTTACGGATTTACTCTCTTCTATTGGCTCTTTACCTGCTAAAGATCATGTCCTGCCAATTAATTCATACATAGTTAAGAAAACCCTGTCTGATTTAGGCCTAGGATATATAAAATTTCATGCATGTCCAAATGAATGCACATCCTCTACTAAATTTTAGCTAAAATTTAGCTAAAATATAAACCTTGTCTGATTTAGCTAAAAATTTTTTTAGCTATAATATTGGAAGTTTCATCAAGTTCGTCATTGTCTCGATGTTATGCACATCGAGAAAAATGTCTGTGATAGCTTGATTGTGACACTACTAAATTTAAAATATAAGACTAAGGATAGTGAGGCATCCCGTAATGATATGGTTGAAAGGGCATTAGGAAAGATTTGGCTCCACAAAAAGTCGGATAAAGAAAAACCTACTTGCCCCCTTCACCATTTACTCTTTCAAGGGCAGAAAAAAGAAAAATGTTATCATCGCTCTCTTCAATGAAACTTCCTTATGGGCATTCATCAAACATTAAAAATTGTGTATTGATGTAAGATTTAAAGTTGTTTGGGATGAAGTCTCATGACTGTCATGTACTCCTTCGACAGTAGCTCCTACTTGCAATTCGTTCCATTCTCCCAAAAAATGTTAGGGTTAGCATTAGAAGGTTGTGTTTCTTTTTCAATTCTTTGTGCAACAAAGTTGTAGATGTATCAAAGTTGGATAAGTTACAGGTAGATATAGTATTAACCTTGTGCGAGTTGGAAAATATAATCCCTCCCTCATTTTTCGATGTAATGATACATCTCACAATCCACTTGGTTAGGGAATTGCGTTTGTGTGGACCAGTTTTTTATTGATGGATGTATCCATTTGAATGGTTCAATAAAGTGTTGAAAAGTTATGTACGGAACCGTTATCATCCGAAAGGTTGTATAGCCAAAGGTTATCTAGGAGAAGAATCTGTAGAATTTTGCACAGAGTTTGTTCGCCAGAGTTGCAAAACTGCAGGCCTTCTGAAGGGCCAAGGTGATCTTTCTGGTCCATTTTCTGCAGCTGTACTGAAGTCAGTGGACGAAAAGGAGCGAGAAGAGGCTCATCTACATGTTCTTCTAAACAACCCTGAAGTGTATACGTACATTATGTAAGTTAAATTATTATACCTTTCACCATTTATCTTCTTTTAGCAAGTGTAGTTAGTTTCTAAATTAATATATGCATTTTGCAAGGATGCACAAGGATGTTCTAGAAAGAACTTACCGAGGGAAAAAGAAGACTGTGTAGTGGCTGATTGGAGAGCACAATCGGCTATTTGCTAATTGGTTTGAAAAAATAGTTAGTGAAATGATATGCAATGGCGAAGCTATTTCAAAAATGATAAGATGGTTGGCTTATAAAGGTTTTCTCATTGATGGGGTCTGATACTACACAAAAGCACGAGATGATGAAAGGGCTGTTCAAAATAGTGGTGTCGTTGTAGTTGCTAAGACGGTCCAAGTGTCTAGTGCCAAGGATTTAAATCCCGTGGAGAGTGATATGACATTTTATGGCATCATTGAAGAAATATGGGAGCTGGATTATCATGCATTCAAAGCCCCATTATTCTTGTGTAAATGGGTAGATAGTGACAGAGGCATCAAGGTGGATGATCTTGGCTTTACACTTGTGGACTTCAGCCGCCAAGGTCACAAAAATGATAAATATTTGTCCGTTGACCAACTAAAGTAAGTTTTCTATGTCAATGATCCCGCTGATGCTACCTGGTCAGTTATAATAACCTCCACGAATCGAGACTATCACGAGGTGTATATCGATGAGGATTTAGGGGACACGACATTGGAAAATCCTCCATTCTGCTCTAAAATTCCTATAGTCAATGATGTTGATAATGAAGAGGACCCTAGTGTTGGAAATCAAAGAAAGGATGTTGAGGGAATTTGAATTAAAAAGTGACGGATATTATGTATCTCTATATTTTGTTTCGTTCCTTTCCATATTTGGTGTGTAATTGTAATTTGAAAACTGTTATTATTTTGTGTCGCACTTATTATCTTGTTTAATGTAATTTCAAATTTCATTTTATAACATATGACACAAGTATTAATTGCTAGATGCTTCATATATAGTAAGATTTTGATCATTGTTCCCTAGGGGTGATCATTCGGTCGGTTCGGTTTTTAACCGAACCGAATAACAAAAACCGAATAACCAAAATCCGATTTTTACCAAACCGAACCGAACCGATTTATCCGTAGAAACCGAACCGAAAAACCGAAAAACCGAACCGAAATATTTTGTCAAAACCGAACCGAACCGATTTAAAAAAAATTATATATAATATTATTTTTTTTAATTTTAAAATTAATTTTAATAGCAACTATATTAAAATATGTAACAATTAAAACAAAATAAAACACAAACTATCAATTTAAATATTTAAACTTAATTTTGAAATAATTAAATCATGCATATATATAAAATATAAATATATAAATATATAATATAAATAAAATATATATATAATTCGGTTATTTCGGTTTGAACCGAAGTTTTAAAAAAAAACCGAACCGAACCGAAATAAATTTCGGTTTAAACCGAAAAACCGAATAACCGAAATTTTCAGAAAAATGCAATCCAAACCGAACAGAAATTCAACATTTCGGTTCGGTTTTTCGGTTTCGGTTCGGTTTTGCTCAGCCCTATTGTTCCCTGATTTAGGTACAAATTTAAAGTCAATATTTTTCACTTGTTTTACTCATACAATGTCTAGTTTGTTCAATCACATTATATTTCCCTGAATTATCTACTTGTTATATTTCAGGAATTTGCAAAATTGAAGGGAGGCAAGAGAAATGGAAAAAAAACAGAAAAAATCTAAAGTACTATCGAAAAAGGGCAAGAACACCATAAAAATCTAAGCAAGCTACAGACCCCCTAGAGGTAGACTCAAATGTCCCAATAACAACAGCTACTAGTATGGAATCCAAAAAAGGGAAGGCTGAAGTAGTGCGAGGTGTTTGTGCTATGGACAAAGTGGTGATAAAGAAAGCTCAAGGTAAGAAGTTAAAAGTCAGGTATGATAAAAATGGAACTCCAATCGGATATAGTAGGCATGCCTTAGCGTCGTATATAGGCATGATTGCTAGGAATTTGGTGCCAAAAGTGGACCCTGAATTAAAAGCGAAGCTATGGGATGGTATTGAGGTACAAACAATTCCTGCTTTTTTTAGCCCCATGTTATGTTTTTAACCTTGTAGTCAATTGTTAATTAACCTGCTCGTCCTTTAGTATACATTCAAAGTGGCTCCGGAAAGAAAGAAGTCAATCCTACAATCGACAGGTGTGAAGTGGAGACAATTCAAAACTAAATTAAACAAAGAGTTTGTGAAGCCATATATTGGGCAGATGAAAAAGCTAATGAAGCCCCCAAAAAAGTAGGCATTTGTTGGTAAGGAGGCTTGGAGGCGATTTGTTGCAGCGAGGACCACTAATGATTTTGGGGTATGTTTTAATGTGTTAAATGTATATGTATTTTTGTAAACTATTAGGCTAAACCTATATATGTGATATATGTGATTCATATGATTATAATGCTCTAATAGGACGGGCCCTAAAAATCCCAAAGTTAAAAATCTTATCGTAAGTCTTTGTGCACAGTACTTTGTCTTTTAGTAAGTTCTTTGATGTTACTCTGTTTTTTCTAGCGACTAATCGATACTTAACTTATTTTTAAAATAGGGATGCCCCAAACAACCGGGTGGTCATGAATACGGTTATGTTGTCATGCGTTATATGAAGATATTTTCGAAGACAAGGAAATGAAATTCATAACAAAGGTATATATGCTTTAATTTATGGGTTGAACTCAATATGGTTGTTTAAGTACCACTTTAGTTGTACTTTAAAACAATATTTTTTTATGTATTGCTAATTTTTTGCTTGATTTTTGTGTTCACAGTTGCCACCAAAGAGTCAGAAGTCTTACACAAGGGAGGAGCTTGATGACGTGCGTCTCGAGGCTCTTGGATACATCCAAAGATTTTTGTACTAGATCATGAACTTAACAAGTACTAGCTAGCTACCTTTATATTATTTCATCATATGAACCTGAGCATTTCATTTGGGTCGAGTTGTTTTGTCAGTTTTTGTGGTCTGTTGTCTGGCACGGGGACTAGTTATATATGTGGAAGGTGGAATAGTCGAATGTGGATGAAATGTAGGGAGTTCATGTGGACTAGTTATTTTGTAAGGATTGAAGTACTTGGTATTGTCATTTGGAATGAAAACATGATATTTTGATACTTAAGTTTTTTGTTATTTACGTGCGTACGACCATTATGGCTTGTTTTTCATTTTGGAATGGTTTTGGTTGTATGTTACTGTTTTGGCTAGCATTGTTATAACAATATTACATCAGTTAAACTCAATGAAACCGATGTTTGTAATAAGTAGAAACATTATTAGTAGACATGTAACTGATGTAATTTACACACAGTAACATCGTTAGCATAAAATAAACTGGTGTAATTTAAACACAATAGCGTCACATTGTTCAAGCTTTTGACATCAGTTTATAACTGATGTCTATGAGAGCTCAAGTCAACGTTTTATAAATCGAAACTGTTGTTGAAGGATGCTATATACAACGAAATGTTTAAAGGATGCTATATGTATATTATACATATCGGTTAGTTGCTAGTAACCGATATTACAGATACTATGTAACATCAGTTAGTTATCAGTAAACGGTGTGCCCGATACTATTTGACATCTGTTATAAACCGATGTAAAAGGGCTGGACCTTTCTTTACACCCATCTAGACATCGGTTGAAAAATGGCCACACATCGGTAAAAAAACTGTTATCTATTGACGTTTTTCTAGTAATGCATCATGGATCCTTCGAGTACGCCTCGCAGGCTCTTTGCTAGCACGTCGCCTCGTTGGGGCTTCATCTCGGTCATCGTCCTCGGATGAGGAATCATCAGTGTAGGGTCCAGAGTAGTCATAATATTCTTTTTATTACTAAAAATAGTAACTTTTAACAATAAAATACATTATTACATCCACTACTTCACTCCACTTATTCAACACTTTACACTATTACACCTACTACTTTACTTATTTTAACAATAAAATCACTATTACAACCACTACTTCATTTATGTTAATAATATCACACCCACTATCCCTGATCTCTGTGCCCAAACCAAATGTAAAGAATTGGCCGGACCGAGGGAGTATCTTTCACATATCTTCAAGTGGGCCTATGCTTTTATTTCGGATCTAATTTACCACTAGTGAATGGCTGCATAGAGAGTGGGACCCATCGTGTAGGGCATGCACCCATTATAACCGACTCCGACTGGCCTTTCAGTGGGTCTATGGCTTAGCCCATGAAAATGGTGGATGTGGGGTTGTGACATCCATTGATGAAATATATACAAATATCTTACAATCTTAATTAAGAACTGAGAAAGATGAGACACCATGGAGTGGACACTAGCTCCATTAAAACCCTACTCCTTAGCTACTTCTAAACAAGACAACCTCTATGTACTTGTACTTTTCCTTGCAGACAAATATTTTGAAATGCGAAAATATTAGTAGTATCTACTATGCATTTATCTTTGGCTCGGTGGTGAACATTGTTCTTATTTAATTGAATCTTGAACTCTCGACCAAATGGTAGTAATCCCTTCTATATTAATCTTATAGATCGTTTGAGATAGGTTCAAATATATTTGTACTTAAGAAATGCTCAATCAAGGAAGCAAATGAGAAATCTTTTAACTACATTATTAGGAAGTGTGAACAAGTTGATCAGAGTGGTTGTGTGAAAAAAATCCAGGCAAGGAAAAGGAAAAGGGGATGGGGACAAGTACCAGAAGACTTAATTTAGGAGGAGCTTCCCCACTCCATGTGCATGTAGAGAAGATAACAGATATAATTTATGTACCTGTTCAATCAAAGCAATCTATGTCAATCCAAGGGGTCAGTTGATGAATTTCGTGTACCCCTTGCTGTCTGTTTGGACACTGTCAATATCATTCCAAGATAAGTATTAGTAGGAAAATAGAAAAGAGATGTGTATAGTAGTTTGCCATGCTTCCATGTTTAGTTGTTAGCTAGCTATCATTGATCAAAGGAGTGGCAGGCAGCATGCATATAACATTGTTTAATTTGGCATATATGTTCATCTAGCTAGTCACCAAAATCTTACTAGCTATTACAACATCAGTGATCATGAGTCTCTCTTGTATTCCCAATGTGTATGTGTTTGTGTATAGCATAGTGAATCAGAAAGCATGGGTTGAATTCTTTGCACAAGCAAAAGATCGATCGATTCCTCAAACTGTTTACCCATGCATACATGGGTCCATGTGTCATAAACATGGTTTGCATGAAAATTACATTTCATATTGACAATATGTGATATAAAAAATATTACTTTTATTTTCCAGAAATCTACCCAAAACATGTACTTTTTCTAAATAGATCAACACTTATTTGGTGAAATTAGCTAAATACAAACGGGCTTTGAATCTGGAATTGTTTCCGCTTTAAATAAAAAAATCTCGTATTAACCTGCAAGAACATGCACTTTTCCTTGTTACACTTGTACATGAATCATATGAATTCAATGAAACTGTTAGTTTAGTTGATTGATGTCAAACGAAGCATGCGCATCATGGGTTTGTTTCTAAGTCTTTGTGGCGGGCCGGGTAACAAACAAACGTCATCAACGACGAAGTTGTCCATTACGCGATCATCATCTTCATTAATACGGGTTTGGTCAAGTTTGAAAAATGCTCCGTTTTAGTTCCGTGTGTGTTTGTTTGTGCTAGTGTCACTGTCTAAATCATATAAAAAACCATAAATTAGTACTGTATATTAAGTGTAATTGGACGAACTATTAGCACTGTCTTAACTAAAATCTTAGGAATCAACACATTATATTGGAATCTTCAAAGTGCGTGCATAGGACTGATCATTCTCGATGCATAACTTATACATTTTACTAGAGTTTAAACTTTTTAAGAGATAATTTATTTAAATTAATAAAAAGTGTTCTTCCTAGAATTCAATATCAATGTTAAATATTAATAATTTATTTACTATAATATTTAATATTTTTCCAAAAAAATATAACGTTAAATTGTGGTTTATTACTCTCGCATAAACTGGTATTACTGGTTAAATATTTTTTTTTATAATTCATGATTTTAATTAATAAATAATTAATGATGAATATATATATATATATATATATATATATATATATATATATATATAGGCTAGCGTTCAAATAGAAACTAACCTTAGAATAGAAACTACAAACCTACACTAAATAAATTATATTTCATTTATTTTAATGGCCCCGCTAGGGGCACCTTCACAAAAAACGTTTAAAATTCTTGGCTCTATTCAACAAAAATATAAAAAAAATAATAAAAAATTTTTAAAAAAAAGTACTGTTCACATGCCACGTCATCACGTGAACAGTAACTTTTTTTAAAATTTTTTTATTTTTTTATATTTTTGTTGAATAGAGACAATAATTTTAAACGTTTTTTGTATTGGAGTACCCCTAATTTGGTCATTAGATTAGCTTGAAATATTTAATTTAGGTTTAGTTTCTAGTTTCTATTCTAAGTTAGTTTCTATTAGAACAAGACCCTATATATATATATATATAGAGAGAGAGAGAGAGAGAGAGAGAGAGAGAGAGAGAGAGAGAGAGAGAGAGAGAGAGAGAGAGAGAGAGAGAGAGAGAGAGAGAGAGAGAGAGAGAGATTGGGAACTTGAGATGTATCTCAGTTAAATTACATGAGATATATGGGATTTATATGTAAAAACAAGAGGGGCAATTTTGTAAAATCAAACATTTTTAATTAGCCCTGCGGGCCCATTCATATTTAGAGTATATTTTGTACATATCTTAGGAAAAGTTTCCTGAGATCGATCTCAGGATCCTTTTTCTCATATATATATATATATATATATATATATATATATATATATATATATATATATATATATATATATATATATATATATATATATATATATATATATATATAGTGTGTGGCTCAAAAGAGAACTCATTATTTGAAGAAAACTAAGGTACTAATCCTAACCATTGGATGTATTATAATCAACGACCCCGCCAGGGGCACCCACACATTAATCAAATATACCCTCACACACACAATCCCACCTAATTCCCTCCGTTTTAAATTTGATTTTTCCCGTCAATCGGTGATATTTTTTTAAAATCTAATTTCACCACATTTTTCTCCATCTCCCAACGATCAGTTTGCACACCATATGTGCTATATTTTAATTTAGTTTTCTTAGTTCTCTTTTTAAGGGGTTTTCTCTAGATCCCTACTATATATATATATATATATATATATATATATATATATATATATATATATATATATATATATATATATATATATATATATATATATATATATATATAATATACGCGCTAGATTTGTTTATCCAATAACTTTAACATCAGACATTATATTATAATCGTATTTAATATGCAGTTACATCTTTGTCTTATCGTATATATGAAAAATATCGATAAAATTTGAGAATGTTAAATGCTATTTAAATGATAAATTGGAATCGGAAATGGAAACATACAAAAATATTTGTATTTTTAAAAAAATTCCATGTTAAGTTTCAAAAAATGTGTAGTGTGCAAAATTGGTAATTAAATTTACATGCACTTTAGATCTTTTTAGGATCTTAAAAATACGAACCTTACTCATACGATAAATTTTTAAAATAATTTTTTTTTGGATCCTAAATTTTCATTTTAAAGAGAATCTAACGTAAAAACTAACTGAAGGATATTTGTTATATATATTTTTTGACCTACTGCATACGCATTCAGGCATTCAAAGACTGGTACTGAAGTCAAAACACTACAAGATAAATGGGCTTTTCCTACCAATTATTTCATACCGAATCATTTCCTACCAACCAATTCCTACTGATTTTCATGTCAAACGGTTTTTTCCGACCGGGAATTAAGCCGGTCGGAAATGTCCACACATTTCCGACCGTTGCTGGTCGGAAATGAACCGAGCGGGACCCACAACGCCACGTCAAAGGCTGGCCACTACAAAGCGACGTCGTTTTTGCCACACCATTTCCTACCGAACGTACGCGGTAGGAAATGTCCAGCCATTTCCGATCGAGGTTGGTAGGAAATGAGCCGAGTGGGACCCACAGTGCCACGTCAAAGTCTGACCACAATGAAACGAAGTCTAGCATTTCCTACCGCATAAAGACGGTAGGAAATGTGTGCCCCATTTCCTACCGAAGTTGGTAGTAAATGAGCCGAGTGTAATATTTTATAATTATTACAAAATAATTTCAACATTTTTTATTTATTTTGTTAAACTCGTTGTATGTTAGTGCGCGTAGTTACTAAACAAAATGATGCACTTTCAAATTAATTTTTTTTTAAAAAAAATTATTCATCATCTTCAACAACTTTTCCACAACTAAGGTTGTAGTTTAGGGGTTAGATTTAGGGGTAATAAGGATTGGAGTTTAATTTTTTAAATTTTTTTTTGAACGAACTAACCGTACGAATCTCAATATCACTTCAAATTAATCACGTGTGAAAAAAATTGTGATTTTTAAAATTTATTTGACGTGATTTTGTAAGAAAAAACACCTATTTTAACAATAATTTGTACTAATTCATTTTTCTAATTTTTTAACGATCCAACCATGAGAATTTCAAGATCACCACGAATTAGTGACATTCACAAAAAAATTATGATTTTTAAAGTTATTTTGTAAAGACTTTTAAATGAAAAAGTAATAAACAATATGGTGTGGTCATATAATTTCAGAGTAATTATAAACACAAGAAACACCTTGGCATAGTGGTTTGATGGGGAACAAAAGTCGATGGAAAAAAAAGAATAAACTGATTTGATTAGGTAATTTAACGGTCAACTAGTAATTTGACTTTAACAACTAAACTGGTTTTCGTTCCCGATTCTTGATTCGATTATTTTGATTTAGAATTTCGACGATCGAACCGTACGGGAGTCAAGATCAATCTTTTTAAATGTTATTCCAAAATTTTAAAAAAAGAATAAATTTATTTGATTAGGTCAACTAGTAATTTGACTTTTACCCCTAAACAAGTTTTCGTTCTCGATTCTTGATTCGATTACTTTGAAAAAGAATTTCAACGATCGAACCGTACAGGAGTCAAGATCAATCTTTTTAAATGTTATTCCGAAATTTTAAAAAAATAATAAATTTATTTGATTAGGTAATTTAATGGTCAACTAGTAATTTGACTTTAACCCCTAAACTAGTTTTCGTTCCCGATTCATGATTCGATTATTTTGAATTAGAATTTCGACGATCGAACCATACAGAAGTCAAGATCAATCTTTTTAAATCTTATTCCAAAATTTTAAAAAAATAATAAATTTATTTTCTTAGGTAATTTAACGGTCAACTAGTAATTTGACTTTAACCCCTAAACTAGTTTTCGTTCCCAATTCTTGATTCGATTATTTTGAATTAGAGTTTCGACGATCGAACCATATGGGAGCCAAGATCAATCTTTTTAAATGTTATTCCAAAATTCTTAAAAAAATAATAAATTTATTTGATTAGGTAATTTAACGGTCAACTAGTAATTTGACTTTAACCCCTAAACTAGTTTTCGTTCCCGATTCTTGTTTCGATTATTTTGAATTAGAATTTCGACGATCGAACCAGACGGGAGTCAAGATCAATCTTTTTATATGTTATTCCAAAATTCTTAAAAAAATAATAAATTTATTTGTTAAATATAATTGATGTGTTTTAATCATTGTTTAAGTGTTAAAGTGAATTATCAGAGTTTAGCTGGAAGCGGTCAGAGTTTAGTGTAAGTTCTGACAGATGGAAGCTCGACAGAGTTTGTCAAACTCTGTCTGGAGGCAGCGTCTACTGATTAACAGTGATTGAAGATTTATTATGGAAGCGATATCTTTGAAGATTGGATAGCTATCAAAGAGATTGAGTTGACTTAGGAGACGTGTGACAATCTGTAATTGATATCATTGTATAGCTGATTATTAGGAATATCAATTAGAGATTGTATCGTAGCTGTATGTTTTATAAATACAGTTAGGTTACCCCTAGAAGGGAATCGTACAACGAATTATCTTTATTGTAACCTAGCAGCTCTTTGTGATAGTTTACATCACGAAGAGAGTTCTTAATACCAGAAGTTTTTAAGTGCATAAACGTCTTACTTGTTAAACTCTCATACGAATTTGATTATTAATTGTGTATTCGGCCTAACAAGTGGTATCAGAGCCAATCTGTTACTTTATTATAGGTTAAGATCCAAACACAACAATAATCATGTCAGCAATTCCTCCACCATCACCTACTGTTTCTGAAAAGGCTCCTACTACTGTGAGTCGTTATGAACCAATCAGTGTTCCTATTCTCAGGCCATTAGAGTATGCTATGTGGAAGGTCAAGATGACTATGTTTCTGGAGGCTACAGATCCAGAATATCTTGACAGGATTTATGAAGGCCCTCACAATCCTACAAAGCTATCTGTTGCAGCTGCTGGTGAAGAAGCTAAAATAGTTCCAAAGGAAAAGAAGGACATGACTCTTGAAGATCTATCATCAATTGCTAAAGATGCAAAGGTTAGGCATTTACTGCATAGTGCTTTAGACAATGTTATGTCTAACAAAGTCATTAACTGCACCACTGCAAAAGAGATATGGGATGCTCTTGAAGTCATGTGTCAAGGAACTGCGGCTATTAAGAAGAATAGGAGAAATATACTCACACAAGAGTATGAGCATTTTGAGGCTAAACCTGAAGAGACCATGACAGAAACATTTGATAGATTCTGTAAACTGCTCAATGATCTGTCATTGGTTAACAAAGAGTATGATCTAGAAGACTCAAATCTCAAGTTTCTTCTTTCTCTACCTGAAAAGTGGGATGTGAAAACAACCACTATTAGAGACAACTATGATCTTGCTGAAATAGAGATTGATGAAATCTATGGGCTGCTCAAAACTCATGAATTGGAAATGGAGCAGAGAAACAGGAGATCAAGCAGGAAGGCAAAGTCTGTTGCTCTCAATGTTGAAGAGAAGCCTTAGAAGAAAGAGGCATCTAGAAGGAAAATGAAGGGAAAAGCCTTGGTCATACACTCAGAAAGTGAATCATCAAACTCTGATTGTGATTCAAACTCTTCTGAATCATCTGACTCTGAGGATGATGAAGAAGAAATGAGGAAAATGGCTGTGTTGATGGTGAAGACCTTCAAGAAAATGGGCTTCAAGAATTTCAAGAAAGGGAAAAGGTTTTCTAGAGATTCAAATGAAGACAGGAAAAGCTTCAGGAAGTTTGATAAGAGAGATTCTAAAGGGAAGAAAGATAAATCTGAAATTCAATGCTACAAGTGTAAGGAGATGGGTCACTATGCTCCTGAGTGCAAGAAGGGTAAAACTGGAAAGGTACTCTACACTAAAGGCAGAGATTGGGCAGATACTTCAGATTCTGATGAAGAAGTGAACTATGCTCTCATGGCTACTACTGAATCAGAAATTTCTGAAAATCAGGTACCTCTAACTACCTATGCTTATAATATTGATGACATTGCTCAATTAAGAATTTATCTTAAGTCATTGCATATAAGTTATAGGGATCAGACTTTAGAAAATGAGAGGATAAAATCTGAAAATTCTGAACTTAAGGTTAGAAATAAACTTGTTGAAGAAAAACTTGAAAACATGCAACAAGTTCAGAAAGAGAGAGATGATGCTGTTTGTATAGAACAGAATTTGCTTCAGAAAAATAAACAACTAGAATCTGTGTTGGAGGAAGCAAATAAGAAAATTAGGACTTGGACTAATTCTGGAAAGGATACTCAACAGATTTTTCAAACAGACACTGTTGGTCTAGGTTATAATGAGGGAGATGAACTTAGATTTCAAAATCAAGTTAAAATCAGACCTCATTTTGTACATGGAACCAGTAAATTTTTGTCTGAAAATGAAAAAGAAGCTGTTAAAAGTAAACCAGTAAAAACTAGTGTTAAACAGGTTAATATTGGTTCAATGACAGATAAACAACTCAAACATAAACTGAATGAGTTAAAATCTGTTAAGAAACAGAGAGTGTCAAATAAGAACAGAAATGGAAAAGTAGGCATCACTTCAGGAAATAAACCAATGCTTGCTAGTTATGCTCCAAGAAAGACATGTCATAACTGTGGTAGTACTAAGCATCTTACAAATTTCTGCAAGAAAAATAAAAATATAAATTCTTTACCTAACAAGTCTGAGGTAAAGAAGGATTTTGCTAGAACTAAGCCACAGACTTTATGCACACACTGTGGAAGCACTTGGCATTCCATTTATACTTGCAGAAAATATCATGCTATCTATCATAATTACTATGAACTGAAACCCAATCTGAAATGGGTTAAAGTTGATACTGCAAGTGTAAACACCGATACTGTTAGCTCAAACTCTGATAATGTTAATTCCGCTGCAAAAGCTAACAAAGTTAAGAATGCCAAAGGATCCAAGCAAGTCTGGATCCTTAAATCTAATCCTCAGTAATTGCTTGTGATTGCAGGGCAACAGGGAGGCAACCCTAGTCGTGGACAGTGGATGTTCAGGACACATGACTGGAAATAAAGCCCTGCTATCAAACTATGAGGAGAAAGCTGGCCCAAAAGTTTCCTATGGTGATGGCAATGTAGGAAGAACATTGGATATGGCAATATTAATCTTGGAAATGTCATCATCAACAATGTAGCTCATGTCCCAGGACTCAAGCATGACTTGTTATCTGTGAGTCAAATATGTGACAAGGGATATCATGTAGATTTTCAACCTGAATATTGTGAAGTTATAAGCAAATCTACAGAAAGGTTGTTCTAGTTGGTCACAGGCAAAACAACATTTATGAAATCAAGCTTTTGATAGATTCTGTTGGAAAAGCTGTTTGCCTGTCTACAAGAATGTCTAGTGAAGAGAGTTGGAAGTGGCACAAGAAACTCTCACATTTGAACTTGAACAACATCAATGAATTAATCAGAAAGGATCTTGTAAGAGGACTCCCAAAGGCTCTGTTAAATGTTGATGGCCTATGTGATTCATGTCAGAAGGCTAAACAAAGGAAGTCATCTTTAAAGAGCAAGACAGAATTTTCAATCACTGATCCCTATCATCTTCTGCATGTTGATCTCTTTGGTCTAGTAAATGTTATGTCTATAGCAAGGAAGAAATATGCTTTAGTCATTGTTGATGAATACACTAGATTCACTTGGGTGTATTTTCTAGCAAAGAAGGATGAAACTGCATTAACTCTGATGGAGCATGTGAAGCTTCTGGACAAAGGATCAAGTAACAAAGTCAGAATCATCATAAGTGATAATGGAACTGAGTTCAGAAATGCAACAATGGAAGAATTCTGCAAGGAAAATGGAGTGAAGCAAGAATTTTCAGCACCTGGTACACCACAACAAAATGGTGTAGTTGAAAGGAAAAATAGAACCTTGATTGAAGCTGCCAGAACTATGCTTGATGAAGCAAAATTGCCAACTTATTTCTGGGCAGAAGCTATTCAAACTTCTTGTTTTACTCAAAATGCTACACTGATCAATAAGCATGGAAAGACACCATATGAGATGGTGAAGAAAAAGAAGCCTAACCTGAAATACTTTCATATTTTCGGGTGCAAATGTTTTGTTTTGAAGACTCATCCTGAACAGTTGACCAAGTTTGAGCTAAAGGCAGATGAAGGAATTTTTGTTGGCTATCCACTATCAACAAAGGCATTCAGAGTTTACAATCTGAGAACTAAAGTGATCATGGAATCTATACATGTGTCTTTTGATGATAAGAAGATAACTGGACTTAAAGACAAAGATGAATATGATCAACTGAACTTTGAAAATGAAGATTTAAACTCTGATGAAGTAAACTCTGATGAAACAATTCTGACAGACTCTGTTGAAACAAACTCTGAACCTCTACTAGTAAACACTGGAGAAACTTCTCAGCCACAACAAAGGGAAGAACCAGTTGAGGGGGAGCATGATCAAGATGAAGACTCAAACACTGATACTGAGTCAACTGAAAAATCTGGATCAAACTCTGATGATTCAAACTCTGAAAATTCAAATTCTGACTCTGGGCAGTCAAGTTCAGGGAGAGTCTCAGAAAACGAAGATAGATCACAACAAAATGAGGAGAGCATGGATCAAGGGGGAGGATCACATGCTGACAGAAGTCATTTGCCTTCTGCTAGGAAATGGACTAAATCACATACACCTGATTTGATAATTGGTGATCCAGATGCAAAAGTGAAAACAAGAAGTGCAACTGCAAGTGAATGTCTGTTTCATGCATTCTTGTCTAAAAATGAACCAAAGAAAGTGGAAGAAGCTCTTCAAGATGCTGACTGGATAACAGCAATGCAGGAAGAGTTGAATGAATTTGAAAGAAATGAAGTTTGGACCCTTGTACCAAGGCCAAAGAACAGATCTATTGTTGGTACTAAATGGGTTTTCAGAAACAAGACTGACAGTGAAGGTGTTATCACAAGGAACAAGGCTAGACTGGTAGAAAAAGGCTATTCACAGCAGGAAGGAATAGACTATGATGAAACATTTGCTCCAGTTGCAAGATTGGAGGCAATCAGAATTTTTCTAGCATATGCCTCTCACAAGAAATTCAAAGTGTTCCAGATGGATGTGAAAAGTGCTTTTCTGAATGGAAAGCTTGAAGAAGAAGTGTTTGTTGAACAACCACCAGGATTTGTGGACCCCAAATATCCAGATTATGTCTACAGGCTAGATAAGGCACTATATGGACTTAAGCAGGCACCAAGGGCATGGTATGAGACACTTGCTCAATTTCTTCTAGAAAGTGGATTCAACAGAGGAACAATTGACAAAACTCTGTTTTATTTCAATCAAGGAAGTGACCTCCTTTTAGTTCAGATATATGTTGATGACATTATCTTTGGGTCTACTAATGATAAACTCTGTAAAAAGTTTGCCAAGCTCATGCAGTCCAGGTATCAAATGAGCATGATGGGAGAGCTTAGTTACTTTCTAGGCCTACAGGTGAGACAAACAAATGACGGTATTTTCATTAATCAAGAAAAATATACCAGAAATCTTCTCAAGAAATTTGGTATGCTTGACTGTTCATCTGCATCAACTCCCATGGCAACAGCAACTAAATTGGACAAAAACACAGGAGTTTCAGTGAATATGACAAACTACAGGGGCATGATAGGATCACTTCTATACTTGATAGCT
Organism: Saposhnikovia divaricata; assembly: GCA_036435485.1. NCBI lineage: Eukaryota > Viridiplantae > Streptophyta > Magnoliopsida > Apiales > Apiaceae > Saposhnikovia > Saposhnikovia divaricata. The sequence goes on from CM071598.1 coordinate 83,509,882, forward strand.
AGTAGGCCTGACATCATGTATGCAACCTGTCTTTGTGCAAGGTTTCAGGCAGATCCTAGAGAGCCACATCTAACAGCTGTGAAAAGAATCTTCAAGTATCTCAAGGGCACCATATCATTAGGTCTGTGGTACCCCAGAGAATCAGATTTCAAGCTACTTGGGTATTCTGATGCAGACTTTGCAGGCTGCAAGATAGACAGAAAGAGCACTAGTGGAAGTTGTCAATTTCTTGGTGACAGACTTGTCTCCTGGTACAGCAAGAAACAGAAATCAATTTCCACATCTACAGTTGAAGCAGAGTATATTGCAGCTGGTAGCTGTTGTGCATAGATCTTGTGGATGAAGAATCAATTGCTGGATTATGGATTGAGGTACAGTAAAATTCCTATTTACTGTGATAATCAAAGTGCTATTGCTATGACAGGTAATCCAGTACAGCATTCAATGACCAAGCACATCAGCGTCCAAGTTGCCAAGAAATAGTTCCTTTGCCAGGTACCACTTCATCAGAGAACAATTGGAAGAAGGGAATATTGAACTACATTTTGTGTCTACAGAACAACAGCTTGCAGATATCTTCACTAAACCATTGAGTGAAGCTACATTTACAAGACTGGTCAATGAACTAGGAATGGTCTCTGGTTCTGACTAGGAATGTTGGTTAGATTCAAATTTTACTTATGTATTGTATTACTCATATTTCCTGATTGGTTAAATGCTAAGTGAACTCTGTTGATTAAACTCTGTTATGCATACTCTGTTAAACTCTGTCAGCATGTCTATATGTCATACACTGTTAATAAGTTTGATAAACTCTGTGAACTCTGAGTTAATTTTTGTCTGAATGAAAACACCAATGAAGAAATATGTATGAAGCATGATTCTCAGCAATTAATCATGAATCTTTCTGAGTTATTGTGATCTAATCTTAGATTGTGCAGAAAGTTAACACAACATGATACTGGTTCATATTTATAGCATCTCTTAGTTTATTTTGTCCTAAACTCTGAGTCTATAAATACTGTGTGCATTACCTTACATGAATAACTACTGATGTTGATGAACTCTAAACTCTGTTAGTTATACTCTGGTAGAATAAAATGCTTACTGCAATACCCCAAAGAAAATGTATATAGGTTGTTATACTCCTTTGAGATTATGTTGGATACTAGGATGACCCAGGAACTTATTGGTATATAATATGTGCTAAAATTCTCTGATTTTTGGTGACTAGTTAAATACTAGGATGACCCAGGAACTTATCAAAATGATAAGGGCTAAAATTTTTGAATTTTTGGTGACTGGTTCCAACCTCTAATTACTGGAATGAATAGAATTAAAAAAAAATGTATATATAGAGGGGGTATAAAATAAATTAAAAGTTACTGTATATAGATTGATTACTACAGAGTTTAGCTTTCATCATACAGTCAGTGTTTACTATGACAGTTTGTGCATCCAGTGTTTATTGATTTACTTTATGGATTTTATGAAAAATTAGATGCTCTAAAAATTGATTTAGTAAACTCTGCTTCACACACACATATTTTCACAACTGTGCAATTTATGAAAGGGTTTCGGTGATAAAGTTGGAGAATTGACAAACGTTGTTGATTCGTGGTTCGTACTCTAAGGTAAATTTTCATTTGGATAATTTGAAAATTTTGGAGTAAATAGTGCTTTTGACAACTGTTAATAAGTGTATTGTTGATTTGTGGTTCATACTCTGAGTCTCAGAGTTCTCGAATAGAACAAAATACTTCTCGAATTGGTACTCTGTTCTGTTCCTGATTTAATTGTGATTATTGTTGATGAATTTGTTCCTTATATGATTACTTTAATTAGTTTTCATAGTCTCTTCTTTGATTTACTTCCTTGAAGAACAGTTCATAAACATAAAAAAATTGCAGAACACACTGAATAAGATTAGAGAAACAGAATTTTTCATTGATAATAAGAAAGATATTACAAGCAAGTATTACATCTTTTTGTTCTCTCTATCTGCTAATCTATTCAACAGGAAAGTAAAAGGTCAAGTCCAAACCACTCCATTGTTAGCAAACATCCCAGATCCCATCTTTGCCACTTTATTTGGGTGGAAGTTGAAGGGATAAGGTTATTTTTGCTGACATATTCATTAACAATGGTTGGTGGTGTTGGATGAGGATGCCTTCGAGGAAAGCCATGCTAATGCTGCTTGGAGAGCAGCATCGATGTCGATCACTCTTGCAGGTTTTTCTCTCTCGATCTCTTTCAGACCGGCATCCATTTGCAGCCACAGAGTCTCAAGCTGCCTTTCCCAGTCAAACGCATCAAATTCTTCACGCGAATAGCTGAAGATATCTCTATTCTCTACGAGATGGAGATTCTTTTCTTTGATGGTAAGGTTTGACATTGTTATTCAGAGTGTGTTGTTTGAAGGGTTTTTGATTTTTCAGGGGAGAATGAAAGGTTAAAGGGATAGTGAACTAATCTGAACAAGTCTCTAGGCCTTAAATAGAGATGGGTAAGCAACGAAGCACTAAAACGCTTCGTATTCTGGTTATTAATGGTTACAGACACCTTTCCTACATACACTTCTCTTAGGGATTCTTTCAAATTTCTTAACTCAATGGCTTCTAAACCATTCACTGCTCTTGGTCTACGGTTTGTCCCTAACAACTATGAAGCTCCACTCTATCATGAACGTGTTCCAGAAGCGTTTCATCTAATGCAGAATTTCTTGAGAGACTCAGAGATTGGGCAAGCTCTGGTTGGACCTGGTACTCTCTCTGCATCTCAAATTGCCACTTTTTGGCAAAACTCAGTCTATGTGGATGGAGGAGAGAATGGGACTCCTAACATCATCTTCACTTATGAAGAACAAGAGTTTGTGATTACTCCACAAACTGTCAGAGATACAATGGGGTTTGATGCACATACATCTTATACTTATGTGGTTGAACATCACTTGAGAAATATGCTACAGGAGATAGGTTACATGGAATCTCTTGACAAGCTTAGCGGTATAAAGAGACCTAATCTCAGGAAGGAATGGAACTTTTTCTTCGATTGCATTACAAGGACATTCCAGAAGAAAGTCACCAACTGGGATGCCATTCCAATAGACAGTCTACAAATCGGGTATTCTCTACTCTATGGTAGTAATTTTGATTTTGGTAGATATGTTCTGATGAATTTAGGTGATAAACTGTCAGAGTCTACTACAGTTTATTATGCTCGATTTTGTCAAATGCTGTTCAATGCTTGTGTACCTGGTCTAGAGATTGCTGATACTGATGAAATTCAACCTTTTAGAGTCAACAAGAGAATATTCTCTGATATGACTAATAAGGATGTTGGTAAAGAAAACCTCCCTGCCTTTCTTCTGCCACTTGCTTTGCAGAATTTTCTCAATCAATCTCAGGACCAACCACAACCTGAACCACTAAACATTGATCGTACTCAAACACCAAACACTGAAGCACCTACATCACCTACTCCCTCAGCACCTACAAAACAACCTTCACACACTCCACAAACAAACTCTGAATCATCACAATCTCCACCACAATCACAGTCTAAAGCAAAAAGAGTTAAGAAGGCAATCTCTGAACGACATGCAAGAGTTAAGAAGGCAATAGAGACACAAATGAAAACAAAACAGACATCTCCTGGAGCTGTTTATACTAGAAGAATGAAAAGAATAAAACAAACGGCGAACATACCTAAGTCACTCTCAGTGGTAACACAATCTAGTGAAGAGGATTCAGATGAAGTGCCTCTAGCGAAAAGAAGAAAACTGGTAATCTCTGATTCTGTTGATGACAATGTTGAAGCTCCAGAGGTGGTTTCACAGCAAACACCTACTGTTGAGGTTGAAAGAGTTGAAATACCTGCAGAGGTTGAAATGCCTGCAGAGGACAAAATACCTGCAGAAGAGGATACTAGAGATGGCTTTTCTCCAATGAATGATATTCTTGATTCATTCATGCCATTCTCTGATCCTATCTCTGATACTGGTGCAGCTGATCAACCTACAGTTGTTCTTTCTGAAACTGTAGCATCACATACTGAATTACTCTCAGATGCTCACCAGACTGCTGAAGGAGGTGATGAGGTTGATCAAGCAACCAAGGTTACTTCTCAGTCTATGCCTGTTGGTGACAAAAATGTAAACTCTGTTGCTGAGCCTGAGCAACATGGAGAAAATCTTGACAAGGCTGCAGAAGAAATTGTTAAAACTGTGGCTGACAATGCTCAGCACAGTGTTTTACTTGAAGATGAACATGCTAAAGTTGCAAGTGTTGAACCTGAAGGTGAAAGCAGTGCAAATTCTGATTCTTCTCTGAGTGCACCAGTACAAACAGACAATAAACATACATCTTTCACTCAACCTTGTAAGTCTCATGAAATTGAGAAAGCAAAACTTGCACAATTTGCTGCTGACTGGTACAAAGAGGATTGCATTTTTCCAAGAGGAAGAGCAGCTAATTTTGTTAAGAAAACTGCTGATACTATCTCCAATCCAGAGATTCTTTCTTGCTTAAAAGCAACTGTAGTTCAAGTCAAAACTCTGGATAGAAGATTTGATGACACTACAAAGGCAATCACTGATTTGAGGACTGAGATCGTAACTAGAGAAATGAAAATGGAACGAGAGTCTAAACTCATGAATACAAAATTTTCTAAAGCTCAAGACAATCTCTTTGCCAGGCTGGGTAAAGTTGAAGAGAATCAGTCTGCCTTATCTGTTAAAATTGATTCTATTGCTACCTCCTTGGAGTTAATTACATCTATTCTTATGCCTGATGATGTCAAAAAGGGGGAGAGAGTTGTCAGAAGGGATAGTGCTGGAGATGGAGGAGCAAGTAGTAAAGGAAAGAACAAAACTGAAGAATTTCAAACTTTGAAAACTAGCAAGTCATCTAAATCACAGTTTGTTGGGATAAATACTGATACTCAAGGTACTTCAAAGACCAAGAGTTTGCTATTACCTTCTAATCCACAGACTGATGAAGAATTGGCTGCTAAGTTGTTTATTGAAGAGAATGAGGAAGGAGTTACAATTTAGGATATTGAAGCTGAAGAAAAGAGTTTACAAGAAGAACATCTCAAGGCTTTAAAGTCTGGTACGTTAAAAAGAGGAAAAGCTCCTAGGCCTGTTGTTAAAGGTGTTCTGATCAAGGAAAGGGCTGATGTTAGTCAAAGATCTTAGTTTTCAAAGGAAACAATGGCAGCAGAAGCTCAACTCAAGCTGAAAGGCATTGAAGGAGAAAGTTCACAGAAGAAAGTTACAACTTCTGTTGCATCACAAGTTATGACCACACCTTTACAATCTTCTCAGTTGAAATCAGTTTTTGGGAAAGGAACAATTCAAGATCCAAATATATTATCTGGAGTTTCTATGAATATTTCTGATGGAAGAGCCTTTTCAGGTAAAGTTGGAAACAATAAGGGTGGACTAGGTTCACGCAAAGACAAAAGGCAATATACTGGTCCTAGAGATCCTTCTTCACTGGCTGTTCCAGGTCGTGGTGTCACTCAAGAGAGTTTGGACAGACTGGAATCAGTACAGTTAGTTCATCAGAAGAGTTTAAAGAAGGACTTTCTCTTGTACTTCATGGCTGATGGGACAGTATTTAGAATTGGTGAGAATGATATTGGCTTGAAATATTGGGAAGAAATAGAGTATGTTCTATATCTTTTCAAGGTGAATAGTCAAAGGACTCAATCAGTTGCTAATGTGCTCAGACAGAGGATGCTTCAGAATTTGGCAATCAGAGGAGAGAAGTATAATAGCAGATATGTTCCTAAGTACAGGGATTACAATGAAAATCTTATTGAAATGAAGAAAGGTACTGCAAAATTAAAGACTGATTTGGGAATCACAGTACTTGACTTCAATTCACAGTCAGAAGAAGTCAAATTTATCAGACTGGGAAATGAGATGAGAAGAAACAAAATTTATGATCTTAGGGCTACTATCTATCAGACAGATGAGAGTGATCCTCAGCTCAGAGAGATTAAAGAAGCAATGAAGATTAAGCTTGAAAATGCAGAAAGAAATTGCTCATAGATTATCTCAGAGCTATACCAGATCTTGAAGAGATAAGAGATTAAGGTCTGTAAGGATTTTCTTATTCTCTGTAGATTTTGTTAAGTAGAAGCTTAAACTCTGAATTTGTATAAACACTGTATTTGTCTATTTGTTTTGACATCATCAATTATTGTTATTAACTTGTGCATTTTTGATAATGAACAAGTTGGGGGAGATTGTTAAATATAATTGATGTGTTTTAATCAGTGTTACAATGAATTATCAGAGTTTAGCTGGAAGCGGTCAGAGTTTAGTGTAAGTTCTGACAGATGGAAGCTCGACAGAGTTTGTCAAACTCTGTCTGGAGGCAGCGTCTACTGATTAACAGTGATTGAAGATTTATTATGGAAGCGATATCTTTGAAGATTGGATAGCTATCAAAGAGATTGAGTTGACTTAGGAGACGTGTGACAATCTGTAATTGATATCATTGTATAGCTGATTATTAGGAATATCAATTAGAGATTGTATCGTAGCTGTATGTTTTATAAATACAGTTAGGTTAACCCTAGAAGGGAATCGTACAACGAATTATCTTTATTGTAACCTAGCAGCTCTTTGTGATAGTTTACATCACGAAGAGGGTTCTTAATACCAGAAGTTTTTAAGTGCATAAACGTCTTACTTGTTAAACTTTCATACGAATTTGATTATTAATTGTGTATTCGGCCTAACATTATTTGATTAGGTAATTTAACGGTCAACTATTAATTTAACTTTAACCCCTAAAATAGTTTTCATTCCCGATTCTTGATTCGATTATTTTCAATTAGAATTTCGACGATCGAACCGTGCGGGAGTCAAGATCAATATTTTTAAATGTTATTCCAAAATTCTTAAAAAAATAATAAATTTATTTGATTAGGTAATTTAACGGTCAACTAGTAATTTGACTTTAACCACTAAACTAGTTTTCGTTCACGATTCTTGATTCGATTATTTTGAATTAGAATTTCGAAGATCGAACCGTACGGGAGTCAAGATCAATCTTTTTAAATGTTATTCCAAAATTTTAAAAAAAGAATAAATTTATTTGATTAGGTAATTTAACGGTCAACTAGTAATTTGACTTTAACCCCTAAACTAGTTTTCGTTCCCGATTCTTGATTCGATTATTATGAAATAGAATTTCGATGATCAAACCGTATGGGAGTCAAGATCAATCTTTTTAAATGTTATTCCAAAATTTTAAAAAAATAATAAATTTATTTGATTAGGTAATTTAACAGTCAACTAGTAATTTGACTTTAACCCCTAAATTAGTTTTCGTTCCCGATTCTTGATTCGATTATTTTGAATTAGAATTTCGAATATCGAACCATACGGGAGCTAAGATCAATCTATTTAAATGTTATTCCAAAATTCTTTAAAAAAAATAAATTTATTTGATTAGGTAATTATACGGTCAACTATTAATTTGACTTTAACCCCTAAACTAGTTTTCGTTCCCGATTCTTAATTCGATTATTTTGAATTAGAATTTCGACGATCGAGCCAGACGGGAGTCAAGATCAATCTTTTTAAATGTTATTCCAAAATTCTTAAAAAAATAATAAATTTATTTGATTAGGTAATTTAAGGGTCAACTATTAATTTGACTTTAACCCCTAAAATAGTTTTCGTTCCCGATTCTTGATTCGATTATTTTGAATTATAATTTCGACGATCGAACCGTGCGGGAGTCAACATCAATCTTTTTAAATGTTATTCCAAAATTCTTAAAAAAATAGTAAATTTATTTGATTAGGTAATTTAACGGTCAACTAGTAATTTGACCTTAACCCCTAAACTAGTTTTCGTTCCCGATTCTTGATTCGATTATTTTGAATTAGAATTTCGAAGATCGAACCGTACGGGAGTCAAGATCAATCTATTTAAATGTTATTCCAAAATTCTTAAAAAAATAATAAATTTATTAGATTAAGTAATTTTACGGTCAACTATTAATTTGACTTTAACCCCTAAACTAGTTTTCGTTCCCGATTCTTAATTCGATTATTTTGAATTAGAATTTCGACGATCGAGCCAGACGGGAGTCAAGATCAATCTTTTTAAATGTTATTCCAAAATTCATAAAAAAATAATAAATTTATTTGATTAAGTAATTTAGTGGTCAACTACTAATTTGACTTTAACCCCTAAATTAGTTTTCGTTCCCGATTCTTGATTTGATTATTTTGAAATAGAATTTCGACGATCAAACTGTACGGGAGTCAAGATCAATCTTTTTAAATGTTATTCAAATTTTTTTTAAAAAATAATAAATTTATTTGATTAGGTATTTTAACGGTCAACTACTAATTTGACTTTAACCCCTAAACTAGTTTTCGTTCCCGATTCTTGATTCGATTATTTTGAAATAGAATTTCGACATTCGAACCATACGGGAGTTAAGATTAATTGTTTTAAATGTTATTCCAAAATTTTATAAAAATAATTAATTTATTTGATTAGGTAATTTAACGGTCAACTAGTAATTTGACTTTAACCCCTAAACTAGTTTTCGTTCCCGATTCTTGATTCAATTATTTTGAATTAGAATTTCAACGATCGAACCGTACGGGAGTCAAGATCAATTTTTTTAAATGTTATTCCAAAATTTAAAAAAAAGATTAAATTTATTTGATTAGGTAATTTCACGGTCAACTAGTAATTTACTTTAACCCCTAAACTAGTTTTCGTTCCTGATTCTTGATTCGATTATTATGATATAGAATTTCGACGATCGAACCGTATAGGAGTCAAGATCAATCTTTTTAATGTTATTCCAAAATTTTAAAAAAAGAATAAATTTATTTGATTAGGTAATTTTCAAAATTGGAGCCAAAACTTATAACCTACCGGAAGTTGGTATGAAATGATAATTCACGAAAAATTCAAAATGAACGCCTAAACGAAAAATTCGAAATGAGCGCCCAAATCAAAATTCAAAATGGCGCCCAAAGTCATTTCCTACCGCAAATTGGTAGGAAATGTAAAAGATATTGGTGGGAATTTAAAATTTCACGAAAATTTAAAAATTGCGCCTAAACCCAAATTTTCAAAATTGGAGCCAAAACTTATAACCTACCGCAAGTTGGTAGGAAATGGTAATTCATGAAAAATTCAAAATGAGCGCCTAAATCGAAAATTCGAAATGAGCACCCAAATCAAAATTCAAAATGGCGCCCAAAGTCAATTCCTACCGCAAATTGGTAGGAGATATAAAAGTGCGTAGGAAATTTGAAATTCAGATTTATAAAACAAACACTTTCTTCATTCCATTTCACTTCAACCCTCTTCTCCTCCTCTCATCTTTTACCACTCTTATCAACTCTCTTCATTTATTTCATCTCGATTTTCTTCTTCATCGCCATTATTTAGGTACAAATCTTTACCCTTTTTTATATGTATAATTGATTTACATATAATATGTCATCTCGATTTCCTCATCACCATTATTTATGTATAAATCTTTATCCACTTTTATATATCTATTTGATTTACATATAATATGTGTGTGTTTGTGTTAGTTCAATTTGAATAATATTTGTATGTTTGATTTACATATAGTATTCTTCAATTTGATTAGTTCAAACTTTCATTTTGTTTGCTTTTTGAGCCAATTAACTTTCATTTGTGTTTGTATGTATAATTTTTTGTTCCGTATTTTATGTAAATTGTTAGGACTTGATACAAATTAAAAGAACTTTTCGGAAGAAGGCCAAAGAGAACTTTTCGGATGAAGGCGATGTTGAAGGCAATGACAAAGACAATGATGATGACCACTTCAAGAGTGATTAGTTTAGGTTTTTAAATTTTTATTTTTCTTTGTTCTAATGGTTGTATTATAGTACATTTGTACAAATATTTTGTAGATGTAACTTTAATTTGTAAATTTTATGGTGATAAAGGCGGATTACGATTTATGTAAGATGTTTGATCTTTGGTTTTGATTGTATGCTTGTTAATTAGATAATGATTTTGTTATGCAATTTGTATGCTTTTAAATCAATGAAGAACATTTTTTTTAAAAATGTTGCCAAATATTTCCTACCGCCTTCAAGCCATTTCCCACCGTTCTTACCATTCGAAACCTAGTATTTCCTACCGTTTTCAAAACATTTCCTACCGCATTCATAAGGACGGTAGGAAATACTGAATAGCGGTAGGAAATGGCCGGAAGGAAATGCCATTTTACAAGGTGCCCGAAACAATTCCTACCGAAGCAAAAGTGGTCGGTAGGAAATGGCTGCCAACATTTTTCACAGAAATACACGTGGCATATGACGTGGCAGCTGACTCGGATGGGACCCACCTACGTGACACATGACTTGGCAACTGACGTGGATGGGCTTCGCTCCATGTCATCGTCCAAGATGGCAGACCACCTCAGCGTGTGGGACCCACGTTTGACTAGGCCAGCTTCATTTACGACCAGTGACATTTTCGACTTAGGCAATTCCTACCGGTCGGGGGTGATCGAAAATGGCCCATTTCCTATCGATTTTGGGTCTTTTCCTACCAATTCGTCGGTAGAAAAACGCTGTTTTTCTTGTAGTGAAAGATTTGGAATTGTATTGTGGAATAATGGGTTGTTGCGGTATAATTTAGGAGGCAACTCGTGATCCAAGTTCCATTCATGAAGACTTATTCTGAAAATTTTTCTTATATTGCAAAAGTTGGGAAGGCATGTGTATCGCAAATGTAGCGAGGTTGCAACTTGCAAATAACAAATGCCTTTTGTTTTGTGAAATTTTAACTCGAATGAAAACGAATTTATTAATGGAGTTCAAATTCAATAATTCAAACAGCCTCTAATGAATCGCTAATTTTTTTTGCATTTTTTAATTTAATTTTAAGATTGTCGAGCGATTTACTCAAGATTCACATTAAAAATATTAAATGAAAATAATCTCGTTTATGTTAATGCTAATTAATTTCAAGAATATGAGACATTTTTATTATTAATGTTCGAAAAGAAATTAACATGCAATTTGTACATATAAAACAAATTATTACATGATGTATAAATGATATCATGATATAGTGGATGTTTGTCATATCGTAAAACATATAACTTATAATGTAAATCTTAAATTTAAAAAATACGAAATTTGTAATATATTTTATAATGAATACTTTAAAATTATAATAATAATAATAATAATAATAGTTTATATTTGAAATAATAATTTACGAAAATTTTAGTAATATATATTAATTTTTCTGAAAAATCTAAATATTATAAATTATATTTTAAAAAATCTATAAATTATAGACATAATTTTGATAAATATAAAATCTTAAAGTAATAATAATAATTCAAATTGTTCATTTTTTAAAAATTATTATTGATTATAATGACCAAACTACCCACTTTGATTAATAGTAACAATCAATTTTAATTCAAAAACATTAAAGGCGTGAAAATCATAGCGGGATTTAAAGTATGGGGATGCAAACTGATTTATGTCAAAGAACTTAACCCAAAGTGTAATAAGTCAAAACCAAAGGGTTGCAATATGTAATTAAGTCTATTAAAGATTAAACATTAAAAAATAATTTAGCAAAAAAATATGTTATTACTAACTTAACCTTCATAAGTTCTTGCAAATTTATAAACCATAAATTGGTTAATATTCATGGTGCCAAACATGCTCATAATTAAGGTGGTTTTGCAGCAGCGAGTTCAAAAGTTAAACTCCAAATATTTAATTACTTGATATTTTTATAAGAGAAAAAGGACCTTGAGATAGATTTCAGAAAATTTTTACTGAGATACATACAAAATAATTTTAAATTTTATTGGGCCCGTAGGGCTAATTAAAAAATTCTGAATTTATTAAATCGCCCACTCCATTTTTACATATAAAAGATATGTATCTCAGCAAACTTACCTGAGATATATCTATTTAAGGCTCCCTAATCTCTTATTATAAATAGTTGCATCTTGTAAGTTGTAAATGTAAATGTAAATGTATCTAAGGAAACATCATTAATCATCTATTAATTTTGATATTAGACACACCACAAATTTAATTTACAAGATAACATTAAAAAATTGCGAGTATATAAGCACGAAGCAGTCTCATCTCTTCTATAGAAAACTACTACGCCCTGGTTTTCGGGAATAATCCAAGTCAAACCTGACTTTAACTACTAAATAGTTCCGCTTCAAAACAAAAATTCATGTTTGTCTTCTGTACTTTATATGTGCATATAATTTACGTTAATATTGAAAAAAAAAACCAGGTAATAATAAGATGTAACAAAAAAGTCAAAAAACAACTTACTATTAGTTACATATATAATATTTTTACAAAATCTATATTATCTATATTATATTATAATATAATAAGCAAAATGGGATATATTTTGTAGTTTGGTTTTGGTTATCCCTTTCATTCACAACTGTTAGATCGGTAGCTCAAATATATGATGATCGTTGGATGCAATACTAAAAATTGTTATATACAAATTTTTAAGGTTCGAATACCATTAAAAACAATTTAATTTAAAATTAATATTAAAAGATGTTACATAGAAAGATTGAAGATTCGATTCCCACCAACAACATATTAATTTATATTTAATACTAAAAGTTATTATGTATAAAGGCGAAATATTTATAATATTATGTAACTACACTATAGGTAAATTAAAAAAAAATTAAAAATAACTCGTGCTTTGCACGGGCTATAAGCTAGTATTATATAATAAGAGTAGGAGGGATAATAAGCGAGTACTACCATAAGTCAAGGGTTCGACTCTCACTAACAACATAATTAAATTTAATATTTATAATTTCAAATATACTAAAGTGACATATGATAAAATTCACTATTCAAAACTCATTAATCATCTATAAAATTTAATATTAGAAATTCATTAATCATCTATTAAATTTGATATTAATACACGCCACAAATTTAGTTTACAAGATAACATTGAAAAATTGCAACTACATAAGCACGAAGCAGCCATCATCTCTTCCATAGAAAACTACTACGCCCTGAATTTCGGGAAAAAATCCAAATCAAAGCTGACTTTAATTACTAAATAGTTCCGATTCAAAACAAAAATTCATGTTTGTCTTCTGTACTTCATATGTGCATATAATTTACGTTAATTTTGAAAAAAAAAATTAGATAATAATAATAATAATAAAAAGATGTAACAAAAAAGTCAAAAAACAACTTTTTATTATTTACATATATAATTTTTTTTACAAAATAATTTGTAATATAAAAATATATGTTAGCCAATAATTATATTTTATCTTTATATATAATAATCGTAACAGTGATCTTATCCATAATTTTGGTCACTATATTGTCAAAATAATCTCAACCGTCCAATCTATTATTTTTAAAAATAGACAATCAAGATTACATCATATTAAAAAAAAGAATTATAATCTAAAAAGGATATAATTAGAAATGTTGCATTAGAAGTGAATTTCAAAAAGGAAATTATATTCTAAAAAATATATAATTAAAAAAGGTTGTATTAGAATTCAGTTTTAAAAATAAAATTATAATCTGAAAAGGATATAATTAAAAAAGGTTGTTTAGAATTGATTTTGTTTATTTTTAATAAAAAAAATATTCATATTTATTATTTGTGCTCTATCTTGAAATCTAGAAATCAGATTTGGATGATTTCACAATCCACGCGAAAGTCATAAAATTATCTTTAATTTAGTGATGATTCAATAATTATAATTTAAATATAAACACTCAGAATCTTAAGAGAAAATATAGAAGTCCTTTATTGATAATGATATTCAATGTAGAAAACCTAATTATATATAATTTAAATCATTGACAAACACCTTTTCGTTTTTCAATATAAACACACTTTTTAGTTTATAACATATTAAAATATAAAATATTTTTTTGTGCTACATCCAAGGTAAAAAACCAGAATACCCACCATTTAATTGTGGGTGCCCAAAATACCACCAGCGAAAATGACCGTCCAAAATACCCACGAACCACGCATTTGGGAGATGCGTACAGGGTATACTCATCTTAAATATGCGTGGAGGTCGACCACGCATCGTACATATGCATGGAGTTTGTTAATATTGATTCTACATTTGTGAACAGTAGTGGAGAATACGCATGTTCAACATGCGTAGGCCCAGATACGCATGTCCAACATGCGTATTCCTCACTACTGTTCATCGTCTCCTCTCCCCGCTGCCGGACGTTTTTTCATCATTTTTTTCAATCGATTCGTGCACTCTTTCCACGCATCGAGCAGTCACATACTATATACCAAAATGGTCGTATTGTTCTCCTCTACAATCCTATAATCTTAGTTTACCGTTTGTTTCGTCGAATTTTAAATCCCCAATTCGAGCTCGTTTTTTCCGATTAGTTTTCCGATTGGTTCGTACACGCCCCTGCGGGGCCAAAGACTAACAAATGAAGATGGAAAAATGGAGAGAAATGTCTGGACTTCCTTTTGATGGCCTCATCAGTTATGGAGGTCGCCTGAATATGATGAACAGGAGAGATGAACGGAAATGGCGATTTTTCACCTCAGAAAACGCAGGCCGGTTAATTGAGAAAATGATGTATGATGACGTCATCACACATTCTGAGAATGCGTGACATGAGATACGCATGTTGGACATGCGTATCCCGGGCCGCGCATTCTCAGAATGCGCAGCCCGTGGGTAATTTGGGGGGAACCTCACACAGATAGGCATTTCGGGCAGGAGTTAAGAAAAAGTAGTGTATTTTGGGCATTATTTCCTACATCCAACGGTTTTCATCTATTTATTTTAATATCTAACGGTTCTTATTAAATTTGTCGTATGGAGGACCAGACTACCGATAATCAAAATTTTGGACAAAATCCCTCTTACTCTTATTATTAAAATTGTATTTGGTTGTTAGTAAAACTATCTTCAAATAATAACAAGGGTATTTTGATAATAAAAATGCATTATAAGTAGAATTCATAAATCGAATAGAATTTTCAACATAAAAAATCCAATTTCTTGTCTCTTTTGTTTCTACGTTGATTTGATTGGAAAATAATCGTTAAACCATCAATAAATTAAAGATTACTTTGTTTATTTCACGAGGACTATAAATCCTCTAAATCAAATTTTAAGAATTCAAGATAGAACACAAATATTAAATCCAACGTGTAAAATCTTATATATATTAATTTTTTAACAACAATTTGATATGTAAATTAATAACATATAAAATTAAAAAAATTAATATAATTGTAGATATTAAAAAAAAACGTGCATTGCATGGGTTATAAGCTAGTATTATATTATAAGAGTAAGAGGGATAATAAACGAGTACTACCATAGGTCAATGGTTCGACTCCTAACAATAACATATATTTTAATCCTATTATATAATAAGAGTAAAATGGATAATAAACAAGTACTACCATAGGTCAAGGGCTTGACTCCTAACAACAACATATATTTTTTAAATTAAATTTAAAATCAATAATCTATACTATCTATATACTATATTAAGCGAAAGTGGGTATAATTTGTAATTTGGTTAATCACCTATTTTTCGTTATCCCTATTCACAACCGCTAGATCTTCAACTCAAATAGATCATGATCGTTAGATACAACAATACTAATAGTTGTTATATACAGAGGTCTAAGGTTCGATTCCCGCCAACAACATAGTGATTTAAATTTAATACTAAAAATTATTATATATAAAGATATAATATTCGAATTCTTCCAATAACATGTTAAAATTGATATTTATAATATTATTATACTAAATTATATATAAATAAATTACAAAAAATTAAAAATAACCCGTTACAAGCTAGTCTAATCTTAAATTTTCTAAGCAAATACTCCCTCCATCCCAAATTGTATGTACCCGTTTGACTTTCACGGAGAGTAAGAAAATGTAGTAAAAAAGAGTAAAATTAGTTTAAAAGAGGGTAAAGTGGTGGTACCTATTAATATTTAATAATAAATTTGAGATAGTGGAGGAAAGTAGTGGGTGTAATGATGTGCTAAAAATTAAGATTTAAATTGCAAGCGCACAATTCAGTCGTTTTAATATTTTAGATATCGATCCACAGGGACTAATATTTCCGCACAGCCTTAATTTCTAATTTAGGCGAACTAGAACGATTTGGGCTTTTAGAAAATTTTGATTTTACTAAAGGAAAATTTAAGCTACTATAAAAAGAGAATTTAATTTAATCTAATTTTAATTTAACTAATTAAAAATTTAAAAAAAACAGAAAAATTAGATTTTATTTTCTATTTTAATTTCTAAAGAAAATTTAAAAAACTTTTAAGATAACAAAAAAATGAAATTAGAATAAAACTGATTTTTAACAACGAAAGAAAATAAAAACAAAATTTACAAATTTTATTAACCAAAATCCTTAATAAAAATTCGGCATGATCCGTTTACAAATTTTACTAGCCCAAAACAAACCCAACACGGCAAAAACTGACATGTCCAACATATAATTCGAGACCACAACACAGCTTAGGAGACTCAGCTTAAACATTACGAACTTGCAAAAACTCAGAACAATTACTTCACAAAAACTCAAAACACAACGATTTGCCAACAAACCAACAAACCAATACGCCATTAACAAAAACACTTCGACACATATTAAATCAAATCGCACAAGGAAATCGTAGCAACTAAAAACTCTAAAAACTCAGTATATCGCAACCTCGAACCTGCATTACTCATAACGAAACGTAGGCACTCAGCAAATTCATAGGACTAGAACACTAACAACAGCAAACTACGAAGCAGTTGCAACTCGACAATAAGACAGAAAAACAGAAAACTAAGCAATAAAACCCAGAAAAACAACATTTGATTACAATTGATCTAAAAATGAAGAACATAAAAATGAAAAAAAACAGAGAAGACACAGGGGCTTAAAACTGAGCTTTCCGAACAGAACTAGGGGAGTCTGGGGAAAGAGGGAATTGTTTGTTAAAACTGCAGAGAAGTAAAACAATAAAACGAAAGAAAGATTTGGGTATTTGTTTCGAAGAGAACGAAGGGGAGGAGTTTGTTTGCGTTGCAGCGAACGGATGAAGAAAAAGAGGAGAAGAAGAAGGGAGGGAGAGAGGCTGGGATTCGTGTATGTAA
The DNA here is from genome assembly GCA_036435485.1 of Saposhnikovia divaricata. Lineage (NCBI taxonomy): Eukaryota > Viridiplantae > Streptophyta > Magnoliopsida > Apiales > Apiaceae > Saposhnikovia > Saposhnikovia divaricata. Next base: position 83,527,080 of record CM071598.1, read on the forward strand.
TTCGAAGGAGAAGAGGGAGAGATCGATTTTACAGCTACACCAAAGGAGGGAAAGAGTGAACGAAGAAGACACAGGGGTTTGGGATTGATCGAACGTAGGAAGAGATAGATTAGTGCTGTCGATTTGTTGTTTGAAATCGGCGAAGAAGAAGAACAAGGGGGGTTAAACGAAGAAAAATTGAAATAAAATGAACTGGTAAAGGAGAAAACAGGGGAAGGCCTGAACAAAACAAAAAAAAATAATAGACAGGCTGCTTCGAATTATCACTAATAAATGAGACAGAAAATAAATAAATAAAGAAACTAAAACTAATATTTTTGTAAATTTTTTTATTGTTAATTACATTAAACCACAAACATAAAAAAAAAAATTTAGAACAAAAACAAGAAATTAAACCCACAATAAAATGGAAATTTAAAGGGGCGTAATTAATATTTAAAACGAGAATTTAAAATTACGAAAACAAATTCTTCGAATCGATACTTTCAATCCCGTGTGGTTAGCGTTGCTACTTTGTCCACCCGAAAATTTACGAAAATAACGAAATAAAGAACAAGGAGAGAAATGAAAGAGAAGTGCAAGAAATTAAATGAAACTTGAAATTTGCATAAAAATAAAGAGTGTTTACAAGAAAAATAGAAAATTACAACTACAATTTTTGGAGATGAACTACTACAATCTAATTCTAGTATGTAAGGTAATGGTATGTTTTAACAAGAGAAGATGAAGGTATTTATAGGCAATAATTTAGGGTTTTGGTTGGTATGGGCTAATCTTAGCCATTGATTTAGTTTTGGGTTGGCTAAATCTCGGCCATCCATTTGGTTTTGGCAAAATGTGCACCACCCTCCATTCTCTTTCCTTCTTCTTCTATTTTGATCCTTCTTCTTCTTCTTTTGACATTTATTTCTTTATTTTGCCATTTCTTCATTTTTTCTCGAATGTCCTGAAATGCAACAAAATAATTTATTAAAATACGAATTCAAACAATAAATAAGTAATAAAAATATGCAAAATTATGCACTTATCAAATGCCTCCATACCTATCTTTTGCTCCTCATCGAGTAAAAAAAAAAAAGAAAAATGCACAATGAAAAACCTAAACACACTATCGTAGAAATCACGGGTAATTTTAGGTTTACCAACCCGTTAAACTTGTAGACGATCTCTACAGGAGGAGTGCTGTCTCCTAAGGGTTTACAGAAGATATACCTATAAAATCTTTGAGATAAATCAGTAAGTATCCAACTTTCCTCTTTTACTCTAGCTTTTATTGGTGTCAACAAAACAATTTTGTAGGAAAATATATGCCTTAAAGATTATTCTAATAATAGCCAAGTTATAGGTTCCCACAATCCACATGATTAGACTCTAAAAATTTACAAAAAATCCCAAGGTGTGTATTGAATTTAAGGCCTATGATGGATAAAGTGCATACGAACATTTCTCTTTTTCAACCAATATTGAACTGACCCAATCTCTATCAAAACAAGTATCTAGCCAAACTTCACGTTCTTAGTAGTTAGACCGACCGCGCAATGGTTGAGGTCCCAAAAGACTTTTGCATCAATACCCATTTAGCGAGTTTTAGGTTAACAATCCCAGATCACTAAGGAACTTAGGTTGCTAGGCACAAAGTCCCCTCGGACTTACTTACTCGGGTTATCAATGAGCCCAAACTAGCCGATTTCCCTACTAAGAATTTATTATTACAAAATTACACTAGCATTCTACAATTACAAACATTTATTGATTTTTTTTATATGACACTATAGGAACCAAATTTCGCAAAGGTTTGATTCGACATTGTTCTAACATGTGGGTTCTCTCTCAGGTATCGAATAACATTCCTATACAATTTTTCCATCAAAAGTCTTGTGCAAATGTGTCGTCTTGGACTTTTAAGAAAAAATTTGTTCGACACAAGTTTCATGAGGAAAACCTTACTTGACTACGTTCAAATTATCTAAAGGCATTATACATATAATTTTTAAAAACAGTCAACACCAACTAGTTCTAGAATTTAAAGAGTGGGAAGGACAACTAAGCTAAAATAACTTTATTTTTGAATTTTTCAAATTTTTTCAATTTTTTTGGATTTTTCAATTTTATGTATTTACACTAAAACCCTCCCTCATACCTAAATCATGCATTGTCCTCAATGAATGCAAATGTAAGTGAAATGAGTAAAGAAAAATGAGGAGATAATACCTGAGAAGGGATGACGGAGACGAATGGATATGAAAAATAACTAATTAACACAACTCACACACACATTTCCCCCATACCCACACTTTTCTATATGGGAGACACTTACGAAAATACTTACTAACCAATACCAGATCGAGGGAAAACTACACATGTAACACAATCATCATACATCTGAAACTCATTCACAAAAATATCATTATTCACTAGAGAAACTTGATCAGGCACAAAAATAAAACTTATACCACTAACATCATTCATAGACCAATTAGACGCTTCTTTATGTTGTTTAAGCAAATTGATTACTTGAAATTCTTGGTTATGAACTAAGTCACTAAAAAGAACATGATGAGTTTCATTATCAACTACCAAAGACTGATCAAGAGTAGAGTTAAGTGGCTTCAAATCGGGTGTCGGCGGCTCACCTACAGAATCCTTAACAATGGATTTATGATCGAAAGAACTATTCTCAATTATGGTTTCATGCTCTGAACAAATGACATTCAATTCATTTAACATCTCTTCTGAAGAAAAATCCTTAACCAACTCATGAATTTCTCGATTAGTCTCGTGATTAAGTTCGAAATCCTCATTAAGAAGAGTCTCAATTTCACTATCCTCCAAACTCGACCATGTGACACTCTTATTGACTGGCTCATTTTGGTCTAGACCATGATTCAAGAGGGATGGATTAGGTTCAGATATCGAATTCTCTCTTTTATAAATGGTGCTGACTAACTGACTCATTTGAACCTCTAACCTAGATATGACTTGAGCATTAGAATTCAAAATCTGCCTATCTTGGGTCACGGTTTACATGAAGGTTTGTTGGGATTTTATCAAATCCTTCATGCTCTTTTCTAAAGAATTAAATCTCTCATCTGAATCATTAAATTCAGGAAGGTTCAAAGGTTCTTGAATCAGGTTCAGATAATGACTATGATTTTGAATAACAAAAGAGCTAGGATTGGGGTATTCGAAAGAGGTTTGAGAGTGAATTGAATGAGTTTCTACTTCTAATAACGCCTCAATACTCCTTTCTAAAAAAATTACACCCTTATCCGAATCACTAAAGTTGCAGCTTGAAGGTGTTTGAATCGGGTTTATATAAGGATCAATATTTTGAGTGTGATAAGAGTAATGATTTGGCATTTGAAAAGAAGGTTGAGGAGCTTGGTAGTTTTGATCATAATCCCATGAGAAATTTGCATGATTCCCCCACCCGGGATTGTAGGTAGGTACAAATGGGTCATTCGTAAGGGTTTATTGAAACATAATATTATCTTCCTCAAATTCATGATAATTTTTAAACCCTTGAGTATTATAATTGGACCACATTATTTACTAACTATTTGTTTTTATGAGCATGAATTTTAATCACACAAAACAAAGGGTGAAAAATCAAAAGAAAAATCTTATATCTAGGGTCTTTAATAAAATAAACTAGACCTTGCTCCTAACTTTAAGGACCACCAAAAACTCGGTAAATCAGAATTTATTCGGACCGATTTGGCAAGGTAGGTGCAAGCATTGCCAAGAGGCTAAACACCAGCCTAAACACCAAATCCTAATTGGCCAGGTAAGCTTTCGCTTGCCTAGACACCAAAGAGTCGGAATAAATTAATGATTACTTCGTTTCTTAGGTACCTTCCTAATTGAGCGCGAAATTCCTAGGGGCAAACGTCTAATTAATGCAACAAACAACGATATATATACAAAACTATAAACAATTATGGATGCTTACACTACGTGTTTTAACTAAAAAAACGGAGAAATTTAACGTACCTTTAGGTCCTCCAGCAATCACCACAATTTATAAGGTACGAAAAATTAAAAACAAGAAAATAAAAATCTAGATGATGTGCCCTAAGTGATTAAATGCATGATGCAAAAATTATGTATTTACTAACTAATTTTTTTGGATTTTAAATTTTCAATTTTTTTTGAATTTTTTGATTTTTAAATTTTTTTTTTGTGATTTTCTAAAAACAAAAAGGCAAAAAAAAGAGTGAAATACGGGTTACCGAAGCACGCTTCCAAAAATTCCAATTTTCCTCCACAGTGATTCCCGAAATTTCAACTTTCCTAAAAATAAAACGAGATAAAAAATGAGACAAGTAAAACTAATTCGAAAAATTAACAATTAAGGCGTGAAAAATTATTAGTTCCCCGGCAGCGGCGCCAAAAACTTGATGTGCTAAAAATTAAGATTTAAATTGCAAGCTCACAATTCAGTCGTTTTAATATTTTAGATATCATTCCACAGGGACTAATATTTCCGCACAACCTTAATTTCTAATTTAGGCGAACTAGAACGATTTGGGCTTTTAGAAAATTTTGATTTTACTAAAGGAAAATTTAAGCTATTATAAAAAGAGAATTTAACTTAATCTAATTTTAATTTAACTAATTAAAAATTTAAAAAAAAACAGAAAAATTAGATTTTATTTTCTATTTTAATTTCTAAAGAAAATTTAAACTACTTTTAAACTAACAAATAAATGAAATTAGAATAAAACTGATTTTTAACAACGAAAGAAAATAAGAACAAAATTTACAAATTTTATTAGCCAAAATTCTTAATAAAAATTCGGCATGATCCGTTTACAAATTTTACTAGCCCAAAACAAACCCAACACGGCAAAAACTGACATGTCCAACATATAACTCGAGACCACAGCACGGCTTAGGAGACTCAGCTTAAACATTACGAACTTGCAAAAACTCAGAACAATTACTTCACAAAAACTCAAAACACAACGATTTGCCAACAAACCAACAAACCAATACGCCATTAACAAAAACACTTCGACACATATTAAATCAAATCGCACAAGGAAATCGCAGCAACTAAAAACTCTAAAAACTCAGTATATCGCAACCTCGAACCTGCATTACTCATAACGAAACGTTGGCACTCATCAAATTCGTAGGACTAGAACACTAACAACAGCAAACTACGAAGCAGTTGCAACTCGACAATAAGACAGAAAAACAGAAAACTAAGCAATAAAACCCAGAAAAACAACATTTGATTACAGTTGATCTAAAAATGAAGAACATAAAAACGAAAAAAAAACAGAGAAGACACAGGGGCTTAAAACTGAGGTTTCCGAACAGAATTGGGGGAGTCTGGGGAAAGAGGGAATTGTTTGTTAAAACAGTAGAGAAGTAAAACAATAAAACGAAAGAAAGATTTGGGTATTTGTTTCGAAGAGAAAGAAGGGGAGGAGTTTGTTTGCGTTGCAGCGAACGGATGAAGAAAAAGAGGAGAAGAAGAATGGAGGGAGAGAGGCTGGGATTCGTGTATGTAATTCGAAGGAGAAGAGGGAGAGATCGAGTTTACAGCTACACCGAAGGAGGGAAAGAGTGAACGAAGAAGACACAGGGGCTTGGGTTCGATCGAACGTAGGAAGAGATAGATGGGTGCTGTCGATTTGTTGTTTGAAATCGGCGAAGAAGAAGAACAAGGGGGGTTAAACGAAGAAAAATTGAAATAAAATGAACTGGTAAAGGAGAAAACAGGGGAATGCTTGAACAAAACAAAAAATAGACAGGCTGCTTCGAATTATCACTAATAAATGAGACAGAAAATAAATAAATAAAGAAACTAAAACTAATATTTTTGTAATTTTTTTTATTGTTAATTACATTAAACCACAAACATAAAAAAAAATTAGAACAAAAACAAGAAATTAAACCGACAATAAAATGGAAATTTAAAGGGGCGTGATTAATATTATAAACGAGAATTTAAAATTACGAAAACAAATTCTTCGAATCGATACTTTCAATCCCGTGTGGTTAGCGTTGCTAGTTTGTCCACCCAAGAATTTACGAAAATAACGAAATAAAGAACAAGGAGAGAAATGAAAGAGAAGTGCAAGAAATTAAATAAAACTTGAAATTTGAATAAAAATAAAGAGTGTTTACAAGAAAAATAGAAAATTACAACTACAATTTTTGGAGATGAACTACTACAATCTAATTCTAGTATGTAAGGTAATGGTATGTTTTAACAAGAGAAGATGAAGGTATTTATAGGCAATAATTTAGGGTTTTGGTTGGTATGGGCTAATCTTAGCCATTGATTTAGTTTTGGGTTGGCTAAATCTCGGCCATCCATTTGATTTTGGAAAAATGTGCACCACCCTCCATTCTCTTTCCTTTTTCTTCTATTTTGATCCTTCTTCTTCTTCTTTTGTCATTTATTTCTTTATTTTGCCATTTCTTCATTTTTTGTCGAATTTCCTGAAATGCAACAAAATAATTTATTAAAATACGAATTCAAACAATAAATAGGTAATAAAAATATGCAAAATTATGCACTTATCAAATGCCCCCATACCTATCTCTTGCTCGTTCTCGAGTAAAACAAAAAGAAAAATGCATAATGAAAAACCTAAACTCACTGTCGTAGAAATCACGGGTAATTTTAGGTTTACCAACCCGTTAAACCTGTAGACGATCTCTACAGGAGGAGTGCTGTCTTCTAAGGGTTTACAGAAGATATACCCATAAAATCTTTGAGATAAATCAGCAAGTATCCAACTTTCCTCTTTTACTCTAGCTTTTATTGGTGTCAATAAAACAGTTTTGTAGGAAAATATATGCCTTAAAGATTATTCTAATAATAGCCAAGTTATAGGTTCCCACAATCCACATGATTAGACTCTAAAAATTTACAAAAAATCCCAAGGTGTGTATTGAATTTAAGGCCTATGATGGATAAAGTGCATACGAACATTTTCTCTTTTTCAACCAATATTGAACTGACCCAATCTCTATCAAAACAAGTATCTAGCCAAACTTCACGTTCTTATTAGTTAGACCGACCGTGCAATGGTTGAGGTCCCAAAAGACTTTTGCATCAATACCCATTTAGCGAGTTTTAGGTCAACAATCCCAAATCACTAAGGAACTTAGGTTGCTAGGCACAAAGTCCCCTCGAACTTACTTACTCGGGTTATCAATGAGCCCAAACTAGCCGATTTCCCTACTAAGAATTTATTATTACAAAATTACACTAGCATTCTACAATTACAAACATTTATTGATTCTTTTTATATGACACTATAGGAACCAAATTTCGCAAAGGTTTGATTCGACATTGTTCTAACATGTGGGTTCTCTCTCAGGTATCGAATAACATTCCTATACAATTTTTCCATCAAAAGTCTTGTGCAAATGTGTCGTCTTGGACTTTTAAGCAAAAATTTGTTCGACACAAGTTTCATGAGGAAAACCTTAATTGACTACGTTCAAATTTTCTAAAGACATTATACATATAATTTTTAAAAATAGTCAACACCAACTAGATAGAATTTAAAGAGTGGGAAGGACAACTAAGCTAAAATAACTCTCTTTTTGAATTTTTTAAATTTTTTTGGAATTTTCAATTTTATGTATTTACACTAAAACCCTTGGTTTTCGCCATCCCTAACTTTTAATTTAATTGAATTAGATCAATTTTGTGTTTTAATTATTCATGTTACTAATTAATTCCTGAAACTAATTTTTTAAAAGAAAATCTAAATTTGTTCTAATTTTAAACTAACTAATTAAAAATGAGAAGAATAAAAATTAAATTATTCTAAAATTTGGGTTTTGGAAAATTTCGATTTTACGACAATTAATTTCTAGAAGAAACTTTAAATCTTTTTTCTAAACGATTCTAAAAATTCTGAATTATTTTAAAACTAAATTAATTCAAATTTTATTCTAAACAATTCTAAATTCAAATTGAACTAGATTTTGTTTTAAGAAATTATTAACAGAAAACTAAATTTTGAATTATCACTATTTAAACTTTAGAAACGGTTTTTATGAACAGAAAATTTTAATAAAATTTTGGCATGGATCCTTCGTAAATACAACCAACCAAAAACACAACCAAACGATTTCTCAACCCTCAAACTCCGAATTCGCACAGCAAAACCATAAAAAAAATATCGATTTAACCTAATGATTACACAGCCGCAAAACAAACCAAATTGAATGAACAAACTTAGCACAAACAATTTACAGACTCGAATTTAACACGACACAGAGCAACTCGAACACAACAAAAACTCAGCAAAAACTCAAAATCTAATGAAGAAGATTTAAACTTCTCGGCACATTTTGATTGAAACCAACGACAACAAAACTTGCGAATTCTATACAATCAATGGCAACAAATCAACTGAGTACAAATGTAGCAAGATCTCATAACCAACTGAGCACAAATGTTAACTAAACCATCCAAACGAAGAATTCAGACATTACAACTCGACTCGGACGACACAGCAGCAACGACAAAAAAAAACTAAACTCAACAACGAAAAGAAAACTCAGCAAACACAGGAGTATAAGACATTCAAACTGCAAGAGACAACATATATTATCAATACTCTACAACACGGCAACGAATCACGACAAACAGCAAACTCGACTGGAACTTAGCAAGAAAATCACAAATCGACTCAAACCAAAACCAAACAACACGAATTCTAAACTAAACATGGTGGGATTGAGAGGAAAAACAGGAGAATGGAAGGGGTTTAGGGAGTTTTCGAAAAGAAGAAGAGTAGGAGGAATTGTTTTAATCGAAGAAAAGGAAGGAAGGTAAGTTTTAATTCGAAACAAAACGAAGAAGAAGGAGTACGAGTGTGTATGAGTGGGTCGCGGTTTTTTTGTGGGGAAAGAGGAGAAGTCGAAGGGAAGAACAGGGGAAGGAAGAAGATGAGGAGAAGAGAGTAAATGGGTTGGGTTTGGTCTCTGTGATTAAAAGAAACAGAGAATAGAACGACAGTATGTAAATAAAACAGGGGAGGTCTCGAACTAATGTTTCGAATTAACATAAACTAACACGAATTAACACTAAATAAACGAGACGAAAAATAAATACTGAAAATAAAACTAATATTTTTGTTGTTTTACTTATTTTTATTTTTTACACTAACACATAAAATATAAAAATTAGAATCTATTATATTATTAATAGCACAACATGAGGTTTTGTGAGACAATTTATTCAGTGTGAAATTACTAATTTAACCTTCATATTATATTAAGAAAAAAAATGTTTCTATGGAGAATTGAACCCTTGACCTCAAACTTGTAAGTTAGACTGCTTACCACTATGCTACACATGAGTTTTGAACATATTATAAAACTCATTATTAATATATCATGAGACAACCCTCATATTTTATATTAATGATAAAAAAATTCATCCTACAGAGAATTGAACTCTTGACCTCTAACTTGTAAAAAAATTACTTACCATTATACTAGACATCAATTTTGGATATATTAAAAAACTCATTATTAATATATCGTGAGACAACTTAATTATCATGAAATTACTAAATTACCCCTCCTATATTATATCAACGATAAAAAAAAAATTCCAATGGAAATTTAATCTTTGGCCTCTAACTTAGAAGTGAGATTCTTTATCACTATAATAAATATTAATTTCGATTATATTATAAAACTTTGAGAATATTTTGAATAGTACATAGTCATGTAGCATTTTTTTATTCTATAATAAAAACAAGTTACTTGGATTTAAAAGATAGATACTATAATTTGTGTATTAATTTATATCTTACGCATATCTCTTAGTCCGGGTAAAAATGCACAAATTGGTTGTGGATGATCAGACAGTCACTACTAATATAAATTTTTATATGCTCATAACTCATTCATTTGAACATTGGTTCAAAGAGACTAGCACATTAAAATTTACTTATTTTTAGTGGTACATACATCAATCATCATGAACAGATAATTTATTAGATATGTTTTGCATACTAAGCATTTACATGTTGCAAGCATCATTTAAATACAAAACAATATAAATACATAATAACATGATTTTACTAGCAAAGCTCGAGCGGTAAATTGCATGCACATTAACCACCTACATATTAACATATTTAATTATAGTGGAACAGAAAATGCATCGATCCATTATCTCTTTCTTATGACAATATGGGTAGGGGAAGTTCTTCTGTTTGCTCTCTCCATTTTTTAAATTTAGGTTCAGCCCATTCTGGTAATATCAGCTCAAACAAAAAACTGAATCACTAATTTAAGACACTTGGTTTCATGGTGTTTGGATCACACGGTTGATCCCCAAGCAATTTGGAGCCAGCCTCTCGTATAAATTCTTTCATAGTATCGATCTTTTGCTAATATGCAAGTTCAGAAAAGTCACTATTTATGTAAATACTTTTATACTCCTAACTCATGCAAGTAATAATCCTAGAAATGAGATTAGCATGCAAATGATACCTTTTTTTAGCTATATAGTTGATATACACCGTGAACACATAATCTCTTTTGGACTTATTTGCATTCTGAGCATCAACACATTGAAAATACTATTTGATTATTTGAATATAGAGCAACACAAATACATATATATTAACATAATTTTGTTAACAAGCCCGTGCCTTGCAAAATTTACTATCGCTTAAAATTTACATGTAACAGGTTCATGCATACTCGAGATTGACACTAAGCAGTAGCTAACGGAGAAATCTCGCACTCACAACACAGCATATATTGCATTACCAAGTTAATATTCAAATATGCGCGAAGTCATTAAGCACATCTAGAGCATACCCGTGCCTCGCACGGGCTATAAAGCTAGTTACAATTAAAAATTATGAAACCCACAATAAAATTGAGATTTAAAGGGGCGTAATTAATATTAAAAACGAGAATTAAAATTACGAAAATAAATTCTTCGAATCGATACTTTCAATCCCGTGTGGTTAGCGTTGCTACTTTGTCCACCCGAGAATTTACGAAAATAACGAAATAAAGAACAAGGAGAGAAATGAAAGAGAAGTGCAAGAAATTAAATGAAACTTGAAATTTGCATAAAAATAAAGAGTGTTTATAAGATAAATAGAAAATTACAACTACAATTTTTGGAGATGAACTACTACAATCTAATTCTAGTATGTAAGGTAATGGTATGTTTTAACAAGAGAAGATGAAGGTATTTATAGGCAATAATTTAGGGTTTTGTTTGGTATGGGCTAATCTTAGCCATTGATTTAGTTTTGGGTTGGCTAAATCTCGGCCATCCATTTGGTTTTAGCAAAATGTGCACCACCCTCCATTCTCTTTCCTTTTTCTTCTATTTTGGTCCTTCTTCTTCTTCTTCTTCTTTTGTCATTTATTTCTTTATTTTGCCATTTCTTTATTTTTTCTCGAGTTTCCTGAAATGCAACAAAATAATTTATTAAAATACGAATTCAAACAATAAATAGGTAATAAAAATATGCAAAATTATGCACTTATCATGTAATAGTGTTTATTTAATAAAAAAGTGGAGAAGTAGTGGGTGTAATAGTAAAAAGTAGTGTTCAAAAATAGTAAGTATATTATGTTCATTCTTTTTGGGACGTACCAAAAAGAAAAAAGGTTCACATAAAATGGAACGGTGGGAGTAGCAAGTTAAGGAAACATTAAGAAGTTGAAATAATCGGTAAATGGAATCTGTTCACATTTCTCACTTTGTACCACATATCTCACTTTGTGCCAAATTGAGTTGTCATAGCACAATCAATGCTAGCTAGTGTATAATCAAAAGTCAAATTAATGTCGTTCATCAACTTATTATTCTACACTGCTAAATTAAACATGGAGATGTTTAGGAGAAAATTATTATTGCAACATATTATATCTCACAAATTTTTTGACAAAATGTCTTTGCTAAGTTATTTAATGGTGTCTGTGTCATCATAGTAATTTGATTGATTTTTTTTTAGTTAATCAGGTGGTTGGACCAATTTACACGCATCTTGACTAATCCTGTTAGGGAACTAGCATAACATTCCATCCCATAATTCTTCTCTAAAATTTAAGTGTCAAATTAAAATCGAAACTAAAATCTTGAGATGGTAAATTTATTTCAAGCAACTGAACTTGATGGATGGGTTAACTTGATTGAATTTTGCCTCCAACAGAATTGGATGAAAGGCTTTTTATTCTTTCATTAATTTGGACTTGAAATCCAATTATTTGGAAAACAAGTGATTAATGTATACAAAAACATGGAGTATTGTAGTTGAATCTAAATCAGTCATTTTTCATCAGGAATAAAAATAAATTTGGAAATATAGACGACAGAGAATATCTTGTTGGATATTTGTATCCACTTAGATGAATATTTGAATAATAAAAACAAAAGATGGTGACTGAAGCATTGCTCAGGTCACTGTTGGAACTGATAAGAGAACACAAAGAAACACACATACGTGGCAACAAGAGAATCATATAAAGAGAGAGTGATAGCATAACAAGGACTGAAACAAGATAACTAGCACTGTACCATATACAATGCACTAGTTGTACATGACCTATACATACATGAATTACAAAATAGGTGGCCGACAACGATGGATTTGCGGTGGCAGTAGTTGACATATCCCTATCGTTCGTACACCATTCACTAACCGACGGTTGATTTTCAGCCAGTCGCACGGTTATGTACGATCACCCTCAATCACACCATCCACTATCTTTTTATTACTATTATCTACCATCAATATTAATTATAACTAATAAGTAATAACTATATATTGGTCTATAGCAAATGTATATTGTAGCCTAACTTAAGCAGAAACTTTAAATGATACATGTATAGTAGAATTTTTTGTGTGAAAATAAGAGGTCCATCTATCTAAGTATTGCAGAAATTTTTTACGATACGGATGTACAATACGGTACCTCCAGTCATATTTTAATCTCTACTCTTTTAAGACCGATTATCTCCGTGGTTAAATGCCACAAATTAATAGTAGTATGACTAAGTTTTAAACACAAGAGCGTAACATATATGCAACTAACATAATATTTATATATGCAACTAAGATAGTATTATGAATATACATTTTTTAAATATTTAATAGATGTCTAATCAAAGGAATTTTTTTTGATTAAATTTATATTTTTATGTGAGTTATTACATTTGCGGTATTTTGCAAGAAATTAGCATTTTATATAAGGTGATTTCTCCTTAATCATCAAGGGACAATTCTTTTTCGAAGGGTGTTTTCAAATCAGACATTAAGATTTTATTATCTAAATTTTCGGAAACATCCATGTATGCCCTTCAGTTAGATGATAAAATTTTTTGAATAAAAGAAATCCCTACTATGAATATTGTATCTTGGTATAATTCATTTAGGTGAAGGTAAATTTTGTCAAAAAAATAAATAAGTAAATAAAAATAAAACACACCAAAATATGACAACCAATTTATGGTGCAACACACAAAGAATTGATTAATAATCACCAATAACAATCAAACAAAGAATGGGAAAAAATAATTGAGTTTTTAGAATCGTAGGAGTAAGTTTGTGACATAGTAGGGGTATAACCGTAACTTAGGATCGATATTATTCATGTTAGATATACAAGACGTTTAGAAGATTTTGTGTCAGTTTAGAACCTACCTTATTTTCTGCTGCATATCCCTCACACACAAACCATTCTTCCATTTCACTTATATATATCATGCAAGATATTCATATGCTCGGAACCGGAGGTGGTGGTGGTGGAGGTGGAAGCAGAATATTTACGAGCGGGATCGATCGAAGACTTCGCACACAAAACGGAATTAACCACCAACAAGCCCTCAAATGTCCACGTTGCGACTCTCTCAACACTAAATTTTGTTACTACAACAATTATAATCTCTCACAGCCTCGTCACTTTTGTAAAGGCTGTCGTAGGTACTGGACTAAAGGTGGTGTTTTACGTAAAGTCCCGGTTGGCGGTGGTTGTCGTAAAGCCAAACGCACCGCCAAGCCCAAACAATCCACGTCTACTTCTGTTATCGTAACTGCCACCAATCTAGATGAAGATAAAAAGGATAATTCCAGCAGTGAGAGTTCGAGTCTCACTGCTACTACCACAGTGACAGGGGGTGAGGTTGTGTCTGCTAATACTAACACTAATACCACGTCCAATTCAGTTCCCTCGTTATTTAACTTCGCTCCCGAATGTAACTTCTTCGCGAGTTTCATCGATCAGGCACCCGACTGTGCCGGATCGATGTTTTCGGAGATCGGAGGGTTGATGACGTCACCTGGGGGGATGATGAGGTCATCCAGGGAAGTAGGGTTCGATATAGGTGAGATATCAACGTTTGCCAATGGGAAAGAGGGGGAGGAAAGCAAGAGGCTGGATCAGGTGCAGGATATGGACAGTGGAGGTTATTTAGATCAGACGGCTCAGATTGATTCGGGGATTTTTGATTTAACAGGAACTGTTGATCAAACATACTGGACTCAATCTCAGTGGCCTGATCATATTGATCACTCTTCCTTTCATTATCTTCCTTAATGACTCATCACATTTAACTTTTTCTCCAAAAATGATTTTTCTAAAATAAAATGATGCATACTCATAATTATAATTATTATATGAATGACTGGTCTGAATTTAAATATTTGTGTTTTTATCTGGGGATGATAATTTTTTTTTTTAATCCTTGATATATATATATTGTAGTGTTCATCTGAAGCTAACTTCTGATGTAATTATAAATGTTTGTTTGTAGTACTATATCACTTTGATTTTGTAAGTGAGTTTAGTGAGGTTTGTTGTATAATTATGTAATTGTGGATTTATGATTTAATATCAACTTGAGATGTAGAGTGTTTTCACATTGTTGTTTCTTTTCTTTTCTTTTTTTTCCTTATGCATGTTGCCTTGCTATCTTCTGGTATGCGTTTTTTTTTTCTTGAGTACTATTAAATACCTGGATGATGTTTGGATCATGCAATTCCAACTGATTAAGAGAATGTGAATGAAATTTGAATATAAATGTATTAGAATTTCATTTTCATTTTCATTCTCATTAGCCCGATGGGGATCTGGTGATTTAAGCAACTCCTTAAACCACACCTAGAAAAGTGGCATGAATATATCTTGTCGGTATTGTGATTTTAGATGTGATTTAGGATTAGGTGTAGATTTAAAGTTTGTTATGGGGTGATAAAATGAGATCACTGTGTGATATCGCATACTACAAAACATTTGAATATCCCAGTTGTAAGTTGAACTGGTGAGGTATAATGTACATATCAAAACATTTGAATTCTCCGAAATTGGAAAAAGATCGTCTGATGAAATTATTCAACGTCGAGATAATAATTACATTGGTCTTATTAACATGAGGATCAAGAAGGAAATTATTTAGTTAGTAAATATTTAGTTGTTGAATTCATCCTATCCATGGGCAAAGGTGCCCAGTAATCTCTATTACACGAACAATGATATAAAGAGTGGAGTATTATTATGGATGTTATTTGTATATTGGGAAGCGAGGATGAGGAGGAGGGAAAGTGAATGTGGTCCTGTGAGTGAAACTATTCTCATGCTTGATGAGTGATAAGTAATCCATGTGGTGCTGACTTATCGGGTGGCCAATTGGCCATAGTGGATGTTATTACTAGATTTCGCATTTCGTTCGTTTCGTATACTTTTGTATCAAGTATTTTCGTGTTTCGTGTACGTAATGCCAAATTCAAAACCGACCCATTAAGGATTCGTTTCGTTTCGTTTTGTGTTCGTGTACCTTCATTTTGAGTACATTTCGTGTCATGTTTCGTGTAATTTTTGAATAAAAATAAAAATATTTAAATATTAAATTTTTACTAGTCGAGTCTTAAGTCGATATGCAATAAATAATCAAGTAAACTCAAGTCTTGTGAAACTAAAATTTGAAACTATTTTGTGTTTATCTTATGTAAAAATTATATATAAGATGTTATTTTAAAATATGTATTCATATAATTTTAATAAAATTATTTAAATATTTATTTATTTTGTGTATTTTCGTTTCGTGTCGATCGTATATCCAAGGGTAAATTTAAAATCGACACTAAATTCATCCGTGTACCTTCGTGTACTTTCGTGTTTGTGTATCGCAAAGGTCAACCCAAACCCGTAATTTTCGTGTCGTGTACGAAATTGCCGGCTAGTTGTTACTACTCCAATATCACCTCAGATCTTTGTATGCTTTCCAAAAAATTACTACTATTATTTAACGTTAATTCGTAGATTAATTATATAACCTTATCATCACATTCTTGTGGGGAAGAAGAGGATGGTGTATATATATATATATGTAACACATGTACACTCACACACTCCTTGGTGATAGATATTATGACTGTTGCGAGTGTTTCGTGGCAGAGGGTCGGTTTGGTCCTCATCACACAGATGTATCTTCTGTTAACTTTGATAATATGTAGTGGAAACAAGAAGATAAACAAAGTAAAGAAGACATTCGTTTGGTTGGAGCGCTCCATTTTCTGTATTGACAATGAACTGAAAGTGTTTGTACAAACTAGAGAGAAAGCTTAAAGACTACATCTTGAATGTAAAACTAACCAAGTGATTACAGATATAAGAGGGTCTATATATAGACTACACAATACTGAATAACAAACTAACTGATTCATAACAGAATGGTGACATAGCAGGTTGATATGAGTCCAGCTGTTGCTCTATATATTCCAACACCCCCCCCTCAAGTTGGAGGTGATGAAGGCTTGAAGAAACATCCAACTTGGACTGAAATGACTTAGAACTGGACTGGAACAGCCAGGTTCAGATGAACTGAAGGCAGAAAAATGTAATGCTGAAAAATGTAATGCTGAACTTGACTTTTTCGGTCCTGATAAAATTGTGACTGGAGCTGCCATCTTGTCGACTTGTAATGAACATATGTAGAGGTGATGAATGAACATATGTAGAGGTGATGAACAGCTGTAATGATAAGCAAACTAATATCCCAACATCTTCAATGAATACTAATGTTGAATTCTTACTTTTATGAGTTCCGAAACTGATAGGTTGCAGCTCATTTGATGTTAGGTTCTTTCTAAGATTGGAAACACATATTTTTATTTTCAAATCAGCTAAATCTTCCGTACCCTAGGGGCTGAAGGTTCGAGTCCTCTCTATTCCCCAATATTTTTTCGCGCTTTGACAAAATTCTGCCTTCCGCCGTAATATAAACTGTCATTAAAGACTACACTTTTATGGGAATGAGATTATGAAATTTAAGTAGGGCTGAAGTAATCGTATTATCAGTTATGCTCTTGCTGGAAGGGCAGTTTTCGATTTTCGCCTGGATTCAAAAATAGAAAACTTGATTTTTGAACTATTGCTTAGAAACGGTAACAAAAAATCTTGGCTAATTCAATTACAAAAAATATAAAAAGATCACATATTAAGATCACACAAATAAGCTGCAAAATTTGTATACAAAGTATTGATGTCGGACCAACATGTAAGCAGAAATATGCGAATGAAGGGAGCATTGAGCTGAAGCAAGACGAGGCCATGGTTACAGTGACTACATGCTTACAAACCACCAAAAGACCAAGCAAGTCATCGTGAAATTACTTGTTTGTGTTATACATGGCTATCTCACTCTTTTCTTATGTCGTCTGTCATTCAGTCTGTTAGTATTATGTGGCTGTATATTGGAGAACCTCAACAATGCTAAATGAATTGGTAATCTTGTTCAAACAAAGTTTCCAGTGTTCTGCTCCTATAGGGATCCTACAATGTATACACACAAGTTTGACAATTTCTGCTGTATTAATACTATAGTTGGTGCTCCCTCTTGTTCCTGATTCATCTTTACGACACTACATATACACACTGCGTTCCTGATAGCGACTATTAATCCCAAAGCAGAGGATGTGAAAATGAAGAAAACGTTGAGTTTTTACATGAAACGCAAGGTTCTATTAACTCTCTAAGTTCTCTAATTTGCGTCACCAAGTATGTCGGTATTAAGTAGCTGTATATCGCCAAAAGTATGGTCATGAAATTTTGTTTAATGTAGATACAATATAGTCGCAAGTAAATCCATAATATCAACATCAACAATTTTGAACTTGATGTTATGCTAATCTAAAAATGGTACCTATATATCAGCAATGTTTGTTTCAGTCTGGCAATATATTTTTGATGTAAAAGGCTCTGTATCTTGTAGTCATCTCCTCAGAATGCAGCTCTATCAGCATAAAACATATCTTTGCAAAATAGCAAGTCAGCAACTATTACTCCTAACATACTTTTAAAATGTAAATCGATCAGTTGCAGAAGCTCACCTATTATTGCACATGTATTACATAATCATCTGATCAATTTTGTGAATCTATAAAAACGACAATTCAGACAGCATGTGTATAAAAAAACAGCCACTAGTAATTTCAGTATCTTTGTTTCTATTGAATCATGAACTACTTCAATTCTTTTACTTGTGACGCCCCATAAAATGATGCGGTAAATCTCCTAGAAATTGCAACATGGGAACCTCAGCATTCTCTCAATCTTGTTCTGCTCACCAGATTTGGGCATTCTCTCTGGACTGCCTACCATTTCCACGGTAATTCTGCAAATGTGTGTTATTTTTAATAATAAATATGTGACTATTTTGATATATCATGATTCATGAACATTTAAACTCAGTACACAAAAATTTAAAACTGCTTACACTGGAAAAGCAAAGGAACCTGTACTACTATCAGAGCGAGTTGACTCCGACAATGTTTTCGGTTCCGCACTCACTTCAGTCGGAGTTATGACTTTGATCTCATCACTGCCACTTTTCTCATCACTCGGGGATAACTTCTTGCTTGACGACCTGTTACTTGTCTCCTCGCCCTACAAGAAACATGTCAACCGAAGAATGTAAATGATCGAATCTTGCATAATTTGTGTGAAGAAAGAATCACAGAAAGAAAACAACTAGTCTAATGAATTTCGTGGGTAAGTTGCTATAGTTTTTTTATTCCAACAAATTTTATGTCAGGGTTCCGGTTTTAAAACCAAATACATCAACCCAAAATCTAAATGTTTTTGATGATTTATTCGATTCAAAACTTTTTACATACCAAATCGAAACTAATTTTATTCAGTTCATTTTAATTTTTAATTGGTGCAATTGCGTTCAATGCAATTTTTTGTATTTTCAATTTGATTTTTACTTTTGGATTCGCTTTTTTCTCATTATCACCATCCAAACTTGTTAGAAACAAAAGTTGAATGTGTTCTCCATATTGAAAACAAAATTAATCACAACAATCACTCACCTCATTGTCTGAAATCATCATCCCATCCTCGTTCACTTTAAATTCCAAGCCTTTCGAACTTCCACCAAACGCAAGCTTCTTTGAGACCTATCCAAAAAATCAAAAAGAATAATTGGAACAAACGAAAAGAAGTACACATACTATCAAAAAAAAAAAAAATCAACTAATCACACCTTGTGATTACGATGGGTCCCATCTTTAGCACGGTCCTGATTTCGTGGAGGCGACTTCTCTTCCACCAAATCCATCTCACCATCTCCAGTAAACTTGAAAACTATAAAATCCTGATCACCATCAATTTTTGCAGGAATTTTTGTCTTGATTTTCTTGTCTTTCGAAATATTTTTCTCGTTGTTGGGCTTATTAGATATCATCTCTCTTTGCTCTAGTAAATCACAACACAATTGATATTAGCAACGATATCTAAGACTTTATAGTAACAATATATGCCAAAAAGATAACATATAAAGTTATCAACAATAAATCTATTATTCTTATTATTATTAAATTAGATTTAGCAAAAAAGAAACATGCATACACATAATAGAAATAAACAATAGAATCCACAATTCAAGAAGATACTTAAAAAGAAAGATTTTTACACCCATATTTAATCAAAAAGAAGAAGAAGAAATAAACGTATACACACACATGAAACTGTAATTCAAGAAAAAGTCAAAAAGAAATATTATATTATCCATATTACAACTTTCTTAGCACATTTTATGAAATTTTATGTGTGTGTATATTGTGTACCTAACTGGAAGCCGCATGCATAAAGAGTAGAAGCACAATTCTTGACACTCCATTTCAGTGACAAACTCATTCTCCAAAATCTTGATTAAATTTGATAACACTAAGAAGAGAGGATTACAAAAATCTAGCGACTCGAAATTAAAGACAGAGGGAATTCTGTTATGATTTCAAAGTTTTAAAATCAATTACTGAATTTTGTTTGGCAGGAGTTACCGCATTGAGTTGTTCTAATTCCCTATTGTGTGCCATGTATAATTTATGTAATAAATGACGTTGTGATATCTATAAGGCAATTATTTAACGTTTTTCTAATAATTTTCATTTCTTTCAATATACAAACGTTTTTCTAATTATTTTCATTTTTTTCAATATGCAATGTAATAATTACGTGGTGAGATACATGGTAAATATTTACTGTTCAGCATATTATTTTCATTTTCAGCCATATTAGGATTTAGGCAATACAATCCAAAATATTTTGTTTTTTTTCGACAAAAATAACGATTTCATTAATGAATTGTATCCGGTATAATCATCTTTAAAAAATTCATTCATACAAAAAGTTTATCATCTAATCGAAGTTCGTACAAGATGTCCCCGGAAATTTAATCAATTAAAATTTAATGTCTGAAAAGAAGAACGCCTAAACAAATAAAAGTTACAAATATGAATAAATTGGATTTGATAAAGTGGTATCCACATCTTACTTGCTCGACCAAACCCCAGCCAGCACCCTTATGTCTGTCAAAGAGGTTGCTAGCCTGTAAAAAGAATAGTCCACCTGAAAAACAATAGGCAATCAAAATTATAAATCTCCAAATGTTACCTAGAATTTATAATAGCTAAACTCTTAAAAATGTTATAATTCTAATATCCTATTAATTCATGAAAACTATCTAACTAAAGGGATAACCATTTGGTTAGATACTATATTAACGCAACACATCCATTTTTTTTGAGTTAACAGTACTACTTTCGCTTATATACAATCCTTTGAAAGTAAAATTTTGTCCAAAAGTAAAACAATACTCATTCTTTAAAAGACGAAAGTTATAATAAATATGGGTGTCAACCGGATAATTCGGTTACGAATATACATATATCCGAATCTGAAAAGCATAATTTGCATCTGAATCCGTTTTGAAGCACCATTGAAAATACATTCTTAGCGTGTCCTGAACAACACGTTTTTGACCAAAATACATTCTATTTTCCAATTAAGAATGAAATTCAATGCAACTATGTAGCAATAAATACATGATATTGTAGAAATATTCGAGCTGAATTGAGTGCAGAAAATCATAAAAGAATGTACAGAATTATAAGCTAATGCAGAAAAAAGAAAGCAAAAACTAAAACCACAATCTGAGCACAAGCTTCTAATTCTCTAAGAACACAGGAGGTAAAATATTTTCATTATTTTTTTTTTTTTTATGTTTTTGTATGAGTAATAGCTAAATTTTCTTGTTCCATTTTTTAATTTCTTACTAATTTTGCACAATTAGGAATGTTCATCAATCACCTGCTTATCCAAATTGTGTTCACACAAGAAAGATGTTTTACTTGTTGCTGGTGATGTAACTGCGACATTCAAGTATTTTTTTTCCGGGCCATATCTTTTCTTAAAGAGATATTTGAACATATTTTTTATGTACCAGGGAGCCATGATCTTTGGTGTTGGGGGAGAAAGAAGATTATGTAAGAACTGACATTTTGTGCATGCACTTCTTTATTACTTGTTGATTTAACTTATTAAATGATAAATAGTATAATGAATATTTCCTTCCCACATTCGGGGCAGAGAGTTAAAAGAAACCTTCTCTTTCTATTTGATAAGCTTATGTTTACAGCTTTTCAATAACTCTATATGTTGATTAAAAACCTCGAATTTACTTAACAAATGTAAATCTCTTGTGTGTCACTATCTTTAATAAACTAACTAGCTCAAATCTCATTTATAGCAATCTTTAATAAACTCAGCTATCAAGGACCGTACTAATAAAATAAAGAACCTTTGAATATCCTCGGCTTACCTGCAAATGACCTCCACGCTGATATCTTATCCTCTTTGCGTAACTCTCACAAAATCTGAAAATAAAAAACACAAATATTTACTATAAGATTTGCCCTTATGGAAAAAATGAAATTATTTATAAACAGCATATCATTTTATATACCTTGTTAGAAAGTATGTTTTTAATTTTTTTAAATTCTAACCAGGTTTTGAATTACCTTTTATTTAGACAACTCTGACTCTTAATCTGTTATAGGAATTTTTATCTGTGATTAGTTGGATGTAGCTTAGTACAATGCCTACACCTCTTTAAAATTTTATATATCATTGGACCAATTTTTCAATATTAGAGCATTCACATCCCATCCCCCATCCCCAACCCCATCCTTATAATTTTAGGATTTGTCCAACTTTTCTTCTAAAACACTCCTCCATCCCATTCCCCATTTTAGGGATTAATTTTGGGGACAAGTTTTGAATCCCCATATTTGGGGACTACTATTTTGAACCCCAAATCATCTCTCTCCTCTTTTAAATATATTTAATTGTAGTGGGTGAGTTTTGGTAATTAAAATTGTAAGTGAAAGAGAGAGAAAGAAGTAATATAAAAAAGAATATAGGGATAGGGGAATGGAAAATGGGGAATGGGATGTAGAAACTTTTTGATAATTTTGGGGATTTACTATTTTTATTTGGGGATTTACTATTTTTAGTAAGTTTTTGGGGTTGGGGATGGGGGATGGGATGTG
Organism: Saposhnikovia divaricata; assembly: GCA_036435485.1. Lineage (NCBI taxonomy): Eukaryota > Viridiplantae > Streptophyta > Magnoliopsida > Apiales > Apiaceae > Saposhnikovia > Saposhnikovia divaricata. The sequence continues at coordinate 83,549,936 of CM071598.1, forward strand.
AATGCTCTTAGTACCATAGCTTCTTAACAAAACTAGAATATATCTACGATACCATGGCCATAACCTGATAAAACCATGTGCTAAAAACATATAAACGATACACAAACTTGTTTGTTTTGCTTATAATGGGGGATTTCTTCCATCCAATAAGTTTCTTCATCCAATCGGAGGGCCTGCTTGGCTAAATTATGAGCTGTAGTATTATATTTGCGTTTGACATGAGAGATATCTGGCCCTGGGAAGTTGGACATTAGCATCTTAATGTCATTGAGAAGAATGCCAAGCTCATTATGATAATTATTTGTATTATTTAACGCTTGAACCAGTGACAAAGAATTTGAAAAAGTCTTCTTGATTGGTAATCTATTATCTTGTGCCCAACGTAGACCCACCAAGACTGCTAATGATTCTTCATGAAAGATTGATAGAGTGTCTTTTAGGGATTTTGAAAGTGCTGCCTAAACCCTATTATTTGCTCCGATTATAGCAGCCCCCAGTCCTACCATCTTAGTAGGCATGGAGATTGTCGCATCCACATACAATCTCAAATCAAGGATTTGTACATCTTCTTAGACCCCATGTGTCGTTACCTCTTCACCTCGAACACCACCTTCATTGTCCTACACTTTCTTAAAATCCTCATAATAAGAAGATAGCCATGTTTTTAATTGTTGGGGAGTTCTACATTGTTGACCATGTGTTTTTTTATTTCTTTCGGTCCATATACCCCACGCATAATCTAGCAACTTAGCAAAAGATTCTTTTTCTAAAAGTTCCGTAGCATAGAGCAATACACCTTTGAAAGAAATCTCTTCTTTGTGACCTACCAAAAAAGGATAATCAAGAAGTCCCCATCCTCCCTCATTTTTTGGCATACTTATCTTTTTCCATGCTCTCCCATGTACTTTTCGCTTTGATTGAAAAGATCCCCACCAATAGCGAGCCAGCAGTTTCTAAATTTCTTGACATTGACCTTCTGGTATTTTAAAACAAGACATAGAGTATGTTGACATTGCTTGGACAACCACTTTTAAAAGAATTTCCTTCCTTGCTTGTGAAAAAGATTGGAATGCCAGGAATGTAACTTTACCCATATTCTATCCTTAATTGACCTGAACAAAATTTTCTTATTTTTACCCCGAAGCATTGGTAATCCCAAGTAAGTTTCAATAGCATCAGTTGTTTTCATATTCAGAAGGCGGTAAATTCAGCACGTACGGCTTCCATAGTGTTTGGGGAGAAATATAGATTTGTTCAAATTAATAATCTGCAAAAACAAAAAACAAAACCAGTTAATAAACCATATGAGGATGAATTCTATAATTTCTTTAGATAATATTAATTTTATACCATTTTTAACATGAATATTTCAACCGTTACAGTAATCAAAATCTTGCTATACTAAGCATCAAATCATTTTAGCTTCTTAATTTCTTCCTTCAAATGCAAAGTCAAGACCTTCTGGTTGATAACTATGGAGTATTAAAAAGTGGTGCTTGATTAGTCTTCAAACTTTTTTTAGTTAAGTTAATTAATTATGAACGTAGAAATCAATCAAAGCAAGTAGAGCCCCCAGAAAATATAAGAAAATCATAATTTCCAACATGAATTTCATTTACTGGTTTGAGAAATATTATAATAAGATTAGTACTGACATAACATTGATCTAGCATGTAAGCTTTTCCAAAATTATCTTACATTGATCTTATGTTGAGTTACACTACGCCAAAACTGTTAAAAGACATCACCCCTTTAACATTGGTTGCGTTTCTGACCGATGTTAAAGGTGTATTTTACATCGGTTTTACTATAACTGATGTTAAAGTAGGTTTTAGACATCGGTTTCACTTTAAACCGATGTCTTAACTACTTTTTAAAAAAACAAAAAAAAAAGCGCGGATCCTTTTTTCAGCCCGCTAATATGTAAAATTTCAGCCCGCTATTGTAGTTACCATTTTTTAAGATATATTTTCTTCTTTAGTTATCGACCAAATTAATTTCTCAATCCAGATCTATCCCTAAAACTACCTCTTCCGCCTCTTTCACTCCATCTTCTTCATTGAACATATCCAGATCTTCAATTGAACACATACATACTTTGTGTATACAAATATATCATCATTAACTTGTTCTCGCAATAGCAATCTTGACGCTGGTAGTTCTCCATTGGAACTTTCTCCACACCGACGTCAAGCAAATTGTCGGAGGGTTTTGGGAATCTATCTCAACCCCCCTCTCTCTCTCCCTCTCTCTCTCTCTCTAGTTGTCTGGTAATGATTCACGCGGTGATAATGAGTAGTTTGGGAAGATTGATTAGTAGAAGAAGCTTTCTCTCAAATGGCTTAAAATCATGCTACCACGCAACACAAAGATATACTCTAATATCAACTGTTAATGGTTATGGTGGCTATAGCAGCAGAAGCTTCACTTCATTCAGAACTAGCACTTTTCTCCAGTCTTTCCGAAGGACCTGTAATGGAGGTTAGACATAATCATATACAATTGTATCTATCCTAGGGAAGTTAAGGGTTTTTCCTCATTTTGATTGCCATGCTATGCTCTTTTTTCTTTTGTGTTTACTTGATTTAATCTGTATCGATGTTAAAATATTCGGATTTGGTTGTAAACTTAGTACTTTTTCTGCTTCATTTGTAGCTCCGCAGAATTGTTATTACAAATGTATAGAATATTAAACACATTTTGCTAGTAATTGGTGTTCATTATGCAGTGATTGATACTTGAGATTTGAACAATTTATAACTATTTTTAGTTTTTCCACAAAGCATTTGCCAGATAAGTTTAGAATTAACCTAATTATATTGACAAAACCCCCCCAAAAATATACATTACAAAGTGAAGGAAGCAAAAGAAGAATCCCGTTTTGATCCAAGATTAATAAATTTGGACGAAAGCAAGAATCATACATGTTTCAACAAGGGTGATGTAATTAATTTACTTGACCTTCTGTTTACCAAAGAAAGGGATTAATTTACTTGACCTTCTGTTTCAACAAGGTTTCTAGTTTTGTCTTCTTGTTCTGCTGAATGGTAGTTCAACAGATAGATATCACTATCAACAATATTACAGTAAAAATCAGTGACCAATCAATGTTCTGGTAGGCTTTTTAGGAGCCTGTTTACATTAAATGAAATATCTCTTATGTGTCTAGAATAATTTGCTAGAAGTTTCTAACAACCATGATGTGTCTTTTCTACTTAAATATAGTGATACCATGACTCCGGAACACAGCCTGCTTGCACTAACACAGCCTTTCTCTCCATAAATCCTAAGAAATTGTTTGCTTGAGGCTACACCACAGGAAAACAATTTGTTTGATGAAGTACTTTTCTCTCTGACAAAGCGTACACAAGGTGGTGGCACAGAAGTTGTGGAAGCTAAGGCTGGAAAGGGTTCAGCTCCAGTAAGTAAAATCTATATTCTGATTGCTTGCCGATGAATTAAAAAAGAACATGTGACATCTGTTTCTAATTCTATAGTTACAAGAAACTTCTGTAGTATTCATTGAATGAACTGGGCATCATATAATAAATATTAGAAAAGAGAACTGGGCATCATATAATGAATCTTTGGATAGTCTATATATTTTCTTTTGTGTACTGATGCTTATATGTTTATATGGTTCTATAATATGTAGGCCAATACATATGTGAATATCCACCAGGATCTGAAGGATGTCAAGATTTGGCAGGTTTTGGTTGATGCGTGTACCTCTGTTTATTAGCTTGTCGAGTTTTTCATAATTGTTTCTAACATGCTCCTGTGTGTTTTCAGGTCCACACTCTCTTGAAAGGGTTAGAAAAGATAGCTGCCAGTGCCGACATCCTCATGTTGGTATGTGGGGATTTCAATTCAGTGCCCGGAAGGTATGTAATGTGCTTGAAAACAATCAATTCATCACTTAAATCTGGGCTATCTATTTTAGTTTAAAGGCTGGACGATGTTATGCTTCAGAATTTAACTGTTCTAATATTTGACTTATCACAGTGCTCCTCATGTGCTTTTGGCATTTGGAAAAGTAGATCCTATGCATCCAGAGCTGGCTGTGGACCTTCTAGGAATCCTGCGCCCTGCCAACAAGCTCTTGCATCAGCTACCATTGGTATGCATTGTTTCCCTATTTTGTGCTTGGAGACTTTGCCATCTGACTTATATTATGTTGCTATACATAACTTCTGGCAGAATTTTGTTGAAGATGTCTTGCAACTTACATCCCATATATGTCATGTTTACATATTTCACAAACTGCATCTGTTTTTCTCTATATTAACTGAAAGTTGCCACAGCTCTCTTTCAGCTTCTCATACAGATTATAAGAAATTTTAATGTGCATTAATTTTTTGGAATGATGTCTTTTTCTTAGTATTTGAATAAATTAAACTATATATTATGGAGATGTGAACTGGATTTATTTTTTGGCCTTTAGCGGACTCTTTAACAGTGGAGTCTTTGTTAGAGCTTTTGGATGACGATAGCTTGAGAAAGGATACAGGCCTTCCTTCTCCAGAGTGGTCCTCTGATCACATAGCGCTGTTAGCTGAATTTCGCTGCAAGCCCCGAACAAGACGTGGATGATGCAATGTAAGTTCCTAAGCTTTTCATTGACGGACTATTCTGCTTCCATTTTTTTTGGTTTGCACGTCTTTTTTTGGTTTGTACCCCTTCTCTAGAGCACCAAGCAGATATTAAATAACAAAGCCAATTGATCATTCCTTACCTTAAAAATCATAAATAAGTTGAAAATTCTACATAATATATTTCACTTTTTCTATATTTATTTCAAAATCAGTGTTTACATTGTGCAAATTGAAAGATTCATTGTTTGAACAAAAGATATTACGACGTATGACCATGAAGTTACTGAAAAACATGTATAGAATATTTGGTCTTATACTTGTCTATTGTAATTTTCTGTACATTTTTGTGTCAAAAGTTTTAATACATAATATCAGAAGCTTATTTATAGAACCATGTATAGGAAGCCTACTCTTTACTTTTGCAATACTCCCTCCGTCACAAAATAGATTGGCCCATTTTTGCTTTTATAAGTTCATATGTTGTAGTTTTTATGATCCTTGTTAAAATTAGAATTTAGCAATGCTATGCATTCTTTATTGATTTTAATACTTGTAATAGCCAAAAATACATAAAGTCATGTCTAATTTATATTTGGAAGTCAACTTAGCCGTTAATAGTTTTAAGAACACATGGAATACCCTTTATTTATTTATAAATTATAATGTTTGATTAGAAATCCACTTGATTTTTTTTAATAATGAGTAGTTAGTGTTTTGATCTTATCACTGCTTTTCTGTTTATTCCTCTGTATAGAAATAAAGTAGTGCTCTGCCCTTCCGTCTCAACCTTAAAATACTAATATATTGTCTGAATTTTGGCAGGAAAATAGATTCCTTGTGATGGTGATTTACTAAATCTTTGTGAAGTAACAAAGGGAAAAGACAACAAAGCCGTTATTGCTAGTAACATTATGTAAATATCTTGACCACTTTTTCTCGCTTTAAGTAATTTATTGAGTGCAAAGTAGAAGGCACTGCACACTTATATTATTTTGAGTTACTGGTAAGTGGTAAGTGGTCCATCTCAAGAATTTACTTGCATGATAACATAGTTTAAAGTTTCTTAACTTGTACATTCTAATTTCTAAATGTAATAAGAGTAATAACTAATATCAGAAATAATCAAAAGATTTGGAATAATGTAATGTTTGGTTTTGTGAACAGGGAGATCATGCATGCAATGTGGAATCATCGACGACCAAGTACTGAATGGCTTTCAAGCCTTAGTCTGCTGCTATTTTGTTAAGTTTTCTAGTACTGTTAAGTTGTCTACCTAGTACTGTTATAAGTTGTTCTCTTCTATCTTGACTAGTTCGATCTAGGATGCTTATATGGTGAATATTGTGGATGGATCAGTTTGTTATATTGTGAATAGAGTTTTTAATTATTAATGAATTATGCTTTTGGGTAAATGTTTTGTATTGCTTTTGGGTGAATGTTTTGTATTGCTAAGTTTGGTGAATGTTTTGTATACGAAACAAGCTTGGTGCCGTTCTAATTATAAACGTGCAATGGTGATTTTGAGTTTGAATGGTAAATTTTTGGGCACCATAATTATGCAAATATAACACATCACATTGTTATTGAAAAAACGATGTTAAAACCAAGAACATACATCAATTTGAGTCTTTAGCACATCACCTAAAAACTGTTGTCTATTATGTTGGCAATTTTTGGGAGCTATTTTACATCGGTTAGAAACCGATGTAGTATACAGTTTATTTTGGCAATTTTTGGGAGCTATTTTACATCGGTTAAAAACCGATGTAGTATACAGTTTACAACATCGGTTCTACCTAAAACCGATGTAGTACAGGGGTTGAGACATCGGTTCTATTTTGAAAACTGATGTTATTGATAAGTATTTACATCGGTTAATAACCTATGTAATAAGTCCTTTTTAACATCAGCCCAGAACCGATGTAAAACACATGGATTTTTAACAACATCCACCTAGACACCGGTTTTGAAACGCTTTTACATCGGCCCAGAACCGATGTCTAATCCAGTTTTTCTAGTAGTGTTAGTTGATTACTGCATATTTTCAAATAAACCTAGACTTTGTAGACTTGGAAATTTATTTAAATCAAGTAGCTAGTTATACACGTATTCTACCTGCCATTTGGTAATTCCGGGAAATATTTCCTTTATAAAATTCTTCTTTTTCTTTTAAATACAACCCTCCTGACTCCTCATGAATTCATGTCAACAGATTGACATAATACAAAAGATTGACCATTGAATTCATGTCATAATTACATGTTCACATTTTGATACAACACGTATGATAAAATAAAAAGGCGTATTTTATTTATATTTCATAAAGCAAAAACTGAAAATACCTCGTTTTCTGTTAAAGAAAGGTTTATAATTTAGCCAACTTTTAAAAATAAGACCACGCGGTTGTACAATTATTAAGATATTTTTTTGCATAACATTGTATAAATATTGCAATATTTTTTATTTTTTTGACAGAAATTTGTAATTAGATATACAGTAAAAGATTGCGTTTTCATGAAATAAATATTTAATAATTTAATTAAATTTCCTAAAACTTGGATAAATATCTTTACGATACTAATAAAATTATTATTCTTGATCGGTATATATTAATTTAAATATCTGTACGATACTAATAAAATTATTATTGTTGAACTTTATAAATTTGAACAACTGAATATAATATAAATAATTATTTTAACATTATTGTTCGTGTACAACATGGACGTACGTAAACTCAAGTGATGTTAACATCATCAAAATATATTTGTAAAAAATAGTCGTTTATGTAAGATTATGAGTCGAGTCATTAACAAAATCTCTAAATTTTACGTAAAAATCATTCATGTGGTTGTCTCGTTCCACTTTTTCATACATATATATATTTTTACATATTTAAATATAGTTTTAAACTCAACTGTCTATTTTTAGCCTACTATTTCATACCAAATATTTAAGTTTTTTAAAATTAAGTTCAATTTTAAATCCAAAATTTTTTAATTATAGATTGCACGAATATTGATGACTTATTCATCTATATAATATCTAAGATTTTACTTTTTAATTCATCTTATATTGATTTTAGTATGTGTCTAACTCAATCATTATATATATTTTGAAAGCCTAAATTTTAAAAGGTCAATTTTAACTCAAATTCAATTATATATATAAATTGCTTAAAGTCTAAATGATTGTTCGACCAAAATCTCTAATTTACTTACATATTTAAAATTTTATAAATCTAAAGATCATGTATGATGTATTTAAGGTTGCTCAACATTCCAGTATGTACTGATAAATTAGACCAGAGCAGGTCTATCGTTCCAAGACCCGAACCGTGTATAGCCAGTCTGGTCTCCAGTCCTAAAAATAAAAAAATGGATTTTCGGTCCGGTCCAAATCCTGAAAAAACGCGGACCAAATTTTATGTATATAATTATTTTTATATTATTTTACTTCTTAAATTATATAATATAGAGATTAAATATTTAAATATATCATATTTTTGATATTCCAAATTAGTAGATAATAAATTGATGAAATAGTAGGGATCAACATTACAATTTAAATAATTAAATGTCATACTTCATTATATCCTTATTAAAATATGCGTAAGGGGGATCTTATCCAATTTTTTTTGTAGTACGGTACTATGATCGTCAACCAAAATAGTATAGATCGTTGGATCTTAAAATAGATCGATGTGAATCGTTATATTTATTATTAAAAACTTTATTTGATTGATCGTAGGATTTTATTCAAATACTAAAAAGTAAATTTAATAATCTATACCAAATTTAATTAGGTCTTTTAAATTTAATAGAACTAGATCTAATATTAAAAAATAAGTTTATTTGATTGATAGTAGGATTATATTCACATACAAAAAAGGTAAATTATAATAATATAAACCAAATATAAGTATGTTTTATAAATTGAATAGAATTCTCAATGTAAAAATTCATAAATATTTTTCTTTCCAATTTTTGAGTAGTTTCAGTTGGATAATAATTGTTAAATCATCACTAAATTAAAGATGATTTCTTGAGCTTTGCGAGACCGGTAAAGTCGTCTAAATCTGATTTTTAGAACTCAAGATAGAGCAATAACAGTAAATTGACCATGTGAAATTTAATAAATAATAATCTTTTATATAGTTACTCAAATTTTGCTTTTTCTCAAAGTCTTTCAAATATAAGAGTTTTCTATTTTTTTAATAAAGTATGAAAATTTATCTGATAAAAATCTAATTTAATAAAAATTAATCTTAATAAATATAAATATTAAGAAGACTTTGTTTAATTATATAATTGCAAATATTAAAGAAGAGTCGTGCATTGCACGGGTTATAAGTTAGTATGATAAATAATTGACACTCGAATGTTTAGAAATTACGATAACTTCACGAAGAATAAGATATGGACTTCATTTTTAAACTTATATTAACATGCAAAATAATTCATTTATTTCACATATTTAAACTTTAAAAGAAACAAATATTAAATTATAAAAAATAATTTTTTACATAAAAATTAACTAATCGGTCCGGTCAGGGTTTTTACTGATGTGCTAAAATAAATGACAATTTTTTAAATCGCAAGTGCACGATTCAATCGTTGAAATATTTTAGGTATCGATCCACGGAGACTAACATTTTGCGCAAATTTAATTTTCAATTTAATCGAATTAGGACAAGTGGATTTTTGAGAATTTGATTGGATTTTATACTAATTAATTCCGAAAAGGAAATTTAATCTAATTTTAAAAGAAAACTAAATTTTATTCTAAATCTATACTAATTAATTAAAAGTAAAATGAGTAAAACTAAATTATTCTAAAAATTATTAAAAATAGAAATTTGAATTAAACTAAATTTATTTACAGAAAACTTTAATAAAATTTCGACATAACTCATTCGTAATTTAAACTAGCCAAAATCAAAACGAACCAAATTGCATCAATCAAAACACACTCGAATTAAGAATCTAAAAACATAAAAAATAAAGCACAAAACAACACGACTCACTAACGACTCGGTAACTCGAAACTCAAATCATAGACTCACATTAACTAGAAACAACACACAAAACTCGAACCATAACTAAAAAACTCGGTCTCAAATTGGGCAACTTGGTAATTCAGGAACCCGGATTTACCATAAATCGGTTAAACAACAACTACAACTCGAACAACAGCGAATCAGCAGCAACTCGATCTTCGACAAAAACAAACAGCAGAAAAACTGAAAAACTCAAGACTAAATAAAACGCAGCGAACTAACAGAATCGGAACTACACAGTTTTGCATTTTACACAAATAAAGAGGCCAATCGAATTCAACTCAGCAACCTCCGATAATAAACTCAGCAGCGACTCGGTAACCAACAAATTGAAGAACACCAAACTAACATTTGATAGCATTAATCAAAAACTCGGACACAAACGAACAGCAAAAGAAGAAAAAAAACAAAACAAAAATATTCAGAAACTGAGGAACGAACAACATGAACTCGAACTCGGTAGACAAGAACATACAAGCAGCGATGCAACTCAGCCGAAACACACAACTCAGAAAACCAATCGAACAAACTAATTAAACACTGCAACCCGATAAGAACTCAAAACCAAGCAAAATATAAATCTCATCCTACAACTCAGTACAACAACTCGAGAATCGACTCACAACACAACTCAGCAAAACAAGACTCGCCAGACTCGGAAATGCAAACAAACAATTAAATCATAACTCGTCGATTAACAATGAAATCAGAAACGAAGTAAAGGGAACCAAACAAAAGAAAATAAAACGAAGGGGAGAGGACTATGTTTTATTGCGATTAAAAACAATGAAATCGAAGAGGGAGAATAAGAAAAGAATTCGAAAAATAAGAAAGAAGAAGATGGGTGTTTACAGGGAAGAAGGAGACAAGTTAATAATTAGAAAATAGAAAACAAGGTGGGTCAAAATGGTTGTAAAATAAACAGGTATTGGGTTTGTTTGGAAATGAAGAAAAACTGAGAAAATATAACAGAGCTTCGAATTAATCAATTTACCAAAAAAAACGAGATTGAAAATACAATCTAAAAATTAAACTAATCTTTTTTTTATTCTAATTAAATACAAAAATAAAGAAATTAACTACGGAATTAAAATTACACTAAAACGATGATTTGGAATTAAATGGCCCACAATAAAATTGAGATTTAAAGCGGCTCAAATTAAAAATTATAACTAAGAACAAGAAATTAAAAATCGTTACTTTCAACCCCAAGTGGTTAGCATTTCGCTACTTTGTCCACTAAACGGATTTACGAAAATAACGAAAGCTATGCAACAAAAACGAAAGAACAAGACGAGAAATTAAAGGAAACGGATTTTTTGCATTAAAATAAAAAGTGTTTACAAGAATTGAAACTACAAAACAAGAAATAAAATATACCTAAAATCTAAGTTGTTAAATACAAGGGGGATAAGGGGTATTTATAGGATAAGAATTAGGATTAAGGAGAGTATTGGGTAAATCTTGGCCCTACACCTTATAAATGTGGTGGGCAAATCTTAGCCATCTATGTGTTTCCTTTCCCCTTAAGCTTTGATGAGTGGATCTTGGCCATACACTTATTTATTGTGTTGGGATGATCTCCACCTTCCACATGTCTTCAAAGATTCCTTTTCCACCAAGCTCCTAATTCTTTTTCCTTTTTTCATTTAAGTCCTTTTTCTTCCTCTTTTTCCCTTCCTTGCTCTTTATTTCTTTATTTTGCCATTTCTTTATTTATTCACGAATTTCCTGAAATGCAACAAAATAAATTATTAAAATACGAGTTCAAGCAATAAATAGGTAATAAAAATATGCCAAAATATGCACTTATCATTTACTGTCCGATCCGATCCCAGGACCGAATATAACAAGTCTAGTTCTTTATCCAAGAAAATGAAAAAATCCGATCTTCATTCCGATCCAAGTAGGTCCTATTTTAGACCTTTGTGCAGCCCTAGATACAATTATAATCTTTTCCTAAATATAATCCCATTTATTATTTCAGTGAAATATAATCCTATTTATTATTTCAGTAATCTAATATCATATATCTACAAGGAGACGAATGTTAACAAATTCAAATGTTTTATCCGAGCTTAGTTACATTTATGTATAGTTTATAGTTTTACTTTTATAGTTAATAAATCCAACAATTTGTTTACTCAAAAGGAAAAATAGAAAATAGGAAATACGATACTAAGAGAACATGTGGTTTATGTAATAATATTTTTAAAATAAGCTTAGAAATTAGAGTAGTATAATGGTTAAGATATAAACTTTGTACTTGAAAGTAAAGGGTTCGATCCCTAGAAGCAACAGAAATTTAACCACTTTTTGCATTAATTACAAAGGAATGGCGTTTTTGCAGTTTTTCAAAAAATGGGTAAAACAATAATTTCACAGACATGTTTTTGGTACTTTTTGCCCTTTTGTTTCCATTTAATATATAGTAATAGATAGATATTGCTGAAATATGCACCTGAATAGTCTTAACGCTGATGTGGTAAAAAGGTGAATTTGTTGAAGGAACAAAAGTTTATGTAACCTCTTATTATAAAACTAGTCGACTAAGCCGCGCTTCGCGGCGGCCTTATTATTTTTTTTAAAAAAAAAATTAAATAAAGATCATTTAAGGAAAAAAAACCGACAAAAACATTTTTATAATATAAATATAAATTGGTGAACACAATATTGTATAAATTAAATATACATAGATGATAAGATAAATTATTCATATATTTTTCTATACCGATTTGATCTTACGATTTTTTAGGCCGACATCCGTTGTATATATTATAAAAATAATAAGTTTACACAATAATAAAAATTTAAATACAAAAATACTCTTTGACTTTGATTTACCGATTTTGCCTCACAATTATTTTTTAAAATTTTAAATATATCTAAAATATCAATATAATTTGGTTAACACAATATTATATAAATTAAATATACATAGATAATAAGATAAATTATTCATATATTTTTTATACCAATTTTTCCTCACAATTATTTAGTCCGACATCCGTTTGTATATATTATAAAAATACTAAGCATCCACAATAATAAAAATTTGAATATTAAAATACTTTTTGACTTTGATTTATCGATTTTGTCTCACAATTTCTAGGCCGACGCCCGTTGCATATATTTTACAAATACCAAATATATACAATAATAAAATTTTAAATATTAAAATACTTTTTTACTTTAATTTTGGTTTAAAAAACGTAAAAAAACTATAAAAGAATCAGTGTAATTAGAATTTGAAAGCAAAATCATAATAAAGTATGATGCTAACAGTGTTTAAAGAAAAATACTCATATTATAACAAATATTTCGATGCTTGTATCACCAAAATTCTTTCCACAAACGTATACATATAAATCAAATTTATGGTCAAAATAGACAAAGAAACGAATAGTGGTTAAAATGAAAGACAAAAAGCAAACATAAAATTTTACAGATATCAATTGATCATGATCGCCTGGCACGATCTCTTTTTTAATTTTTTTAAAAAATAATTTAAGAAAAAAATCGAAAAGAAATTTTTTATAAATAAATTAATAAACACAATAATGTACAAATTTTATTATATATAAATAAATAAATAAACTATATACTTATTTTTTATGTCGATTTTGTATCAAATTTTCTTAGGCTGACACCCGTTGTAATAAAAACATATAAGCCGCGTTTCGCGGCAAAAAAAACACACAAAATAAGTATAAATTAAAAAATTGAAAAAAATAGACGAAGTCAAAAACAAATGGAAGCAAGAAAAGAGTTATAAACACGGTGATAAAATTTTAAAGTTAGAAGCAATGATTGTATATATATATATATATATATATAGATACAAAATTTCTATTCTATTTCGAAAATGTAAATTTGAATTCTTCTTTCATACAAATTCAAAACTTTTCTATTTTGAAGATGTTAATGTTAAAAAGAAAGTTCTGAAATATAATTTTTTTTTTCTATTTCGAATATATTATTTGACTTCTTCTACATTACAAATTCGAAAACCTTTTATATTTCGAAAATTTTAATGTTAAAAAAGGAAGTTTTGATTTTTTTTCTGAAAAATTAGACCTAAAGAAGGAAGTTTTGATTTTAGTTATTTAAAATAGAGGAGCTCTAGAAAAATAGATAAATAGGATTCGACCACTCTGATAATCAAGATAATTATTAAGGACTTAAATACACATATTTATCATAATAATTTATAATGTCTATCGTGGGAGATGACCTTATATTAAATTTTCTTAAACCCTAAAATAAATATGATTTTAAATATAAATTATATAATAGTAAATTTGAAAAATAAACTTTTATAATATCATATAAATTAGTAAAGACGATATTATATATATATATATATATATATATATATATATAATTTATATAATTTTGATTGTGTACTCGCTAGGTGACGATAACAATTAAATAACATATAATAAATGATTTTAAAAAAAATTATTGAGTTAGGTTAAAGAATAATATTAGTTGTATATAGACCCAACTGAAACGTGAAATAAATATTTATGTTTTGGAAATTGTACGGTGCTTGACCAGTTTGGATTTATCACGTCAAGTATTGTAACCCTTTTTGATAAAAAAATTATGGTGTACTAAGAAAATTTACCATGATATGAATATCACTCTGTCGTGTGTAACCGAGCTTCATCAACCCCTGTTCCAAGCCAAGCTGCAGCAAAATCTCTTTTTTACTGGGCAATTTATACCATTAAAAACTTACCGGGGAGCGTTTGTGGAGGCACTTACGCCATATTAAAAAAAAATAAAAAGTAAGCTCTCAAAAAATTCATTATTTCCTATTTTTTAAAATTTATTATTGTCTCGTCTATGACAGAAGATATACAAATAACGGTCGTTGTACAAAAATAATATTAGTGTAGAATATAAAACTCAAATTCATCCGATATTTAAAATCCTAAACTATCCTAAAATAGTGATAATGAAATCGATAAATATGAAAACTCCCTAAAAAGTAAAATAAGGTCATTAATCAAAAAAAAAAAAAAAGAATCACGTTCATGGACAAACAAATCTATATCTACAAAGTATGGTAGTCGCCTATCAATTATCATACAATTATAACTTATTTTTAGCATAAGTTTGTGTAATCACCTGGTATGTTTGTTGCAATTCATTACTCCATATAAAATATAAAATTTGGAAGGTCTTGCATGTTCATCACCCTGCAATAACCACCAACACACATGAAATCATTAAATAGTTTAAAACCTATCCACATAAACCTATTATAAAGAGGAAGACAAAAATTAAAAGAATATGAAAATAGTTACAAACATGATGATAAAATTTGATTATTAAAAATAATGATTGTATATAAAACCCTTTTCAATTTCGAATATGTTAATGTCAATGTTAAAAAAGGAAGTTTTGACTTCTTTTCTAAAAAATAGGAACTAAAGAAGGAAATTTTAATTTTAATTATTTAAAATAGTGGAGCTCTAGAAAAATAGATAAATATGAATCGAGCGATTCTAGAGCTCCACCAAACTCCCGGGGAATTTCCTTTATATATATAATAATAGATTAGTCTAGTTTCTCTCTTTCTATTCATTTTCCCAATTTTTTCATGGCTCTTTTCCTCTCGGCCCAAATTTATCCGCTTCTCATTTTTTTAAGTGTGGGTTTAAATTTTGAATGCATTGTTTTACCTCAAAAAAATTTATGTTTTCGAGTTTTTTTACAAGGAAAATATAATACTGCTATCAATGTATAAAATTAAAACTAAACAGAAATAAAACATAAGTATCAAAGGTGGTAAAATACATTGCAAATATACTAAACTCTCTTTACAAAACAAAATCAGTGAACTCATTTGAGTATACTAAAAAAATAATATTTCATGACTTCAAAATTATTCTTCTTCCAATTTTGCTTGCAAAATCATTTATTAAGGCTTCAAAATTCGAGTTTGTTAGCATTTTGTTTTCAATTGATAACATAGTCAACCCATTTAACCGTTTTTGTAAGATATCATAACGAAAATACGATTTAGTTAACTTCAATTTTGAAAAAAAATTCATTCTATCATGTGTGCGTCTCATGTGATCCTGACTAATTTCGTGATCTTTTAGTCTTCAAACAAATTTCTCCAATTATAAAATTTAGTGGAAGAGGGCCAGATTTTGCGTGTTGCTTAAATATCTTACAACATAAGCAAAATACCTTGTCCATGATTTTGGATATTTTTCTTTTGATAGGCAAGGATTTTATTAGAATAAACCATAAGGCCATACATGATACAACCACCGATACAAATTCCCACTAAACTACCACTGATTTGCTTGCAAAATCATTTATTACGACTTCAAAAGTCGAATTTGTTAGCATTTTGTTTTCAATTGCTAACATTGTCAACCCATTTAACCGTTTTTGTGACTTATCGTAACGAAAATACAATTTAGTTAACTTCAATTTTAAAAAAATTAATTCAATCATGTGTGTATTTCATGTGATCTTGACTAATTTCGTGCTCTTTTAGTCTTCAAACAAATTTCTCCAATTATAAAATTTAGTGGAAGAGGGCCAGATTTTGCATGTTGCTTAAACATCTTACAACATAAGAAAAATACCTTGTCCATGATTTTGAATTTTTTTTTATAGGCAAGGATTTTATTAGAATAAGTCATAAGGCTAGACATGAAACAACCACTAACACAAATTTCCACTAAACTACCACTAATCTATTTGCTTTTTCTTCATAATCCATCAATCGAGTACAATACATACAAGTTTACAAAGTACCTACCAATATTATCGTGAGGATAATCGTCATCATGAATGTCTACCTTGATTGGACCTTCTCTACTATAAAATTTCCACATTTATTCTAAACTTATCCCAAATTGTAGGATCATTACTGTTTGGATATCCATAAGTCATTTTTATCGTGGGTTCTAGTTGGAGTCATACTTTCATGTTCTTCTTTTGCATTTTCGTAAGTTATTCCCTTGACCCTTTACAAATAAAAAGTTGTTCCACAATAATGGATGTCCCATGCAATTCCTTGTATTTCTTACTGTGATGCCCCAAATCCGGGGTCTGGATTTGGTGCCACAATACAATTACAATGAAATATATCTTTGAATAAAACTTAATTACACAAACGGCCCCTTACCAACGATCGATCTCATGTTATGGTTTGAAACAAGAATCTAAATTACAATAAGGCTTAATGACCTTTTAGCCCTCAAAATTTCATACTAAATACCTACCAGCCCTCAATATTTCAAAAAAATAGGGGTATTTTAGTAATTTCACCCAACTGAAAATCTTTTTAAAAGCTAAAAATCAACCTTTAACAATTCGAAATTTAATAGAAAAATTATGAAAAAAATTAAACTTTTCATTTTTAAAATAAAGAGTATTAAATTACGAACGCCCACATATTTTTAAAATATTTTTAGGATAAAAAATGTATTAAATATGAATTTTTCAAGTTGTGATCTTTTAAATGCAACCTAACTATTAAAATCATTTTAAAATACTTATACACCCAAAATAATTCTCCCAATAATTTTAAAAATTAAGTAATTTCAAGAAGATGATAACACAAAAGATTCCATGATTTTTAATTACTCCCATAATTTTAAAAAATTCTCCGAAGATCAATAATGCATGATTTAAATAGATTTTAATCATCAAAATACAAATAAAATTACGCAGACTTATTGAGATTCTCGAGGAGATTCTAAATGTTGGTGGCAATACTATAGGTCTGGAACACGTTTACACTGTCTACCCTTTGAAATCTGAAAAAACTTGGATAGAAATTTCTAATATACCATTTTCGTATTCGGGATTTGTGCTACATTGTTGGTGCTATAGGTTGTCTTATTACCTTTTACAGATAGACTTTCAAAATTGCTTAAAACAGGACTCCCTTTGAGAAAGCTTTCGGCCTAAACTTGAATGCTTAAAGGGGGTCAAGACTTGACTATAATTGGTACAATAGATGGTGGAGGAACAGAGGTTCATTCTGGTAGGGGGATTTTTTTTTAAGATGGACTTGTTAATAAAGTCAATATTGTGTTATTCTTTTGATCATAGTTTTGCAAGCGATCCATGTAAGCAAGAAGCTTCAACTGAGGAGGTGGTGGCCTCGATGCCTCGGGATGCTTATAAAGGCAAGAATGTAGTTAATGAAGGGGTCAATGGTAAATGTGTGATGGTCTTTGAATTAATAGCTCAATCATTGCATAATCAATCTTCTCAGAGGCGTGGTTATGGGGAAGAAGAAGGTTCATGCCACGAGAATAACGAGGAGGCGAATATGAATGACTCTCACACACCGGATAAGCGCAAAAAGCGAACAACCAGGGAGGCACCGGCAGGAAACTAGCTTTTACAAAATTTTGATAGTTTGGAAATTGAGACTTGTCTATATATGTTTATAGGTTTTTGCTCAAATGCGAACCCCCATTTTTTGTGAGAACTGAGATCTAATCTCAGCCCCACAATTTTTAAACTATTTTTAATCTCAGCCGTACATTAAACACCCACACATACATGACACACTACACCCTGTAGACAGTACACACACAAACACACGCTTACACCCACCCACCCCCCACCCCCCTGCCCTTCCACCACGTAGCCACCGCCGTTACCATTAATCACTATCAAAAATTACAAAATCACCGCCCCATCATGTACTGCATTCATATGTTTTTTAATCGATACATACAACCTATATACTTACAAACCCACCCCCACTCACACTCCACCGCACTGCCGTTGCCGCCCCACCCACATCCCACCGTCGCCGCCGTTGGCCTTCGACCACTCACCTTTTGTCCATGCCACTCGCCTCCGACCACTCACCTTTTCTCCACGCGCCATAATTTTGTGAAATGTAGAATTTGGGGAGTTATCCTCTGTATGTTTATGTCCACACACACAGATTTTAATTCCATTTTAATGTATTTTTTGTAATCAAGTTTGTATTGATAGCATTTGTTTCTTAATTTAATATTTGTTTAATTTAATTCTAGATCTGATGAAAAGTATGAGTTTGAAGTGGAATTTGATGAATTTAAATATACAGTGGTGATTTTCTGCAATTGTTGCTGATTTTGTGTCATTTTTGTGGTGATTTTCGGTTGTTCTTGGTGATTTGTTGGTGGTGGTTGGTGGTGGTTGGAGGGGGCGGAGGCGATGGGGTGGTTTGTGGGGGTGATTTTTATTTTCCGGTGGTGATTTTTTGCTTACTGGTGGTCGGAGTGGTGATTTTTATGTTTCTAGTGGTGATTTCTGATTTGGCGGTGGTGATTTTATGTTTGCCGGTGGTGATTTTCTGGTGATCGCCGGAGGTGATGGTTGGCGGTGGGGGTGGGTGATTGAATTAGATAGAAGAGTGTGAAATCCCAAATATAAAATATTAAAATATTAAATGAATGGTAAGAGAAGAATATAATGTATTTAAATGGGTGGATAGGATTAGATCTCATATCTCACCATAAGGAGTGGTTCTCACCTGAGCAAGACTCTATGTTTATATTTGTTTTCTATATATTTTCAATTCTATGGTTTAAGACTTGACTCTTAAACTTTAGTTATGAGCCTAACGTTCCCAGACAGTGACGGAGGCAGAATCATTTTTCAGGGGGGGCCGGGATTTACATACGTGAAACAATTAAAGAAGAAGATTAAAAAACTAGAGAACTATAAGAGAAAGTTAACAAAAAATGAAAAAATATAAGTGAAATGCAGTATGAAGGGAATCGAACCTGGGTTCCCTGGAGAAATACACAGTCTGTAACCACATGATCTACCAGAACAATAAGCAAATAAGTGTACTACTTAGGTTTTAACCATAATCTTGGGGGGCCTGGGCCCCTCTGGACCCCCTGCCTCCGTCACTGATCCCAGACATTACTTTATCTTTACAAAGAGTTAAATCATGCATCTAGCTTGTTTTATTTTATTAATTTATAAAACATAAGCAATTTAGCAAAAAAAATGAAACTATGTCCAAATGAAAATGATTTGGTTCAACTTAATAATTTGAATTGATTTCTCTTAGTAATTTACACTATATGAGCAATGCTAAAATTTTCAAATATATCATGTTTTAATTATTATTTTTGATGCTAATGAGGGGCAAGAGGCCCGACAAAAAAAACTAATTAGAAATTAAATGAGGTCAAGACACTACAACTACTCCCTCCGTCCCGGCCATTAGTTCACATAAGGGTCCGGGCACGGAGACCAAGAAAATATATAAAAAAAGGGGTGAAAAGTGAGAAAATTGAGTAAAGTAGTGGGACCCACCCCACTACTCCCTCTGGGCCCGCAGGGCTAATTAAATTTTTTTGAAATTACTAAAATACCCACCCCATTTTTATATGTAAAAAGTAGTTATCTCAGGGAACTTACCTGAGATATATCTCAGGCTCCCTACTCTCAAAAAAAAATTAGGAGTTTATCATTTTCTTTGTCTAAAATCATGTACTTGATTCTGTAACATTTTTACAGATGTTAGATGTAAGGGGAGTAATGAAAAGAGTGAAGGAATTTACGGACGGGCGGAAGCGCAAATAACATTTATTTCCGTAAAAACCATATAATCGCACATATAGAAAATCATGTAAAAATGAAATACGAGGGATTCGTAACCATACCTTGAAAAATCGAAGCTTTATAATCTATGGTTGCTAGCAGTTGCTTCTCAGAGTGTGAAGCACTCTACTGGTATCCACCAAGATTGATTCTTCGATGAAGCTTTTATAAAACTCGAAGCTTTATAAAAATGGTGCCTTGATCTTTTTGAGAGAGAGAGAGAGAGAAAGAAGATGGAGGCTACTAGGGTTTTCACAAAAACCAAAAGTGCATACTAAAACACCTCTCATCTCTTTCTTTATATAGGGCTAATGTAGGTTTAGTATAATTAATATATCATGTATATATTAATATATATAAATCCCACAAATTGTTTAAATAATAATTAAACTATTTTAATCATTATTAAAACAACTTGCTCTCTCAAAATTCCTTCATCAATAAATTAATCTTTTTATGGTGTGACCCTGTAGGTTCAATATTAAGCCGGTAGTAGAAATAAATAATAATAAACTTTTTATTTATTATTTATATGAATTCTAATAATTCATTAAATATAATTAACTGATTAATTATATTTATTCTACATCGTGAGTGATGCTTCTCAACATATCGCGACTATCCGGATAATATGAATTCACTGCTTAGAATACCAAGAACCTGTCAGTGACTAGTTACCGTACAATCAATTCCTTCTACCCTACAATATCCCGATTAAATACAAGGCATGGATCTCGTGTCAGGCCTATCAAATTTAATCATATGATTTCTTATTCATAACGCAAAGTTCATATTAATGCAAATTAGAAACTCCTTTCTAATTTCATACACTCTGGCCAGAGATTCCAGAACTCGCATACTAAGAATAACATAGGATATTCACTTCCTTACTGGAAGGGGTAGATTCTTTATTGATCGTTAACTATCTCCATACATAAATCCCTGTACCCAGAATAGACCTAATGGATGTCCTTGAGACTAAGGACTAAACCAAAGCACAGTTCATTATATACAAGATTACTCTAACAATCTCAAGTCTAAGGACACTTGTACAACTATCACTCAGTGAATAACTATTGACACGTGAGTAAACTCCATTAGTTGTCCAACTTATCGAGTCATGTTCAGTGAACTTATTCCCTAATAAGCACCTACATACTAGCTATAGTGTCACCACACAAATGCCTATGAGAACAGACATCCTCCTGACGGGAGCAAGCATAATATGTACCGATCTTTGCGGATTCACTAACTTCCGATTAGTTATCCTATGATCAGGAACTGTTTAAGTCTAGAGTTATCATCTTCTAGATCTCACTATTATAATCTCATTATAATTATAGAAGCTTTACTCTAAACTATGGAACATCTTATTTAAAACACTTTAAACAGATAATGCCCGTAATAAAATCAAAACAAGTCTTTTATTATTATTAATGAAATCAAACAAGAATACATGAAAGTTCTTCCTAACTCATCATACATGATTGGATTTAGGACAAACACTTTCAATCTCCCACTTGAACTAAAGCCAATCACCCTGGTATCTAATACCCATCTTCTCTTTATGACGATCAAAGTGAATCTGAGACAATGACTTTGTGAGTGGGTCTGCTATGTTGTTATGTGTGTCAACTCTCTCAACCTTGACATCTCCCCTTTCAATGATCTCCCTAATCAAATGAAAGCGCCGCAAAACATGTTTGGAATTTTTATGAGACCTAGGTTCCTTGGCTTGTGCTATTGCTGCATTGTTATCACAATACAACACAATAGGCTCTACAATGCTTGGAACAACTCCCAACTCAGAAACAAATTTCCTCATCCAAACGGCTTCTTTTGCAGCCTCACTTGCAGCTATATACTCTGCTTCCGCTGTGGAGTCAGCCGTTGTCGACTGTTTGGAACTCTTCCAACTAATCGCACCACCATTCAGAGTAAACACATACCCTGACATGGATTTGCTATCACTTTCTGATTGAAAACTAGAGTCAGTATAACCCTCTATTTTCAATTCAGATCCACCAAAAACAAGAAAAATATCCTTGGTCCTTCGCAAGTACTTAAGGATGTTCTTCACTACTTTCCAGTGGTCTTCACCTGGATCGGACTGATATCTACTCGTTACACTAATTGAATAAGCAACATCAGGCCTAGTACATAACATCGCGTACATAATAGATCCTATTGCTGAAGCATAAGGAATCTTACTCATACGCTCTCTTTCCTCAGGTGTCTTAGGAGACATCTTCTCAGAAAGAGATATTCCATGGCTCATCGGTATGAGACCTCTCTTGGAGTTTTCCATGCTAAACCTTTTAAGCACTTTCTCGATGTATGTACTCTGGGTAAGACCTATCATTCTTCTAGATCTATCTCTATAGATCTTCATACCGAGAATGTAGGATGCTTCACCCAAGTCCTTCATAGTGAAGTTCTTTGATAACCACACTTTGACTGATTGCACCATCGGTATATCATTTCCTATAAGAAGTATGTCATCCACATACAATACAAGAAATGTTACCGCGCTCCCACTAACCTTCTTGTAGACACATGGTTCATCTATGTTCTTGATAAAATCAAACTCTTTGATTGTCTCATCAAAACGAATGTTCCATCTACGAGAAGCTTGCTTTAATCCATATATGGTCCTTAGCAGCTTACACACTAGGTGTTCATTCCCTTTAGAAACAAACCCCTCTGGCTGTGTCATATACACTTCCTCTTCAAGTTTCCCATTGAGGAAGGCCGTTTTCACGTCCATTTGCCAGATCTCATAGTCGTAGTAAGCAGCAATCGCAAGCAAAATCCGAATTGATTTTAACAGGGCTACAGGCGAAAAAGTTTCATCAAAGTCAATCCCTTGCCTTTGTCTGAATCCTTTTGCCACGAGCCTGGCCTTATAGGTCTCCACCTGGCCATCTGCTCCAATCTTTCTTTTGTATACCCATTTGCATCCAATAGGATTCACATCCTCTGGTGCTTCAACCAAAGTCCATACTTGGTTGGCATACATAGAATCCATTTCGGATTTCATGGCACTCTGCCATTTCTCTGAGTCAACACTACTCATAGCTTCATTATAGGTCATAGGGTCGTCATCATCAACGATTGATAACTCATTGTCATTCTCAATGACAAGGCCATAATACCTCTCAGGTTGGCGAGACACTCTTTCTGACCTACGAATGGGCTGTACCACAGAAGGTTGTTCAGTTTGAACAGGTGTTTCCTCTTGAACCGTAGTAGTTTGTGCTTCTTGAACTTCATTAAGTTCTATTTTGCTCCCACTGTTTCCTTCTAGGATAAACTGTTTTTCCAAGAAGGTAGCATGTCTGGAGACAAATACACTATGATTGGTGTAGAAGTAATACCCTAAAGTTTCTTTAGGATATCCCACAAAACTACATTTCACGGATCGAGATTCCAGCTTATCAGGGTCAACTTTCTTGACATAAGCCGGACATCCCCAAATCTTAACGTGTTTAAGACTCGGTTTCCTTTCTTTCCATATCTCATATGGAGTTTGAGGAACAGATTTGGAAGGCACCTTATTCAGTAAATATGCTGAGGTTTCCAATGCATAACCCCAAAGGAATACTGGAAGATTTGCGTAGCTCATCATGGACCGAACCATGTCTAACAAAGTTCGATTTCTCCTTTCAGATACTCCATTCAACCGTGGAGTATATGGAGGAGTCCACTGAGAGACTATACCATTTTCTTTGAGATAATCTAGAAATTCTCCACTCAAGTATTCACCACCTCGATCTGATCGAAGAGTTTTAATACTACGTTTGGTTTGTTTCTCCACTTCATTCTTATATTCTTTGAACTTTTCAAAGGCCTCAGACTTGTGTTTCATCAAATACACATATCCGAATCTAGATCGATCATCTATGAAAGTAATGAAGTACGAAAATCCACCCATGGCTTGCGTAGACATCGGTCCACATACATCTGTGTGTACTGATAAGTGGATTTTATATCCACTGGGAATGCCTCCGTTCGGCTTAAATTGATTGTTTTGGACTCAAGTTGTTGTAGTTTTGATGAGTTTTGCTTAGTTGTGCAGATTTACGAGAATGTTGATTAAAGTTGATGCTTCTATCGTTTTTGGAGATTTAATTGATTAAAATTCGGATTTTCCGGGAAGGCTGCGCAGCTTATACTGTTTTGGCCATATCTGGAGTTCTAGAAGTCTGTTTTCAGCGATCTTACTGCCCACGCGAAGCCTGAGAGATTTTCTACAACTTGGGATAGGATTCCCATGAGCAAATTGCGCCGGGTAGGAGCAATCTGCGCGAAGAACAGACTGCTGGGCGCAAGTTGCCCCTGAAAAATTACAGTTTTTACTATTTTGGCCATATCTTGAGTTCTACAACTCCGTTTGGGGCCCGTAAGCAGTCCACGCGAAGATAACGGAATTCTCTATCATTCTAAAGTGGTCCAGATGTCCAATTACTACTGGAACGGTCCTGAAAAAATGAATAAAAGTCAACTACGAATTTTCCTTAAAAAACAGAATCAGTTTAGGAAACGTATTTTGCAGAAATTCTATTTTAAATCTATTTTGGGTAATTTCTTGCTAGGCAAGATTTGTAGAGCCTATTTAAACACATCCTACCATTGTAAATCATAACAATTCATAGCTAACAATTCATAGCTGTAAATCGTATCAAGGTACTTTCGATCTTCAATTCTTTCTTCAATATTATGTTTTCATTCATTATTATTATTATTATGTTTTCTTTATTAAATATGCGTAACTAATTCTCTAATCTGAGGATTGGGTAGTATTCCTTGGTATTCATGCATGTTTGATTATGTGATTTTCTGCCTGGCTGATTTGTTAATGAGATCTTAACACAATTAGGGGAGTCATGAACCTTTGATTGTATTCTAGGGATTGTAATAAGCTTGGGAGAGAAGTTGCAATCTTAGTACATGATTTAACAGACATAATTTGAATATTAGATCGGGAGATTAATAGGAGAATTGTGAGACATATAATTCTTGGTAATTAACAGTTTATAGATATACTCTGATTGTATCACGGGAGTGTCAATTAAGGTGTAGCTGTAAGCAATATATTGTAGCCTGGGAGGGTGCAGTATAACTTTAGAAGAATTGTTTTCAGCAAGGTAGGAACACAGATATCACATTAATATTGAGTATGTATTGAAACCAGGTGAAGAACCCCAGTTCTTAGATTGTTTTCCAACATATTTGAATCTCAGTTTAAAATTAATTCTTAGTGCTTATAATTAGTTCTTGGTTAATTTAGTTAATACACAAACTCAAAAATTCTTCTTATACACTTCTAGACGTAAAGAGATAAGAAACCTGAACTTTGATATTACATTCAGTCCTTCCCTGCGAACGAACACACAAAAATACTACTAACAAATTGGCGCCGCTGCCGGGGAAGGCAGTATAGTTGAGTTTAGGTTAATTGTTTCTTATTGTTTAGATTTTATCTTTGTATATATTTTTCTTTTCTTTCTTTTTGTATTTCTTTCTTTGGTGTGTCTACAGGTTCTTTGAGGTAGACAACTTAAACAGGTTTTGAGGAGAGAGACTAGATGGAGTACAACTTTGGTTGGAACAATGCTGAGAATTTCTACAACAGTCAGGAACAATATCAAGACTTCAATCCTTACCCACAATTTAATGCTTATGAGGATTGTAATGCATATCAGGTGAATTCGTTCTATTCTGAGAACTCATTTTATGCTCCATATGCTCCTAGCAATGATTATTCATATTCATTTGAAAATCAATATCATGATGATGTTAATCCATATATGTGTAATGATGTTGATACGAGTTTAACTCAGTCTAATCCTTCTTTACTTGCTGATTGGGAGATCGCGCTCAATAAAATGATTCAAGGAACTCAGTCTAATCCTCCCTTACTTTCTTTGGGAGTTTTTGATGAACCAACTTTAGAGATTGCTAGTGACAATGATATTCCATGTGATTCAATAGCTTGGTACGAGGAGAATGCTAAACTAAATAATTTTATTTGGGAAGTTCGAGCAGTGTGGTATGAAGGTTGTTATAGAACTCCCCCGTGTGTCAATTTTCCTCTATGCCATGATTCTTGTTTAGCAATTGATGATAATGTTGTGTCTGATGAGTCTACTTGTGTAGTTGATAATTGTCCCATGCGCATTAATGATAATTTGGATGCAATTGAAATTCTACCAAATCTAGAGAATTTTGAGCTTAATACATTGGTAGACGAGATTAAAATTGATGAGTGTCCAATTATAGAAGAGAAGGAAGTTAAGATTGATGAAATTGAAAATATTGCTTTAGAGTATAAGGATCCGATTTGGGAGGAGTATATGAGTCGTACTTATAATGATTATTCCGATGACTTTTCTAGCTATTTTGATGTTTCCAAGTCTCTTGAGCATGATAGGTTCTTGAAAGTTTTCGTACCTTTCAATAGATCTAAGGCATATATGTACTTCATAATTTTATTACTAATTCGTAAATATGTGCATCTATTTGCTTTTTCTCCTCACTGAAGATTTTATGTGTGAAAACGTCAAGCTATTGACGTTAAAGAAGCGCTTCGTGGGAGGCAATCCACGCTTTTGGGCAATTTTATTTAGGTATGTTTTCTATTATCCCTTGTATTACCTTCCATTCAATGAGGGCATTGAATATTTTAAGTTTGGGGGTGGTTTGAGGGATTATTAGTTGTTGTATTATGTGTTCATGTAGGATTTCATGCTTTGCATATTATTAGTAGTAAATCATGCATATATGTTTGTGCTATTTACGTTTGTCTCATATAGGACATTCTGTTTTTATTTTCGTATACCATGTGAGTTTTCATTTAGTTGCATTTTCATGGCATGCATATTTCATGATCCCTTAAGACGAGCTGATTCTGATTGGTAGGTAGGTGTCTAATTGAGTGTGGTAATGATGAATAGAGGGTTGATTTATAGTTTCTATGAAATTGACTTATGTGTTTCGGAAACAAAACTAATTACACAGACTCATTGGGTACTTTTGGGCTAGGTTAAGGTCATGCTTGTTTGGATGTTTTGAGATTTAATCACCTGATTATATTTAGAATTTTCGTTATTCCCTTGATGGCGTAGGGACACTAAAGTCTAAGTTTGGGGGAAACCAGGGATTTCATGCTTAATTGTAAATAATTGTGAATAATGGCTAGGTGTCAAATGGCTAGTAGCCGGCTCATATTTATATGAGTAGTCTAGGGTTGGAAATGAGAAAGGCTCATTCCAGATCGCAGAAAAAAAAAGAGAAAAAAAAAAAAAAAGCAAAAAGAAGAAAAAAAAAAAAAGAAAAAAAGAAAAAAAGTCAATAAATTGTTTATATGCAAAATTAACTAGGGTGAGCTCTTTAATACTCGAGTAATTAAGTCTGAGGGGACTTAGTCCTAGTGACCTAAGGCTTTTATAGTCTGGGATCCACTGACCTAACACTCGCTACATGGGTATTATTGTATAAGCCTTTTGGGGTCTCATCCATTGCACGGTTAAATAAGCATGCTTGTATATATGTGTAGTAGTAGTTAGTAATAAAGCATGAATTTCTGTCTACCTTGGATAAGGATGGAGGTGTTTCGGGGTTATGAAGTGTCTACAGTCTATTCTATTTATAAACCTGTGATTGTCTTGGCGAAGGATTTGTATGATTTTTGACCTAGTTTTGGAAGTATTTCTGATGAGCATTGCACACACGCACGTTTCTGTTCATGTAATGTTAGTATACGGGAACTTGGTCGAGCTCTATTTGGATTTAGTTGCATTCTTTGAGATATTTGCTTGTTCATTGGTTTTGGTTAGTTTGAAGGGGATCGTTGCATATTTCATGTTAGTTGCATTCATACATTGCATTGCATTAGGTTAAATGGATTTTGTGGGTACATTCGCTATAGGCCCTCACGAGACCTTACTCGTCCACTAGGGCTGCCTAGGGGTTTAAAGGGCTTGTTGCATATGCCAAATGCAACCGTGATCACCTACGGAAGTGGTACTAATCAGGTAGTTGTAATTGTTTATGCTTGAGGACAAGCATCAGTTTAAGTTTGGGGGTTTGATAAGTGGATTTTATATCCACTGGGAATGCCTCCGTTCGGCTTAAATTGATTGTTTTGGACTCAAGTTGTTGTAGTTTTGATGAGTTTTGCTTAGTTGTGCAGATTTACGAGAATGTTGATTAAAGTTGATGCTTCTATCGTTTTTGGAGATTTAATTGATTAAAATTCGGATTTTCCGGGAAGGCTGCGCAGCTTATACTGTTTTGGCCATATCTGGAGTTCTAGAAGTCTGTTTTCAGCGATCTTACTGCCCACGCGAAGCCTGAGAGATTTTCTACAACTTGGGATAGGATTCCCATGAGCAAATTGCGCCGGGTAGGAGCAATCTGCGCGAAGAACAGACTGCTGGGCGCAAGTTGCCCCTGAAAAATTACAGTTTTTACTATTTTGGCCATATCTTGAGTTCTACAACTCCGTTTGGGGCCCGTAAGCAGTCCACGCGAAGATAACGGAATTCTCTATCATTCTAAAGTGGTCCAGATGTCCAATTACTACTGGAACGGTCCTGAAAAAATGAATAAAAGTCAACTACGAATTTTCCTTAAAAAACAGAATCAGTTTAGGAAACGTATTTTGCAGAAATTCTATTTTAAATCTATTTTGGGTAATTTCTTGCTAGGCAAGATTTGTAGAGCCTATTTAAACACATCCTACCATTGTAAATCATAACAATTCATAGCTAACAATTCATAGCTGTAAATCGTATCAAGGTACTTTCGATCTTCAATTCTTTCTTCAATATTATGTTTTCATTCATTATTATTATTATTATGTTTTCTTTATTAAATATGCGTAACTAATTCTCTAATCTGAGGATTGGGTAGTATTCCTTGGTATTCATGCATGTTTGATTATGTGATTTTCTGCCTGGCTGATTTGTTAATGAGATCTTAACACAATTAGGGGAGTCATGAACCTTTGATTGTATTCTAGGGATTGTAATAAGCTTGGGAGAGAAGTTGCAATCTTAGTACATGATTTAACAGACATAATTTGAATATTAGATCGGGAGATTAATAGGAGAATTGTGAGACATATAATTCTTGGTAATTAACAGTTTATAGATATACTCTGATTGTATCACGGGAGTGTCAATTAAGGTGTAGCTGTAAGCAATATATTGTAGCCTGGGAGGGTGCAGTATAACTTTAGAAGAATTGTTTTCAGCAAGGTAGGAACACAGATATCACATTAATATTGAGTATGTATTGAAACCAGGTGAAGAACCCCAGTTCTTAGATTGTTTTCCAACATATTTGAATCTCAGTTTAAAATTAATTCTTAGTGCTTATAATTAGTTCTTGGTTAATTTAGTTAATACACAAACTCAAAAATTCTTCTTATACACTTCTAGACGTAAAGAGATAAGAAACCTGAACTTTGATATTACATTCAGTCCTTCCCTGCGAACGAACACACAAAAATACTACTAACATGTACCAGTCCTAGCAATTCTGCAGCCCTCTCTCCATGTCCACTAAATGGAGATTTGGTCATTTTACCCAATAGACAAGACTCGCATGTAGGATATGATTCAAAATCAAAGGGGTCAAGTAACCCTTCCTTATGCAATGTCCGCAGTCTATTTTCACTAATATGACCAAGTCTGCAGTGCCACAAATAGGTGAGATTTTCATCATCCCTTTTCCTTTTATTAGTATGTTCAATTTGTAGTAAATCATGCTCTATGTCACACACATATAGACCATTATTTAAAATACCACTACCATAAAGAACATTATCTCTAAGAATTGAACATTCATTATTCTTAATAACAAACGAAAATCCATCCAAGTCTAACATGGGAATAGAAATAATATTCCTCACAATCGAGGGAACAAAATAACAATTATTTAAAACAATAGTCTTGCCCGTAGGCATATGTAAATCAAACGATCCTACAGATTCAGCAGCAACTCTTGCTCCATTTCCCATCCGTAGAATCACCTCCTCTTCCTCGAGAGTCCTACTTCTCCTTAGTCCCTGCAACGAATTGCAAATGTGAGAACCACAGGCGGTATCTAATACCCAAGTAGAATTTTGATTTATTGACATATTCACTTCAATCATGAACATACCTGAACCAGAAGCGACAGTCTCACTATCTTTCTTCTTTTTCATTTCTGCAAGGTAAACCTTGCAGTTCCTCTTCCAGTGCCCCACCTTGTTACAGTGAAAGCAAACAGCTTTGCTCTTGGGGTCTTCAGCTTTTGGTGGAACCGGCTTTTTCTCACCAACTTTCTTCTTCTTGGAAGGGTTCTTCTTCCTTTTCTTAGGATTGGAACCCTCACCAATTAGAAGAACAGAACTCTTCTTAGAGGGAAAATTCGATTCCGCAGTCTTCAACATGTTGTGAAGTTCAGCCAGGCTGACGTCCAACTTATTCATGTGAAAGTTCACAACAAACTGCGAAAATGAACCCGGAAGTGATTGCAAGACCAAGTCTTGAGTCAGTTCCCTATCCATGACAAAACCAAGTTGCCCAAGACGTTCAATCAAATTGATCATCTTAAGTACATGGTCATTCACGGATGATCCCTCAGACATCCTACAACGGAACAGCTCCTTCGATATCTCATATCGAGCTGTCCTCCCTGCCACATCATACAACTCTTGCAGATGCTCTAGGATAGTGTGAGCATCCATAAGCTCATGTTGCTTCTGTAGCTCATCGTTCATGGAAGCTAGCATGATACATTGAGCAACATTAGCATCATCTATCCACTTACGATACACAACATGTTCATCATTATGTGCATCGTCAGCAGGTGCAGCAGGCTTAGGTGAGTCAAGCACATATTCCAGCTTCTCAACCCTGAGAACAATTCTCAAGTTTCGAAGCCAGTTAGCAAAATTCGGACCAGTCAATTTGTGAGCATCTAGTATGCTCCGGAGTGATAGTGCACCAGACATAGTGTATATAGTAAATCTGTAAATGATAAACACATAACAACACTTAGCAAATATTCAATTTCATTTTAAAAACACTATATGAATCGGGTCTTTATTCATAAGTGACTCCCACTAGTTTATCTAATTTATTCAACCCCCTTAAGTGAAAAATTAAGCATTCATAATGCTAGTGGGAATAGGGATCCTATATTCCATCACACAACCTCGGCTGTGGCACGAAACGCCATGTGATGTTCAATAGGCAGACAACTCTTGTCAATTACATCTCATGTTATTCCCTAATAAAACTTTAGCCTCTTGAATAATTGAGTCACGGCTGTGGCACGACAAACTCAATATTCTAAGTCAAGTCTAACCCAACATTCCGTACAACTGAATCAGTCTCCAACGGCCCACGGCTGTAGCACGTAACGACCATTAGATTCTAATTCATTGTACACATCTCTATGTAATAGACAAGTATTTCTTATTTCAAAATCAAAGCCCTCGGCTGTAGCACGAAACGACAATGATTCAAAAATAAGAACTACTTTCTACCATGTTGGAAGGCTATGACCGACACAAGCCCGTTGTGTCATTGGCCAATTACTACTTGATATTATTTAATTTTAGAGGGATTATATTATGTTACAATCATAATCATATTATAAAGAGATTCTTCCTTTTAAATTAAATATTTCAAATCAATAATCGATAATTGGATGATTCCCAGATCGGGGGGAGCATTATCAAGAGGCGTCACTTAATACCCCTTTCTTACAGATCGAAATCCGTTTTTGACAGAATCATCCATTCTCTCAATATTGAAAATTCATATTTAATTACGTGTTTCACAAACACAAGAATCTCATGATTGTATTCATAATATTATTATTAAGGCAAGAAACGATTCCTATTCTAGATTTTCTAGAGCATGCCTTATTTTGATTTAAGTTCACCTAAATCTATCATCGCATGGTAAACATAGGCATATATCACATATATAAAATTAAATCAACAAGTAAGCATGCAAGCAATATCATGTCACACAATGATATAATGATGTATGGATTTATTATAGTATTTAAAAGCAATTAATCCAATTAAAACATGCTTTAAAAAACACTTCCGGAAATATAAATAATTCAAAATTATTATATAAAAAATATTTGACCACTCCATAAGATCCGTCTCGGAAAAACGAATCCAACGATATATCGCACGCCCAAAACGGAGTTACGAAACTCCCAATAAATCAAATTTATTGTGGACAGAAAGGCAGTAACGCATTCCGGGAATGCGTTACAAGCATTTAAAGCCATTAAATGCTGTAACGCATCCTGAATTCGCGCAACACCATGTCACGCATTTCGGAAATGCGTGACCCCCCCCCCCCCGCGTTTGCGCTGCACGCGCGTCAGACAGCGTACAGCCGACAGCAGTTTTTTTTTTTTTTTTTTTTTTTTTTTCTCGACCGTTGCTGTTAGTAACGTTGCAGCAGTTTGTAACTCCCTTACATTAAACACAATAACTCCCCTTTTACTAACAATAACTATTATTATTAATATCCTTTTAATTTTAATATTAATAAATTAATTAACAATTAATTAATAAATTAATAAAAAATTATCAAGACATGATTTCTGAAAATCATGAGCAGCAAAAATTATCAGGTGGTTAGGGGTCCTTGTGCAATATTTTTAATCATAATATTTTCACAGGCATAATTATTTTATGAATTTTAACTAAAACAATTTTAAAAATTCATAACAAATAATCTACACATCACAAAATTATGAGAAAAATACCCAGATCATCTACAACACTTGTAGAACTCAGATTAGTGGTCAAAATCATATGCAAAAATTATTTCGAATTAATTCATAATTAAATCCAAATAAACTTACAAAAATCATAATAAATCCATACATGCATAAAAAAAATCTGAAATTTTTATATGACTCTCTATATGCAAGAACCTAGCTCTGATGCCATTGAAGGAATTTACGGACGGGCGGAAGCGCAAATAACATTTATTTCCGTAAAAACCATATAATCGCACATATAGAAAATCATGTAAAAATGAAATACGAGGGATTCGTAACCATACCTTGAAAAATCGAAGCTTTATAATCTATGGTTGCTAGCAGTTGCTTCTCAGAGTGTGAAGCACTCTACTGGTATCCACCAAGATTGATTCTTCGATGAAGCTTTTATAAAACTCGAAGCTTTATAAAAATGGTGCCTTGATCTTTTTGAGAGAGAGAGAGAGAGAAAGAAGATGGAGGCTACTAGGGTTTTCACAAAAACCAAAAGTGCATACTAAAACACCTCTCATCTCTTTCTTTATATAGGGCTAATGTAGGTTTAGTATAATTAATATATCATGTATATATTAATATATATAAATCCCACAAATTGTTTAAATAATAATTAAACTATTTTAATCATTATTAAAACAACTTGCTCTCTCAAAATTCCTTCATCAATAAATTAATCTTTTTATGGTGTGACCCTGTAGGTTCAATATTAAGCCGGTAGTAGAAATAAATAATAATAAACTTTTTATTTATTATTTATATGAATTCTAATAATTCATTAAATATAATTAACTGATTAATTATATTTATTCTACATCGTGAGTGATGCTTCTCAACATATCGCGACTATCCGGATAATATGAATTCACTGCTTAGAATACCAAGAACCTGTCAGTGACTAGTTACCGTACAATCAATTCCTTCTACCCTACAATATCCCGATTAAATACAAGGCATGGATCTCGTGTCAGGCCTATCAAATTTAATCATATGATTTCTTATTCATAACGCAAAGTTCATATTAATGCAAATTAGAAACTCCTTTCTAATTTCATACACTCTGGCCAGAGATTCCAGAACTCGCATACTAAGAATAACATAGGATATTCACTTCCTTACTGGAAGGGGTAGATTCTTTATTGATCGTTAACTATCTCCATACATAAATCCCTGTACCCAGAATAGACCTAATGGATGTCCTTGAGACTAAGGACTAAACCAAAGCACAGTTCATTATATACAAGATTACTCTAACAATCTCAAGTCTAAGGACACTTGTACAACTATCACTCAGTGAATAACTATTGACACGTGAGTAAACTCCATTAGTTGTCCAACTTATCGAGTCATGTTCAGTGAACTTATTCCCTAATAAGCACCTACATACTAGCTATAGTGTCACCACACAAATGCCTATGAGAACAAACATCCTCCTGACGGGAGCAAGCATAATATGTACCGATCTTTGCGGATTCACTAACTTCCGATTAGTTATCCTATGATCAGGAACTGTTTAAGTCTAGAGTTATCATCTTCTAGATCTCACTATTATAATCTCATTATAATTATAGAAGCTTTACTCTAAACTATGGAACATCTTATTTAAAACACTTTAAACAGATAATGCCCGTAATAAAATCAAAACAAGTCTTTTATTATTATTAATGAAATCAAACAAGAATACATGAAAGTTCTTCCTAACTCATCATACATGATTGGATTTAGGACAAACACTTTCAAAGAGATACCCAATAGTAAAATTGGTGAAGGAATTAGAAGTTTATTAATGTTTGATATGATAGATGAAAGGTTATAAGATACTTAATTACCTTATTAAGATAACGCATTATTGTAACTAGCATGAAAGCCCGTGCAAGGCACGGGTCACATTCTAATTCATATAACATTTGTTTAATTTTTTGATAAAATCCATTGTATCCTCTTGTTAGTCTATTTTACCTTTCACTGCAACGGTCTACCGATTCAGTAGTTATAATCATTCTAAATTCAAATTATTAGCACTCTAAATTTCGAGATTCATATTTTTAGTGGTACTTGTTTAATGCGAGAAGAATAACCGACAAAAGTGGTATATTAGAGTTAATTATCAGCTATCAAATATTTTCACGATAACAATGTTTTTCAGTAGAAATCCTAAAAGGATCACCACGACAACAATTTTTTAACTACTTTCAATCTTAGCCACGACATATTTTAAATATCTATTTCTCTTCTACCGATATGTCTACCTTATATCTCCTTAATTTATTACTGATCAAGTAGCCTATCTCACATCTCCTCCAATTTATTACTGATCAGGTACCTTCTTACTTCGGCCTCTTTCCGACCACTATCATGCCACCTCTCTATACCTCTCAAATCCGTTCCTTCCTTCAACCACATCATATATGCACATACTTTTTGCCACATCACCTATCTTTCGTCTTTAACAATCTCAAGTTTGTTTATACTTCCTCTCTCTTCGATCATCTCTCATTCTTCTTTACAACCTCCCAGCGACCTCCATTTTCATATTTATATAAAATTATTGTTGTGGTTACGAGCTAAATAGGTATTATGATAATAAAATAGTTAATTTTCATACCTCTCACACATTAAACATGTATACGTTTTTCAAATGTTATTGTGATCACACTATATCTTTTGAATTTCAATCAAACTCATCTAACATTTGTCAACAAATTGGATTAACATATTATTATCAAATATTTAGTTGTATAACCGTTTGTTCTTAAGTTGCTAAAAAATTGATGTACCTATTCTTTTGTTGGTATTTAGTTGTATCTAAATGTCCAAATCTGACACTAAATGAATTCATATTGGTTGGCATCGGGTCAATTCAAGGTCAGGGAGTGCTATATCCATCCCGATCTTCGAATTCGATCGAACAAAATCGATGAACCTGTTTCGGTTCTTGAACGAGAATTATTTCGCTCCCGATTCCTGCCCTGAAAGGAAAATACGTATCCCCGCGAGAAATCATGAATTTTAATATTTTTAATTAAAATTTTGAACTTATTTTTAATTAAAATTTTGAACCTAATCGTTGAACCCGTATCGATCCCAAAATGGGGATTATTTTCCTCCATGATTCCTACCTCGAATGGGGAACGAGGATCTCTATGAAAATTTGGAGATTCTTATTTTTTTTAATTAAAATTTATATATTCTCTAATATATTGGATAATCAAATTATTTTGATAAATCATGATAAATATATTATTATATTATAAATAGCAATTTTAATAAAAGATGAAAAATATTATTAAAATTAAATTATATTTATGAAATGTTAAATTCGATGCAACAAATGGTGTTACTTGCCTGCGCAAACAAGCTTTTAAGCCCATTGATGAATGGGTTTTGTCCGACAATTGTGACATTTGCCATCTTTTGGCATGTCGAACTGGTTGTAAGTTATTTCCATACCATTTCTAATGTTATGAAATGTTAAATTTTAAAAAAAAAATTGAATCTTTGAATTACATTTATTTTTAATAATCTACAATATATATATTTAAAAAATTATTTTTTCTTAAATATGATAATCGATTGGGGAACGGGAATTGGGGATTTAGGGTTCATTTGTTAATTGTTGAATTAAAGAAGATGAACGGAACCATTCATGTGATTGTCGTTCAAATTGTTTGTTAATTATTTAGAAATCTGGATGGTGCTGGACGACTCCCACATTCCTGTGGACGACACCACCCTTAGAATTCCAACTGAACCATTCAAATCTCTTTGTTGTATGCATCAATAATTATTGAATATTAGGTATGTATATTATATCTCTATTCTATTCAATATGATTAACTGATTTTAAAATTATATAATTTATGCCAAGCTAACTTTTTGGCAATCGTATTTCGTACACACGTTTTTTCTAACATAAAGATATTAAAAAAACTCAAAAAATATATAATAAAAAAATAATGAATATTTACCAAAAATACCATTTTTTCTAATTTTTTTTTATACTTTTACCATATTCTTAAAATATTTACAAAAATACATTTTTCAGGAAAAACATTTTACAAAAATATAATCTTATCAGGTTGCATATGCAGTTGCGCAAAATTTTCATAGAGTTGCATATGTGGTTGCAAACAATTGTATTTAGTTGATTTGGTAGCAGACTGTATTTTTGCAAATAACGTATTTTTGCAAATAAGTTGGTATTTTCGCAATATATTTTTTTTAAAAAAATACCTTTGCAAAAAAAATTCTGAACTTGGGTATTTATCGAAAAAGCTTGAAAAAATAATTCATCTTACTTTTAAAATTTATTATTGGCTAAATATTTTAATTATTCGGAAAATATGTTTAACAAAAAACTCAAAATATTTAGTCATTCAGAATCTTTTTTATTTTATCAAACAACAACTTTCGTTCAGAATTCAGATTATTCAACCGTTCAGATAATCAATGGTTCAGAAAGTGATATTCAGATTTAACAAATGACCCCTTAGCCGAGATGCTTTAATCCCTCAGCTCGTTCCCATCCCCAAGTTTTTATTTATAACATTTCATGTTTCCCGTTCCAAACCCGAAAAATTTTTCGAATCTCCAAACGGGAAAGGTATTAAATCGGGGTCGGGTAGATCGAGAGAAATGCTCATCTATATTAAATACACGTACATTCAGTCGGTTATTCATTCAGTCAAAAATATCTTACATGTTCTTATCATTTTAATAACTTTTATCCTGAATAAATTTGAAAATAGATATTAAAGCGAATGTAGCAAGTGGATTGCTTGCGTATGCAATTATTGATTTTAAAAAGTGTATTATTAAGTATTCTAGCGTAGCGGTATTAATATATGCAAACATAAGAATATTGTTATATTATTAAAGGAAATGTAGCAAATGGATTGTTTATGCATGCAATTAATGATTTTAAAAAATGTATACTAAAGTGTTCTAGTGTAGTGGTAATAATGTGGACAAAAGAAAATTGGTACATGGAGGTCATGGGTTCAAATCCACTTAAATCCATTTTTTTTAACATTAACATGATACAGGGATAGTTTAGTAAATTACTAAATGGGTGAAAAGGCCTTGTTGCCCTATAATATATATAAAGGATTCGTTTATAATGTAGTGTAATATGTGTAGGGTTACGGTTAGGGTAAAAGGTTTAGGAGAAAAAATTTGATTCCATCATAACCCGCAAAAGTTGTGAATAATGTTTAATATAACATATGTACGATAGTATGTAGAGCCGGTAATTTGGTACACGACACGAAAACACGACACGAAAACGACACGAAAATTACGGGTTTGGGTTGACCTTTGCAGTACACGAACACGAAAGTACACGAACACGAAATTACACGAATAAATTTAGTGTCGGTTTTGGGTTTACCCCTGGGTACACGACACGAAACGAAAATACACGAAATAAATAAATATTTAAATAATTTTATTTAAATTATATGAATACATATTTTAAAATAATATTTTATATATAATTTTTACATAAGATAAATACAAAATAACTTCAAATTTTAGTTTCATAATACTTGAGCACACTTGATTCTTTATAACATATGGACTTAAGACATGACTTGTAAAAATTTAATATTTAAATATTTTTATTTTTATTAAAAATTACACGAAACACGACACGAAATGTACACGAAATGAAGGTACACGAAACGAAACGAAACGAATCCTTAACGGGTCGGTTTTGGATTTAGCATTACGTACACGAAATACGAAAGTACACGACACGAAAGTACACGAAACGAACGAATTGCCAGGTCTAATAGTATGATACTCTACTACCTTGTATTAAGGAAACATATTATTAAATTTTATTTTTAGTGTAGTGTAAATAGTTCAGTATTACGGCTAGAGTTATGGTATGAAAGGAAGAACAAAAAATGTTTTAATCTTTAATATAATATATAGAAGGTAAATTACCTTATTATGACAACTTACTATTATAATTTACTTTAATATAGTCAAAAATGTTCAAAATTATGGCAAATTACTAATAAATTACTATCAAAGTAGAGCAAGGATACAATGATGATTTGATCATTGTTACAAGCTATAAGATTACCATTTTTTATGGTTAGTCATAATTATAATCAAAGATATATAAGATGGATATTATTATTTTCACCGGGCATGTTATATATAGCCACATGCATGGTCATTTTTTATGGGTTTTTTTGTTGATATACTGTAATCGCCTTCTATTCATATAATTCATCCAAATATTGTAGATCATAACTTACAACTAAGATAAATGTAATCATGTTAATGTCACACTTTCTAAAATAATTCACCACCTAGCTTACTGTTTTTATAATTAAAACCAATTATAAGTTTGAACATAACTAGGAATTACAAGGACAAATTGATGATGATTTTTATAAATAAAATTTATTCCAGACAATTCTACACAATGCAGATGATTCTTGTTGGTTGCTATTAGGAATTATGTTGTCCTTGATGATATTTACAAAACACCTAAAAAAATATTTTGTATAAGTAACTTTGTAATTCGTCAACGGACGGCGTGCTTATCAGCATCCGTTGATGAGGTAGCTTATCAACGAATAAGTTTGTAACATGCTATGTAAGTCTCAATGGATAAGTTATCAGTTGGTGTATTAGTTGATAGTGTTCTAAGTCATGTTGACTATCAATGGATATGCAGAATAGGTTAGCTAATTGTAAATAGGATGTGCTTTGTAATCTTGCAAAAGTGATATGGTACTTCAACGGATAAGGATACTACTTCAATGGATATCACACTTCAACGGATAGCAATCAACTCATCAACGGATGACAGCTTCAATGGATATTCACTTCAACAAATTATGTCTTGATCTTAGCAGTTGATAGTGACTTGATATAGCTGACAAATCACATGGGTTGATGGACTTTAAAACAGCATGGTAGCCAGTATTGGAAATGAAGAAGAAAAAGAAACATTCCTTTTTCTAAGCAAATAAATTGGATGATAAAATCAAGAAATATTTGTCCAAGACAATCAGACAATTTGCATCACATGAAGACAAGGGATGAAGCAGCAAACCTGTAAATAGTTTGACTATTGTAATATTCTCTTTTGTTGGGTTTGTAAACTTGGTATTATATATAACCTAAGTGTAGTTTTGCTTTTGTTGAGAGAAAACATTGAGCATTCTCTTAGAAATTATTAGGTTTCTTTTAAACACAAAAGCATTGTAACAAGTAGCTGTGTACTCATGCACAGACTATTTCTTCAATATAATTCTCAGGTGGAACTGAAAAACCCAAATGTAATTTTTAAAGAGTGTTGTGTTTACTTTACTCTCATTTCAACTATTTCTTAAATCTTTTTTCTTCCACTGTTATTTCATATACACACTATTTAGCCTTAGTTAATTTGAAAAAGTTTAGTCAAGTTTGTATTCAACCCCCCTTCAACAATCTTGTGGTGTATTGTTGGGATTCAATAATTGGTATCAGAGCAAGCTTCTAACATACAAGAAGTTTAAAGATCAACAAACAATCAATACCATTGGAAAGAAAGATTTTGGAGTGAAGATACCAGTTCTTAATAAAGACAACTACTTTCATTGGAAAGTAAAAATGCACTTACATCTTTTAGCCATTGATGAAGGCTATGTAAATTGCATAGAAAAAGGGCCACATGTTCCTAGGAAGGCTAATTCTACAGTTAGAGCAGCAGCTGGCACTGTAGCTGCTAGAAGGCCTGTTCCCAAACTGCCAGTGAAATTCACAGATGAAGACAAAGAAGAAATCCACAAAGATAAGAAAACCATGAACATTTTGTTCAATGGTTTGGATCAAGATATGTTTGATAGTGTCATAAATTGCACTACTTCTAAAGAAGTGTGGGATACTATTAAAACTCCCTGTGAAGGAACTGAGCAAGTAAGAGAGAATAAGATGCAGCTCCTCATACAATAGTATGAACATTTTCACTTTAAATCAGGTGAAAATCTCACTGATATTTGGTATCTTGTGATTTCTTCTTGTCTTGCATACTAATCAGATCCACTTCTTTAGTTGTTTCTCCTTGAATTTCTCTCCAAGCTTCTTTGTAGGTTTGCCAGGTACACACTGCAATAATTGGACCACTGCAGGTGCCATGGTTTGTGTAAATTTTCTAACTTGAGAATCTTCAATAATTTGACCTTTAAAGCATTCGAGAATTGACTAAATACTTGATTCGAGAACTATTTTTGAATGGCTAGACATCTCTGAGTTCTTGAACAAGTCTTTTTGAGATATCGAATTAATTCTCGAATGAATCTTTACTTCTGGAGTCCTTGAGATGTCGAATAGCTTCTTGACTTTGGAATTCTTGAGATATCAAATACGCCTTTTTACTGGTGAAGTCCTTGAGACATCTAATATGTCTTTGACATATTGAATCCTTGAGATGTTGAATCCTTGACTTCTCTAATGAAACAAATTACTTCTCGAATTTGTACTTAGGCAAAATTTCATTCTTCAAACTCCAACTATGTTTCTTTTTCAGCCTTCTTCTTCAATCTTGAGGCATGATCCATGAATTTTCTTTCAAGCATTATTATGTAACTTTTTATACAATACACAGATCAAGATGATGTCTAATACTAAGTACACTTTACATGACAAAAACCTAACCAATGGGTTCCCCAGCTAACGGGACATGTAAGTAATACATAGTATTACTATGATCAAGTAGGCTTGTTATTATATCGGTACAGACATTCCTCTTTGACTAACAATCTCCCCAAAATTGTGAGTAAGATCTTTAGTCACAATTTCATGTCTGATAACAAGCCTAACATGCATAAAAGATAAACTGAAAGGTACATGTATGAACTTGATTGAATTTTAGTACAAGTATAAAAAGAAAAGTCTTACAATTGATTATGATTGAATATCAGCTAGTGTCCATTGCATTCATCCTTTGAGATTTGGCTAGATAGTCATCATATCTTTTCTTATCTTTCTCCTTTGTTTTTTTTTGCATTGTCATCTATTGTCAACACAATATCTTCTATAGCAGTGAGTTCTTCAATTTGAGGTGAATCCTTAAGATCTTCAATTACTTCTTTCAGCTTGGCTTCAGGATATGAGTTGAGATAGTCCATTATGATCTTTACATTTCTTTCATTTTTCTTTTTATACTCCATAATGTAAGGATTTAATTTGACTCTGCACAACCCTTTTGCTCTAAGTTCATTAGCCTTTTCTTCAAGTACAACCAACTCCTCCTCTTTCTTCTTTGACTTTTCTTCATTCTGCTTCTTCAATTTTTCCTTGTGCTCTCTGTGCATTTTCAAGATATCAGAAATCTCAAGCTTCCAGCTTCTCTCCTCACTTTCTTCATAGTTCAGCAATGCCATTAAACTTTGTAGATCACAATAAAGATAGAATTGCCAGATCCCTTGCTTCAGTTTCTTTTCCCTTCCATCAGAGTACTTTACTTCTAGGAAATCATCAATAATCCTTACTTGATAGATTCTTTGAGCTTGTAAAAATGCCAATGCATCTTTATCATAGTCCTCAAAGGTGGCAAATCTAATCCAATAGCAAGAGTAAGAGTCTGAGTTGTTGACAATTTCTTCTTGAATTTTGATCTTCTTGCAGCAAACTTGATCTTCATTTTCTGTATCTCATCATTTGGAAGTAACTTGCATCCTTGGCCTTTGGTCCGTTGCTATACACCATTTGCAGTTTGCTTTTAGTGACATACAATTGGTTTTCTGATGTGTGAGGTCTCTGTGGTTAGTGGAAAGACATTTGTAGAAGCCAATGATGTTGATTTGTTGAATCACTGCCAGTAGTATCCACCCCAAATATTAAGTCTTGTGTTTTGGTGAGAGTACTACCAACAATGTTCAAGGCTTGCTGTCTTCCACTCTTCTTGGTCTTCAATTGCTCTCCACCCTTATCATCATTCTTCTTGTCATCACCCTTATTTCTTCTCTCAACCTTCTTTTTCTTGCTTTACTCCTCCTTATCACTCCTGTGATGTTTTCTACTACCATCACCCTTATATTCATCTATATCTCCATCTTTATCTCTCTTTATCTTGTCTAATTCTTGAGATGGCACCAATGGCAATAATAGATTGTAGAATAGAGATTGCTTCTAGTTTTTCTGCAATTTTGAATACCCTATTCTTCCTCAATTGGTCAAAGATAGCATAAATTAATCTTTTATTTTTGGGAACTAGACTTCCAGGAATTTCAATTTGTGAAACATCTTCAATTCTTGTTCCAGATTGAAAGAGAATGGTTTTTGGATTTGTGCTCACTTCAGGTAGCCTTAATGGTTGCTCATTTATGAGTTCATCAAAAAGACACTTGTTGTTCTCACCCTTCCCCTCAATTAGCTTCAAAATTGTGTCAACCTCACTGAATTTCAACTCCTTTAGAGTATTGTAGGATAGATGCCATAGTTCATTTCTTGCCACAATCATAATTTCTTTGAGATACACTTCTTTGACCTTCCTTGGAATCACATTAAAGATTGGGATTTGATCTTTGAGACTCTTCAAATATCTTTGTAAATCACCTCCAACATCAGCTTAAGAGACTTTCAAAAACTCCAAGAAGGTTACATCATGATAAACATTTGCGTTTGCAACCTCTTGTAGTTTGGCCTTAGTGACTATGCTCGCTTCCACAGGCTTCTAAGCTTTAGTCTTGTTTGATGGAGTGTCTGCTTCAGTTGGCATTGTACTTGGAACAACGATGGTTCTGATTTGAATAGATTGACCAGCTGAATTCTTGGTATGAACAGTTGGTAGTGTAACTGGTGTAATTCTGCACTCCTCCATTTCCACATTTGATTTTGAATGATGGACTACCTTCTTCTTTGGTTTCTCCCCCTTAGGCTTGATATCAGACACAGAGGTCTTAGCTTTGGCCTTTGAATTTAAAACTAGAACTTGTGTAGAATGTTGAGGTTGAGAGGATTGAAGTTGATTTGCATCTTCAGGAAGTGGGAGGCCCATATGCTTCAATATGGAGGTAAGCATCTGTTGTTGAACCAAGAGCACCTCAGTAGTGGTGCTGGCCTGAGTATCCAACTTGGCATTAAGAAGATTGACAGACTATTCTAGCTCTGAATTTTCATTTATCAAAGAATTCACATCTTTCTCCAAACTATCCACTTTTTGTAGCAACTATGCAGCCTTGAAGGAAGAGAGTGATTGTTCTTGGATCCTCTCCACTTTATATTTGCTCAGCTTAAGGACTAGCACCTCACCAAGCAGCTTGTCTCTATATTGGTTTCTCCGACTATAGAATTTGTTTCATTTATTTGAGCAGTTTGGTTTGACACTTGGTTTGCCAACTTGGTGAAGCCATCTATCATGGTTGCCAATCTTTAGTCCAAGCTATCAACTATCTTCTTTCAATTAATTATTTTCCTAACCACAAATCAACCTTTGGAAACTCGGTAGTGAATCTTGTCTTGAGTTCACTCACTGATTTAGCTGTCGCATCACTAATTTTAGAAATTTCTGATTTGAGCCCTTTCCAATGTAGTAAGCATCCTTAAGATTTCATTTATAAACATCATTGATGGCTACAAAGACTTCTATAGATGAGAGAGTTTTTGCATTTGAGCCAAATGACATCAAGTACTCCTCCCTTAGGGTTCTAAGAGCCTCATCCAAGCTAACTCTTCATGTGCTATTCGATCAGGCATCTACATTGCCTTCTCTCTCAGTTTCATTGATGCTTTTAGCTCTCTATTCATCCAAGTCTTCTTTATGACTGAGGAGAATGGCTGCATAGTCAGCATTCGGTAGATTTGAGGTGAGCAAGTGTTAAGCCATCTTTGTGAACTCATCAATCAGATCCTCATAT
Source organism: Saposhnikovia divaricata (assembly GCA_036435485.1). Classification (NCBI taxonomy): domain Eukaryota; kingdom Viridiplantae; phylum Streptophyta; class Magnoliopsida; order Apiales; family Apiaceae; genus Saposhnikovia; species Saposhnikovia divaricata. The sequence goes on from CM071598.1 coordinate 83,594,857, forward strand.
AAGCTATGAAGTGCTTTAACCATCAATTATGGTGGAACAGATGATTATCCTGAAGGTCTATCATGTTGCATAGCCCTCGTCCATCGGGACATAGTGGCCTGAGCCAAGTGAGTTCTAGAGTTAGGCTCCTCAGTTGCAGATGAATCTTCTACAACCGGATGAAAAGACTCTTGATTCTCAGAATCCAGCATTGGAATTATTGTAGAGTCTGATGCTGTCTCCACAGTAGTGGGACAAGTTACAGCATCATCTCTATAAGCCAGTAAAAGCAATTCCAATTCTACATAAGAAATAGGAGAATTTGGCACAGAGTCTCTAGTAAAAACTAGTGAAGCCTCTGTGTTTGTGTTGGTGTCATCAGGATGTGCCCCGGCATGCATTTCCTCATCAACTATTTGTAGGTTCTGGGTGGTGAGAAAGGTGTCATCCACCAAGTCACTTGAAATGATTGGCTCATCAAGTAGGGAAAGACCTTGATGACCAAGACCATGCTCCTCAATTACTTGAGTTGCAGGTTACAAATAAATGTGTGATGTAGATTCGGGAAGAGAAGTGTTTCAGAGGTGATTTTGGCAACTCCCAATAGTGATATGTGTTGGTGTATACTGAAAATATTTATTTGAAGTATATACATTTATTTCTGGCCTATTTTATTGAGAATCATTTAAATGTTTACATGTTGTCTAAATATTATATATTGTGAATAATCTAGTATCAAATGGGATACAGAATATTAGATTATTAAATACGGTTTATATAATATAATATGGTTCACAGCACAGGTGGTGTTAGACAATCCACTAGAATGGCTGTAGTATTCTTTAAATTAGTTTATATTGACTAATAAATAATACTAGTATACTTTGTGTATATTGAACAGGATCAAATTTAGAATTGTTCCCTTATACTGATTAAGAAGGTGAACTAAGATTCTATGTTATTATTAATGCTTAGGTTCTTAATCCAGATATAGTAATTGACACATGTATATTATTTACATGCTTTGATTTATATATGAAATAATTCTTTTGATTTATTTCATTATATTTTGGGTGATGAAATAATATATATGGTGAATATTATTTATTGAAGGAATTCATGTCCTGATAATATTCGGGTTAATGATGTCCCCTTGAAAGCTCAAAAAGATTTAATTATGTGAAACCCTGCAGGTGGATTTATTCCGGCATAATTAAATAAAGGTTGAGTGGATGATCAAGGATAAAAGATATTAATTAAATGAATTATCAGTAATTTATTTAATTAATGGACATGCGATATTTTAAACATGGGGAATTTAATAAGCAAATAATATTGGAACCAAATTAATTAATTAAATTACGGTATTAGGAAAGGTAGTGCAAATATTAATTCTTTAGTGGATTGAATTAATATTTAATTACATTGGGCTATGCCAAAGATGTAATTAGAAGGCCCAACCTAATTGTCCATGATCCCTATTGTAGCCCTATATATATTCTTATTCTCTTCTTGCTGGGGTTGGTCGAAAAAAAATTTGTAGCCACCCAGGACCAAGAAGAGAGGTGAACTTGAGAAGACGAAGGCCACACTTCGCTCAAGGAAATTTGGGAATACAATAGAAGAGCGTGGAATCAACCGTTAACAAGGTGATTTTTCAATTTGTACTCGTTAATTTATTGTATCAAAAATCGCAGTGCCAAGATCTGATTGTCCCAACAATTGGCATCAAGAGCTAGGTTCAATGGTTCTGCGATTTTTGATACGATGTCCACGTCGTAATTATATATGCATGTATATAGTGGTAGGCTTGTATAATTCTTTTTTGCAGGTTGTTATCCACTATTATGGCCATGTATATTTTAATTATGTGTTTGGATCCCACGTGGTTTAATCGTGGTTATTTTATTTGGTTTCCACGTGGTTTATCGTGGTTGTAAAACACGAGGGTTGATCGTGTTAGAATAGATTTTACAAATTAGTTTTGTATTAGATCTATTTTTTATGTAATTGTTTGATGGATTTTGTATAATCCGGGTATTTTGTAACAATTATGTGCGATCGGAAATTAAAACGGAGAAAAAAATTTATCTGCTGCGAAGCTGCTTGAAGGCTGCTGTTGGTTTTGTTTTTTTTTCGATCAAGTTCGAAGAATGGAAGAAGAAACAGGCGTAAGGAGAAGCCGCGGCGCGTGGGAAAAACCTGGACAGAGGCTGTAACGCAACACAGGGATGCGCAACAGCGTTTCCAGGAGAACAAGGCGGTCACGCAGGAGCCGAATGCGCAACAGGCTAAACAGAGTGGGTAACGCAGGCAGAGGATGCGTTACTGGAGTAGGATGGCAGAAAAAAAAATTTTAGCAGAATAAAGGGCTGGAAATTTTTTTCAAGGGGCCATAATAGTGGAAAATTTTATTTTAATTTTTTCCACTGATTTTTTATTATTGATTTAAATAATTAATTATGTGTGTTGTTAATTATGTGTGTAATTATTTTTTAATTGCATGTTTAACATAATTAGGACAACATGGACATAGTATTTATTTATTATGCTTTAATCATGTATAGCATGCTGTTATGTTATGTGTTTTGTGTATTTTGATACATGTGGACTGCGATTAAATAACATAAGGCGATGCATGCTAGATAAAATTCCTCAATTTTAAATAAAAATTCTAAGTGTGTGAAGAAATTAATTAGGAATTAAATCCCACGGTCTCCATTATTGTTTGTATGTAATTTAACACTAAGACGAATATAAATTGTATATAGTCCACCCTAACGTGGCGTATGATTTATGGTGTCAGATAGTGTTATGGATATTACTAGGATAAACTTCTTAAATTAATTACGAATATTGAAAGGTATATATGCCACCCAACGTGGCGTACCAAGTTTCATAGAATTCGATTAATTAGAAGGGTGCCAATGATTGAATATAGAATTTCGATATAGAGAGAAAGGATGATTCTGTCTAGAAAGGGGTCTTAAGTGATGCCTCTTGACAATGCTCCCCCCGATCTGGGAATTATCCTATTATCGATTATTGATTTGAAATATTTAATGGTGGTATCCGGTCTTTTTATTAATTTAAGATTTAATAGGATACACTTAGCTATGAAAAATAATATATAGTCCACCCTAACGTGGCGTATTATTTAGTAATAGGACCGAAGTAATATTTAAACGAATTTAAGTGGTATATATGTCACCCATCGTGGCGTACCAGATACTTATGGTGTTTAAATATTAGTGCATTAATTTTAATAAATTGTTAGAGGAAACCAATAGGATTTAAGATTTATGCAACTATCTGATTATGTGTTACATGTATGATTCTCAGGATTAGATCATCATGGGCTTTAATCCACTATTCACCATACTTAAGGATAACAAACTTACTGGACCGAACTATATTGAATGGAAATGTAATTTGGACATAGTGTTGACTGTTGAGGAGTAGAAATTTTGCACTTATGAACCAAAGCCAGATCAGCCTGCTGAAGATGCTCCTGAAAGTGAGAAGGAGTATTATAAGCGGTGGGTTAAGGCTGATGAGATGTCGCGATGTTACATTCTGGCAGCAATGTCGGGTGTTTTGCAGCATCAGCATCAGGCTATGGCCACTGCTTCAGATATGCTCTTTAATCTCAAGGAACTTTTTGGAGAACAGAATAGGGCTGCTAGGCAAGTAGCAATGAAGATTTTAATGAACACCCAGATGGCTGAAGGAACACCTGTAAGGGATCATGTTCTCAGGATGATGTCTCATCTGAATGAGATGGAGATCCTTGGTGCTGATATTGATGGTGAAACCCAGATCGATATCATCCTTATGAGTTTGTCCAAAAGTTTTGAGCAGTTCCGCTTGAATTACACCATGAACAAAAGGATGTATAGTATCGCGGAACTTCTGACAGAACTTCAGGCAGCTGAAGGACTCTTTAAGCAGAATGTTCAAGTGCATGTGGCTGAGAAAGCTTCTTCCTCTAAGCCGAAAGGCAAGAAGAAGAAAAAGGTTCAGACATAGAAAGCTGGAAAGGTTGCTAATGCAGTGGGAGTTCAAGGTGCTGTGAAAAAGCCTAAGGGCAAGTGCTTCAGGTGCAAGCAGTCAGGTCACTGGAAACAGGATTGTCCTCTTCCTAAGAAGACAAACAATACTGGTATGTCTCTTTCTCTAGTTACGGAAACATACATACCGGCTATATCTACGAGCACTTGGTGTGTAGATACAGGAGCCACTGACCATGTTTGTAACTCTATGCAGGGGTTCCAGCAATCCAGAATGCTTAGAGATGGCGAGATATATGTGTTCATGGGAGATGCTACGAAAGTAGCAGTAGTTGCAGTTGGAATAATTACATTATCTTTTGGCGATGATAGGATTTTGGTTTTGAACAATTGTCTTTATGTACCTTCGTTTAGAAGGAATTTAATTTCGGTTTCTAAACTTGCCATGGATGGTTATAATGTTTGTTTGGATCGTAATGTTTCTATTATGATGAATAAACGAGTTATATGTTCTGGTACATTGCAAGACAATTTATATATTATTAATCCTGTCCAACCAATGCTGCAACAAAAGGAATCTAATAACATTCTTTCTAGCTCAAACAAAAGAAAGAATCCTTCTGAATTGAACCAAACATATCTTTGGCACTTAAGATTAGGTCATATTAACTTGAGGAGGATTCAAAGACTGGTAGTAGATGGGCCATTAGGCTCGTTGGTAGTGGAGCCATTTCCAGTTTGCGAATCCTGCTTGGAAGGTAAGATGACTAATAGGCCTTTTAAAGCAAAGGGGAATAGAGCCAAAGAAGTGTTAGAATTGGTTCATACTGATTTATGTGGACCTATGAGTATCCGAGCAAGAGGAAGTTATGAGTATTTTGTCACTTTCATTGACGATTATTCCAGATATGGGTACATTTATTTGTTGCGCCGTAAGTCTGAGTGCTTTGAAAAATTCAAAGAGTACAAAGCAAGTGCGGAGAAGCGACATCTTGGAAAATGTATCAAGTCACTACGATCAGATCGTGGTGGCGAATACTTGCTTGGAGAATTTAGGGAATATTTATCAGAAAATGGGATCACATCCCAGTTGTCTGCACCTGCCACACCTCAGCAGAATGGTGTAGCAGAGAGAAGGAATCGGACTCTTTTAGAGAGTGTTAGATCAATGATGAGTTATTCAGATTTACCCAAGTCGTTTTGGGGATATGATATAGAAACAGCGGCTTACCTTCTGAACTTGGTACCTTCTAAGTCGGTTCCCAAGACTCCAATAGAATTGTGGACTGGCAGCAAACCAAGTCTAAGACATATTCGGATTTGGGGTTGTCTAGCACATGTGCTGAACAAGAACGCGACCAAGTTAGAATCTCGTACAGAAGTAAGGCTGTTTGTAGGCTATCCCATGGGAACGAAAGGTTATTCATTTTATAGTCCTAGGGATCGAGATATCATTGTTAGCACCAATGCTAGATTCTTAGAAGAAGACTATATAATGAACCATAAACCCATGAGTAGTATCGTTTTAGAGGAACTAGTGGGAGGGACAGATAATCCCCAAGTGCCAATAGTACAAGTAGAACAGCCACAAGAAAATGCACAACTTAACACTAATACTACACCAGTGCCTCATCGTAGTGGGAGGGTTGTTCAACAACCAGATAGATTCATGTTTTTGGGAGAGTCCTCGGACTTGGTCTCTGGCGAACATGATGAGGATCCCAGGACATACGAAGAGGCAATTCTAGATAAAGATGCAGATCTATGGCAAAAGGCAATGGAATCTGAGATGGAATCTATGTATTCCAATCAAGTTTGGGAGCTCGTGGAACCACCCAAAGGTGTAAAACCCATTGGATGTATGTGGATCTACAAGAAGAAAAGAGGATCTGACAAAAAGGTGAAAGCTTGGAAAGCACGACTTGTTGCGAAAGGGTATACTCAGAAAGAAGGGATCGATTATGAGGAAACCTTTTCGCCGGTTGTTATGCTTAAGTCGATCCGGATTCTTTTATCTATAGTAGCTCATCTCGATTATGAGATTTGGCAAATGGATGTCAAGACAGTTTTCCTTAATGGAAGTCTTGAGGAAACCATCTATATGCAACAACCAAAAGGATTCATTAAGGAAGGCCAAGAGCATCTTGTTTGTAAGCTTAAGAGGTCTATTTATGGACTAAAACAAGCTTCTAGGGACTGGAATATTCATTTTGATCAGGCAGTCCAGTCATATGAATTTGATCAAAGTCCAAGCGAATCATGTGTGTATAAGAGAAGTGAGGGTAATGCAGTGGTTTTTCTAGTACTGTATGTAGATGACATTTTACTCATTGGAAACAATGTTAAGATGTTGTCATCAGTAAAGGCATGGTTGTTCAAACAATTTGAAATGAAGGACTTAGGTGAAGCGGCATACATCCTTGGGATCAAAGTAATAAGGGATCGCAAAAAAAGGATGTTGGCTTTATCTCAAGAGCCCTACATTGATGAAGTATTAGCTCGTTTTAACATGCAGAACTCTAAGAAAGGTTTTCTACCTTTTAAGCATGGAGTGGCTCTATCCAAGGAGCAGTGTCCTTCGACACCTAAGGACATAGAGAGCATGAAAGCAGTTCCTTATGCTTCGGCATGTGGAAGCTTAATGTATGCTATGTTATGTACGAGGCCTGACATCTGCTTTGCTGTAGGCATGGTTAGTAGATATCAATCGAACCCAGGTCAGGAACATTGGAGTGCAGTAAAAACTATACTCAAGTACCTGAGAAGGACTAAGGAGTATATGTTAATTTACAAGGCCTCAGATCTATTTCCTTTGGGATATACTGATTCAGATTTCTAATCAGATAGGGATAAGAGGAAATCGACCTCGGGATATGTTTTTACTTTGGGAGGTGGAGCCGTTATATGGAGGAGTGTAAAGCAGAAATGCATTGCAGACTCTACAATGGAAGCCGAGTACGTGGCGGCCTTTGAGGCTGCAAAGGAGGCTGTATGGTTCAGGAACTTCCTTTTGGACTTGGATGTGGTACCTAATTTGCCTAGGAGCTTGACAGTGTATTGTGATAACACTGGTGCTGTGGCAAATTCGAAGGAACCGCGAGATCACAAAGCAGCTAAACATATTGAACGTAAGTATCATCTCATACGAGAAATCGTAAAGCGAGGAGATATAGTTGTGGCTCACATATCATCAGAAGACAACCGGGCAGATCCTTTCACAAAGAGCTTGTCAGCCAAAGTTTTTGACAGGCATGTGGAAGCGATAGGAGTCAGATGGATAGACACATAGTTTTTTTTGTGTAATAGTGGATTAAATAAACACTGATATACTTATAGAATATTTTGAGTATAAGTGGGAGATTGTTGTATACTGAAATATTTATTTGAAGTATATACATTGATTTCTGGCCTATTTTATTGAGAATCATATAAATGTTTACATGTTGTCTAAATATTATATATTGTGAATAATCTAGTATCAAATGGGATACAGAATATTAGATTATTAAATACGGTTTATATAATATAATATGGTTCACAGCACAGGTGGTGTTAGACAATCCACTGGAATGGCTGTAGTATTATTTAGATTAGTTTATATTGACTAATAAATAATACTAGTATACTTTGTGTATATTGAACAGGATCAAATTTAGAATTGTTCCCTTATACTGATTAAGAAGGTGAACTAAGATTCTATGTTATTATTAATGCTTAGGTTCTTAATTCAGATATAGTAATTGACACATGTATATTATTTACATGCTTTGATTTATATATGAAATAATTCTTTTGATTTATTTCATTATATTTTGGGTGATAAAATAATATATATGGTGAATATTATTTATTGAAGGAATTCATGTCCTGATAATATTCGGGTTAATGATGTCCCCTTGAAAGCTCAAAAAGATTTAATTATGTGAAACCCTGCAGGTGGATTTATTCTGGCATAATTAAATAAAGGTTGAGTGGATGATCAAGGATAAAAGATATTAATTAAATGAATTATCAGTAATTTATTTAATTAATGGACATGCGATATTTTAAACATGGGGAATTTAATAAGCAAATAATATTGGAACCGAATTAATTAATTAAATTACGGTATTAGGAAAGGTAGTGTAAATATTAATTCTTTAGTGGATTGAATTAATATTTAATTACATTGGGCTATGCCAAAGATGTAATTAGAAGGCCCAACCTAATTGTCCATGATCCCTATTGTAGCCCTATATATATTCCTATTCTCTTCTTGCTGGCGTTGGTCGAAAAAAATTTTGTAGCCACCCAGGAGCAAGAAGAGAGGTGAACTTGAGAAGACGAAGGCCACACTTCGCTCAAGGGAATTTGGGAATACAATAGAAGAGCGTGGAATCAACCGTTAACAAGGTGATTTTTCTAGTCGTACTCGTTAATTTATTGTATTAAAAATTGCAGTGCCAAGATCTGATTGTCCCAACAATATGCTCTCCACTCAGTGTAGTGCCTTCCTTATCACTCCTTTGTGCAAACTCATTACAAATAGGTGCACTAGGGAGGATGTTTAATGTACTTGCCCCTGATTTTATAACTTTAGTCATTTGAGTTACTGAAGAGATGATTTCAAAATTTTGCTTCTTCTTTGGCCTGGTGAGTTGTGACCTACCGCCACTTCAGATAGAACCTGAAGTGGGTCAACAGTGGGTCGCTTTCTCTTCTTCTTTTTACTAACACCATACTTTTGATAGGCTGATGCAGTAGGCTCAGTGTTTGAGGTGGTGTTTGGGTTAGAGGGTTGGTTAGAGGGTGCTTGGTTGGCTTGCTGTTGTACTTCGGCAAGCTGGTGCCTCTCTAACTCAGACTTAGAAAGATATGTTGGCTGTGTGAGGGGGTAAGACTTAATGATTGCCCTCATATTAGGTATAATTATAAGAACTACATCCATCTCTTTTCTAGAATCCAAATTTCCAAAAATGACCTTGGACATGGATTTAGAATAGCCTATCCTTTTGTTATCCATTCTAGGCAATTCAATCAGTTTATTATTTTTAAAATTAAGTACAGATTGAATGAAACGAGGAAGGAAGATATCATTACCTCGCTTGATTGTGTCCCTACCAAGCCTCCCACATAACTCTTGCATAATGAGTTTGCCAACAGCAATTCATGTCCCATATTCCAGTGAGGAGCTGTATGAACTGTGAATTTAAAATTTTACGTAATTGCTATTTTTCGTAAATTGAGAGAAATATATTTTAGATTATTTTATCCCATTTTGACGAGTCAAGGTGTTAAATGTTAAATTGGTATCTGAGGTTAAATGTTAAAATGATTGAAAAAGATCCCCGTATGTGTTATGTGTTATTAGGTAAGATCAAATGTCTTTTCGTAATACGTGTCAATTAGTTGTCTTTATCATTTAAATCCCGTTTTCAAAACCTTTGGGGCTTGGATCTAAAATCATTTTTTTATCAAAACCTTTCGGTTTAATTTCAAAATATTTGAAACTTACATTTTAATCGTTTCGTAGTCTCTACAAATCTTTCGTATTATTTTCTTTATTTTTTGTAAAAATATCGTTATTCGTTTTATACCTGTAATATAGTTAATTGGCATTTTCGACGTCGATTAAACTTTATTCCGGGTTCCGTTCATTCTGAAAAGTACTCTTTCAGCCAATCATTCCAGCCAATCAAATTATTCATAACATTATCCAAAAATCAAAACAAAAATCATATTTTCTCTCTCCTGTTCTTGAGGATCAAACCAATTTTGGAAGGTGGTATCGATATCAGAATCTGGTGCTCTTATACTCGAATCAAAGCTCTTGAAGTCTAGTTTCATAATCTGCAACATGTTTTTGTAAAGGGTAACTTCTTGATTTTCTACGAATTATTTTGTTAAACTGCGTATTTAGGGTTCTTGGTGTGAATTTGGGGGTTTTTGCTTGGTTGATTGTTTGATGATTTTGATGGTTCCTAAGGCTTTATCTGGTCCTATGGAGTTGATTGGTGTGTTTAATTGTGTTGTTTAGTTCCGATTTGATGATATTTGAATTTGTAAGTGTTGACCGATTATATCATTCGTTCGTAGCTTGTGTTGATTGTTCGTATGTAAGGTGTTAAGGGTTTGATTGTATGAATCATGAGCTTTGATTTGAGATATAGAACACAAAGTTTCGTTTAGTTTTGAGCAAAAATCAAACTTTCGCCGGATTATCTTTTTAAGCTCGCGGAAATCAAGATTAACGGCTTCGTTTGATCGTTGTTCGGTCATAGTTTGTGGTATTGTGTTGCCCAGTTGATTGGCATTAGTTTGATTGCAAGAAAATAGCGGAACGAGTGTGTGCATATGTGATCTGTGATCAGTGATCGTCGAATTTTGCCAACCGGCCGGAAACTGCTAGGGGGGTTAAAAGTGACGATGAACAATTTAAAAAAAAAAATCTCTGAATTTACTTTTAAAAATTCAGAAATCATTTCCTCAAAATTATATTTTTTAAATTCAGATTATTTCTGAATTACTTATGTATTTAAATAGTTTTGAAAATCATTTATTTATTTATTTGTTTTTAATTCAAAAATGATTAAGAGTTAAATACTTTAAATTATTTTAATTAATTTTGAATAATAATTAATTTAATTTAATTATTTGATAAATGAAATCATTTATTGAATAATTTTCTTAATTAGTTATTAGTTGATTTTTAATTAATTTAATTAAAATTATTTGATTCTTAATTAATCTGTTTTCTGTTTTAAATGTTTTAAAAATAGTGTTTAATTGTTTAAAAATCCAGAAAATGTTTTAAAATACTTTTAAATATTCTGAGTTGGGTTTTATTCAAAAACCAAGATTGAATATTGTTTTAAAAATATTTTTTGAGTTCATTTGGTCGTTATGTGATGTATGTAAGTTATTTAGTGAGTTATATGAGTCATTTAAATGTGATTTAAATGATTACGTGCTATGTGAATTACGTGATTAAGTGTTGGTGGATCGTAAAAGTGATTAATTGTTTGACTAAGTGTTTAAATGCTATGTTTGAATCCAGTGTATTTGCGTGAGGTGTTTAAAGTAGAAAAAGGTCGGTCAGAAGTATTGATGTGAGATAAGGATTGTGGAATCGAGTGGAAGGGACGTATGAAAGTCAGTAGTTGAGTGAGACGTTCAGACATTTAGACGGATTAAGCTGTGATTACCAGGCAAGTATTTCCTTCCACTTCTCGTTCAAGTGAAATTGTTCAAAAATTATTATAATGATGACATTCTCACCCTATTTATTGTCGATCTTGTCGACATTTATTATTGTTGGTGTTCTTTATCTATTATCACCCCATTTATCGTGTCGAACTCGTCAACACCGGTTGATATTGTTGTTCTTCATTTACACCATGTTGTATCGATCTTGTCGATGCCAGTTAATATTGATACTTCCTCATTGACTCTTTAATTATGAGTTGTTATTCTGGAACGTGAGTTTTCTAGTTAGTTGGATGACAAAGGTTGTCGATTATTCCAACACCTAGTGCGTTTGATATAGAATTGGAATATTTTTAAAAGGAGATCCTTTATGGGTAGAGTCCCTTCTGGGAGACCAGATTAATGGTCAGAAATTAAGGCCAATGTGTGTCGTTAATCCATTATAGGACATTGCTGTGTGCGTTTGTCCTAGGACGTTGTGTGCGTTTGTCCGGGGTTAGTGCTAACTGATCAGCAGCCTAACCTTGTTATTTTTTTAAAAAATATATATAATAAAATCCAATTCTAATCTATACATTGAGGTTGAGTTGCTTTAAAGCCTGATTCCTTTGAAGCTTGTGATGATTATCTTTGGTTATCAGAACTATTGTCAGTTCTCATTGTTGACGAATTTTATTCTAGCAGAGCATTGTTGGCTCACCTTTGTGTTATTATATTTAATTCCTTCAGCTGTTTTCTTTTGCAGCATATGATGATTATTCTTGTTGCTCAGAATTTCTGATTGCTCTTGATATTAATATAGATTTATGCTTGCTGAGCACTGTTGGCTCACTCTTGCATTGTTATTGTTTCTTTCTCCATTTATTAGAGAAGTTGAGTAAACCTTGTGGTCAAGTGAGTAGTACTGTTCCTGCAGCGAGAGGTGACACTCAGGTTGTTGACTTGGTCGGGTAGTGGTGATGGTGTCAGAGGTTGGTTAATTAGTTCGGTAGACGGACTTAGTTTGTTATCAAATTGTATAACAATTTTATTCTGAGATTGGATTGTAACGATGTAATTCAATAGTTTGTTTCACACCGTAACCTGTATGCGATCTTGGTTAAGGGGTTTTCTTATATTATACTATGCTTATATACAGGTTTTGTTGTGTTAGTTGTGGTCCTTGGCCCCAAATCTGTACCCCGGATTATGGGATGTCACAGTTGGTATCAGAGTTACAGGTTATGGTCACTGAAACAGATTAGGAAGGTTAGGTGTACGTGTCTAAGATAGACATTGGGTTGAACGATTTAGGATAAGGTTTGCCTTAGATTAGCACGAAGAGTGTTGCGACGTTACATAGTCTTTCAACCTATCGCGCGAGTAGGAGTACGATTCGTCCGAAGATTCGGTGATGGGCGAGGCAGTTAATCTAGAGCCGTGTAAGCTAATTGAGCAGTTGGAGCTACCAGTTTGGGGGACACTATCTCGAGACTTTCACATATCTATTCTAGAACTTTTCTATGGCATTAGCTACGTTGTGAATGTTATAGAGAGAGTACGAGAAGACTATAAACACGATGTGGGAAACGATTATTGGCATGCATTAGAAGTAAGGGCGTAGCTGTGCACCACTAGCCCTTGATCTCTTTTAATTTATTGTCCGAGGGATTGTCAAATGCTTGGAAATAGAATTGTCCACTGTCGAGCTAGGTTTGTAGGTTTCCACAACCACACTACAATTTAAATCCTCTACAATATTGTGATTAACAAAAGTCTTCAAATGCAAAGTAGGGACTCCATCATGATATGCAATAAACTTGTGCATTGTATCAACCTTATTCCTTGATAGTGGACTATCCTCCTGAATATTAGACTTAACCGGACCTTTATAACTTTGTTTATTACCATGCTTATTACCATACATGTTCTCTCTTGCATAATCCCGTCTGAGTTTATAACCCTCAAAACTCTTACCAGATAAATACTTAATTAACCCTAAAGCCTCCTCCTTTGATTGAAGTTTAAACAAAACAGTACCTCACACCATTTCTATCTCTCTTCTTGGGTAAAACTATACCTTTACTCTACAAGCCCTTTTTACTCTACAAGCCCTTTTAAAGAAACCCCAGATGTCTTTAGCTAACGTAACATGTGGAATATTAGAGACAAAGACAGTTTTTGAGCTTTATCATTAGTTGGGCGAGGCTTGAAGTGAGTACTTGCCTTGTTATACTGAGGTGTAGGGTTAAAGAGAAGGACTTCTTTGAACGATTTAACTGAAGGTGCATTACCAGACTTAACTGGATCAATCTCTCTAGCAGATCTTACTCCATTCCTACTTTGCTCTTCCAAACTCCGTGAATGAATTTTAAAAAGAGCTCTATTAACGTAGAAGTCCTCACCCTTCAAAGCTTCCTCAAGAATCCATTTATCCACCAGATGGCCATTACTTTCAAATGAAATTCTCTTCAGTACTGGAATTGTAGAGCTGCTTACCTCCATCCATACTCTGGATGTCTACCTGATCATATCCCCTCAATGCCTTCTTAGGAGTCTTATCTTCAGACTTTCTTCTAGTAACCACAATCCAATCCTGCTTCATCTTTTCGCTATTCTTCGAGTTATGCTCATTAATGTATGAAGTTTAGAATTTAACTCCCTCGCCTCCCTTAAAGAGCCATAGTGTACATGATTAAGGGCCATACGAATCCCTTCAATATCCCTTTGTGAAACCATAGCCATAACAATTGGACGTACAAGATGCTCCTTGCTCTTGATGAAATTAACTATATCGTCTTCATCTTCCTTGGCTCAATTTTCGCACTTTTCACTATAGTAGTAGCCAACGGATTTAAGATTCAAGTTAATTGCTCTCTCCCACCAACCATTATTCATCAAATATCACCGCATGCTGCACAGCGCCTCCTCTTCCCCATCCAAACTTAGTCTCAACAGTTTAGGATCAACTACATTTATAAGAAAGTTAACCCTTGCCCAGGCCAAGTCTAAAAGTTCCCACCTGCCCTTCTCAATTGCAGTAGCTAATTCCTTTTCTAGAAAGAACCAGTACTTCATGACCTCTTGAACAGATCTGTGAATACTTTCTTCCTCCCTAAGATTCTTGGAAAAAGTTGTTAAGAATTTGAAATTTCTTGAATGTTGAGAGCGCTCCATTTCCTTCAACTCAAAAGATAATATTCTTTCATTCGCTTTCTATAATTCTCTAGTGAACTTCTACTATGAATATAAATTTGAATCGTTCTTCTTCCAACTAATTTATTTCATTATATACGATTTTACACTATTTCAATATTAAAATGGCTTCTTTCAAAAATATTTAAATTGCAGATTTTTTTTTTCAAAAAATATAACAAATTCCAACATTTATATCGACAATAGTATAATTAAATTTAAAATAATACTAGCATATAATCCATGCGTTACAATAATTATTTTATTTTATAATTATATTTTATATAATTATTATTTTCAATAATTATTTTAATTTAATATAATTTAATATAAATTTAACAGATAATAAGCATGGTTTAAAGCTTATATTACAAATTTTTAAGTTAAATACGTCATTGACGTGATTCGAAACTTGAATCTTTCTTAAAATAATTAAATCATAAAATATATCTTATCATTATATCTAACGGTTCTAATTTATTACTAAAAATCTAACGGTCATTATTTCTTGTATGGTTGAACCGTTAAACCAAAATAAAAATAATTATACTCATATTTCCTTATCATAATAACGTATACGGATTTTTAATATATCTATACTATTATATAATAAGCAAACAGGGGTATAATTTGGTTGTTTGGTTCAACTTGGTTCAACCACCTAAAAGAATAGTGACAGTTAGATATTTAGTAAATAGATGATAATCGTTAGATCTAATAATAAGGAATATTCTATATTTAAATCCTTCTTCTAAAGATCCAAGGTTCGAATCCCGTCAATAACAAATTTACATTAAGATTTTATATTATTAGTTCTAATCAATACATATCATTCATTAAATAACTATTATTATTACCAATAATTTTATTAATTAATTACAAAGTTAAATTATATCTATAATAAATTATTATACTCTATTGTATTTAATCATATAATTTTAAAAGTATTTAAAAGTAACCCGTAAACAAACAAGGGGATAATTGGTAGTTTGGTTGTTTGGTTCAACCAAAGAATAGTGATCGTTAGATATTTAGTAAATAGATGCTAACCGTTAGATCTAATAATAACGAATATTCTATATTTACATCTCTCTTCTTCTAAAGATCCAAGGTTTGAATCCCGTCAACAACAAATTTACAATAAGATTTTATATTATTAGTTTTAAACAATACATGTCATCTATTAAATAACTATTATTAATACTAATAATTTTATTAATTAATATTACAAAGTTTAATTATATCCATAATAATTTATTATACTTTATTTTGTTTAATCATACAATTTTTAAAATAATTAAAAGTAACTCGTGCTTTGCACGGGCTATAAGTTAGTATTATTAATGACCGGAAGATATGGTGTGACATTTTTGATTATATATTAATGACTGCAAATTAGTTTTAAATAAAAAGGTAAAGTGTTTTAATTAAAAAAAATATTAATGATTGGAATATATGGCACAATTGATGTTTTTACGCGTTTATACAACTAAAAGTAAATGTGAAAATGACAATCGATTAATATAATGTATATTATTTTATTATTTATTTTAATAATTAGGATAATCATACCGAAAACCAAACCGACAAGCTTTCAATATTTTAGCTTTATTATAATAATATAGATATAGATTAGATAAAAGAAACCAAATATAATTTTAAAAAAAAGTCGAAACATATAAATATAAATAGGTGTATTTCGGTTTAAAATTTGACAAAAACTTGTCGACAATTTTATTACCCGTCTAATTCGTATACTTATATATACATTTGAAAGTTAAGAATATTAGCTTATAACCCGTGTAACGCACGGTCGATTTTAAATATTTATAATAAATTTTCATATTTTTTTAATATTTATGTATTTTAAGTTTTTAAACTTTGTTAACATATTTAAAGCTAATGATACAAATATTTATTTTGAATATATTTTTATGGGGGTTAGAACTTTAAATATATGAAAAAGTAATTAATCTATTAAAAGTATAAAAAGTTTAATATATTACATCTAATAATTTTCATCTTTTATTTTAAGATGTAATGGTCCTTTTTTTGTAATTTTGTACCTTAACTACAAAATTATGTATACAATCTAGGATATTCGTGAACAATACATGTGTTGTGCACATACATTATTGTCGACATCTATTTATTTCAAATATGTATATTTATAATATGCGTGTTATAATTTTGTTATATAACAAAAATAGTAGTAAAACACATTAATAAATAATCTGGTTATCGTTAACACTAATGAGCAAATTTTATACCTATTTTGATTAATTTAGTTGAATATTAGTTAAGTTGATCTATTTTTTTGTTAGTGGGTTGGTTATATATATTTGTTCCAAATAGTTGATAGATTGGATTTTCATCAAATTTATTTAAGTTTTATATTGTTTTTCAAAAATTTATGTCTTTATCTTCGTAACAAAATTTTTCTTCTATTAATTTTTTTTCATAATTAGCGGAGAAGTTATCATTTAATAAAAAACACTTTACTGAATATTTTTTCATCAGTAATAAAAGAATATATATATATATATATATGATTTTTTTATAATTTATTTTCATAATTAATATTTATTAGGTTTTACAATAAATATATTATTTATGCCTCTCTTGAGTTCTAAAATTTAGATTTGACGTTTTTACAGTCCATGCGAAACTCACAAAATAATCTTTAATTTAATGATGATTTAACAATTTTTTCACAATTAAACCTATCCCAAAACTAAAGAGATTAAGTGACAAATTTTTACGTTAAGAATTCTATTCGATTTTGGAAATCTATTTATATTTGATTTATATTATCAAAATATCATTTTTAGTATTTGAATATAGTTTTACTAACAATACACCTTTTAATATTAGAAAATAGAATTTTAATACAACTTTTTTTAAATTATATCCTCTTCGCATAATAATTGTTTTAATATATGATTTAACCGTGATAGTCTATTTTATAAATATTAGATCGAACGGTTAATATTATTTTAACGATACTGAGGACCAAATACTAGGGACCAAAATTTTGGATAAGTTCCCTTTTACACTTACTAGCTTAAAACCCGTGTAAAGATTTTAAATATTTTTATCTTAATATTAAATATTTTTATCTTATTACTCATAATTTTAGTATTTGATTTTTAATTATTAAAAAAATTAATTATATGAGATAATAAAATATAATAATACGTATTTGATAGTATTCTAAATGATAGATTTTTGCTTGTATATATATTGAAAATAGATATAAAAAAAAAACTTTTTAAATTTAATATGTTGTTGATGGGAATTGAACCTTGAAAATCTTAGAGTAGTTTATAATTAATGTAAAATGTTTAATAATAGTATGGTGATAATAGAAAATATAAATTTTTAACTAAAACATGTTGACGGGAATCGAACCTTGAACTTCTAGGAGTAATTATAAGGAGTAGTTTATAAGATGATATATATTTTAATAATAATATATTATTGACGTGATTCGAATCTTGAACCTATAAGAGTATTTTATATATTAAAAAAAAAATATTTTTTAGCATTACAGTCAACGATTCTTTTTTTTCTATCTTACAATCTAATGGTTGTTATTCAGTGTGCCAAACTTAGTGTACCAAACCAACAACCAACCAAATATACATTATTTCACTTACAATACTTACAATTGTATAGTATAAATAGTATAGATACTTAGTATAGATTTGTCACCTGATTTTTATTTTTTGCTAAGGACTTTCTCATTGGACATATGGTTAGGTTTGTTTTAACTCATTTTGAATTTTATTCAAAAATAGCTTAAAACTCGTGCGATGCACGGATTTTCTTTAATGATTTTTCAATAATTTGAATGAATTTTTTATGATATGAATTTTGTAAGTTAAAGTTTTAAATAATATGATTTGATAATAATTACATATACACACAAATATATATAATATTATTTGTAAAAAAAGAAAAATTAGTTATAAGATATAGATAAAATTATACGTTTTAGCTGAAAAAGGTAATGAGTCAATTACTAATTATTATCGTATTATTTTATTGAATACAATTATGTATGATACTATGGGAAAATAAGAGGTTTAGTAAGAAAAAATATAAAAAGGTAACGTATTTTAGTTGGAAATGTAATTTATTAGTTATTAATAAACATGATAATAAAATTTTATTTATTCAATATAATTGCCCGTAGATATTTTATATTTTCTTAATAAAATGAAATAATATTATTATGATTACTAATAACTAATAAATTACATTTTCAGCTAAAACAAGTTACATTTTATATTTTCTCTTACTAAAACCGCTTCTTTTCCAATATTATCACGGATAATTGTATTCCATAAAATAATACCACAATAATTAATAATTGATTGATTAACTTTTTCAGCTAAAACGTATCATCTTATCTATATCTCATAAATAAATTTTTCCTTTTTTAAAAAATAATATGACCATATATATATATATATATATATATATATATATATATATAATTTAAAAATTCAACTTACGAAATTCATATCATAAAATATTCATTCAAATAATTGAAAAATCATATAATATTAAAGAAAATTTGTGCATTTAGTAACTATAATATCGCTATTTTATTTCATAAAATAGAATTACATATTTTTACCTATAATAAATATTAAGAATACTTAAGTAAAAATTCAAGTTTAAAAATGAGATATTTTATTTAGAAAATATAAAAAAAAAAAAAAGATGTTACCTTTTAGCTGTAAAAATTAATCAGTTAGTTATTAGTACTTATAATATTATTAATTTATTTCATTAATTAGAACGACCATATTTTTGGAAAGTAGAGATTTTAGTTTAAAAACTAATAGCTGAAAAAGGTAATAGGAGAAAATGAGGTATTTTAGTTAGAAAATATACAAAAGATACTAATTTTAGCTAGAAAAGTTATTTCATTAATTAGAACGACCATATTTTTGGAAAAAAAAAAGATTTTAGTTAGAAAAGTTAGAATAGATAATAGCTGAAAAAAATAATTGGTTAGTTATTATTTTCCAAGATTTTGATTGTGTTTTTGTTCAACTATTTTGATGGATGATATATTTATATTTACTATATTGTTATGACAATTGAAAATGTGAAAATTTTAAAATTTAAATAAGTAATTAGATCATTTACAAATATTTTAACGTTTGACTAACATTAGGGTAATAGAATGGCATGGGCATACACGAAATTTAAAATATGAAGGTACCATTGAATGGTATCATTTGAAAAAGTCACAACTAAAAGAATATCAATGAGATATACCTCTAATTTACAATACCACATAATAATAATTTTTAGTGTCCACAGAATCTAATCTAGAAAAAATGTTAGAACCTTTGCGAGATTATCATAGAAAAGTTTGCTAAAATTTAAAAGAAAAAACTTAGAAGATAGTGAAATTAGAAGTAGAAACTTTGATGTAACTTGGGAAATAGATATAGTTCGATACATAAAGGAAAATGGGCCTATGTGATTATTGATTACGTGAGAATGGAATTATAAGAATTCGTAGTAAATATACAGGTGTATATTTGAAACATTTAATTAACAAAAAAACAGCAAATATATAAGCATTCAACTGTGTATATGCACCATTCTACTTTTGTATAAATATAAACTTTTGTAACCTCATGCCTAGAATTATATATGAATCAGCAATTACCCGGAAAGCCAGTAACACTCATTTGTAACTTGATATGGAAGTAGTTCATCTCTTATTCCTCATAGAGAATCTCGACGAGAAGATAATAAATTAGATTTGTATAAGAAATTACCAAATTGTATAATCAGTCTTGCACTGCTGACTACCACGGAGAAAATCAGCAGAAATCACCAGGTTTCCCAACTTTTATATTTTGCTCTGCTAGGAAACTAATAATCACATTTCTTTGCCAGCCTTTGAAACTTCTGCATGGAGAAGTAAGAAAATGGCAACCTCAGTTAAGAACAGTTTACTGATATAGCTAAGCGACGAACAACATAATATATAATGACTGTACAGTTCAAATATTACTGGTCATGCCATGTATAATCTTTCTGTTACCGGCAAAATAAAATATAATTGAAATTCCAAGCACAAAACTAAATGATAGGTAGATACAAACATATAAATCAAAATTTGCTAGGGAGATACTAGTAACTCAACATTAAATAACAGTGATTTCACTGCTGGCACATGTAAGTAGTACAGGGTGGTGGACTGGTGGTGTTTCCAAATTCTTCTTAGAAAAAGGAAAGCATAAAAATTGCAAGAAACAAAAGAGGACAAGCTGCTTGGAAAGTACATTATGACCTAAAAATGCTGACTTTCTAGTGATAAGCAGTCACTCAAAGCATCTCTAACGGTGTTGGCTAAAATATTATAAATATACTGATTATTTAAAATTTGCTGAATCTGGATATTATTGTACTCCAATGGAGTTGGCTATAATGATTCGTTACATTTTAAAAATAGTATGTGTTGTGATGAAAATCTGTCACAACACCCCGAGTAAATCTCGCCGGAATAACTGAAACTATCCTTGGTTTTCAGATAGCGAAACAGGTCTACCAGTCGTATAAAAGCTTGGCAGCTGAACCTGATAATGGCCAATAGTGTTTAAAGGGCGGAGTTAGCAAGGTCACCGGAGAAAAATGGCTAAGAACTCCGGCCAAATGTGCCCGGAATTTTATCACTAAGGGTACACGTGCCTTGTGTGCAGAATAAGTGAATAATCGAACCCCTTGCTAATTGCCTACATATCCCATGTTTAGGAATCAAGCCCTGATGTAGTTCTTTTAGGTTATGGACTCTTTTCTTGCTGATCAAGCCACGAAAGTGATAGATTTTTCCCAGAGATATGCCTTATCCTTGATTTAACCAGCCGGCTAGTAGAGTCCTACTCCAAATATACCACCTAAAGCTTATCCGTAATGTGTATATGTATATTTATAAACATATATCACATAAATTTAATATTTATCATGTTAGAAACGTAGTCCTTGATGAAATAGACTGTTTAAAGTTGATAATTCGTTCCTCCTAAAATTTAGGAGATAATCCTTATCCGTCCACTAGTCCTGACAGAAAGAGGTGGAGCCGCAATCGTACCTGCACCTCCACAACTACCCTCATACTCGTACCTCAACAACCGAACCTCGGTACCTGAATCTCAGTTATTATCCATACCACTCCAATTGGGCCCTTTAATATCCATGGGCCTAAAATTAAACCCATTACAAATTTTGGGCACAACAGTATGTTATTTTTAATTCAAGTTGTAAAAAGTAGAATATAATATATGGTAACAAATGATGTGGAGTTTCACCAATAGAGGTTCGACAAATATAGCCAATATGATGAGGTTGGCTATAATTCTAGCTAACAGGAGATGAGAAAATTAAATTTACTCGCTATAGTTTTTATTTGCTGCATGTCACACACACTTTTAGCTAAGGGATTTTCATGGTTGGAGATGCTCTTATTACTTGAGCAATAATTCTATTGTATTACCAACCATTTAAAAGCTTCGGTCGTTTGACTTATTTCGGCAGGACTTTGTTGCCAATTTAGATTTTGTGACAGAGATTTAAAACCAAAGATTTATGAGAGATTTTCGCCCTAATCACTTTTCTAGGGATTATCATCATTTGTTGCTAATGTTCAGAACTTTCCATCTGGAGACTTCTGTCGGTTGCATATATCTATCATTAGAAAGAGTATCTTTACGTTATCGCAATGAATATATAGCTAAAATTAGCAAAGAGAAAGAGGAAGCTAATGTGAAATTTAGGAAGCTGGAGGCAGAATTGCCTTGTCAATTGAGAAAAAACGTGTTTAATAATAGTGTGCAATTTTTTTTGCTAAATTAATAGTGTGTAATGCAATTCACTAAATTTTAGAGATTGGCGATTTTTGCTATCATTAAAATTTTCAGTTTTCAAACTCACCATACAATTATAATACTTATCATTTATCAGCCAGCATTAATAGCATACACATTGAAGTTGAAAATTCAAAAATTAAAATCAAGGCTTGGCAATCAAAAGACACATCGAGCTTTTTTCTAGGTTCTCAGTGTTTGCGCTTTGGCAGAATAATACTATGAACTTACTTTTGATCAATATGTGCCAGAACATCTCCTCCGGGAAAAGCTGCTTTAGTTGTCTCATATGAAACTTTAATAGCTTCCCTCCATGTTCCACCAACTTCTCCTGGATTTTCCTGAGCTTTAGATTGACCTGGGTCTTCCATTAACAATGAATAGCCAGAAAGCAAGTGGCCCACCCAGACGTCGTCTTTCCTGAGAAGCTACCAATTTTAAATCTGATCTTGGACAAATATGCAATGAATCGTTGTTTACAAACTAAATTTCCATCTAAATTAATCAACTACATCACTTAATTGTACTAATGAATAATTATTAATATCTGGAACGGTAAACTCACAGGATAATATCCATATGTCGGGGTACATAATGGCCCCCGCCAAGACCTAAAAGAATCTTGTTTTTGCCATTATTCCTGCAGCGTCATTAGAAGTTCCAAGACAAATGAGAACCCATAGATAAGACGCTAAACAAACAAAAGATTTATTATAATAATAGTGCGCATGATTGATACCTGCTCCAGTCTCCCACGGCATCGCCTCCTCCAAGCCCCAGTCCTTCCCAAACTAACTTTAATCGCAAATAAAACGTTTTTATTAGTGAACCTGTTAGAAAACTGTCATTTTGCCTTTCTTTATTACTTTAAAAGATGCTGATATTAGGCATTTTAAATTTGAAATTGACAGCTGTGGAAGTAATGCTACTAGAGAAAAACCGAAGGTCAAACAACTGTAAGACGAAAAGGAAAATGATATTGATGGTACCCAAGGCTTCATTATGATGTATGCATAATGAAGTAACCTTTGCTTTATGGATGAGTATAGAATTTTAAAAGAAAATGAACAAAAGGCAACTGAAGCAAGAAAATAAAAGCTAAAAAGAAGTTTAGGCAAAACATCTATTACTTATTTTGGCATAGATGGTAAAGATATCGATATTCCTAGTGGATATATGACTCCCATATTAATAAACTAATATAAGCTCTACCCAACTAAAGCAATGGCTTGTGCAGCATCTTGCCTCTTCCAGTATTCCTCTGTACTACCTATAATAGAAACAATAAGATTGCTTAAAGTACCGAGATTGGGAAAAAAAAACAATTTGATTAGGACAGTGTTTTATACGAAAATTTATGAGGTTTCTTATGTACAAAAGAAATAAAAGAAAATAACGGTTCCAAACTGAAGAGGCATTTTAACCAAAAGTACCAATTTCTACAAACATTGTGGGTGAATTTATTTCAGGTCCATGATGGGTAGCCTCAAGCGTGACCTACATAGAGATACGAAAATAATAAGGCAACCAC
The DNA here is from genome assembly GCA_036435485.1 of Saposhnikovia divaricata. Lineage (NCBI taxonomy): Eukaryota > Viridiplantae > Streptophyta > Magnoliopsida > Apiales > Apiaceae > Saposhnikovia > Saposhnikovia divaricata. The sequence goes on from CM071598.1 coordinate 83,618,631, forward strand.
ATCTGCATGTTTGTACATGTCATGAAGTGTAAATGCGAGGGAAGAGAAATTAACATTAAATGGTAGAACTGGTATGCAACAAGCACAATATACTCTGTAGTTTTTTATCAGAAATCATTTTTTATGGAAGAATACAAGGGTTCTCTTTCCCAATAGCAACTGACTACTAACAATAGTAGAAAACTAATAACATTATGTAGGATTTTGCATGTAACATAAGCAACAAAAGTGAACGTACATCACCTCAAATTCAGGAGTTAAATTATGCGAGTGGGCTATAGTCTTCAACAACTTCAACCATGGCCCTATTCTAGGATTAGGAGGTGCAGCCCAACCCGGCTTTCCACCTGCTGGCGACACATCATTTTCACGCAAGTGAGGCACGCCTAATAACATTACAAGAAAAGCAAACTTGATCATCTGAATTACTTGCAACAATCGAAAACCTCAAACAAATAGAAGATTGGAAAAAATAAAATACCAATTGGGTGAAGCGTGAGTGCAGGACGATTTGAGACAGCAGTGTGCTTGCTAAGAAAAATAACATCATCAACAACCTCACCCGTAGCAGCCTCCCACCTCTTATCCAAATGATCCTCTTTCACAATACTGTTATCGTGTTTTAACAACCTCACTTGCTTATTCACAAAACTCGACATATTCCCCTAAACCAAACCAACAATCCACTCAAATCAAAACACAACAAAACAACCAAACATAGAATCAAAGCCAATATCATTCAACCTGAAGAGAGGGGCCAGGGTGCCATCCAGGCATGGAGAGAAGGGCAGAGGCAGGGCCAACAGAAGCAGGGTCGATGGTGGTTGCAATAACAAGAGTCACCATCTCTCTCCTGCTAAAATTCGCCGTCGCCCTTTGGAGATTATTACTACTTAATCTTGTAAATACATGCCCAATACGAGCCATTACCCAACACTCAAAATCTATCGTTTTTTCTTCTTTTTTTTTTTTTGGAAATACTCTCTCGTTTTTTTCATATAGTAAAAAAGTAGACTTCCTCCTCCCTTTCAAATTAATAGTTCATTTAAAAAAAATCAAAATAATTATCTTATTTTTATTTTTAAGATAATTTTTTAATTAAATTTCCTATATCATTTTTGAGTTTTAATTTTCAAGATTGACATCATGAACTTATTTTTCTAATCATTACAGTAAATATGGATACATATAAAATTAAATCATCAATGTTTAAGTTTCTTAATATAAGTAATTTTCTGAAAGTGTACTACTAATTTAAAACGGAGGGAAAATAGTAAGTATGGAATATTGTTTCTCTTTTAATTTAACGACTGGAGAGAATTTTTTAATTATCATAAATATTATTTTAATTTTTTTAAAATTTACTATATTTTGAAATAATTTACAAAAATATACAATTTACAACAAAAAATAACCAAGTGCAACTTTTCTTTATAATTTTTTGTAAAATAATTAAAATCAATCAATATTTAACTAAGAATATTTTAAGAAAACAAGAGAACACAACATACATGTTCCAATAAATACGTTATCCGTGCAACTCAGTATATTTATAATAAAATGTTATAATATAATAGAATTCGAATAATTTTATTAATTTATTAAAAACTAATATGAAATTCTGGCAAAAATAGAAATTTAAGGGTGTAACTAAATTTGGTACCGAATTACAATTATAAGTAACTAGCTTTATACCGTGCGATGCACGGGTAACTTTATTAATATTTTGTAGTATAATTTTGATTTTAATTTTTTTTCTTGAAAAATTTGTTTTATAGTATTTTGAAAAATTTATTTTAATTTTAATGATAATAATATATATGTTATATGGTTTGTAAGTATACATTTGTTTTTTCTTGTAAATCGTTTTTCTATAATTTATATTTCAAACTTTAGGCTAACATATTTTTTAGTATTTCATAATTATTTTTGATTTTTTTATTTTATTAGATTACATAATATACTTGAAACATATAGGTACTATATTCGTGTAACAATTTATTATTATTTTTTTATCATTTTGATTATGTTATTTAATGTTTATCTTAAAAATTTTAGATATTTCGTTATAGTATTTTTATAGTTTTTATAAGCATTTTTTAAATTTTTTGGAAATATGTGTGGTATTAAATTGTTTTATTTAATTGAATATTGATTATTTTTTCTTGTTAATTTTATATTTTTGTCGTGTGGTGTTTTTATGTGTTTTTATTTAGAGTAATCTTAGGGGTTTTATGTTGTATTATATTTAGATATTAATATAAAGTTATTTTGTGGGTGTTTAGAGTGCTTTCTAATTTAAAATATGTTCATTTATTGATTTGTGTTCACTTTTTTTTAATTTAAATTTTTTCTTTGCAAAGTAAGAATTTGTTTATTTGTTGATTTGTGCTCACATTTTTTTAATTTAAATTTTTAAAACATATTTATTGCCAAACCTAAAAACAGAATCTTTAATGATTTTTATTTAAAAAAAAATTTCTTAAAGCACTTTTATTTGGTAAACAATTTTTTGTAAATTATATTTTAAGTTTTAGCCTAACATATATTTTAATATTTCATATTTTTTGGGGGTTTATTTCAATTTTATTAGAATATATATAATATACTTTAAACGTGGGAACTTTTTGGTTTAACTATTCTTTATATATGTATATTGTTGGGGAATATGGGTAATTACTTGGATTTTTCTGAAGTCGTGTGAACACTTTCAGATTGAAGTTATTTGTGGTTCACCCAAATAATTCAATCGGATAAAGTCAGAAATTATGCAAGAAGAGAGAATGTGTTTTGCTGTGAAAAAATGAACCCTATGCAGAAAATTATCAATGCCACACCTATATATAGATGTCAACAGATGTGTCTTTTGCCAATAGACACATCTCAAGATGTGTCTTTTGCCAAAAGACACATCCCATTTCCAACAGTCATGTCCAATGCTAATAGACACATCTCAAGATGTGACTTTTCCCAATAGACACATCTCAAGATGTGTCTTTTCCCAATAGACACATCTCATTCTAGCAGATGTGTTTGATGCCAATAGACATGTCTCATAAGCAATAATTCTGAAATCATAACGAACTCGAACAGAGCATGCACTCCACAATCTCCCGACTTGTTCGATGTAACATTACGATTACATTGATCAACTAGCCAATCCAATTACACTAAAATATCCAACAATCCTCCCCTATTTTAGCGTAATCCATGGTTAACTAAACAAAATCACAACAAACAACAAACTTATGCATAAATGAAATATCGTGACGATTGAATTTTACATTAGTATATTACACATTCCAAATATTCGAATACCAAGGTGTCACTATGGATTGAACCTTGGTTATTCATAGTGAATACATGAAGATAATATACACATAAATTTACATTCTCAATTGTTCTTACTCGACACTATGTTTTACTAGCCTAGTGTCCTAATCCTTCTTAAGCATATCAAAGCCAAGTCCAAGCTTCTTGAAGCGGCTAAACTTCATGCTCAATTAGGTAGTTCTTTTATTCTCGCACCTGCATATGCAATTTTTCAAAAGAACTATTAAGAAGATAAACTTCAACCTCCTTAACTTGCAGGTCTGAACACATACCTTGGGATGATGCTTTAATGTGTTCCAATCTCTAGATGTTAAGCTTTCCACATTGAATTCAGCACCTAATGTCATATTAGATGGGAATTGGGTATCTCAACATGAGAGGTTATTCGATGGACTTTAATCCCATCCCCACAGCCGACTTGTGCACAAGATCTCTACTCAACCCTTTGGTTAGATGATCGGCTAAATTATGTTGAGTTCTTATAAACTCCACTGATATAACACCATGCGTGATAAACTCACGAATCATGCTATGTCTAACACCTAAGTGTCTAGACTTGCCTTTGAACACTTGTCTATAAGCATTAGACAAGGCAGACTCAATATCACATCTAATAGATATGGGTGATATCGGTTTAGGCCACAATGGAATCTCATAAATCAGATTTCTTAACCATTCAGCTTCTTTACCAGCCGCTGATAATGCCACAAATTCAGATTCCATCGTTGAATCAGTAATGCAACTCTGTTTCTTTGATGCCCAAGAGATAGCACCTCCCCCAAGTAGGAATACCCATCCACTTGTGGAAGAATGATCTTCCTTATTGGAAATCCAACTTGCATCTGAATGACCTTTAATAACCGAAGGAAATCCAGTATATGTCAAACCATAATCCATGGTTCCTTTCAAGTACTTGAACACTCGGCTTAAGGCTTGCCAATGATGTGAACTTGGTTTGCTAGTATACCTACTAAGCTTTCCAACAGCATAGGCAATATCTGGCCTAGTGCTTATCATGGCATACATGAGACTACCAATAGCCCTTGAATATTCAAGTTGTGATACTGCAACACCTGTATTAGGTAGGAGTTTAATACTAGGATCAAGAGGAGTGCTAACAGGAGAACAATCCTTAAAGTTAAATCTTTTCAGAATCTTCTCAATATAATGGAATTGAGAAATTGAAATGCCATTGTTCTCACGCTTGATTCTTATACCAAGAATCACCTCAGCCTCCCCCATGTCTTTCATATCAAAATTAGATGACAAGAACTTCTTGGTTTTATCCACTTGATTTTGGTCAGTACCAAAAATCAACATGTCATCCACATATAAACAAATTATAACTCCTTTACCAGAAGCATCAAATTTGCTGTATACACACTTGTCTGCTTGGTTAAGAAAATAACCGTTAGACAAGACCACAATATCAAATTTATCATGCCAATCCTTCGGTGCTTGTTTCAGACCATAAATTGATTTCTTCAATTTACACACCTTGCTTTCACAACCAGGCATAACAAACCCTTCGGGTTGTTTCATATAAATCTCTTCATCTAATTCACCATTCAAGAATGCAGTTTTCACATCCATTTGGTGAATGATAAGGTTGTGTATAGCAGCAAGTGCTATTAACAACCTAATAGTAGAGGTTCTAGCAACAGGAGCATAAGTATCAAAATAATCAATCCCTTCTTTTTGTCTAAAACCTTGGATTACCAATCTGGCTTTAAACTTATCTATGGTACCGTCCACCTTCATTTTCCTTTTGAAGATCCATCTGTTTCCCAATGCCTTACAGCCAGGGGGCAGATCACTCAATTCCCAAGTATTATTATTCATGATAGAATCCATTTCATCTTGGATAGCTTCTTTCCAGAATGCAACATCCCTAGATTTCATAGCTTCGCTAAATGTATTTGGATCCTCCTCAATAACAAAACAATATTGGTATTGATATTCAATTTCATCTCTAGAGCCTTCTACTAGATAAAGATGAAATTCATCTCCAAAAGACTTTGCTTTTCTAGCTCTAGTGCTTCTCCTTGGTTCAGACGGTCCATTCACATCTTCAGTAGAAACTGAGTTCCTACTAGAAGAATTCTGAAGCATGTCCTTTGGTCTAGGTATAGATGTAAATCTGTTTTCATCAAATATAGCATCCCTTGACTCGATAATCGAGTTCACAGATACATAGTCATTAGATTCTAACACATTGAATCTATATGCTGTGGAATGCTCAGCATAACCAACAAATATGCAATCTATACCTCGTTCACCCAAGTTTCTTCTTTTGGGTTCAGTGAGTCTTACAACTGCTCTACATCCCCAAACTCTCAGAAAACTCAATTTTGGTGACTCTTTATACCAAAGTTCATAAGGGGTAATCTTATTCCTCTTGCTAGGAATTCGATTCAATAAATAACAGGCTGTTAACATAGCCTCACCCCAAAAACCCTCACTCAATCCCGAGTAGGATAACAAGGAATTAACCATTTCTTTCAAAGTCCTATTCTTTCTCTCTGCCACACCATTTTGTTGTGGTGTATAAGGAGCCGTGGTTTGATGTATTATACTAGTAGATTGAAAATAAACCGGATCATAATACTCACCTCCTCTATCAGTACGTAGATTTTTAATCATGGTACTCTGATGTAGCTCTACTTCTTCTTTATAGATTTTAAAGAAGTCAAGAGCTTCATCCTTAGCATGCAATAGATATACATAGCAATATCTAGTAGCATCATCAATAAAAGTAACTACATACTTTTTATTTCCTAATGATGGTGTAGAATGGAAATCACACAAATCACTATGAATTAGTTCTAAAACATCAGACACCCTATTAACCTCTTTAAATGGCATTCTGGTTATCTTCGTTAACATGCATGTTTTGCATTTTTCATTATCTAAATCAATGGCAGGTATGAGACTCATTTTTGACATATCCTTTAATCTTTTGTAATGTACATGTCCTAGTCTAGCATGCCATAATTCAGATTTATTCAAATCATTGCTAGTACTAGTAGAAGCCATGCAAGCAGATTCATCAATAAATGGAGTACTTACATTCAACATAAACATACCATTACACAAATAGCCAAAGCCAACAAAAGAGCCATGTTTTGACAATATATATTTGTCACTTTCATAAACTTGTTTATATCCACAATTGTTCAATACAACACCAGACAAGAGATTCTTCCGAATCCCAGGAACATACAACACTTTATTCAACAATATACATTTGCCAGAAGTAAAAACTATCTTGACATTTCCTAGTCCTTTGATCGGTTCAGTTGCAACATTTCCCATCTTTAAGATAGATCCATCTTCGATTGGTTGAAAGTCTATGAACCAACGAAGATCTTTGCATACGTGACTCGTTGCTCCTGAATCAATCCACCAAGCAACATTGTCATCCTGCACATAAAATGCCTCAGATATTAGTGATACATAATTCTGACCAGAATTATAATTCTGTATTAAAATCTGACCTTGTTGCTTTTCTGGATCCTTGGATACACTTGGACCAGCAATCTGCTTTTCTTGCTTGCCTTTACCAACCCGACAATCCTTCTTGAAATGTCCAGGTTTGCCACACTTCCAACATGCCATCTTAGGCCTTTTATTGGAAGAATTGTTGTTGTTTCCTTTAAACTTTTTAAAATCCTTCCATGATGGTGGTAGTTTGTCTATAACACCAGAAACTGAGATAGATTCATCCATCTTCAGATTGTGTTGGGCAAACTACCCCAGAATCCTTAACAATTCATTGTATTGTTCCATCACTGGTCTAGAATCGACCATTTTATAATTCATAAAATTACTAACCAGAAACTTCTTACTAGAAGCATCTTCTGCCATGTACTTGGATTCAAGAGAATCCCACAATTCTTTCGCTGACTCAACATTTTGGTATATATTGAAAAGGTTTAAGATGTGGCCGCGACAGATGTAGTCATCGTTTTCCCACTTGCACCGCTTCCTAGTCTGTTCAGCGGTTTCATTTTCGATCACTTCTGGAATTGGGGTACTCAGAACATACACAACTTTCAGCGTAGTCAACAGAAAATGCATCTTTTTCTGCCATCTTCTAAAATCCTGGCCCTCAAACTTGTCCAGTTTTGCAAACTTGCTTGTCATGTCTTTTGCAGATTCTGTGTTCGCCATCTTCAGAAACAAATGACTTCAATCTTTGTTGGGGAATATGGGTAATTACTTGGATTTTTCTGAAGTCGTGTGAACACTTTCAGATTGAAGTTATTTGTGGTTCACCCAAATAATTCAATCGGATAAAGTCAGAAATTCTGCAAGAAGAGAGAATGTGTTTTGCTGTGAAAAAATGAACCCTATGCAGAAAATGATCAATGCCACACCTATATATAGATGTCAACAGATGTGTCTTTTGCCAATAGACACATCTCAAGATGTGTCTTTTGCCAAAAGACACATCCCATTTCCAACAGTCATGTCCAATGCTAATAGACACATCTCAAGATGTGTCTTTTCCCAATAGACACATCTCAAGATGTGTCTTTTCCCAATAGACACATCTCATTCTAGTAGATGTGTTTGATGCCAATAGACATGTCTCATAAGCAATAATTCTGAAATCATAACGAACTCGAACAGAGCATGCACTCCACATTCTCCCTACTTGTTCGATGTAACATTACGATTACATGATCAACTAGCCAATCCAATTACACTAAAATATCCAACATATATGTGATTATGTAATTGTGAATACATTTATACTTTTTTTAAAGAAAGTTTGTACTATCTTTTTATGTTTTTGTGTTGATATGTATTTGTTTTAAGTGCATTATATTAAAGTTTATTGTTGATTTTAGTTTTCTACATTTAGATCTCTTTTTTGAATTGGCGTTTGTTTTGTAGATTATATTTTGTTGAATTTCGGTGTCATTTATGATATGTTTTTTGATTCTTTTTTTATTATCTTATTTTACCATATATTTTCTTAAAAACTTCTTTTTTGTTTTGTAATTAAATGTACATTCTTGTTTTTCAAAAATTTATTTTTTGATTTGAAATTTTGATGATATGCTTTGTTTACTTGTTTATTATATATAAATAATGAATTTGTATTAGTGTTTGTTGTGAATTTTAGTTTTTTGCTTTTAAAAAAACTGTTTTATTGTTTGTTTTCTAAATTATATTTTGTTGATATTTGGTATCACTTGCAAGCATCAAATGTTTTTTTTCATTTTCAATATAAGTAGTTTATTTTGCATATTATAGAATGTAATTTGAGACTTATCTTTATTAATCGTTTTTACTATTTGTTTTGTTTTTTAAATGAAGGCATTATAGTGATTTTAATAATTTTTTTAAATCAATCAAGCATTTTAGTGAGTCAAGTAAATAGTTTATATAGAGATGGTACCCGAGAAAGTATATTTATTTTTTAGATATTTTTTGGCATTATTAAAATGGCTCCTGACAACAACAAAATATTTGAGATACTTATAAAATTAATTATCAGAGGAACTATATTTATTATTTTGAATTTTTTTGACATCATAAAAATGGTTATCTATAAAATTATTTTAATTCAGAATTCTTTTTTTTTTAATTTCAACTATAAATATTACAAAATAGTAACATTTATGAGGTAAAAAAGCATACTACTGTCATATGCAGAGAACACCTTACGTTGTTTATTTTTATCTAGTGAGTGTAACTTCATATTACTATATTAGCCCTGACACCACCTAAAACCTCTTACGCCAATTATATATAGGATATAATTTTGCTTATTAATAAAGATTTTGTGCAAATCAAATAGATTATAATATACCAGTTGTAATTGTAACTGAATTGGAACAATTCTAGTAGACATAAATATGGCGTAAAATCATTATGGAGATGAAATCAAATTTAGTTCTGAACTATCATTCAAACGTATTTCACTTAGATTACTTTTTCTAATATTTAAATATATTTTTTTAATAAAATCAAGAAAACACAACCAACATGGTTCCAATTATAATTAAAAAATTGGAATTATAATATTCCAATAATTTTAATATTTTATTAAAACATAATACAAAATCTTATGGGAAATAGGAACTTCGGTGTGTAACCAAAATAAGGTTGGAACCAAATTTGGTACTCCTATAAACTAGCAATATGGCCCGTGCTTGGGAAAATTAATTTCTTTATCCAATTAACTAATAATTAAAAAAGCAAATCATAAGAACTTGCAAAACTCAATAAGTCATCGAGATCTACGTACACATACTTCATATATTTGTCTCATGCTACCGCCAATGTTGATGTCAGATAGAGTCTGTTGTCATGACTTACAACATGTTGTCTTCTTGTAACTTTACTGTAATGTTGTGACAGTAACATTTATTCTTGCTGTCGTCCTGATGTATAACTTGAGGCTTGAACAAATGTATGAACTTCTTTCAAGAGATACAATTATTTCATGACAGTAATTTATTTGATTACAAGAACACATTCTGACACACTCTGACTGTGACAGTATGTTCTACTTAGTGAAAAACTAAGTATGATGAAATCTAGTTAAGTTGTCTCTAAGCTATCTCCCATAAATCCCAACACGTTACACCGGATGCGCATATTGTAAATGCGTATCATCAGTACGCATTTGGTGTTTGAGTCACCAAACCGGTATTTTTAACACCTCGTTCCGCATATTGTTCCGCATATTGGCATTTTCATTTTTTTCCCTAAAAAACCTGTTATTTTCAGCAATTTTCCTATCTTTTCTTTAAAGTCACAAAAAAACACTGATCAGAGCACTATTTTCTCAAACAACTAAAAACTCCTAAATTTGTCTGTGAGTAGTAATTGCTGTTGGAATTGACTTGGCGATGGACAAAAAGTTACATGTCATCTCCCCTCCCGGTAAAAAAATCCATCTAAAAATCCTTTATTTTTCTCTGATTTTCTTCTATCTAATTGTTTTCATCTATCTCTCCCTCTCTCTGACAGGAATACATTTCTCTCAACTTCAACAATGATTAGCTTATAACTAAGCCAAATGGTCATGGTATGTTTTTTTTTTTGCTTTCCTACAATAAGCTGGGTTTCTAATTGTTTTGATAACATCTAATTTTTTTATTATTCTCCGAACCATGTTTTGTTTTTGGATTCTAATGCTTAATATATTGACCAGTGCCAATATTTGTGATTATTAAAATGCTTACTGTTACGCCATATTTTCGGTTGCCTCTAATAATCTCCCAAATTTCCAATATTATTAATTATTAATTCAGATTAATAATTATAACTTAATCGCTAAGTTTTATCCTCTCCTTGAAACGAGGAAATAATCAATCTCAATCAATTAATAACGGAAAATATCTTCAAACGATATTCTTCAAATCAGGAAGATATCACAACGATAAGATTAAATCAGATAAAATCAGTAATTACCCAGATTAACGAAGTTTATCCCTAAAGTCTCTAAGGGATAGACACAAATCAATTTCACAGAACTGCGTTGGCTTGATCCTTATAAATATAAGGTACGCAGGCATCTTGAAAAAGGATCCGACACATCTAACAAGTCGAGACACCTCTCAAGTCCAGCCCCAAACATCCAAAATCCCAAATCCCCCTATTTTCATGATTACGTTATTCCAGCAACCTCCGAAATTTGTTATCACCAAATTCCTCCGTTAACAATTGGCGCTAGAAGGAGGGCATATATTTTTTATTGTGGAGGACAATCAATTCATACGCATGGGGGGTTATTATGGATCTGGAGCTGCTGTAATGGAGGAGCTAAGCGGTGGAGGCGGTGGATCTATTTTGAAATAAGATAAGTTTTCTTATGATTTTGTCCATACAAATCTGTTATCTTATAAAATTCGTAATAAATTCATTACATGTCGGATTTTAATGATTTTTAATGATTCGGAAAGCTTGTTAAATTGCCTATAACTTTCGTTCTTTGAGTTTTCTCAGATTATATATCGATCTATTCTCGAAATCACAAAAAACAATCAGATCTCGTTTTTCAGCATCAAGAAATCAATCAGCAGACGTTTTATTAGATTCCCGATTCGTTATAAGTCCGTTTTTGATGAGCTATATATTGTCGGAAAGATCTTTTCGTTATCTACAACTTTCATGTTTTGTGTTTTTCAAGAAAAAATCGTTTAGGTGGTCAAAAACGTCAAAAACAGATCTGGGCAGAATTTGAATTGTGAAGATTTTCAAGATTTTTGGTGTAATCTTCGTGGTACATGATTTTGGAAGGCTCTTATTCGAAGAGTTTATTATTTTGGAAGGCCCTCCTTTGTGGGGGTAATATTTTGGAAGACCCTCTTTTCTAGGGATAAATTTTGAAGGGCTCTTATTCGAAGAATTTATTATTTTAGAAGGCCCTCCTTTGCAGGGGTAATATTTTGGAAGGCTCTTGTTCGAAGAGTTAATTATTTTGGAAGGCCCTCCTTTGTATGGGTAATATTTTGGAAGACTTTTATTCGAAGAGTTGATTTTTTAAAAGAGCCTTCAAGTGTTGCTGATATTTTTTGGAAGAATCTTGGGATATTGATATGACTTTGGGAAGATGACCTCCTCTAAGGAGGGTCTCCCTTATTTTTTTTTGTTAGACGACCTCCTCTAAGGAGGGTCTTTGTGATTTATTTAAAAGATGATCTCCTCTAAGGAGAGTCTTAGTGAAAATGAAGCGAACTTCGAAAAATCCACCTCCTGTGAGGAGGGTATTTCTGGAATGGGGAGCGACCTCCTTTGAGGAGGGTATCCCAAATTTTTAAATCCTTGCAAAAACCGTACTTCCGGGGGGGATGTCCGTACTTCCGGCGCCTCAACAAGGTTCGAGCTTCTGAAAGTCCACCTCCTGTGAGGAGGGTATTTCTGAACAAAAACTGATCTCCTTTGAGGAGAGTACCCTAAATTACTAAATCCTTGCAAAAACCGTACTTCCGGGGGGGATGTCCGTACTTCCGGCGCCTCATCAAGGTTCGAGCTTCGGAAAATCCACCTCCTATGAGGAGGGATATCTCTGAAGCATTTATGGAAATTCTGGTGGATATGACCTTCTTTGAGGAGGATATTTTCCGGAATACGTTATGGAAACTCTAGAATACGTCCTTCTTTGAGGAGGGTATTTCTCGGAGTGCTTAATAGATGATATTTCTTTGAATATTTGCTTTTCAGGGTATTGCTCGAAAAGTTTTGCACGACTCTTCGAATAATGCTTGGATGGCTCTCCAGGATACGTTCTCTCACACCTATAAAACTTATTTTTTACATCTCGCATATTGTCTCGTTTACATCTACATGCATATTACGAGCACCTTGGTGCTCCATATTTTTTACTAATCTTCCTCTCCTAGCTGTTTCAGTGACTCGAGAAATTTGGAAGATCGAAGCATGCTTAGTTCTCCACTGCAGCAAGCTACACTGAAGAACTAGGGGGTAGTTGTTACGCCATATTTTCGGTTGCCTCTAATAATCTCCCAAATTTCCAATATTATTAATTATTAATTCAGATCAATAATTATAACTTAATCGCTAAGTTTTATCCTCTCCTTGAAACGAGGAAATAATCAATCTCAATCAATTAATAACGGAAAATATCTTCAAACGATATTCTTCAAATCAGGAAGATATCACAACGATAAGATTAAATCAGATAAAATCAGTAATTACCCAGATTAACGAAGTTTATCCCTAAAGTCTCTAAGGGATAGACACAAATCAATTTCACAGAACTGCGTTGGCTTGATCCTTATAAATATAAGGTACGCAGGCATCTTGAAAAAGGATCCGACACATCTAACAAGTCGAGACACCTCTCAAGTCCAGTCCCAAACATCCAAAATCCCAAATCCCCCTATTTTCATGATTACGTTATTCCAGCAACCTCCGAAATTTGTTATCACCAAATTCCTCCGTTAACACTTACTATAGGTTGTGGTCTTCATCATCCTAAAAGTTACATGAGTAAGTAAGCACTTCCCTTTTTTGTTTATTTTTGTAATTTGATTTCCTGGTAGAATTTTACAATATGTTACTTCTTTTTTATATCTACTTAGTACTTCAACGATGATTAATAATTCTTTTTTCATTAAAATTGCTTGTTGCTGGCTTCTTAACTATGTTTATAGATGTTTTGCTTCAGTACAACACTATTTAATGAAGATACAGAGAATCAAATGTTGGGACAGACAGGAGGAGTCGTCCTTGATCAGATACAAGAGGCGTGAAGAATTTTATTAGCAAAGCTATCAGTAGTGAAGAATTATATTTTTTATCCTCAAACTCAACAAAATTTTATTGTAACAAATTTCTAGGTAACTCATTTAACACTTTCAATTTTTAGGTTGTTTTATATTAAATACAATTATGTAATTTTTTAGTTGTTTATTTAATTTTAAAAATTTATTTACAAGAAATCATATTTGTATCATTATATGATAAATTGTTAACATTGTGAAATTGCCACATGTCAATTATATGAGACTACACGTGGCACCTTTTCGAAGTGCCATATGTCACATTTTTGGAGCACCACATGTCATGATATGAGATGCGCCACATGGCATGACAATGAGGTACCACATGGCATGACAATGAAGCACCACATGGCGCATTAACGGGACTCCACGTGGCATGTCTATAAGGTGCCACATATGCATGTCATTAGATGACACGTCGGTATGCCACGTAAGCAACACATGTACCATGATGGCCACATAAGTTAGTGACATATCAACCGCTGACTTATTATTGTGGGGTCCATAAATTATATACCTACCAATATATAAATGTGAGGTAATGAGTCTTTCTCCACCATCTTTTACCTACCAATCTCGACCAATACTGTATTGGTAGGTAATTCTCTTTACTTACCAATATCATACCTTTACCTACATTTACAATTGGTAGGTAAAAGCCATATTTCTTGTAGTGATATATATAGTCGTTTTAATTAATGAAATAAATTAATAATATTATAATTACTAATAACTAACTTATTATCTTTTCCAGCTAAAAGATAGTATTTTTTCTACATTATCTAACTAAAACAATATCATTTTCAAACTTATTTTATTACTTAATTATCCTTTCTTAAATATTTATTATTGATAAAAACATGTATTTCTATTTTATTAAATACAATAAAGATATTATAATTTTTAATAACTAACCAATTAACTTTTTCAGCTAAAACACATTATCTTTTCTTACTTTTCTGACTAGAAACTCTCATTTCCAAAAATACCACGGTCCTTTTTTTTTAATGAAATAAACTAATAAAATTATAATTACTAATAAGTAATTGATTACCTTTTTAGCTAAAACGTAATATCTTTTCTATATTTTCTAACTAAATATGTCATTTTCAAACTTTCTTTTCTTACTTAATTATCCTTATAAATATATATATATATATATATGGGGGGGGCAACTCCAATACAAACCTCCTTAGAATAAAAACCTAAAAACCGAATTTCAATCCAACATTTCAAGCTAATCTAATGACCAAACTAGGGGTTCCTCAATACAAAAAATGTATAATAATCTACCCTATATTTAGTAAAAAAAAAAATCATTGTTCACTGTGCTGACGTGGAAGTGACGTCAGCGTGGACAGTGATTTTTTTTTTATTTGCTGGACGTTGATGAGTTAATTTAGGACATTTTTTGTGAAGGTGCCCCTGGCGGGACCCTTAGAATAGATGAAATATAATATATTTAGTGTTGGTTTGTAGTTCTCATTTTAAGAGTGATTTGTATTTGAGCAATAGCTTATATATATATATATATATATATATGAGAATGGGGAACCGAAGATGCATCTTAGGTATCATCCCTAAGATCCTTATACAAATTTCTATTTAATCAATTAAAAAATCTTGGTGCCCCTGCGGGGCCTACTTCTGCATAATCAAAACTACATCGTTTTGTTTAAAAATATATAAGTATCTTAGGAAAGTTACCTGAGATGTATCTCATGTTCCATTTTCTATATATATATATATATATATAGGGCTACTCCAATACAAACTTCCTTAGAATACAAACATAAAAACCAAATTTCAATCCAATATTTCAAGCTAATCTAATGACCAAAATTAGGGGTACCCCAATACAAAAAATGTACAATAATCTACCCTCTATTCAGTAAAAAAAAAAAATCACTGTTCACTATGCTGACGTGGCAGTGACGTCAGCGTGAACAATGATTTTTTTTTTGCTGGACGTTGGTGAGTTAATTTAGGACATTTTTTGTGAAGGTGCCCCTGGTGGGACCATTAGAATAGATGAAATATAATATATTTAGTGTGTGTTTGTAGTTCTCATTTTAAGAGTGGTTTGTATTTGAGCAAAAGATATATATATATATATATATATATATATATATATATATATATATATAAAGAACAAAAAGAACACCATCAAAATAATTTATTTTTTCATAAAAAATGATTTGTTATGATATGAATCACAAATTATAACAACAATTAAGTTTAACATATCGAATCTAATGTAGAATCTCATCTAAATTTAAAAATCAAATGTTACGTAGAATCCAGTATAGAATCCTTTATATATTCTTGTAACAATAAAATTATGTGTAATCACGTTATATTTTTTATCCTATTTTTTTACTGATTCTATTTTTATTCATGAAAAACTATTTTTCATATGAAAATTAGAATCTAAATACGATTTTATGTAAGATTCTATTTTACAATTTTATGTAAGATTCTATGGTGTTATTTATTATTTTTTATATAAGGATGTTTTTATGAAGCAATGCCATATATATATGTGTGAGTGTGTATATAGTGGAAGGAACAATAGAGAACCTTTGTCAATGAAAGAACTAGAAAACCCATCTGAAAAGCATTAATTTAGATATTGATCGGATGGACAAAATTATTTTTTAAAAAACTAAAACTTTTACGAATTTGTTAGATCACAATTTAGAAAGAAGGACAATTATGTAAAAGAGGCGGTTATCATATTTTAGCGCATCAAGGCATTGAATGTGATTTTTTTGACCTTCCATGATTATAGCGCCAGCTCAAACAAATTTGGTATGTATTCATTACATGTGATTTTGATAAATATCATTTGTAGATTTAGAAACATAATTCGAACAAAGATGCAATTGACACTTTTTTTGTGAAAAAAGAATTTACTCATTTATAAATTGTACTGAAATACAATATCGTACAAAGGGGATTTTTTCATTCATGAAAATTCATCGTCTAATCGAAAGGCACGCATGTTGCTCCCGGATATTTAGACAATAAAATCTTCAAGTCTGAAAGGAAGAACCCCATAAAATAAAGGCCCAGTTAAAACCTCACAAGAGTAAAATATTATGGTAAAAAAAACTCAAGAGGAGAAAATAGTGCACTGAAAATACAAAAAATGCATTGTTTTAAAAAATTATATCCTATTATATAATAAGAGTAAGAAGGATTATAAATGAGTACTATCATAGGTCAAAGGTTCGATTCTCACGAACGAAAATATATTGTATAAACTTAATTTTTATACGAGTTCTAAATCTACTAGGAAAGGCCTATTAAATATAATATTTATTATTTATAACAGTTATATTCCTTTAAAGGTTCTAAACAACATGTTTGGTTTGGATTCGTGTTATCAATTCTTATTTAATCATTACCGATTTGTTTGATTAGGAACCATGCATTGCACGGGTTATTAGGATTTGTTTGTTATACGGGTTCTTATTATATAATAAGAGTAAAAGAGATAATAAGCGAGTACTACCATAGGTCAAGGGTTCGGCTCTTACGAACTACATAAGAAAACAATGTATAATTATATCCGTTTTTTTTATAATTCGGAGTTATATTATAATTAGCCAAACGGTTATTACATGTGTGGATACCACTGTCGTGTTACAATCAACCACTGACAGAAAAAGTATGGGGCAACATACAACTTTAACTCAAAAACAAGGAATCTAGTGTCAAGCATGCCTAAACTCAGATTTGAACTGCATCGGACCCAATGACTGTTTTTTGACTAGTGAGAAGGTATCAATAGGGCTGAGCATTCGGTCGGTTCGGTCCAGAACCGGACCGAACCGAAAGAACCGAAAACCGAATTAGGCATTTTTTTTGGAACCGGACCGAACCGAAATATGCATATGGACCGGACCGGAACCGAACCGAAATATTTCGGTCGGTTCGGTTCTGTCCAAAAGAACCGAAATTTTGTCCATATGATAGAGTAATGAATATATATTCTGCAGTCTGCTCTGCATTTCTACTACTACACTAGTCACTCTACTGCCAGTACACTAAAATTTAGTGTTGTACTCTACTAGTTTGCTACACTGCTACTGCCAGTACCTAAAAAAAGAACTAAAACAGTTAAACAGATTATTACAGAGTACAGAACTAAAATAGATTATTACAGAGTACCTAAATGTGCTCTTGCAGGCTGCAGAGCAGAACTAAAATAGAACTAAAACATTAAGTTAATAATATTATTACAAATTAAACATCAAATTCAACTGAGTACAGAACTGTTTGCAGTGCAGCTGTGCAGTAAATTTTATAACAATATGTGAAAATGTGCTCTTGCTGTCTTGCAGGTTGCAGCTTGCTGTCATGCTCCAAGTTAATACCAGCTTCAGGCTTTCAGCTTGTTTATTCAGTACATCAGCAATTCAGATTTCAGCATCTCTCCTGGCCTCCTGAGAAGATCTTGATTCTTGGACACCAGTCACACCACTCACCAGCATTCTCTACAAATAAAAGAGAATCAATACACTTCAATTTGCAGTGATACTGATTCAGTGATTCTACGTATAAAATCCATAAGACTAGGAAAAAATAAACAGAAAACAGAAAACAAAATTAAAATAAAACAGAAAACAGAAAACAAAATTAGCTTGTTTAGTTCTGTTGGTTGTATACATTTGTTATCGACATTCTTAAATTCCTTGTAAGCATTTAGAGTTGTTCAATGACAACAATCGCAATGATTCTTCGTAAGCATTTAGGTATATATGGTGAACACATGTGTTTTTGCATTAGGATGCAGTGACATTGTTCTTCTGAGATTGAGACACTTGCAATATAACAAATTTCAGTGGATAGGAGGTTTTAGTACATGCTGCAATATAATCAATAGTTGTCATGTTCAATATACAGTCACTGCATGAATTGGTCATTCTCCCACTCCGTAGACAGGATTAATACAAACAGTTTTATAATCATTTATATAAGGAACTTAATTCTACATTTCTAAATTCATATTACCATCATGTACTCTAATTAGCATACATATATACCTGGTACACAACAGTGGGTAAAGAACAGAAAAGGCAAGAGCACACTACTGGACAGTCTGGGCAGCAGGTTGCACTGTCTGTCACAGACAGGGGCAGAAACTCCAAACTCAGAAAAAGGCAAAAAGTAAGAAAGGGAATGTAGTTCTTACCAATCAATGTCTAAGGGTGTAGCATCTGTTTCAACATTTTTGTCCCTGACTGAAAGAGCAGAAAATGCTGCAAAATATAGAATAATGACGAGTTAATTCAGTTTAACCACAAATATTAAATAGTGACAAGTGGTAAGTGGAATGCAAATTAATATACCTTCTTCAAATTTCTCAAGATCATTAACATCTTCTTCAATTGTTTTTGGACGTTTGGCCGAGCGCAACCAATCTTGAGCACAAAGTAATCCCTCCACAACTTTGGGCGTCAAAGAACTCCTATATGGATCAAGTATTCTTCCACCCGTACTAAAAGCGGATTCCGATGCAACGGTGGAAATAGGGATTGCTAGTACATCACGAGCAAGTTGTGAGAGGATGGGCAACCTACTTGAATTAACTTTCCACCATTCCAAAATATCAAACTCATGTTCATTTTTCGTAACATAGACACTCTCTTTAAGATAGATATCCAATTCACACTTGGATTCTACTTCTCCACTCTCCAATTTTTGTTTCATGAATCTAGCTCCTAATGCCGATTGCGTTCTTGAAGTTGAAGATGTAGTTGAATGTATGTTTGAGGATCTACTTGAAGATTGAACTTCTTGATTAACTTGAGTAGTTTTAGGTTGACAAATCTTTTTATACTCTTCAAACAACTCTCTTATCACTATACTTGTATCACTTGCCAACTTCCAACCCACATCATTTCCATATTCCTCACAAAGTGCAAACTCAAGGAACTCCAATTTGTACCTAGGATCAACAACAACCGCTACATAGATAAGTTTGTTCATTTTGTGCACATCACCCCAATACTTATCATATTTATCTTTCATTCTTTCGCCCATTAAGCTCACGTCTAAGTCATCACTCTTCATCCAATCTTTCAACAAATAATTAACCGTGCTAATCTCATGATAGAATATATTTGATGTGACATACAAAGAACCCGAAATCCTCAATGTTAGTTCATAAAAATGAACTAAGACATCAACCATCCTTCTAACATTACCCCAATCCCAAGAGGTGGGTACCCCACCATTTTCATTAAGCTCATTTACATAGGATGTGTCCATTGTTTCATATAATTCAAATGCACCTTGAAACTTTTGAGCAACATTTAACATCAAATAAGTGGAGTTCCATCTTGTTTTTACATCCAAACATAACAAAGATTTAGAATCAACATCCACTAACTCAATGCACTCCTTGAATTTAGTTAGTCTAGCCGGGGATTGCCTTATATACCTAACCGCCTTTCTTACTCTTTCAACCGACGGATCTATTTCTTCAAGTCCTTTTGTCACAATCAAATTAGTTATGTGTGCAATACATCTCATGTGCATATATTTTCCATTCAAGAAATCACACCCCCTAGAAGAGAACCTATCCTTCAATTTTTGAATGCAAGTATGATTTGAACTAGCATTATCAACCGTGATTGCAAACACTTTTGCAATTCCCCATTCTTTCAAACACATGTCAAGGTCCCTAGCTAAGAGCTCACCCTTATGACTCTCTATAGGACAAAAATTAATTATTTTCTTGTGCAAGTTCCAATTATGATCAATGTAGTGAGCCGTAATGCACATATAATTAATTTTTTGAATTGAAGTGGTAACTTTGAGCAACCTTTGATATGTTTTATAAGATTGCTAGTGCCATTTTGACTACTATCGGAGAAGTATTCCTTACCACAATGCTTGCACCTAGCTTTTTTAAACCCTTCCGCATCCACAAACCTCTCCATATGATCCCAAACTTCCGACCTCGATTTCATAGGCTTTCTTTTTCTCTTGGCGGAGCTTGCTTGAGTTGGAGGATTATTAGCATCATTAGAATCTCCCATCCCCATGTCTCGTAGTGAATCTGATTGCGACATTATTTGCACTGAAACGAAGAGGAACAATAAATCAAAATTTTAATTTTTAAGCTACTGACTACTGAGTCTACACTGCTAGTGTGCTACTGTTTTAAGTCGTTTTAAAATGAAGTCATAGTGCCTGTATAAAAAAGCTTCTCTACCTGTGTTTACCATAATTCGAAAAGATACAGTAGCATCACAGTCCACAGAAAGAAAGTAACAGGACACCGACTAAAAGGGAATTTCAATTCATCAACAGACTTGAGATTAATCAGGCCTGAGTTTGATCTTTTAAGATGTCTTCCCTTTCCCTCAAGCATCTTTTAAAATTTAACTATTAAGAAATCTAATAATTAACATTTAAGAGTATAAGAATCTAGAATCAAAACCTATTAACAAATTAAGAAAAATAAATAATGAAAACTTTAAAAGAATCTAACAATTAACGAATTAAGAATCTAACAAGTAACAACTTAACATTTAACTTTAACGAATTAGATTCAAGAATCTGATAATATAACCTTAATTAAAGGTAAAACTTAGAAGGATGATTGAGGACTGACCGACTGAGAAGTGACCGGCGGCGAGGGGTTTAGGAGAGGCGGCCGGCGGCGAGCAGTGAGCTGAGGGGCGGCGGCCGGCCGGACTTCGTGTTCGTGGAATCGTGGATTCGTGGTAGACGCCAGACGGTATTGTTTATTTGTTTTAGATTGGGGATGTAATACACTTACAGAGTCTCTCTACTGACTTTACATTTACAGATTACAGTTTACTACTTTACTTACATTATTTATATATTTAAAATATAAATGTAAATATATATTTTAATAATTCGGTTTATTCGGTCCAGAACCGAATTAATTTAAAAAGAACCGGACCGAACCGAACTATACTTCGGTCCAAACCGAAAAACCGAAAAAACCGGATTTTTTGAAATTTTAGAACCGAACCGAACCGAATTAACAAATTTCGGTTCGGTTTTTCGGTTTCGGATCGGTTTTGCTCAGCCCTAGGTATCAACACCAGTCCCGCTGCAGACCATCAGCAAATCCGGCAACAACAATCTGAGACAGCCTCCAAGTCTTTGAGTCTTGTTAATGAACGAGTGAATACGATTGACCCGAACTGTAAATTCCCAGCCATCAAACCTTAATCCGGATGGAATCACCCTAATCCCGAATCAAAGCTGAAAATCCGTCAAAATCGAACTACATAATCCACATCCGCTGGCCCCTTAGAAACACCGAATGCCTGAACTACGGACCCTTTGCCAAGTTCCCAAGCACCTCAAATACTGTCTAAGTATGGATGGATGCTGGCCAGCCCAACCTCTGTAGTTGACGATCAGTTCATGTGTCCTCCATAACTCGATCGGAAGTGAATGTAACGTGTGCAAACAGTCGTTCAAGGTGCTCGTTATGCCTAAAATAGTCCTCTCATAGCAGTGATGTCTTCAAGGGTTAAGCTTGTAGTGTGGAGAGTGTAGTCACGAGTCCGACAATTAAATGTTCTCCCACCGAACTGCTGGGAAGATCCAGAACCATCGTCGCCAGCCTTGTAAAGTACCAGCAATGGATCCTGACTCCCACTCGTGATATCCCCTATCGATATACTATACGCATCACCAAAGATAATACGTCATCGCAGTAGTAGTACCGGAGAAGAATAGAGGGTAGAGCAAGTGTTGTTGACTGATAGTTTAAGGCAGCCCAGTGCTAGAAGATTTAACTGTTTTCGAACCCCTGCCAACCCGATAATACTCAACACCCCATGATGGTTCCAAACTGCTGGCCTTAACTGTAGTACCACATGATTTGTAGTAACCCAGTCAGCCTACCATCATACAACCCACCAGAAAACTCATATACCATCGTAGCAAGCCAGTACGGCGGAAGCCGAAGAAGTTTGTGAGAATTATTATGGCGGAGGTAACGGCAAGTCGAAGGCCCCCAAAGTGACCCCGGAGATAGAAGAAAGAATAGAGTACAGATAGGAACTTACCTAGCGAATCGAATAGCCACTGCCCAGAAGACTGCTTGCCGGATATAGAAACTGTTGCCCCGATATATACACTTGAGTCATCATCGTCTCAGTATAAACAGGGAGACGATGCACGGAGCAGAACACCGAAGGCGACCAGCTTGTTGTAGTTGTGTTGAAATCGAAAACCCCAGATCTTTTAGAAACCGGCGAATTCGATAGGGAAGCATAACAAGTTGTTGTAGATGTGGTAGTAATTAGGAGAGGCTGAGTAGTATTTGTAGATGTGGTAGAATATAGAAAAGGTTGAAGAAAGCCTTAGATAAAAAGAGGAAGAAGAGGAGAAATTACTGGATCCAGAGACACCACAAATGAGCAGATACCGAGTTCAGTCCAGAGATATAGGTTTAGAACCTCATTAAAAACCCCTAAACCCTATGGGATATAATTGGGGGAAAAGAGTATCCCAAAGATTCAAACCAAGGATGGGAGTGAAGCCGCTAATCTAAGGATTAAAAACGAAATCACTGAAAATAGGGTGAACAATAGATCCTGTGAAAAAGGGGTTTTATTAAAAGGCTAACAAAGATGAAAATGATTTGGGGCTAACCATCAGATTTCTTCGATGCCTGCCCCTCGGAAGATGGAAAACACACTCCGATCGGTGAGATGAGATTTTGGTGAGATACTTGAACAGGAAATATTTTCTGTATGTATAATTATATCCTATTATATGGAGAATAAAAGAAAACCAGAGACACAAAAAACTCTGTAATCTGCTGCGGTTATCGCAAAACATATTAGATAAAATTAACAATTACAATTCCTCCATCTCTAAATGAAGATAAATTTCGTCCCACTATCAAAATAACATCAAATAGTTAGTGGGGCAATCAAATATTAATAACTAGAAAATCAAATGCACCTTGGGTATGGACGCTTACAAGAAAAAACAAGGGCAAGAACACATATTAAATAAATAAATAAATAAATAGCGTTTTATCGATTCCGCTAAACCAAATCATTAACAATACTTTAAAATGAAGGCAGAATATAGGATTGCAGGTACTGTTAAGACAGCAAAAACAAAATCAATAATAAGCGAGTACTATGGGGTTCGACTCTTACGAATTACATAATAAAATAATGTATAATTATATCCTATTATATGTAGAATAAAAGAAATAATAAATAATTATTTTTTTACAAGCAAAATCTTTCGTTAATCAGAAGCATATATACGAAACTGAACCACGAAAACAAAACATCCACCAAGAGACAAAAAGGTCATCAAGAAACTATATAAAAAAACACACCAATAACACCCAAATATTGGAATGAGCCTATCAACAACCTACTAAATATAAAATACAAATTATAAGTCTTAAAATTATTATCACAATATTTATATTATGAGTTTAAAAATTATTAAAACTTATAAATACCATACGATTTATTAGAAAACTTATACTCAAAGGAGCAATGCGAACAAAATCGAGAGGAAAAATAGTCTGATCAATGCGTCAGAGCAGGAGGACAATAACTAGAGAGCGTTTATATACAAATTCCATAAAAATATGTGTTCACTCACCCCGTTCTTTTAGATGATGGATTAGTTATGAATGTTCATTATAGAGTCAAAGCATTAAGCATACTAATACATAAATATAGACATCTATACTATATATACTATACTATAATAAGCAAAAGTGGGTATATTTTGTAGTCTGATTAATCCCATTTTTGTTATTCCTCATTTTTTGTTATGTCATTCATTCACAACCGTTAGATCTTCAATTCAAATAGATAATAACTGTTAGATACAATATTAAAATTTGTTTTATACAGAGGTCTATGGTTCGAATCCCGTTAATAATATTTTAATTTAACATTAATACTAAAAGATGTTATATAAAAAGGTTGAATGTTCGATTTCCGCCAAAACAAATTAATTTAGATTTAATACTAAAAGTTGTTATATACAAATATCTAATGTTATAGAAAGGTCTAATGTTCAAATTCTACAACAACATATTAAAATTAATAGTTGTGATATTATATTACATTATATGTAAATTTAAAAAAATTAAAAGTAAACTGTGCACGGGCTATAACTAGTTGCTACTAAAAATTAAACAGAAATACTTGTTGCTTTCTTTCTCAATGTCATACTTGCTTTTTTTTTCTCAACCTGTTGGTTGTTCCATTACTATCTTTTGAAATTCAAATTTGAGTTTTTTTTATTGCTATTAAACCTGCAAGTCATCCAACCAAACCCGATAAGAAAGAAAATAAGACAACTTCATATTAGACATTTCATATTTGACAACTTCGAGAATATTAGTTTTATTTTAGCAGAATCTTAGTTTTATTTAGTGCTATAATATAATGAATTATCTACTTTAAATATTCCCAATTTTGAGTTCGACACTTAAATTACGTAGAATAATATTATAATTTTGATTAACATTATTTTCTTCTAATATAATATTAAATAAAATTTATGTATAACATAGATTTTAAGCTATTAATTGGTAATTTAGATAGAATTACTTTAGGAATTAGATATATATTGATTGATAAGAATACAAATAATTTTTGAATTATGTTGATAGGGAAATCGTGGGAGTACATGCCAATTGCTTGAATCATTATATTATATTATATCCTATATATAATTGGCGTAAGGGGATTTATGTGGTCGTTTGGTCGTCAGGGGTTAAAAGGTAAGTTCATTAAAAATTAGAAATGGGCTACTGAATATTGGTTTAAAAGCGAAAGTATGCTCCTCTAACAAAAAAGCTAAAACTATGCTACTTTTAATTTAACAAACAAGATAAAAAAAAGATGCACTAAAATAAATAACATATGATAAAACAGAAAAAATTAAAGTTGAAGAATATTGTTAACTAAAATTAATACAAAAATAATTTATACTAGAGTTTAAAATATAATTAAAAAAAACCTTACCACAAAAAAGAGTTTCAATGAAACCTAATTTAAAAAAAAAGTCATAAAAAAATTTACTTTTAGATTTTACAACAAACATGTTTTATTTTATTATTTTGCAAACATTCTAGATTCGGTACTAAAATTGTAAATAAATTAAAAACAATCTGAAAATCCAAAATAAAATAATTAATAAAGAATATAAATATAATAAGTACAAAACATCCTATAATAATTTAATAATTTAATAATTTAAAAGTTACAAAAATATTAAATTTCATCAACAATAAAATTTAAAGTAAATTAATAAAGAATAAAACTAATAAAATATTCATCATCAACTTAATTAATTATTATTATTATAGGAAAAAGAGTTGTAGTGACACAAAATTTACACACAATTAACAAATGAGAATAAAATAGCAAAAAACCATAATGAAAAATAAATCACAAATTCATTCTTTATATAAAATAAACAAGTATACAAAGCATACCATCAGATTTTAGTATACAAATATAAAAGAAAGTATAAACTTTCTTTTAAAAAAAGTACAAATGTATGTGTGTTTAAATTACAATAAGTTTCCACATGTCTAAGGTATATTATATATATTCTAATAAATAGAAGAAAACATGGTAAAAAATATGAAACATTAAAATTAAAATATATGTTAGGCTAAACCTTAAAATATAATTTTCAAAAAAACCGTTTACCAAATAAAAGTGTTGTAAGAAAAACATTATTTTAATAAAAATTATTAAAAATTCTATTTTTAGGTTGGACAACAAATATGTTTCTAATATTAACAAACAAGGATAAATCATAATTAAAAATAAGTCGCAAATTCATTCTTTATATATAATAAACAAGTAAACAAACATATCATCAGAATTTCAATTTAAAAATTAAATTTTTAAAAAACAAGAATGTATATTTAATTACAAAACAAAAAAGAAGTTTTTAAGAAAATATATGGTAAAATAAGATAATCAAAAAGTAATCAAAAAAAAATGTGACACCAAAATTTAAGAAAATATAATCTACAAAACAAACGCCAAACAAAAAAAAAATCTAAATGTAGAAAACTAAAATCAACAATAAACTTTAATATAACGCACTTAAAACAAATATATATCAACACAAAAACATCAAACGATAGTACAAACTTTCTTTAAAAAAAAGTACAAATGTATGTGTGTTCACAATTACATAATCACATATATATATATATAAAGAATAGTTAAATCAATAAATTCCCACATTTCTAAAGTATATTATATATATTATAATAAAATTGAAAAAACTTCCCAAAAAATATTAAATATTAAGATATATGTTAGGATAAAACTTAAAATATAATTTTAAAAAAAAATCATTTACCAAATAAAAGTGCTTTAAGAAAAAATTATTTTGATTAAAATCATTAAAGTTTCTATTTTTAGGTTTGACAATAAATATGTTTTTAACATTTAAATTAAAAAAATGTGAGCACAAATCAACAAATAAACAAATTCTTAATATGAAAAGAAAAAATTTAAATTAAAAAAGTGAACACAAATAAATAAATGAACATATTTTAAATTAGAAAACAATCTAAACACCCACAAAATAAATTAATATTAATATCTAAATATAATACAACATGAAAACCCCAGATAATCTAAACAACAACACATAATAAACACCATACATGTCAAAAATATAAAAATAATATGAAAAAATAATCAATACTCAAATAAATAAAAAAAATTAATACCATACATATTTTCAAAAAAGTTAAAAAAATGCCTTTAAAAACTATAAAAACACTATAACAAAATATCTAAAATCTTTAAACCCAAACCAAACCAAACCAAACATACCCAGTATATCCCGCTCAGAGCAGGGTCTGGGGAGGGTGAGATGTACGCAGACCATGCCCCTACTTTTAACGGTAGGGAGGCTGTTTCCGTGAAGACCCCCGGCTAAGTGCACATTAAGCTAATAGTGTGTGATATTCACAAGGGTTATCTAAGATTTGAAAAAGGTCATCGTCATACCTGAGCCCATGGCTTAGAACACATGGGGCTTACCTACCAGGGGATTGACTACTCCGCTCTGCAAAGCACTCTGATCTTAGATGACACCTGGCCAAGCTACCTGAAACTAGAAAACAGAAGACAATAAAACGAGAAAAGGGAACGAAACAACCGAACTTCTAAGATAAAGCTAACCGAGACAACCCAACTCTGAGGCTCTCAACCACAGAGCCATTCCCTAAAAGAGAATCCACCACTCTGATCTTGCGCCTCCAAGAACACCTATCAGCGGTCATGTTCTCAGTTAAGTTTAAGGCCTTTAAATCCAACCTAAGTTGCTCTTCCCACGACCTCCTCGGTCTACCTCTCCTCCTCACCCCAACAATCGAAAGACTCTCGACCCTCCTCACTGGAGCTTCAGCTAGCCTCCTACGGACGTGACCGAACCATCTCAACCTCCATTCCCTAGCTTTCGCAAGAAAAGGCGCCACCTCAAGCTCGCTCCTAAAAACTACATTCGGGATTCTATCCAACATCGTGCGCCCACAAGACCACCGCAACATCCTCATTTCAGCCGCTTCCAACTTGCTCTCGAGGGCCTTCTTCGCCGCCCAACACTCTGAACCATATAACATCGCAGGGCGGATTGCCGCTCTATAGAATTTCCCTTTCAACTTTAACTGGACTTTCTTGTCGCACATCACCCCTGACGCTGCCCTCCACCTTAGCCACCCAGCCTTGATACGATGCGTGACATCGTCTTCAATCTCACCTTCCTTCTGGATGATCGAACCTAAATACTTGAACTTATCCGTACGAGGGACGATCTGATCTTCAATCCTAACCTCCACCCCTTCCTCGTTGGCCTCACCACTGAAGTTACAGCAGAGATACTCGGTTTTAGACCGGCTCAGACGCAAGCCTTGGGGCTCCAAAGTAGATCTCCATAACTCCAACTTCTCGTTCACCTCCCCCCTCGACTCCGCCACTAACACGATATCATCAGCGAAAAGCATGCACCAAGGAACGCCATCTTGAATCCCTCGCGACATGACATCTAGGATAAGGGCGAAAAGAAGAGGACTTAGGGCCGACCCCTGGTGTAGCCCAATCTCAACAGGGAAAAAACGAGAGTCACCAACTGGGGTCCGGACGCAGGAACTAGCTTGGGAGTACATGTCTTGAATCACCCTAACGTACGACGATGCCACTCTCCTCTCCTCAAGGCTCTTCCAAGTAGCTTCACGGGGGATGCTATCATAAGCCTTCTCAAGATCAATGAACACCATATGGAGGTCTTTGCGACGTTCCCTGAACTTCTCCATAAGGCGTCTGACGAGATGAATGGCCTCGATCGTCGATCTCCCAGGCATAAAACCAAATTGATTCTCTGAGATTTCAACTTCTCTTCTAATCCGACATTCAACCACTCTCTCCCAAAGTTTCATAGTATGACTGAGTAATTTAATACCCCGATAGTTACAACAATTCTGAGCATCTCCTTTGTTCTTGAAAAAAGGGACCACAATACTAAGCCTCCATTCAGCTGGCATCTTAGCACCCAAGAGGAGCACATTGAACAGATCTGCTAGCCATTGAACGCTAACCTCACCAAGACACAGCCACACCTCGATTGGGATCTGATCTGGACCAACCGCCTTCCCTCTAGCCATCTTTTGAAGGGCCCCCTTGACTTCATCCTTGCTGATACGCTCACAGGAACCAAAAGAACGCACAGACGAAAGAGAGACCTCTTGCTCCACACCGGCACCACTCCTCCTAGCCTCATTGAAAAGAATATGAAAATACGAACTCCACCTCTCCTTAATAGCATCTTCATTCACTAATACTTGGCTTGAATCATCCTTAACAAACTTAACAGAACCCATGTCGCGCCGCCCTCTCTCCCTAGCTTTAGCTAGTTTAAAGATAGCGCTCGCTCCTTCCTTGGTATCTAGGCGTTTATACAGCCCCTCATAGGCTTCACCTTTGGCTTTCGCCACAGCTTTTTTTGCCTCTCGTCTCGCCACCTTGTACGCTTCCAACTTCAGAATCCTCTCCGCCCGTGCACAAAGCGACAAAAGCTCTTTAAAGAGCGCAAGTTTAGCCTTAACTTTCTTTTGAACCTCCTCGTTCCACCACCACGACTCCTTAAGACCACTGAACTTCCCTGAGGAAACCCCCACCACCTTCTCGCCCACACACCGAATAGCCTTCGCCATGTTGGTCCACCTAAAGTTGACATCTCCACCACGCTCAAAACAACCTTCGTTGAGTAGAGACTCCCTGAATTCGGCCGCCTTCTCGCCCTTCAAATCTTTCCAAAGGATTCTTGGTCTAGACTCTCTCATCCTACGAACAACTCGACCCCCCATGGATAGATCCATGGCTAACAGACGGTGCTGGGAAGCACACGCCTCACTGCGGAACACCTTGCAATCCATGCACGCCCTAACATCACACCTGCGCATAAGTTGGTAATCGATTTGAGTGTTGTGCCCCCCACTACTAAAGGTAATGAGGTGCTCAGCCCTCTTCTAAAAAACAGAATTCACAATTACCAACTCTTGGGCAGTAGCGAACTCCAACAATGCTGACCCACCGGCATTCCTGACCCCGAAGCCAAAACCCCCATGAGCGCTGAGATAGCCATCTGCCCTCTCACCAATGTGACCATTGAAATCGCCACCCAACACTAAAAATTGGTCATCAGGAATACTTCCGACCAACTCATCTAAGCAGACCCAGAAAGCCTCCTTCTCAGAGTCGCCCAAACCGACTTGGGGGACATATGCACACACCACGTTTACCACCTTCTCCCCAACCACCACTCTGACGGACATGATCATGTCGTTGCACCTCTTCACTTCCACGACGTTGTCTTTTAGATCCTTCGCCAAAAGAATACCCACTCCGTTCCTCGAGTTGGCAAGACCTGAGTACCACAATTTATACCCGTTCGCTTCTCTAGACTGCGCCCCCTTCCACCTAGTCTCTTGAATACAAGCCACATCCAGTCTTCGCTTCTTCAGCACGTTCACTAACTCCAAAAATTTGCTTGTTAAGGTACCTAAATTCAAACTGCCAACACGCAAACTATGCGACATCGTCAAAACAAACGTGCAAAAACAACACAATACCCACCTAAATGAAGGTAAAATCTAGATCACAATTTAAATGCAGGCAAAAAAAGAGGTGGCTACGCAGTAAATAATAAATAAATGATTGACAGCAATATGTATATATATATATATATATATATATAATTTTATTTTATTTTTTCCAGAAATAATTTTAGAAAAATAAAATGATACCAGACTTCCAATGCAACTTCGGATGAGTTTGATATTCCGGTAAGCTAAACCTGCAAAGACAGTAAAACACACAAATATCTACTAATATATTGTTAGTTAAAAGAATCTAAAATGCTGATGGTGTTATAAAAAATTCTTCCGGCGATACGCCGGTCAGGAATAACCAGTACAGTCGGGCCTGCAAAATAAGTCAAACACACAAACTAACAACCTCGGCAGGAAAAAGTTAGTTACCAGAGAATGAAGACGAGAATCGAAGAGAAATAAAGGGAGAGATTTTTATGAAATTTTGGAGAAAAAATAAGAGCAAAAGAGTTGAATTCTATAATAGTTTGGTTCGATTCTTGCAAAAACAGAGGATGAAAAACAGGGGAATTAGTATAGAAGGAAAATATGAACAGGGGGATGGGTTTAGCGTGTTTGAATTTTGAAAAGAGGGGAAGGAGGGTGATAACGTGTATTTTATACACGTTTTGTCTTTTATTCTTCTGCATTTTTGTTAGTTTCGAATGTTGTTTTATTAATATTTGTTATGTTTTTCATCTTTCAGTGCCTCATGCTTAATTGTTGAAAAGATGGATTATTTTGGGCTTGAAAGCGAAGATTATTCAAGAGGGAAGTTAGAAGATGCAAGCTCGTGATGCCGGGAGGTGTTTAATGCATTATATTGAAGAGTTTATCTCGTACGGGCAGTTGTACGGCCGTTCGACAGGCCGTTCAAGGGAGCAGATTTTCTGTAAGGGCAGCTGTACGGCCGTTCGACAGGCCGTACGACCCCTGCTGTGTATTAATAGAAAAGAAGCCAAACACATCTCTCTTAACCGAATATAACTTCTAACCTAACTTCACTTCATCTAACCTAGCCTCTTCAAGGTCCATTCAATTAGGGTTAGTAGAGCTCTAGAGAAACATCAATTACTCATAATCTAGCATTGATTATGAGTAACTAACTCCATATATTTGGCTCAAGGAGGAATTCTTGTACAAAAACCCATTTCAATTTAAGTAAGATTTATTTAACTCTATCTTGAATGCTTGTGATGTATTGCTTATGATTTTGCTTGGAGATTTGTAAGTTGCTTCAATTTGCTCTTCTTGTAATGTCAATTGCTAATTGTTTGTGCTAATACGTAATCGTTAGTGCATTCATTATAGTAGCACAAGATTTAGTGTACCTAAATCCTCAAGATTCAAGTACAAATACCTAGGTTGAGCTTCTCATCCTTGGGTTTGTCCTAGCCTCTCTTTGTTTAATTCCTTGACTTGGTTAAATTGATAGTGCTTCATTATTGGTTGCTATTGTCAAGAGAGCTAATTTATGTGCTTCACTAAATTAGTGTTTTTAGAAGAGAAATAAGTGATTGTGTGCTTCACCAATTATCTTGGTTAGGTAGAGTTGGATATATTTGCTTGTTGTTGGGTTGAAGTGCTTGAGTTCCATAATCCTTGGGTCAAATATCCCTATATCTTGCTAATTTACTCATTGTGTTGTTGTGTTGGTAATTTGGATGTTTGTCATTAACATAGTTGTATTTTTATAGCAATTTATTTCTTGTGTTCAAGGTGTTTGATAAAACACCACAACCAACTCAAAACCCCCCCTTGTTCACACTTCTAGATTGTAATAGATAATATACTCGAAATCGATATTGATAGTCCTTCCCTGTGAACGAACTACGAAAAACACTACCTTCAAATTGGCGCCGCTGCCGGGGAAGGCAACAATATTAATTTTGAGTTAATTGTTTCTTATATTTTAGATTTTATCTTTGTATATAATTTCTTCTTTTTCTTTGTTTTTTTTATTGGTGTGTCTTCATGTTTATTGTATATAGACATGAACTAACTCTTTCAGGAGACGATGGATAACTATTTTGGTTGGAATAACGCTAAAGATTTCACCTATGATCATGAACGATATCAATATTTTAATTCTTTTCAGAATTTTAATGCGTATCAGGTGAATTCTTTATATTCTACAAACTCATGCTATGCTCCTTACCCTCCTAGCATCGATTATTCATATGCTTGTGAAAATCAATGTTATGATCCGCAATATAATTCCCAAGACCATCAAGGGTCTTCTTCATCTTCCTTATCATCATTAGAGGAGATGATAAACCAAATGGCGGCAAACAACCTCCAACTTGCTTTTGAAAATCGATGCTATGATCCGCAATATAATTCTCAAGACCATCAAGGGTCTTCTTCATCTACATTGTCATCACTTGAAGAAATGATGAAGCAAATGGCGGCAAATAACCTCCAATTTCAAAACATCACTTTTCAAAGTATATCCAACTTGGAAAAGATAACTTCTCAAATGGAAAAGAACACTTCTCAAAGCATATCCAACTTAGAAAAGCAAATGAGCCAACTAGCCAAAACCGTGAATCGATTAGAGGAGATGATAAACCAAATGGCGGCAAACAACCTCCAACTTGCTTTTGAAAATCGATGCTATGATCCGCAATATAATTCCCAAGACCATCAAGGGTCTTCTTCATCTACATTGTCATCACTTGAAGAAATGATGAAGCAAATGGCGGCAAATAACCTCCAATTTCAAAACATCACTTTTCAAAGTATATCCAACTTGGAAAAGATAACTTCTCAAATGGAAAAGAACACTTCTCAAAGCATATCCAACTTAGAAAAGCAAATGAGCCAACTAGCCGAAACCGTGAATCGATTAGAGGAGGTCAATTCTCCTACTAATCACGATTCTTGTTTTGTAATTGATGAAAATGTTGTGCATGATGAATTTGCTTGTTTAGTTGACGATTTCCCTAAGCTTGACAATGATAAATTGGATGTAGTTGAGGATCTACCAAATTTAGAAAATTCTTTTGTGCTTAATGAAGTGGTAGATGAGATAAAAATTGATGAATGTCCAATTAAAATTGAGAAGGAATTTGAGCTTAAGATTGATGAGGTTGAAATTTTTGCTTGGGAATATAAGGATCCAATTTGGGAACAATTTTTGAGTCGTAGTTATAATGATATTCTGATAATTTTTCTAACTATTTTTCTTTTTCAAAGTCTCTTGAAGATGTGAAGATCATAAAAATATTTTTATATTTTTATGGATCAAAGGTATATTTGCACACCTTATTTTTATTATTGATTCGTAGGTATGTGCATTTATTTGCTTTTTCACCTCATTAGTTATAATACTTCTATAAATAAGTCGAGCCAACGACAATAAACAAAGCGCTTTTTGGGAGGCAACCCAAGGTACGTATGTATTTATATATATATTTTTTTATGCGTGTGTTAGATTTCTTGCATTTATGTAGGGTGTTATTCATATTGTGAATTTGAGGATTGATCCAAATATTAGTGAGTGGAGATTCCATTTTTCATCTATTTTAATTCTAAGAAAATAACCAAAAAAAAAATTATGTATTTTTGTGGTGTGATTAATGAATTTTATAATAGATTTTCAAAAAAAAAAATTGTAATAATAATTCCCCGCTCAATAATATTTAGTATCATTAATTCTAATTTTTATGATTTTTTATATTTGTTCCACTCGTACCTTGATGTGTTTGTTCATGTTTTCAGGAATTAGTATTTTATTCAAGCATTCAAGGATTTGTGGGAATTTTCTGTAAAAATAAAAAGAAATTGCAATTTTATTAAATTTTAGGGCTGTACGGGCTGTCGCACGGGCTGCAGGCCGTACAACAACCCGTGCAGCAAGCCGTTCCGCAGCCCGTGCAGTTTTTTCCTCCTTCTGCCAGTTTGTTAGTTCAAAATAAGGGGGTCTTTTAAATTTGTACCCACTTATTGTACAGCCCGTACGATAAAAAAAATTGCAAAGCAGAAACAATCCTCTCTCACTCTGTCTCCCATCTCAACCTCGGTTCCTCCACTCCTGCCTTTGCACACTCCCTCCTCCTACAATACGCAACTCCGACCTTCCCCTATCTCCTCCTTCTATTCCCGTCACCACCTAGCCACCTCCATTTCAACCTCATCCTTCCCTTCTCCCTCATTTAACGACCACCATCTCCTCCATAAATTCAGTCCATCATTTCCGCAATCTCCCCGCCTTTCTTCTACAAACACCAGCAGCCTCCCACCACATTCCCACCTTCTCTCCCATTAACCACCTCTTCTCCGCCCCATCCATCT
This sequence comes from Saposhnikovia divaricata, assembly GCA_036435485.1. NCBI lineage: Eukaryota > Viridiplantae > Streptophyta > Magnoliopsida > Apiales > Apiaceae > Saposhnikovia > Saposhnikovia divaricata. The sequence goes on from CM071598.1 coordinate 83,653,701, forward strand.
TCAACACAGCCAGCCCACCCATTACCCCAAACTCCTTAACATCCGTCTCGACTCCCCCCCCACCTTTTTTTTTCACAGCCGCATCCCCTCCGCGCCACAACTCAGTCCAGCCACCAATTCACCATTTCTTCTCCTCCACTCACCAACAGTCACCTTTCTTTCCCGTTCACCACTCCGGCCATCCATTCCTCCGCCTTGCCCAACCACCGCAATCCCTCAATCTCCATTCCCCAATTCACCGAACTCCACTCCCACCATTATCTCCATACCTTCCATTATTTTCCTCCTGCACCCGTTCTCCCCCAAAACCACAACAGCCCCCTCCTTTTGTTTTTTATTTTGTTTTTGTTTTTGTTTTTTGTTTTTGTTTTGTTTTTATTTCACTTCTTTTTATTTTACTTTTGATTTTCAATTTTTATTTTCTAAATAAATTTCAAATTTGATTTTGATTTTGATTTATTATTAATTGATTAGTGATTTATTTTATTTTATTTTTGTTCTAAATTTGATTTTCGATTTTATTAATAATTAGTTATTTATTTTATTTTATTTTATTTTATTTTGATTTTTTTATTTGTTCATTTTTTTTAGTAAATTTTATTTTATTATTAATTGGTTAGTGATTTATTTTTTATTTTTTATTTTTTTTTTAAAAAAAAACCAAAAATTTAATTCTTTTTAATTTTGATTTTAGTTTTAATTTTCTAAAATTAAGTAATTATTTTATTTTATTTTAATTCTAAATTTGATTTTTTTTTTTACTTTTTTCATTTATTTTATTTTAGTTTTAGTTTTAAATTTGATTTTTGATTTTATTATTATTTCAGTTTTAAATTTGATTTGATTTTTATTTTTTTTTTATTAATTGGTTAGTTATTTTATTTTATTTTATTTTATTTTAAAAAAACAAAAATAAATATTTTTATTATTTCTATTTCCTTAATTAGTGTATTGCAGGGCTTTGTAGGGTGTGGATTTGGCTTGTTGGTTATTTTCGTTGGGATGATTGTGGTGTGTGGCGATAGTTCAATTCTTGGCGTGCAACTTCGGAGTTAGATTTTCGCAAATATGAGTGGTGCTCCCGGTCCTTGTTATTTATTTTTAGGGGAGTTCTCTTTCACTCATATCTTTACTTCGTTTTATTTGTCATGCATGAGGACATGCCATGTTTTAAGTGGGGGAAGGATTGTTTATGTTCATCCTTGTATAATATGCGTAGCTAGTATTAGTAATCTTTTTTGTTTCATTTGATGTCCATTTTGTTTGCATTTGGTAAATAAATTAAATCATGAGCTTGTTTACTTGTTTGTAAAATTTAAGACATTGTGAGCTTGTAGTCTTGTTTTCTCCTATTTCGTGCCTAGCATTACCAATTTGATGTGAATCTATAAGTTTGATGCACCTCTTTTGCACACGCACACACTTAAAATGACATGAAAAGTCTAGATTGTTGTAATTAAATTGTGAACATGACGGTTATCTCTTAGGATGCATGGAATCAAATCGAGAAGATGTTATTACAACTTAAACCTTGTGAGACCTTGAACGATGATTCTTTTTGCTTGTGTGTTTCTCCATCTTTATGTATGTTTGTTGCTCTAGGGCTTGCATTAAACCTTTATTCATGGATGCACCATAATAAGGAAATTCTATCTAGGATAACCTTTTTGGCCTTTTTAGCTTGTGAACCATGAAAATAATCCCTAGTTACCCCTTTGAAGCTTATATCCATATTTTTCTTCGTCACTTTCTCCTTTTATACATGAGTCAAAGCCAAATATACTTCACTCTCGACCTAGTTGAGCTAGTTGGGTCTTGGAAAGAATTGATTGGTGAGCATGTGAATTTGGAGATGTTGTGAAGAAGAATTCTATTTATTGTAAGTGGGAGCTAGTGTAATATGCATGTTAGATGTGGTTCAAGCTTCTTTGTAATACTTATGTATGTAATGCATCAAAAAAAAAAGAAGAAAAGAAAAAAAAAGAGCAATAAATCTTTGTACTTTATTTTGTTTAAATTTTCTTGGTAAATGTGGTTGTGTTTTGTAATTGTAAATGAGTGGAGATCTTTAGTTGGAGAATTTGGTGTATGAAGAAAGCAAGCGTCATTTGACTAAACTAGCAAGACTTTTACACCTTCCTTGAACTTAAATTTTCACACCTTCACCCTAGCCTCATTACAACCCATTTTATGAATTCCTTGTTTTTGGTGCAATCCGGAATTTAGGTGAACATGCAAGGTCAAGTAGAGCGCATGCATTTAGACTTGGAGTTGAGTGAAATCTCTAGCCCATACTTGTGTGATGCATAATTGAGAGATGTGAGATTTTTCACCATGCAATTTCATCTTCTTAATGCGAGGCCATGTATGCTTTGTGATCATCTTGTCTAATGTTCACGATTGAAGTGCATTCATTCTATCTTTAATGTCTTTGTTACATCTTGCACAAGGTGTGTTATCTTGATTCTTGAATTGGTTGTTAGCTCGTTTTAGTGGATGACAAGGTGAATAGCTTTATATGTTTGATTTTAGTTACAAGTAGACGACTCGGACATGTGAGTATAGTAGTTAGTTTAATAGTAGGTGTTGTTAGTTTCTTGTTTATTAGTGGTTTTTGTGATTTTGTGGGTACATCATCTATAAACCGTCACGAGACCTCACTCGTCCACTAGGGCTACCTAGGGGTCCCAAGGGCTTGTTGCATATGCCAAATGCAACCGTGATCACCTACGGAAGTGGTACTAGTTAGAAATATATGGTTATGTTAATTTTAGTTTGCTCGGGACTAGCAAAGTTTAAGTGGGGGAAGATTTGATAACGTGTATTTTATACACGTTTTGTCTTTTATTCTTCTGCATTTTTGTTAGTTTCGAATGTTGTTTTATTAATATTTGTTATGTTTTTCATCTTTCAGTGCCTCATGCTTAATTGTTGAAAAGATGGATTATTTTGGGCTTGAAAGCGAAGATTATTCAAGAGGGAAGTTAGAAGATGCAAGCTCGTGATGCCGGGAGGTGTTTAATGCATTATATTGAAGAGTTTATCTCGTACGGGCAGTTGTACGGCCGTTCGACAGGCCGTTCAAGGGAGCAGATTTTCTGTAAGGGCAGCTGTACGGCCGTTCGACAGGTCGTACGACCCTTGCTGTGTATTAATAGAAAAGAAGCCAAACACATCTCTCTTAACCGAATATAACTTCTAACCTAACTTCACTTCATCTAACCTAGCCTCTTCAAGGTCCATTCAATTAGGGTTAGTAGAGCTCTAGAGAAACATCAATTACTCATAATCTAGCATTGATTATGAGTAACTAACTCCATATATTTGGCTCAAGGAGGAATTCTTATACAAAAACCCATTTCAATTTAAGTAAGATTTATTTAACTCTATCTTGAATGCTTGTGATGTATTGCTTATGATTTTGCTTGGAGATTTGTAAGTTGCTTCAATTTGCTCTTCTTGTAATGTCAATTGATAATTGTTTGTGCTAATACGTAATCGTTAGTGCATTCATTATAGTAGCACAAGATTTAGTGTACCTAAATCCTCAAGATTCAAGTACAAATACCTAGGTTGAGCTTCTCATCCTTGGGTTTGTCCTAGCCTCTCTTTGTTTAATTCCTTGACTTGGTTAAATTGATAGTGCTTCATTATTGGTTGCTATTGTCAAGAGAGCTAATTTATGTGCTTCACTAAATTAGTGTTTTTAGAAGAGAAATAAGTGATTGTGTGCTTCACCAATTATCTTGGTTAGGTAGAGTTGGATATATTTGCTTGTTGTTGGGTTGAAGTGCTTGAGTTCCATAATCCTTGGGTCAAATATCCCTATATCTTGCTAATTTACTCATTGTGTTGTTGTGTTGGTAATTTGGATGTTTGTCATTAACATAGTTGTATTTTTATAGCAATTTATTTCTTGTGTTCAAGGTGTTTGATAAAACACCACAACCAACTCAAAACCCCCCCTTGTTCACACTTCTAGATTGTAATAGACAATATACTCGAAATCGATATTGATAGTCTTTCCCTGTGAACGAACTACGAAAAACACTACCTTCAGAGGGGTTGGTTGAAGTGGGTGTTTGAATAAAAGGATAGGGGAGGAACACGTAAAGAAAAGAAATGGAGGATAAAGGGAGTGACAACAACTATAAAGTGAGAGAAAAAGTGTGTGTAAGTGTAAGAGTAAGAGACTGAGCTAGACTGAAAAGTTAGTAGATGATTCCGGCGATCCGCCGGTCAGGAGCGCCCAAGCTAGAAGATGACCGTTAGAATGACGAACGAAAAGAGATCAACACTTTTTAGAGAGAGAGAGAGAGTCCTTGTTGACTTCGTTTTTAGACGGAGGAACTAGTAATAAACATATCTAAAATCTTTAAGATAACCATTAAATTAAATAATCAAAAAGATTTAAGAATAATAATAAATTGTTACATGAAAATAGTACCTAATTTTTCAAGTATATCATATGTAATCTTATAAAATAAAAAAACTCAAAAATAATTATGGAATACTAAAAAATATGTTAGCCTAAACATTGAAATATAAATTATAGAAAAACCATTTACAAGAAAAAAACAAATGTATATTTACAAACCATATAATTTATGTATTATTGTCATTAAAAGTAAAAATAAATTATTCAAAATGCTATAAAACTAATTATTTAAGAAAATTTTTTTTAATCAAAATTGAACTATAAAATATTAATAAAGTTACCCGGATGCACGGGTATAAAGCTAGTAAATATAAATAGGGGTGCATTTCAATTACTGTAGCATTTTTGAAGTGGTAGAGACAAATATAAGTGCTGTTGGTTCATCTTAAAATAATTTTTTATGAACTTATTTTTGGGTAAAAAATTAAATTTTTTGATAAAAGTTTTTTATAGGTGTATTTAATGTATGTTTGAGATTTCATAACTTACAAAAAAAATATTTTTTCAGAAAAAACTAAAAATCTTAACTTTTTTCTTGAAATAAATTAACTATTCTAGAAAATAAGTTTTCCAAACACCCATATATCCAAACACCCATATATCGGTGAAACAAGCAGGGATGTTGTGGGGTTGATGTGTAATTTGTAAACAAGTGAGCCAAGTAATATTAATGAGAAAAAGGAACCTGATGTATCTTACGAAAGTTTCCTGAAATACTTTAAAAAATAAGTTTTAAAATTTATTAGACCCGCAAGGCTAATTAATAATATTTTAAATAAATCTTAATTTTACAAAAATACCCCTCATATTTGCATATAAAATTGTATATCTTAGGAAACTTACCTAAGACATATCTTAGGTTCCATAATCTCAATATTAATACCGAGTATAGGGATGGGCATCGGGGCACTTCGGGGCCGGGGAGTGCTATCCCCGCCCCCATCCCCGAATTTAAACCCGATCCCCGTCCCCGGCCCAATCCCCGTCGGGGATTATTTTTTATTCCCCGTCCCCGGCCCGAACGGGTAACGGGGATCCCCGCGGGGAATCGGGGAATTTCATTTTAAACAAAAAATAACATTGTAAACAATTTTAAACATTAACTAGTGAGTTTGAAACAATTTTTTAAGTACTAAATTAAGATAAAAAATATTACTTAAATAAACAATTATAAATAACATGGAAATGAAGTTATTTAACTACTAGAAAGACAAAAATATAAGATTAAAATATCATTTTATTTCCAATATAAAGTATTGGAAATTCGTATATATGAATATATGATTATATATATATATATATATATATATATATATATATATATATATATAAGAAAAAAGATCCTGTTCTCAGGAAATTTTTCCTAAAATATGTACAAAATATACTCTAAATATGAATGGGCCGCAGGGCTAATTAAAAATGTTTGAGTTTACAAAATTGCCCATCTTATTTTTACATATAAATCCCATATATCTCAGATAATTTACCTAAGATACATCTCAGGTTCCCTATCATATATATATATATATATATATATATATATATATATATATATATATATATATATTAATGTGGTGAAATCGAGTCTGGGACGAATCGGAATCGGGGAGGAATCAAGGCGGGGGTCGGGGAGAGATAAAATTCCGGCCCCGACCCGCTCCCCGATTTTTTTTTGAAAATTGTCCCAGCTTCTCAACTCATACCCGAAAAAATCTCCCGCCCCAAACGGGGCAGGGATCGGATCGGGGTAGGGCGGGCCATCCCTAACACCGAGTAGTGTAGTATAGTTAATAAAATAAATAAATAAGTAAATAAAGGGGGTTTAGAATAAAGATTGGCAACGGTATTCCCCGCGAAACCCAACCACAGAAGGGTAGGATGGGTGAAAATGATGAGAAAGGAGAGCGAGAGATTTGCGTTCGATGTGTAATGGGAGGATCAATCACACTCTCAATCCCTGAAACCACATCTATTCATCAACTCAAGCTCCTCCTTAAACAAACTTTCCCTCCTGCTTCTTCTTCCCCCAATTTCCATCTTTTCCTCAAGGTAACTCTACCTTATCCCTATGTATGTAGTAAAGTATTTTTGTGTTTTGCTTAAACATTTGCAAATTGATCCAATTTAAATAATTTATTTTACAATTTTTAGATTTAGAGAAGAAAAGATAAGAGAGAAAGAAGAACTTTAGATTTGAAGGTTAGGGTTTGAGAGAGTTTAAGAGAGGTGAGTTCTGTGAGAAATCGATTGAGATGAATAGAACAGTTTGCAAAATTGTATGAGACACTTGAACTCTCGAATAGATATAAAAATCCAAAGTTGATTCAAATTTAGTGAACTTTCAGCCTTTTCAAATGATTCGATATCTCAATTTACACTGATAGAGAACTCACTTATTCAAGAACTGAAATAGAATAGGTCGAGATATTTCTCATTCGATATCAAGAAGACTCTATTCGAGAATTCAAGAGTACCCCAAAAAGACTTGTTCGAGATGTCAAGAGAGAAACTATTTGAATCATTAGATAAGTCTGAGATATCGAATTGCAACATCACTCATAAAACTTGATTTTCACTTTTTTAAAATCTACTAGAATTATTCATAAGGAATATTCTAATACATTAAATAGTGTTTTTCTTAAAATTTCTAAGAAATTTCAAGTTAGTGAAATTTCAAGTATGTGTGCGTTATACACATACTTGTGATATTACATCTGAATTTTTATAAACTTTGAGTAATACTTCGACAATCTTCGTCCTAGAATCGTAAAATATCTTTTCAATATTTGTCTACTTCAACATTTTATTTTGGTACAACTATGTATTTTTCAATATTTTAGTTTTAGGTGTTTGGACTCTTAAGAATTTATTTCGGACAAGTACTTCTATGATATCTGCCAAGGGGACAGACTGTTTTGCTCTTTTATGATGTCTTTCATGCTTTTTATAACGTATTTGCTTATTTCTAATTGTGTGCAAATCCAACATTTCTGTTCGTACCCTTGTTAAGATTCTTTTATGTCTGCCTTGTTTTGGATCAGGGTGAGAAATTGAGATTGGGAAGTCAAATTAGTGACTATCCCACCTATCCCGGAGACTTTTTTATTGTCATTCCATTTACAAAAAAGGATCAAAAGCAAGACCAGAAATCTGAGGAGGTTACGATCGCAGCGTCAAATGTCACCACTCAATGCTCATCTTCAAATATTGCTGATTCAGCCTGGTCTGATCTCATGCAAGATCTGTCTTGCATGCAGAGTAAAGCTACAATTGCAAATGAACATGATATGGAGCTTCAAGGATTGACTTCTGGTGATAGAACTGGAGTTATCAGGAGACATAACGTAACGCGTTCTTCAGGGACAAAATGGAGAACAAACTCTGTCAGTGGCGAACATGAAGAAATCGCAAACAGTCTTGTAGAGAGCATTTTGCAGTCATCAAGTAATGCTGTATTTGATGACGAAAATTGGGAAAGATATCTTCAGTTGTCGGAATTAATAAATTGTCTAGCAGACCCACTCTCCGGGACATGCATGTTAGCCAAAGCTATCTCAAAGGACATTGAAACGGGCCAATATGTGAGCAAGGGTGGTTTATGCTTGTGCCCATCATGGCTAAAGGATTTAATGAAGAGGTTTTGCTTCTTAAACCTTTACTCGGAAATTCTTGAATGTCAGGGCAAAAAAGTAACCTACAGTAGCTTGAAAGGAACTCTGGACCAACTTACAGAATTCAGATTTCAGATAGGTATTTCAGACCTTGAGCAACTGGCAGTACTATGTCCCAAGGTATTTCACTGTCCATCATCTCTAGAGTTTCTTCACTTGGACCTGGAAGACACACTTTATTCTTTTGAAATAACTGTTGTGACTATAATCATATAGCAATAAGTTTTAGGTTTCTGCAATATATGACACTTATACTTTATATATAATCGACTAGTACTAGAACTGTACAAACACAACTCTTTTAAGTTTTATAAAATTACTTACCACCATGTTAGCAACTGCGTAGTTAGCTCTGAACTTGGCTTCAGTCTCTTTTGCTCTTCAAACACAAAGCCATTTTCTTTTAAGATAGCCAATGGAATGGTGATAAACAAGTTTAATGATTTCTTCTTGATATTCTGCATCCACACGAACCTTAATTTGTCAAGAAGTTTAAGGAGTACACTTGGTCTTTATTTCAGACAAGAGTGATGATACATTGGTGAATTTTATACGTCTAAATACTCTATCTATCAGAGGAGCTAGTGTCTACACTGTTATTGCTTCCTTTTTTTGTTTAATTCTGTTTTGTACTGTTATCAGTAATTTTATAATACCATAGATAAATATTTTAAGGCACACACACACACTTGACATTTTCACATTCAGGTTGTTCAGTTTGTGGACGGTGAGACAGAAGGAAAGAAATCTAGCAGTGTCCTTGTCATTATAAAATCTCAACCTGGAAAAAGTGATCCAGTTATACCTACACATTCTGCTGGTAATTTGGTGACATTTTGTATTTATCTTTCATATAGGGTGTTGAGTCTATGCGTAATGACCTTGTGAATTGTGATACTCTTTTGTAGCTCATAAACGCATGCCTCTTTCAAAGAAAGTCAATGCAATAAAGAAAAGGGATGATTCTTTCAAAACTAAATTATGGAGTACTATAGAATTGTTCTTGGTATGTTCACATCCCCTTCTATTACAGCTTTTGAACCTTAACTACTGTGCATATCTCTTCTTCACATATAATGTTTGTAGATCTTGTTGCCTAACAGTGGAAAGGGTTCAGTCGGTCTTAATAAGCAATGCTTTAATTTGCCGACATTCAGGGTGAAGCATTAGAAAATATGCTTCATAAAGACACCATGTGACATGTACATTAATAAATTAATTTTGATAGTGCTCATAAATTCAGGGTTGAGTGTCATGCTCATTTGTTAGTGTTTTTGTGGAATTAAAAGAACTACGTGGGCATAAAGAGGAGGTAATATAAATTTTTATTGTAAGGTTTTATTGTTGTATTATTGGGTTATTAGTCTCATAGTTACAAGGAATGCGGAACGTGTTAGAAAATCTCGAACCAGATCGTTCGTTCCGGAATGCGGTTCGATTCCGACCCAATTCGCCAGGGTCGCATTCCAGCCGGCGACTCGTAGTAATTCCGGCAACACAACGGTTTATAGAAGAAGAAACGAAGATAATGAAGAAGCAGGTTGCAAGAATATGATATAAATGTTGCAGAGATGCGTGAATGAGAAGCCGGAGGGCAAAAGGGAAGAAGACGCCTCAATTATTGTGCACAGCTGTATTGTGAATTGAGTAATTAAATATTTTACTGTACTTTGGGTAGTACACTAGTGTACAGCAGTAGTACAATGGTAAAGTTTTTTGTTTTATCAAAATTAATAAAAACGCTTTTTAACTGTTGTTATTTGTTTTTAATTAAAATTTACTTAAAAATTTATTTTAAATATTCCAACATTAAAAATTATATCCTTATATGTATAATATATTCAACTTTTTTTATGTCTCTACTACTTGTATAATAATATATAAAATAATTTTTATATAGAATTTTGGTTGAAAATATCTTACAATTACAAAAATATATTATAACGTGTTTAAATTCACATGAAATCTGAACTTTGAAATATAAATATTCCATCATGATTTTTGAACAAATTATGAAATTCAGTTGTTTAAATATGTTGGATTATGTATTTTAAAAATATTAGACATTAGTTGTATGGTAATCCTATATTTTTTTGTACCCATACTTTTTTCGCACCCGAACGTTTCATCGTACCCGAGCGTTCCATCGTATCCGATACACCCGATGTTACGTTTCGCGTATCCGTTTCCGTACCTCGTTTTGTATCGCACCGCGTTCTATGTAAATATGCTCAGTCTTAGGTCTCAGTTAAGAAAACCTGAATCAATGTGTATGGCATCTGTAATAGTTATTGTTGTTCCATAGCTTCATTATTATGTAGTTGGATAAACAGAACAATCTGAAACAGCGTGAAACTGGAAATGATATGGCGAAGTGCTTCTCTCTGGAAGATATTCTAATATTTGTGAAAGCAAAGTCTACTGCAAGTAATATAAAAGCTAAACGGCCTAGAAGTTCTGCTCCATCAACTTCCGTTTCTTCCAAAGAAGTCTGCCATGTAAGTATGACCCTTTTCTCTGGTGGTTAAATGATAGAGTGGTGCATATTGTATTTTGTGTTTCTACATGCAAATAAAAGTAATGGAGTAATGGACAACTGATTTTAACTTCGCCTTATTTTTTTCATACTTCCATGCATTCTTTTTCAATACAGAATTATATGTCACTTGCATTAAATTAGGTATCTTTAAAATATACATGATCGCTCAACACTACCTGGCTTGTGAAATTTGTTTTGGAAACTCGTTTCTGATTATTTGTATCGTTTCTACAAACCCATTGCTTGGTTGGTCAAGTTGAATTATTTATGAGGCTGTTTTAGGTCCTAACAGTTCTTCTCCTTTAGCAGGACACACAGCCATTATTACCTGTTGAAATGGTGGAACATCTGAGAATGGGTATTGGATCTAAAGGACAGGTAGCAATTTACTTATTGTCTTTTCAAGCTGAGTGTTTGCTTCCTTTTGCAATTGGTTGCCTTAATATTTTTCTTTTCTTACCTCTGTTTTCTAGTATGTAGATATTTTGGGTGGGGGGAAGGGGAAGTTTGCAGAAAGATACATAGGAGTCAGTGCCAGCCTTCATGTGAACGTGAAGGCATCTCTCAGTTTGTTTGGAATAATTATTTTTCCGTTCAATCCAGTTGACTGCGAAACTCTATTGGTGCAGATTGTTCACATTGAAGATATCCCTGGCAGAAAAGCGAACTATGTTGAGATTCCAGTTGAACTATCAGAAAATGTGAAATCTGCACTCAAAAGTATTGGGATTACTAGATTGTATAGCCACCAGGTGTGGAGGCTTGCCTATTTTTTGTGATCCGTTTCGATTCCTAATTTTCTGCTCATATATGTTTACCTTTGCTGTATACGCAGACAGAATCAATTAAAGCTTCTCTTGCTGGCAAAAATGTAGTTGTGGCAACCTTGACATCCAGTGGAAAATCTCTTTGCTATAATCTGCCAGTCCTGGAAGTACTATCTCAGGATTTGTCTGCTTGTGCTTTTTACCTTTTTCCAACAAAGGTCATCTGCACTGATATTATGTGTTTTCTTATATTTATTTGTGCTGTGAAATCACACGGTTATGATTGCTTTAATTCCAAGTTTATTAGTTTAGCCTTCCGATTGAGTTTAAGTGTTTAGTATAATTTATAGCAAATTGATTGTTGATGCAGGCTTTAGCTCAAGACCAGCTGCGGGGATTGTCAGATATATCAAAAGAGTTTAGTACCAGCTTAAATATAGGCACATATGATGGAGATACTTCGCAGGATGATCGGCTGTGGTTGAGGGACAATGCTAGACTCGTATGGGTGCTTGAGATGGGGATTTTTCTCATTTTCTTCGAGTTGCCCCACTTATTTATTCTCACTGAGTTTTGTCAGTTTTCGTGCAGTTGATTACAAATCCAGATATGTTGCACATGTCTATCTTACCATTCCATGGACAATTTAGACGAATGTTAGAAAATCTTAGGTATTTCTAGCTTACAACGAAATACAGCTGATCCAAGAATCTTTTTGTTTTCAAATATTTTATTCATATAATTAAAATTTTCTCTATTTTTCATGTCATCTCTTCATAATGTAAATATCATATGTTTTTAAACTTGTATTCGATATGTTAGGTTTGTCATAATTGATGAAGCCCATGCATATAAAGGAGCATTTGGTTGCCATACTGCTCTTATTTTGAGGAGGCTTCGTCGAATCTGTGCTCATGGTATCAATGCAATGTGTTTATGCAATATATGTGAAGATGGAAATTTACGTACTATATATTCTGTTTCATGTATTACCTCCATTAAACAAATTATTAGTTAACCACACCACCTGGTTATGCAGTGTATGGCAGCAGTCCGTCATTTGTGTTTTCTACTGCAACTTCTGCTAATCCCCGCGAGCATACAATGGTGAGATACTATTTTTGTTTATGATAATTGGCTTGGAATGTTTACAATTTCTCTCCTGGGGGGCAACCATGATATTATTCCTCTGATAGTGGCTTGGCTTGGCTAGTAGGATTGATCTCTTGATCTCGTTATTACTAGACACTTAGATTGGTGGAGACATTTGCTGCCAACTTGATCTCTGATACCATGTTCCATGTTAAGTTACCAGTTCTCCTAAATCCTTGTGTTGGTTGGGGTGAATGGAAAGTGAAATCAAAAGGAAATAATAGGAGGTAGGAGGGAAGACTTGAATAAAAAATGAGTGGGTGAAAATTTTATGATGAAATTTGGGTAGAAAATGGGTATAATGGAGAATGGAGCATTCCTTCACAAACTTGGTGGTGGTTTTTGGGGGGGGGGGGAAGGTTTGAGTTCTAGACTTCTAGTTAAGGTTGATAGGAATGGAATGGTAGAAGGAATGAAAATTTTTAACATTTATCTACATTATAGTTTAGATTTCATTTCATTCCCTCCATTTTCATTTTCCCCAACCAAACACAACATTAAAGTGTCAGGAGACGGACTTACGAGGATCATGTTAAAGAACCAGTCGCTCCAATCCTTAAGGTGTTAGAGGAAGGCACTTTCCAGGATCTTATATTGTATTCTAACACTCCCCCTCACTCGAAAGCCCATTTTTTGGTCAAGAGTGGATCACGGGCGCCCATCTTTGGGGCAGTAATTTGTCTTTCGTGTCCATAATAATTATGAGAATATTGGGCATGCCTGAGCTCTGATACCATGATACCATGTTAAGTAACCAACTCATCTAAAACCTTAAGATGTTTCTTATAACATACTTGATGCCAATTTAAAGATTATATTTAGTCATTCTACATTTAAATTATACTTGGATTACCACAAGTCTTACATTACATTGTTTTGGATAAAACAGGACCTTGCTAATTTATCAGCGCTTGAGCTGATTCAGAATGATGGTAGCCCTTCTGGTCTCAAGCGTTTTGTCCTTTGGAATCCACCTTTGTCCATGAAAACTGTAGGCTTTGTTTACCTGTTAAGTAAACAAAACTTTTACCAGAAGTATTCCCTTGAAATTATACTAACATTATTAAGGTACAGGTTTCCAAAAAGAGTAAGAGCGATACTGGAACAAATAAATCCTCTGAGAATAGTGTTGTTGTCGGACGTTCAAGGTAACAGTTTTCTTAATTTATGGCATGAGCTTGTAGCATCTTCTCTTCTCTAACTTCCAATATGTTCATCACTTTTTCTTTTTCTGATGTTGGATTCCTGATGTCTACATATCTGTGTTCTATCTGGAGTACATGGTTTTGTCTTGTAGTTTTGAATATAAGTGAAGCTGTTATTGCTAATTCTACAGACACAAATGCGTTGAGAAAGTACAAATTCTTGGCTTACATGCTTCCATATTCCCACTACTAGGAATTTTCTTGATAACCTTTGCCTAACAGATATTCGGAGATTTTTTTATAGAAATTTATTAGGGTAGATGAGTTTGTCCGTTGTCTATTATCTCAAGACACTTGCCAAGAGTGTGCTGAGTGCTTCTCTAGCTGTGCCTTGCAGGTATTTTGACAACACTGCAGAGAGTGTTGAGATCCTTTTTAGTCTGCTATTAGGTTGCACGCAGAGATATCTAGGCTTGGTCTTCCCGTTGATTAACATATACTTTGAAACATAATTATCGTCAAGGGCGCCTTCTGAGTGAGATGCTTAAAGACACCAGTTCTACAATGTGATGTGTGATATTCTTTGCCAGAAAAGCGAGACAGAATTCCAGAACGAGAAGTGCTTAAATTTAGCAATCGAAAAACTTTTATATATTTCTCAAGCAACAGACTTAACCATTGTGCATTGCAACTATTCACGTTCTAATTGTTTTTACTTGTAATTGCTAAGAAAAATAGAGTCGATACATTGTACTAGAGATGGTATTGGCACTTGCTGCTGAATTCTGTTGAGATTAGCGAAAGATGTTAATGGAACCATGACTTGGCTTCATTGTTCTAGGATTGTGATAACTGATAAGCGTGCCTCATAGTGGTAGTGCTGTTTTATCTTTATCGGGTAAGATAGCAGCTTCCTTCTCGAGTGGGCTCTAGGTATATAATTTTCCTTATGTAATCAAGTTAATCCATGTGTACATGCATGTTATGAATAAAATGTGATCCCAAGTTGTGTACAACAATATGTTTATGCTTTGTACTTAGAACATGCATACAGTACATTGTCAAATTTTAGTGATACGTGTAACAAATTCCATAATGCATTACTTGTAACAAACTCTATAATGCATTGCATCTTTCCTTGCAGTTCCATTATGGAGGTTTCCTATCTCTTTGCAGAAATCGTTCAGCATGGACTTCGTTGCATTGCATTTTGCAAATCACGGAAGCTTTGTGAACTTGTGTTAAGTTATACGTATGTGTCCTGAAGCCTGCTTTTAGGTGTTTGTTATATTTCTGCTCATTGTTGTTTATCTATAACATGATTATTTTATGAATTGATATACTACATTTCAATGTAGTCGTGAGATTCTTCGGGAGAGTGCTTCTCATCTTGTTGACTCTGTTTGTGCTTACCGCGCTGGCTATATTGCCCAGGTTAATAGGTTATTTGTTTTCAGCTCAATCTTTTCATTGGCATCCTATCAGTAATAATGACATAATTGGAGTGCTATGTTTTACATGTGATGTGTGTGTGTACGGGTCTTTTTGGTGCGTGAGTAAGATGCTAAGAATGGGCACTACTATTCTTTTTGGTTGGAAAGCTTTTGGGTATGAAGGCTGCATGGGTTTGCTTTTTATTGCATTCAATATGCTTTGTAGTCTAGTGTTTGTAAAAATATATTAGGAATTTGGATCCTTTCAAAGGCCTGTGGAAACCAGTCTTAACCTGCTAGATTTTGAGAAGAAACATTATGTAGAAGATATAATCCTCAAAGTAATAACATAAACAATCAATGACATATGTATTGTTGTTTTGCTAAACTGGACACCCCACAGAGATTACAACTTCTCTAGAGTTGAAGTTTGTTCAACAAGCATGACCAAACCTTTTATTGGTCAAAGTAAATCCAAATGCTGTCTGTAAAAATAGATTTATTTGCTCAATAAGTATGTGATGTAGGACAAGTATTGTAAACAAGAAAAGCAATAAATAGATAGATTTAAGTGGATTAACTGTAGAAAACTTACAAGTGCCCAAGTGATCAAACTGCAGAAGAAGGTTTACCCCTAGGATAACCTAGAAGACAAGAATTTGCATGGATCGCAATTCGCAACCTATAAAAACATAGAGAAGCAATTCTTAATTTTAAAAATCAATTAAAGTTAGTTTCAAAAAAAAAAAAAAAATCAATTAAAGTTAATAAAAGATAACATTTTCTTTTATGGAGTAAAACCCTAAAACTTAAGCAACAAGGAAATTAGTGAATGAAGTAAACAAATCCTTTTTGTTGTTCTACTTCTATAACCTAGAATATTTCTAATAATCTACTTAATTAGTATAATTAAATATCATAAAAACTTGCAAAATTCATCCTAAATAATAACACACAATATATACAAATTAGTATTATAATTCTGTTCTCCACATCTGTATGGTTGCATGGCTTTCCAGCCTCTAAAAACATAAGTAACTTTCAGTGGGTGCATGGCTTTCCAGCCTCTAAAAGTTGTTCTGTGAATGATGCTCAATCTTATTATTTCGATAGATAACTGTGATGATATATAATCAGAAAATGGTTTTAGGTCGTATTGCAGCTTGTTGACATTGTTAACTAATAGAGCAGGACCGAAGAAGGATTGAAAGCGAATTTTTTGATGGGAAACTTCTTGGCGTTGCTGCAACAAATGCCCTTGAGTTGGGTATTGATGTTGGGCATATCGATGTAACACTTCATCTTGGTTTTCCTGGTAGTATTTCAAGGTATTAACTTTGCAATTTAGTTGTTAACTATATTTCTTTTTCTTTGTTCTCACTAGTGTTTAACTTATTCCCATTATTAGCTTGTGGCAGCAAGCTGGAAGAGCTGGGAGAAGGGAAAAGCCATCACTAGCGATATATATAGCATTTGAGGGGCCTATGGATCAGTATTTTATGAAATTTCCTCAGAAACTCTTCAAGAGCCCTATTGAGTGTTGCCATATTGATGCAAATAATCCCCAGGTTTACCCTGGTCTAAAATTTTTACCCACAAACATCCATCTTTTCTTTCCCTTGGACTCGGAGCTGCACCATTGCCTTTCAATTTCCACTTAGTAGGGAAACATATTTTTATTTTTTGTAGTTCCGTTTCTCTGTAGGTTCTCGAACAACACTTGGTCTGTGCTGCTCATGAACACCCATTGAGCTTACTCCATGACGAAAAGTATTTTGGTCCAGGATTAAAGGATGCCGTATCATCACTTACAGGTAAAGGCAACCTGAGTACTGATCCATCCCGTAAATCTTCTGACAAAATTTGGTGCTATATAGGTCATGAGGTATGAAATTATCTAATTCTTTAGGTTTTATGCTTTTCGAATAAATTCCTAATATTTGCAACTGTGCCTCTTGTGTGATGTAACATCTTTTCTTTCCCAGAAAACTCCTTCGCATTCTGTTAGTATACGGGCTATAGAGTCAGAGAGATACAAAGTAATAGACCAGAAAAACAATGAAGTTCTGGAGGAGATAGAGGAAAGCAAGGCATTCTTTCAGGTGTTTTGATTAATATTAATAACCCACTTTTTACCCACTGTCTTCAGATTTGATATGCAATTTCTCGGTTTTCGTATTGTACTCCATTTGCTCTAGCACTATGCAACAGATGATATATCCTCAAACAGTCAAACTTATATGCGTCTATTGGCGTATGCCAATATAGCATTTAATTACTACTTGGCTGTTATGTTATTACATGGCTGGCGCAAGTTGAGTATCAAAATGGAAAATTAGATCTTATAAACATTTCTAGGAGCACTCAGGTGGCTGAAAGGATGTCTTGCATAGATTATTACTTTTTAGTGGGGATTGATCCTCGCAAGTGCCCAAAACATTTAACACAATAAACGACAACCTAGCGCTATAGCAGGGATTTGTAGGAAGATGTACCTCTTTTTCCACCACACAAAGCTACTTATGATTACATCTTGACATTCTTTCACCATATTTTGGTTATTTCATTTATATATAATTTTGTGAATACTAAATTTATTTATCCTTTATACTTGATACTTAAATTAATCCTTCAGGTTTAAATTAATCCTTCAGGTTTATGAAGGTGCTGTCTATATGAATCAAGGGAAAACTTATCTGGTTAAGAAGTTGGATTTGTCAATTAAAACTGCTTTGTGCCAAGAAGCAGACTTGAAATATTATACACAAACTCGAGATTATACTGATATTCATGTTGCTGGTGGTAAACTTGTATGTAGATTTTAGACTATTTTTCTAATGTTTGCTTCTAATGCCAACTTTTTTTTTTATCCATTGTACACACCCCATAATGTATACTAAGTTGTTAGTTCTATAGGCATATCCAGCAAGGGTTCGCAGTGGCTCATTCTCTAGAACAAGTGCTCAAGTACATACTTGCAAAGTAACAACTACGTGGTTTGGTTTTCGTCGTATATGGAAAGGAAGCAACCAAGTGTTTGACACAGTTGAACTTTCGCTTCCTAGTTACTCCTACAATTCTCAGGTGTGAGTGCCACCGTGGGTGGACAGTTTTAATGATGATACTTACATATTTGAATCGTTGTTGTGTTTGACAATTCTGTTTATTTTACGTGGTTATTTTTGTTTCTTTAATTAACAACAGGCGGTTTGGATTCGAGTCATACAGTCGGTAAAAACGGCTGTGGAAACTAAAGGATATTCATTTCGTGGAGGATTGCATGCTGCTTGTCATGCACTTATGAATGTAGTACCTCTGTAAGTTTAATCATTATTCATGTATAGAATAGTTTCAACAAAGCAAAACATATCTACAAAGTTGATAGACTGTGTTTCGTTCTACAGTATATCTGTATATATAAGTATCTATTTGTTAATATTCCTTACAATTGATCTTTGACGCTTGCTGAAAATAACAAGAAGTCTGTTACTTGGTCTAACAGTTTTTATGATACTTTGGCATGTAGATATATAATTTGCAACTCATCTGATATAGCTTCAGAATGTGCAAACCCTTATGATACCCGCTATGTTCCTGAAAGAGTTTTGTTATATGATCCGCATCCTGGAGGAACCGGCATTTCAGCACAGGTTAATATGCCTGACCTGGTCATTTATTTTGGGTTTGGGAGGCCATATATTTTGCAGGCTAAATTTTCACAGTTTGACTAACACATGCTCACTATGATGTACACGTAGATTCAACCTCTTTTCACTGAACTAATGGGTGCGGCTTTGGAACTTCTCATGTCTTGTTTCTGTTCTGGAGATGCTGGTTGTCCAAATTGTGTTCAAGTCAGTGTATCTTCTTTGCGCTTACTTTTATGTTCATATTTGAATATCCGGCACTAATATCTAGTTCCGGAATCATGCAGAGTCTTAGTTGTCAAGAATATAATGAGGTTTTGCATAAAGATGCAGCTGTGATGATTATTAAGGTTGTCTCATATGTAATGAAACAGGTTTGAAAGACTATGAGGTTCGGCTGTTTGGATTACATACTAACATTATGTGAATTGTTTGCAGGGTATTCTGGATGAGGAGAAATCCTAGTTTAGGAAATTAGAATACATCACAATTCTTGCTGAATAGCTCAAAGTATAGGTGCTGTTCTGGCTGTTGAACACATCTGCGTGTATCATGCAACATATTCATTAACTCCTATTCTTTGTTTGTCTAAAATACTTGAGTATTTAAAATTATGTCGGAAAAATACCATAAAGCTAGAATATTTGTCTGAAACCTTTAATTTTCAGTGAGAATTCTGTTCTGAATATTATAGGCATTGATCGAAAACTGTATTGTATTCCAGAATTTCATGACATTGATCCTGCCAAACTCTAATTGAATGCCTCTTGAGCTAATAATGCCTACTTACTACCTAAGATAACAAGTCATCTTTGGACTTTGTATCTGTAATTCAATGGCAGGAAAAAATGCCATTTTTGTCAACAAATAAAAGATGACACAACCTAAACAACAAGTTTAAATTAAAAGACCAGGAAAGTGTTAGTTATAGAATGGACGTATGTATGTTTAGTTTTGGATGTTGAGTGATTAAGATATTGTAGATTATAAATTATTCAACTAGGGGGTGCTAAGCTAACTGATTGATGCTGAGATGCATTGTATTGGCTGAGATGCATTGTATTGGCAGGCCAGTCGGTAGAGCCTTGGACTACTTGTTAGGACAAAGCTTACATATTTAAGTACTAGTTTAACTTTTTATATGAAGCAATTCTTGAGTTTTCTAAATTGTTTCTTTTGATAATAAAAACAATCATAATTGTAACAAATTCGTGGCTGAAATACAAGATAAATCTTCGAACTATCTTTTCATTCTAATTTTAGTCTAAATCACACCTTCCGGATCAAGTACGTGTAAAGTTCTAAAAAATTTCAATTGGAGATGCCACAAATTTCCAAAATTATTCTCACATCATAAATATCATTTTCTGATTGATCATAATATAATTCCTAAAAATGGATTCTACATATATCGACATCAATAATATAAGGGCATGGAGTTTCTAAAGCACACTATAGAGAAGTTCTCTATTAGTGCACCTTAAATCTTGTATTTTATTATTATTTTTGATAATCCAATCGTACGGATGAAAAGTTTATGTCAAAATAACATTGTATACAAATTTTTATTATATTTGAAATAGTGGAGCATCACTTTTATAATAATACTATTTTCTATATATATTCAACGACACAGATTTATCATAATCTTATTGCTATAAATTTATAGTTCCAAATAATTAAATTACACGAAAATTTGTACATTCACATATTTTTGTATGAATTTAACATCCGTACGGTTGGATTATTCAAATAATAACTAATTTATCATAATTTAAACCGCACTAATAGAAAACTTCTATATTGTGTGCTTTAGATACTCTTTTCCCATAATATAAATAAGGGATTAAGCTAAGTTCCCTGAAATACAATTTTATATGTAAATATGGGGTGGACATTTTAATTAGCCCGGCGGATCCAATAATTTTTAAAACTTTTCTTTAAAATATATCAAGAAACTTTAGTGAGTAAATTTTACTAAGGGGGTGTTTGGAAGTTAGAGGTTTGAGCCAAATTAGAGTTTTGGCCATTTAAAACCTCTAATATAATTGTTTGGTAGTTAGCGGATTGAAATAGCTTTTTGGACTCAAAAAACTAATTTTCAAAAAGCTACTTAGAGGAGCTTTTTCAATTAGATATTTGTTATGTGTGTAGTTAATATACAAAAAGCTAACTCAAACAGCTAATACCAAACAATTTGATGTAAAACAGCTAATTCAATCCGATAATCAAAACAGCTAACTTAATCCACTAATTAAAACAACTAATTCAATCCGCTAACCACTAATAACTAATTCACAGCCTAAGATTAATCTCAATAAATAAAAATAGTTACAATCACATTTATTTGGTTTTTCGCTTTTATATCCAATTTGCTATCGTTAGCACTATTTTTTGGAATTAATCGGAAAAAACTGATCAATCCTGTGACTAATTTTTGTAAAGTGCTGTATTGATTCATGGGGTGGGCCATCGCTTTACACGGCGGCGGAGGAGATATTCCTCGGAACCTTCCAGCGGAACGGCTGCAGGCACGGGAAGATGGGCTCCGGCGTGCCCTTGGAGTGGGTGTTTCTGCATTCAACTCTCATGCTGCTTCTGCTTTGGATGTTGTGGAACTGGTGGTACCCTCCCTCCCCTTTCCCTTATAGACTATATTATGTAATGTACTATCCTTTATATAATCAAGGGTTTCACTTGGTTATGTCCTACTGTGAGCTGCTTATTCTTCTATTTTTGTGTTGATTAATGATTGATTACAGGCATTCATGTTGTAAGTGCCCATTGGCCTAGAAAGATCAACTTGTTTAGTCAAACTTGTAAAATACCTGCTATACTAATAATGTCTTTAGAGGATGGACATGTTGTTGGTTGACAATTGGAGGTTTAGGTGCCTTTCTTGTATGCTTTTTTCGATCAAACTCAGTTTCTGGACTATTTTGGCTCAAAAACCCTCCACTTTTTCTGCTTCTACTTATTGCATATCAACTTCTATCTATGTTTTAAGGGCCTAATGTCATACGGTTAGTAGTCAAAAAAAGGAACTTGCACACACTATGGAGTTAAAATGATGTCATGCGATGTCTACGACGTGGATGCTTTCTGAATTGAATTCTTAATGGTTTTTTTTTTTTTATTATTCAACACAGAATATTTTTTTGTTCAGGTACGTGAATTAGAGAATAATCCAAACTTTAATGCCGGTAAAGGTTCTGTCCTTGCCAGCAATGGCACTGTTGAAATGGAAGCTTGCATCATGGATGGTAATACAAAGAATTGTGGAGCTGTTTCTGGTCTCACCACTGTTGTTAATGCCGTTTCTCTAGCAAGGTTGGTAATGGAGAAAACTCCTCATATATATCTAGGCTTTGCGGGTGCGGAGGCATTTGCAAGACAACAAGTAAGTGCAAAAATAAAATTAATTATCCTTACTTGAGTGTAGTGTTATGTATCAATATTATGACTTCCATATCAACCAAAATTACCTACTTCTGCTCCCGTTACAAACTTGTTCATGTTTCATTACGAAGCTTCCATATATTATCTCTGGTTTATACTGTATGTACGTTCTGGTCTTCCGTTAACCCACCAGTCTTCAGTTAAACCACCAGTTTTACACGAACAGAGTCAACATAATTACATGAGGCACAAACATTTTGGGATGTATTATCGTAATCCTTTATCGTTTAAGTTTTGTTTAAACCTCAATGTTTTGCCTCTTTGGTGATTTTTGCATGTCTTGTTACGTTTAAATGCTGCTGCATACACATTGTTCTGCTCATGTCATAACTTGTTAAAGAATCTTTTGGTGTATAACATGAAGAAGAGATATATAGCACTAGTAATACACATTTAAATTATTAGGATATAATTCAAGAGTTCTCAAGTTCTTCATACTGTAAATTATTATCATTTGGAGACATTATATCTTGTGATCTTGTCTAATTAGAATATCTGCCAGATTTTGTTACCCAGCTTTTTTAATTTTGGTAAATTAATTACGAAATTTGAAGGCAATAATCGTGTAAAAATTTATGCTGGTAGCATACTGACTCTTCTGCTATCAACGTCTATAGTTTTTAACTTAGCCATAATATACAGTATTAATTACTTGATATTAATAACAGCACTAACAATGCCGGCTTTTTAAGGTCATATTTGGATCTAAATCACTCTCTGTTTACAACTAAGGAATAACTATAAAGAATCCTCCCTCTACTAGGAACATAAAGTTTTCATTTCTACATGATATTGATAATACTAGCAATGCCACCAATTATGGAGGATTTTAGTGACATCTAAGTTTCTCCGTGATAGCAACTGAGCAATTTATTGTGCTCAGAGGCATAAAAATGTTGCCTTTGGCATATAATACATACTTTTTGTTTTGGTTCCATTAGACCTAAACAGTTAAACTTGACATGATAGCATTAGAATCCTAACAATCCACCTTTGACATGCTAAGAGATGAGGACTATAGGAGATACAAATCCTTCACTCGTAAATACATTATATTCTTAGGTGTCAGTTATTTTAAGTGTGTGTGTGTGTGTGTGTGTGTGTGTGTGTCAGTTTTTATGGATGATTTTTATGTTGTAGGGGGTTGAAATTGTTGATCCAGGCCATTTCATTACTGCGGAAAACATAGAGAGACTAAATCAAGCAAAAGCTGCAAACAGGGTTCAGGTATGCTTCTAGACTTTTCTTCATATGTATTAATATAGTAACATTACCATACTTATATAGATATGAGCTTGTTTTATCTGTTCTTTTGGCTGTTATATATTTTTTATAATTTTTTTCTTACAGCCAAAAAATGTCTTTTGTTTTTATAAAAAATATGTAATGACATAATTTCAAAAACCATTTTTTTCTTATATATTTTTATAAAAATGTCTTTTGTTTTTTATTCTTTTGGCTGTACTCAATGGTTTTTTTATAACAAAACCATTTTTTTCTTATATATTTTTATATGTTCTTTTGGCTGTTATATATTTTTTATAATTTTTTTCTTACAGCCAAAAAATGTCTTTGACTAACAACCTCTGTACATCGAAAGCCTCCTACTATGCATAAAGTCAAATACACGTTACATGTCTAGAGTACCACCATAAGTATTAAACAGTTGAAATTATGTCATTACATATTCAAGCTATACAAACTCAATGGGAAAATAACACCAGTAAGAAAAAAATTATAAAAAATATATAACAGCCAAAAGAAATGACATAATTTCAACTGTTTAATACTGGTGTTATTTTCCCATTGAGTTTGTATAGCTTGAATATGTAATGACATAATTTCAACTGTTTAATACTTATGGTGGTACTCTAGACATGTAACGTGTATTTGACTTTATGCATAGTAGGAGGCTTTCGATGTACAGAGGTTGTTAGTCAAAGACATTTTTATTGAATCAAGTATTGAATTCCTTCGAAAGATGAAGTTCAGATGCAATATCAACCTGATAACAGTACACTAGCCATTCTATTAGTTGAAAAAATTGACATTATCTTTACCCCATATGTATGGGAGCTGATATTACGAAGTTCTATATGATTTTCTCCTATAAATGGATGTTTTTTTTTTGTAGAAAAACAGATAAAAAAATTCCATGTCTTCATTATTAAATAGTACAGTTACAGTTGATCCAAAGTGATGGCAACCACTAGTTCTATTTCTAAATTACAGATTGATTACACACCACCCTTTCAAGCCACAAACGAGAAAGACACTGCAGTCCCTGAAGGAGACCAAATTGGAACAGTTGGATGTGTGGCAGTTGATAGTCATGGAAACTTGGCTACTGCAACTTCAACTGGTGGATTAGTCAATAAGATGGTAGGAAGGATTGGGGATACACCCATCATTGGTGCAGGAACATATGCAAACAGTTTTTGTGCTGTCTCTGCAACTGGCAAAGGCGAAGCAATAATACGTGGTACAGTTGCAAGAGACGTTGCTGCTCTTATGGAGTACAAAAATCTTTCTCTGAAGGACGCAGCATCTCAAGTCATCAAGTGCGTCCCAGAAGGTACTACTGGCTTGGTTGCTGTATCGGCCGCAGGGGAAGTCGCTATGCCATTCAATACAACAGGGATGTTTAGAGCTTTTGCAACTGAAGATGGAAATACAGAAGTTGCAACATGGCCTTCTTTGTGATTGTTGAATATGTTCTCATTTCTTTTGAATAACATTGTTGAAAACGTTAACGAAAAGTGAGAAAATTTGGTTCCAGCTTCTTTCATTAGTTACATAACTTTTCCTTTTTGCATACTAATCAAGTAGAGATCTGTTAAATAAGCTATAGTATACAAACAAAAAATTTGTTCGAATTTAGTGGGATCCATCTCAAAATCTACCTTGGAAAAATAAAAAAGCCATAATCCAAAAGCAAATACATATAAAAAAAAAGATAATTACAAAATCTTTCTGATGCGTATAATGCAATAAAATAGATGTGATTTCTTTTGTGCCTTCTGATAGAAAACATGCAAAAACTCAATATTACACAGCTTTGAGTACCTTCTTGTTTAAAACATTCAACATACGTTCACAAATATTACTTCCAGTCATCAGCTACACGAAACAATAACTTAGGTTACAAAGTGCTTATTTTAACGCATGCCATGTTATGTAGTTTATCACGAAATCCCTGGAAAATTATAAATAAAAAAAAATGGTTTTGTTTTTACTAGGCAACTTCCCTGTAGGATAAGAATTGACACTTCCATGACACTTAAAACTTTCTTGATTTTTAACCAAACTTCAGGTATAGATGCTTATCTGATAGATAATTACCAGAAATCAATGATGGATATGGACGACTAGACTTGAGGGTGGCGATAGATACTTCTCAATGTTTGATATGTCAAGCAAACAACCACATACTCATGTATGATGAGGCAAAAAAACCCAATACTCGATGTAGATATAAAAAAGGAACTTCCGCTCACTATATTTTCCCCAACTTCCAAACTGGATAATGGCATCCCCTTGAAACTACAATACTACATTACAGAAATCAGAATGATGTAAAAGGCATACACAAATATGCTCTTCATTACTTTACACAAAAAAAAATAAAAAAAAATGCTATTTATCTGTTTCCTTCTATAAACACCAAGCTTCCATCAATCTAATCATAATCCCAAATAAATTTATTCTAGCATTTTCCTAATCAACAGCCAAACATACCCTAAAACAAATTTAAATCCAGCATTTCTGAACTCATAAATAAAGAGGTTCATAAGTGATAATAGTTGGTAATAATATTTCCAGGGCACAGGAGCTACAATAGAATTCAATGCTTACCATAACTGACAGATGAAATGGAAAACCCAGGTAAAAGAACTTGGTAATCAAAATTTAGTACACTAAACCATAACCAGCTAACAGAGATTACTGACAATTTCTTTTCCCCAAAGAAAAGGTTACTAACAAAATTTGTTCCGTTAATTTAGTTCATCGCATCGTAATCATCAAGCTGCTCGTTGTACTCTAGCACCTTTCTCTTTATCTTCGAAGTATCCACCCAAGTAACAAAGTCTTCCATATTTCTTGTTACAAGAAATGCCGGATCTGTCACTGTCTGTGGACCAACTCGGACATGGCCCTGCTCTATATACGTTACAGCTTCTTTAAGATGTTCAGCAAACTTTAATCGTACCAAAATTGTCGCGAGCCTACGCCTGCCAATAAAAAAAACACACTTGAGTGTCAAATTGAAGCAGAAAAATATATAGCGCATAAATTCAGTTAACTGGAATATGCAGACAAGCTACTTACCGACAAAATGAGGAGACGGACAGGTTCTTGCATAAATTCAAATCTTTCCTGGATGGTATAACACCAATATTGTACCTGTAACATAGGTGTATTTTTTCCCACTTAGCAAACGAATATAACAAAGATGAAAGATGTATATGTAAGCAAAAACTCTGGTTACCACAGAAATTTGAAAAAATCATGAAACGGAACCTAAAAAAGAATTCCAAAAAGAAACTATAGAAAAGTTCCTCTCATATAACTATATAATTATTACCAATAAGAGAGGATGTATATTTTCCTGACCGTGCCCAGTACAACATATAACTGTATGAAATAGTTTTTTATACAATAACTAAAGTTGGTCCTCTAATAGAGTGCACAGTGGATTCAGGGCCAGTTTAGGCATGAGATGATCGGGTCATTTACTATACAACAGAATAGGCATGAAGTATACATTCTAACACAATATTTAACATATACAACTAAATATCTTCAGCAAAAAATTTGTAGATTAACTCACAGCTTTTCCAAAAGGGAAGCGGTCATCTGAATACGTTCCGGGTCCCTTTGGTCCATCTGTTTCAAAATATTCACTAGCTTCTGCACCATTCTACATATACTATTGTACCTATAAAATTAACAAAATAATGCAACAAAAAAAAATTAGTGAACTTTAGAAAGTGTAACTCACAAACGGAATGTTTCATAATGACAAGAAATTGAACACACAAATATTAAAATTACAGAATGTAGTACTTTTTGTAATCATCCCGTGCAGTAAGATGGTAACGTTGCGTAACATGGGCTTCACGATGACCACCTTCTCTCTTCCAATCCAAAAAGTTAACTTTCTTCAGTAATTTCTTTTCATGAAATTTTAGCTTCCTCATGCTTCAGCTATGGACCTCTGTATGCACCAGTAGAAAAAAAAACAGAATTGATTATAAAGCCCTGAACTAGTTAGAAACTAAACTGTAGAATGGCATAAGTGTGTCGAGCCAAAATTTATTCTGTTCAGCCTAATCACTAAATATAAAAATCATCATTACACAGAATTACTACTTGGCCTCATTCACAAAACATAAACTACACCATTTTTAACCGGTTCTTATACATTACACATATACTTAAACTGTGAATGCTGATAGTAGGTTATATTAAGCGATACATCATATCACTAAAATTATGAAATTAGTTTTACGACACCAGATTACCTTGATTGGCTCTATACGAAAACAGTCAGTCGAGACCAATATATCCAAAGTATATCTGTTATCGATAAGAAGCATAATTAGCTTAACAATAGCGTTTATTCATTACCTGTTAACCTCATCTAAACTAATTGCATAATGGTCTCTGTTCTAGTAGTACAAGTTCTAACCTTAACGAACCCAGTCTAGATACCTTGTGTTTACGAGCCCAGTGTAACCTTAACGAATACATAATTTAAAACAAAAAAGACCCAAAAAACAACGCATCCAGTCAAAAACAGATGCTTGAAACTATATTTTCTCTGAGGACATTCATCAAACAGTTGGCACATAAACAGCGAATTCAAAAGTTAACAAGTTCAACATATTCACCTCAAAAATCATTATTTTGAATACCCATCAACAGAAAGCACCAAGCACATCAAACCCACCAATCAAAATGAGCATATCATTATAAATAAAAATATATACGAAAATCAAAATAAGAAATTTGGGCATTACCTCAACCTCCACAACTTTGAGAGACTTGAAAATTTAGGGCATCCAAAGACACACGAGCTACCTATAAATGTTAAATGGGCTGGGTACGGATATTTAGGGCTTTATTGTTTTTTAATGGGCTACAAATAAACAAGCCCCGGCCTCCCTATAATCTCGGGGACATTGCAAATATTTTCATTTTAATTTTTAATTATGAATATCAAATTGATTTTAAAAAGGAGAATTTATAAAAAATACTAAGTTTCCTAATTTGTTTTGCAAAAGAGAAAATTGGGCCTAAGGATAACCTAAGGTTATAAGTGATTTGTACTTATAAAATAAGGGGTCCCGTAAGGGCATTTTTGTAAATATAAACTTTTTTCAGTAATTTTACATAAATACCCTTAAATTTGTATTAAAAATGTTTTAACATCAGGTAGAACCCTGAGATCATCCTCAGGCACATGAAACCCTTTGGAAAAATACTGTCTCTTCAAATTTATTGCAAATATACTATCTTAACAGAAAATATGCAATCTTAATTATTTTATAATATTATGTATTTACATTTTTTTATTTAATAATTATACTATGCGCTAACTATACTTGTGCTTACTGTGCGCCACGTGCCAGGTGGGTCCCACCTTGCTAACGTGGGGTCCCACCCTGCTAAGGTGGCAGCTGACGTGGCGGGTGGGTCCCACCCCTGCTGACGTGGCAGCTGGCATAGTAGGTGGGTCCCACCCTGCCGACGTGACCGCTGGCGTGGTAGGTGGGTCCCACCCCCTGCTGACATGGCAGACAACGTTGCAGGTGGGTCCCATCCTTGTTGACGTGGCATCTGACTGGACAGGCTGTGTGACTGCTGATGTGGCAGTAGGCCCCGCAGGGACTATTTTTTTATAAAAATATTAAAAAATGTTATTTTTACAAAAAAAAAAAGGTATTTTTGAAATTAAGATGGTAAATTTGTAAATAGCTATTCTTAATAAAAGTAAAATTGCCAAAATTTACTTTTATCAATTTTTTATCAAAAAATCTCTTTAAAAAATTGCATATCAAATCAAAACATTATTTTAATTTTTATGGTGTTCAAATTCTTTCAAACCGCCCATTCGAACCGGACCATAATAATTTGAATAAAAAATAATCTAATTCGAGATCGCTAAGACCGTTGTTAGTAGTTGAGCCAAGTTGTTAATAGCTGAGTTCATCTCATAGTTTGAGTTACTTTTTTAAAAGAAACTAACTTTGTAGCCCGTGCAAGGCACGGGCATGTTCTAGATTACAAATATTTATGAATCACTCGTGATCACGTACGGTTGGATTGTTGATATCTTCGATTGTTCATATCTTTGCAGCAATTGTTGTGAGGAAACAAAATTTATGCAATATCCGATCGTGATATTCAAATTATAATTCTGGTTGCTATGCTTTGTTTTGTAAAAGTAAACTTGAACCATATATAATAAATAGGTCAATGTTAAGATCAAAACCGTACTTCAAAATCTAAATATATAGAGTTTAACATGGATGAATACAGAGATACATACAAGTATTAATAACATAATAATAAATGCATATTAGTTCATATTAGTTATTATTATGTAATAAATAAATTAGTGTTGTAATACCTAAATAGCCCCAGGAAATATAACATAGATAGAATTAGTAGGGGTAAATATGACTTTTTATATGAATAAATACACTCATGGAACCCCCCATTTGCTCTATTAGATATATATATATATATATATATATATATATATTGTTGAGTCATATATGTCTATAGATGATGATAACAAATACCACAAGGCAGAAAATGAATCAAGGAATCGAAGCTGACAAATAAATCAGGAAGCTAACTGAAATGTAGATCAACTAAAGCTACATCTTGTGAATGGAACTCTGCAAACAGTTAGGAACCATTTCCGTAACAAGCCACAACATGCTACAATCAGATATCTGTAATCATAAGAGAGTTTGCCATAACCATGCAAGTAAGTTCGAGAAGTCAAGAAAAGATGAGTTCGAGAAGTCATTCGAGAACTCTAACAAAAAGAGTTATTCGAGAAGTCCTAATTCGAAAAGTCTCCAACATATGCTAATCGAGAAGTCTTCACAACAGGCTGTTCGATAAGTCATTCGAGAACTCTAACAAAAAGGGTTATTCGAGAAGTCCCAGTTCGAGAAGTCAGGCTATCTCGTAATTCGAGAAGTCTCCAACATATGCTAATCGAGAAGTCTTCACAACAGGCTGTTCGATAAGTCATTCGAGAACTCAATAAAAGGGACTATTCGAGAAGTCGACATTCGAGATCTCAAGATACATCAGTTCGAGAACTCAACCTGGATTCTTTTTTATGCCAGAGTTCTCTACTTGAACATATCGAATGTAGATCAAAACCCAGAATTACTTTGGGACCTGTGACTTATAGGCAGTGATCAATTACACAGAGGATGTTACGAGTAGGGAGTCAAATTGTAAATATTTGAAGGCTCAAACACTTCCAAGTAAAAGGTGAAATCAGTCACTGTTTATCTGATATCAAGGGCAATAATAAGAGTGGAAGCAACCTCCAACATGATTACATTACCACTGAAGAATTCGAAGGATATCGTGATGAATGCATAAGGATCAACTGTTTTATCTGGGAAGTTCAAGCACAGCTCAATAAGCAGAAAAGCTTATTGACTTTCGAAAAGTTTATCTTTTTTATTAAAGCTATTTTCCAGAGATGAAGTTTAAAAGCAAAAAGATCTTTTGCATAAAGCATCACGTGGGCTTGGAAGCTAAGTCATTTCAAGAACTTAGTAACGTATGAAGAAAGAAACATACACTGACTTGAAGCATGTTGGGTTTGTCCAAATCAAGGAGAGAAGACTTTCAAGACATTTCCAGAAATGGCTATCACTTCAAGCTTATGTGTGCGACAAGAGATACCAAAAATGTACTCCTACAGTTTACGTATTTCACATGTCTTCATATAGTTTAAATAAGCTGTATGAGCAGTATAGTTTTAGGAGAGAAGAAAACACTGAGCATAACGCTTATAGCATTAAGTTTTCTTGTAAACACTAAAACATTGTAACCCGCAGCTGTGTATTCTTACGCATAGAATTATCTTCAAATACAACCATCAGGTGGACCAAGAAAACCCACCTGAGATTTTTTATATCGTGTGTTGTATGTGTGTTAGATAATTTGTTTATCTTGTTTTCTTTGTGTTCTTATAACAATCTGTTTAGACCTCACCAATTCGAAAGAATTTAGTCAAGATTGTATTCAACCCCTTCTTCTACAATCTCGTGGTGCATAACTGAAAATAACAATTGTTATCAGAGCAAGCTTCTAACATACAAGAAGTCTAAAGATCACCACCATGGGAAAGAAGGATATAGGCGTGAAGATACCAGTTCTTGACAAAGACAATTACTTTCATTGGAAAGTAAAGATGCATTTACATCTCTTATCCATCCATGAAGGCTATGTAAACTGCATAGAGAAAGGTCCTCATATCCCTATGAAGGCTAACTCTGGAGTTGGAGAAACAGCTGGAACTGTAGCTACTAGAAGGCCTATTCTCAAACTGCCAGCAGAATTCACAGACGCAGACAAAGAAGAAGTCCAGAAGGACAAGAAAACCATGAACATTTTGTTCAATGGTATTGATCAAGACATGTTCGATAATGTCATAAACTGCACCACTGCCAAGCAAGTGTGGGACACTATACGAACACTCTGTGAAGGGACTGAGCAAGTCAGAGAGAATAAGAAACAACTCCTCATAGAACAGTATGAACATTTTCACTTCAGTTCAGGTGAAAGTCTAACTGACATATTTAGTAGATTTCAAAAACTGCTGAATGGGTTAAAGTTGTATGGAAGAGTATATGAAACCAAAGATTCCAACCTGAAATTTCTGAGGTCTTTACCTAAAGAATGGAAACCAGTGACAGTCTCATTAAGGAACTCTCAAGATTACAAAGATTTTACTCTTGAGAGACTGTATGGAATTCTAAAGACCTATTAGCTCGAGTTGCAACAAGATGAAGAAGTTGAGAAGAGCCAGAAGAAAGGTGGAAATGTAGCTTTGGTGGCCAATATTCCAACCAACCAAGATGGAGAGAAGATGAAGAATGTCGAAGCCACACCAAGTCAAAGAACTTGTGAAGGTGGAGCTAGAACTAGCAGAGGCAAAAGAAAGATGATTGAAGAACTTGATGCACTAAGTGAGGATGAATCTGAAGATCTAGATGAATATTTGGCATTTCTCTCAATGATATTTTCAAAGCTAAGATTCAAGAAGAACCCACCTGGAGCCGGGAAATTCAAAAAAAGCTATCAACCAAACAAGGGTATGGTTGAAAGGTCAAAGATCAAATGTTATAGCTGTGGGATTGCTGGTCACTTTGCCAATGAATGCAGAAAATCCAAAGCTGAGAATGAGAAGAAACAGTTTGAGACTGCAGACTACAAAAAGAAATATTTTGATCTTCTCACGCAAAAGGAAAGAGCATTTGTATCTAGAGATGATGATTGGGCAGCTGGAGGAGACTCAGATGCAGAGGAAGAGTTTGTCAACCTTGCACTCATGGCAAACGAAAATGATGAAGAGGCTAGTTCAGCAAGCAACCAGGTATACTCTACAAACCTAACTGAGCTTTCCAAAGATGAATGTGATAATGTTGTTAATGAAATGTCAAATGAATTGTATAACATGCATGTCACATTAAAATCACTTAACGGAGAAAACAATAAGATTAAAGATCTGAATGATAGGAATACTTTGTTAGAGACTCAGTTAATTGAGTTCGAAACAATGAGAAGAGATTACCAGGATGCAAAAGATAAATTACTTGAGGCTTTGAATAGAGAAGATTGTTTAAAAGAACAGTTGAAAAAGGAACAAGATTTAATTGCTAAGTGGAGAGGTCAAAGGCTAAAACTGAAGAAAATTGCGGTAAGCAAGGAATTAATTCTTTCTGAAAAATAGCAGAAGCAAAGTTAGAAGTTGATGGGGAGGTTGCCTCAGACAGTGACCCAATGGATGAGAAATGTTCATTGGAGTCCAAGCCTGTCAGCAATGCAACCCTGATCAGATTGCATAGAAGTATGGCCCTGTCAGCAAAAAAATTGTAGTGGGAGAGTGTAGCAAAACCAAATCAGTTGAACGAGATAACATAGGTGCCTTGTCCATCAAAAAATTGAAGGATAAGTTAGAAAAGACTGAAACAAAGGCTAAGGCTAGAAGGAAGAATAGAAATGGCAAGGTAGGAATTAACAAACATAGTAATTACACACCTGATAAATATGCTCCTCGAAAGGAATGTGTGAACTGTGGTAGTGTTAATCATTTATCTACCAATTGTAAATCTGTTAAGAATGCTTTTGTGCCTAGTATGCCTAAGTTTGTACCTATGACTGCCATGAATAATCCATATTACAATACCTTTAATATGCCTTAGTTGCCATGGATGATGAATAACATGTTTACACAGACTATGCCTAATTGTACATCTAGCTTTAATGCATATGAACATGTGAAACACCTATTTTTCAGAGACCTACACCAAGAATTAAGATTGATTTAACTCAATCGGAACCCTTGGATGGTAAGGGTTTAAAACATAGGAGAAAGGCTAACAAGGCAGGACCCAAGGTAACTTGGGTACCAAAATCAACTTGATTTGATTTTGATGTGTGCAGGGAGACAGAAAGAATCTTTGGTACCTGGATATTGCTTGTTCTAGGCACATGACTGGAGATTCTACCCTGCTCACTAAGTTCGAGGAGAGAGCTGGCCCTAGTATTACCTTTGGAGACAACAGCAAAGGATATACAGGAGGATATGGTTTGATTTCACAAGGGAATGTTGTCATTGAAGAAGTAGCACTTGTTGATGGTCTCAAGCACAACTTGCTGAGTATCAGTCAACTGTGTGATAAACATCAGTATGTCTGGTTTACATCTGAAGCTTGTGTTGTTTTCAAGAAAAATGACAACAAGGTAGTGATGGCAGAAAACTAAAAAGGGAATGTGTACATTTTTGACTTCAACTCAACGAGTGCCAACTCTGCTACATGCCTCTTTAACAAGGCAAGCATGGATGAAGGATGGCTTTGGCACAAGAAACTGTCTTACTTAAGTTTTAAAGCCATGAATGAATTGGTCAAGAAGGATTTGGTCAGAGGTATTCCAAAATTGGAGTTCTCCAAGGATGGACTATGTGAAGCATGCCAAAAAGGGAAGCAGAAGAAAGCCTCTTTCATATCCAAGTCAATGTCTTCAATTGATCAACCCTTACAGCTATTGCATATGGATCTATTTGGACCAGTCAATGTATTGTCGATATCCAACAAGAAGTACTGCCTTGTAATTGTTGATGATTTCTCAAAATACACTTGGACCTTCTTTTTGCATTCGAAAGATGAGGCAAGTGAAATCATTATCAAGCATATCAAGACAGTAAACAACAATCCAATCTTCAAAGTAAGAAGGATTAAGAGCGACAATGGAACTAAGTTCAAGAATTCTATGTTAAGAAAGTTCTATGAAGAATAAGGAATCACTCAAGAATTCTCTACAAGAAGAACACCTCAAAAAAATGGTGTAGTGGAGAGAAAGAACAGAACTCTCATTGAAGCTGCAAGGACTATGGTTGAAGAATCAAAGTTACCCACATTTTTTTAGGCTGAAGCTGTTAACACTACATGTTACACTCAGAATATATCCTTGGTCAATCAAGTAAAAGGCATGACACCTTTCCAACTATTCAAAGGCAAGAAGCCGACAATTAACTTCCTGCATGTCTTTGGATGCAAATGTTTTGTACTGAGAAATTATGGCAAAAGCCTTGGAAAATTTGATTCAAAGGAAGATGAAGCTATCTTTGTTGGGTATTCAGCTGGAAAATCTTACAGAATCTACAACCTAAGACTAAATATTGTTATGGAATCCATACATGTTGTCTTCGATGATAAGAAGATATCTGGTCTAATAGATGAAGGTTTTCATGAATCACTCCCATTCGAGAATGAGATAAATGGTAAAGAAAGCGAAGATGATGATGAAGAGAGGTTATCCATGAGTGTAGAAAACAGACTTGGACCATCAAGTAAAGTGCAGAATGGACTATCTGTGGAAGAACAACTCACACCATCTGGTGGGGATCACCTTGAAGCATTAGTTGAGAATCAAAGTGAAACATCTGTTGACAACACTGTTAGAACTCCACTCAACTCGAGGTCCATACACTCAGGGGGAGTTTCTCACAGTCAACACTCAACAACTAGCCAAGATGATCAACATAAAGAAAATGAAGTAACTTCATCAAGATCAAGCTTACCACCATAAACAAAATGGACTAAGGATCACCCTTTTGAGCTAATAATTGGTGACTCTAGTGCAAAAGTCCAAACTAGGTGAGCAACTCGAGAAGAATGCTTGTATAGCAGTTTCCTTTCTAAAGAAGAACCCAAGAAGGTTGAAGATGCTCTTCTGGATCCAGACTGGGTATTAGCAATGCAAGATGAGCTAAACCAGTTTGAGAGGAATAAAGTATAGAAACTTGTACCCAAACCTGAGGACAAATCAGTGATTGACACTAAGTGGGTATTCAAGAACAAGATGGACGAGAATGGCATAGTCATAAGGAATAAAGCTAGACTAGTTGCTAAAGGCTACTATCAAGAAGAAGGAATTGACTTTGAAGAAACCTTTGCACCAGTGGCAAGGTTAGAAGCAATCAGAATCTTCCTAGCATATGCAGCTCATGCCAATTTCAAAGTCTATCAAATGGATGTCAAGAGTGCATTTCTAAACGGTATTCTGGAGGAGGAGGTATACGTTAGTCAACCTCCTGGTTTTGAAGATCCAGATTTTGCAGAATATGTTTATTATCTGCTCAGCACTCTATGGCCTGAAGCAAGCACCTAGAGCCTGGTATGACACTCTTTCACAGTTCCTCATAGAGAATCACTTCATTAGAGGTACTTTTGATAAAACTCTCTTTTATAGATCTGTCAATGGCTCTATGATACTTGTCCAAATTTATGTAGATAATATAATATTTGGGTCTACTGATGAGAAGCTTTGCAAAAGGTTTGCCAAACTTATGCAAAGTAAATATGAAATGAGTATGATGGGTGAATTAACATATTTCTTGGTTTACAAGTTAAACAAGTAAATGAGGGAATTTTTATAAGTCAAACTAAATATTTTTTCGATCTTTTAAAGAAATTTGACTTAGCAGACTGCTCTTCTGCAAAAACACCCATGACCACTGCCACTAAGCTTGAGTTGAATACTAAGGAAAAGAAAGTGGACATTTCAAGCTATAGGGGCATGGTTGGATCTCGTTTATATTTAACTGCAAGCAAACCTGATATTATGTTTGCTACATGTATATGTGCTAGATTCCAAGCTGATCCTAGGGAATCTCATTTAGTGTCTATTAAAAGGATTTTCAGATATCTCAAGGGAACACCAAACCTTGGCATTTGGTACCCTAGAGATTCTGGTTTTGATCTAATAGGCTACTCAGATGCAGATTATGCAGGTTGTAAAATGGATAGAAAGAGTACCACAGGCACTTGTCAGTTCTTAGGTAACAAGCTGGTTTCATGGTTCAGTAAGAAGCAAAATTCAGTTTTTGCATCAACTGCAGAGGCTGAGTATATAGCAGCTGGAAGTTGTTGTGCACAGATTTTATGGATGAGAAATCAACTGCTTGACTATGGAGTTAAGGTTAAGAAGATTCCAATTTTCTGTGACAACACTAGCGCAATTGCAATATCTGAGAACCTAGTGCAGCATTCAAGAACCAAGCACATAGACAACAGGTACCATTTCATTAGGGAGCATGTGTTGGAAGGCACTGTGGAACTACATTTTGTTCCAAGTGAGAAACAGTTTGTAGATATCTTTACTAAAGCTCTGGATGAAGCAATCTTTTCAAGGTTAGTAAGCGAGCTTGGTATGTTGAACTTCTCATAATCCTTGAATATTTGTTCAATTTGTTGCAGCCAGTGAATTCTATTCTCTGGATTTTTATTTGTTTTATTTGATTATGTGCATGATTACTCTGGAGATGTCGAACAATGAGTTTCCTAGAGATATCGAATGAATATGGTTACTTATTTGAGTTATCGAATGAATGTTATGCTTGAGATGTCGATTAGTTAATTTTCTAGAGATATCGAACTAGTCCTCAACTAGAGATATCGACTAGTTAATTACTAAGAGATATCGAATCAGTTAATATTCGGGTAATATCGAATGGTCAATATTTAAGATGTCGAATGGATTAATTATTTGTTGGTATCATTTAATTGCTTTATCTTTTGTCCAGAATACTCGAATGATTTGTGTGCTCGGTACTCTAAAATTATTTGTATTGGTTTGATTAGACTTAAGTCGTCAGACTTAAATGATTTTGGAACAAGGTATACTCATAATATTTTCCTTTTTATTCTATCTAAATGAGCTGTCAGGATTAACCTAGGACAACGTGTATCTCTTTTGCATGCGTTAATGTGTTTAAAGAGATGTGACCTTTGCTTAACCTTTCACCCGTTTATCTCCTAGTTATTAAGTCGCGTCTTTCAGACTTCAGGGCTTATAAATAGGCAGAGGTAGAGATCATTTAGACTCACACTTTACAAAAACAAACCCACTTTCTCCTTTTCTTCTTCAACTCACGATGACGAAGAGTATTCTCAAAGTATCAGTAGAGGAGTTCGAGGCCATGCCCTTCCATGAGAAGGTGCTGGCCCTGCACGAGAAGATCGACAATCTCATCAAGGAGGAGGAACGCTCCATTGCTGCCATGCGAGCAGCTCTGGCAGTCCTCCGGGCACGCAGCAGGGGGGACTCTGTTGACGATCCAGCCACAGCCGCCTAGTTGGTTTAGGTGAGGGGGGACGTTGATTAGTTGTTTTTGTTTTGTTTGCTCAATGGTCTTTTTGACCAGTTTTGTATTTTTTTTTAATGAAATGATCTTTACTTCTATCAACTGTGTTCTGTTTATGTTATTAGAATCTACTTGCATGTCTTTGTGGAATGACCACTTGTTAGATTATGTTTCGATATTAAAATTCAACAAATAACACATAGATAAGATAAGGATAGATTGTGCTTAAATCACCTAAGTTCCTTTAACCTTGGGGCTTAAATCGATTAATTTAACTCATGCGTATTTCTGGATATATCAGTGATTAGGCACATATTTCATTAAGTTAACTTTAATCTAATCAGGGTATTTCGAATTCCTTTGAATAACACGGAACAGATTGGTTAATTGACAATATTCATGTTGTTTTTAATTCTAAAATAACACTGTCATCTAACCCAAAAGTGAGATTTGATGGCTACACAGTTGCAATGTTTCATGCTCTTTTCACAGTACTCCAAAAGACTTAAACCGTCAACAGAGGATGATGATGATGATGATGAAGTGTTGGTGTTAACACGAGCAAACTTGGTTACTCTTCTACCAGGTTCTACAATTCTGTCATTTGCCATGGGTAAAACACCTAGAATTAAGGTTAAAATCTAAACAACTAATTTGGACTCTGTTTAAACAGAACTAATTAGTTAACTTTAAACACATGAATGGGTAATATTTTTCACACTGCTGATTGAACTCTAACTTAAGTTGACTAATTATGTCATTAGGTTTAAATGTAACATATTTGCAGATACTTAATTAAATATCCATAACTATTTCTGCAAAACTGTTTCTTTCTCCTAAGTACAGCTTCAAGCACACGGTCAATTTATTCAATCTAGACAAACAGTGTTCTGCAACACTAAGAGATTAAACCTTCGTGTGGAGAAGGCTCTTACAGCATTACACCTAGCTTAGGTATTGAGTTCTAATCCATCAATTTTTTTTTCATTGTCCTCAAATCTTTGCCTTACTATGCTGAAATGAGAATTGATGGAATGTCCCCTAGATTCTCTACCCAATCAGCACACCACATATTCATAGTTTCCCATCTTTAACTCCCTCTACAGTTTCTTAACAAACTGTAGTTGACAAAGCTATTATATCGTAACCTGAGGGGAGTGAACAGAAGGAAAGTGAGGGTGAGGGAAGTGGTGAACATCAAGAAACCACAAGAATAAGGAAGGTAAAGGTGTGTAAAACCAGCCTAGCCATCCTATGTCTTTCCAAAAAGGCATAGTGATTACAAAGGACATCCACATTTCTAGTTTAGTCTCTTAACAGGCTTCAACTATCGAATTCAGTTCCCAACCAGTAATACACCTATTGAGGGTAAGGGACACAGTTGTGCAACCTACTCATACTTGTTTTTTAACCAGGAGTTAGTACAAGTTGCAGGGACACAAGGGGAGCACATACATGTTACTCTTAACTATTTCTCAAATTCAGGTTGATGAATCTTCTGTAAATGTGAAGATTCTGCCCCACTCATGGATACCTAATTTATGACAATGAAGCACTTCAACACACACACCAAACACTCTTGATTCTTCATTTCTTTTCATGAAGAAGCCAACACTCATAGTTCTCTAAGCTCTTCACAAGGCAATTTACTGAACTATTACTTCAGTTTAGTAAATCAATGTTAAATATTTATATCTCCTCAATCTTTATGAAATCCTATGATTTTTCTTTAGGACTGAGGGAAGGGAGTGAAAAATAGGAGAGGCCTGGTTGCTCCAGGGCAAAAGGTGAGTTATGTATAAGAGTGGTCTCCTATTTCTTCAAGGAGAACAAAAGGAGAGGTTGAGTACCCCTTTAGAAAGGGAAGGTGAGTTGTGAGAAGTGAGCCAGGATGAGATCCTGATGCAAAAACAGAGAGATTAAGAGAGAAGATTTTTTATGCAAATTCTAGCTTCTCATCCCCCTGGCTCTCATCCTAACTACTACTACTCTGATCTTGCTGATAACAAAAAGGGGGAGAAGTTACTAATTTTGAGGGGACTCAGATTGAGACTCAGATTTTCTTCATGAGGAGTTTGAAGGGTCAGATTTTCTTCTTCAAAAATCAAAAGTCTTTTTCTTCGTGTTTCAACAAAGGGGGAGAAGCCTTCAGATAAACCAGCAAGTGAAGAAATAAAACAGACTCTCAGAATAAATGCTATACATAGGGGGAGCAGTTCTAAGTACTCAAGTGGAGTGAGTAGTACAATCCAGAAACTGTGTCAAGGAAGCTTGATCAATATTTTCTGTCCTAGTGAAAGAAAAATCTGAAGAGTGGTTTTTGTTATCATCACTCTCTGGATTTATGTCCTTTTCTCAAATACATAAATAGGGGGAGATTGTTGAGTCATATATGTCTATAGATGATGATAACAAATACCACAAGGTAGAAAATGAATCAAGGAATCGAAGCTGACAAATAAATCAGAAAGCTAACTGAAATGCAGATCAACTAAAGCTACATCTTGTGAATGGAACTCTGCAAACAGTTAGGAACCATTTCTGTAACTATCCACAACATGCTACAATCAAATATCGGTAATCAGAAGTGAGTTTGCCATAACCATGCAAGTAAGTTCGAGAAGTCAAGAAAAGATGAGTTCGAGAAGTCATTCGAGAACTTTAACAAAAAGAGTTATTCGAGAAGTCCTAATTCGAAAAGTCTCCAACATATGCTAATCGAGAAGTCTTCACAACAGGCTGTTCGATAAGTCATTCGAGAACTCTAACAAAAAGGGTTATTCGAGAAGTCCCAATTCGAGAAGTCAGGCTATCTCCTAATTCGAGAAGTCTCCAACATATGATAATCGAGAAGTCTTCACAACAGGCTGTTCGATAAGTCATTTGAGAACTCAATAAAAAGGACTATTCAAGAAGTCGACATTCGAGATGTCAAGACACATCAGTTCGATAACTCAACCTGGATTCTTATTTATGCCAGAGTTCTCTACTTGAACATATCAAATGGAGAACAAAACCCAGAATTACTTTGCAATCCGTGACTTATAGGCAGTGATCAATTACACAGAGGATGTTACGAGTAGGGAGTCAAATTGTAAATATTTGAAGGCTCAAACTCTTCCAAGTGAAAGGTGAAATCAGTCACTGTTTATCTAATATCAAGGGCAATAATAAGAGTGGAAGCAACCTCTAACATGATTACATTACCACTGAAGAATTCAAAGGATATCTTGATGAATGCATAAGGATCAACTGTTTTATCTGGGATGTTCAAGCACGGCTCAATAAGCAGAAAAGCTTATTGACTTTCGAAAAGGTTATCTTTTTTATTAAAGCTATTTTTCAGAGATGAAGTTTAAAAGCAAAAAGATCTTTTGCATAAAGCATCACGTGGGCTTGGAAGCTAAGTCATTTCAAGAACTTAGTAACATATGAAAAAAGAAACATACACTGACTTGAAGCATGCTGGGTTTGTCCAAATCAAGGAGAGAAGACTTTCAAGACATTTCCAGAAATGGATATCACTACAAGCTTATGTGTGCGACAAGAGATACCAAAAATGTACTCCTACAATTTACGTATTTCACATGTCTTCATATAGTTTAAATAAGCTGTATGAGCAGCATAGTTTTAGGAGAGAAGAAAACACTAAGCATAACGCTTATAGCATTAGGTTTTCTTGTAACACTAAAACATTGTGTTAAATATAATTGATATGGTTAATATCAGTGTTTAAGTTTTGCAGGGAAAAATAGAGTTTAAATAGGAAGCAGTCAGAGTTTAGTTAAACTCTGACAGTTGGAAGCTCGACAGAGTTTGTTAAACTCTGTCTGGAGGAAGCGTCTACTTGTCAACAGTGTTTGAAGAATTATTGAAGATAATTATGGAAGCAATATCTTTGAAGATTGGATAGCTGTCAAAGAGATTGAGTTGACTAAGGAGACGAGTAGCAATCGTAATTGATATCAATTGTATAGCTAATTTATAGGAGTATCAATTATCGATTTTATAGCAGCTGTATATCTTATAAATACAGTTAGGTTAACCCTAGAAGGGTAATCGATCGTGTAATACAATATCTTTCATTGTAACCTAAGCAGCTCTTTGTGATAATTTACATCACTGAGAGAGAAGTTAATTCAAACAGTTTTTAAAGAACTTATTGTTATTCTCTCATACTTAGTTGATTATAAGTGTGTATTTGGCCTAACAATTGGTATCAGAGCTTAATCTGTTAATTTAATACAGTTTAAGATCCACACACACACACAACTATAATCAATGGCAGAAATTCCTCCTCCTACATCAGGCTCTAGTGCTGAGAAGGCTCAACCTGCAACTGTGAGTCGATATGAAACAATCAGGGTTCCTATTCTTAAGCCAGCAGAATACTCAACCTGGAAGGTGAAAATGGCTATGTTTCTGGAAGCTACAGATCCAAAATATCTTGACAGAATTTATGAAGGCCCTCATAAGCCTACAAAATTATCTGTTGTTGCTGCTGGACAGGAAGCTAAATCTATTCCAAAGGAGAAGAAAGATTTGACTCCTGAGGATATTTCATCCATTGGAAAGGATGCAAAGGTTAGACATCTCCTTCATAGTTCTTTGGATAATGTTATGTCTTACAAAGTGATCAATTGTAAAACTGCAAAAGAGATTTGGGATGCTCTAGAGGTTAGATGTCAGGGAACTGCTGCAATTTAGAAGAATAGAAGGAACATACTCACACAGGATTATGAACACTTTGAGGCTAAATCTGAAGAATCAATGACATAAACCTTTGACAGATTCTGTAAGCTACTTAATGATCTGTCACTGGTTAATAAAGAATATGATCTAGAAGATTCAAATCTCAAGTTTCTTCTTTCTCTACCTGAAAAGTGGGATGTTAAGACAACCACTATTAGAGACAACTATGATCTGGCAGATACTGATATTGATGAGATCTATGGGCTGCTCAAAACCCATGAACTAGAAATGGAACAGAGAAGCAGAAGATCAGGTAGAAAGTCAAAATCTGTTGCTCTAAGAGTTGAAGAAAGACCCTCAAAGAAGGAAGCATCAAAGAAGAAGGCAAAAGGAAAAGCCTTGGTCATTCATTCTGAAAGTGAGTCATCAAACTCTGATGTTGACTCAAATGCAGATGAATCATCTGATTCTGAAGATGATGAGGAAATGATGGAAATGGCTGCTTTGATGGTAAAGACTTTCAAGAAGATGGGTTTCAAGAACTTCAAGAAAGGAAAGAGATTCTCCAAGAATGATTCAAAGTTTGACAGGAAGAATTTCAGAAAATCTGAGAGAAAGGATACCAAATCTGGGAAAAGAGACAAGTCTGAGATTCAATGCTACAAGTGTAAGGAGATGGGTCATTATGCTCCTGAGTGCAAGAAGGGTAAAACTGAAAAGGCACTCTTCACTAAAGGCAGAGATTGGGCAGACACCTCTGACTCAGATGAGGATGTAAACTATGCTCTCATGGCTACTACTGTTGATGAAGCTGTAGATTCTGAAAACAAGGTACCTCTAACTACCTATGCTTATAACATTGATGATATAACTGAATTAAGAATATATCTTAAGTCTTTGCATATCAGTTATAGGGATCAGACTTTAGAGAATGAGAGAATCAAAACTGAGAATTCTGAACTCAAAGAGAGAAATAAGGTTGTAGAAGAGAAACTTGTTAAGATGCAGCAAGTTCAAAAGGAGAGAGATGATGCTGTCTATCTTGAACAAGAGTTGTTAAGTCAGTATAAACAACTAGAATCTGAGTTGGAAAAGGCAAATCACATTATTAAAACTTGGACTCACTCAGGAAAAGACACTCAAGAAGTTTTTCAATCTGACACTGTAGGTTTAGGTTATTCTGAGAAAGATGAACTTAGATTTCAGAATACAGTCAAGATTAGACCACCTCTTCCACCTAAGAAATTTGGAACATTTGTTAATGGAATAAATGAACCTAGATTTGAAGGTGGAAAAGAAGCTGTTAAGAAAGAACCAGTAAAAACTAGTGTTAAACAGGTTAATATTGGTTTAATGACAGATAAACAACTTAAGCATAAGCTTAAGGAGTTAAAATCTGTTAAGAAACAGAAAGTGTCTAGAAAGAACAGAAATGGTAAAGTAGGCATTACTCAATGCTTGCTACTTTAGCTCCAAGAAAGACATGTCATAACTGTGGTAGTACTAACCATCTTGCTAGTTTTTGCAGGAAGAACAAAGACATTAATTCTTTACCTTCCAAGTCTGAAGTAAAGAAAGATAATGTTAGAACTAAGCCACAGACTTTATGCAAACACTGTGGAAGCAATTGGCATTCTTTTTATACTTGCAGAAATTATCATGCTATTTATCATAATTACTATGAACTGAAACCTAATCTGAAATGGGTTAGAGTTAATTCTACAAGTGTAAACTCTGATAAAGTTAGCTTAAACTCTGATAATGAAAATTCCGCTGCTAAAGCTAACAGAATTTAGAAAGCCAAAGGATCCAAGCAAGTCTGGATCCTTAAATCTAATCCTCAGTAATTGTTTGTGATTGCAGGGCATCAGGGAAAGCATCCTAGTAGTGGACAGTGGATGTTCAGGACACATGACTGGAAATAAAGCCCTGCTATCAGAGTATGTGGAGAAGGCTGGCCCAAAAGTTTCCTATGGAGATGGCAACATAGGACATACTATGGGATATGGCAATATTAATCTTGGAAGTGTCATCATCACAAATGTAGCTCTGGTTCCAGGACTCAAGCA
The DNA here is from genome assembly GCA_036435485.1 of Saposhnikovia divaricata. Taxonomy (NCBI): domain Eukaryota; kingdom Viridiplantae; phylum Streptophyta; class Magnoliopsida; order Apiales; family Apiaceae; genus Saposhnikovia; species Saposhnikovia divaricata. The sequence continues at coordinate 83,698,629 of CM071598.1, forward strand.
TGATCTGTTATCTGTGAGTCAAATGATTTGACAGAGGTTTTCATGTAGATTTTCAACCTGAATACTGTGAAGTTATCAGCAAAACTACAGGGAAAGTTGTTTTAGTTGGACAAAGGTACAACAATATCTATGAAGCAAGCTTGTTGACAAACTCTGATGGAAAAACAATGTGCCTGTCAACAAGAATGTCCAATGAAGAGAGTTGGAAGTGGCATAAGAAACTCTCTCATTTGAATCTGAACAACATCAATGAGCTGATAAGAAAGGATCTTGTTAGAGGACTTCCAAAGTCCTTGTTAAATGTTGATGGTATGTGTGATTCATGTCAGAAGGCCAAACAGAGGAAGACCTCTTTCAAGAGCAAGTCTGAATCTTCAATTGTTGATCCATATCATCTGTTACATGTTGAACTTTTTGGACCAGTAAATGTCTTGTCAATTGGAAGAAAGAAATATGCTCTAGTTATTGTTGATGAATATACCAGATACACTTGGGTGTATTTTCTAGCAAAGAAGGATGAAACTGCATTAACTCTTATGGAGCATGTAAAGCTACTGGACAAAGGATCAAAACACAAAGTCAAAATAATCAGAAGTGATAATGGAACTGAATTCAGAAATACAACAATGGAAGAATTCTGCAAGAATAGAGGTGTGAAGCAAGAATTTTCTGCACCTGGTACACCACAGCAAAATGGTGTAGTTGAGAGGAAGAACGGAACCTTGATAGAAGCTGCCAGAACTATGCTTGATGAAGCAAAATTGCCAACCTATTTCTGGGCAGAAGCAGTTCAAACTGCTTGTTTTACTCAAAATGCAACACTGATCAACAAGCATGGAAAAACACCATATGAGATGGTGAGGGAAAAGAAGCCAAACCTGAAATATTTTCATATTTTTGGGTGCAAATGCTTTGTGTTGAAAACTCATCCTGAACAGTTGACCAAATTTGAGTTGAAAGCAGATGAAGGAATTTTTGTTGGCTATCCAGTGTCAACCAAGGCATTCAGAGTTTATAATCTGAGAACAAGGGTGATTATGGAATCTATTCATGTGTCATTTGATGACAGGAAAATCACTGGACTTGAAGATGTTGATGAACATGATCAGTTGCATTTCGAAAATGAAGATCTAATCTCTGATGAAATAAACTCTGATGACACTAGTCCAACAAACTCTGTTGATGCAAACTCTGAACCTCTACCGGTACACACAGAAGAAATAGTACAGTCTGAACAAAGAGGAGAACCAGTTGAGGGGGAGCATGATCATAGCGATGACTCAAATTCTGATAGTGAGTCAACTGAAAATTCTGGATCAAATTCAAACTCTGATAACTCAAATTCTGAAAATCCAAATTCTTACAGTTCAAACTCTAAGAGATCAAATTCAGGGGGAGCCTCAGAGAATGAAGAAAGGCATCAAGATAATCAGGATAACATTGATCAAGGGGGAGGATCAACTGTTGACAGAAGTCATTTACCTACAGCTAGTAAATGGACAAAATCACATACACCTGATTTAATCATTGGAAATCCAGATGCAAAAGTTAGGACAAGAAGTGCTACAACAAATGAATGTTTGTTCCATGCATTTCTATCCAAATCTGAACCAAAGAAAGTGGAAGAAGCTCTTCAAGATGCTGACTTGATAACAGCAATGCAGGAGGAGTTAAATGAATTTGAGAGAAATGAAGTATGGACCCTTGTACCTAGACCAAAGAATAGATCTGTTGTTGGTACTAGATGGGTTTTCAGAAACAAAACTGACAGTGATGGGGTTGTTACAAGAAACAAGGCCAGACTTGTGGCCAAAGGCTATTCACAGCAAGAAGGCATAGACTATGATGAAACTTTTGCTCCAGTTGCAAGGTTGGAGGCAATATGAATCTTCCTAGCATATGCTTCTCACAAGAAATTCAAGGTTTTTCAGATGGATGTGAAAAGTGCTTTTCTGAATGGAAAACTTGAAGAAGAAGTGTTTGTTGAACAACCACCAGGATTTGTAGATCCTAAGTATCCAGATTATGTCTACAGGCTTGACAAGGCACTCTATGGACTTAAACAGGCACCAAGAGCATGGTATGAAACTCTGGCTCAATTTCTTTTAGAAAGTGGATTCCACAGAGGTACAATTGATAAAACCTTGTTCTATTTCAATCTTGGTAGTGATCTGTTATTAGTTCAAATATATGTAGATGACATAATCTTTGGATCTACTAATGATAAACTCTATAAGAAGTTTGCCAAGCTCATGCAGTCTAGGTATCAAATGAGCATGATGGGAGAGCTCAGTTATTTTCTAGGGCTACAGGTGAAGCAAACAGATGATGGAATTTTTATCAATCAAGCAAAATATACCAGAAATCTTCTAAATAAATTTGGCATGCTTGAATGCTCATCTACAACAACTCATATGGCAATAGCAACAAAGTTGGATAGAGACACAGGTTCACCAGTGGATATGACAAACTATAGAGGAATGATTGGGTCACTTCTTTATCTAACAGCTAGCAGACCTGACATCATGTATGCAACTTGTCTTTGTGCAAGATTTCAGGCAGATCCAAGAGAACCACATCTAACAGCTGTGAAGAGAATCTTCAAATATCTTAGGGGAACCATAACTTTAGGTTTGTGGTATCCAAGAGAATCAGACTTCAAGCTTCTTGGTTACTCTGATGCAGACTTTGCAGGCTGTAAGATAGACAGAAAAAGTACTAGTGGAAGTTGTCAATTTCTTGGTGATAGAATTGTTTCTTGGTACAGCAAGAAACAGAAATCAATCTCTACATCTACAGCTGAAGCAGAGTATATTACTGCTGGTAGCTGTTGTGCACAGATTCTGTGGATGAAGAATCAATTACTGGATTATTGATTGAGGTACAGTAAAATACCTATTTACTGTGATAATCAAAGTGCTATTGCTATGACAGGTAATCCGGTACAGCATTCAATGACCAAGCACATCAGCATAAGGTACCATTTTATCAGAGAACATGTAGAAGAAGGGAATATTGAGCTTCATTTTATGTCTACAGAACAACAGCTTGCAGATATCTTCACCAAGCCATTGAGCGAAGCTGTATTTACAAGGCTGGTAAATGAACTAGGAATGGTCTCTAGTTTTGACTAGAGATATTGGTTAGACTCAAAACTCTACATATGTACTGTGTTGCTCATATTTCTGTGGTATGTTAAACTCTGATATGCAAACTCTGCTCAATAACTGTTAAACTCTGTTAGCATGCTTTTTAAGTCATACTCTGTTAACTGTTGAATAAACTCTGAGAAACTCTGATAATGTTTCTTTCTGAACATAAACATCGATGAAGATACATGTATGAAACATTATTCTCAGTAATTAGTCATGAATCTTTCTAAGTTATCTGTGATCTAATCTTAAACTGTGCAGAAAGTTAACACAGCATGACACTGTTCTATATTTATAGCATCTCTTACTTTATTTATCCTAAACTCTGAGTCTGTAAATACTGTGTGCATTGCCTCTCATAAATAATTTCTGATGTTGATGAGCTCTAAACTCTGTTAGTTATACATTGTTAAATTAGATTCTGTTATTAGAATAACCCCGAAGCTAAAATATATAGATCGTTAGATTTCCTTTGAGATCATGTTTGTAACTAGGACGATCCAGGAACTTACTGGTACATAGTAAGGGCTAAAATTCTCTAATTTTTGGTGACTAGTCGAAAGCTAGGAAGATCCAAGAACTTATCAAATTGATAAGGGCTAAAATTATAGGATTTTTGGTGACTAGTTTCAACCTCTGATTATTGGAGAAAACAAAAAAAAAATAAAAATTTGGAGGTTATAGGTTAATTATTACTGTATATAAACTGTTTACTACATAGTTTAGCATTCATCATATATTCAGTGTTTACTATGAGAGTTTGTGCATCCAGTGCTTACTGATTTATTTTATGGATTTTATGAAATACTAGATGCTCTAAATACTGATCTAGTAAACTCTGCTCTACACACACATATATTCACAACTGTGCAGTGTTTGAAAGGATAACAGTAATTAAGTTGGAGAATTGATAAACACTGTTGAATTTTGTTGAGTACTCTAAGGTAATATTTTATTTCAGACAGAACATATACTTGGAGTACACAAAGAGTTTTTGACATTTTCATGTAATATGTGCCAGTTGTTTAATTGTGTCAGACAGTTAAAGCTTATTGGAAATAGGAGAGAGAACAGCAGTAATAATAGGCATTATTACTGCGCGTGTAAATAACTGTTCCACTGTTTATGTGACACGTGTCCCACTCACACACTTAACAAGAAATTGGTTGCGTGTTTAATGTCTAAAACGATTTGGTTTTGATTTTCAATTACAGATCTAATCAAAATCATTTCATTATTCACTTTTTCATCTTTACAACCACGAACACACAACATCACACACAATTTCTCTGTTACTTTCACTTAAGCATTTTCACAAACACTTTTCCATATACTCTCTTCTCTATTATACTGTTCTAATGGAAACCAAGAACTTTGTGGCTCAGGGATTAACTTTTGTTACAAACAACTATGCTGCAATCCTAGACACTGCTAAAGCCCCAGAATCATTTCATCTGATTCAAAACTTCTTAAGAGACTCTGAAATTGGTAAGGCTCTTGTCCAACCAGAGAAACTCTCGGCCACACAAATCTCAAACTTCTGGAGAAACTCGGTTTATGATGATGGTGGAGAGAATGGGACTCCATCAATTGTGTTTACCTATAAAGATCAAGAGTTTGTCATAACTCCTGCAACTGTTCGTGAGGTTTTGGATTTTGACACTCACACTTCATACTCTGTGGCTGTTGCGGGTCAATTAAAAGAAATGTTACAACAAATAAGGTTTTCTGCTTCTTTGGATAAGATTGGGGATGTCAAAAGGCCAGGGCTCAGGAAGGAGTGGAGCTTCTTCTTTGATTGCATTACTCGCGCATTTGGCAAGAAGGTCACCAATTGGGATGCAATTCCTGGTGAAAGTCTTCAAATCGGGTATTCTCTTCTTAATGGGAGTAACTTCGATTTTGGTCGTCTTGTACTTATGAATTTAAGTGAAAAACTTGCAGAGTCTAGTACAACTGTTTATTTCTCACATTTCTGTCAATGTTTATTCTCTGCTTGTTTACCTAATTTTACAATTGCTGATGAGGATGTTATACAACCTTTCCAATGTCATAAGAGAATGTTTTCTGATTTGACAAATAAGGATGCTAACAAAGAGCAAGTACCATAGTTTATCTATCCTCTTGCCCTCAGAAACTTTCTCAACCAACCACAAGAACAACAAGAACCACCACACGAACCAATCATTGAACCTCCACAGTCACCACCTCAACCCACAAACACTGACCCACCTCAAACCATAAACACTGAACCAATCACTAAACCTACATCTCCACCCGCAATTACTACTACTTCACAACCATAATCTTCATCACACCCTCAACCTCAACCACAATCAAAACCAAAGAAGCCAAAGAAAAGCAAGGCTATAAGGCCATCAAGAAAACAGAGGATGGCTGAAGCTTCTAAGCCAAAGAAGGTTAGAAAGGAAAGGGCTAACAAACCTAAGTCTCCTTCTATACTTGATGATTCTGTCTCAGAAGAAGAGAGAGTAGAAGTGAATCCTCCAACTAAGAGAAGGAGATTAATTATTGAAGAATCTGATGAAGATGTCAATGTTGAAGCTCTAGAGGATATTTCTAAGGAAATACCTGTTGTTGAGATAGAAAGAGATGGAAATGCTGATGCTCAAATGGATGCAATTCTTGAACCATTGTTCCCATTCTTTGAGAACATGGACATTCCAATCTCTTCACCTGCTGTATTCTCTGAGGCCACTGATGCAGTCAATCAAACCACCTTGGTACATGAAGAAACAGTGGCTTCTCATACTGAGTTAATCTCTGATGCTCATCAATCTGTTGAACAGGGTGAGGAAATTGATCAACCACCTAAGGAGATAAACTCTGAGCCTATTGTGCAATCTGCAGAGGATATTGTACAGCCTGTTATACAGCCTATTGTTGAACCTACTGCTGAAACTGTTGCAGAGGATGTTGTTGAGACTGTTGAAACTATTGATGCATCTATTCCAATTCCTGAATCCACTCATCATGTTGAAGCTGAGATTGAAGATGAAACTGAAGGGAATCCTGAGTCAAGCTCTTCTCAGAGTTTACCAGTCCAGACTGATGCTAAGGTTAAGGATTTTGCTGGTCCTTCAAATCAAGCAGATGCTGAAGAAGAACACTATGAACAATTTTCAAATGATTGGTACAAGGACACTTGTATCTTTCCTGTTGCAAGAGCAGCTGAATTTGTCAAGAAAACCTCCAGAACAATTACAAATCCAGAGATTCTATCTTGTCTCAAGGCTACAGTTGTACAAGTGAAGACTCTCAATTCTAGGTTTGATCTGTGTCAAAAGGCAATCTCTGATGTTCGAGGTGATGTTGCTAGAGGAGATGATATGATTAAACTTGACAACAAGAACAAATTTCACTATCTTACTCAGAATCAAGAAACTTTGTCTCACAGGCTGAGCAAAGTTGAAGAAAATCAAAATGCTATGTCCTTAAAGATTGATTCTATTGCTACCTCCCTGGAGTTAATCACATCTATTCTTATGCCTGATGATGTCAAAAAGGGGGAGAGAGTTGCTAAAGACAAATGCAAGCAATCTCAAACTCTGATCAGAAAACATAATGCTGGAGATGGAGGAGCAAGTAATAAAGGAAGGGGCAAAACTGAAGAACTTCAAACTCTGAAAACTAGCAAGTCCTCTAAATCACAGTTTGTTGGGATAAACACTAATACTCAAGGTACTTCAAAGACCAAGAGTTTGCTATTATCTTCTAATCCACAGACTGATGAGGAGTTGGTTGCTAAGTTGTTTATTGAAGAAAATGAGGAAGGAGCTACAATTGAAGATATTAAAGCTGAAGAAAAGAGTTTACAAGAAGAACATCTCAAAGCTTTAAAGTCTTGAAAGTTAAAGAAAGGAAAAGCTCCTAGGCCTGTTCTTAAAGGCATTGTGATCAAGGAAAATGTTGATGCTGGTCAAAGATCACAGTTATCAAAGAAATCAACAGTAGCAGAAGCTAAACTCAAGCTGAAAGGCATTGAAGGAGAAATTTCACAGAAGAAAGTTACAACCTCTGTTTCTACACAAGTTGTACAGACGAAAGAAAACACAACCTCTGTTGCTACACAAGTTGTGTCTAGACCTTTATCTTCTCAGTTGCAATCAGTTTTTGGTAAAGGAACACTTCATGATCCAAATCTATTATCTGGAGTTTCTATGGATTTTTCTGATGGAAGAGCTTTGTCTGGTAAGGTTGGAAACAATAAGGGTGGTCTAGGCTCACACAAAGACAAAAGGCAATATACTGGTCCCAGAGATCTTTCTTCACTGGCTGTTCCAGGTCGTGGTGTCACTCAAGAGAGTTTGGACAGATTGGAATCAGTACAGTTAGTTTATCAGAAGAGTTTAAAGAAGGATTTTCTCTTGTACTTTATGGCTGATGGGACAGTATTTAGAATTGGTGAGAATGATATTGGCTTGAAATATTGGGAAGAATTAGAATATGTTCTATATCTTTTCAAGGTGAATAGTCAAAGGACTCAATCAGTTGCAAATGTGCTCAGACAGAAAATGCTCCAGAATTTGGCAATCAGAGGGATGAAGTGCAATAGCAGATATGTTCCTAAGTACAGAGACTGGAATGGAAATCTTATTGAAATGAAGAAGGGTACTGCAAAATTAAAGACTGATTTGGGAATCACAGTACTTGACTTCAATTCACAGTCAGAAGAAGTCAAATTTATTAGGCTGGGAAATGAGATGAGGAGAAACAAAATCTATGATCTTAGATCTGCTATCTATCAGACAGATGAGAGTGATCCTCAGCTAAGAGATATTAAAGAAGCTATGAAGATTGAGCTTGAAAATGCAGAGAGAAGATTGCTTATAGATTATCTCAGAACAATGCCAGATCTTGAGGAGATTAGAGATTAAAGTCTGTAAGAATTTTCTTGCTATCTGTAGACTTTTGTTAAGTCAAGTTTAAACTCTGCTTATTTTAATAAACACTGTGTTTGTATGAAATTGTTTTGACATCATCAATTATTGTTAACTTGTGCATTTTTACTAATGAACAAGTTGGGGGAGATTGTTAAATATAATTGATATGGTTAATATCAGTGTTTAAGTTTTGCAGGGAAAAATAGAGTTTAAATAGGAAGCAGTCAGAGTTTAGTTAAACTCTGACAGTTGGAAGCTCGACAGAGTTTGTTAAACTCTGTCTGGAGGAAGCGTCTACTTGTCAACAGTGTTTGAAGAATTATTGAAGATAATTATGGAAGCAATATCTTTGAAGATTGGATAGCTGTCAAAGAGATTGAGTTGACTAAGGAGACGAGTAGCAATCGTAATTGATATCAATTGTATAGATAATTTATAGGAGTATCAATTATCGATTGTATAGCAGCTGTATATCTTATAAATACAGTTAGGTTAACCCTAGAAGGATAATCGATCGTGTAATACAATATCTTTCATTATAACCTAAGCAGCTCTCTGTGATAATTTACATCATTGAGAGAGAAGTTAATTCAAACAGTTTTTAAAGTTTTTAAAGAACTTATTGTTATTCTCTCATACTTAGTTGATTATAAGTGTGTATTCGGCCTAACACATTGTAACCGCAGCTGTGTATTCTTACGCAAAGAATTATCTTCAAATACAATCATCAGGTGGACCAAGAAAACCCACCTGAGATTTTTTATATCGTGTGTTGTATGTGTGTTGGATAATTTGTTTATCTTGTTTTCTTTGTGTTCTTATAACAATCTGTTTAGACCTCACCAATTCGAAAGAATTAGTCAAGATTGTATTCAACCCCCCTTCTACAATCTCGTGGTGCATAACTGGGATATAACATATATCAAAAAATATCTTGACTTTGAATATTGATAATACACATGATATCTTTGTGTGTACGCTTAAGCGGGACAATATTTGGTTTTATATAAAGAAAAAATGTGAAATTCATAATGTATTTTATTCATGATTCGAAAGCACCAATTTACCCCTAAGTTCCTATTTATATATAGAAGTAATATTTTCAATGGTGATTGAACTTGGAACACCGAGTTGAATTGTGCATCTTCATATCATTAAGCCATAAATTCACATGTATTTTAAATCATACACACAATATGTATGTATGTGATATTGATAAAAAAATTATTTATTAAATATTACTGAATTTTAAATGAGTTTTAGACTCTTTTATCATTTATGGATTAAAGAATTACGTAAAATACACAATTGGGCTATAAAACGACATTATAATTAATATAAAGTGATATGGGCTGAAAATAAGCCCTAAAGACACATTTAATGTGGCATTAATTAGGCCAAGGATGGCCCAAACGTGGGGCCCACCAGCTGGGCCCAAAACCCCAATTATAATATTAATTTCGTAATTAATATTGGGGGAAATAAACAGCTCAGCAATAAGAGTTGGATAAGGATATTATTTCCACCAGACTTATCCACCAAGGCATCCAATTCAATATGGAAACTGATTCCTACAAGGAATAGATCTAGAACTTTCCTCAAAGACTTTTCTACCAAGTCTCTGACTCCTACCATAATTCTAAAGGCTTCTCAGCCTATATAAAGGGTCAGACCCCTCATCTCAGAACTACGTTTTCTTGGCTTGATTCTCTAATACAGAGATACGTAGGCATTCTGTGAGGACCGTTTAGTCTCGAACGCAGAAGCAGCCATTAAAGCTCGAAGCTCAACCACCCTAGCATTAATAACAAATCGTGAACTAGTTTTTATTCCACAACATTTGGCACCGTCTGTGGGACGAAGACATCAACCATGGTTCAAACACGAAGAACAACATCAACTGAGGCCATACCCCTTAGCTCTGCTCCACCTGCTGTCTCTGATCCGCTCATCACCGCTGAGGGAGGACAATTACCCTCACCAACAGGGACGGTCATTCAATCTCTAACCTCTCAACCCTCAGGGACGATTCCCCATGTTGAGGGAACTGTGGCTATTCCTCAAAACCAAGAAACTAACCCTCTTCAGATGGTGGTTTCTCCTCTTGATAGCGCTGGTCGTACGCTACCTCCGGGGGTACAGATCCACACCACGGATCTCCCTTTGAACACCAACCCGATGTATGGGCTGCCTAATTATCCCCCTCAACACAGGGAACCTGGACCGAGCGGTCATGCCTTACAGATCCGAGATCTGGAGTACGATGATTACTCTGGTCCCTATTATGATGATTCAACGTCTGAGGATGATAATGATGATCGTGATAAAGCCCCGAGGAGGCGACGTGCTAGTAAAGAACCTCGAAGGAGGTCCCAAAGAATCCATGATGAACCTCCACAAACGGCCGAGGAAAGGATTAAGGCTCATGAGGCAGAGATCCAAAGGCTGAAGGATGATATTGCTAGAGAGCAAGCAAGGCGAAGTCTGATTCAACCTCCTCCAGTTACAGGGAGGATTCCCATTATAAATCTGGAGAGGCCCTCAAGGAGGCAACGAAGGGCCGATGCCCCGATTGAAAAATCAACAAGGGTGGAGACCCCCAAAAGTAACCCTAGGGATCTGATGCCCCTTGGGGATCCTGATGATCCTACACCTCCGTTCACTGAGGAGGTAATGAATGCTCGCATATCAAGGAAGTTCAAGATGCCGACAATTAAGGCCTATGATGGAACGGGCGATCCCGCAAACCATGTTAGGACATTCTCAAACGCACTGCTGTTGCAGCCTGCAAGCGATGCCTTAAAGTGTAGGGCGTTCCCTCAAACCTTGTCTGGCATGGCTCAAAGGTGGTATAGCCGTTTACCTGCAAACTCAATCGGCTCGTTCAAAGAGCTGAGCGCCGCCTTTGTCAGCCAGTTCATTAGTGGGAGAGTTCATGAAAAAAGTTCTGCATCCCTTATGTATGTGGTGTAGGGGAAGAACGAGAATCTGAGAGATTACCTCAAGCGGTTCACCAAGGAGACGCTGAATATCACCGATCTGGAAAATAAGGTGGCCATGGTAGCCCTGGAACACGGAACCACTGATCTCTTCTTTAAAAGGTCTTTGGCAAAACACCCTCCTGAAAATATGGCCGAGCTCCAACGGAGGGCCGATAAATATATCAAGGCCGAGGACAGCATGAAGAAGGAAACCACAGGAGGCAATGGCAAGGGTTCTAACGATTCGAAGAAACGAAAGCAAGAGCAAGAGTACGATGCTAGGGACAAGTATCCCCGGACTAGCAAGGATTCTGATTCACCCCCGAAGAAGAATTTGGGATCAAGATTCAACGACTATGCGAGACTAAATGCTCCTAGGAGTCAGATCTTGCTAGATATTGAGAAGGATAAAGATTTCCGATGGCCGAAGCAACTTAGGGGTGATCCCACAAAAAGAAACAAGGATCAATACTGTAGGTACCACCGTGATGTGGGTCATGATACAGATAATTGTAGACAGTTGAAAGATGAGATTGAGTTCTTGATCCGAAAAGGAAAGCTAAGCAGGTTCACGAAGAATGATGATCGTGGAACCCAAAGAAGGGACTATGACAGGAGAGACAATGACAGGAGAGATAACGATCGTGATCGTGATCGTAACCCACAGCCCCGAGGGCCAGTTGTTAATATGATTTGGGGAGGCCCGACAGCCTCGAAACTCTCGAAAAGCGTATGCCAGAGAAGTAATGCACATCGTGGGAGAAGCCCCAAAACGTGCCAAGACTGAAATAGTTATTGGGTTTGATGATTCAGATCTCGAAGGGGTAAAGTTCCCCCATGACGACCCGTTGGTCATAACTCTTGTGATTGGAAACTCGGAGGTAAAACGAGTCTTGATCGACAATGGAGCTTCTGTTGATATCTTGTTTCACGATGCGTTTGTGAAAATGGGGTACACCGATTCTCAGTTGACCCCCACCAACATGCCAATCTACGGATTTAATGGAGTTGAGTCCAAGGTTGAAGGGACTATTCAGTTACCCATGACGATTGGACAGGAACCTAAAGAAGCTACTCAGATGCTGAATTTCCTTGTGATCAAGGCATCCTCGACCTATAACGCGATCCTAGGAAGGACTGGACTTCATGCATTCAAGGCTGTGGCCTCCACATATCACATGAAGATTAAGTTTCCAACCAGGAATGGTGTTGGAGAACAAAAGGGTGATCAGAAGATGGCAAGAAGTTGTTATGTATCCGCGTTAAGGGCTGATGGAATCGGGGGGCAGGTACTTCCGATCGAAGACATGGATGTCCGTGGTGATGATGAACATAGAGGAAAGCCAGCGGAGGACTTAATACCTATTCCCCTGGAGCTAGGCGACCCTGAGAAGGTGACTTATATAGGAGCCTCTCTGAAGGAACCCCTGAAGGGCAAATTGATAGCATTCTTGCAAGAAAATAGCGATGTGTTTGCCTGGACAGCAGCTGATATGCCAGGGATTTATCCCCAACTCATAACTCACAGATTGAATGTCGATCCTAATCGAAAGATAATACAGCAGGAGAAGAGGAACTTTGCACCTGAAAGGCAAGAGGCCATAAAGCAAGAAGTGGAAAAGCTCTTAGAAGCTGGGTTTATTGAAGAGATTCAGTTTCCAGAATGGTTGGCTAACCCTGTGATGGTCAAGAAAGCCAACGGTAAGTGGAGGATGTGTATAGACTTCACCGACTTGAATGATGCATGCCCTAAGGATTGCTTCCCTTTACCTAGGATAGACATGTTAATAGATGCCACAGCTGGACATGAGATGTTGAGCTTCATGGATGGGTTCAGCGGCTACAATCAGATTAAGATGCACAAGGATGACGTCCCTAAGGTATCTTTCATAACTGACTTTGGTGTTTTCTGTTATCTTGTTATGGCTTTTGGTCTAAAAAATGCAGGAGCTACTTACCAACGACTGGTGAATAAGATATTCGCCCATCTAATTGGAAAAACCATGGAGGTCTATGTTGATGACATGCTAGTCAAGAGCCTGTTCAAGGCAGACCACATTAAGCACCTCAGAGAGGCATTCGAAGTGCTGAGGCACCACAAAATGATGTTGAATCCAGCCAAGTGTGCCTTTGGCGTTGGATCAAGAAAATTTTTGGGTCTGATGGTTTCAAAGAGAGGCATAGAGGCCAACCCTGACAAGATTAAGGCAATCTTAGACATGGAGCCACCACGCTCTATAAGAGATGTGCAGAAGTTGACAGGCCGTGTAGCGGCTTTAGGAAGATTCATCTCCAAGTCTGGTGATAAATGCTTGCCGTTCTTTCAAGCATTGAAGAAGGTGAAAAATTTTGAGTGGACCCCTGAGAGCCAAGAGGCCTTTGAACAATTGAAGAAGTACATGGTTGAAGCCCCGTTGCTGGCCAAACCTAGTCCTGGGGAGACTCTTTATCTATACCTGGTGGTATCTGTGCAAGCGTTGAGCGCCGTTCTTATTCGAGAAGAAAAGAAAGTCCAGAAACCTATCTATTATGTGAGCAAGGTATTGCACGGGGCTGAGCTGAATTACTCTCCCATTGAGAAGTTCGCCTTGGCTTTGATAACAGCCTCGAGGAAGTTACGCCCGTACTTCCAGGCACATAAGATTGAAGTCCTGACGGACCAACAGTTGAGAAACATATTGCATAGCCCAAAGGCTAGTGGAAGGCTAATCAAGTGGGCGATCGAACTTGGAGAATTTGACATCACGTATAAGCCTCGAACAGCCATTAAGGCTCAGGCATTGGCTGACTTTGTGGTTGAATGCACCATTAGCAACCAAGAAGTCGGGGGGCAGGAGACAATAACAACCCCTGAGAAGCAAGATAAAGATGGAGAACTTGAACCTGATCAGAAGGAATATTGGGTGCTCTATTTTGATGGAGCATCAAAAACAAAATCTAGTGGCGCAGGCTTAGTGTTGCAAAGCCCTGATGGGTTCACAGTCGAATATGCTTTGAAGTTGGATTTCCAGACAACTAACAATGAAGCTGAGTATGAGGCCTTGATAGCTGGTTTAGGCTTGGCCAGAATCATGAGAGTCAAGAATCTCAAAGTTTGTGGAGATTCAAGATTAGTAGTCTCTCAAGTGAATGGTGAATTTGAAGCCAAGGATGAAACTATGGCAAAGTATCTGCGAGTTGTGAAAGCTGTCATGACTCAGTTTGATGAGTGTTATGTAGAACACATTCCGAGAGAAGAGAACGTTAAGGCCGATGCCCTATCCCAGTTCGCTTCTTCCGAAATAGAAAACTATGCAGGGAGTGTTTACTTCCAGGTCTTGAAGGCCCCGACTATCAACTCAAAATTAGTGGCACCAATTGATGTGGGAAGCTGTTGGATAGATCCTATCAAAGCTCACCTAGAAACTGGATGGCTCCCCGGTAGTGCCTTGGAGGCACGAAAACTGTCCGTGAGAGCATTGAGATATGCCTTGATCGAGGGCGTTCTTTACAAAAGATCTTTCGTTATCCCATACTTGAAATGTTTGAGGCCCCAAGAGGCAAGGGAAGCTTTGGAAGAAGTTCATGAAGGTATTTGTGGGCAGCACTTGGGGGGCAGAGCCCTAGCTCACAAAATAACTCGTTTGGGATTCTACTGGCCAGAAATGCTGGCCGATGCACAGAGCTATGTCAAGCGGTGCGATCGATGCCAGAAGCATGCTCCGATAGTAAGGTAGCCGCCCGAGATGTTAACATCGGTTAACTCCCCTATTCCATTCGCGATGTGGGGAATGGATATACTTGGTCCCTTCCCCGTAGCTTCAGCACAAAGAAAATTTCTGATAGTGGCCATTGATTACTTTACTAAGTGGATTGAGGCTAAACCTCTAGCCAAGATAACCACCAAACAAGTTGCCCAGTTCTTTTGGGAGAATATAATTTGCAGGTATGGAATCCCCCGAATTTTGGTGACAGACAATGGGACACAGTTCAATAATGAAGAGTTCAAGAAATATTGTGAGGAGAATGCAATTGAGCTTCACTTTACCTCCGTGGCTCATCCACAAGCCAACGGGCAAGCTGAGGTAGCTAATCGAATTATCCTTGATGGACTGAAGAAGAGGGTTGAACGCTCTAGAAACACTTGGGTAGATGAGTTGCTACCCATACTATGGGCATACCGTACCACTTGTAAAGTGACCACTGGAGCAACCCCGTTCCTGCTGGCGTACGGAGCTGAGGTAGTTGTGCCTTTGGAGATCATGCAAGCGTCACCTCGAGTTGAGGCTTTTGAACCAGAAACTAACGAAGAGGGCATGAGACTCGCCCTAGATCTGATTGACGAAGTCAGGGATGAGGCAAACGCTAGAAATGTGGAACATCAAAAGAAAGCATCCTTTTATTACAACCATAGAGTTAAGGAAAGGTTCTTTCGACAAGGCGACCTGGTTCTAAGGAAGATCGAGGCTTCTGGAGTTGGCCAGAAGGGAAAGCTGGCCCCTAATTGGGAAGGGCCGTATCGAGTCAAGAAGACGTTGGGACGAGGATCATATAAGTTGGAGACCTTGGACGGGGTTGAGGTGCCCCGCACTTGGCATGCTTTGAACCTCAAAGTTTATTATGTATAAGCTATCCTTGCATGGATTCAGCTTTCTATCTATTTATTATGAGGAGTAGAAATAAGGTTCGATGAAACCATTCCAGGGCTTTACGCCCCGAGTAGGACAATAATAAGCTATGTACGGGTTAAACCCATTTCAGATTATTAATGCAAAGTTTGTTTCCCTTCAATGATTTTGTGATTTTGTTTATGTACCAAGCACCTGTTGAGTGTGAGTCTAGGAAGGACAAGTACCGAAAACAAGCAAACAAACTAATAAGGAAACAAATGCATAAATAAAGACCCCGAAGGGCCAACAGTCAGGTTACATCAACAAGATAGATAAAAGTTTGGTCCCCAAGGACCGTGAATGAAATCTAGACAAATAAAGCCACATCTGGCTAACAAGGCCATGCAAGGCCACGAACTAACTCCAGCTACTCCTCCCCAGAATCCTCTTCTCCAGACTCCTCACCGCCGCTCTCCTCTTCCTCACTCTCCTCCTCTGAGTCTTCGCTGGAATCACCACCGGACTCTGCTATCACCATTGGCTGAGCTCTAGCAACTTCGGCTCCTTTTCCCTCGGAAGATGAAGAAGAAGTAGAACTGCCCTCGTTCCGGATTAGTCTTTTCCCAGGGATGGGTTGGCGAACTACTCCAACCTTCTTTGCAGGTGGGACTTTCTTCCCACGGGAGCCAGAAGAATGTGAGTCTTGGCTAGCAGCGGGAACAACCCCCTTTGAGTTAGACCCGGAACGACGATGACTGCCTCTGGAACCGGATCCTGATGCCTGGGGAACAATTTTAGTTCCCGAACCAGAAGCTAGGTTAACCGGGAGGGCACCCCAATTTGGGCAAGGAAAATCTGCTGGGTTGACAACAGATGGATGCCTATGACTCACAGCGTTAATAGCCTTCTCCCAACCAACAGACATGTTGAAGGGACGCACCTCATCATCATGATCATCAATGAGCTTAATGAAATCTTCAGACCTATGGTAGGCCTGGATCACCTTGTCAGCATCAGAGGCCTTCTTTCTGGCTAGAGAAGCAAGCTGTTTGCGGGTAGATGCGGCGTTAGCCTCAGCTCGAACAACTTGGGAGTGTAGATTGTCAATCTCTTCCCTGAACCTCATTGAGTCATTTCTCAAGCTAACATTTTCGTCCCTCAAGGCCCGGCCTTGGGTCGAAATGGTTTGAAAATAGGCATTGGCCTGCAACAAGGAAATAAGTGAGCCACAAGGAATATGCAGAATTGAAATCAATGACAATGTCAAACTTAACAGAAGGAATTTCATACCTGATACAAGGCCTGGGCGCCCATGAGTTGAGACTCATCCAGCTTGTCACCTGCATGCATTGTCGCTTGGTCAGGCGGAGTGATGGAAAGCTTGGACCAGTCTAGGGCCAGATGAGGACTCCCGATGACCGAGTCTTGTTCGCATATGCCCCAAGGAGGTATGAAAGGAGTCCGGACATCCCCGTCAGCGTTTCGGGATCGTTTACCACCTTGAGAACAACGCTCCAAGAAATTAGGGATGTGAGGCTTAGTTGGATTTAGCTTCTCTTTAGCCCTTTTCTGCATCCTCTTGGTAACAGTTGGCCGGTTCTCGGGACGATTATCAATCTCCTCAGCAGCTGAAATACAAAGAGAAAAACATCGGTATAAGAACAAATAGAGTTCACAATAAGTTCAAGTAAGAAAGTTACCCTCAATG
Organism: Saposhnikovia divaricata; assembly: GCA_036435485.1. Classification (NCBI taxonomy): domain Eukaryota; kingdom Viridiplantae; phylum Streptophyta; class Magnoliopsida; order Apiales; family Apiaceae; genus Saposhnikovia; species Saposhnikovia divaricata. Next base: position 83,715,963 of record CM071598.1, read on the forward strand.
GAAAGAAAGCTAAGGCCAGCCCCAATGAGATTCTTTTCGTTTAAAATAGTTTTATAATGTGTGCGACCGTCGTCAGCGAGAAGCCTATCCCGGTCCAACAATTCCGGATCAGAAAGGTCACACACGAAGTGGGAACTATCTTCTACAGACCCGAATTTCTTCACAAAGAAGTTGCCCCAATCACCGCCCTTCCATTCAAGAACTACAAACTCCCTTTCCCAGAAATGTTGTGAATCTGGAAAGGAGAAGGGATTCACCATGTGTGGAAGCTTGGCTCGGTGCTTGAGGCTCACCCATCCTTTTTTGGATTCAGAAGAGTTGCTGGCCCCGAAGATACTTCGAAACATTGTGGTTGTCGGATGAATCCCCAGCTCCCGACACCTTATCAAGAAAATAGAAATGTACCTCCAGGCGTTGGGATACAATTGACAGGGGTGGATCTGATATTCAGCCAGCAGCCTAATAATAAAATTGTCAACCGGGAACCTGAACCCAGCATCTAAGGCACCCCAGTAAACACAGATCCTTTCAGGATGCCAGTTGCAAGTTCTATCTGATGGATTCGGGAGACGAACCTGGATGGCACTTGGAAAGTGATAAGACTCCCTTATCTTCTGAACGTCCCGTTCCGACAATTTACTGGAACTATTAAAAGAATCTAGACTAGAACAGTTGGGAAATGCATCCCTCATGATATTTAGAAGTTCTAGCAAGGATTCGAATCTATGTTCAACATATGTAGGAGGTTGAATTCTTTCTTTACCTTTGGCAGTCCTCATTTTACTCCTCTTTGACATGGCTTCCATCATGGAGACCGGGGGAGCCATTGGTTGATCACCTTCCGACATCTTGATGCAGGAGCTGAAACTTGATCTTGAATCTGAAACTTGATCTTGAAGCTCGAACTGGATCTTGTAACTTGAACCTAAGAGAACTTAAGAATTTGAGAGCTCAGAAATGAAGAAGTGAATGGAAATGAAGGCTACTTCTCCTCTTTTATAGAAAATACATGACCTGGTACATCAGGTTGAATCTCAGCTCGGTTCGTGTTAACAGGTCATCTATCGTTTACAGACGAAAAAGGACATAAATTATCCACGTTATACAGAAAGAATCGTTATAATTCATATATGTCGGAAAAGAAACAGCTAAAATATTTACTGCATGGATGTTTGCACTCAAAGAGATAAACAACGAGTTTAATCTTAAACACGAGGTTAGTAGTGCTAATCCTGAATTAAGGTGTAATCCCGATAGAAGTCACGATTGACCAAAATACTAAACCTAGAATCGAGATTCAGCTTCTGAATCCCTAGGATCGAGATTCAGCTTCTGAATCCCTAGGATCGAGATTCAGCTTCTGGATCCTAGGCCGACCACCTCCCGGCCGGCCACGAAGGGTTCGAGCCGTTTGGCCGACCACCTCCCGGCCGACCACGAAGGGTTCGGGCCGTTTGGCCGACCACCTCCCGGCCGACCACGAAGGAATCAGGCCGTTAGAGATCGAGATTCAGCTTCTGAATCCCTAGGATCGAGATTCAGCTTCTGAATCCTTGAAAGTCACGGGTGACCAAAAAACCAACCTAGGATCGAGATTCAGCTTCTGAATCCCTAGGATCGAGATTCAGCTTCTGAATCCTTGAAAGTCATGGGTGACCAAAAAACCAACCTAGGATCGAGATTCAGCTTCTGAATCCCTAGGATCGAGATTCAGCTTCTGAATCCTTGAAAGTCACGGGTGACCAAAAAACCAACCTAGGATCGAGATTCAGCTTCTGAATCCTTGAAAGTCACGGGTGACCAAAAAACCAACCTAGGATCGAGATTCAGCTTCTGAATCCCTAGGATCGAGATTCAGCTTCTGAATCCTTGAAAGTCACGGGTGACCAAAAAACCAACCTAGGATCGAGATTCAGCTTCTGAATCCCTAGGATCGAGATTCAGCTTCTGAATCCTTGAAAGTCACGGTTGACCAAAAAACCAACCTAGGATCGAGATTCAGCTTCTGAATCCCTAGGATCGAGATTCAGCTTCTGAATCTTTGAAAGTCACGGGTGACCAAAAACCAACCTAGGATCGAGATTCAGCTTCTGAATCCCTAAGATCGAGATTCAGCTTCTGAATCCTTGAAAATGGTCGACCACGACACCTGAAGGAGCCATGGTCGACCACCTCGCAGCCGACCACGACGTTTTGGGATGCCCCGGCCGACCACGAGCTAGCCGACCAAGGCACATTCAGGAGCCCCGGCCGACCAGCCCGCAGCCGACCAGGTGCCGGCCGACCACCTGGGGTCAAGGCCCTCCAGCCGACCAGGTGTCAGCCGACCACCTTGGTTAGAGGCCCTTCGGCCGACCAGGAGCTAGCCGACCACAAGCTAGCCCTCGATCCGGCCGATCGCGGGTTAGCTTGTGGTCCTGAATCTTGGTTTTTCAGCAATTCTCGGGCAGCTTCTGAACCTGAATCTTGATTTTTTCGTATGATTTTAGGTGCACCGTTTAGTGCCGTTTAGCACCGTTTATCGCCGTTTAGCATCGTTTAACATCGTTTAAACGTCGTTTAAGGCTGTTTAGCACCGTTTAGTGTCGTTTAGTGCCGTTTAGCACCGTTTATCGTCGTTTAGCGTCATTTAACATCGTTTAAACGTCGTTTAAGGCTGTTTAGCACCGTTTAGTGTCGTTTAGTGCCGTTTAGCACCGTTTATCGCCGTTTAGCGTCGTTTAACATCGTTTAAACGTCGTTTAAGGCCGTTTAGCATCGTTTAGTGTCGTTTAGTGCCGTTTAGCACCGTTTATCGCCGTTTAGCATCGTTTAACATCGTTTAAACGTCGTTTAAGGCTGTTTAGCACCGTTTAGTGTCGTTTAGTGTCGTTTAGTGCCGTTTAGCACCGTTTATCGCCGTTTAGCGTCGTTTAACATCGTTTAAACGTCGTTTAAGGCTGTTTAGCACCGTTTAGTGTCGTTTAGTGCCGTTTAGCACCGTTTATCGCCGTTTAGCATCGTTTAACATCGTTTAAACGTCGTTTAAGGCTGTTTAGCACCGTTTAGTGTCGTTTAGTGCCGTTTAGCACCGTTTATCGCCGTTTAGCGTCGTTTAACATCGTTTAAACATCGTTTAAGGCTGTTTAGCACCGTTTAGTGTCGTTTAGTGCCGTTTAGCACCGTTCAATGCTACTGGCATAATCTAACGTCGTTGTAAACGCGTCGGTCGCTCCACGCTTTACGTCAAAACGATATTAGAGATAAACCCTGACCCGAGTCTCGAATTAGACAAGCAGAACTTCAAGGAAAACCTGATCAATTTTCCTAGAAGTTGGGGGGCAAATGATATGGGCTGAAAATAAGCCCTAAAGACACATTTAATGTGGCATTAATTAGGCCAAGGATGGCCCAAATGTGGGGCCCACCAGCTGGGCCCAAAACCCCAATTATAATATTAATTTCGTAATTAATATTGGGGGAAATAAACAGCTCAGCAATAAGAGTTGGATAAGGATATTATTTCCACCAGACTTATCCACCAAGGCATCCAATTCAATATGGAAACTGATTCCTACAAGGAATAGATCTAGAACTTTCCTCAAAGACTTTTCTACCAAGTCTCTGACTCCTACCATAATTCTAAAGGCTTCTCAGCCTATATAAAGGGTCAGACCCCTCATCTCAGAACTACGTTTTCTTGGCTTGATTCTCTAATACAGAGATACGTAGGCATTCTGTGAGGACCGTTTAGTCTCGAACGCAGAAGCAGCCATTAAAGCTCGAAGCTCAACCACCCTAGCATTAATAACAAATCGTGAACTAGTTTTTATTCCACAACATAAAGGATGTTATCTAACAATATATTAGAGTAAAAAATATTCCAATGATTTTAAATTATAATAAATTATAAAATAAACATGAATATAATTTTTTTGAGTGTGTGGGTGTCATGGGTTTAATTCCCCTCAAAATCAAAATTATAGTCAATAAATAAGTTATAAAATAAATATTACAATGATAGCGGTAAGTGGATTATTCAAGCATGTAGCCAAAGATTTTAAAATGTGTTACAAAATGTGATTTGGTTTAGTTGTTGTATATGTGATAATAAATAAAAATTGCATAGAATGTAGTTAGGAGTTATTCAAGAATGTTGTTAATGATCTTAAAACGTGTCACTAAAAGGGATTTGGTGTAGTGTTGTATATGCGAACATAAAGATATATGTATAAGGAGGTCATAGGTTCGATTCTTATCAAATTCAAATTTGTTGACATTGATATATACTTAAGGGTATATTGGTAATTTTTAATTTAATATGAATCGATAAGATTAGGTTTAGAGTGTGGGTTTGGAGGGACCGAACCTATGAATAAACTTGCTCAGGAAAATCCCCTATTGGTGTATTAGTTATATAATAGATAGTAGATTAATAAATATATAGAAATTAAATATCAACAAGTTCGAAAAGGTTTTTCGAAGAACCTATTTTTGAAAGATAATATAATATAACATTAACATCGATTAATTTAGATATATATAATAAATACCGAATAAACGAATTACAAACGTAAAAATCAGTGCAAGAAACGAACCTGTATAAATATTTAAATATTTTCTCGATACGAATCTATGTATATACTAAAATAAATTTGAAGTTAGAAATAAGATAAAATGTGACATTTTGATTTTTTTTCTTATTTGTGTATTGATTTTTATAATAATGTATTGTCATTAATCTAATATTTTATAATTTTATTATGTTTCATAAAATATGGTGTTGGACCATGAAGCCCAGTTGAAGATATTTAAGTTAGAATATATTAGTTATAAAGCCTTGTAAATGTTATTGGGCTTAGAAGCCCAATAAAATTGTACTAGAATCAAAGACCTTGTAAATACTAAAGGATTAGGAAGCCCACTTGTATAAATTAACTTAAAGATGAAGTAAGTTAGTTAGGAGGGGGACCCACAAAGGATCCCTTATAAATATAATCCTTTTATCTTACTTGGAGAGGGTTGGCAATTTGAGAAGAAAAATGCTAGGGAACCAAAAAATGTCACCAAAAAAGTTCCCAAAATTGCACGTGTCTTTCTATTATTGGTTATGTAAATAATAATGTAAATGGACCCCCCTGTATTCACACCAATAATCCAATTAAAATTTTACAAGTGTTTGACACATCATTTTGGAGATATTTTTGGGAACAAATTTTTGGTTCCCTAACATTACTCGAGAAGAAAGAGAGAGAAAGATCTCGTAATTGTAAAGAGGGAAACACTTCATTAATAAACAATCATGTTTACATTCAATATCCTTCCTTGTGATTATACCTTTGAGTATTATTATTATCCTTAAATTATTCACTCTCTATCATATGGATAATATCTATGCGATAATAGTAACATGGTTATTTATAATTGATAAAATATTAATTTTGATTTCAATGGTATGAAATGAAATTTATCGAATTAATTAATTGAATATAATATAAATTATTATTTCAACATTATTGTCCACGAATGTAAACTTGGTGATTTTAACCTAATAAAAATTATTTTGTAAACAAATTGTTAAAACTCTACACGGAGACATATTACAATTTTTATTTTTATTTTACATAAAAGTCATTCATATTTATCTCTCTTAAACCAATTATCTATACTATGTATATTTTACAATATTGTAATAGTCAAAATATTAAAAATTTGGTCGGTCGGTCGGCCGTACGGTAGTTTGTGTTTTTACCTAATTACCCTTACTCAAATTTTTATAGGTATTACTTAATTACCTTATTAAATAATTTATAGTATTACTTGTTTACCCTTAATTGTTTATATTTATAATAATTGATCAATTTCTTTTTTCATGATCAATTTCTTTTTTCATGTAAACTATGTCACCTTTAATAACTAATCAATTTTCTTTTTATATTTAATTAATAGTAATTAATCGAGAACCCTTTTTTTTAACTAAAACGTCACATCTTTTCTGTATTTTCTAACTAAAATCTCTTTTTTTATATAAATATCACGGTCAATATATATGTAATTAATCTCAAGTCATGTCATTTAAAAATTTAAACCTATAAAATTCATGTCTTAAAAAATTTAATTCAAATTAAAAAACACTTAATTACCCTTACTTAATAATCTATAGTATTACTTTTTTATCATTACTTAATTTTTTATATTTACTAATAACTAATCAATTTCCTTTCTCATGTAAAACATGCTACCTTTAATAATTAATCATTTTTCTTTTTATATTTAATTACTAATAATTAATCGAGTACCTTTTTTAGCTAAAACGCATCATCTTTTCTTTATATTTGTGACGCCCTCCCGAGCCGGGGCCTAGATCGGAGGGTCACTGACACACTCTAGATACAAACAACCTAAAATATATAAATATAGATATAGCATGCTGACTGGTCCAAACTCTACTATCCAAGATCTTTCACAGGTAATGGCATGAAACAAGCAAGCCATCGTCTAACTACTTATTATTACAAACCATAATCAAATTATTATTACAAACCTTAGATTCAAATTCCTAACCAACTAGTTCTCACATCTCACACAGGAACCAACATCTAAATATCCTCACTGATCTGTTATTGCATCTACCTCGGGAGCAATATGAAACAAGACCAACTCAGGGCCACGATAAGTGCGCTTCCTCGCAGTCTGAATGGTACGGACCATGATTCTTATGCTACTGTCAAAAGGTTAGACAAAATAATACTGAGCTAACGCTAAGCAAGTAAAACATGATCTCAACTGAAAACTGTAAATCAGGATATCGCAAGGGTGACAGTAGGATAGAATATGGTATGTTTAACTGAAAGCAATAACAATGAACCTGGTATGTAAACTTGATAAGGAATCAATTGATAACAAGGTAGCAATGGATATACTGAGAATAATAAAATAGTACTGGCATCTGATAATGACAGGGCATAATTTGATAAATAAAGCAGCCGTAGATATTTCAAAATCTATGCAAAGCAATTGACATTTCAAGTGGTAAACCAATTTCATTTCACAATAAAGTAAAAGTAATCAAGACTTTAATGAAAACTGATTGGAGGTTTTATATCCCTTTTAACAAGACAGAATTGGTGATCAGCCCATAAAGTCCCCCCATATCGGATACAAAGTCCCTCTGGGTATCAATCCTCTCATTAGGATTGCTTGGGTTCCCAAGAGACAACACATTGGCCTATAAATAAAAAGTGTCGTACTGGACATACCAGAACTACACTGTAATACATAACCAGACGGAACCAGCATTACCCGTTCGCCCCGTCTCTCCAATCGTCAGGAATCCGTATAAGAAAACATTTTTGACGGCATTCCTAACACTTTTATAAAATCTCTTTCTGAAAACACTTTTGAAAACATTTTTGAATCTGAAAACATTTTAGTATATAAATCCTTTCAAAAACCTTTACCCCGAAGTACCTTCGACTCACTGATAACAGATCAGCCCAGTCTAAGTAGCTTCAAAGCATTTTCAAGAAAACATTTCATTTTGATTTGCAATGATAAAAGTCAAAGGGTTTGACTAGATATTTTGACATCAAGGAATAAAGGTTTAAGTCTGAATCAACAAGATATAGACTCAAATTGAATCAAGGCTTCGATCAAGGAATCAAGGGAATAGATTCAAGTCAAAGGTCAAAGATGTAAAATAAGTTATAATTTGAAAACATTTGGTTAAGTTATAGAATTCAGAAATAATGAGGGTGACAATCAGGTTTTCTTTTAAAATCTCAAAGCAGGGTAATAAATCAGTTTAAAACATTTTATCAAGTAATAGGGTTGAAATCATTGGTAAAGAAATCATGTTTGTAAAATAGTGTTTAAGCCACAATGAAGTTTGATAAGTATTTTAAAATCAACGTAGGGTATCCGGGTCACGGACATAAGTTAACTATAACAGTGGTTTATCCGTCAGTCAATTAGGTTTGACTTTGAAAAGCAGTATGGCATATATTGTCAAGAAGCAGTTAAAAAGAATTAGTTTGATCTAGGGTAGCTTGCAGTTATATAGTGAATTGAACAATAGGTTTCAGGGTTCATGCAAAGGTATGACATAAGCATATGAAAGCAGGATATATAAATATGGTTCAACATGGTATAACAGTTTCAGGAATATTAACTTTTCAAGAAGAGACAGAATTACTTGTCTTTGGTAGTATGCAACAGCAAACAGCTCAGCCTATTGGTACTCAACCTTAGATTTTCCTTTATCGCTCGGGCCTACGTCCTTCAAATCTACATAAACCATATCACTATCTTAGTATACTATTCTTCTAATACGACTTATTGTTAGGCTGATTACACAATTATAATCAAGATTGTATGAGAGATTAACAATAAAACACACGTTTAAATAATTAAAAACTGTTTGGAATTAATAACTCCTCTCTTAATGATGTAAACTATCACAAAGAGCTGCTTAGGTTACAATGAATAATGTTGCACAATGATCGATACCCTTCTAGGGATAACCTAACTGTATTTATAAGATATATTGCTGCTATACAATTGATAATTGATACTCCTATAAATTAGCTATACAATTAATATCAATTACGATTGCTACACGTCTCCTTAGTCAACTCAATCTCTTTGACAGCTATCCAATCTTCAAAGATATTACTTCCATAATTATCTTCAATAATTCTTCAAACACTGTTGACCAGTAGACGCTTCCTCCAGACAGAGTTTAACAAACTCTGTCGAGCTTCCAACTGTCAGCGTTTAACTAAACTCTGACTGCTTCCAGCTAAACTCTGTTTTTTCACTCTAACACTTAAACACTGATTAATAATCACATCAATTATTTCTAACAATCTCCCCCAACTTGTTTATTAGCAAAAATGCACAAGTTAACAATAATTGATGATGTCAAAACAAATAAACAAATACAGTGTTTAATATACAAACAGAGTTTAACTTCTACTTAACAAAATCTACAGAAAACCAGAAAATTCTTACAGAGCTTTAATCCTTAATTTCCTCAACATCTGGTGCTGATCTGAGATAGTCTATAAGTAATCTTCTTTCTGCATTTTCAAGTTCTGTCTGCATAACTTCCTTGATCTCTTTCATCTTAGGATCATCTTCACCAGTTTGGTAGATAGCAGATCTCAGATCATAGATTTTGTTTCTTCTCATTTCATTACCCAGTCTGATGAACTGTGCTTTCTCTGACTCTGAGTTAAAATCAAGAACTGTTATACCCAGGTCTGTCTTTAGTTTAGCACTATCCTTCTTCATCTCAACAATATTCCCATGATAATCTCTGTACTTTGGGACATATTGACTGCTGTATTTCATACCTCTAACTGCCAAATTATGCAGCATCTTCTTTCTTAGCACATTTGCAGCTTGTTGAGTCCTTTGATTTTTCACCTTGAAAAGATATAGAACATATTCTTATTCCTCCCATAGCTTCAAATCAAGATCATACTCACCAATTTTGTACACAGTACCATCTTCCATGAAATACAGTAGAAAATCTTTGTTCAAACTTCTTTGATGAATCAACTGTACTGACTCCAGTCTGTCTAAACTCTCCTAAGTAACACCAAGACCTGGAACAGCCAGTGATGAAGGATCTCGAGGACCAGTATTCATTCTGACTTCTATATAAGAGCCCAATCCAGATTTATCTCGACCTTGCTTACCTGTTAAAGCTCTACCATGTAGAAAATCAGTAGTAGTACCTCTAGTCATCAGAGTTGGATCATGAAGTGTTGGTTTTCCAAAAACCATTTGCATCTGGGTAGATAAAGGTTTCTGTACAACTTGTGTAGCAACAGAGGTTGTATTCACTTTCTTTGAAACCTCTCTTTCTTTAACAATGCCTTTCAGCTTTAACTTAGCTTCTGCTTCTGTTGGTTTCTTGGACACTTGTAATCTTTGATCAGTACCAATATTTTCCTTGATAATAATGCCTTTAAGAACAGACCTAGGAGCTTTTTCTTTTTTCTTAAATTTTCCAGACTTTAAAGCTTTCTGATGTTCTTCTTGTAGATTCTTTTCTTCAGCTTTAATGTCTTCAATAGTAACTCCTTCTTCATTTTCTTCAAGAAATAACTTAGCAGCCAATTCTTCATCAGTCTGTGGATTTTCAGTGAATAACAAACTCCTGGTTTTTGAAGTACCCTGAGTATCAGTGTATATTCCATCAGACTTTGATTTGAAAGACTTGCCAGATCTCAGACTTTGATTTAGATCAGCTCTTAATCTCTTCCCTTTGTCATTTGCTCCTGCTCCTCCATCTTCAGTATCATTTCTCTTAGTCAGAGTTTGAGATTGCCCGCATTTAGACTTAGCAACTCTCTCCCCCTTTTTGACATCATCAGGAATCAATATAGATGTAATCAGCTCCAAGGAGTTAGCAATGGAATCAATTTTTCCAGACAAGACAGTCTGATTCTGTTCAACTTGACCTAGCCTTTGGAACAGAGTTTCTTGAGCTTTGGAAATGGTCTTAAACTTTGTTTGATTATCCCTCTGCATGGTCATATCTCGAGCAACAACATCAGCTCTCAGTTCATTAATTGTCTTTTGAGACTCATCAAATCTTTCATTCAGAGTCTTGACTTGAACAATAGTTGCTTGCAGATTTGAGAGAATATCAGGATTTGAAATCTTGTTGGCAGATTGATGCACAAATTTAGCTGCTCTTTCAGTAGGAAAAATGCAATCTGACTTATACCAATCCCTTGAATTCTTGGCAAAGTGTTCAGCTTCAATGTCATGTTGATGTGAAGGTTGAGAAAAAGGTGTGTGCTTAGCATCAGTTTGTACTGGTATACTCTGAGAAGAGTTTGACTCTGCACTTCCTTCATCTTCAACATCAGCATCTGCATCTCCAACTGGATCAATATGCACTGTAGCTTCAACAACAACAACATTCTCTGCAGTTTCATCAACAACAGTCTCTGCAGGTTGCTCTCTAGTTTCAACAGTCTTATCAACAGACTTTGCATCCATAAGCTCAGAGAGTACAGCCTTGGTTGATTTCTCAACTTCTTCACCTTTCTCAGAAACCTGGTGAGCATCAGAGAATAGCTCAGTGTGTGATGCTACTGTTTCATCAAGTACTACAGTAGGCTGATCAGCTGCACCAGTTTCTTCAAAATTTGCAATGACAGGTGAGATAGGAACATTAATGGAATCAGAGAATGGTATGAAAGTTTCAACAAAATCATCCATAGCAGCAAAACCATCTCTGTTTGCCTCATCCATTTGTACATTTTTAGTTGTATGAACAGCTTCTTCTGTAGTATATACCTCAATAGTAGGTATTTCCTTAGAAATCACCTCTGGAGCTTCAATGTTTATCTCCTCATCAGATTCATCAAGTATCAACCTTCTCCTCTTAGCTTGAGGCACCTCAACTGTCTCTTCTTCTTCAGTAGAATCATCTAGAATAGAAGGTGATGGAGGTCTGTTTGCTCTTTCCTTTCTAGTCCTTTTAGGCCTGACAGACTCCTTCTGAGCTTTAACAGATTCCCTTTTAGCTCTAGCAGATCTATGCTGTGTATTCTCTGCTGTGTGTTTGGTTCTACCTCCACGTTTTGATTTGGCCTGGGTAGGTGGTGGTTGTTGTTCAGGTTGAGGTTGGGTTTGTGGTTGAGTTTGAGTTTCAGTGTTTAGAGTTTGAGGTTGAGTGTTTACAGGTGGTTGTATGGGTTCAGTGTTTACAGGTTCATGTTGTTGTGGTGCAGGCTATGGTTCTTGGGGTTGATGTAGAAAATTTTGTAGAGCAAGTGGCAAAACCAAGTCAGGTAATTGCTCCTTGTTAGCATCTTTGTTGGTCAAATCAGAGAATATTCTCTTATTAACCTTAAATGCTAGTGTGGTGTCATCCTCAGTAATCTCAACACCAGGAACACAAGCAGTGAATAACAATTGACAAAAACTAGCAAAGTAGACAGTACTAGACTCTGACAATCTGTCACCTATATTCATTAAAACAAGTCTACCAAAATCAAAATTACTTCCATAGAGAGGAGAATACCCGATTTGAAGACTGTCAGTAGGAATAGCATCCCAGTTTGTCACTTTCTTGCCAAAGGCCCTTGTGATGCAATCAAAGAAGAAACTCCACTCCTTCCTTAACATTGGCCTTTTTACATTACCAAGTCTTGCTAGAGAGTCTAAACAACCAAGTTGCTGCAATATCTCTTTCAATTGATTCTCACCAGCAACACTGTATGAAATGTGTGTATCAAAACCCATAGTATCTCTGATTGTTGTAGAAGTAATCACATACTCTGTCTCCTCATATGTGAAGATGATTGAAGGAGTCCCATTCTCTCCTCCATCAGCATAAGTAGAATTCTTCCAAAATGTAGCAATCTGCGTGGCAGAAAGAGTTTGTGGTTCGACTAAAGCTGTACCAATCTTTGAATCCCGCAAAAAGTTTTGAAGCAAATGAAACGCCCCTGGAACGCTTGCATTGTTCAATAAGGCTGTATAGTTATTAGGAACAAACAATAACCCTTGAGCAGTAAAAGCTTTGGTGGCAATTAGAGTCGATGTGAGAAGAAAATATCAGAGAAAAAGATATGTAGCAAAGGTGTTTGTGAAAATGCCCAAGCGAAATAACAAGTGACTGTGAGTGGGTTGTGTGCAGAGAAAATAACCATGTATGTAAAAATGATTAGAGTTGTAATGAAAAGTAAAACCCAATCATTTTAAACATTAATACACCCAACCAATTCCTTGTTTAATGTGTGAGTGGGACACGTGGCACCCACTCAATAAAAAGGCTTTGCACGTTCAGTAATTGTGGCAATAATTACTGCTTCTTTCTCTCTCCCATTACCAACATACTTTAACACTCCTACACTCATTAATAGTTGTCAATAATTTATTTCATTTTTCAAAAACTCTTTTTACCCCAAGTATATAAATTATCTGAAAGAAAATATACCTCAGAGTATTAGACAAAATTCATCAGCGTTTGTCAATTCTCCAACTTCATTACCATAATCCTTTCAAAAACTGCACATGTGTGAATATATGTGTGTGCATAGCAGAGTTTACTAATTCAATTTTTAGAGCATCTAATTTTTATAAAATCCATAACGTAAATCAGTAAACACTTGATGCACAAACTCTCATAGTAAACACTGAATGTATGATGAATGCTAAACTCTGTAGTAAACGATTTATATACAGTAACATTTAATTAATTAATACCCCCCGTTTTTTTTATTTCTCCAGTAATCAGAGGTTGGAACTAGTCACCAAAAATCCTATAATTTTAGCCCTTATCATCTTTGATAAGTTCCCGGGTCTTCCTAGCCTTTGACTAGTCACCAAAAATTAGAAAATTTTAGCCCTTACTATATACCAGCAAGTTTCTGGGTCGTCCTATACACCAACATAATCTCAAAGGAGTTTTATCAACCTATATACATTTTATTTGGGGGTAGTCTAATAACAGAATCTAACTTAACAGTGTATAACTAACAGAGTTTAGAGCTCATCAACATCAGAAGTTATTTATGAGAGGCAATGCACACAGTATTTACAGACTCAGAGTTTAGGATAAATAAACTAAGATATGCTATAAATATGAAACATTATCATGCTGTGTTAATTTTCTGCACAGTCTAAGATTAGATCACAAATAACTTAGAAGGATTCATGATTATTTACTGAGAATCATGCTTCATACATATTTCTTCATCGGTGATTACATTCAGACAAAAATAATATCAGAGTTTCTCAGAGTTTATCCAACATGTCAACAGTGTATGACCTACAGTGTAAGAACCCTAATTTTTGCAATATTTTCCTTTATTTGATATCATGTGGCGTTGTCAATTTGGCACCTTTCTAGTCATCCCTGTTGTTTAATAGAAATGATTGTCTGAGAAACTATGTTGTTGCATTCACTATGTAAGATAAAAGGAAGATTGTGAAGGCAAGAATCTTATGGTTGGTAAGATTTATAAAACTTGGGATTTGAGAATTATTGGAGTGATAAAAGATTTATTAGGAATTATGACGAGGAATTATGGATATTCGAGGAATTTACACAATTAAGTACTTAAGGGATTACGAGGGAAATCTCTACGCGACAAAATATTATTACGAGAGATTAATTAAGATACGATACGAATTAAAGTTTAAGTGACAAGCATTGATGGAAGAATAATGATACAAGGAGTAGTATTGCATGCAAGTCCCATGTAACCAAGTGGTTAGGAAAAAGCAAACTAGTTAAACCAAATGGAAGAGAAATAGTAACTAGTTGCATTTCTTTTTCCAAGGAGGAGACAAGAGTACAAGAGGCCATACCTAGGTTGTACCATGCATATACTTACAATAATATGTATCACCCAACTACTACTTTACAATTATTCAACCACACAAAAATCAAAAACACAAAAACAAACCCCCCCTCTTGAAAAAGCTCTCGGCCAAGCTTCATCCAAGGAAGAAAGAAATTTCTTTCCTCCATTTCTCCTCACTCATAATTCAAGGCATAATTACTAGGCCCCTACATCATCTAAGAAAGGTATGCTAAGAGTTTCAAGCCCTTTCATCCATTATATTTCAAGATATTAATTGTTAAAGATATTGTGAATAGTAACCATGTTTAGTTTTCTTTTAGATCTTGGATTATAAGGGTTGTAGGAGATCATTCAAGGTGTTCTTGAGTTTTGTAAGGCTTACCCAAGGCTCCTAGGTACTCAAGAAGGTATAAAAATCATAACCCCTCTTGGCCATGTAGTGTTTATGATGTTCAATGATAGATCCATGTATATAATGTGTTAATCTTGGATGTTCAAGTGATGGATGATATGGATCTAGAGTTTTAGTGTTGTGATTGTGATTTTGATGCTTGTGGTTAGTATATGTATCTCCATGAATGTTAAAAAGCATGAACTAAGTGAATTAGGTGTTGGTTGTGTTGTGGAAGTAAGAATATTGGTTGATGTAAGTGAAACATGCATGCTGAGTTTTTACAGAAATATTGACCTGTCTTGTAACATGGTTTTGAACCCCCAAATCTTGTCCCCTGAGGTCCTACCATATATTGTTGGAAATATATTTGAATGTAGTTTCTGGAAATGTAAGGTTCATGACTAGGTGATGTATAGATTTTAAGTTATGGCCGGAGAAGTAAAATGTGTTTCTGGATTCCGGACTGCACTAAGTGACCCCCTTGTGAACCTTGTTTGAACCCCTAAAAATTTATGTGGGATCATGGAAAAATTTGAGAAGCTAGGAAATGCAGTGGTGAAGGCTACCCAAAAAGAATTGGATTAAAATATGAATTTTTCAATTTTATAAAAATGCTAGAGTAAAATTCGTGCAAGGGAAAAAGTCGTTAAATGGAGTATAATTCTAGGGGTAATGGTCATGACTCGGATATGGTAACTAAATTAAGTCGAATAAGTGACGAGCGTAATCGAGTGATGACATGAACCTATAGTGGGGCTAGAGAGTCATAAGACGAAGTCATTAAGTTAATTTCGTACCCCCTAAAACCCCGCAATTAAAGAGATATTGTTAAGGTACTAACGAGCGGTTATTGCTTATGTATAGATCGTTCCACTCCGCACGTTCGACCACCCCAACCAAACCAAGGCAAGTTTACTTTTCAAAACTTATACATATACAAGGACTTTCACTGTTGTGTTTGTAGTTTTCAATCATATCAAATGTTATGTTTATCGAAGTATTGATGCAATTGAGATGTATAAGTACATATATGTTTGTACCCCTTGAACTTAGATTGAAATGTTTTCTTTGGACAACGACTCTAGCAATAGAGGTCGTAGCGGTCCGTATATGCTATTGACCGGGGAGCGGTATATTATTATATCGTATCTAGATTGCGAAAACCCGAAGGGTCATTCGGGGAGTATCGTATACTCAAGTAATTATGTTCATATCTTCGTAAATACTCAAAACCCTATCTTGGATTAAACGTTTATTTTATTGAATAATTATTTTATTAATTATTAATATTAAATCTTAAAATATTATTTATTAATTATTGTTCATTATTTTAAAGACAAAGTTAATCCAAGATACCTTTAATACTTTCAAACTCGAACTCTTTCGAACTCAAAACATTTTCGAAAACCCCCGGTCAGGTTCTGCTTCTTGTATGATTTCAAGAATCATCGGTCGACTAATGTCGGACCTCAATTACTCTGTTTTCAATCAAAATCAAGTTTTTAAAAGAAAAAGAAAAGGGGACTCTGGCAGTGTGGGAACCGTTGACGAACGATTCCCGGGATGTGTAAGCGGCCGTGAGCCCAGCGGTCCATCAATTATTATTCCGGCCCAGGTGTTGCCGAAGGATGATTACGGATGTAGTTTTCATCGAGGGTGATTACGGATGTAGTTTTCACCCGGGGATAGTTACGGATGTAGTTTCTATCCTTCTACCGGTAGAGAAGACCCGCGGATTATTGGACTTAGATGTGGCGACTGATCATCGTCAATCCCTGTCAGGTTTTTATGTTTTCTTCCAGTCCCATCCTCCACTTTGGAAAAATACTCAAACACTGCTTCTTGGGCCTAAGTGCCAAATTGCCGATAGTGTGGCTTTTGATGAGAAAATATTGACATCGTGCAGTATCTAGAACTGCAAGATTTTCTATAAAGATTGGCACGTGTTAGTGCACTCTTGCAATTGTTCCAAAGAATGAAATGTTTTTGTATGAGAAACCTTCTAAGTTAATGGAAGGAAAGAGGTTTGCAATGATGTATTCCCTGTACAGTATGTTAATCGTAGAGTGTTTTGCCGAAAATGATATACTCACATGTATATATTTTCAAACTTGAGATATATTAAAATGGGAACCTTATAAAGGGTTCATATGTTATTCTAAAGCTCCTTTGTGAGTATAGACGTTTTATTCAAACTCGGGCATATACATTGTCCAATTATGTTTTTAAATCTGAGATATATGCCCATACAGTTGGGAATGTTTTCAAAATAAACCACATTATTATTTTACAAAATGGTGAACTTGCTGAGCATTATGTAGCTCATTCTTGCTTTATAAAAACTTTTCAGAAAGAGAAGAATTTGGTCGGTTAGCTCCGCGACAGCAGAAGGGGAGTAGAAGATTTACCCCGGAGATGATTTAGTTCCTGATAGATACTACAGAGTAAGTCTGATAGGTTTTCAACTGTAATAGTAAGACTTGTCTTCAAGTGTAGTTGTATAAGTGGAATTGCGTAAGACTCTAATTTGTACAAATGAATTGTAATATTTAATGGCACTTTTGATTATCGTTTCTGAGGCTCTAACTTGTTTGTGCTTAAGATTGAGGTCTGAATGGATGTATTATTGAGTTGTACAGTTAATACAGGTATGATATGGTTGGATGGTGACGTGACGACCTGAATCTCTGACCTCGGATTTGGGGGCGTCACAGAAATGGTATCAGAGCGATAAGTTACAGTACTCAGAAACGAGAGTGTTGAGAGTTAAGTCTAAGTAGGAGAATGACATAAGAGATCGTAGTAAACTTATGATTGGACTACCGGAAGAGGTACCGGTGAGTAGAATGGACTGGAATGTTACTGGATGTATTATACTAGGGTCGATAGAATCCCTAGAGACCTTCAGAATGATGAATAGAGGTTTGAGAGTCGTACATGACCTATCATAGGTAATGATATAGGAAGCAGAGCGAAATCAAGAGAGCAGCTGAGGTAGAGGCGATATTGCCAATATGATCGGATGACTAGGCTGGCATAAATTTTGTGGCCCATATTCCTCCATAGTTTAGGAGGCGGCATTTTAAGAATCAAGAAGTTTAGACTTCCCTACATATTTAAGGGTACTTAGTATTTGGAATAATGAAAGTCTTTTACTTTGGCTATAAGATCTAATTTTCGATAAGTAACGGGTTTACCTGAAAGTTGGTCACTATGTCGTTGTGGACTTCATTACCCTTGATGGCAAATTTTACATGTGTTATACGATAATGTTATCATAAGACGAGCGTGCTAGATAATTCCATGCATGATTCGGACACTAGAGCATGGTAGTTCAACTTAGAGAACAAACAAGTGGGATTAACAAAGTGACTCAAGAGAAGTTGAATGTGGTTGCAACGAGCGATACAGTGATCTCAGAGTCTACCAAAAGAAAAGACCAGCGGGTCTAGAGTGGGATCCTTTGATAGAGATGTTAGCAAGGACTACGTATATATGTATTGTAGACCCCAATATTTTGGTATATGTTCACATACACACACCCGCCACTGAACCTATGGACTGCACTGAGATCCCTGAGAGATCTTTTGATCTGTTCCCAGGGGGAACTGGCCACTTGTGATTCATGTCGGAAGGCATGAAGTAGGACCCTATGGACTTAGCAGGTGTCCCCGGAATGATGTGAAGCTTGGTCTTCAAGATAAAGCACGGAAATGACAGATATATTTGTGAAACCTTAACTCGATAAATGACTTTAAGATGATGATTGAGAGACGCACTAGTTGGTGTCTTGTATTACGAAGATGAAGCGATGGAGTTACCCTCATAGTGGTGATAATGAGATGCACGAATGATTATTAACTTATTTTGGTAACTACCGGCTGGTGCACTACTTCATTTTAAACTGTTCACTAACCATGTTACCTCGATTAGTATATATCAGGTAACCCTCCAATCTTTCTACTTCAAACTTGTGGAATAACAACCAGTGATATACTTTCTCGAAACCGGGACTCATATAAAGTATCTTAATTGATCCCCGAGCATTCTATTTGAAGTTTATAATTATTTCTGCTCAGGACTATTTACACTTTCTTTCAATTATCCAAGGAAGGTTCAACAAATATTTCCTTAATTAATCGATGAATATTACTTAACGAATATTGATATTTGATTGCTTCTTTCATACTTGCACTCTTCAGTTGAGCTCATTAATATTTAACAAATTGCTGAGGACATGGATGATCTAATGTCCAGACATCCTTCATGAATTCTTTTCTTCTATTCAAGATGAGATTGTACATCGTACATTGAAATCATAGTAAGGATATCATTTTGATATTGGTATTCTGAATTTAATTCTATTGTAGGATCTGATAAAGCATGTGTACGGAGGCACCCTTGGGTGGGCCGTTTCACTGATAAGTAATATTTGATGAGAGGTTATCGATTGTTCCGATACCTAGAACATTCTCTTCAAATTCTATATTTTCCTTTTTCAAGTTTAATAACCTCTTATTTCAATTCATGGTCCGAGTAGCCTAAAGTTTCTTCAGTGGCTACGATGTTGAAATTCCGTTCTAGCCAATTGAAACTGGCTAGTCGATATGTCAATATGAATGACTAGTTGATTGTTCTAACTAGTCAAAATTGTAATGTTGTGAAGAACACCTAGCTAATTGTCCTAGCTAGTGGTGATGTCTCAAACAGGTGAACTAGCAAATTTTGTCTAGCTAGTTGCTAGTGTTTCTTGAAAAGGACTAGTTATTGTTTCACTGGTCCAACTCCCAATTTAATTCATTCTGCAATGCATTTTGCATGTGGTAAAGTATGATGACGAAAGTTTTGACGAATAACTTGATTGAGACCTAATGAGGTCGCCCACTCAACTCGAATTCTACCCATCTTCGTACCAGACTTTATATCACCTGAATATTTTATTCTTTCATTCATACAATGAGAATTCATTTGAAACCATTGATTACTTGAATGAAAACTACATTATTCTTTAATTGTCATGGAGTAGAATTGCTTTCTATTGGCTGACCTTCATTAATGCGACTTTAGACCTCCTCTTATTATTCAGGAGGAAAAGTATCCACCCGATGTAAGAATTGTATAAAGACCGTCTTTATGACTTTTGTATCCAACAATCATTGCCCTCGTGCAACATTCTCTATGACGTCATATTACAAAATTATCAGGACATGAAGGAATAAACCTTGTTGTATTCTTTCTGTCCATCCTTACATCTCCAAAAATCGAGACTCCTGGTATTTGGAACCATCAACATTCTTGGAACCTCCAATGTGGAATTCTTATTGAGATTATCTATTGGACCTTGTTATTTTGAAACCATTCCTTTCAAAGTGATCACTCTAAGGTGAACGGGAGGTACAATTATGAACCGTTACACCAATATGAGATCAAAAACCAAATGTTGTAATTGTGCAGCCAGAGCGTTATGCCGAGTAATTACTAAAGTAGAAATAACATGTCGGGGCATACCACAAGGACCTTTAATATTAGTGTGAGGAAGGTTATAAGAAATGATGAGGTGGTTGGGAGTACGCTCCTACCAACCGTTGTCAGGATGTTATATTAATGAATTCTGGAGCTACCAAGCCTTTTCCTGATCCAAGAAATTCAAATTGATTGCGATGTAAAACATATCCTTAGAGGGAACTAACATGGAAGTGAGATGGGCAAGAAAGGAAGAAATATCACGGCAAGAATGTGAAGCTTTACTTAGCTTGAAGGGATTGATGCACATAGAGAGACATATAGTTTAACAGGCCCCTAATAGCAAATGGATGTATGGAGATAGGCCAATGATCCTTCGAGATTACCACCTAATCAAGTTTATTGGCAATCGCCGCCGCATGCAGGCCTCAGGCTGATTGGCGCCAGTTGTGAAGGAGGACGAGCGTATGACATCTTATATATACCATCGAGAACTGATACCCTTATCGGAAATGGAGGAATTGTTGACTAGTTAAAATGAGTAGTTGTTTTTCAAAGATAAGGTTGAAGAGAAGGTTTCACCAACTCAAGATCGACCTCTGTACTGTGCCAAGGTTGGCATTTCACACTAATATAAACGTTGTAAAATTGTGGTAGTATCGTTTGAATGGACTAATGAGTCAGAAGCCTTTATGGATTAATGAACAAAGTTTTGGGATGAAATGAGATATTAGCAACAACCTCGTTGTTAGTTATACTTGATGATAAAAAGAGGACTTTGAGAGTCACGATGATGCGTCTTTCAAGAGTTTAAGAGGTGTGCTGACGCAGTAGAAAGGGGATGATAGCCTATACTTCTAAACAACACAAAGGTTACGGGATAGGATATACTAACCATGAGTCTGGGATTTGTCATGATAGCATTCACGCATAAAACTGAGATGTTAACTTTATGAGAGAAGTGTGAAAGTTTTCACAAGTGCCATAAGTATATCTTCATATTAGAACTAAACATAATAAAGAGAATGTGACGAAAGGGAGAAGGGAGTGTAATGGAGAAATTGGTTATTTCCCAGGAAAGGCCAGTGTGGTGGCCGGTACCTATAGAAGGGATTATTCGAAATTGGAATTCAGTCAGTATTGGCCAAGAAAATAGAGTATATACAATAAAGAATAATGTTAGAGGAAAATGACTAAATTATGGGGAAGGAAAAAGATGTATAGAGAATTAAGGGAATGTTTGGTGAACTGAAATGAAGAATGGTATTGGCAAACTATTAAGTACAAACGCGACGTGCCAAAAGCAGAATGATAGAGATCTAGTGGATTAATTCCGCCTGTAGAAAATCTTGAACGTGGACAGAATTATAATGGATTTCATAAGTAGGTCGCCAAAGACCGAGCCAAGAGATGGCCCTAGTTGATTTATAATGGTTGGACCAAGTGATTTACCTACGAGAGACTTTCCATTTAGAAGATTATCGAACTATTACGGAAGAGATGGTGGTGCAATATAAAACTTCGGCAGCGATTACGTCAGATAAAGACTTAAGGTTAAACTTCGAATATTGAAGGTGCTTTCAAGCATATTTAACAGAAAGATTGAGCGTATGTACTAATTTGATCTGTGGCTGACGGACATGGAAGAAGAATTATCCAGACGATCGAATTTGTATTTATTGTCGTGCCTTAGATTTCACGGGGGAATCGAGGATAAAAACTTATCCATGAAACGAATGTTGTTATCACGATCATCACCCTGCGAACGTAAGGACGTCTCTTGTAAAGCGTACTGCGAAAGAAGAAGTTTCGCTTTTCTTGAGTTACGAAGAAGTCAATGAACGAGGGACATAGTAGCTGAACTGGTTTGACGTAAACCGAAGACTATACCGTATCCATAGCAAGTGGTAACGGCTGACGGGAGGCAACACATGCGTGCTAATCAAGCCAAGGAATATGAGGAATACCGTGCATATTGACGTTGTCTCAGATTATAAAACACGACCACAAAGTATTCACGGGCCAACGATACAAGGACTCAACACGGATACTATGAACAAGGTAGAAGAGGAACGTATAAGTAGTGGGATAGAAATTTTCAATCATAGAACAACCGATAAGGAATACAGGTCGAGGAGAGTATGCGTTGAGGAACAACGTTAAGGCATTGGTGAGACCAAGGGAGAGAACAATAGGGTTGAAGTGTCAACCTGAGAGTTGGAAAGGGTAAGGTTGGAATTGCATTCACAACTATTTTCCTTAGGTTCTTAAGATAGAATCCTTTTAAGGAGAGAAGACTGCAATAACCCTAATTTTCGTGAATATTCGAAACCGGGATGAATAGTAATTGTATGGGCGGATGAGGAATTTTCGTAATCACGATATGTACGGATTATTAAATGAAAATTTCGAATCGATATTACGTCTTTGCGGTATAGACGAGTGTATGTAAAAGTCATTAGTTTTTTTTACGAAACCCATCATTTCGAATGGTCAAATTTTATGAGATATCTAAGGAGATCGTGATAAGGCATGGGGTTCCTGTGAGCATTGTATCTGATAGAGACCCAAGGTTCAACTCCGGGTTCTGGAGGAGTTTTCAGGATTGTGTGGGGACCAAGTTAAACAGGAGTACTGCATACCACCCCCCCCAATCAGACGGACAGAGCGAGAGAACCATCCAGACCATAGAGGTCATGTTGAGAGTATGTGCCATCGATTTTAAGGGAAGTTGGGATGACCACTTGTCGTTGATCGAATTTTCCTACAATAACAGTTACCATGCGAGTATAGGGATGCCCCATATGAAGCTTTATACGGACGAAGATGTCGGTCTCCCTTGTGTTGGGAAGAAGTTGGAGAGCGGAAGATTTTTGGGCCTGAACTGGTCCAACAGACAAGAGAAACTATGGAGCTCATAAGAGGACGGCTGGTAGCGGCCCAAGACGGACAGAAGAAGTATGTGGACCAGACCCGCAAGGACAAAGAATATGAGGTAGGAGAGTTTGTGATGTTGAAGGTATCACCGTGGAAAGGATTGATGAGATTTGGTAAGAAGGGGAAGCTAAGCCCAAGATTTATTGGACCTTTCGAGATCTTGAGACGAATTGGGAAGTTAGCCTATGAATTGGCTTTACCCCCGAGCTTGCAGCAAGTACATAATGTGTTCCATGTGTCCATGCTACGATCCTACCATACCGACTTCCGACACGTGATAGAACATGATCAAGTGGATCTGCAGCCAGACTTAACCTATGTGGAGCAACCCGTAGAAATCATGGATAGAAAAGAACAGGTGCTGAGGAACAAGGTTGTCAAACTAGTGAGAGTTTTGTGGAGGAACCAGAATGTCGAAGAATCAACATGGGAACTAGAGAGCGCGATGCGTGAAAAGCACCCCCAACTGTTTTCAACCTGATTCCGGGACGGAATCCTTTTAAGGAGAGGAGGCTGTAAGAAACCTAATTTTTGCAATATTTTCCTTTATTTGATATCATGTGGCATTGTCAATTTGGCACCTTTCTAGTCATCCCTGTTGTTTAATGGAATTGATTGTCTGAGAAACTATGTTGTTGCATTCACTATGTAAGATAAAAGGAAGATTGTGAAGGCAAGAATCTTATGGTTGGTAAGATTTATAAAACTTGGGATTTGAGAATTATTGGAGTGATAAAAGATTTATTAGGAATTATGACGAGGAATTATGGATATTCGAGGAATTTACACAATTAAGTACTTAAGGGATTACGAGGGAAATCTCTACGCGACAAAATATTATTACGAGAGATTAATTAAGATACGATACGAATTAAAGTTTAAGTGACAAGCATTGATGGAAGAATAATGATACAAGGAGTAGTATTGCATGCAAGTCCCATGTAACCAAGTGGTTAGGAAAAAGCAAACTAGTTAAACCAAATGGAAGAGGAATAGTAACTAGTTGCATTTCTTTTTCCAAGGAGGAGACAAGAGTACAAGAGGCCATACCTAGGTTGTACCATGCATATACTTACACTAATATGTATCACCCAACTACTACTTTACAATTATTCAACCACACAAAAATCAAAAACACAAAAACAAACCCCCCCTCTTGAAAAAGCTCTCGGCCAAGCTTCATCCAAGGAAGAAAGAAATTTCTTTCCTCCATTTCTCCTCACTCATAATTCAAGGCATAATTACTAGGCCCCCTACATCATCTAAGAAAGGTATGCTAAGAGTTTCAAGCCCTTTCATCCATTATATTTCAAGATATTAATTGTTAAAGATATTGTGAATAGTAACCATGTTTAGTTTTCTTTTAGATCTTGGATTATAAGGGTTGTAGGAGATCATTCAAGGTGTTCTTGAGTTTTGTAAGGCTTACCCAAGGCTCCTAGGTACTCAAGAAGGTATAAAAATCATAACCCCTCTTGGCCATGTAGTGTTTATGATGTTCAATGATAGATCCATGTATATAATGTGTTAATCTTGGATGTTCAAGTGATGGATGATATGGATCTAGAGTTTTAGTGTTGTGATTGTGATTTTGATGCTTGTGGTTAGTATATGTATCTCCATGAATGTTAAAAAGCATGAACTAAGTGAATTAGGTGTTGGTTGTGTTGTGGAAGTAAGAATATTGGTTGATGTAAGTGAAACATGCATGCTGAGTTTTTACAGAAATATTGACCTGTCTTGTAACATGGTTTTGAACCCCCAAATCTTGTCTAGGTTCATAACTAGGTGATGTATAGATTTTAAGTTATGGCCGGAGAAGTAAAATGTGTTTCTGGATTCCGGACTGCACTAAGTGACCCCCTTGTGAACCTTGTTTGAACCCCTAAAAATTTATGTGGGATTATGGAAAAATTTGAGAAGCTAGGAAATGCAGTGGTGAAGGCTACCCAAAAAGAATTGGATTAAAATATGAATTTTTCAATTTTATAAAAATGCTAGAGTAAAATTCGCGCAAGGGAAAAAGTCGTTAAATGGAGTATAATTCTAGGGGTAATGGTCATGACTCGGATATGGTAACTAAATTAAGTCGAATAAGTGACGAGCGTAATCGAGTGATGACATGAACCTATAGTGGGGCTAGAGAGTCATAAGACGAAGTCATTAAGTTAATTTCGTACCCCCTAAAACCCCGCAATTAAAGAGATATTGTTAAGGTACTAACGAGCGGTTATTGCTTATGTATAGATCGTTCCACTCCGCACGTTCGACCACCCCAACCAAACCAAGGCAAGTTTACTTTTCAAAACTTATACATATACAAGGACTTTCACTGTTGTGTTTGTAGTTTTCAATCATATCAAATGTTATGTTTATCGAAGTATTGATGCAATTGAGATGTATAAGTACATATATGTTTGTACCCCTTGAACTTAGATTGAAATGTTTTCTTCGGACAACGACTCTAGCAATAGAGGTCGTAGCGGTCCGTATATACTATTGACCGGGGAGCGGTATATTATTATATCGTATCTAGATTGCGAAAACCCGAAGGGTCATTCGGGGAGTATCGTATACTCAAGTAATTATGTTCATATCTTCGTAAATACTCGAAACCCTATATTGGATTAAAAGTTTATTTTATTGAATAATTATTTTATTAATTATTAATATTAAATCTTAAAATATTATTTATTAATTATTGTTCATTATTTTAAAGACAAAGTTAATCCAAGATACCTTTAATACTTTCAAACTCGAACTCTTTCGAACTCAAAACATTTTCGAAAACCCCCGGTCAGGTTCTGCTTCTTGTATGATTTCAAGAATCATCGGTCGACTAATGTCGGACCTCAATTACTCTGTTTTCAATCAAAATCAAGTTTTTAAAAGAAAAAGAAAAAGGGACTCTGGCAGGTGTGGGAACCGTTGACGAACGATTCCCGGGATGTGTAAGCGGCCGTGAGCCAGGCGGTTCATCAATTATTATTCCAGCCCAGGTGTTGCCGAAGGATGATTACGGATGTAGTTTTCATCGAGGGTGATTACGGATGTAGTTTTCACCCGGGGATAGTTACGGATGTAGTTTCTATCCTTCTACCGGTAGAGAAGACCCGCGGATTATTGGACTTGGATGTGGCTACTGATCATCGTCAATCCCTGTCAGGTTTTTATGTTTTCTTCCAGTCCCATCCTCCACTTTGGAAAAATACTCAAACACTGCTTCTTGGGCCTAAGTGCCAAGTTGCCGATAGTGTGGCTTTTGATGAGAAAATATTGACATCGTGCAGTATCTAGAACTGCAAGATTTTCTATAAAGATTGGCACGTGTTAGTGCACTCTTGCAATTGTTTCAAAGAATGAAATGTTTTTGTATGAGAAACCTTCTAAGTTAATGGAAGGAAAGAGGTTTGCAATGATGTATTCCCTGTACAGTATGTTAATCGTAGAGTGTTTTGCCGAAAATGATATACTCACATGTATATATTTTCAAACTTGAGATATATTAAAATGGGAACCTTATAAAGGGTTCATATGTTATTCTAAAGCTCCTTTGTGAGTATAGATGTTTTATTCAAACTCGGGCATATACATTGTCCAATTATGTTTTGAAATCTGAGATATATGCCCATACAGTTGGGAATGTTTTCAAAATAAACCACATTATTATTTTACAAAATGGTGAACTTGCTGAGCATTATGTAGCTCATTCTTGCTTTATAAAAACTTTTCAGAAAGAGAAGAATTTGGTCGGTTAGCTCCGTGACAGCAGAAGGGGAGTAGAAGATTTACCCCGGAGATGATTTAGTTCCTGATAGATACTACAGAGTAAGTCTAATAGGTTTTCAACTGTAATAGTAAGACTTGTCTTCAAGTGTAGTTGTATAAGTGGAATTGCGTAAGACTCTGATTTGTACAAATGAATTGTAATATTTAGTGGCACTTTTGATTATCGTTTCTGAGGCTCTAACTTGTTTGTGCTTAAGATTGAGGTCTGAATGGATGTATTATTGAGTTGTACAGTTAATACAGGTATGATATGGTTGGATGGTGACGTGATGACCTGAATCTCTGACCTCGGATTTGGGGGCGTCACATACAGAGCAGGCTAACAGAGTTTAACCGTTAACGAACAGAGTTTGCATAGCAGAGTTTAACAACAGAGTTCACATAGCAGTTAACATACCACAGAATTATGAGCAACACATTACATAAGTAAAATTTTTGAGTCTAACCAAAATCTCTAGTCAAAACCAGAGACCATTCCTAGTTCATTTACCAGCCTTGTAAATACAGCTTCACTCAATGGCTTGGTGAAGATGTCTGCAAGCTGTTGTTCTGTAGACACAAAATAAAGCTCAATGTTCCCTTCCTCTACATGTTCTCTGATAAAGTGGTACCTTATGCTGATGTGCTTGGTCATTGAATGCTGTACTGGATTACCTGTCATAGCAATAGCACTTTGATTATAACAGTAAATAGGTATTTTACTGTACCTCAATCCATAATCCAGCAATTGATTCTTCATCCACAGAATCTGTGCACAACAACTACCAACAGCAATATACTCTGCTTCAGCTGTAGATGTAGAAATTGATTTCTGTTTCTTGCTGTACCAAGAAACAAGTCTATCACCCAGAAATTGACAACTTCCACTGGTGCTTTTTCTGTCTATCTTATTGCCTGCAAAGTCTGCATCAGAGTAACCAAGTAGCTTGAAATCTGATTCTCATGGATACAACAGACCTAAGGTTATGGTCCTTTTGAGATACTTAAAAATTCTCTTCACAACTGTTAGATGTGGTTCTCTGGGATCTGCCTGAAACCTTGCACAGAGACAAGTTGCATACATGATATCAGGCCTGCTAGCTGTTAGACAAAGAAGAGATCCTAGCATGCCTCTGTAGCTTATCATATCTACTGGAGCTCCTGTGTCTTTGTCCAACTTTGTTGTTGTTGCCATGGGAGTTGATGTAGATGAGCAGTCAAGCATACCAAATTTCTTGAGAAGAATCCTGGTATATTTTGCTTGATTTATGAAAATCCCATCATATGTTTGCTTCACCTGTAGTCCTAGAAAATAACTAAGCTCTCCCATCATGCTCATTTGATACCTGGACTGCATGAGCTTGGCAAACTTCTTACAGAGTTTATCATTAGTAGACCCAAAAATTATGTTATCAACATATACCTGAACTAAAAGCAAGTCATCACCATAGTTAAAGTAGAACAGTGTTTTATCAATTGCACCTCTGTTGAACCCACTTTCTAAAAGAAATTGAGCCAGAGTTTCATACCATGCTCTTGGTGCCTGCTTAAGTCCATAGTGTGCCTTATCCAGCCTGTAAACATAGTCTGGATATTTTGGGTCCACAAAACCTGGTGGTTGTTCAACAAACACTTCTTCTTCAAGCTTCCCATTCAGAAAAGCACTTTTCACATCCATCTGAAATACCTTGAATTTCTTGTGAGAGGCATATGCTAGAAAAATTCTCGTTGCCTCCAATCTTGCAACTGGAGTAAAAGTTTCATCATAGTCTATTCCATCCTGCTGTGAATAGCCTTTTGTCACAAGTCTAGCCTTGTTCCTTGTAACAACTCCCTCACTATCAGTTTTGTTTCTGAAAACCCATCTAGTACCAACAACAGATCTATTCTTTGGTCTAGGTACAAGGGTCCATACTTCATTTCTTTTGAATTCATTTAACTCCTCCTACATTGCTGTTATCCAGTCAGCATCTTGAAGAGCTTCTTCTACCTTCTTTGGTTCATTCTTAGACAAGAATGCATGAAACAAACATTCATTTGTTGTAGCACTCCTTGTCCTTACTTTTGCATCTGGATCTCCAATAATTAAATCAGGTGTATGAGATTTTGTCCATTTCCTAGCACAAGGTAAATGGCTTCTATCAATATTTGATCCTCCCCCTTGATCCATGTTCTCCTGATTTTCTTATTGCCTTTCATCAGTCTCTGAGGCTCCTCCTGAATTTGACTGCTCAGAGTTTGAACTGTCAGATATTGCACTTTCAGAGTTTGAGTCATCAGAGCTTGATCCAGATTTTTTAGTTGACTCACTATCAGAATTTGAGTCATCATTTTGATCATGCTCCCCCTCAACTGGTTCTCCCATTTGTTCTGGTTGAGAAGTTTCTTCAGTGTTTACCAGTAGAGGTTCATAATATGCTTCAACAGAGTTTGTCAGATCAGTTTCATCAGAGTTTACTTCATCAGAGATTATGTCTTCATTTTCAGAGTGCAGTTGATCATGTTCATCTACATCTTCAAGTCCAGTTATTTTCTTGTCATCAAATGACACATGAATTGACTCCATGATCACCTTAGTTCTCAGATTATAAACTCTGAATGCCTTAGTTGATAGCGGATAGCAAAAAAAAATTCCTTCATCAGCTTTTAACTCAAATTTAGTCAACTGTTCAGGATGAGTTTTCAATACAAAGCATTTGCACCCAAAAATATGAAAATATTTCAGGTTTGGCTTCTTTTCCCTCACCATCTCATATGGTGTTTTTCCATGCTTGTTGATCAATGTGGCATTTTGAGTAAAATAGGCTGTTTGAACTGCTTCTGCCCAGAAATAGGTTAGCAATTTTGCTTCATCAAGCATAGTTCTGGCAGCTTCTATCAAGGTTCTGTTCTTCCTCTCAACTACACCATTTTGCTGTGGTGTACCAGGTGCAGAAAACTCTTGCTTCACTCCTATGTTCTTGCAGAATTCTTCCATTGTTGCATTCCTGAATTTAGTTCCATTATCACTCCTGATTATTTTGACTTTGTTTTTGATCCTTTGTCCAGCAGCTTTACATGCTCCATCAGAGTTAATGCAGTTTCATCCTTCTTTGCTAGAAAATACACCCAAGTGTATCTGGTGTGTTCATCAACAATGACTAGAGCATATTTCTTTCTTCCAATTGACAAGACATTCACTGGTCAAAAGAGATCTACATGTAGAAGATGATAAGGATCAACAATTGAAGATTCAGACTTGCTCTTGAAAGATGACTTCCTTTGTTTGGCCTCTTGACAGGAATCACACAGG
Organism: Saposhnikovia divaricata; assembly: GCA_036435485.1. Classification (NCBI taxonomy): domain Eukaryota; kingdom Viridiplantae; phylum Streptophyta; class Magnoliopsida; order Apiales; family Apiaceae; genus Saposhnikovia; species Saposhnikovia divaricata. Next base: position 83,746,135 of record CM071598.1, read on the forward strand.
CCATCAACATTTAATAAAAACTTTGGGAGTCCTTTTACAAGATCCTTTCTTATTAACTCATTAATGTTGTTCAGATTCAGATGAGAGAGTTTCTTATGCCACTTCCAACTCTCTTCACTAGACATTCTTGTGGACAGGCACACAGCTTTTCCATCAGAGTTTGTCAACAAACTTGCTTCATAGATATTATTGCGCCTGTGTCCAACTAGAACAACTTTCCCTGTAGATTTACTGATAATTTCACATTATTCAGGCTGAAAATCTACATGATATCCTCTATCACAGATGTGACTCACAGATAGCAGATCATGCTTGAGTCCTGGAACCAGAGCTACATTTGTGATGATGACACTTCCAAGATTGATATTGCCATATCCCATAGTACGTCCTATGTTGCCATCTCCATAGGAAACTTTTGGGGTAGCCTTCTCCACATACTCTGATACCAGGGCTTTACTTCAAGTCATGTGTCCTGAACATCCACTGTCCACGACTAGGGTACTCTCCCTGATGCCCTGCAATCACAAACAATCACTGAAGGTTAGATTTAAGGATCCAGACTTGCTTGGATCCTTTGGCTTTCTTAATTTTGTTAGCTTTAGCAGCGGAATTCACATTATCAGAGTTTAAGCTAACATTTTCAGAGTTTACACTTGCAGAATTAACTTTAACCCATTTCAAGTTGGGTTTAAGTTCATAGTAGTTATGATAAATAGCATGATAATCCCTGCAAGTATAAATAGAATGCCAAGTACTTCCACAATGTTTGCATAAAGTCTGTGGTCTAGTTCTAACATAATCTTTCTTTACTTCAGACTTAGAAGGTAAAGAATTAATGTTTTTATTTTTCCTGCAGAAACTATGTAACACCCCCAGATCCAGGGTCAGGGATTTGGTCGTTACGGTCTCAATATCCATCCATAAAACCAACATAATACACCCCCGTTATAGTCCCAGAGATGAAATCAGAGTAACCCTCAATATTATTAATCATAAGTTTGAGTTCTTACAACCCAAAGAATTAAAATTTTACCATTACATACTCTTTGCCATCCATTGGTATATGCCATATAATAAATACATTTGATGTTCAAATGCTAACAGCTAGCCTACCGGAAGCTGCATCTTCGGCAATGGTAGCTATGACCTCAGCGGTTAATCCTCTGACGGCTGACACCTGTCTATGCTAAGTACGCCTTGCGCGGCCATCTGATCTAGCTGTTGTTGTGATATAAATAAATAAAGCAAGGGTGAGCAATAGCCCACCAAAAATATAATTGAACAGTGATAATATATAACAGTCCAAAATATCTTAGAAACCATATGCCATGCATTAACGGACGTAGTACCAATATATGGTATGAGATGAAGTTACAAGGTAACTCAAAATATATTTGTTCTGAAGAAATATCTACTATGTCAAAGATAAGCAAGATATTTTGAAATTTTCATAATAGAGGAACTTGCGGAAGAATACTGCAATTCCAGTTCAAACACTATTCAAACCTGCCAACAATGATAATGTTGCAGGAAATTTTCCAACATTGAAAGATGAACTAATACTGGAGTTTGACGCGCCAGGAGACATAGCATTTACACGATGATCAGTCGCATGTTATGCTCCCCACCTCTTGTTCTCTACATGTAGAAGGAAGCACCGACGGATTTACTTGTCTACCGCCCTCTGGAACCCCCCTCGGCCAACGGTTGGGCCATTTGCTGGACCGGCGCCACTGGGTCACTTACGCATCTCCTAGTTCATTTCACATCCATAACTTTGAAATGTAAAGTTCCTCCCCCTTTCCCCAAGTATAATACTTGTTGATAGGACTCCACAAAGTAGTCGTATCTAGTTGGAAAGGAAAATTCACCAATATTTCTCAAGCTGATGCTTGTTAATGGATAAAAACTTGTTCCATCAATTATTACCCCTCGAGCGTTGAGGAGGTAACCAAACAGATTCATATCGATGTTTGAAAGAATCAAGATGTGAGTGACAAGATAGTTTAGCAAGTATAGGACCGGACAGTCCAATAAATAACATCTCTCAAGTGAGGTCCCCTTATATATGTATTTTGAAGTTTGAGCGAGTATTTAAATCTTCTTATAAGACAGATTTAAATGAAGATAGAGTTTTGGGAACCTCCCCTTGATAAAATAGTCATAAAAGACTCCGATATATTTTACATAATATTCGAAGGTGAAATATAATCTTTAAATAATAAAAGTCATTATAAAAAAAAATTAGAAGAGTTCAAATAAATATTCCAAGAATATTTATTAAAATCAATAATAATTTAGGAGTATTACTAAATCCTACTATTGCTCGTAAGTAATCCTTGAATGAGTATATAGGAATATTTGCTAAATAAGTCTCTTCTTAAATGGATATTCAAAATAATATTCGATAAGTAAATAAGCTTAAACAAATATTTAAAATAAAGAAAAAAGAATACAGGGATTGACCCATGCTCGAAGCCGAGGCTAAGAGAGACTAAGAACCCACAATCTAATGTAAGAACTAGTTTGAGAATTTAAGAAAAGGACGTAGGGCAGCACAACCCTAAACAACAAATCAACAGATAAAAATCCATCTATACATATCTAAATGTAAATAATTTTGGAACTTAGCAAAAAAAAAAAAATATTTAAAATAATATTTACTAACTAATCAAACCTTAAATGAATAGTTAAAAATAATATTCATTTAACAAATAACATTCCAAATGAATATTCAAATAATATTCCTTTAACAAATAATATTCCAAATGAATATCAAAATAATATTCATTTAACAAATAATATTCTAAATGAATATTCAAATAATATTCCTTTAACAAATAATATTCCAAATGAATATCAAAATAATATTCATTTAATAAATAATATTCTAAATGAATATCCAAATGATATTCATTTAGTAATCAAAGCTTTAAAGGAATATTCGAAATAATATTCCTTGAGTAAATAGAACTTCCAATGAGTATTTTAAAAGGATATTCATTAAGTAAATAAAACCTTAAATGAATATTCGAAAGTAATATTCACTAAATAAATAAAGATCAAATGAATATTCCAACTAATATTCATTAAATAATTAAAGATCAAATGAGTATTCCAAATAATATTCATTAAATAATTAACCCAAATGAATAGTTGAGAATGATATTCGTCAACCAAATAACTCTAATGAATATTCAAAATAATATTCATTAAATAAATGACATTCTAAATGAATATTAAAATAATATTCATTAAATATTCCTTCACTGAGGCAATTCTTAAATAACGTTACTCGAAATAATAAATTTGTCGCTGGAATCCCTCCGGTTTCCACGACTATTTATATATTACAAAATATCGACTCCCGGTCTATATTTGAAGTATGAATATCATACGCCCTTCGCTAAGGGTCTTAACCAAACAATCCGGCTTATAACTGATATTTCATATATAGTCTATAAGCCAATATCAATTCAGGGAACAAGTACTCCAATATACTTTGAAAATAAACATGCATGCTATGGCATATGTATAACAACAATCATATATATTATCACAACAACATTTCCAAGGTATTGGAAACTTGCCTGGCAATCCTGAAGGGGTAGGGTGTCTCGTGTCAATCCGGTGATCTATAAATAGTCACAATAACCGAGGTCAATCACTTAACACTTTTTAAAAGGCTAAGTATAACTTATTTAAGTCGAAACACGTTTTCGAGTTATCTCGCTAAGCACCCTTTAGTGAAATTCTCTTTATTCTCGCTATGACCCATCATTCGTTCGCTACTAAGACACGTCGTCATACTTACACTTTGTATATACTTAAGTCGTATAAATTCTAAGGTTGGTCGTTTACGAATCAAGATTATACCTCGAGATTTATCGCCCGTTTTCTAAGTCATTTACCAAAGTCATAACCAAGTATGCTTCTAGGGGTTCGTTCGCGTTTAACCTTGATTCGAACATTTTTATAAAATCGGAAAATGATCCATTCGACATGTGGTTTTCTCTCACACCTTCCTTTTTACCTCTAATATTTAATTATCAAGATTTGCCACTGATTTCGTAGTATTAAAGGAATCCAATTTCAGTTACGAACTCGCACTTACGGTTTCGAACCACTTTTAGTAATTTAATCATATCTCCTAAACCGTAAGTCCATTTCATACGAATTTTATATCAAAACGAAGCTTGTAACATGATCTATCTTATCATGGCAGTTTACGAAGCTAGGCAGTGAGTTTTATCAACTGTGATGCTTGGTTTCTTAAGGTTAACGAAATTCAGGCATTACGACGGCTATGAATCGAACGTTTCCAAATTTTTAAATCACGACCAAACATCAACCAAGCCACACCGGGCATTCATACATCATAACCAGTCCATAATACCACTGATCTCACCACCATATACATCCTATCTCTTAAATCAATTAAATCTACTACAAATCATGCTTATATCATCATTATAATCAAATCGCATCTAAGATCACTAAGAACAATCACAAAACTCAAAGTATAATCTAGGGTTTATGAGGGTTATACCTTCCATGGAGGATGTAGAGACCTTACTAAGCCTTGATTAATCCTTGTATAACCTTAACCAAGCTTAATCTAACAACAAACATCAAGAACATTCTTAGAATTTTCGGATCTGCTATAACTCAGTTGGAAGAACATGAAAAACGAGGCCCTTACCGACCTTTTCTGAACGAGGCTTCTAAAGGATAGTTGTAGAGCATCTTCACAGCTTTCCAACCATATAAAGAACACGAAATTCCATTGAGAAACGAACGAGATATGGCCATTTGAAAATCGCCACAGAAACTGTCATGAATCTGGACAGTTTGTTTCTTCAACTTGGGGAGGTGATTTCACTAGGCTATACTCATTAGATGGCCATGAAATTTTGAGCGAATGTTCTCCATGATATGAGGGAGCTGTGGTTAAAGTTTGGTGATTTTTAAAGCTCTAGATATTGAGATATGAATTTTGCTTTCAAGGTGGTTCTTGCTGGGCAGTTGAGAGAAAATGGAGAGAATGGTGTTTGGCTTGACTTCTCTTGCACTCATCTAGCATAAAGTGATTTCTCTTGGATAATATCTCATAAAGTGGCTGTGCTCCCTCCTTGGTTCTTGTGCAAGGTGTGTATATGTCTTTGAACTGATTTAAGTGATTTACCCACTTAAATCCTAAATTGTTTTGATTTAATCTTTGATTAAATCATTCCATCCAACTGATATAATTCTCTTCATGATCGTGTAGGATATTTAATCTTTTTATAAACTCAATCCAAAATCCATAATTCGTTCGCTTAATCGCTTAATCTCGTTGTAAATTTTCAGCGGCTTCTAGAATGTTCGTTTCACTGTCTTAGTGGTTTTCGTTCTAAATCCTCAAATCAAATATAATAAAATTCTAAAATATTAAATCCTCAAATCCTCAAATTTAATATCTCCTTTCTTGAATATAATAATATATAATTCACTATCGGGTCAAATATTACACCAAAATAGAATTTGGAATTTCTGAATTCCGATATCGTTTACATACATTATCTCGCCCCTGGATCATGAATACGAACTCAGAAATCCGTTCTGAATACTTCTATATAGCGTCGTCTAATAATATTCTTATTTCCACCAAAAACACTATTCATGGCTTATTCTCTTTTTATTCCTTATGTTTACAAAAATGTCCTTGTTCTCTTTCGGGCGTTCCTTAACCCCTTTTTACGGAACCACTGGACTAATAACAGATACCGATCTGGATGACATGAGGATAGCTCTCCTATTTGGAATTCCTATATCTTATCTCCCTAGGAGACAGATTATTCTAATCTAAGTTGTCAACCCATTGCATTCTTCCTGACATGTAATCATTGAATCTATATCCATTCAACATTCATTCATTAGAACTGTTAATACCTCGTAGTCGGAATCACTGTTCCTTCTTTCATCAATATAAAAAGTTTTAATTCTACCGAAAATTTGGGGTTCTTATAGTCTCCCCTCCTTAAATGGATTCCGTCCCGGAATCAGGTAGAAGACAATTGGGTATTTGTTGGTTATTTCACTTTCCAGTTCTCCAGTCAATCCTTAATCAATCCCAATCCTTTTTCAGCACATCTTACTAGTGCTACAATACATCCTTTACCCTTTTCTTCAATCTCTGCTACTTTTCGTACAACACACTATCCGGGTTATGCTCTTACCCAGTCATATACTATTTTCCTTATTGGTACCGATAATGACTTCGGTATCACTATCGCGCTGTGAATTCGGAGATAACATCACTCGTAACTACGCATTTCCTGATCGTTTTAATCTTCGCAATCTCGATCAATATATAGAATTTAGAAGAATTTATTGAGAGATCGCTGTGATCAATGAACATTTGTCCTATTGCATAGTTAGTACAGAAGGTGGCCAGCCTTTAGTACTTGACAAGCAATTTAGACAAGTTATGGTACTCCACTTAGACTCCTATCACATAGACAGGTAGTCACGTAGCAGTACCTCCCCTCCTTAAAGGGTTGTTCTTCTCAATGTAGAAGAAGATAAATAAGAGAAAAGGAAAGAAAAGAAATGAATTTCAAAGAATTATAGAAAATTTTAAATATCATATTTAGAATTTTACCTCTGAACTATAGAGGTTTATTGGAGAAGAAAGTAATCGTATTCGCATTAAATACTATTTTAGCGTAATCTCACATGTCAACATGTCCTCGCTGCTCTGCCCATCATTCAATGGACCTATTCTCTTATTCGATCTTAGCATCACTTACTTCTGGAAAATCCTTCAACCTCTCAGGTTAAATCTTGGATTTCTCGCTTGATATTATTGTTACTGGCATTCCATGCCACTGGCTCTTTCATATTCATAATACTAGCACCATCAGGTTGTCATCCCGAGAGTTTGCTGGAAAAACCCATTCATCAATTCATTCATAGAACCCCTTGCTTCACATTTCATAATTATCTCCATATCTTTTCTTTACCAATCACATCCATCTTATCATCTGATTCTCATTCACTTCTGTTATTTAACTCCACAGTCATCCTATTAATGGAACACTCTTCACCTTTACTCAATATGCGTAACACGTTTGGGGTCAAACTTTCCTTGGTTCAACCATCTAGATTTCACTTTCTCGTTCCATGAGTCTCTTTATTACTCAATCCATCTATTCCAAATTTCCTCGACCTTTCCAAACTTAACATGAGTTAATCTTTATGTCATTTATGCTTTAACTTTCCGCTTTCCATTATGACCGATATCTCCAATGTCAATCTCATACTTTTCTAACCTTATTTCTGGGGTTTCTCAGGAGTCCGCATATCTACTTCTTTATTGATTCTCAATTCTATATTCATTTCTACCAGTCACTTGGTTTCCATTTATACTATAATCACTCTATAAACTATCATGGCATTATCATTTATTTCAAGCATCATGTCGTTCCCAAAATTAAACCATCCGAAATAAACCTGGACGATTTCTTTAACTTGGATTCAATACAATCTATCTGTCTTTCATTCCGACATTTCCACAGTTGTTATCATCTAATTTCTTAGAAGAATCACCACTACGTTAATGTAGTCCATGGTTGAATCACCATCGTGTTCATTTACATAGTGCTTTAGTATCTAATCCTATGGGTTTCATAATTGCCAAATCACCATCCCTCAGGAAGGCAAAATAACCACTATTCCTTACCCATAAGGAATACTTCCTAAACTAGATGTAATTTTCACATGAAGTAGATAAAATTGCAGAAGAGCTTCAAGCATCACAGGTATGACAGATTGGTAAGATTATTAATCATATGTCTTCAGTAGAAGACTGGAAGCTTAACTGTTTACATAATCACTTTCCCAGTCTCGTTGATTCTTTTCACAGGGGTTCTTTTCAGCATTACGACTCTCCAACCTATTATTCTCTATCTTGTTTGCACAGAAATACACCAACATAAACTTGCTTGTCATTCATCAATATGCCATTTAGCTTAACAATATCAGTATCGTCTTTGTTTCTGGTTATCTACTATCAACCCCTTGTTGGTCCAATTCTTCCTTTTATTCCCTTTATAGAAAGTCGATCTACCTCCTGTATTCAATCATCCCTCATTACCCAATCTCCCCTCTCTCTTCCTAAAAGGAAAGCGAGTCTCTTGGGGTATTTGGTCTGACCTATCGCAGAACCTCCTAATATCGGTAATGTGCTACCGGCAACATCAGGAATCGAATCTTTACTTAAACTATCCTTATAATTGATCATCGCAGAATCATCAGAGGGAATGTAACTTCCTCTACCACATTATGACCTTCAAGGTCCTTTACATTATCATTCTGTTCCTTTGGTATGAGCATCTATAGCGCTCCTTTATGCTTAAAGTGTCGGCCACCTTATTGGCCTTTCTTGATAATAATTATTTCTTGCAATCAATGTTTTCTGGGCCTATTCCAACTTAGGGTGAAAGCATTCTCCCTTGAACTCTGCTGAATGAGAGAAAACATATTCCAAACTTTTTCCATAAGTCATTGCTTCCACTTTTATGTGTGAACTTTACTACAGTTACTCCCAATCATACCTAGGATATTTCTTATCTTAGTCCTTTCTTATTTTATGATAATCTCCACCTTATTGGTTCAATCCATACTTTCTCATGGTTTCACACATGCTTCATCTGGCCTTGTTGTTACTATGTCATACATTCCTTACCAAACTTCCCTTTTGAAGTTCAGAACATTACCTCTTCCCTTATAAGGTTTCTTAGGTCATCCTCATCATTCCTCCTGTATCTTCTGGGTACAGGGTATATCAAACATCATCAATCAATTCTATAACAATTCTGTCTATGCACTTTTCGAGACTCCTTTCACAAATCCTTACAGGTTATTGTTACCTTGGTCAATTCAACTTATATCATCTGAATTTCACACGGTCTTTATTAGGGGTAATGCCATCCTTTGTGCATTCCCAGGGTTCATCTTAATTTACGGATATTCTATCCCCGATTCTATTTTCAAGGAATAACTACATCCTGAAATTGGCAATTAAATCATATATCCTTAATAAGGTTTTCTTTTCAATCATTCTCATCTTAATAAGCTATAGGTAGCTTAATGCTAAACTTTTCTTTCAAACGAATGTCAGTCTATATGATCTTCCAAAAGACAACATATGTCTAAGTGCTCGTCCTTAGAGAACTTGGTAATGGTAGCAAGGATGTTCTGGAAGATATTGGTCGTGTTCAACGTGAATCTCTTATTATCTATTGCTCTTCTTGAGGCACTAAGCTTCAAATATCATTTATGCCTCACACTGCACTATCTCTTACAATCTTTATAACATTTATTGGTCACCATTCTTAGTCCTAATACATCCAGGTTATTTATAAAATCCATCATCATGTATCTCAATTTGTTTTACATCAAAAGTCCTCACGGTTGGCACTTGGTTAGAAGCACCCCGCTTTGTCCTTACCTTGCTGGTTCAGTCACTTGATAATCTTTAGTGACTTGGCCCCAACTGGCCATGCTAAAATATGTGCGTTTAGGGATTGTCGAATAGCATTACTTTTCTAGCAATTTCCGGCATAGTGCCTTCTTCTTTGATACCTTTTGATCTTTTCAAAACCTTACTCCATATAAGTCTCAATCGACTTCTCGGTACCGTCTCCGGTCACCTGTCCTTTATATATCTTTTCAACTACTCTTATAAATTCCATGAGCCACGAAAGCTTAACACTTCTGGCATAACAGCCTTTTCATTTAAGTCATTCCTGAAATTTCTTAGTCGGGCTTGTTCCTTAATTACACTTCCCTTTTTCCGCCAATCTCAACTTCATAATTTTTATCTCTATAATCAATCGTAATAATCGGGGGCTGTCCATCAATCCATACGGAAGCTACCTTACCCAATCACAAGGTTCTCTCTAGTTCTCACTCTTTTCAGTGGCCTCTTCTGATAATCAGAAAGACAAAGTTTGCAAAAAATGTGTCGAATTCCTTCCCAAAATTAGGGAAATTATAGTCAATCTATCCACCCACTTGTAATACTAAGAAGGTCCATTTCCATACCCGAAGAATATTTCTAGGAACAACCAAGCGGTCTTAACCATACACAGTTATAACAACGAAATGATTGACATAAAGTTGGAAATTTAACCACTGGAAAGAAACCTAATATATATTCCATAGGAGGGAATTCAAAGTTTCAACTGAAACATGCCACATCTTCCCGATACATAATCGTCCTAGTAGTTGATGCCACCTAAACCTGTATGGGGTACATCACAATATATCACACAATCATTAGGCAACATCCATGTCGGGTCGTCACCGGTTTTATCTTTTAGCTCCAGGAAGATTTTCTCACATTTCTCCTGTCCATTTAGACTTTTTAATCTTATAAATAAGTCGGGTTACGGGACTGCAATCTTTGTAAAGTTCTGAACAGATATTGGGTAATACCTTGTGAATCTTGTGAAACTTCCCACTCTTGTTGGTGTGGTTGACCTTTCTCCATTTGAAACTGTCTTTAACTTGGCAAGGTTAACCAACACTGCTTAATATTGATCGTATATCCTAATAACTGAACGTCATTTTTAATATTCCATTAAAACTATGCCAGATCTCATACTCCGAGAACTTGGTAAACACTTGCTCCTTTAGATTTCATCTATAACACATTCTCAATTACATCTTAGCCACTGAGCGTCTTACTTGATCCATTCACGATTCAGTGTCGTAATAACTTAAGGTAACTACCATGATCCATTCAAGGAAAAGAAAGAATTAATATTCCTTTGAATCACATGCATCTAATGTTTCTGGTTCATCTTTCCATTGAGTTAAAATAACCCTATTCTTGGCCTCTGACGATAGTCTTGTTACAAGTTCTATCATTGACTCACAGGTCTTGTCCTCTTGTAGGTTCTGAGATCATTGTCTTGCTTACTACTTCCATATGTAACTTTATCCACTCAGGCCATCACTTGTCAATGTCTTTACTTTCTAAGTTGATCCACTCATAAAATGGACATCTCACTAAAGAAAACCACCTCATCAATCTCAATTTGGTTTCATAACTTTTAACCTATGAAATCCGCCTTCTCATGGCAAATTATTATTGACAATATTCACACTTAACCCATTTATCAAATGATATGGCACTTATCGCCTTTATCTTAACTGCTCTTGGAGACTCCGCTCCCCATCCTTTATCGATGTCTTTGATAATCATATACCACTCTAACTCTTTCCTCATTAGTCTGAAGGTCTCTAAGGATCTTTATTTACCTCCATATAAGACCTCAGGTGATCCTTCCAATTCGTCTTATTTGCTGGCATTCATCCGGCAGTCCGGTTATGAATCCAATATGTCTTTTTAATAATATCTCAGTTCTTTATGCTCACTTCTCTGAGCACTACAATCTTAACTCTTACTGTCTCTCTGGCTGCAGCTCTCATATCCTCGAGGGTAAACTTCCCTGTCTTTAACAGGATTCTCCTCCTCTGTTGGAACCTCTTTCAGGTCCTTGGTAGGGTACTCTATCGAATCAGCCATTCGATCGTCAGCATATAATCAAGCATCATCGCGCTGCTGCTCGTACGCCTCAAGGTCTGTCGCCTTACTAGTTGGTACGAAAACGAGCTAAGTTACTATCATGATACTTAATAGTTCCCATACGGGTTTTATATGTCTGTACTACATTATGTAGTCCGACTATGAACTTGGCAAGAGTTCTTATTATCTTAATGAATTTATTGTTTTAACGTCACGTCATCTCTGGGATTTATAACGCTCGCTCTGATACCATTTCTGTAACACCCCCAGATCCAGGGTCAGGGATCTGGTCGTTACGGTCTCAATATCCATCCATAAAACCAACATAATACACCCCCGTTATAGTCCCAGAGATGAAATCAGAGTAACCCTCAATATTATTAATCATAAGTTTGAGTTCTTACAACCCAAAGAATTAAAATTTTACCATTACATACTCTTTGCCATCCATTGGTATATGCCATATAATAAATACATTTGATGTTCAAATGCTAACAGCTAGCCTACCGGAAGCTGCATCTTCGGCAATGGTAGCTATGACCTCAGCGGTTAATCCTCTGACGGCTGACACCTGTCTATGCTAAGTACGCCTTGCGCGGCCATCTGATCTAGCTGTTGTTGTGATATAAATAAATAAAGCAAGGGTGAGCAATAGCCCACCAAAAATATAATTGAACAGTGATAATATATAACAGTCCAAAATATCTTAGAAACCATATGCCATGCATTAACGGACGTAGTACCAATATATGGTATGAGATGAAGTTACAAGGTAACTCAAAATATATTTGTTCTGAAGAAATATCTACTATGTCCAAGATAAGCAAGATATTATCAAATTTTCATAATAGAGGAACTTGCGGAAGAATACTGCAATTCCAGTTCAAACACTATTCAAACCTGCCAACAATGATAATGTTGCAGGAAATTTTCCAACATTGAAAGATGAACTAATACTGGAGTTTGACGCGCCAGGAGACATAGCATTTACACGATGATCAGTCGCATGTTATGCTCCCCACCTCTTGTTCTCTACATGTAGAAGGAAGCACCGACGGATTTACTTGTCTACCGCCCTCTGGAACCCCCCTCGGCCAACGGTTGGGCCATTTGCTGGACCGGCGCCACTGGGTCACTTACGCATCTCCTAGTTCATTTCACATCCATAACTTTGAAATGTAAAGTTCCTCCCCCTTTCCCCAAGTATAATACTTGTTGATAGGACTCCACAAAGTAGTCGTATCTAGTTGGAAAGGAAAATTCACCAATATTTCTCAAGCTGATGCTTGTTAATGGATAAAAACTTGTTCCATCAATTATTACCCCTCGAGCGTTGAGGAGGTAACCAAACAGATTCATATCGATGTTTGAAAGAATCAAGATGTGAGTGACAAGATAGTTTAGCAAGTATAGGACCGGACAGTCCAATAAATAACATCTCTCAAGTGAGGTCCCCTTATATATGTATTTTGAAGTTTGAGCGAGTATTTAAATCTTCTTATAAGACAGATTTAAATGAAGATAGAGTTTTGGGAACCTCCCCTTGATAAAATAGTCATAAAAGACTCCGATATATTTTACATAATATTCGAAGGTGAAATATAATCTTTAAATAATATAAGTCATTATAAAAAAAAATTAGAAGAGTTTAAATAAATATTCCAAGAATATTTATTAAAATCAATAATAATTTAGGAGTATTACTAAATCCTACTATTGCTCGTAAGTAATCCTTGAATGAGTATATAGGAATATTTGCTAAATAAGTCTCTTCTTAAATGGATATTCAAAATAATATTCGATAAGTAAATAAGCTTAAACAAATATTTAAAATAATATTTACTAACTAATCAAACCTTAAATGAATAGTTGAAAATAATATTCATTTAACAAATAACATTCCAAATGAATATTCAAATAATATTCCTTTAACAAATAATATTCCAAATGAATATCAAAATAATATTCATTTAACAAATAATATTCTAAATGAATATTCAAATAATATTCCTTTAACAAATAATATTCCAAATGAATATCAAAATAATATTCATTTAACAAATAATATCCTAAATGAATATCCAAATGATATTCATTTAGTAATCAAAGCTTTAAAGGAATATTCGAAATAATATTCCTTGAGTAAATAGAACTTCCAATGAGTATTTTAAAAGGATATTCATTAAGTAAATAAAACCTTAAATGAATATTCGAAAGTAATATTCACTAAATAAATAAAGATCAAATGAATATTCCAACTAATATTCATTAAATAATTAAAGATCAAATGAGTATTCCAAATAATATTCATTAAATAATTAACCCAAATGAATAGTTGAGAATGATATTCGTCAACCAAATAACTCTAATGAATATTCAAAATAATATTCATTAAATAAATGACATTCTAAATGAATATTAAAATATTATTCATTAAATATTTCTTCACTGAGGTAATTCTTAAATAACGTTACTCGAAATAATAAATTTGTCGCTGGAATCCCTCCGGTTTCCACGACTATTTATATATTACAAAATATCGACTCCCGGTCTATATTTGAAGTATGAATATCATACGCCCTTCGCTAAGGGTCTTAACCAAACAATCCGGCTTATAACTGATATTTCATATATAGTCTATAAGCCAATATCAATTCAGGGAACAAGTATTCTAATATACTTTGAAAATAAACATGCATGCTATGGCATATGTATAACAACAATCATATATATTATCACAACAACAGTTCCAAGGTATTGGAAACTTGCCTGGCAATCCTGAAGGGGTAGGGTGTCTCGTGTCAATCCGGTGATCTATAAATAGTCACAATAACCGAGGTCAATCACTTAACACTTTTTAAAAGGCTAAGTATAACTTATTTAAGTCGAAACACGTTTTCGAGTTATCTCGCTAAGCACCCTTTAGTGAAATTCTCTTTATTCTCGCTATGACCCGTCATTCGTTCGCTACTAAGACACGTCGTCATACTTACACTTTGTATATACTTAAGTCGTATAAATTCTAAGGTTGGTCGTTTACGAATCAAGATTATACCTCGAGATTTATCGCCCGTTTTCTAAGTCATTTACCAAAGTCATAACCAAGTATGCTTCTAGGGGTTCGTTCGCGTTTAATCTTGATTCGAACATTTTTATAAAATCGGAAAATGATCCATTCGACATGTGTTTTCTCTCACACCTTCCTTTTTACCTCTAATATTTAATTATCAAGATTTGCCACTGATTTCGTAGTATTAAAGGAATCCAATTTCAGTTACGAACTCGCACTTACGGTTTCGAACCACTTTTAGTAATTTAATCATATCTCCTAAACCGTAAGTCCATTTCATACGAATTTTATATCAAAACGAAGCTTGTAACATGATCTATCTTATCATGGCAGTTTACGAAGCTAGACAGTGAGTTTTATCAACTGTGATGCTTGGTTTCTTAAGGTTAACGAAATTCGGGCATTACGACGGCTATGAATCGAACGTTTCCAAATTTTTAAATCACGACCAAACATCAACCAAGCCACACCGGGCATTCATACATCATAACCAGTCCATAATACCACTGATCTCACCACCATATACATTCTATCTCTTAAATCAATTAAATCTACTACAAATCATGCTTATATCATCATTATAATCAAATCGCATCTAAGATCACTAAGAACAATCACAAAACTCAAAGTATAATCTAGGGTTTATGAGGGTTATACCTTCCATGGAGGATGTAGAGACCTTAATAAGCCTTGATTAATCCTTGTATAACCTTAACCAAGCTTAATCTAACAACAAACATCAAGAACATTCTTAGAATTTTCGGATCTGCTATAACTCAGTTGGAAGAACATGAAAAACGAGGCCCTTACCGACCTTTTCTGAACGAGGTGTCTAAAGGATAGTTGTAGAGCATCTTCAAAGCTTTCCAACCATATAAAGAACACGAAATTCCATTGAGAAACGAACGAGATATGGCCATTTGAAAATCGCCACAGAAACTGTCATGAATCTGGACAGTTTGTTTCTTCAACTTGGGGATGTGATTTCACTAGGCTATACTCATTAGATGGCCATGAAATTTTGAGCGAATGTTCTCCATGATATGAGGGAGCTGTGGTTAAAGTTTGGTGATTTTTAAAGCTCTAGATATTGAGATATGAATTTTGCTTTCAAGGTGGTTCTTGCTGGGTAGTTGAGAGAAAATGGAGAGAATGGTGTTTGGCTTGGCTTCTCTTGCACTCATCTAGCATAAAGTGATTTCTCTTGGATAATATCTCATAAAGTGGCTGTGCTCCCTCCTTGGTTCTTGTGCAAGGTGTGTTCAAGAAGCTTGGTTGATATTTGTTATGTCTTTGAATTGATTTAAGTGATTTACCCACTTAAATCCTAAATTGTTTTGATTTAATCTTTGATTAAATCATTCCATCCAACTGATATAATTCTCTTCATGATCGTGTAGGATATTTAATCTATTTATAAACTCAATCCAAAATCCATAATTCGTTCGCTTAATCGCTTAATCTCGTTGTAAATTTTCAGCGGCTTCTAGAATGTTCGTTTCACTGTCTTAGTGGTTTTCGTTCTAAATCCTCAAATCAAATATAATAAAATTCTAAAATATTAAATCCTCAAATCCTCAAATTTAATATCTCCTTTCTTGAATATAATAATATATAATTCACTATCGGGTCAAATATTACACCAAAATAGAATTTGGAATTTCTGAATTCCGATATCGTTTACATACACTTATCTCGCCCCTGGATCATGAATACGAACTCAGAAATCCGTTCTGAATACTTCTATATAGCGTCGTCTAATAATATTCTTATTTCCACCAAAAACACTATTCATGGCTTATTCTCTTTTTATTCCTTATGTTTACAAAAATGTCCTTGTTCTCTTTCGGGCGTTAAGCCCCTTTTTACGGAACCACTGGACTAATAACAGATACCGATCTGGATGACATGAGGATAGCTCTCCTATTTGGAATTCCTATATCTTATCTCCCTAGGAGACAGATTATTCTAATCTAAGTTGTCAACCCATTGCATTCTTCCTGACATGTAATCATTGAATCTATATCCATTCAACATTCATTCATTAGAACTGTTAATACCTCGTAGTCGGAATCACTGTTCCTTCTTTCATCAATATAAAAAGTTTTAATTCTACCGAAAATTTGGGGTTCTTATAAACTAGCAAGATGGTTAGTGCTACCACAGTTATGACATGTCTTTCTTGGAGCAAAAGTAGCAAGCATTTGATAATTACCTTGAGTAATGCATACTTTACCATTTCGATTCTTTTTAGACACTTTCTATTAGAATTTGAATCTTTCTTAGAAAACCTTTTTCCCTTCTTGAAGTTCTTGAAACCCATCTTCTTGAAGGTCTTCACCATCAAAGCAGCCATTTGTAACATTTCTTCTTCATCATCCTCAGAGTTAGATGATTCATCAGTGTTTGAGTCAACATCAGTGTTTGATGACTCACTTTTAGAATGTATGACTAAAGCCTTTCACTTAGCTTTCTTCATTGATGCTTCCTTCTTCAAGGGTTTTTCTTCAACCTTAAGAGCAACAGACTTTGTCTTCTTGCTTGATCTCCTGTTTCTCTGTTCCAGTTCATGAGTTTTCAGCAACCCATAAATTTCATCAATCTCAGTATCAGCAAGATCATAGTTATCTCTTATGGTGGTTGTCTTCACATCCCACTTTTCAGGTAAGGCAAGAAGAAATTTGAGATTTGAGTCTTCTAGATCATACTCTTTATTAACCAATGACAAATCATTGAGCAGTGTACAGAATCTGTCAAATGTTTTTGTCATGGTTTCTTCAGATTTAGCCTCAAAGTGCTCATACTCCTGTGTAAGTATGTTCCTTCTATTCTTCTTGATAGCAGCAGTTCCTTGACATCTAACCTCAAGAGCATCCCAGATTTCTTTGGTAGTAGTGTAGTTAATCACTTTATTAGACATAACATTGTCTAAAGCACTATGAAGTAGATGCCTAACTTTTGCATCCTTAGCAATAGATGAAAGATCTTCAGGAGTCAGATCTTTCTTTTCATTTGGAACTGTTTTAGCTTCTTGACCAGCAGTAGCAACAGATAGCTTTGTAGGTTTATGAGGATCTTCATAAATTCTGTCAAGATATTCTGGATCTGTAGCCTCCAGAAACATGGTCATCTTCACCTTCCAGATTGAATACTCTGCTGGCCTGAGAATAGGAACCCTAATTGTCTCATAACGACTCACAATAGTAGGTTGAGCCTTCTCAGAACTCGAACCTGTTGGAGGAGGTATCTCTGCCATTGATTATAGCTGTGTGTGTGGATCTTAAACTGTATAGAGTAACAGATTGGCTCTGATACCAATTGTTAGGACGAATACACAATTATAATCAAGATTGTATGAGAGACTAACAATAAAACACACGTTTAAACAATTAAAAACTGTTTGGAATTAATAACTCCTCCCTCAGTGATGTAAACTATCACAAAGAGCTGCTTAGGTTACAATGAATAATGTTGCACAATGATCGATACCCTTCTAGGGTTAACCTAACTTTATTTATAACATATACAGCTGCTATACAATCGATAATTGATACTCCTATAAATTAGCTATACAATTAATATCAATTACGATTGCTACACGTCTCCTTAGTCAACTCAATCTCTTTGACAGCTATCCAATCTTCAAAGATATTGCTTCCATAATTATCTTCAATAATTCTTCAAACACTGTTGACCAGTAGACGCTTCCTCCAGACAGAGTTTAACAAACTCTGTCGAGCTTCCAACTGTCAGCGTTTAACTAAACTCTGACTGCTTCCAGCTAAACTCTAATTTTTCACTGTAACACTTAAACACTGATTAATAATCACATCAATTATTTCTAACACTTATCTTAATCTACCCAATCGGTTTCCTATATCGCATCACCACTTAACATTTATATCATAAACTTACCAAATAGCATATATAACATGAAAGCACATAAGTCACTTAGGCACTTAGCATATAATATCAGATTGACTTGTAATCAACTTATAACCTTATACTTACACTTTACAACTTATAATCCTAATGAAAATCGGGCAGAGTTTCCTCTGTTTATAGGACTATCCCGTCGGAAATATCCGACTCCAAATCACAATCACAAACATCCGATGGATTATAAATCCACTTACACTTCCCAATGGATTCTATTTCATATCAAATCATAATCATACTACTTTTATCCGACATTAACAATCACATCACTAATTAGGACTTCAACAATTATTAAATATAAATCACTAAATCATATATGATAAATCACTAAAATCATACAACTCATGCTTTAAGTTTAGCATTCAAAATTCACTTATATTAAATCTGAAATTTACAACTATATGTCCACCAACTAGCACTTTGCATATAATTAACAAAATCATTCTTTAATTATTATTAATTAATCACTAAAAGAATTCGGATTATCTTTAATATTTTCTCAAAATTCGAATTAATTATAAATAATTCGAAACATCATACATACGACCATCTAATTTCATATCACACATATTGATAATTCTGTAATTATTCACAATAACACAATTATCACTTAGTTAACATTAATTCACATGATAATTCATTTTAATAACTCATAATAATTCGAATAAATCATTTTAATAATCAAAAATTTGAATTAAATATATATTAATCTGAAAAATCATACATATCATTTAATCAATTAATAGCTAGCATGAAATCAATAAAAACAATATCTAATCATCAAAAAGAAGCATACTGTTGTGGAATAAAAATGAAGGTTTGTAAATTGCGGCTAGGGTTTGTATGTATTGAATACAAGGGATGGTGAGCTTCGAGCTTTAATGGTTGTCCTTGCGTTCGAGACTGATCGGTCCTCACAAGATGCCTACGTATCTCTGTATTGCTATAGAATCAAACCAACGTAGTTCTGAGAATGAGGGGTCAGACCCTTATATAGGCCGCGGGAGCCTTAGAATTATGGTAGGATTCGGAGACTTGGTGGGCAAGCCACCGCCTTGAGGAAGGTTCTAGACTCCTTCCTTGTAGTAGTCTGTTTCCTTGTTGAAATTGGTGCCTTGGAGGCTACTCATAAAGATATTGTACCCTTATTTGACTCTTATTTCCATGCTATTAATTATCCCTCAATATTAATTACGAAATTAATATTGAATTAGGGTTTTGGGCCTCATTAACAGGCTTCGTATTTGGACCAAGCTAGGTCTAATTAACACATCATTAATTGTGTCCTTAGGGCTAATTTTTAACCCATATCATTTGCCCCCTAACTTCTGGAAAAACGTCTCAAGTTTTCGTAGAAGTTGTAATTGCCTTTTTCGAGACTCGGGGTTTATTTTCGTTCCCTTAACTGGGATTTATTACGTACACTAGTGTTTCAAGAGTATCATCTTGAATGTAAAGTGTGGAGCGACCTACACATTTACGATGATTTGCCTTATTCGAGGCTAACTTGTGCTTGCTTTTAGCAATTTCGGCACTTTCATAGAGCTTTTATGCATTATTAGCATAAATTATTGCCCAATTTGTCAAGAAAATATTTCTACAATATTTCTCGTATTTTTCTGTACTTTTCCTAATTATTTAGGAATTTTTATGTACCCACAGGTATTTTCCTTAATTTTTCCTAATAATTTAGGAATTTTTATGTACCCACATGTATTTTCCTTAATTTTTCCTAATAATTTAAGAATTTTTATGTACCCACAGGTATTTTCCATAATTTTTCCTAATAATTTAAGAATTGTTAAGTACCCACAGGTTTTTTTCGTAATTTTTCCTAACAGTTTAGGAATTTTCTTATACGTAGAGGTATTTTTCGTAATTTTTCCTAATTATTTAGGAATTTTTATGTACCCACAGGTATTTTTCTTTATTTTTGACTTATCAATCAAAAATATTAAATTGTGCTTCAAGCATAAAAATTATTTTTCTATTTTTCTGGGATTTTTGGAATTTAATTTCCAGCCCCTTTTTGGAAAATAATTTAATAATTATTTCCTATTTTTCAGAATTTTTGGGTACCAACAGGTATAAAATATTTGGGCTCCCAACCTTAGAAATAATTTTATAAATTACTTCTCAATTTTTCAGAATTTTATAGGTATTTTTACCTATTTTAACGTTTTTCAGAAATTAATGAAATAATTTCTAAAGTAAAAGATTACCCCTTATTCAAAAAATAGGGGTCAGTTGAGTTTTCACCCTGGGCGTGGGTGTGGCCGCCCAGGAGACCACCTTCAATCAACGCGCAGGACTTATTGTCTGTTAGGCGTGGCTTCCATTTTTCTTATTTTTTTTTTCTTTAAATGAAAAAAAAAGAGGGTTCAGTTTGTAATACACCCTGGGCGTGGGAATGGCCGCCCAGGGGTCCTTCTTCTCTCCACGCGCAGGGGAAATGGCCTGGGTGGCGTGCGTGATTTCAATATTTTTTTTATTTTTTATTTATTTATTTATTTATTTTTTGGAACCTTCAGATTTTATATATTTTTATTTTCGATAATCTTTACCAAAAATAAAATATTGGGCCTCATGCCTCAGAAATAATTTTATAAATTATTTCCTTATTTTTTCTTGATTTAATAGGTATTTTTACCTATTTTTTCATCATTTTTAGCCTATTTTCAGAATTTTAAAGGATTTTATTCTTTTTTTTTAATTTCCGAAAAATGGCTTGTCGTTTGGAGAGGAGCCCTGGGCGTGGGTATCCCCGCCTAGGAGGCTTTTTCTTGAAGCACGCCCAGGAGATTTGGCTTCCTGATCGTGGGTGTATCCCCGCCTAGGAGATGTTTTTGCCAACCACGTCTAGGTGATATGGCTTCCTGACCGTGGGTGTTTTTTTTTTTTTACCCTCAATTGGTACAACCTTGGCATGGGTACCCCCGCCAAGGAGGCACTTAGTGATACCTTGTCTTATGATTTTAAGCCTTCTTGGCGTGGGTACTTTAATACCCTTTATTTGTTACTCCAACCTTGGCGTGGGTATCCCCGCCAAGGAGACCTTATTTGATCCAACGCCTAGGAGATTTAGCTTCTTGGGCGTTGGTGTCCTAGGCTTCTTTCTTTTGGGCCAATTTTCATTCATGGGCCGTTTCTTTGGCTTTTGTCGGGCGCCCAGCCTTATAATTTCCGAGTTTTTGAGATTCCTGTTGAACCTTCAAACGACCCATTTCTTAGCTTTCGTGACCTTTAGGGCCTTAATTAGTTTGCTGAGTCCTTGATTCGAAAACGAGAATTCATTCCTGGTTGTTGGTTATCATAAACCATTCAACCTTTAACTCCCATTCTAAGATGTAGAAATGATGGAGTCCCTTAGTTTTTTCTTCAATGAGTACATCGCTCAATGATTGCTCAAATACTGCCAAGTATAAGTGAATGGTCTCTCAGGGACTAGAATTGGCCAACAACGAGGCTTTAGCTGCTCAAAGGCCTCTTGGATTTCTGTAGTCCACTCAAAATCATTTACTCTCTTCGATGTTTGAAAGAAAAGCAAACACTTGTTTCCAGACTTGGAGATGAATCTCTCTAAGGCTGTAATTCTTCTAGTCAATTTTTGTACGTCCTTTATGGAATGTGGTGATTCCATATTCAGGATTGCCTTGATCTTATTAGGGTTGGCTTCTATGCCTCGATTTGAAACCATCAGACCCAAAAAATTTCAAAATCCCACACCAAAGGCACACTTGGCTGGATTCAACATCATCTTGTGGTGCCTCCGCACTTCGAATGCCTTTCTTAGGTGCTTAATATGGCCTGCCTTGAATCGGCTCTCGACTAACATGTCATCTACGTAGACCTCCATGGTCTTTCCGGTCAAGGGTGTAAAAATCTTGCTTATTAGCCTTTGGTAAGTGGCTCCTGCAGACTCCTCATCTTAGGTTGACATCAACCTAGAGTTTCTAAAACAACCTTTCTCAGCTCGCTTGGCCGTCATGGCTTCAATGTTTGTCTTAGTCTTGGGCTTCTCAGGCGGCCTCTCGGCTAGCATGTGTTCGGCCTTGAGTGTTGAACGTCGATGTTCGAAGGTTGAACGCCAATGTTTGTGATCAAGGGTTTTCAATCTCAAGGGTGTTTCAAATCACCGAAATATCTATCAGAGCTGCCGGTCCAAGGCCAGGGGGTTTCTGGTTAGCCTCACGAGGTCTTGAACCTTCCCTAGAAGGTTTTCAATTTCCATTTCAGGGTTAATATTCAAGTATTGAACGCTGGGGTTCAGATATTCAACGTCGGCGTTCTGGATCGAGAATCAAAATTACATATTGGTTTTCAAGTTTCAACATGAAGTTTCAACCTTTGGATCTTAATTGGAGGTTCATGACCCCCTCAAGTTTGGCCTTCATAACTAATCCTAACCTTCATGGCTAATCTTGGCCTTCATGGCTAACAACTTGTGTTTTTCAACCTAGGATTCGGGGTTGATTCCTCGATTTAGATTTCGATAAATGCAATCCCGTGGGCTTCTTGCCTTTTAAACTTCTGAGACGAGAACTTGCTTGAACTTCTTAATCCTTGTTTAAGGACCCTTGACAATGCAACGTTCTCTGTTGATCTTTATCCTTGGATTCTCAACCCAAGTGCTTAGAAAATTATATTGAAGAATATCTAGTCCTTAGCCTCCACAGCTTTGCATGGCTTCGATTGCCGGATGTGGCTTTTTATCAGCTTGTCTTTTATCCCGGGACCTTCAAGGACTTAAAATCTTATTTGGTTGTGTTGTAACATAACTCTCGACCCTTCAGGGTTTTACTTATGCGTTTGTTTATTTTCATTCGTGTATTCTTTTATTTTCGGTACTTGGTCATCTTTAACTTACACACATCAGGTGCTTGGCACATAAAATAGAATCATAGAGCGAAAAGCAAACTTGCATTAATAACTTAAAATGGGTTCAACCCTTACATGGAATACTACTATCCTACTCGGAGCAACATGCTCTGCAATGGTTTCAACGAACCTTATCTCTACTTCTACTAGATAAATATGAAGCTAAGTCCCACTAGGATAACTTGAGCCCATCGGGGCTTTGCAAGACTAGGCATGCACCACTTGATTTTGTTTTTGATGCTCCATCAAAATAGAGCGCCCACCATTCCTTCTGGTTTACTCATTCTTATTCTGAAGTGCACTTCCTGCTTGGGGTACTACCTCCTACCGCCCGACTTCTTGGTTGCCAATGGTACATTCAACCATGAAGTTAGTTAACGCCTTAGCCTCAATGGCTTTCCGAGGCTCCTATGTGATGTCCTCTACTGGCCTTTCTTGGTGTTCCTTACCACTGCGGACATCCATGTCTTCAATCGGAAGGACCTGCCCCCCGACTCCATTAGGCCTTAACGAGGCTACATAACAGCTTCGTGCCATCTTTTGATCACCTTTATGTTCTCCAACACCATTCCTGGTTGGGAACTTGATCTTCATATGATAAGTTGAGGCAACAGCCTTGAATGCATGAAGTCCAGTCCTTCCAAGGATAGCGTTGTACGTTGAAGCCGCCTTGATTACCAGGAAGTTCAACATCTGAGTGGCTGTTATCACGAAATCACGCAAGCGCACGTGTTCACAAGTAATATAGAATGAAGTAGAGTTCGTTCCCACAGAGATTGTATAATTTAGTTCTTGTACCTAAGCATCAATGTATGATTATCGTTCAATGCTAAGACAATGGACAAATTGGTTTTGATTATCTAAAATTAACTAATAAGAATTAATTAATAACTAAATTAATTAACTAAGTGATTTCAAATTACTTATGAGATGGAAAACATGGGATCCTAACTTCAATATAAACTTCCTTTAGAGATCATGCCCTTTTATCAACACATGTGGTGGTTACGATAACTAATCGGATAACACGAAATAAGTATACGTTACCTTTCAGTACACGCACACCAATCTACACAATATCCATAAAAGATAGAAATCATGCAGGCACCAATTATGCTTAGACCCAATATGTCTATAGAATTTGAAAACATAATGGTTGAAGATCAAGTATCCATAAGATTACATAAGGTAGTATGAGACGGTTAGAAACACACCACAAACATGAACAACATTCATGGACTTATGCTAGCATGGCAAGTTCTAAATCAAAAGATTCACTGTCACTTCACTTAAGATTAACAAGATAGATGTTAGCTACGCATCTATATGAATTAAATACAACCATGCAAGGATATCTCAAATTCACCACACATATATCAAGTTAGGCAATCAACATCTAAATTCCATAAGTAAATCCGTTAGGACCCCATGACGGCGATTAGTTCATAATCGAACCGTTCGTCATCATGGGGTTTGATGAAAACATGATAAAGATGAAGAGAATAATGATGAATAAATCAATGATAACAAAGTTATAGAACAAAGTCGAATAATGATCAAGCATCCAAAAGATACGCCTAGTAAGAATACAAGAAAACTATGTCTAAATCTTCTTGTTGTCACGATCCTCGCCTTGGCTTCTCAATCTCGTGCTAAAAAATGTGTATGTAATGTGAAGTAATCTGATCTCTGGTGTTGGTGTCTGTAAATCTGACCTCCCAGCATGTGTATTTATAGCTCAATATTGCCTCTTCTCCAAACAATTGCCATTCTTGAGTAGGAATCGAATTTGACAAATTCCATCTTTAAATATGATATAGATTGCAAATTCCTTTGTCAAATAAAGCTTCTGGACTATTCCCACCGTCCAAGAATATTTCCATGTCGAATAGGAGAAGAAAACGGCAACATTCCTCTTTAAAATCAGAATTAGAACAGTTTCTGGCGGCCCAGTTTTCCCTTGGCGCGGTCGCGCTCTTCTCCTTTGCTTTTACAGCACGGTCGCGCTCTACCAAATCTGTCAACCCTGCCTAGCGCGGTCGCGCTCTCCTCCAATGTAAACATAGCACGGTCGCGCTCCTCTAATGTTGTCTCTGCAGAAATTGAGTTAGAAGCTAATTCTTCGCGCGCCGTTTTTACACCACAACCACTTTTGTTCCAAAATTTACAAAACACCATAAATACCTGCAAAAACTTAATTCCTGCACAAACTCCACAAAACACGTTAAACCACACAAATACTCGAGGATTAAGCGATCAATTCAAGCCGAAATAGAACGATCCAAATGGATAAAAATCCACTTATCAGTGGCCTCCTTGGGCTCTTGCCCAATAGTTACAGGCAGCTGAATAGTCCCTTCAACTTTGGATTCTACTCCATTAAATCCATATATAGGCATGTTATTGGGGGTCAACTGAGGATCAGTGTATCCCATCTTCACAAACGCATCATGAAACAGAATGTCAACGGAAGCTCCATTGTCTATCAAGACTCGCTTCACCTCCGAGTTTCCAATCACAGGAGTTATGACCAACGGGTCGTCATGGGGGAACTTCACCCCTTCCAAGTCTGGGTCATCAAAACTAACCGCTACCTCAGTTTTTGCATGCTTCGGGGCCTCTCCCACCATGTGCAACACCTCTTGGGCATAAGCCTTTCGAGAGTTCATAGTTGTCCCGGCCGTAGTCGGGCCTCCTGAGATCATGTTGATTACTGACCCTCGGGGCTGTGGGTTGCGATCTTGATCGTCATCCCTTCTATTATAGTCTCTTCTCTGATTACCACGGTCTTCACCCTTATTGAAGTGCCTCAGTTTCCCTCTACGGATCAAAAACTCGATCTCATCTTTGAGTTGCTTGCAATCATCAGTGTCATGCCCCACGTCTCTATGAAATCTGCAATACTGATTCTGGTTTCTCTTTGCGGGATAACCCCTGAGTGGCTTCGGCCATCTGAAATCCTTATCATTCTCAATGTCCAACAAGATTCGACTCCTAGGAGTATTCAACCTTGCATACTCAGTGAACCTTGACCCTTGGTTCTTATTAGGGGCAGAGTCGGAGTCCTCGCTAGTTCGGGGATACTTGTCCCTAGCATCATACTCTTGATCATTATAGTACTGGTCTTGCTTTCGCTTCTTGGAGTCATTGTTACCTCCTCCTCCACCCACTGTGGCTTCTTTCTTCATGCTATCCTTAGCTTTAATATACTTATCAGCCCTTCGTTGGAGCTCAGCCATGTTCTCAGGGGGATGCTTTGCCAATGATCTCTTGAAGAAGAGGTCAGTGGTTCCGTGCTCCAGGGATACCATTGCCACCTTATTTTCCAAATCAGTGATATTCAGGGTCTCCTTAGTGAATCGCTTGAGGTAATCCCTCAGATTTTCATTCTTTCCTTGCACCACATACATAAGAGATGCGGAGCTCTTCTCATGCACCCTTCCGCTAATGAATTGGCTAACGAAAGCGGCACTCAACTCCTTAAAAGAGCCAATAGAGTTCGCAGGCAATCGGCTATACCATCTCTGAGCCATGCCCGACAGGGTTTGGGGGAACGCACTGCACTTTAGGGCATCACTTGCAGGCTGCAGCAGCAGTGCGTTTGAGAATGTCCTGACGTGATTTGCGGGATCACCCGTTCCATCATAAGCCTTAATTGTCGGCATCTTAAACTTCCTAGAAATATGAGCATTCATCACCTCCTCAGTAAACGGGGGTGTGGGATCATCAGGATCTCCAAGTGGCATGAGATCCTTCGGGTTACTCCTGGGGGTTTCCACCCTCATAGCTTCTCTTGTTTGGACATCGGCCCTCTTCTGTCTTCTTGAGGACCTCTCCAAATCTATAACGGGAATCCTTCCTGAGATTGGAGGGGGTCGAATCAGACTCTGTCTTGCCTGTTCCCTTGCTATGTCATCCTTTAGCCTTTGGATCTCAGCCTCATGAGCCTTAATCCTCTCCTCAGCCGTTTGTGGAGGTCCATCATGGATTCCTTGGGTCCTCGCCCGAGGTTCTCTGCTAACACGTCGCCTCCTTGGATGTTCATCACGATCATCATCCTCAGATGACAAATCATCAGAATAGGGGCCAGAGTAGTCGTCCTGATAAGGACCCAATCCTCTAATATAGGATGGATCCTGTGTTTGCATGGCATGTCCGCTTGGCCCTGCTCCCCGAGCAGCTAGAGGGTGGTTAGGCAGACCATACCTCGGGTTAGTATTCAAGGGGAGATCCGTGGTGTGGATCTGTACCCCTGGTGGTGGGTTGTCAGGATTAAAAAGAGGAGAGACCACCATCTGAAGAGGGTTGGTTCCTCGTCCTGCTTGGTCGATCAGAGGCCGCGTACTCTCAACGTGGGGAATCGCCCCTGATTGTTGAGAAACTTGAGACTGGGTGATCACCCCTGATGCTGGGGGAGCCTATTGGATGATCGCTCCTGATACTGGGGCAGCCTGTTGGATGATCGCTCCTGATGCTGGGGGAGCCTGTTCGGTGAGGGGTGGAGCAGAGCTGAGTGGCACGGCCTCAGTTACAACTGGTGTTGTTCTTCGTGTTTGAACCATGGTTGATGTTGTCGTCCCACAGACGGCGCCAAATGTTGTGGAATAAAAATGAAGGTTTGTAAATTGTGGCTAGGGTTTGTATGTATTGAATACAGGGGATGGTGAGCTTCGAGCTTTAATGGCTGTTCTTGCGTTCGAGACTGATCGGTCCTCACAAGATGCCTACGTATCTCTGTATTGCTAGAGAATCAAGCCAACGTAGTTCTGAGAATGAGGGGTCAGACCCTTATATAGGCCGTGGGAGCCTTAGAATTATGGTTGGATTCGGAGACTTGGTGGGCAAGCCACCGCCTTGAGGAAGGTTCTAGACTCCTTCCTTGTAGGAGTCTGTTTCCTTGTTGAAATTGATGCCTTGGAGGCTACTCATAAAGATATTGTACCCTTATTTGACTCTTATTTCCATGCCATTAATTATCCCTCAATATTAATTACGAAATTATTATTGAATTAGGGTTTTGGGCCTCATTAACAGGCTTCGTATTTGGACCAAGCTAGGTCTAATTAACACATCATTAATTGTGTCCTTAGGGCTTATTTTTAACCCATATCACATACAAATTCATATATTTATACATGCAAATTCGGAAAAATTAGAAAATTCGAAACCCTTGACATGCAATCGATTTTACCCATATATATCAACTTTAAATCACTAATAAAGACTGCAGGGATCACAAACTACCCTCTCCGGCCGACCAATCGCCGGAAAATGCCATGGTCGCCGGAGGGTTTCACCAAAAACTCGAACCCAAACTCCAAACCACATATAAACTTCATTTATAGCAGTAATTAACATTATTAAGACTAAAAATCATCATCTCGGAGCTTGCATGTCAGATATAAAGTATATACTTACATATATCGAATATATACATACACGAAACCATACAAGACTTCACCCAGATAACAAACTATCATAGAAACATGTTTTGGGGGATTAAAACTAAATTAAAACAGAATTTCGGAGCTTAAAATCGAAAGGAAACGATGAAGAACAGAGAGAGAGAGAGTACCAGCAGTCGAGAGAGATGAACAAAGAAGAATGAAGTGGGCGGTGGAGTGATATATACTCCCAGGGGCAAAATGGTAAAACTCACAATTAAATACTTACACTAATTTTTATGACTCACTAATATCACAAAGATGATAATTCATAAGATTTCATGATTTAAAACGACTCCAATGATTTTATATGATTTTCGAAAGATTAAAAATGCACTTTAAAAAATAGTTTTAATGCTTTAAAAATATAAGTAAAATCCTACAATCACATACGACACATACCAATCTTCAAATAATCACATAAACATGTTTTCACACATGTCTTGACTTCACAAAATTATACTCGTCACATAATTCACATAGTTCACATAATTTCCATATTTAATAACTAACTATGCATTTATAAATCGCGAAAAATTCTAGGTCGTTATAGCCTTCCCCCCTTAAAAGGATTCTGTCCCCAGAATCTCACCTAAGTAAACAGATGAGGATACTTGGCAAGCATCTCACTTTCAAGTTCCCAAGTCGACTCTTCGACTCTAGGATTCCTCCACAAAACCTTAACCAATCTAACAACTTTATTCCTTAGCTTTCTATCACTTCTATCTTGAATCTCTACTGGTTACTCTTCGTAAGATAAATCTGGTTGAATCTCGATAGGCTCATACTCGGTCACGTGACTCTCATCGGGAATATACTTCTTAAGCATAGATACATGGAACACATTATGAATATGGTGCTTATGCGGTGGCAACGGTAACTCGTAAGCAACCTTTCCAACTCGCTTCAAAATCTCGAATGGTCCTGCATACCTGGGACTTAGCTTTCCTTTCTTACCGAATCTCGTAACTTCTTTCCACGATGACACTTTCAATAACACTAGATCTCCTATCTCAAAACTCATATCCTTCATTTTCAAATTAGCATACTTCCTCTGACGATCCTGGGCAGTAATTAATCTCTTCTGAATAACTTCAACCTTCTCCTTCGTCTGCTGGAGCAGCTCTGGTCCTAAGATTTTCCTCTCACCAACTTCTTCCCAATACACTGGCGATCTACACTTCCTTCCATACAAAGCTTCATACGGGGGCATTCCAATACTCGCGTGATAACTATTATTATATGAAAACTCAACCAACGGCAAATGCTCATCCTAACTTCCTTTAAAATCCAAAGCACAAGCTCTTAACATATCTTCTATCGTCTGAATGGTCCTTTCACTTTGTCCGTCCGTCTGCGGATGATACGCTGTACTCATTTTCAGTTGGGTTCCTAGACATTCTTGAAATTGCTTCCAAAATCTTGAGTTAAATTGTGGGTCTCGATCAGACACTATTGAAACAGGAACTCCATGACGTGACACTATCTCCTTCAAGTCAAGTACAAATGCACTAACTTGTCCAATGAAAACCTTTCGTTAATCGGTAAGAAATGTGCAGACTTCGTCAATCGGTCAATAATAACCCAAATCGCATCGTGATTCTCTTTAGTCCTCGGTAATCCAACTGCGAAATCCATAGCAAGGTGCTCCCACTTCCACTCAGGGATATCCAATGGTTATAACAATCCACTTGGCTTCTGATGTTCGGTTTTGATTCTCTGACAGGTATAACATTTACTTATCCATTCCGCAATTTCTCATTTCATATCCGGCCACCAAAAATTTTCCTTCAAATCTTGGCACATCTTTGTACTTCCAGGGTGAATAGAATATCTTGAGCTATGGGCTTCACTCAGAATTTCGTTCTTCAATTCTTCCACATCAGGAATCAATATCCTCTTTCCAAATATTAAAATACCTTGATCATATTTTTGTGTGCAAATTTCTTCTCCAGTCAATGAATTCATCTCATAACTCATCACTTCCTCTTGACATCTTCGAATCTTTTCTAACAACTCTGGTTGAAAAGTCATCGTACTCAGAATCTCACCGGCATCCTTTGACTCATAAACTTCTAGACTTACTTCTCAAATTTTCGAAACAACTCCTTAGGCATAGTCAACATGTTTAACCTTTCCTTCCTACTCAACGCATCGGCTACAACATTCGCCTTTCCTGGATGGTAACTTATCGTGCAATCATAATCCTTAATCAACTCCAACCATCTTCGTTGCCTCATATTTAATTCCTTCTGGGTAAAGATATACTTTAAACTTTTATGATCGGTGAAGATTTCACACTTCTCTGTGTACAAATAATGTCTCCAAATCTTCAGCGCAAACACAATCGCAGCTAGCTCCAAATCGTGTGTCGGGTACTTTTGCTCATGCGGCTTAAGTTGTCTCGAAGCATACGCAATAACATTCTTGTGTTGCATCAAAACGCATCCTAATCCTCTTTGGGAAGCATCACTGTAAATAACAAAATCTCCCTTATCATCTGGCAATACTAACACTGGCGCGGAAACCAACCTCTTCTTGAACTCTTGGAAACTTTCCTCACACTTGTCAGTCCAAATAAACTTCTCATTCTTCCTGGTCAACTTAGTCAACGGTGTAGTAATCTTTGAAAAATCTTGAACAAATCTCCGGTAATAACCCGCCAATCCTAAGAAACTTCTCACTTCAGTAGGAGTTCTCGGTCTACTCCAACTTACCACAGCTTCAATCTTTGCAGGGTCCACTCTGATTCCTTCTTTACTAATCACATGACCTAAGAATTGCACTTCTTGCAACCAAAACTCACACTTAGAAAACTTGGCATATAATTTTTTTCCTTTCACAGGGTTTCTAATGCGATTCTCAAATGTTCGGCATGCTCTTCAGGGTTTCTCGAGTATATAAGGATGTCATCAATAAATACAATTACAAACTTATCCAAATATCTCTTGAACACTCTATTCATCAAATCCATAAACACAGCTGGCGCATTCGTTAATCCGAAAGCCATCACTAAAAAATTCATAATCTATATCTCGTGCGAAAAGCAGTCTTCGGAATATCCTCTAGCTTAATTTTTAACTAGTGATATTTTGATCTTAGATCAATCTTAGAAAAATGTGGAGCTTCTTTAAATTTGTCAAACAGATAATCTATCCTTCGTAATGGGTACTTATTCTTGATAGTTAACTTGTTGAGCTCTCTATGGCCAATACACAGCCTCATACTTCCATCTTTTTTTTTCTTGACAAACATCACTCGTGCTCCCTATGGAGACACACTTGGCCTTATTACTCCTTTATCCAATAGATTCTGTAATTGGGTAGCTAACTCTTTCATCTCAGCAGATGCCATTCGATAGGGTGCCTTACAAATAGGTTCGGTTCCAAGTGCTAAATCGATCATAAATTCAACTTCTCGATCTGGAGGTAAACCGGGCAATTCTTCGGGAAATATGTCAGGAAACTCATTTACAACGGGTATGTCTTCCATTCTCTGAACTTGCTCTTCTACATCAACCACATGTGCTAGATACGCTTCACAACCTTGTCGTAATATAACCGCTTCACTTACATGAACGTCAGAAATTTCTTGTCTTGCTTCTATCCTTGAAATTAAATTTCCTTATCATTCTCAATTTCTTAATATCACCTACTTCTATCTATATCCAATCTGTGCATCATAATCAATAAACCAATCCATATTCTTAATAGTCTCTTTCCTAATCATGTCAAAATTTTCTAACTTCCAAGTAATTGATAGGTAATAGTTTTGTTACTTTTATCGTAGTGTTTATAGAGACAGGCTTGACACAATCCTTGACGAAATGTCCTTGAACTTCTGATTCTAACACTCATGATATAACTTTCTCTCCAATTAGACTTGCAACTCTCAATATTTAACTTGGTACAAATCTCAGTATGCTTCCTCTTGAACTTCTTTCTTCCGACAATGGAGGTCTTGTTATTCTCTGCTAATTCATATCCTATGGGTGGCTACCTTGCCTTACTACTCCGGTCTTAACTCTTCCAAATCCTATATTCCTTTTAAACTAAATTCATTGTCTTTCATTAAAGTAATTCTGAAAATTTCTTGATTCTCTACCTCCTTTATCTTACCATCCTATTCCATCTTAGTCAAATCTCCTTTATTACCAATAATCACGACTCTTTAAACAATACTCATATAAAGTGTTAACTCCAACCCAGTCACTTTACTCTTTATCCAAAACTTCACTTTCTATTGAAATTTCTTAGAAACAAACTGTCTAACTTTGCTCTGCTTTTCTCAAGCTATCATGTTTTGATTCTAAAATTTATATTCAACAGTTGGTCTAAAAACAATCCAAATCTTGTGATATTTCATCTACTATATCCAAAATAAAACATATAATAGTCAGATGTTCATAAATAATATTTCATCGACAACAACTACCATACACCAAATATCTCTACCATCACCTAACTCTCGACCTTCACAGAAATAATACTCTGATATCCTTGTTACTTATTCCTTGTCCTTATTCAGTTCTTGGTAATATTAAATCTTGTATATATATCGTCAATCCACTATGCAAACTGACTTAATGCTCAATCCCTGTTGTAATATATTATCCTCTCAGTCTTGCTCAACCAATTCTCTATTGTTGTATATGTAACCTTGACCACTTAGAATGTCGTCGTGTCTACCTTTACTACTTCCAATCACTGACAGCTTTAGGAATCATAGGAGTTTCTAGCAAAACAAATTAATAAAATGAGTGGGTATCAACATGTGTGGATATAGACTGAGTTTTGTTTAAAAAAAATTTCATAAAAGAATTTAACCGAGAAATCAATATGATCATCGAACTTTTTATCAGGTTGCATTTGTCAGTTAGGTCAATCGCCCTAGTACAAAAGGTGGCCAGCCTTCAGTACTTTCATGACAAATACAATCAGTGGCATCCCACCAGACTTCTATCACAAAGATAAAATGTCCCTGAATCCCCTATATATATAGGGTTGTTCATCCCAGTTTGAATAAAAAAAATTAAATATACAGGGAAAAATTAAAAGAGTTCAAGAATCACAAAATTTTCGTATATAAAGTGGGATCGAATATCCTCTGAAAATAGGGATATTTTGGAAAGAATAGGATTGTGTTTAAGTATATTTGATATACAAAGCTTCTCAAAAATCGAAGTATAATTGATCATCACACGGATGCATCAACTACTGATTAAACAAACATTTAAGAAATTCATAATTACTCATAATCTCACTTTTATCGGCTAAGCACTAGTACACTTAGTTGCCGAAACCGGCCTGACAATAATGAGTTGAATAATTAAGAAGATCTCAATTCATTCTCGATTCTTAATCATCACTATGCAACAAATGCTTCAGCGACAATATAAACCGTGAATTAGTTACAGCAATTCATAATGATAACAAGAATCGATTCCTTTTTAAAACAATTCTTTCAGATAATGAATTAAATGAGAGCAATGGCCAATAGGGAATAGTTACGCCCCTACTCCAAACAAATATCGGTATTCGTGTTCGCATCATGCTTATAGTTCTTCTCGTACTCTCTCTATAACATTCACATCGTAGTTAAAGTCACAGAAGGAATCCTAGAAAATATACGAGGGTCTTAAGATGACGTCTTCCAACTTGTAGCTCCGAATTAGTTGCCTCGTCCATAGCCGGTCCTTCGGATGAATCGATCTCCTACTCGTACGATATGTCGAAATACTAAATAAAGTCGTAACTCTCATCTTGAAATCCTAAGATGCACCTTATCTTAAATCGTTCTACCTAACGTCTAACTTAAATACTTACTCCTAATTGTCCTAACTTGTTTCAGTGACCATAACCTGTTGCTTTGATACCAACCTGTGATGCCCTCCCGAGCCGGGGCCTAGATCGGAGGGTCACTGACACACTCTAGATACAAACAACCTAAAATATATAAATATAGATATAGCATGCTGACTGGCACCAACTCTACTATCCAAGATCTTTCACAGGTAATGGTATGAAACAAGCAAGCCATCGTCTAACTACTTATTATTACAAACCATAATCAAATTATTATTAGAAACCTTAGATTCAAATTCTTAACCAACTAGTTCTCACATCTCACACAGGAACCAACATCTAAATATCCTCACTGAGCTGTTATTGCATCTACCTCGGGAGCAATATGAAACTGGAACAACTCAGGGCCACGATAAGTGCGCTTCCTCGCAGTCTGAATGGTATGGACCATGATTCTTATGCTACTGTCAAAAGGTTAGAAAAAATAATAATGAGCTAACGCTCAGCAAGTAAAACATGATCTCAACTGAAAACTGTAAATCAGGATATCACAAGGGTGACAGTAGGATAGAATATGGTATGTTTATCTGAAAGCAATAACAATGATCCTGGTATGTAAACTTGATAAGGAATCAACTGATAACAAGGTAGCAATGGATATGCTGAGGATAATAAAACAGTACTGGCATCTGATAATGACAGGGCATAATTTGAAATCTATGTAAAGCAATTGACATTTCAAGTGGTAAACCAATTTCATTTCACATTAAAGTAAAAGTAATCATGACTTTAATAAAAACTGATTGGAGGTGTGATCAGCCCATAAAGTCCCCCCATATCGGACATAGAGTCCCTCTGGGTATCAATCCTCTCATTAGGATTGCTTGGGTTCCCAAGAGGCAATACATTGGCCTATAAATAAAAAGTGTCAAACTGGACAAACCAGAACTCAAATGGAATCAAGGCTTCGATCAAGGAATCAAGGGAATAGATTCAAGTCAAAGGTAAAAGATGTAAAATAAGTTCTAATTTGAAAACATTTGGTTAAGTTATAGAATTCAGAAATAATGAGGGTGATAATCAGGTTTTCTTTTAAAATCTCAAAGCAAGGTAATAAATCAGTTTAAAACATTTTATGAAGTAATAGGGTTGAAATCATTGGTAAAAGAAATCAAGTTTGTAAAACAGTGTTTAAGTCACAATGAAGTTTGATAAGTATTTTAAAATCAACGTAGGGTATCCGGGTCACGGACATTAAATGTGGAAACTCTGCAGGGTATTATCCACATTAACAAGAATGGAATCTTTAGGCATCCTATCTTAAATCAATTGGGAACTAAGGGTCCATGCGAATAAGGCGTAGGAAATTTATCTCTAACTAAGCGGAAATCATCTGGTCCTGCAGTAGACATCTACTAAAGTACAAAGAGTTCCAGTCACAACCAGGTTCTAATCGACTAGATACGCATAAAAATATATAAAGGGATAAGGCACTTAGTGTTAAAATCTCAACGTCGTATTATGTCTCTAAATCTCACGTCGTGTTATAATTCTAGGCTCGTACGATTCATAAAAATATAACTAACGCTCTGATACCAAGCTGTAACGCCCCCAAATCCGCCCTGTCTGGGGATCCGGGTCGTCACATTGTCTCAATATCCTGCAGCACATGTTAACGCAATATTAAAGCAAAATATTTAATACAACGGAGCATAGAAGTCCCACTCCGCAGATCCAAGATCGGTCTCACAAATTATTACAATACGTCTTAGTACATCTTAGGATAATATCTTACATAAGTTCACAAAATAGAAAATAAAGGTTCCAGCTGGATATTCTAATTCTTGTCAGCATGGTCTGGAGCTTTTCCCTTTCCTCTGGATTCCTGGCTGGACGTCTCGCAATTTTCCATCTTGACAGCTGAACAAAATGTTTTAAAGCAAGAATGAGCAACTATAGTGGTCGGCAAGTTCTTTCATTGCTCGGGGTATAAATATAATAATATTTACCGAAAGAGAATACTCAACATTTTTAAACATCGGATATCACAATTTGACATTGACTCAATACTTATCTCGAAAACAGAATACTCGAAAGTCTCAACTGATATAACTCTGATGACTCATGATTTAAGAATAAACTGGTCTTCCACCTCTCGGTATCTCGGTGGGGCGATCAACTATCCGACCGAGAATATCGCCTCCAATGACAATGCACTTCGCCCGATCACGGCTACAATACGATATCAACTATATAATATATGTATGAATGCTGGCATCATAATGGGTTATTAATTCAACCCTGGCAACAAATGCCAAAATATTCTCGTGTCCGTATAACGGTACACAAGTCTCTCTTTCTCTATAATGGGCCTCTTTCCCAAAATTGACCAGTAGAACACAGAATTCCCGAATATTTGATGAACAGATAACTTGAGATAACTCTTTCAGGAAAATACTTGTTAATCTGGCGGTCTGCCAGTCTGACTCCATTGTGCCATCAATCCGAACAAGGGACTGATGCAAACTCTCAATGATAATAATATTTTATTGGTTGACACGAACAAAATGCCAAACCTTGACAATAAATGCAACTATCTCGAAATAGTGAGGATAGTCTTAAAATAATTATCTTGAGTTGTACTGAACAAATAGTATCACTCGAATATTTATAATACCCACAATTGATGAACATTAAATAGAATATTTTTCACTTGATCAATGAGTAAAACTCTAATGATCCTAATTTTATAACTCTCATTTGTTGATTCGGGAGATGAACCAACTAAAAGATAATCAATAAGTTTTGCCGAATTTGTACAATAAATTCGACTGAAAAGAATGAATTTAACTAGCTCAAACAAATGAGACTAGTTCCACTGAATCAAATCAAGTAGTCATCTCGAATTAATGAGATCGACCCGATAGCCATTGAAATTCTTCTACGCTTATAGAAAATATAATTCGCTAGTAAAGTACTCTTAACATTAAAATCATATTGCAACGAGAAAATAATGTTCGGAAGAATTATTGTAGTATAAGAAGCAACAAAATAAATCTCATAATTTGATAGCTCGAAAATAAATACGAATGAATTAACCAGGCTAGAAATATGAAAATTCCAAGATTTAGGGTAGGATTGAACTTGCCTCGATCTCGTAGTGCAAATGAATGCAGATAAAATTTATACTCTACTCGTGAACTTAGCTTCGATCCACGGCTCAGGAATTATTCTCTAAAAATGGCAACCAGAAATACGTGAGCGATTCGTCAAAATAAAATATTCCCGCTTCGATCATATAATATTTAAATGTAAAGAATATTAGTAATAATATATTATCTCTCAAAAATCTCTAGAATAAATAATGGAAAATAATCCCCGGATAAATAAATCTTTCCTTGAACTCAGGAATTCAATCTAGAAAATATATAATATTTTAAGATTCATAAATCCCACTTTATTTAATTGTAAGAAAATTCTCATTTAAAAGGCTCTAATGAATACTCTACAATTCTCTAAAATTCACTAATTTAATAATATTAACCTCTATTTATTATCAAAACAAAATTCAACAATTATCCGATTTTAAATCTCGTAACTAATTTAATATTATTACGATTTTAGCCTCTAAAATAATCTAAACCGATCCGATTAATCAAAAAATGGTCCGAAAATATTTAATATCAATCTTCTAAGATATAATCATATATAATTATATTTATTTATAATTATTCCCTTTTTTTTATCAACGAACCAATAAATCTCTAAATTACGTCCAAATAATCATAAAATATTTCTT
Source organism: Saposhnikovia divaricata (assembly GCA_036435485.1). Classification (NCBI taxonomy): domain Eukaryota; kingdom Viridiplantae; phylum Streptophyta; class Magnoliopsida; order Apiales; family Apiaceae; genus Saposhnikovia; species Saposhnikovia divaricata. Next base: position 83,784,647 of record CM071598.1, read on the forward strand.
TTTAAATAATTAATCAATTATAGCATTTTTATTTACATTAAATCTAATTTTAACCATTCCACCATTCATCAAAGAATCAATTAATATCTAAAATATTAATCATTTTCTTTTCTCTTTCTCTTTTCTATTTTCTATTTTAAATTATTAATAATATAACAAAATAATCCCCCCCCCATTTACCAAAACTCTCCCTTTTCTTCTCACCACCACCAACCAGGCGGCAATCGGCCGAAAACACGACGGCGCCGGCGGTGGTTTCTCCCCTGTTGCCTCTCTCTCTCTCTCTCTCTCTCTCTCTCTCTCTCTCTCTCTCTTCCTCCCTCATCTCTCTCGATCCCTCTGTAAATCTCTCTGCCCTCACTCTTTCTCTCCGCCACTCTCTTTCTATTCGACGTCTCCTCTCTCCCTCATCCTTCCCTTCTCTCTGCTCATCTCTCTAAATCTCTCTCTCCGTCGCGATCTCTCTCCTCTCTCTATCCCTATCTCTCGTTGTTTCTCTCTATGCTCACCCCGTCTCTCTTTCTTCTCACCCCATCCCTCCATCAATCTCTCCGCCTCACTCTTCGCACAACACCGACCCCCCTACCTCCTACATCACCGACAACAAACCCACAATCTCACCTACTCCGATTCGATCCATAAACAATCGGAACAAAACACGAAACTGGCGTTCATAACAGATTCCACAAAACGAATTTACAAAACACTTAACAATAAAAGAAAAAAAACTACCTGATGGTTAGCTGATTGTTATATATGTATGGTCGGGGATTTTGGTTAAGTTGAAAGAGAACGGGGTTGGTGACTTTTGCAGGAAAGAAATAAAATGGGGTGGTGTTGTTTTTGTGAGAAAAAATGAGTGGGTATGTGTTTGTTTTTAAAAGAGAGAGGTAACAATGTGTTTTTGTTTCTGTGAAAATGTGAACTAATGTGTTTGTAAATAAGGATGAGGGTAGTTTGCTTATTTGATAAAAAAAAATACTAATGCTCCATAAAAACATAATCATGTTCTGGTGCATGATTTGTGAAAAGGAAAAGAATGATGTTTAGTGGATTTAAAAGGAACAAACGTGGGGGACAAAGTGAATGTGGCATGCTTAGTGCAAATTAAATGCTCTGTCCACTATCTGATTAGTAATAATAATCTCTTTTTCTCCCGTGTTGGCTAATTAAAACGAGACTCTAATTTCGCTTCCTAAAATAAATTCGACCCAAAAACTAAAATCGCATTTTCCTAAATTTCCTAATTTTAATGAATACCAAATAAATATAATTAAATAGATATAATATAATATTTATTTACCTATGAATAAATAAAATTTTAAAAATTTACAAAACGCGCTAATTAAAATATACTAGTGCATCGCTCTTAAATAAAATTTAAATATCGATTATGAAAATTATTTCGAAAATTCGCGGTTATTACAGTCTTCCCCCCCTTATAGGATTCCTTCCTTGGAATCAAAATTACGCACTAAACAATTCAGGATATTTATTTCGCATTTCGCTTTCTAATTCCCACGTGGCTTCCTCAACTTGGCGGTTTCTCCAAAGTACCTTCACTAGATTTACTTTCTTAGTTCTTAACTCTTGCACTTTGTGATCTATGATCTCTACTGGCTGTTCTTCGTAGGTCAAATCAGGACGTATTTCCACTGGTTCGTAGGTTATAACATGTCTGAAATCAGATTGATATTCTCTTAACGCCGAAACATGAAACACATCGTGGATATGCTGAAGGTCTGGAGGTAGGGCCAACTGATAAGCTAGTGGTCCTATCTTCTTGAGAATCTCAAAAGGTCCTATATATCTGGGGCTCAACTTGCCTTTCTTTCCGAATCTCATAACTCCCTTCCAAGGTGAAACTTTCAACATCACTTTATCTCCCACTTCAAATGATTTGTCTTTTCTCTTTTTATTTGCATACTTCTTCTGTTGATCCTGGGCTGCAACTAACCTTTTTCGAATAACTTCGGTCGCTTGCTTAGTTTGTTGTAGTAGTTCTGGTCCTAGTATTTTTCTTTCTCCTACTTCATCCCAGTATAGAGGTGATCTACACTTCCTTCCGTACAATGCTTCATATGGTGCCATACATATGCTGGAGTGGTAACTATTGTTGTAAGCAAACTCAACTAGGGGCAAATGCTCATCCCAACTCCCTTTGAAGTCAAGTGCACAAGCCCTTAACATATCTTCAACTGTTTGAATCGTCCTTTCACTTTGTCCGTCGGTCTGTGGATGATATGCAGTGCTCAGATTTAACTTCGTGCCAAGACATTCCTGAAAACTCTTCCAAAATCGAGAAGTAAAACGGGCATCTCTATCAGATACAATTGAAACAGGCACTCCGTGACAAACTACAATTTCCTTTAGGTATATGTTTACCAATCTTTGAACGGAGTACTTATCACTAATTGATAGGAAATGTGCAGATTTAGTGAGTCGGTCGACAATAACCTAAATTGCATCATGGCTAGCTCTAGGTCGGGGCAATTCTACGACAAAATCCATGGTAATATCTTCTCATTTCCATTCGAGTATTTCTAAGGGTTGTAGAAGTCCACTTAAGTTGACCCTCCTACGCTAACCCTCCTACGTCGATAATTTATTTGCGCATCATAATGTGTTAACCAATCCATCCTTAGGATTACGACAAATTCCCTTAACTTAAAAAGAATGAGGTTAGCGTCAAAACGTTGCCCATGTATCCCTATGGAACAATTCGGACAAAATAGGTTCACTGTTAACTTCCTGATTAGCTACGTCTATGCTCAGAATTCCTTCTAAGGGAAACAGACTCAAGATTTAACTTATTCATGAAATTTTTAGAAATAAAAGATTTGGTAGCTCTAGAATCAACTAGAACACACGCATTCTCAGAGTCTACTAGAAGCGTACCTGCTATCACATTGTTGTCATCGATGGCATCTGGCACAGTCATGTTGAAGGTTCTTGCTATCGGCTTGTTGCTGGGAGGTGCTGTGAGTCGAGGCACTGGATTCTCCTTTGCATGCTGTCGGCAATCTCGGGACACATGACCTTTCCTTACACAGTTAAAACAGGTGACATATTTATCCTTGCAACTAGAAGCATAATGACCCTTCTGTCCATAGTTATAACAATTCACACTCGCTTGATAACAGGGTCCCGGGTGTTTCTTCCCACATGTCTTGCATTCTGGCAAAGGTGGTCCTCCTTGCATCACATTGGCCGCCTGTGGCTGTCTAAACCTCTGGTTGCTTCCACTCCGATTGTCAGGCTTCTCTCAAAACTAGCTTCATGATTCTGAAATTTCCTTTTCTTCACATCCTTGTCCTTTGAGTACAACTCGGTTCCACTTTCAACAATAGATGCTTTCTGAACTAAAGTAGCATAATTGGTGATTTCTAGTATCGCAACTCGATTCTGGATCCATGACATCAGCCCAAGTTGAAAACGTTTAGCTCTCTTTTCGTCAGTATCCACATGGTAAGGCACAAACCTAGAGAGTTCGGAAAACTTGGCTTCATATTCAGCTACAGTCATATTGCCTTGTTTAAGTTCCAGAAATTTTATCTCCATCTGATCTCCCAAGTATTTAGGAAAATATTTCTCTAAAAACAGCTGGGTGAACCTAGTCCAGGGTATGACTAAGTTCCCTTCCATTGCTCTTTTTGATTCCCACCAATAATTCGCTTCACCTTTTAACATGTAGGCTGCAAAAATGGTTTTATTCTCTTCTTCTACTCCTACAATTTCAAAGGTCTTTTCCATATCTCGTAACCATATTCTTGCCTCAACAGGATCAGTGTTACCTTTAAACTCAGGGGGATTCCACGATTTGAAAGATTTAAATGCAACTGAATTTTTAGCTGGGGGTGCAGGGGGTTGATCATTTCTGACTTGAGGTATTTCTTGTCTAGGTGAAGGATTCTGTGTGTATTGTCTCAGAAATTCCACGAGTAAACTCATAGGGTCATTAGCATTTGGATTTGGTTGTACTACTGGTGCAGGCTCAGGTTCAGGTTCTTGTTCGGGATTGGTATCAACTTCATGGTGATCCTCTGCTAGGGGTACTCTTTGGATCTTGCGGGGTCTACCTCTTTTAGGTGGCATCTTTTTCTATTAAGATTAAAAACAATAAGATATGTTATATCACAGGTATGCAGTTATATGACACCATTGCTGGCACAGTTATGCTAGGTATTCATAAATAATCACTCGGTCAAAATTTCTGGTTCCTCAAAATAAATCATACTCAAAATCATGATTCTCTCTGGTCTCTTTATAAACGATTACTCTTATTCCTATTTATAAAAAGGTTTCAGATACTCGTAAAGATCTATCTCAGTTTAGATGGAAGTTCTCAAGAAAGCCTTATAAGTTCTAAGATTCATCGTTATTAATCTTTGGTTCTCGAATTTTGGTTAAACTCATTTTAAGTCGTAATTTCTGAAAAGATGTTTCATAACTCCCAAATTCCAGTATACACTCTTGAAACTTCGAGAACTACACATTCCAGGTTCAATTAGAACTTTGAAAGAAGAAGAATAATCCAACATATAATACTGTGAGGCAATAACATGGGTATGTTCAACTCTTGATAGTGAGAATTTTTTTTTTTAAAGAATTAACCGAGTGATCAATATGATCTTCGAACATTTGTTTTGTTGCATGTATCATTAGGACAACCGTCATAGTACACAAGGTGGCCAGCCTTTGGTACTCTAATGACAAACAACAATACAAACGGTGGCGTCCCACCAGACTTCTATCACAGAGACAGATAGTCTTCCCCTATATATTTAGGGTTGTTCATCTCAGTATTTCAAAGGGTGTCAAATATAGGAATGAGTATGAAAGGGGTTTGTATTTTTTTGAAAGTTGATAATGTCGGTTAAATCAAGCTCTAAACAACATAGGTCATTTTCAAACAGGATAGAAATTGTCTGAGTAAATTTGAATGATATGAATTATTGATAATCATTACTAAGGAAGTTATTTAAGGAGTGATTTTCCAGCACAAAATACGTTCTTAGGAATAACTATCGATTCTTGAGTAAAAACGACGCTTGCAGACTCTGGTAGCTCGTTAGGGAAGAAAATCTCTAAAAGGGAATGTACAAAAACACATTTTCATATAGAACTATTTCAACCTCTATAAGTTATATATCTAGAAAACTAATGTCGGTCACGAAATCGTTTAAGAATTTAGCCTCGAACTTGGAACACATAGTTGCATATCTCTCTAAGTCCATCTCTGGTGCACGTACCTCGTGTTGGTCTAACCCTGACTGGTAAAGATATTAACAACATTTACAAAATGTGGAAACTCTGCAGGGTATTATTCACATTAACAAGAATGGAATCTTTAGGCATCCTATCTTAAATCAATTGGAAACTAAGGGTCCATGCGAATAAGGCGTAGGAAATTTATCTCTAACTAAGCGGAAATCATCTGGTCCTGCAGTAGACATCTACTAAAGTACAAAGAGTTCCAGTCACAACCAGGTTCTAATCGACTAGATACGCATAAAAATATATAAAGGGATAAGGCACTTAGTGTTAAAATCTCAACGTCGTATTATATCTCTAAATCTCACGTCGTGTTATAATTCTAGGCTCGTACGATTCATAAAAATATAACTAACGCTCTGATACCAAGCTGTAACGCCCCCAAATCTGCCCTGTCTGGGGATCCGGGTCGTCACATTGTCTCAATATCCTGCAGCACATGTTAACGCAATTTTAAAGCAAAATATTTAATACAATGGAGCATAAAAGTCCCACTCCGCAGATCCAAGATCGGTCTTACAAATTATTACAATACGTCTTAGTACATCTTAGGATAATATCTAACATAAGTTCACAAAATAGAAAATAAAGGTTCCAGCTGGATATTCTAATTCTTGTCAGCATGGTCTGGAGCTTTTCCCTTTCCTCTGGATTCCTGGCTGGACGTCTCGCATTTTTCCATCTTGACAGCTGAACAAAATGTTTTAAAGCAAGAATGAGCAACTATAGTTCTCAGCAAGTTCTTTCATTGCTCGGGATATAAATATAATAATATTTACCGAAAGAGAATACTCAACATTTTTAAACATCGGATATCACAATTTGACATTGACTCAATACTTATCTCGAAAACAGAATACTCGAAAGTCTCAACTGATATAACTCTGATGACTCATGATTTAAGAATAAACTGGTCTTCCACCTCTCGGTATCTCGGTGGGGCGATCAACTATCCGACCGAGAATACCGCCTCCAATGACACCGCACTTCGCCCGATCACGGCTACAATACGATATCAACTATATAATATATGTATGAATGCTAGCATCATAATGGGTTATTAATTCAACCCTGGCAACAAATGCCAAAATATTCTCGTGTCCGTATAACAGTACACAAGTCTCTCTTTCTCTATAATGGGCCTCTTTCCCAAAATTGACCAGTAGAACACAGAATTCCCGAATATTTGATGAACAGATAACTTGAGATAACTCTTTCAGGAAAATACTTGTTAATCTGGCGGTCTGCCAGTCTGACTCCATTGTGCCATCAATCCGAACAAGGGACTGATGCAAACTCTCAATGATAATAATATTTTATTGGTTGACACGAACAAAATGCCAAACCTTGACAATAAATGCAACTATCTCGAAATAGTGAGGATAGTCTTAAAATAATTATCTTGAGTTGTACTGAACAAATAGTACCACTCGAATATTTATAATACCCACAATTGATGAACGTTAAATAGAATATTTTTCACTTGATCAATGAGTAAAACTCTAATGATCCTAATTTTATAACTCTCATTTGTTGATTCGGGAGATGAACCAACTAAAAGATAATCAATAAGTATTGCCGAATTTGTACAATAAATTCGACTGAAAAGAATGAATTTAACTAGCTCAAACAAATGAGACTAGTTCCACGGAATCAAATCAAGTAGTCGTCTCGAATTAATGAGATCGACCCGATAGCCATTGAAATTCTTCTACGCTTATAGGAAATATAATTCGCAAGTAAAGTACTCTTAACAGTAAAATCATATTGCAACGAGAAAATAATGTTCGGAAGAATTATTGTAGTATAAGAAGCAGCAAAATAAATCTCATAATTTGATAGCTCGAAAATAAATACGAATGAATTAACCAGGCTAGAAATATGAAAATTCCAAGATTTAGGGTAGGATTGAACTTGCCTCGATCTCGTAGTGCAAATGAATGCAGATAAAATTTATACTCTACCCGTGAACTTAGCTTCGATCCACGGCTCAGGAATTATTCTCTAAAAATGGCAACCAGAAATACGTGAGCGATTAGTCAAAATAAAATATTCCCGCTTCGATAATATAATATTTAAATTTAAAGAATATTAGTAATAATATATTATCTCTCAAAAATCTCTAGAATAAATAATGGAAAATAATCCCCGGATAAATAAATCTTTCCTTGAACTCAGGAATTCAATCTAGAAAATATATAATATTTTAGTATTCGTAAATCCCACTTTATTTAATTGTAAGAAAATTCTCATTTAAAAGGCTCTAATGAATACTCTACAATTCTCTAGAATTCACTAATTTAATAATATTAACCTCTATTTATTATCAAAACAAAATAATTCAACAATTATCCGATTTTAAATCTCGTAAATAATTTAATATTATTACGATTTTAGCCTCTAAAATAATATAAACTGATCCGATTAATCAAAAAATGGTCCGAAGATATTTAATATCAATCTTCTAAGATAGAATCATATATAATTATATTTATTTATAATTATTCCCTTTTTTTTATCAACGAACCAATAAATCTCTAAATTACGTCCAAATAATCATAAAATATTTCTTTTTAAATAATTAATCAATTATAGCATTTTTATTTACATTAAATCTAATTTTAACCATTCCACCATTCATCAAAGAATCAATTAATATGTAAAATATTAATCATTTTCTTTTCTCTTTTCTATTTTCTATTTTAAATTATTAATAATATAACAAAATAATCCCCCCCCCCATTTACCAAAACTCTCCCTTTTCTTCTCACCACCACCAACCAGGCGGCAACCGGCCGAAAACACGGCGGCGCCGACGGTGGTCTCTCCCCTGTTGCCACTCTCTCTCTCTCTCTCTCTCTCTCTCTCTCTCTCTCTCTCTCTCCTCTCTCTCTCTCCCTCTCTCTTCCTCCCTCATCTCTCTCGATCCCTCTCTAAATCTCTCTGCCCTCACTCTTTCTCTCCGCCTCTCTTTCTCTCCGACGTCTCCTCTCTCCCTCATCCTTCCCTTCACTCTGCTCATCTCTCTAAATCTCTCTCTCCGTCGCGATCTCTCTCCTCTCTCTATCCCTATCTCTCGATGTTTCTCTCTATGCTCACCCCGTCTCTCTTTCTTCTCACCCCATCCCTCCATCAATCTCTCCGCCTCACTCTTCGCACAACACCGACCCCCTGCCTCCTACATCACCGACAACAAACCCACAATCTCACCTTCTCCGATTTGAGCCACGAACAATCGGAACAAAACACGAAACTGGCGTTCATAACAGATTCCACAAAACGAATTTACAAAACACTTAACAATAAAAGAAAAAAAAACTACCTGATGGTTAGCTGATTGTTATATATGTATGGTCCGGGATTTTGGTTAAGTTGAAAGAGAACGGGGTTGGTGACTTTTGCAGGAAAGAAATAAAATGGGGTGGTGTTGTTTTTGTGAGAAAAAAATGAGTGGGTATGTGTTTGTTTTTAAAAGAGAGAGGTAACAATGTGTTTTTGTTTCTGTGAAAATGTGAACTGATGTGTTTGTAAATAAGGATGAGGGTAGTTTGCTTATTTGATAAAAAAAAAATACTAATGCTCCATAAAAACATAATCTTGCTTAGTGCAAATTAAATGCACTGTCCACTATCTGATTAGTAATAATAATCTCGTTTTCTCCCGTGTTGGTTAATTAAAACGAGACTCTAATTTCACTTCCTAAAATAAATTCGACCCAAAAACTAAAATACCATTTTCCTAAATTTCCTAATTTTAATGAATACCAAATAAATATAATTAAATAGATATAATATAATTTTTATTTACATATGAATAAATAAAATTTTAAAAATTTACAAAACGCGCTAATTAAAATATACTAGTGCATCGCTCTTAAATAAAATTTAAATATCGATTATGAAAATTATTTCAAAAATTCGCGGTTATTACACCATATCACTATCTTAGTATACTATTCTTCTTATACGACTTATCCTAATCTACCCAATCGGTTTCCTATATCGCATCACCACTTAACATTTATATCATAAACTTACCAACTAGCATATATAACATGAAAGCACATAAGTCACTTAGGCACTTAGCATATAATATCAGATTGACTTGTAATCAACTTATAACCTTATACTTAGACTTTACAACTTATAATCATAATGAAAATCGGGCAGAGTTTCCTCTGTTTATAGGACTATCCCGTCGGAAATATTCGACTCCAAATCACAATCACAAACATCCGATGGATTATAAATCCACCTACACTTCCCAATGGATTCTATTTTATATCAAATCATAATCATACTACTTTTATCCGACATTAACAATCACATCACTAATTAGGACTTCAACAATTATTAAATATAAATCATTAAATCATATATGATAAATCACTAAAATTATACAACTCATACTTCAAGTTTAGCATTCGAAATTCACTTATATTAAATCTGAAATTTACAACTATATGTCCACCAACTAGCACTTCGCATATAATTAACAAAATCATTCTTATTTATTATTAATTAATCACTAAAAGAATTCGAATTATCTTTAATATTTTCTCAAAATTCGAATTAATTATAAATAATTCGAAACATCATACATACGACCATCTAATTTCATATCACACAGATTGATAATCCTGTAATTATTCACAATAACACAATTATCACTTAGTTAACATTAATTCACATGATAATTCATTTGAATAACTCATAATAATTCGAATAAATCATTTTAATAATAAAAAATTCGAATTAAATATATTATAATATGAAAAATCATACATATCATTTAATCAATTAACAGCTAGCATGAAATCATCAAAAAAATCTATAATCATAAAAAAAAAGCATACAAATTCATATATTTATACATGCAAATTCGGAAAAATCAGAAAATTCGAAACCCTTAACATGCAATCGATTTTACCCACATATGTCAACTTTAAATCATTAATAAAGACTGCAGGGATCACAAACTACCTTCTCCGGCCGACCAATCGCCGAAAAATGCCATGGTCGCCGGAGGGTTTCACTAAAAACTCGAACCCAAACTCCAAACCACGTATAAACTTCATTTATAGCAGTAATTAACATTATTAAGACTAAAAATCATCATCTCGGAGCTTGCATGTCAGATATAAAGCATATACTTACATATATCGAATATATACATACACGAAACCATGCAAGACTTCACCCAGATAACAAACTAGCATAGAAACATGTTTTGAGGGATTAAAACTAAATTAAAACAGAATTTCGGAGCTTAAAATCGAAAGGAAACGATGAAGAACAGAGAGAGAGTACTAGCAGTCGAGAGAGATGAACAAAGAAGAATGAAGTGGGCGGTCGAGTGATATATACTCCTAGGGGCAAATCGGTAAAAAAGCAAAAACTGAATTATCTACTTTTCTTTTAAAAACTGATTTTAATCATTTAAAAATCGAAATAATATGGAAATATAAGATAAAATTAAATCTTAAAATTTTAAAATAAAGTTTATGAAATTACAAGGCTCCCCATATTTTTAAAATGATTTTAGACTCAAAATGAATTTTATATGAATTTTAGAAATAAAGGCTCTTTAAAAGAAATAAAGTTTTTTAAATCATTTTAAAATATCAAAACTCACAATTAAATAGTAACACTAATTTTTATGACTCACTAATATCGCAAAGATGATAATGCAAAAGATTTCATGATTTAAAATGACTCCAATGATTTTATATGATTTTCGAAAGATTAAAAATGCACTTTAAAAAATGGTTTTAATGCTTTAAAAATATAAATAAAATCCTACGATCACATACGACACATACCAATCCTCAAATAATCACATAAACATGTTTTCACACATATCTTGACTTCACAAAATTATACTCGTCACATAATTCACATAGTTCACATAATTTCCACATTTAATAATTAACTATGCATTTATAAATAGCGAAAAATTCTAGGTCGTTATAATATTTACAAATAACTAATCAATTTACTTTTTAATGTAAAACATGTTAACTTTAATAACTACAGTTAAACCTCGATAAATGAATACGCTCGGGACCAGAAAATTTTATTCATTAATCGAGATTATTCATTTATCGAGGTTTGTAACAGCCCCAGATCCAGGGTCGGGGATCCGGTCGTTACGGACTTAATTTCCATCCACAAAACCAACATAAATTAAATTACAACCTTGTGACCCAAAAAACAACATAAAACACACCAGTTATAGTCCCAGAGATGAAATTAGAGTAACTATCAAATATTATTAATCACGAGTGTGAGTTATTACAACCCAAAAGAATTACAATTTAACTTACATACTCTTTTCCATCCATTTATATAAGTCATACGTGTCATTACATCGGATACTCAAGAGATAACAACTAGCCTACCAATAGCTTCCTTCTCAGCAATGGTAGCAATGATATCAACGGGTAACCTTCTGACGGCTGTCACCTGATTGCGTTGAGTGCGCCTTGTGCGGGCCATCAGATCTAGTTGTTGTGATATAATAAATAAAACAAGGGTGAGCAATGGCCCACCAACAATAATGTATACTGAATAATAATAAATATATAACAGTTCAAAAGTATTTTGAAACCATATGTCATGAATTAACGAACATAGTGCCAGTATAATATAAACGATGAAGTTACCGGGTAACTCAGAGTACTTTTAGTTCTGAACAGTTTTCAAACCCTGTCAACACGAGTGATACTTCATGTTGCAGAAAATAAATAAATTTGGATGATGAACCAATGCTGGAGTATGTCGTGCATCTCAAAATTTGTTTCTCTACATGTAGAAGGAAGAACATATGGACACCACCATACGCCGGATCTCCCTAGCCATTTTTGGGCTTAGTCGGGGCCGGCGCCACTCAGACCTTATTTCCAGGATGGACTGTTCCACAGCCTCTTATACCAGTTTACAATGATGGACTGTCCCACAGCCTCTTACACAAAGTTTCAATGATGGACTGTCCCACAGCCTCTTACACAAATACTCCTAGTTCAAGTAAATCCATAACTCTGAAACGTAAAGCTCGTCCCCCTTTCCCCAAGTGTAATAATTTTTATAGGACTCCACAAAGTAGTCGTATCTAGTTGGAAAGGAAAATTCACCAATATTTCCCAAGCAGTTGCTTGTTAATGGATATCAATTTGTTCCAACAATCTTACCCCTCGAACGATGAGGAAGTAACAAAAAGACTCATTTTGATGAATAGCAACCAAGTTGCGAGTGAAAAGAATAGTTTCAAAAGATTTATGACCGGGCAGTCAAACATAATAAATAACAGTTCTCAAGTAAGGTTCCCTCATAATTTGGAAGATAGATTTGAGTGAAGAATAGAATTTTTGAGAACCTTCCTTGATAAAAATAATAATAATAAGACTTAGAAATAATTTACATAGTATTTGAAGGTCGAAGATAATATTTGAATAAAATAATATATTTCAAAACTAGTTAAAAGAATTACATAAATATTCAAAGAATATTTATTAACTCATAAATATTTAAAGAATATTCTTAATATAAAATATTGCTCAAAGTAACCCTCGAATAAACATATGAGAATATTTATTAAATAAATAACTCCTCGAATAAATATTCAAAATAATATCCGATAATTTAATCAACCTTAAATGAATATTCAAGATAATATTCATTAAAGAAATAAAGCTCAAATGAATATTCAAAATAATATTCATTAAATAAATAAACTCAAATGAATATTCCAAAATAATATTCATCTAAATCAATAGCCTCAAATGAATATTCAAATAATACTCAAATAGTATTTCTCGACTGAGATTATACTCAAATAACATTCCTCGAATAATTTCAAAGTAATTAATACTTATGGAAATATAAATAATGTTCATAAATAACATTCCTCAAATAATCTGTCACTTGAATCCCTCCGGGTTTCCACGACTATCTCTATATTACAAAATACCGACTTCTAGTCTATCATTTTTTTATAATACTTGAGTCTACCACACGTTAGTTAACCAATAAGAATCGAGAAATTATTTTAGGACCAATCAGAGCTAATTCCTAACATTTAGACCTTTCCTTATTTACAATCTCACCCTACCTCTTTAACCATGGTTAGTTAACACTTTTAATTTAAATACAATATTGATTTTATTAAACATATCCATAAATACATATTTTTTAAATCAAAAAAATATTTACTAGAAAATCACAATTTTAATTTGAAATCAATCACGATATACTATTATATATTTTAAATTAAATTTCATAACTAATCATTGATTAATCAACCACTCTTTTAAAATAAAGTCAATCACAATCATATTATCATATAATTTTTATAATATATATTGTAAAATTATAATCGATATTAAATAAATATAATCTAACTTAACTAAAAATTTGAAAAAAATCATATTTTGAATCAGATTTTAAATAACTTGGATAAATCCATACCTTCAAAAATTTGACTTTTAATATAAATTCAGTGCGTGTTTGGCTTTTCATAAAGCCGTTAGCTTATAGCTTATAAGCCCATAAGAGCTTATATGGGATGTTTGTCTATTTAAGTTTTAGCTCAACTTATAACTTATATGTTGATAAGTTGAATGTTAAGAAATCCTAACATTCAACTTTCAACTTATTCTTATTTCTCGATACACGCAATATATAATATCCTTCAAATCTTCAAAATCATATATCTTTTGACCCGTTCATTAAAAAATTGATATGCATATATCTTTTGACTCTACTGATTTATAAGTTTTGATTTACCAAACACTCTACTGAGTTATAATTTCAGAGTTACTTATCACTTATATGACACTTATGCTTATAAATCATAAGCTACTCATTTTAAGGTAAGCTAAACGGCCCCTCAATCACAATCATATTATCATATGATTTTTATAATATATAATATACAATTATAATTGATATTAAATAATTATATTCTAACTTAACTAAAAATCTGAAAAAATCTGATTTGAAATCAGATTTTAAATAACTTGGATAAAATTCATACCTTCAAAAATTTAATTTTTTTATAAGCTCAAAAATATATTTATTCATAATTTGTTAATAAAATTAATTAATAAAAGCATATAAGCCAACACTACAAAATCGGATTTGAACAAATTTTAAGTATCTTAGATAAAATCCATATCTTCAAAAACTCGATTTTTAAAAGGTTCAAAAATATATTTATTCACAATTTGTTAATAAAATAATTAATAAATTCATATAAACGAACACTACATATATTTTAATTATTTTAATTATTAAATATACGTTATAAGAGTATTACTAATGGTTGGTGAATAAATTACCAATCAAAAAATTAAAATTATTTTAGAGACAATCAGAATTTACTTCTAAACTTTAAATCAATCAATCATATGGGGTCTTGAGGATTAAGTTTCTACACATTTTTAATATGTAATCGAAAAATTAACCACGGCCATAAAAATATTTTCAATAAATTAATATAATAAATATTTTAAGGATTCAATATTTAATAAATATACCGAATTCTCAGAATATGTGTGAAAAATTTATTAACGTGATACGTAGAAATATTCTCTGACAAAGAGAGAAATAAAATGAAAGCTAAATTTTAAAAAAATAATAATAAAGAGGGAGTTTGAAATTTTCAACGGGGTTGTATTTATTTTGATGATTGGTTCATAATATTAATATTAATTCAATTGGTATGAATTAACGGATAATTAATTATACTTATGTTAATTAACATTCCAATAAAATTATATATTTTATAAATTAAAATTAAAATAACATATTAATATTAATATTAATTTATTAATACAATTTATCGGTCGGTGCGTAGCACGGGTAGAACGCTAGTATTCAATGAAGGAAGATCATATGCCCTTCACTAAGGGTCTTAGCAATATCCAACTTATAACTAGTATATCTCGTATCTAACTTTTAAGCCAACATCAAATCAGGGAACAAGTATCACAATATAATTTGAAAGCAGGCATGCATGCTATGGCATATGTATAACAACAATCAATCATATATATTATCACAACAACAGTTCCAAAGTATTGGAAACTTGCCTGGTACTCGGGTAGGGGTAGCGTGTCCTGGGTCAGTCCGGTGATCTATAAACAATCAGAATATTCGAGATTAATCACTTAACGTTTTTGAAGGGCTAAATATATATTTAACTTAGGTTTAAAACACGTTTTCAAGTTATCTCGTTATACACCCTCTAGTGTAACTCTTTTTATCACCGGTGTGATCCGACACTTGTTCGTTATTAAGGCATGCCATTACACTTACACTTGGTAAGTTCTTAAGTCATATAAGTTCTAAGGTCGGTTGTTTACCAACAAAGATTATACCTCGAGATTTATCGCCCGTTTTCTAAGTGGTTTTCCAAAGTTATAACTAATTGTCCTTTTTAGGGGTTCATTCGTACTTAACCTCGATTCGAACATTTTTATAAGATTGAAAAACGATTTGCTTGACATGAGGTTTTCTCTCACACCTTCCTTATGATCTCTAGTATTTAATTATCAAGATTTGCCACTGAATTAATCATGTTAAGGGGGCTCAATTTCAGTTACGAACTCGCATTTACGATTTCGAACCATTGTTACAATTTTGACCATAACTCCTAAATCGTAAGTCCGTTTGCTTCGATTCTCGCGCCAAAATGATCTATGACTCGAGATCTACAAGGATAGGTCATATATACATCAAGGCCAGAAAATTAACTCAACTGTTATGCACGATTTTTAAGGGTTTAACGAAATTTCGACATTACGATGGCTATAAATCGAACGTTTCTAAATTGATAACATCACAACCAAGCCACACCGAACATACCATCAATCTTATACACATAATATTCATCTCATAAGTCCAAGAACATCTTACTTAACCATCATTTGAACCATAGCTCTTAGATCTACTAAAACAACTACATAATCACTTATACATGCTTATAACAACATCAACATCATATCTCGTCCAAGATCATCAAAAACTTAACATAAGTGCTAGGGTTTCTTGAGATCATTACCTTCCTTGGAGTGTGTATGACCTTAATAAACCTTGTATAGCCCTTATATAACCTTAGGATAGCTTGGATCATTCAAAGAAACAAGAAAACTAAAGTTAGATCTTAAAAGTTACTATTCATCATCTACTTTGATGATTTATTTGAAAATGAAAGAAGTGGAATTTGAAGCTAATATTCATATGATATCTCTAATATGAAATGTAGTACTCACCATAAAATTTGGAGATCAAACAATGGTTGGAGGTTGGATTTTGTTTTTGGAATTTTGAGAAAGGCCGAATGCTCCATTTTTTGGAGAGAATGGAGTTGGTTGCTTTGTTTGCTTGATCTAATCCATGTCCAAATGAATTATTGTGATAATATCTTCTATAAAGTAGCTTTAATAAAGTGGTGTGGTCATGGATGATGCAATTTAAAGGGACAAGTGTTGGTTTTAGTGGTAAGATGATGAGATGAATGCTAAGTACTTGGTTTGTTTGCTAAGTATGCTAGTTACCTTAGTAACTACTTAGTTCCTTGATCATATCCACTTGCACATGCAAGCATCTTGGTTCTCTACTTGTTTCTTTGTCCGGTTATTGCTCAATTTCATTGATCGTTCGGAGGAATATCTCAAGTATCTCTCGTTAGAATTTTACCGAAAACCTTCTTAATATTTATATTACCATTCTCAATCCTCCTTTATAATTATTGAATTTAAATTCCTTAAATCTTTATATTAAATCCTTAAATCATTCAGTGTCCAGGGAAATCTCGGAGTATATAACAGTGCTATTTTTCTGAATCTGATATCGTTTACATACACTTATATTGCCTATCGGTCATTAATAGGAACTCAGAAATCCGTTCTGAATACTCCTATATAGCGTCGTCTGATAATTCCAATTTCCACCAAAAACACTATTCATTGCTTTATTCTCTCTTTAATTCTTATAATTAGAAAAATGTTCTCGCGCTTTCCCGAGCGTTCCTTAACCCTTTTACGGAACCACTAGACTTATACTAGATATCGATTTGGATGACATGAGAACCATCTTCCTCATTTAGAATCACCATATCCTACTTTCTAGGAGATATATTATTCTAATCTAAATTGTCAACCCGTTGCATTCTTCATGACATATAAACATTGGAATCCATATCCATTCCATTCATTAGAACAACTGTTACACTTATAATCCATTACATAATAAAAGTTTTAATTCCTACCAAAAATCTGGGTTCTTACATCAAAAATACACTGTCTCTATTATATCGGGACTGGAAAAAATTATTCATTTAATGAGGTTATTCGTTTATCGAATATTCATTTATCAAGATTCTACTGTAATCAATTTTCTTTTTATATTAATTAATAATAATTAACCGAGTACCTTTTTTTAGTTAAAACGCATCATTTTTTTTTATATTTTCTACTAAAATCTCTCATTTTTTACAAATATCACGGGCAATATATTTAATTATTATCAAATCATATAATTTAAAATTTTAAACCTACAAAATTCATGTCTTAAAAAAATTTAATTTAATTAAAAAAATCCGTGCATCGTACGGGTTTGAAGCTATGATATCTAAATAACTCAAATTCTAAATGATTGATCGACCAAAAATCTTTAATTAAATTCACATATTTTAATTTTTATTAACATAAAAATTTTATTTATGTATATTTATAATAAAATGTACTTTTTTAAAAAAACATAATCCTATTCATTATTTCAATAATTTAATATATGCATAGTGACGAATGTTGACAAATTATTATTTTTTATCCGAATTCGTTTACATTTATGTTATAGAATTTTAATTTTATAGTCAATATAAACCAAAAATTTAAAAGTAAACTAAAAAAGAGAAATCGGATAATAAGACTAAATGTAATTTATCAAATCAGAATTTGAAAATAAACTCAAAAAATGAATATAGCGGGATATAAACTTTGTAAGTGGAGGTCATGGATTTGATTCTTAAAAGCAATTACAATTCTTTTAATTTTTTTGCATCTATGCTATAATATAATAAGAAAAATGGGGTACAATTTTTAGTTTGGTTAACCATTTTTTGGTTATTCTCATTTTTGGTTATCCCTCATTCACAACCGTTAGATCATCAACTCAAATAAATCATAACCGTTAGATATAACAATATTAAAAATTGTTATATACCGAGGTCCAAGGTTCGATTCCCACCAACAACACATTAATTCATATTTAATACTAAAAATTGTTATATACAAAGATGTAAGATTTGAATTTTTAAAATAACATATTAAAATTAATATTTATAATATTATATTACATTATAAATAAATTATAAAATTTAAAAGTAATCCGTGCTTTGCACGGACTATAAGCTAGTAAATTATAAAGATTGGATAA
The DNA here is from genome assembly GCA_036435485.1 of Saposhnikovia divaricata. Taxonomy (NCBI): domain Eukaryota; kingdom Viridiplantae; phylum Streptophyta; class Magnoliopsida; order Apiales; family Apiaceae; genus Saposhnikovia; species Saposhnikovia divaricata. The sequence goes on from CM071598.1 coordinate 83,803,360, forward strand.
TTTTGTACTTTTTCAACAAATAGGAATAATACAGTAAATTTGCTCTCTTTCCTATTACACGCCATTTAATGTTTTAATGTTTGCAAGTAGAGTGGATAGATATAACTTTTGCACGTATAACCTTTGAGCAGATAGAAGTGGTGAAGGTGTGTAAGTTTTTTTTATGTAGATTTTTTACTGTGAATTATCCCACTTTCATTGTCGGAACACACAGTTTTTTTTAAAATTAAAAAGGGTTATCTAACTATTCACTGTAATCGTAAAAAATACGTAAATTTGATTCATCATAACCTATCCGAAAAATGAACAATAATTGCAAGTCCCTATAACCCATCAATAAACCATAATTACGAAAATTTGACGGACCTACACTTTTGGATATGAAAACAAAACAAATTCTCATGATGAGAGAGAATTACAATACATGGGTAGATAAAATTCTAAAAATTGGGTAGAAAAAACTCTCAAAAATAAGAGAGATTTATTGCACAATAATAAAATTATAGCCGATAAATCAATGAACAGTAGATAGGGTTTTTTAGAGGAAGAAGAGAAAGGAGGCGGCAGGAGAAAAGGTATTTATGCTAAAGCGTCTACTCTCGATTCTAGGATTTTTTAGAGGAGAAAGAGAAAGGAGGAAGTCCGAAAAAAGGTGTTTATGTTAATGTTGGAACCATTTTCTGTCGGAGTATCCCTTCGGTCGGACCTGCAGGTGATAAAGAATGCGAGGGTGGTGCCCCCCGATTCACCTCCGGTGTAAGAATAAATTAACTGGTCTTTGAGAGAATAAGGTAAATGTAAGAGTGTTTGTGTTAATTGTGAATGAATATCTCAAACCTGACAGTCTATATTTACTCTGTTCCATCGTGGCGGTTAACCGAAGAATGGTGTTAGTGGGACGACGTGTCCCATGTTCTGAGGATCTCATAACTGATTGAACCGTTGTAGCCGAATGGGCCAAACGATCTTGGGCTTCCTTCAGTCCAATGATGTTGGGCCGTCGGTCCGGCCCAATAAGGCGATGGGCCTCCAACATGTCCCTGGGATTCATTCGGAGTTATCCTTAGGACGAAAGCAAAAGCCTAGGGCCCATCTTCGGAGTTTACTGAACAAACACCTTCCTTCGCATAAGGATGATAAGGGATGATGATAAGACTTCACACGGGGGGATGTGTCCCTTTAATATTGACAGCTGGCCAACCTCGAGATTTGTGCTTTAATCACGCCAACCTCAAGATTTGCGCTTTAATCACAGCCATCGAATTCGAATCGACTCTTGTCCAAACGTCACTTCCTCTTACTTAAGCCCCAAAGCCTCTTCATTATTCATTTTTACGTCTACGAATACTCCAAACCTTCCAAGAGCAACAACATTCAAACAGAGAATCTCACACAATAGGGCCCGTAATCTCAACTCAAAGAATTCCAAGTCCACCAATCCCAATCGAGGTCTATCTTCAAGATAGTAAGCATTGCCCCTCTCTCTTAGACGCCGTGACTTTTGCATTTTCCTTGCCATAAACCACTGTATATATGTATCTATATGTATTGTAGAAGTAGAAAAGGTTGTGGATTGTGTTTGTCCCCCTTGTAGAATGTTTATACTGCCAGATAGAGTCATTTGTACTAGACTTTAGGCTTACTTTCCCCTTTTACTGACTTTTTCTGTGATTCTGATATCGCCTGGAGGTTCCTGGGCATGAACGTCCTTTGGGATCTTTAAGCCCTATGAACATCCTTCGAAAGGTCTCCGTCCCTATTTTCTTGGCTAGATTTTATTGCCTCGCCTTAGACCTTAGGATGTCCCGACCGGTCCCGGCCCGCTGTACTCGGCCTTTTCCTTTTCTTCTTTCTTTTTCCTTCCTTTCTTTGCCTTTTCGAGTACAAGGCTAACGTCACTCTATTTTCAAATGCAGGGGCACGGAACGGTCAACTGAGGGCGCGGGTCCTTCAGACGTCTTTCCTTTTAGTGACGTCTCCCTCTATCCTGTGCCGAACTGATAAGTGGATTTATATCCACTTGGATCGCTTCAATTTGGCTTAAATTGATTGTCTTGGACTCAAGTTTATTGTAGTTTTGATGTGTTTTGCTTAGTTGTGCAAATTTGCAAGGATATCGATTATGGTTGATGCTTCTATCGTGTTTGGAGGATTAATTGATTAAAATTCGGATTTTCCGGGAAGGTTGCGCAGTCTACACTGTTTTGGCCATATCTGGAGTTCTATAAGTCCGTTTGAGGCCCGTAAGCTGTCCACGCGAAGCCTGGAAGATTTTCTACAACTTAGGACAGGATTCGTGCGCGCAAGTTGCGTGTGGTGGGAGCAGATTGCGCGACAAGCAGACTGATGGGAGCAGAGAATTTACTGTTTTGCCCTTTTCTAATTCTAATTGTATTTTGGGCAGTTTTTAGTACCTTAATCGAATTCTAATTGTAAGAGAAGGCAATTTATTGCTGGGCAAGACTTGGAGTGCCTATATAAACACATCCAACCCTTTGTAAATTAGACAATTAGAGAATTTAGACAATTAGATATCTTGTACATAATATAGCTTAGATCTGCAAGGGAGAAAAGGAGAGAAGGATTCAACGCTCGTGACAAGCAACGGATCTAGATCTACTTCATCTTTTGTATCATAGATTTGTTTTCTTAACTCTTGTTTTATTAATATTATTACTTTCTTTCATATCTTGTCTTCTATCATGGTTTCATTAGATCCCATGATGACGAGCGGTTCGATTATGAACTAATCGTTGTCATGGGATTCTAACGGATTTATTTATGGAGCTTAGTATCTTGATTGATTTAAAGATCTGTGTGTGATGTATATTTGATATCCTCGTATGGTTATGCTTAATTGATAGATGCGTCATGAACATCTAAATTGTTAATCTCTTGTGAAGTGAAAGTGGATCTTGAGATTTAGAACTTGCCATGCTAGCATAGGTTCATAATTGTTTATCAATATGATTTGTAGTATGAGATGAAAATACTTATATTGCCCTGTGTGATCTTTATGGATAACTTGTTCTTCAACCGTTATGTTTTCAAATTCTATAGACATATAGGGTCTAAGCATAATTGGTGTCTATTCATCTTCTATCTCTTATTTGGATGTATGTTTAGTTTGGTATACGTATGCTGACAGGTAGCGTGTACTTGTTTTGTGTTATCCGATCAGATATCATAACCATTGCATATAGTGATTGAAGGCGTCAGATCTAAGCGAAGTATTTAATGAAGTTAGGATTCCATGTTTTCTTGCATATAAGTAATTCAATTTTAATTCTCATTAGTTAGTAATTTGTAGTTTGTTAATTTGTATCCTAGTTAATTATAGTTAGTAAAAACTTAATATTGTTAATTGTCTTAGCAGTGCATAATAACCATACATTGTTGCATAGGTACAAAACTAAATTGAAACCTAAGATCTCTGTGGGAACGAACTTGACTTCTATCTGTATTACTTGTGATCACGTACGCTTGCGTGATTTTGTGTTAACAAGTTTTTGGCGCCGCTGCCGGGGATCATCGGTGTTTTATTTTTGGTTTATGTGCTTGTCAATAGTGGTCGTTAGAGTTCACTGACTCGGATTTTTTTTTTCTTAACTATCTTGTTTAGTTCGTTGTGTTTCAGGTACTTGAGTTTTTGAAGATGGCATGCGAGGAGTTGCCATGGTGGGCATATTCGAGTACATCCATGCCTTATCATTGTGAGCGATGTTTTGGCGTTCATGATCCCTCACAATATTGTTACTACGAAGGAGTTGATCCATATGTCAGTTATGAGGAACAACCATATTTTCCATACCATCCTCAACAGTACCATCAAGATGTTCCAGACATGTCATATTTCTTTGGAAGTGAAGAGTTTCAACATCAGCAACCTACTCCTACTTTTTGTTGGGAAATATGGGTAATTACTTGGATTTTTCTGAAGTCGTGTGAACACTTTCAGATTGAAGTTATTTGTGGTTCACCCAAATAATTCAATCGGATAAAGTCAGAAATTCTGCAAGAAGAGAGAATGTGTTTTGGTGTGAATTTCAAAATGAACCTATACAGAAAATGATCAATGCCACACCTATATATAGATGTCAACAGATGTGTCTTTTGCCAATAGACACATCTCAAGATGTGTCTTTTGCCAAAAGACACATCCCATTTCCAACAGTCATGTCCAATGCTAATAGACACATCTCAAGATGTGTCTTTTCCCAATAGACACATCTCATTCTAGCAGATGTGTTTGATGCCAATAGACATGTCTCATAATCAATAATTCTGAAATCATAACGAACTCGAACAGAGCATGCACTCCGCATTCTCCCGACTTGTTCGATGTAACATTACGATTACATTGATCAACTAGCCAATCCAATTACACTAAAATATCCAGCAATCCTCCCCCATTTTAGCGTAATCCATGATTAACTAAACAAAATCACAACAAACAACAAACTTATGCATAAATGAAATATCGTGACGATTGAATTTCACATTAGTATATTACACATTCCAAATATTCGAATACCAAGGTGTCACTATGGATTGAACCTTGGTTATTCATAGTGAATACATGAAGATAATATACACATAAATTTACATTCTCAAATGTTCTTACTCGACACTATGTTTTACTAGCCTAGTGTCCTAATCCTTCTTAAGCATATCAAAGCCAAGTCCAAGCTTCTTGAAGCGGCTAAACTTCATGGTCAAATAGGTAGTTCTTTTATTCTCGCACCTGCATATGCAATTTTTCAAAAGAACTATTAAGAAGATAAACTTCAACCTCCTTATCTTGCAGGTCTGAACACATACCTTGGGATGATGCTTTAATGTGTTCCAATCTCTAGATGTTAAGCTTTCCACATTGAATTCAGCACCTAATGTCATATTAGATGGGAATTGGGTATCTCAACATGAGAGGTTATTCGATGGACTTTAATCCCATCCCCACAGCCGACTTGTGCACAAGATCTCTACTCAACCCTTTGGTTAGATGGTCGGCTAAATTATGTTGAGTTCTTATAAACTCCACTGATATAACACCATGCGTGATAAGCTCACGAATCATGCTATGTCTAACACCTAAGTGTCTAGACTTGCCTTTGAACACTTGTCTATAAGCATTAGACAAGGCAGACTCACTATCGCATCTGATAGATATCAGTGATATCGGTTTAGGCCACAATGGAATCTCATAAATCAGATTTCTTAGCCATTCAGCTTCTTTACCGGCCGCTGATAATGCTACAAATTCAGATTCCATCGTTGAATCAGTAATGCAACTCTGTTTCTTTGATGCCCAAGAGATAGCACCTCCCCCAAGAAGGAATACCCATCCACTTGTGGAAGAATGATCTTCCTTATTGGAAATCCAACTTGCATCTGAATGACCTTCAATAACCGAAGGAAATCCAGTATATGTCAAACCATAATCCATGGTTCCTTTTAAGTACTTGAACACTCGGCTCAAGGCTTGCCAATGATGTGAACTTGGTTTGCTAGTATATCTACTAAGCTTTCCAACAGCATAGGCAATATCTGGCCTAGTGCTTATCATGACATACATGAGACTACCAATAGCCCTTGAATATTCAAGTTGTGATACTGCAACACCTGTATTAGGTAGGAGTTTAATACTAGGATCAAGAGGAGTGCTAACAGGAGAACAATCCTTAAAGTTAAATCTTTTCAGAATCTTCTCAATATAATGAGATTGAGAAATTGAAATGCCATTGTTCTCACGCTTGATTCTTATACCAAGAATCACCTCAGCCTCCCCCATGTCTTTCATATCAAAATTAGATGACAAGAACTTCTTGGTTTTATCCACTTGATTTTCGTCAGTACCAAAAATCAACATGTCATCCACATATAAACAAATTATAACTCCTTTACCAGAAGCATCACATTTGCTATATACACACTTGTCTGCTTGGTTAAGAAAATAACCGTTAGACAAGACCACAATATCAAATTTATCATGCCAATCCTTCGGTGCTTGTTTCAGACCATAAATTGATTTCTTCAATTTACACACTTGTTTTCACAACCAGGCATAACAAACCCTTCGGGTTGTTTCATATAAATCTCTTCATCTAATTCACCATTCAAGAATGCAGTTTTCACATCCATTTGGTGAATGACAAGGTTGTGTATAGCAGCAAGTGCTATTAACAACCTAATGGTAGAGGTTCTAGCAACAGGAGCATAAGTATCAAAATAATCAATCCCTTCCTTTTGTCTAAAACCTTGGATTACCAATCTGGCTTTAAACTTATCTATGGTACCGTCGACCTTCATTTTCCTTTTGAAGATCCATCTGTTTCCCAATGCCTTATAGCCAGGGGGCAGATCACTCAATTCCCAAGTATTATTATTCATGATAGAATCCATTTCATCTTGGATAGCTTCTTTCCAGAATGCAACATCCCTAGATTTCATAGCTTCACTAAATGTATTTGGATCCTCCTCAATAACAAAACAATATTGGTATTGATATTCAATTTCATCTCTAGAGCCTTCTACTAGATAAAGATGAAAATCATCTCCAAAAGACTTTGCTTTTCTAGCTCTAGTGCTTCTCCTTGGTTCAGACGGTCCATTAACATCTTCAGTAGAAACTGAGTTCCTACTAGAAGAATTCTGAAGCATGTCCCTTGGTCTAGGTATAGATGTAAATCTGTTTTCATCAAATATAGCATCCCTTGACTCGATAATCGAGTTCACAGATACATAGTCATTAGATTCTAACACGTAGAATCTATATGCTATGGAATGCTCAGCATAACCAACAAATATGCAATCTATACCTCGTTCACCCAAGTTTCTTCTTTTGGGTTCAGTGAGTCTTACAATTGCTCTACATCCCCAAACTCTCAGAAAACTCAATTTTGGTGACTCTTTATACCAAAGTTCATAAGGGGTAATCTTATTCCTCTTGCTAGGAATTCGATTCAATAAATAACAGGCTGTTAACATAGCCTCACCCCAAAAACCCTCACTCAAACCCGAGTAGGATAACAAGGAATTAACCATTTCTTTCAAAGTCCTATTCTTTCTCTCTGCCACACCATTTGTTGTGGTGTATAAGGAGCCGTGGTTTGATGTATTATACCAGTAGATTGAAAATAAACCGGATCATAATACTCACCTCCTCTATCAGTACGTAGATTTTTAATCATGGTACTCTGATGTAGCTCTACTTCTTCTTTATAAATTTTAAAGAAGTCAAGAGCTTCATCCTTAGCATGCAATAGATATACATAGCAATATCTAGTAGCATCATCAATAAAAGTAACTACATACTTTTTATTTCCTAATGATGGTGTAGAATGGAAATCACACAAATCACTATGAATTAGTTCTAAAACATCAGACACCCTATTAACCTCTTTAAATGGCATTCTGGTTATCTTCGTTAACATGCATGTTTTGCATTTTTCATTATCTAAATCAATGGCAGGTATGAGACTCATTTTTGACATATCCTTTATTCTTTTGTAATGTACATGTCCTAGTCTAGCATGCCATAATTCAGATTTATTCAAATCATTGCTAGTACTAGTAGAAGCCATGCAAGCAGATTCATCAATAAATGGAGTATTTACATTCAACATAAACATACCATTACACAAATAGCCAAAGCAAACAAAAGAGCCATGTTTTGACAATATATATTTGTCACTTTCATAAACTTGTTTATATCCACAATTGTTCAATACAACACCAGACAAGAGATTCTTCCGAATCCCAGGAACATACAACACTTTATTTAACAATATACATTTGCCAGAAGTAAAAACTATCTTGACATTTCCTAGTCCTTTGATCGGTTCAGTTGCAACATTTCCCATCTTTAAGATAGATCCATCTTCGATTGGTTGAAAGTCTATGAACCAACGAAGATCTTTGCATACGTGACTCGTTGCTCCTGAATCAATCCACCAAGCAACATTGTCATCCTGCACATAAAATGCCTCAGATATTAGTGATACATAATTCTGTATTAATTATAATTCTGTATTAAAATCTGACCTTGTTGATTTTCTGGATCCTTGGATCCACTTGGACCAGCAATCTGCTTTTCTTGCTTGCCTTTACTAACCCGACAATCCTTCTTGAAATGTCCAGGTTTGCCACACTTGCAACATGCCATCTTAGGCCTTTTATTGGAAGAATTGTTGTTTCCTTTAAACTTTCGTTAATCACCCTTGCCATTCTTAGAATTCTTGGAAGATCCACCATCTTCAACCAAATTCACAGAAGAGTTACCGACTTGGTTCTTTCCCTTAGGATTATTCTCAATTTCTTGAGTCCTCAAAGCCTCTTCAATTCTGAAGTGACTTCCAAGTTGAACCAGAGTCATATCATCTTTATTATGTTTCAAGGAGTGTTTAAAATCCTTCCATGATGGTGGTAGTTTGTCTATAACACCAGAAACTGAGATAGATTCATCCATCTTCAGATTGTGTTGGGCAAACTGCCCCAGAATCCTTAACAATTCATTGTATTGTTCCATCACTGGTCTAGAATCGACCATTTTATAATTCATAAAATTACTAACCAGAAACTTCTTACTAGAAGCATCTTCTGCCATGTACTTGGATTCAAGAGAATCCCACAATTCTTTCGCTGACTCAACATTTTGGTATATATCGAAAAGGGAATCAGACATACCGTTTAGGATGTGGCCGCGACAGATGTAGTCATCGTTTTCCCACTTGCACCGCTTCCTAGTCTGTTCAGCGGTTTCATTTTCGACCACTTCTGGAATGGGAGTACTCAGAACATACACAACTTTCAGCGTGGTCAAAAGAAAATGCATCTTTTTCTGCCATCTTCTAAAATCCTGGCCCTCAAACTTTTCCAGTTTTGCAAACTTGCTTGTCATGTCTTTTGCAGATTCTGCGTTCGCCATCTTTAGAAACAAATGACTTCAATCTTTGTTGGGAAATATGGGTAATTACTTGGATTTTTCTGAAGTCGTGTGAACACTTTCAGATTAAAGTTATTTGTGGTTCACCCAAATAATTCAATCGGATAAAGTCAGAAATTCTGCAAGAAGAGAGAATGTGTTTTGGTGTGAATTTCAAAATGAACCTATACAGAAAATGATCAATGCCACACCTATATATAGATGTCAACAGATGTGTCTTTTGCCAATAGACACATCTCAAGATGTGTCTTTTGCCAAAAGACACATCCCATTTCCAACAGTCATGTCCAATGCTAATAGACACATCTCAAGATGTGTCTTTTCCCAATAGACACATCTCAAGATGTGTCTTTTCCCAATAGACACATCTCATTCTAGCAGATGTGTTTGATGCCAATAGACATGTCTCATAAGCAACAATTCTGAAATCATAACGAACTCGAACAGAGCATGCACTCCGCATTCTCCCGACTTGTTCGATGTAACATTACGATTACATTGATCAACTAGCCAATCCAATTACACTAAAATATCCAACACTTTTCAGTCATATGAGGTTGATGATTTGAAGGAGATTAGGAAGGAGATTATGATGCTTGCAGAGAGTCATGAGAAGTCTCTCAAATCTATGGAGACACTAGTTGCTCAAGTTTTGAGTGTCTTGGAACAAGAGAAACAGCAATCCATACGAGAGGAAATTCCAGAAAATAACGATGACTTGGAGCAAGGTACTGCATGCATAATTGAAGAAGACAAATTCCAAGAGGAAGTGAGTGTTCACAAGCCATGTGAGGAATTTGATCAAGCTAGTGAGGTGGATGATTTGGAAAGGGCACAATTTGAGACAGACACTGATGAGCTACACAAATTTCAAGAATTGGTATGTGCGTACCAAGAGGACACTGATGAGCTATGCAAATTTCAAGAATTGGTAGGTGCGTACCAAGAGGCTGAAGAACATGGGAAAGATGCAGGTCTTCTACTTGTCTCAGAGTTTAAAGATGGAGGTAGCGCATTAGAGCCAATGGAGGAAGTTCTCTTTGAGGAACCAAAGGCTTCAGCAACTTACATTTACCCTCCTCCATTATATTCAACCGAAGCCCGCGAGTGTGTGTTGTTCTACAAATTGACAGATTTTGGGTCAACAGAAGAAGACATTGGAACAGGACATATTTGTTATACGAATACCCCAAGCGAGGAGAAGGGGCAGAAAGTGTGCCGCCGTGATGACGATGAAGTCTCGCGAAGAGAGGACCAGGCAAACTATTATCATCCTTAATGGAGGCTTGGAAGTAACGTCAAGCTATTGACGTTAAAGAAGCGCTTCGTGGGAGGCAACCCACGCATTAGTGTAGGAAAAAAAAAATTTGAGTGTTGGAAAAAAAAAAAATTGAGTGTAGGGAAAAAAAAGAGAAAGTGTTGTGAAAAAAAAAAAGTTGTAGTGTTGTGTAAAAAAAAACGGCAGAAAGTTCCCCGCGCAGTATCGCCAAATTGGCGCTGTATCCTCAAACAGTTTCTGTCCAACTACAATTCTGAGCGCGTGCTGTAGGAAAAGGAAAAAAAAAAAAGGGTTGCGCAGGCCGCACCTGCGTTACACCCTAAAACGCAGGTAGCGCCTGCGTTACTCATGTAGCGCAGCCATCCACCCTATAACGCAGGCTGCTCATGCGTTTTAGGCTCCAGAAACTGTTTTCAGCCGAATTTTTTGTGTTTTCACCTCCAAAATTCCCCAATTTCTATCCCAACTCAAATTCTTTCAATCCCTAATTCCTATATCTATTTCAAATCAAATCCTAACCTCTCCAAATCTCTCCTACACACTTAAATCTTTATTCATCTTATCCATCATCTTATATATATACCCACCTATACATACAAATCCAATTCCTTTTCTAATTCTTTAAATCTCTAAAAATTCAATTCTAAAGAGGAATTAATTGCAAGTTCACCTCTTTGATTCGTAATTGGTTTATCTCTTCTCTAATCTTATTTTTATTACGAATTTGTGATCTTGTAAATTTGGGATTTTGTATTATTCTAGGAATTTGGGCTATTTTTTGTGTGATATTGCTTGGAGATTATTAGTGGAGCTTCTTGTGAGTTGGGTATTGCTGCAGAAAGGGGATTTTTGCCGAACAAGTATGTTGAGTTGTGATGGGGGAGGATATGTGAAGCGCCTTGTAGGTATGTTTTCTGCTTTCCCTCGTATTTACTTCCATTCAATGCGGACATTGAATATTTTAAGTTTGGGGGTGGTTTGAGGGATTAGTAGTTGTTGTATTATGTGTTCATGTAGGATTTCATGCTTTGCATATTATTAGTAGCAATTCATGCATGTATGTTCGTAATAATTATGTTTGTTTCATATAGGACATTCTGTTTTTATTTTTCGTATACCATGTGAGTTCATATTAGTTGCATTTGCATAGCATGCATATTTCATGATCCCTTAAGACGAGCTAATTCTGATTGGTAGGTAGGTGTCTAATTGAGTGTGGTAATGATGAATAGAGGGTTGACTTATAGTTTCTATGAAATTGACTTATGTGTTTCGGAAACAAAACTAATTACACAGTCTCATTGGGTGCTTTTGGGCTAGGTTGAGGCCATGCTTGCTTGGATGTTTTGAGATTTAATCACTTGATTATATTTAGAATTTTCGTTATTCCCTTGATAGCGTAGTAGCACTAAAGTCTAATTTTGGGGGAAAACATGGATTTCATGCTAGTTGTTGGCTAGGTGTCAAATGGCTAGTAGCCGGCTCATATTTATATGAGTAGTCTAGGGTTGGAATTGAGAATTCTCATTCCAGATTGCTTAGGAAAAAAAATAGAAAAAAAAGAGAAGAAAAAAAAACAGAAAAAAGAAAAAAAAAGTCAAAAGTTTCAATTGTTTATATGCAAAATTAACCAGGGTGAGCTCTTTAATACTCGAGCTATTAAGTTCGCGGCGACTTTGTGCCTAGTGACCTAAGGCTTTTATAGTCTGGGATCCACTAACCCAATGCTCGCTACATAGGTATTATTGTATAAGCCTTTCGGGGTCTCATCCATTGCACGGTTAAATAAGCATGCTTGTATATATGTGTCGTAGTAGTTAGTAATAAAGCATGAATTTCTGTCTACCTTGGATAAGGATGGAGGTGTTCCTAGGTTATGAAGTGTCTACAGTCTATTCTATTTATAAACCTGTGATTGTCTTGACGAAGAGCATGTATGATCTTTGACCTAGTTTTGGGAGTATTTCTGATGAGCATTGCACACACGCACGTTTCTGTTCATGTATTGTTAGTATACGGGAACTTGGTCGAGCTCTATTTGGATTTAGTTGCATTCTTTGAGATATTTGCTTGCTAGTTGGTTTTGGTTAGTTTGAAGGGGATCGTTGCATTTTCATTCTAGTTGCATTCATGCATTGCATTGCATTAGGTTAAATGGATTTTGTGGGTACATTCGCTATAGGCCCTCACGAGACCTTACTCGTCCACTGGGGCTGCCTAGGGGTTTAAAGGGCTTGTTGCATATGCCAAATGCAACCGTGATCACCTACGGAAGTGGTACTAGTTAGTTAGTTAGTTGTAATTGTTTATGCTTGAGGACAAGCATCGGTTTAAGTTTGGGGGTGTGATAAGTGGATTTATATCCACTTGGATCGCTTCAATTCGGCTTAAATTGATTGTCATCGCTTCAATTCGGCTTAAATTGATTGTCTTGGACTCAAGTTTATTGTAGTTTTGATGTGTTTTGCTTAGTTGTGCAGATATGCAAGAATATCGATTATGGTTGATGCTTCTATCGTGTTTGGAGGATTAATTGATTAAAATTCGGATTTTCCGGGAAGGTTGCGCAGTCTACACTGTTTTGGCCATATCTGGAGTTCTATAAGTCCGTTTGAGGCCCGTAAGCTGTCCACGCGAAGCCTGGAAGATTTTCTACAACTTAGGATAGGATTCGTTCGCGCAAGTTTCGTGTGGTGAGAGCAGATTGCGCGACAAGCAGACTGATGGGAGCAGAGAATTTACTGTTTTGCCCTTTTCTAATTCTAATTGTATTTTGGGCAGTTTTTAGTACCTTAATCGAATTCTAATTGTAAGAGAAGGCAATTTCATGCTGGGCAAGACTTGGAGTGCCTATATAAACACATCCAACCCTTTGTAAATTAGACAATTAGAAAATTTAGACAATTAGATATCTTGTACATAATATAGCTTAGATCTGCAAGGGAGAAAAGGAGAGAAGGATTCAACGCTCGTGACAAGCAACGGACCTAGATCTACTTCATCTTTTGTATCATAGATTTGTTTTCTCAACTCTTGTTTTATTAATATTATTACTTTCTTTCATATCTTGTCTTCTATCATGGTTTCATTAGATCCCATGATGACGAGCGGTTCGATTATGAACTAATCGTTGTCATGGGATTCTAACGGATTTATTTATGGAGCTTAGTATCTTGATTGCTTTAAAGATCTGTGTGTGATGTATATTTGATATCCTCGTATGGTTATGCTTAATTGATAGATGCGTCATGAACATCTAAATTGTTAATCTCTTGTGAAGTGAAAGTGGATCTTGAGATTTAGAACTTGCCATGCTAGCATAGGTTCATAATTGTTTATCAATATTATTTGTAGTATGAGATGAAAATACTTATATTGCCCTGTGTGATCTTTATGGATAACTTGTTCTTCAACCGTTATGTTTTCAAATTCTATAGACATATAGGGTCTAAGCATAGTTGGTGTCTATTCATCTTCTATCTCTTTTGTGGATGTATGTTTAGTTTGGTATACGTATGCTGACAGGTAGCGTGTACTTGTTTCGTGTTATCCGATCAGATATCATAACCATTGCATATAGTGATTGAAGGCGTCAGATCTAAGCGAAGTATTTAATGAAGTTAGGATTCCATGTTTTCTTGCATATAAGTAATTCAATTTTAATTCTCATTAGTTAGTAATTTGTAGTTTGTTAATTTGTATCCTAGTTAATTATAGTTAGTAAAAACTTAATATTGTTAATTGTCTTAGCAGTGCATAATAACCATACATTGTTGCATAGGTACAAAACTGAATTGAATCCTAAGATCTCTGTGGGAACGAACTTGACTTCTATCTGTATTACTTGTGAACACGTACGCTTGCGTGATTTTGTGTTAACACGAACCTTCGATCCAAGCTGACCGAAGACAAGCTTGAAGACATGCTGGACAAATACGGCATTGTTAGGAACCTGTGGTTCATATTCGCTGCCAGGAAAAAAGATCGCGTTCACCACAATCCTCCAATTCCAGAAGCTTACGGAGGTATTGTTACGGGCATCTCCAAAGTATCTTTCAAGTGCGATTTTAGGCTGCCCATGCTGCCGCTTTTAAAGCGCTTGCTAAAGGACATGGGTATCGCCCTAGTCCAGCTAGATCCAAACATCTTTATCCATGTTAATGTCTTTGAAGCCCGATGCCTAGAGTTAAAGATTCATCCGAGGACATCCCTCTTTTGGCATCATTATGACTTCCGACGCAACCCAAAAAGTCACGGTTTTACACCATCGCCCGAAGGAACAACAGGGCCGACTAGGCTCAGGCCAATTCCAATAACAAGTAAAGCCACGATGAATGGTTCTTCCTCTCTGGGCCAAAGATTGAGATGTTCTCCTAGTGGGGCGAGATAGATCCGGCTAAGGCGGTCCTAACTTCGTTCAGTGGGGCGGACATACATGACTACAAGCATCTCTGTGAATTGGATATGGAGAGAGTACCCCTGGCCATCAGTCGGAATAATGACTGGTTGATCGCTCTTTGGGGTAGTGGTAACATACTTAGATTTATTGTATTCTTATTGTTGTGCTCTCCTTTCGATATTGCATGTTTACGTCCTTTGATTTGCCTACATGTATTTGACTTTGTCATGTTTTGTGCAGTGTCTTATCGCTAGGAAATTGTGGAGCGCAAGCGATAGAAGGCGGTCGAAGCTGCCACTACTGCTGCTGTGGCTGATGATATCACTAAAAAGTCCGCCCCGAACAAGGGGACGAGAATGCAATTGAAGAGACGTCGATGACCTCGCCTTTGCGTGAGGTGGAAGTCAGCGATCTGTAGCTAGCCGATCAACGGAAGAGAATTCACACGGACGATGCTGTGGTTAGGACCTATGTCCCCCAGTGGGGTGTCCTGAAGAATGATGCTATCGTCAGTTTGGCTTCGGTGCCTGCTAGGGACATTGGTCCCGATCTTTACAAAGGTCTCCTCCTTCCGGTCGATCAGCCGCTGTATGACAAAGTGGAAGACCTGGGTGCTTGTACTGAGATGTTGGCACTTCTCTCGATGGTAACCCTCCTTCTTTCGTGTTATCTTATTTGTTAGCTTCGGATATTTGACTCTTGCCTTTATTTATTTTCAGGGTGTTTCCTGGGCTGCTGTGGTCGCCAACCGAATGGGAGGGGTGCAGGCTAAGTTGAAAGAGGTTAATAATCTGGAGATCAGGGCAGTCAAAACGGAAGAGGGCCTTTGGACCTCAACCACCAAACTGGAGAAGGTTACCGGTCAGGGTAATGCTTTAACGACTGAACGGGATTCTTTGACGGAGCAGCTTGATGTGCTAATGGCCCGGGTCTCTTGAAGGAATGATCAGCTCAAGGCATCCCGCAAGGCCATTCAGAAATGGAAGAAGCTCTTGGACCTGACGGAGCAACGGTGTTATCAGATGGGCTATGATGATGCCATCCTGAAGGCCCACTCCCTCGACCTCGACCACACCCTTCTGCTTGATATGGGCATGGCCGATCCAGTCGGTCGCGGGGGCGAGGATGAGCTTCCAATTGTCTCTTTGGGCGAAGATGAAACCTTGTCCGATTAAGTAGCTCTTTGTATCTTTGCCTTTGGGTTTGTTATTTTGATGGCCTTCGAGCTTTGTAACGTTTAACTCTACCTTCGGGCTTTAAATATTTTTCCTTCGGGATTTGCTGTTATTCGTTCGCTTATATTTGCCTTAGCGTTTAATTTCATATGCCTCTTTTGTTTTCATTTTACCTTAGCATAGTTCTCGTTCGGTTTTATGCATCTTTGGCTTTGCTCGCCTTTGCATAATTATTTTTGATATTATGCATCTTCGGCATTGTTCTGCCTTAGCGTAGTTATCTTTAATTTTATGCATTTTTGGCCTTAGCCTAGCATGTATTTGCATTTTCGGTCATAACCTAGCTGTCCCCCAGTATTTAAGGGGTTTGTGAATGATTAAGGTCCCATTCGATCGGTGAGAAATATTTCCTCCCGGCCTTAATTATGTCAAAGCAACTTAAATACTAAAACAACAATAAGGACGGTGTTTCATTCGGTCGGTCCCAAACTTGGGTCCGTTAAGCATAATTTTATGTACTTAATCATTAGATTTTCATTGTACTTCGGCTAATAACAGTAGACATATAAATGGGGCAAACAATCTTTCATTGATCATGCAAATGGCATATACATAATTTTGAGTTACGGATTGATGCTCTCTTAGGGAATAGAAATTAACTTGCATAAAACAAAGTACTGAATTGAAAAGAATAAGTGAATGCACCCAGTAAGCTTACTGGTAGAAATGGCGAAGGCGAGCCGCATGCCATGTATTTTTTATTAGGCTGTCGTCCGAATGAGCCAATTTGTAGGTGCCCGATCGAACCACTTCTATCACAGTGTAGGGGCCTTCCCAGTTGGGCATAAGTTTGCCTTGTTTAGTTGGCATTGAAGTAGCCAATTCCCGAAGTACTAGGTCCCCGACCTGGAAAGATTTTTTCTTTACTCTCGAATCATAGTACTGAGCCGCCTGAAGCTGGTACCTTAAGTTCCTTTGATAAGCCGCCTACCTTTCTTCTTCAAGTATATCCACATTCTCTCGGAGTCCAAATTCATTCGTTTCCACATTGAACACTTGCATTCGATAAGACTCCAGACCAAATTCGACCGGTAGTAGGGCATCAGTTCTAAAGGCTAGCTTGAAAGGTGTTTCTCCTGTTGATGATCTTGTTGTCGTTCGGTAAGCCCATAAAACCCAAGGCAGTTCCTCAGCCCAAAGTCCTTTGGCTTTGCCCAATAGTTTCTTGATCCCATCGAAGATGATCTTATTAGCCTCTTCGATCGCCCCGTTGCCTTGAGGATGACCAACAGAGCTGAACTTTTGCTGAATACCAAATTTTGCTAGGAATTTCCTGAACTTACTTCCAATGAACTGCGTTCCATTGTCTGATACACAAACCATAGGAATACCGAACCTTAGAATCACTTACTCCAACATAAATTTCTTTGCTGCTTCTTCGGTGATGGCTGACAGAGGTCGGGCTGCCACCTATTTGGTCATGTAGTCGATCGCCACTATGCAGTACTTTGCTTGTTTGGTGCTGGTGGGTAGGATTCCAACTATGTCAACAACCCACATGGCGAAGGGTATGGGACTAAGAACTGAAGACATCTCCTCGGGGGCTTGCTTCGGTATCGTGCTGAATAGCTGGCATTGCTTGCACTTCTTCGCGTATTTAACCGCATCCTCTTTCAATTTCGGCCAAAAAAACCCTTGCCTAAGGATCTTGAGGGCTAGGGATCTGCCTACCAAGTGCTCTCCACAAAGCCCTTCATGAACCGTCTCAAGGGCTAATTGTTGCTCTTCGGGATCCAAGCATCGGAGAAGTGGTTGAGTTGCTGGTCTTCTGAACATATGACCCCCGACCAAGGAGTAGCTTGTTGACCGATGTCTCACTTTTTGTGCCTCCTTTCGGTCTATTGGCAAAGTTCTTTTTTCCAGAAATGCTCGGATCGGGGTCATCCAATTAACCCCTTGGTGAATCTCCATGCACTACTTTTTGTCTATTGAAGGTGTCTTTATTTCGGTCAGATAGATTGACCCTGTGAGGCTTTGGCTATTGTTTTCTCTAGCTACTTGGCTTAATTCAAATAATTCAAATAACATGGAGTTTTCGCGTACCTTCGTAGCGTAGGATTTCATTCGGGGGTCTTTCTGTCCGTACTCCCCCAAAAACTTCTTGACAATCAGCATCGAATCACTGAAAACCCTTAAGTGCCTTACTTCCAAGTTCTTTGCTAAGTCTAGACCTGCTAGTAATGCTTCATATTCGGCCTCGTTGTTGGTCAAAGGAAAAGTAATCCTGATTGCCTGGCATATCTCAAAGCCTTCGGGGCTAGTCTAAATCAGGCCTGCCCCACACTTCGACCCGACTACCGAACCATCTACAAACAGCTTCCACTTCCCTGGCGAACGAATTAACTGTTCTTTTGGAGCTAGGTCCTTTGGCCCAGAGAATGAACATTCCACCATAAAATCTGCCAGTGCTTGAGCTTTGATTGAAGTCCTTGGTGTATACTCCAAATCATATTCCCCTAGTTCGATCGCCCAAGCTACCACTATGCCCGATGCTTCTGGCCTTTGTAAAATTTTCTTCAAAGGTTGATCTGTTATCACATTGATTGTCCTTCCTTGGAAATAGTGTCTCAGATTTCTGGCGGCCATCACCAGAGCATAGACGAACTTTTCTGCGTTCGGATATCTAGTTTTTGCGTCTTTGAGCATATGGGAGATATAGAAGACTAGATGCTGGTTCCCTTCGTGCTCTTTGACCAATACTGCTCCCAATGTTCGGTCGTTCACAGCTAAATACAGCTGCAATGCTTCCTTCGGGTCAGTCTCATCAGGAATGGGGCTTTTACTAAGTATTCTTTAATTTCCTCAAATGCTTTTTGGCAGTTTGGTCCCCACTCAAAATTCTTAGACCCTCGAAGTACCTCAAAAAATGGTAAGGCTTTTTTACCAACCTGGAAATGAATCTCTTTAGGGTTGCTAATCGTCCGGTCAATTTCTAAATGTCACTAATTGTCTTTGGCGCTTCCATATCAATTACGGCCCTGATCTTTTCTGGGTTCACCTCAATCCCTCGGGCACTGACCATGTATCCCAGAAACTTTCCACTGCTTACCCCAAATGTGCACTTGTTTGGGTTGATTCTCATGTTGTTCTTCCTGAGTGTTTCAAAACACTCCCTCAAGTCTTCGGCGTGATCTCTAAAGAGGGACTTAACAATCATATCATCCACGTAGCATTCCATATTTTTGCCTATCTGCGCCATGAAGACCTTGGTAATCATTTTCTAAAAAGTTACCCCCGCGTTCTTCAGTTCAAAGGGCATTTTGATGTAGGCGTACGTTCCATTAGGGGTGACGAATGCTGTCTTAGGAATATCCTCGGCATTCATGGCGATCTGATGGTATCCAGAGAAAGCATCCAGAAAGCTGAGTATTTGATGCCCCGAAGTAACATCTATCAGCTGGTCAATGTTTGGCAACGGGTAGTGATCCTTCGGACAGTTTTTATTCAAGTCAGTGTAATCTACCCACATTCTCCACTTGCCATTCGACTTCTTGATCACCACCACGTTCGCCAGCCAATCAGGGTAGTCAATTTCTTTAATAAATTTCACCTCTAGCAGCTTCTCTACTTCGGCCTGGATAACCTTTTGCCTTTTCATGGCGAAGTTTCCTTTCTTTTACTTCACAGGTTGAGCATTAGACTTTACGTTAAGGCAGTGTTTGGCTACCGATGAATCCAACCCAGGCATATCTTCGGGGCCCCAGGCAAACACGTCGTGGTACTATCTGACCACTTTTATGACTTTCTCTTTTAGCTCGGGCTCCATGTCCTTGCCTATCTGGATCATCTTTCCTAACTGACCAACAAACAACTCAACCTCTTCGGTCTCTGCCGCTGGTTCATCAATCGGGCTAGACCTATCGGCCCTAAACTTCTCTAACTCAATGTTTAACAGTTGATGGCTGCCCCCAGCCTCACTCTCGCTCCTCTTTCTTTTGCCTTCTTCGACCATCTCCACATCTTTATCCTTTTCCAAATCCTCTAGCATGATTATTCGGGCGACCTTCTGGTTGCCTCTCATTTCTCCAACTCCATGTTCAGTAGGGAATTTCACTTGAAATGAGGGATGGAAGAAACAGACTGAAAAAGAGATAAGGCTAGCCTTCCCAGAATTTCGTTGTACGGGCTGTCAACCCGAACCACGTAGAACTTTGCTTCCTTCGCCACGGTATATGGTGCTTTCCCTAATAAAATAGACAAGGTGATAGTTCCTTCAATCGGTACGGGTTGATTACCGAAGCCATATAATGGCGCCTTGTGGCATGGCTCCAGTTGCTCGCCTCCCAAGTTCATCTTGCAGTAGGTTCGGTGGTACAAAATGTTTACAGAACTCCCTTCGTCCACCAACACTTACCAAATCTTGTTTTCCCCAATCACTGGGTTTATAACAAGTGGGTCTTTGTGCGGTCATATTACATCTTCGTAGTCATCCTCTGTGAAGGAGATGGGTAACAGTTGCTTTGCTGTACTTGACTGATAGAGGTTGTAGACTTGTCTTGCGTACTTTTTTTAGGCTGTTTTACTGTCCCGATCAAGCACTGTCCCTCTAAAAATAGTCCTCACTTCTTCTCTGTACTTCTCTATCTCTTCAACATCCTTCTTCTTCTCTTTGTTGTCGAGTTTGTCTCTCAAATCCCCAACAAACTTTGTCAACTCTCCATATTTTATCATCTTCTCAATCAGCTTCTTTAAATGGTAGCATTCATCAGTGTTGTGACCCTTGTCCCGATGGTAGTCACAGTATTTATTCTCATTCCTTCTGTGTTCAGGGGTCAACAGCCTAGTTGGTCGAACGAACCCCGGCTTACCCTTGATCTCGTGGAGAATCTTCGAGATAGGGGTGTTCAAAGGTGTAAACACCGTGCTATCTCTATCTCGCCTTCGCTCGGCCCCCTTGTCAGGCCTAGTGTCTGTCAGTCAACTCTTAATATCCCCACGACCTCTTCGGTCGTCTCTTCGATCATCCCTACTAGAATCATTTCTTTTCCCATCCTTATACCCTCTTATAGACTCCATTTTCCTTCTAATAGCTTCCCCCCGGAGATATATATTATTTGAACGACTTTGGAGGCATAGCATATAGAGAGGATCGGAGTTTTTACCTTTTATGGGATCAAGGCCAGCGGAGAAGAATCCAGCAGTTTTAACATTGTCAAGGTTTGTCACCATCCCAGCTTCTTCTTTGAACCTAGCTAGATAGTCGCCAAGTTCCTCGTTCGGCCTCTGTCTGCAGTAGATCATGGCCTCTATATCTTTCTCTCTTTGGCACAGGTGAGAGTAGTGCCTCAAGAACTTCCTCTTGATCTGTTCGTATGAACCGATCGACCTAGGCCTCAACGAACGATACCACATGGACGTTGGCCCCTTCAGGTATGTTTTAAACATCTTAAAAAGCATGATGTCGCAGTGTCCCATACTGGTCATGAGAGATTCATATTTCTCACAGTGGTCTTCGGGATCACCCTTCCCGTTGAACTCGTGCATCTTCGGGAACTGTCTTCCGGGGGTGGTCGGTACTGTTCAACATCTTTGATCACCACAGGCTCGTGGCTGACCTTTCTCTCCCCGAACATGTACTTTTCAATCCTCTTGATTCTGTCTCCCACGTGCGGATCATCTTCTTCCGAATCGGAGGTATAAACTACCTTCGATCGGGATCGTCGTGAGTACGATTCGGAGTCTGAAGACTCGTCTTGATCGTCTCTAACCCTTTTCTCCCTTCGGGTCTCAGGTTCTGGGTTTTCAGTCTTCAGGGCTTCCCGCAGCACCTTCTCCTGGAGTTCGATTTCTTCCCTTTGGAGTTTTAGGACTTGTAGTCTTAACCGATCGACCTCTCTTTGCTTAGCCAATCTCCCTGCATCCTTGTTGTTCCTTTCCTTCTCCTTCTGCTTCCCTTTGGCCTTTTGCTCCTCTCGCCATTTCAGGAGCATCTGTTGTTGTTCCTCGGGGGTCGGTATATTCCCTTCTTCGTCAAAGTTCAGTAGCCTCGAAATAACAGGAGAGTATGGATGTCTCCGCCCAGGGTAGGGTTTTCGGTTTCTGGGGTATCTTCGTTCGTCATAGCTATTGGTAGGTTTCAATTCTCAACACAAACGTATCTCTACGTTCCCACAGACGGTGCCAAATGTTGGAACAAGTTTCTGTCGGAGTATCCCTTCGGTCGGACCTGCAAGTGAAGAAGAATGTGAGGGTGGTGCCCCAGATTGACCTCCGGTGTGAGAATAAATTAACTAGTCTTTCAGAGAATAAGGTAAACATAAGAGTGTTTGTGTTGTGTTAATTGTGGATGAATATCTCAAACCTCAGAGTCTATATTTACGCCGTTCCATCGTGGCGGTTAACCGAAGAACGGTGTTAGTGGGACGACGTGTCCCATGTTCTGAGGATCGCATAACTAATTTAACCGTTGTAGTCGAATGGGTCAAGCGATCTTGCGCTTCCTTCGGTCCAATGATGTTGGGCCGTCAGTCCGGTCCAATAAGGCGATGGGCCTCCAACAGTTAAAGAATCTATTCTTGATTCTGTGGAAGCATTGCTTGACCTATTGGAAACTCGATCGACAGTAATTATGGTCATTTTGTGTTGTTTAAGGAGGCACTTGATAAATTTTAGAAAAACATCCTCAAATTTTAAATTTGTATGGGGATACTTTCATTTATATTTAATTTTAATGATGAAAAAACGTTAAATTTTGTTTAAATAGGACGACATGTGTCTCTCTGTGTCATATGCCCTTCCCCTGGGTGTTGATTTTTTGAGGGAATCGCCAAGGTTGGAACTCCATTATGTATTCCTCGAAGGGAATTTATTGACATTGGTCTGATTAAGGATGAGCATTCGGTCGGTTCGGTCCAAAACCGAACCGAACCAAAAGAACCGAAAACCGAAATTTTATTTTTTCTGGAACCGAACCAAATAAGCATAAGGAACCGAACCAAACCCGAACTGAAATATTTTGGTCGGTTTGGTTCGGTTCTTAAGAACCGAATTTTTCAAAATTTTGATTTCACTAGGCTACAGCCTACAAGCCTACAATCACTTAATAACATTCTATGTTTCTAACAAAAGAAAAGCTCCCAGGACCAAAGAGTTAAACATATGTAATATCCTCCAATAGGACCAAAAAAACTCCCAGGGCTCTAAGTGTCGTTGCTTGCTTCATGATTCATGGCTTATGCATCGCGACTCGCGAGTCTATAGAAGAGGGTAAGATTTGAGATTTGAGAATAATAGTAAGATTGGATTGTTGTTATGTGCAATGTGGACTGGCAGAAATTGATTTTATCTCTATTAAGTATTCACTATTTATTATATATCTTATTATTAATATAAATATAAATAATATATACATATATATAATTCGGGTGGTTCGGTTCTAACAGAAATTATTTATGGAAGAATTGAACCGAACCGAAATTTATTTCGGTCCTAACCAATGGAACCGAACCGACCGAAAAGAAAAAAAAAATCTGGACCGAACCGAACCGAAATTGTGTGGTTCGGTCCGGTTTTTCGGTTCCGGTTCGGTTTTGCTCACCCCTAGGTCTGATAGGTTCCATCGAAAATCACAGCAAGCAAGTTGATATTGCAATGCGTGGCCATTAAAATGAATGGAAGCAATCCGAATGAGCAGAAAAAATATTTGGCTGACATTCTGAAATTGAAGATGAGCTTGTCAGCCACTTGTGTCTCGCTGACATTCTTAAATTTTGTTTAAATAAGACGACATGTGTCTCTCTGTGTCATATGCCCTTCCCCTGGGTGTTGATTTTTTGAGGGAATCGCCAAGGTTGGAACTCCATTATGTATTCCTCGAAGGGAATTTATTGACATTGGTCTGATTAAGGATGAGCATTCGGTCGGTTCGGTCCAAAACCGAACCGAACCAAAAGAACCGAAAACCGAAATTTTATTTTTTCTGGAACCGAACCGAACCAAATAAGCATAAGGAACCGAACCAAACCCGAACTGAAATATTTTGGTCGGTTTGGTTCGGTTCTTAAGAACTGAATTTTTCAAAATTTTGATTTCACTAGGCTACAGCCTACAAGCCTACAATCACTTAATAACATTCTATGTTTCTAACAAAAGAAAAGCTCCCAGGACCAAAGAGTTAAACATATGTAATATCCTCCAATAGGACCAAAAAAACTCCCAGGGCTCTAAGTGTCGTTGCTTGCTTCATGATTCATGGCTTATGCATCGCGACTCGCGAGTCTATAGAAGAGGGTAAGATTTGAGATTTGAGAATAATAGTAAGATTGGATTGTTGTTATGTGCAATGTGGACTGGCAGAAATTGATTTTATCTCTATTAAGTATTCACTATTTATTATATATCTTATTATTAATATAAATATAAATAATATATACATATATATAATTCGGGTGGTTCGGTTCTAACAGAAATTATTTATGGAAGAATTGAACCGAACCGAAATTTATTTCGGTCCTAACCAAAGGAACCGAACCGACCGAAAAGAAAAAAAAAATCTGGACCGAACCGAACCGAAATTGTGTGGTTCGGTCCGGTTTTTCGGTTCCGGTTCGGTTTTGCTCACCCCTAGGTCTGATAGGTTCCATCGAAAATCACAGCAAGCAAGTTGATATTGCAATGCGTGGCCATTAAAATGAATGGAAGCAATCCGAATGGGCAGAAAAAATATTTGGCTGACATTCTGAAATTGAAGATGAGCTTGTCAGCCACTTGTGTCTCGCTGTAACATACTGAAGAAAGAAAAGTTTCCAGGATGAGCCGGACAGTGATGACTGGCGCTGGATGTCAAACTGCAAAGTCTGCAACATGTGTTTAAAATCCAGTGACATTTTCTTCTTACGTGAAAACTTGTTAAGTTACCCGCTATTCTAGAACGTCAAGGTGGAGGGCTCTTGCTTGGATTATATTATATCTTTAACAAAACGATCATTTCCGTAGGCAACCACCACCGCATTTACTGGCATTATTCTTATATGAAATTGTGTTCTCTATTTTTTCAAGTTTTGAAACGATTTAGACTGTTTAAAACTCGAACAAAATTCGATTTATCGTATTTCTTGTCTATCACTAGCCCTGATTGCCAAAAAGCAATCACTTTTCCATTCTTTTGTCCAGGCCACTTTTCAATATATGGTATGTATATACATAAAATTTGGGGTCTTATTTTCACACCCATGAATCTTCAAAATCACCCCGAGGCGACAAAGAAAAGGATTGTAGCTATTTGCTTGCTTCTGTGACTTCACTGAGAAAAATCTTAGGAATTTTGAATGACACTGAACGATTCAAAAACATATAACTTTGCAGATCTTTCAATTTTTTTTAAGCCGCAACCAAAACATATGGCGAAAAGAGGCTAAACTTGGCAAACATGTTATTTATGAAACCTGCAGGAAGCCTTCAGATAAGAAAGAGGTTATATATACATTGCAAACAAGAACTTAAGCAAGTTGGCTAATCTTCAAACTTGAGTTGCTTGCTTAATTACATTGACAAACCAATAAACAAACATACAAAAAGTTGGCTTTAGCTTATATACATTATTATTATCATTATCCTTCTGCCAATATTTTACAGAGCATAATTTACATTACTGCATCTGCAATACAGGTTTGTGAACCATGTATAACTCTTTAACTATATGTATGTAGGGAACGGAACTATGCCTTTCTGAATGAGTTTATGTTGTATCTATCCGTTGATGTGGCCAAGCATCCAAGCGGGCATTGTTGTGCGAGCTTGGTGGTGTTGTGCTGTTTCTTCCACTTCTCCATCTTCTCCAGCTTGACGAGCATCACTGCATCTGTTTATTACTTAGCTTAGTAACAGATTTATCCATCTTAATATATCGCAATAGTAATAATTCACTTTTAAACAGTTTCTTTGCGTTTGAAGAGACAAGTTGAAGACAGCCAAAGTTTCCACTTGTGCAGACGATTATTTTTCTAGTCTAGCACCCGCACAGTATTTGATTAACGTGTCGCAAGGGAACATAATTTTCATATTATTTTTGGAACAGAAGATCACATTATGCTGGTGCTAAAATAGATAACTTTTCTAAACATGTCATTTTGGTCATTTTGATGCCAAATTGTGCTAACCCGACGTTCATAGTATGTAACTGGTGCGGCAAAGCAATGGATGAATTCTCATCGTTTTGCTGCTCCACGGGAGGCGTTTGTTCTATCTCCTTCTCCTTGTCTTTTGCCTACAACAATTTCATTGCTTATATATTCATAATGCTCCAGAGATGGTAATGCAGAATGGTAACGTTTAACACTATACAGATTACCTGCATGACAAGCAAGTTATTGTGTTCCTGCAAAGTCTTGTCCTGTTTCATATTAAACGAGCATTGTTCTCAATGACTGAAGCTATTTATGGGGCAAATGATAACTTTGTCCATCTTTTAGTATTGTGACATCACCACGTATCCAAATACATTGATATTGTGGCCCTTAATAATAACAAATTATACATGAGATCTTACCTTCCTTTGAAGTTGAGAAATAGACTCGAACATAAGTTGACTCTGAAATTAAAAATATTTTGAGATCAGATTAACCTGATTAGTGTTGTACCAAAAAGAGAACATATTAACTGGTGCAAGAGCGCAGGTATCGTGTTACCTTTCTTGATCTTATGTGTTTCAGAGCAGAATCAAGTTGGTGCTCCAAATTGTGAAGCTCTTTCAAACTCAAAGAATCCAAGTCTTCTCCCTTGTAATGCCTAAAAGAGAAGAAAAGAACTCTGTTTTAGTTATATTCTTGCAAATATAAATAAGAACCTGAATATACTACCTACCTTTCGTTTTTCTGCAAAACCTCTATTCTAGCTTGAAGTTTTGCATGTTCTAAATTCCAACTTCCCTGAAATAAACACTTATGAAGCAAAAAATCTAATACAATGGAATATTGAAAGGGAAAAAATAATTTTCTTTAAAAAATATCTTTCATTTAAAGAACTTCACTATAAAACTGCAATAAGCTTGTTAGATTTTGTCAATATATACCTGTGTTTCAGTATCAGTTGCAACGAGCTGCCTTTCTGCATACGAGTATCTCTCATATCGTTCAAGGATCCTTTCCATACTGTTACCAGTGAATGTTTGAAAAGGAAAAGTCAGTAATCACATCAACAATCTTTAAGCATATCTCTATAACACAAGTGTTGCAAGTCTGAAATGATATGACTGCATTTGCAACTCAAAGACCACTGCTAATGTATCTATACTGTTGGGTTTCAACCCAATACGATGTTATGGGCTTGTGTGGTCCAAGATATATATGGGTAAGATAATAATTGTATGTGTAGACAATTATTATATATGGTATGTCTTGATCACTAAGTTGGGAAATTAGGTGCCAAGAATTGGAAGGCTTGTATAGTAAGACTTGTAGAACAAGTATGGTAAGTAGTGGTGGCTAAGTTTTGGATGACTATATATACATAGTCATATTGTATTTGTTTGAGATGTGTGAAAGCTTAAGAAATGTAGTATTAAGTATTGTTTGGGAGATGCTTGAGCATTGTTGGCTCAAGTATCAGGGTTGAGACACTAAGGTTATTGATTATTGATTGGATTAATAATACAAGTTTGGGGCGTGGGTGTTTCCACGTCAAATATTGTTTGTGTTCTTGTTTTGCTTTTACTTATTGTTGATAGAAGTATAAGTAATTTTGACCGTTTGTGGATCTTGTCAACTAATCGATTGGTTATGTGTGTGTTCTGTATTGGTGATTTGTGAATCTGTGATTTGTGAATCTTGAATTGCGTAAGTCCCCTAACCTAACAAGTGGTATCAAAGTCAAGGTTCAGGTTCGTGATGGATGAGGTTGAGGGAAAGTTCGAGTTTCAATTGGTATGGCAAAACATGATGAAGGATTTGCTGACAAGGAGATTGCTGTTAAAGCGGGAAAAGACAAAATTACGTGCGGTTTGGCGGTTGACTTGCACCGTGGATCAATCCTGTGTTCGGATTCCAGATGGAAGAAATCATTGCAATTGTTTAAGAAGATGGAAGATGATAGAAGTACTAGTGTTTGACCGTGCTTTGGTAAATCTTGTCAATTAATCGATTGATTATGTGTGTATTCTATATGGGTGATTTGTGAATCTTGAATTGTGTAAGTCCCTAACCTAACAAAATCATCTGTAAAAATATTCGTATTGCGAACATAAATTTTTATGTAGATTCTGTTCAAACACAGGCCCCTCACTTTAATTTGGTTTCACTGACAATCATGATTCAACTTGGATCAACATTATCTTTCTAGTTAACACAAAGACACTAGTTCCGAGCACACTAGCCACAGAAACACAATGCTCCCAAAGTGACAACAACTCTTCTAGCTAATGTTGTGGTAACAAGCCTGGCAAATCTGTACGACATGCAAAGAATTTATTGAACATCCATAAGAGCTAAATTTACCAATAAATGGCAAAAACTATATTAACTCTGAGGACAAGGGTGAGGTACAGTGCATATCTAGGAGATACCCATCGACCAATCAACTTGCCTGCATACACATACATGAGTGGTGGAGCTACATATATACATGGTCAAACCGGAACCGGAACCGGAAAACCGGACCGGACCGGACCGGGTCAAAACCGGTCAAAACCGGTCCGAACCGGAACCGGCCCTAAACCATCGGTTTATTTATTTTAAAGGTTCAGGTTCAGGTTTGTGTGTATTGAAACCGGTGAACCGGCGGTTCGAACCGGCGGTTCAAACCGGTGATTCGAACCGGTGGTTAACCGTTAGTAATGACTGGTTATGTATTAATGTAGTATAGATTATATTGTAATAAATTTTATTGTTTGTTGTATTCTTGTAAAACATTTAAAATTTATTGTAATATATTTACTAATGTTTTAATAAAAAAAAGGACCAATTAATTTAATATTAAATTAATTTACGTGAAAGTACCACTTAATATAAGTGAAACTATTATATCATTGAACTTTTAAAACGGTTTACATCTTACAAATTTTAAAAAATTACTTAGCATTACAATACTTCTAAATTATAATTCATTCCATCCAAATTCAGAAAAACTTATCGTATTTCGAAAAAAAACGTATCAAGTATAATGTATATATAAGGTTCAAACCGGAACCGAGTCTTGAACCGGGTCAAAACCGGGTCAAACCCTGAACCTGAACCGTCTGAACCGGAATCGGCGGTTTATATCCTGTTAAGGTTTAGGTTCCGGTTCAAGATTTTTACGAACCGGAACCGGCGGTTCACGAACTGGAACCGGCGATTCACGAACCGTGGCCATGTATAGCTACATAGGTGCTTGTGGGTCTAAAACCCCCACTAGAATAAAAAATATTATATACAAGTACATAAAAAAAAATTAGCCCCAATATAAAAAAATATATTAGGTATAAGATTTTCTTTTATTGTAGCCCGCACATCTATGATTTTTCCACTCCTCCACTTTGATACATCATGATTTCATATAGGCCTACTTTTATAAATAACTAGCTACTCCATAAGTCATAAATAAGACCGGAGGTAACTAATAATTGAAATTTCTATCGTATTTTCATAACAAGTTGCAAAGGCACTGGTCATGGAGAATTGGAGATGCACCATAGTGCTAGTCCATTATTAATCCAAGCATGGGCGGTCCTGACCTAGTGCGGACCGTGCGACGACCCACTAGATTCAGGGGCCTAAAAATTTATAAAATCCAATTTATGTGTATATATGTAACTAATTTAAGATTAAATTTTATACATGCATTTATAGTTAACGATCCAAAATATTATAAGCAACCTTTCAGTTAGTGATTGCTAGAAAATTTTTAGTAATTGCTATATTTAGTAGAGGCCTCTGTATAAATCTTCACATATAAAAGGGAATTCTTTATTTTGTAGTTAAACTTTGATTTATAAAATAACTTTGATTTATAAATTTGTAAACATGTTTAGAAAATGAAAAATACGAGAGAATATTTAGTACATTATTCGGTTATAAGGTTTTATATTTTAATTTTAGTAAAACGTAAGCATCAAGTTTAGTTGTGTATGATTACATTTATACTTAGTTAAATTTTACATTTGAAATTAAATTTTATTTTACTCAAAAAAATTATATGAAGGACCTATTTTTTTTTCGCACTAGGCCTCCGAAAATTCAGGACCGGCCCTGAATCCAAGTGCATGCCATGTTACTTGCCTAATGGTAACAAAGTACCCATAGTTCACTCTAAATTGGGATTTGATTCTTGTAACTATATAATCAAATAAAATTTAATTAATTAATTTTATGTCTTTATCCGTTATAATTATATAATTAAATAAAATTTATTTTTTATATACTTTTATCATAATTCTAGGTTCAATTATCTACATATTAAAATAATTATTATTAATTATATCTATTCTCAGCAACATGATAAAACAATATTTACTTATTATTAATTAATTTTTCTTGTTTAGAATACTATAATTCTTTCATTTTTTCAATACTCATGCAAAATATACAAAACAAATCGATCGTAATTTAAATTAATAAATATCCAAGTGTGTCAATATCCACCTTTTGATTTGTAATTATAACTAAATCTTTCATATTAATATAACTAGCTCATATGCACGAAAAATTTAAATACTTTTATTAAACTATCAACCAACCAAATATACTTATAATAATATAATATAGTATAGATTTGTTTTAGGTAGTTGTTCAATTTCATAATAGATCATAATAGTTCACTTTTTCTCTGATATAATGAATCTCACATTTAAATTCATCTATACTAAATACACCCAATTTTTTTATTATGAGCACCATTATAAATAAGTCATGTAATTCTATATATGTAATATTTTTAAATAATAAATTAGTTGCACCTAAATTACCTGGAAATATATATATATATATATATATATATATATATATATATATATATATATATATACTTGTATAAAAAAAACAATGAAAAATATCATAGAATCTTTTATAAAATCGTATTTAGATTTTAATTTTCACATCAAAAATGGTTTTTTATGAATACAAATAAAATTCAACAAAAAATTAGGATCAACATGATTACACATAATTTTTATTGTTACAAAAATATATATATATATAAGATTTTATAGTGAATTCTTTACTACATTTTATGTAACATTTAGATTCGATATGTCAAACTTAATTGTTGTTAAAATTTGTAATTCTTATATTTATGAAAAATAAAGTACTATGATGGTGTTCTTTATTTCTCTTTATATATATAAATTGTTCTTTAAAGTACAACTCTTATGTATATATTTATATTTAAGTTTAAATGTTAATTAGGATCAAATTTGTATTGTTAGATCCAACGACGTTGGCTAAAAATGGATAAATTACATAAGATATTGATTATGTAAACTTTGTCGAACCTGTAAGACATTGTTCTCCGAGGATATTGGCTATAATGATTGGTTATATTTCAAAAATGGTACGTTATTAATATTTCAAGTTGTTATTAATGGAATATATTATTTTAATATATTTTTAAGTGATGTGGCAATTCACTAATGTCTCTAGAGTTCGACAAATATAAACAACATCAAGAGATTGTCTATAATTATAGAGAAGGGTTATGTCCCATTGGAGTAGCTAATTTTTTTACATATTATATACAAGTTTTATTTTTGGAAATACACGTAGACTTTTAGCTAAGGATTTGGTTGATGGTGGTGGTGGTGCTACCAGAAGTTCCTAAGAAAGAAGTTGGTTCCGATGATGGTGGTGTTGCCAAAAATTCCCAAGATGATAATTAAAAGAGAGGTAGAAGACAAAATAGGTTCTACAAGATATGTAATTATAGGCACCAAGTAGATGCATGTGTGATGATAAGCAAGAAAAAAAGGCATACGTGACTATACAAGAAATTTAATTATAGAATTGTGGATGAGAAGTGCATCGTGATGAGAAGTGCTCCAAAATTTAAAAATTTAATCTAAAGAATAGATGTAAGTGAGAAGTGCATCAATAAATAATTAATTTGAAGATGCTAAAAAGTGCATCAACAAATAAATATGGTAAGAAGTGCACCTAGAAAAATAGCCTCAAACTATTAGTGTGAAATAGGAAGCACATTCATCTACAAAAAGAAAAAACCAATCGAACTTTAAATCAAAAGGAAGTGATTTGAAATTAATTTGAAGTTGTTAGATGGATAATTGGTCAATTGAATTTATTTAAGGAAAATTCTCATTGGCACCCTTCTATCATTGGTTTTTTCAAATGGTGTCACTTTGTGTTTTGGTCGTACGAGTGGTACCCCTAAAATAAGTGATTATACTTGTCATACCCTTCCGTTAGTAAAAACGTTAATGAAATGTTAAGTTAATTCTTATTAGTGTCCTACAATTGGACTTTTCCATATGGTGCCATTTCACTGTTAATGAAATGGAATTACTGTTTTTAATTAAAGTAAAAGACTAAACACAATAAAAGAAAAGTTTAAGTCGGGTGGAGACCATCATATGAGTGAAGCACATACTAACGAAACAGATTCATATGAGTGAATCGAAGTGGAAATTTAGATGGGATGATTGCGATGATAGCGAGAAAGCCCTCTTTTACTTCTTTTTTTCTTTCTAATCGAACCCTAACTCTTACTCTCTAAATGAACCCGACTGATATGTTCTCCACTCGACTTAATTTTTTCTTTTATTTTGTTAGTCTTTTATTTTAATTAAAAACAATCATTCATTTAATTAACAGTGAAATGGTACCATCTGAAAAAACCAATTATATAAGAGCACCAATGAAAAATTTCCAAAAAAGAATAGTGATTTAATGTTTTCACTAACGAAAGGGTATGACAAGTGTAATCACTTATTTTAGGAGTAGCACTTGTAAGACCAAAACACGAAATGACACCATTTGAAAAAAACCTTGTAGAAGGGTACTAATAACAATATCCTGTTATTAAAATATATTTTCAGTTTCTAACTTTTAGGAATAGGTTGTAACAAGATAGGATAATCTCTTGTAATGCTTTATTATTATAATGCTTTATGTCACATGATTGTCGAAGATTTGTTGTAATATTGTAGTTACAAGTGATACAAATATTTTATCAAAATTTGATCGATTGATTTCAAAATCTGAATTTTGATAAAAAGAGCGTGAAAGAAACTTGCTATCGTTGTACGAGGTTAATTGCAGTAGATCATTAAGTTTTATTTGACTGATTAAGAATTGAATAAGGGATTTGTAGTTAAAACTGTAAATGAGCTGATACACTATGAAAAATTCAGTTCAGATTCGGTTCAATTCATAAACAAACTGATCTTAAACACAATTTTAAGAATCATTTCTAAACGAGTATAAGTTGATCACAATGGAGTTCGACTCCATAATTCGTGAACATATTCGATTAATGTGTTGGTGAACATGTTTGGTAACACGCTCATGTTCTTTGAGTATGATATATCAACAAATTCAATAGTTTGAATCATATTCACGTTTATTTATTAAAATATATTCATTTCTTTTATTTAATGAACTATATTATTTGGAATATATTATTTGTTATAGTAGGTAATATATGTAAATATATAGTATAATTACTACATCTATGTTTTATTGTTGAGCGCATATTCGTAAACACGATCATGAATAATATTAATGAGTTGTTCGTGAGCACAAACTCATGAGTTATGTTCATGAGATGTTTGAAAACAAACTTATTCTTAACAAACCAAACTCAAACACGACTAAATTCAAGCTCGGTTCAAATTTGATAATTTTTAAATAATCAATACATGATCACTTTAGAGTTCGCCTCTACTCATGTACACCCTATTTGGAATATAGAATAATTGCAACTTGTTATGCAACAAAATAACCTAAAATGAAATCGAATGCACTTTCAATTTATTAAATAATTTGCATTTTTGATTGATTTTAGTTGGTTCAGTGGCAAGTTTGCAAAACATATCCATGCAAGTTAATTTTTGAAAATTTCCAAAAAATATAATCATTTGTTTATATATTTTTCAAACATGAATATGCATGTTTGCAAAAAAAATATTTAATTGTAAGTATGTTTAGTATGAATCGTGAATATAAAAACAAATGATATATATTTCAAAAGTTAATTGCATTTTATATCCTATAATTTCTGGTCAAAATCAATTTTATACTGAACTTTATGATATACTCCCTCTGTCTCAAAATACTTTTCCTGTTTACTAGTGGACACGTATGTCAATGCATACTTTTCATCGTTAATATTTTTAATTTCGTATTAGTTTTAAATATAAAAACTTTACTGTATTAAAGTACTCACAAATACGAATCAAACAAAATCACTCATGATTATATTTTATTTTATAAATTATACGTAAATTAGTAGTCAACCACTTACAATGAACAGTGTTCAAAAGTCAAAATGAGAAAGGTTTTTTGAGACGGAGGGAGTACAATTTATTACGCTTTTAAGTTATCACTAACCTTAAATTAACGAGTAAAATTGAACTTTTTGTATAAAATTTAAAAAATGTGTATGGTTATAACTTCAAATAATTCAAATATTTTAATGAATTCTTTTACATTAATATCTATATCAAAAATTAAATCTTCGTACTAAATAACATAACATAAATAATTTTCAACAAATTCATAAAGCAGATTTTATTTTTAAATTAAGTATTTAATCAAAATTAATGTTATAATTTATTACATAATTTTAAAATTTTAGAATTAATGTTATTTATAAAAATTAAAGTTCCAATTATTAATATGATTTAGAAATTTAAAATTAATTTCTAATAAACAAATTCTAAATTTTAATATAATTTTATAAAATATAAATGTGAATTTCTTAAATTTTATGTTGGAGTTCCCGTTTTATCACACATGATGACAATTATAATTGGAAAACGTAAATATGATGCATATTGCATTCAGATTTTGCAAGTTAAAGATAAACAACTATTTATCTCAAAAGTTTTGTACAAACTCGATGTAAAATGTAATTAACCGGTTTTTCTATAAAAAGTAAAACGCGAAAATAGGTACTTAACTTTTATGAATACCAACAATGGGAGCGTTGTCTTTCAGAAAGTGCCAAAACTGTTAATAAGAGAAGAAAACAAAAAAAAAACAAATAATAACAATTGCAATTAGGCAAAATTAGCTGAACTTGAGAGAGTCTTAGTAGTGTACATGTCATTTTTCATGTTTGGAGGCCTAACCGATGTTAATGATTCGCCACTTCGGGGTAGCTTACACTAAGAAGCACTATTCCCTCGTCAAAGTATCAGTCTCCCCATGCATGATGAAGAGTGATTAGATTCCAATACTTAACAGTGGACTATTCTTCTCTGAGTTCGAGTGGTGCAGCACCGAATCATATACAAATTAAGCTGGGACCAGCTAACAACATAATTAAAAGGGCGCCTACCTGGTACGTTTAACATGATTAAGGGTTCCAGGTTTTCTTTCTAATTATATGAAGCTAGTTTTCTCTGATTATATATCGTCTTCAACTCTTCATATATAGCATCTGAAACCTAGCATGTCAAGGCTGTTTCGGTTTACAGATGATAAGCAGGGACGAAGATGAAGTGATTGTAGAGTGTAGACAACGGGAAAAAAGAGCTCCAAATCTGATCGCATGACTGAGTTGTAATAGAAAATAAATCAATGCAAAGACAGGTAGAAAATGATGAAAGAGCACAGGAGAGACTGAGAGTAAGAGTCTAAAACGGCAGAACAAGAAGTTGAGACTTTTTATCACCCCTTCTCTAAGACATGCATGAGATATCTTGACATAACTCTAAACTCTTAACTGACGCGTGTCATGCATGCATTGAATTAGATATTTAGATGCATTACTCATTTTAACACATATTGTATTACATGTGTCACTAAGAAAAAGTACACAAAATAATATCTATGTTTTGGTAGTATGGACCAATTACTTTTTTTGTCCAAGCAAAGGTTTACACTGAAAAAACCAGACATTGGATATACTTAAATATAACCAAGTGGCTGAAAAAGCAAATTAACGACTTCTTTTTGGGAGAGGGGGCTGAATTGGCTGTATGTTTGGGGTTACATAAAAAAGGTAAAAATATGATCATCTAACATGACCAACTCCTACTGCAAAGAATTCTTAGTTGAAAAAATGCAAAAATTATTAAATAAATCCATTTTTTTTTTCCTTTGTTTTCTTTTTACTTCAGTTTGACTTATAACCAACTCTTTGTATTAAAAGGAGTGATTTGGGTTTTTAGTTCTCCAAAGTCTTAGGGTTTATTTAGTGATTTGATAGAGTAATAGAAAAGGTTTATAGGCAAAAAGGGAGATATTACAATAGTGCAAAAATATCAGAAGGTATGTTAGCATCGAACCATGCACCAAATTCTGGAATAAAATTGTGTATAATATTAATAAGTACATAATTAAAGTCCTACTTTCATCATATCAGACTTGTATCTTGCACTTATACCCTTCTAGACTCAAAATATTACTATTAACATAGCCTTCTTGGAGCCTAGAAACCCAAAATATTACTATTAACATAGCCTTTCTTGGAGCCTAGAAAGTTTACTAGTTTTAGTGTAAGATTTAGTGAATCTGTTAGGACTCAAATTGGTTTGGTTGGTTCATGATAGTTACTAACTTGTATGTCTAAAAATGCTGTATTCTCCAGATAGAATATTGCAGATGCTAAATAAACTCATGTTGAATTAATGCAATGAAAAGTTGTGGTGAACACTGAAAGCAAATAGTATAATTCTCAAACTCAAAATACTAAGATATAAATTTATTTGGAAACAAATTGAGTAAAAGTCCTTCAACTCACTTGAAAAAGACAACATTCGGATTCTAATTATCACAACTAGGATAGTAAGAGTAAGTATTGGATGGTAAGATCTGAACTTGGCTAAAAAATATTAGTATATTTCTGCTTTTTGCTTTTACTGCTACAGTGTTTGATCACAGAAGTCGACATATATATATATATATATATATATATATATATATATATACATATTGCCCCCAAAAATGGTTCGAAAGTATTCAACTCAAAATTGAGTTTTATATAATACTGTATATAAGATCTTCTTAATTAATAACAGCAAATGTTAATTCCTTTCGTTTTTTTTGGTTAATAGATATTATTAATTCATTTCTTGTCCTAGCTCAAGATAAAACAGTCAAAATTAGTCATATATAATTGATACTTGTAGTTATATGAAGAAAGTGTAGTTAATATATCTGGGATATATATATACCAGCTGCTTGCTCCAAATGAAGCAACATAGTGGGCAAAGTTATATATATATATGTATCTACACAAACAAACAAGTGAACATGCATGAAATGGAAATGGAAGAAAGCTGGAAAGACATACCAGGAATCAGTAGCATATTCACAAAGCTTGCCTTTAGTAGAGAAAACAATCAAAGAAACCTCAGCATCACAAAGAACAGAGATCTCATGAGCTTTCTTCAACAACCCAGATCTCCTCTTTGAAAAAGTAACTTGTCTGTTGATCTTGTTCTCTATCCTCTTCAACTGAACTCTTCCCCTTCCCATTTGACTTACTATGAAAACAAACTAATAATCGAATACATAAAGATTTTATATCATGTGTTGTTGCATGTATATATGACACTGAAAGAAAGAAAGAAGATACAGAGAGTGAGAACTGAGAGAGAAGAAAGCAATGAAACTAAGTGAAATGCAGACAAGACTATATATATATATATATATAGGCTAAACCCACTTATAAAAGGGGATGGATGAGATTTGGGGGTATTGGCAAACCGGGTGGTTTTGAGGATAACGTTGTCGATTTTTGATTGGACAAGCCACTGTTTGACGTCACCTTTCTTTTAAGTGGTGGTTCTTTATTTGCTGCGACTGGTCTTGTATTTGTGACTAACGCTCCCACGTAGTACGTAAAGATCTTCCGGGGTTGTTTTAACTTGTTCACGTTTTAAAGATCTTTATAGGGTAACTTAGTACTATCTTATTCATCTTCACCAGTCGGCAAAATAATTATTCTTTGCAAAAATAATTTATGGATAAATTATTCTTTGCAAAATAGGATGGTGATCGCTCATCAATCCACTACAATTACTGCAAATCAATTTATACAAACTGTAAAATACAGTTATATGTAACCATTTTCGTAATTAATTATCGAATTTTCCACAAATTTTATCCGTTAGTATCATTGACTTATAATCCGTTGTTGACTAGTGGATTTCGTAACAACTTTTGAGAGATTTATGATGAGTTGTAAGGCTAACGATCAACTATTCTATGGAGAATTTGGGTTGAGTTTGTGGGGGTGAGTTGTACTTGATAGTGCTTCCAACGATCTCAGGTTCCTTTAGAGATAATTAGAGAGCAAAAATATCCGTCCTTTCTCAAGTTGCCTACGTACCCTTTATATAGGGATCAAGCTCACGTAATTCTAAATCTATGTTGATTCTACTCGACCATCTATTTGGCTAAATCAAGTTCGAGTAGGTCTCTGGTTCTTTTTTAGAGCTTACTACGAACTGGTTATCTGAGTAGAGTAGAATTCGAGTTCGTACTCTACTACGAATATCTATTAGTGATAATCTAGGATCAGCTGCGTTCTAGGAGTACTCTCCAATAATGAGTCTATATCTATCTAGATGGCTTCTTGATCTTTCTGCTGTCTAAGGTTAGGAACCTAGTGCTCAAGAACCTATTTCTCGGAACCTGTTTCTCAGGAACCTCTTTACAGGAACTGTAGCTGCACAGATAACAAATATATTAATATGGGGAGCATTTCTGTGGTTCCCATGCACTGCTTACTATCTTCAGGACTAATGCTAGGCTGATTCGAACTCTCCTTCGAGGAGGAACCTGGTCTTTTTGTAATCTGCTCAGCTTCTGGTTTTTCAGGAACCTCTTGAAGTTTGTCAACTCTTGATAATCTCTTTGTCCGATGCTCATTTCTTCATGTCCGGTCTTCATGTCTTGTATTGGATCTGTTTTCTGGCTGGTGTGGATTGGACCCTATAGCTTAATGGGCCTAAATTCAACCCATGGTGATTTGGGGGCACAATAACTACCCCCGATTCCTTGAAGTCATATGATACGAAAGGAACCCTGTATTTTGCTTCCTGACCTGGGGTCCAATGCCGAATCATTCTTCTTGAAATACTTTGCTTCAACACTATGTATCCAAGCCTACATGAGCTAACTTTGCGTAAGAAACAGGACACATAATATTTCAGCAAGTATAATCTTGGTCAGCTTCCTTCATGATGAGGAACCTGCTTTCTTCAAAAATTATTCTTTTGACAAGTCTTCACTCTTCATCTGTTAGTAAATCTTTGCACATTCTTCCAGTAATCTTTGTGGAATTTTCTTCGAATTTCTTCTCTTCAGAATTTAGCTCTTGAAATTAACTTAATATCTTTGTTCAGCTTCCCGTGGAATCTCGATTGTTGTTGAGGTCTTGGCACGTCTCCATAAATTTCAAGAGTCTTGAAACACGAAAGGAGGTAATCTTTTACTGTAAATATCTTAATGAGATAATTCAAATTTGAATTATCCTTATCAATTCCCAAAGTTGCAGTTAATGTAGGTGTTTCCAAGGTTCACATGCCTCCTGCACGTGTACCATCTGTCTGCTTTATCTAATCGCGCCTTCCACGTGTATACAGTTGTCTCTCATTTACCTTGATTATAAACACGTGAAGTGGTTCAGCTTAATTTTTTACCTTTACCAAAACTTACCAAAAACCCTTGGAGAGAGAAGAGAAGAAGAAGCCTGGCAGTCCTTCCTTTAATTCGACCTTCCAATCACCGTTTTCTTCAGATTAAGGTACCATTATGTTCATCTTTCTTCGTTCCTTCAAAATCTTGAATCTGTTTTTGAGTATCTGCTTATTTAGGCTTTGCATATCGACTTTTCTCTTACTTTTTGTCTTTGTTCGAATATATGCATTTGTGTCTGTTCTACATTTCATGTTGCACACACATGATTCAATGGCATTTTGCACCTTTATAATCGTTGTATGTCTTCAATGTCTATTCGTTTTCAACGTTGATTTATAGTTTTATCATTCTGATTTCATCATAGCTTTCGGTTGTTTGCTTGTTTTCCGCATCGTGTTTGCCATACTTATTTTCCATGGTATTTGGATCTGTAAAATATGAGATATTATTACTTCTTGCATTTTTGAGGTTCCTAGATAACTTTTGTTGTATGGATACTTTTAAGTACACAGAAATCTTCATGAGCTTTAGTCCTCTTTAGTGATCTTGACTTTTAGACTCCCGAAACCTTATCTTTCTTCGTCTGTTTTGCAAATGTCATCTGAGTCTAACAATTCAGACCACCAATTTTCAATAAATCCCAAATTGACCAAATCTGTAAATCATAGAATTAGGTCAAGAGTTGGTATCCTTGATGTTGAGGAACCACAAAACATCATCGTCAAACCTCATAGTCCCACTGAACATCTAGAACCTTATAGCTTAATTGATCTAGGTTCTGATTGGCCTTCTAATGAGGAGGAGGTATCGAAACCTAACCTGACCCCGTAGAGGATGAGCTAGAGATTGAAGTAGAGAGAGATCTCTTTAGGGGTGAGATAACCCCTTTCTGTGAGAAGACTGATTCGTTGATGACCATGACTAGGTTAGAGAAAATGTATGA
The DNA here is from genome assembly GCA_036435485.1 of Saposhnikovia divaricata. Lineage (NCBI taxonomy): Eukaryota > Viridiplantae > Streptophyta > Magnoliopsida > Apiales > Apiaceae > Saposhnikovia > Saposhnikovia divaricata. The sequence goes on from CM071598.1 coordinate 83,843,895, forward strand.
GGAGTGCCCCCATCCATCTTGCATCCCAGAGCCTGGTGAGAGAGCTCACAGGTTTGATATCTTGACCCCTGAACGTGGAGTTCCCAATACCGTTATTTATGTCGCCTTATTTAAGGTTGGTTTCTATATGCATATACATCCTTTTCTTCTGGAGGTCTTGGAGTTTTATGGTCTAGCTCCGATGCAACTTACTCCTAACTCTTACCGTCTAGCCATCAGCACATATATTTTTTATGCAAGTAAGTTCACCACCCCCCTGAGTGCCCCAGAGCTTGGTTTTTTCTTCAGGCTTAAGGATATGAGGAGGAGTTCAGGTTGTTTTTATCTGTCACCTCCTTCTACTAAATGTTTTTGTAAGCATCCTTGCATTATTAATTAAAATTGTTCCCACCACTCCGGATTATTTTATGTTTCTGAAAGAATACTTCTTGTTGTCATATGAAATAATTGAATTAAACCCTCATAATTCTTTCTCTAAATAAACACAACCATGTCACAATAAGAAGTCCAAGTTTGTATTGATAAAGAGAAAGAAGCTTCTTTCAGTTGTATGAAAAGCAAATCTGCTACTGTTTTATATTAAACCAGTTCTCATATTTTTTAGATTGTGGCTGACTGTATATGGCTCTGCTCTTGAGTTCTAGAGGATGGTGGTCAGGTTTCATTACTACCTGAATTTCTTTTAAGGACATGTGTTTAAATGTTAAGCCTTTACCTGTCACGCGGAGTTGTGATAATATGTATGGAGCTTTTGCTTTATATTATAATGGAATGGACTATCAATTATTTTATAATTTGTTGGTCTATATGGTGGCTCTTTTTCTGCCATTCCCTTGTTTCTATGTTAAACTATAAATGTTTTTGCTCAGAACATTGTTTTCTTAAGTTTTAAATGTTTTTTCTTTCCAAATGTTGGAATTTTGTGTTATTTTATTGTTATTTCAAACATGGCTGTTAAAGTTCTTGATTTAAAAGTGTAAGAACCCAAATTTTTGATAGAATTAAAACTTTTCTTATTATGATTAAGTGCATCAGTGAATAGTGATTTTGTGGATGAATAGTGATTTTGAGGACTGAGAAATTTTTTCATGCCACTTATGTATGAGACATGGTATGGATGTTTCGAAGTCATATTAGTAATAAAGGTGTAAATAAGTGTATGTAAACGCGATCGAAATTCAGAAAATCCAAAGTTTATTTTAATGGAATATTTGACCGGGCAGTAAAGAGCATATCAATGCGATCAAAACAAGTGATATATTTAAATTGAGGATTCAAGGATTTTATATTGTATATTTTATTTAATGTGATTTAAGGATTTAGAACGAAAACCCCTGCGTTAGTGCAACGAACGTTCTAGAAATCGCTAGAACTTTATAACGAGATAAAGCGAACGAATTATGGATTTAGGACTGAGTTCATAACAAGATTAAATATCCTACATGATCATCAAGAGAATTATATCAAGTGGATTAAATGATTTAATCAAAACAATTTAGAAGTTAAATGATTTAAATTATTTAAATCAAACCAAAGGCAAAACAAATATCAAGCAAGCTTCTTAAAGACACTTTGCACAAGAACCAAGGACCAAACACAGCCAATACACAGCTGAAATATCAATATATTATGTTCATAAAGTGGGTTGACAAGTCAAGATTGGTGGGAAGAAAAGAAAGAAATCAAGAGCAACCAAAACTCCCCAAAACTGCCCAGGAGAAACACCACTCAAAGAAAAATTCATATCTCCACTTCTACCCATTCTTAAATCACCAATTTTAACCATAGCTTTCTCATTACATGTATGACATACGTTCAAAATTTCATAGACAACAAAAGAGTGTAGCCTAGTCAAATTCCTCCTCCAAGTTGGAGAACCAATACTGTCCAGTTTCTGTCCAGCAGAAAGATGGGGCTCAAAAACCCTAGCTAGGAAGCTTGAAATTTGATGATCTATAGCTCAAAATAAAGCCCTTGAAGATTAGAAGGTCTGGTAAAAATTTGAGAACCAATCTCTAAGTTTTCGATTTTATATAGATTTTACAAAGTGACGATGAATAGTTACTCTGAAAATTACTAACTTATTTTCTTGTTTTGTTCTTAGGGTTTAAGCTATATAAGAACTATCTAAAGTTTGTTAAGTGATTATAAACACTTGATAGTGTTGCTAGAGCTTCCAAGAAGGTAAAACCTTTAACCCACCTTTGAGTTTTATGGAGTTTTGATGAGATCTTAAGTGGGTTGCAAGATGAGTTCTTCATTGTTGTGTTAGTAGTTGTTTAAGACTTGATTTGTTATGTTTATGTTGTGTGGTGGTCATGAGACCTTACCACTGGCCTTAGAGCCTCTTGATAGTAGTAATTGATGTTGTTAAGCCATGAGTTGCTTTGATGATGTGCTTGAGGCATGTACGAATTTCGATTGTTCGAGTTATAGCCGTCGTAATGCCAAAATTTACACTGCTCTGTTTTGTATGTAACTTTCGGACATGAAAGCTCACTGGTTAGCTTCAAGTTTTGCCATGAAAAGTTAGGAAATGTTTTAAGCTTTGTTTTGATATGAAGATCATGTGGAACGGATAACGGTTTAGGAGAAACGACCGTTTTAATGAACATCGGTCACGAAAAACCAAACTGCACATATGTTGTCCCTTTGAAGCTAGTTTTGAGAACCTTAATGGACGAGATTAATTAAGGAAATTTCATGTAAAATACTATGGACAGTTAGGAAGCCCCTCGAGAAGAATTTGCATTAAAATGATTATTTTTCGATTTATTAAAATTGTTGGAGTCGAGGGTGCGCACGTAAGATTTACAAGAATCTAGTTAAAACTATGTTATACCTTAAATACTAGTATATACTTAAGTGCAAGTGTTTAACCTCGGATGTTTTGGTTATTTATAGATTGCCGGACCATCCCAAGTCATACCACTAGCATAGCAGTTGTACCAGGCAAGCTTTCGAATCCTAAACTACTATTGTTGTGATCAAATGTTTTGTTTTATATATATATATATATACCGCATTATGAAATGCATGTATGTTTTGAATTGATACACTGATGATATACATGTATAAATGTTTTCAAATGGTTATATGATGCATGTGAATTACATACTCACGATATATGCATATATATTTTCGAACTGTTTTTATAAGTATATGCATGGCAAGCATGATTTTCCCAAGTATCTTATTATATATGGATTGATTGAAATTGATTTCGCTTATAGGCTAGTTGTATAAATACTAGTTATAAGTTGAAGTATTTGAATGTCCTTAGTATAGGACAGTAAAGTTATATATTTCAACGCATATCGATAAACGATATTCTTCCGCGAAACCTAAGGGGTATATTTTAATAAAATACTATCGAATAAAGATTACTTTGTTATTTTAAAACGATCAATGAATATTGTTTCGTATATTCATTAAAGATGTTATTTATTGACGATAAAAGTACTTTATAACTAAAGGTTATTCTCTGATGAACGATATTATCGAATAAATATTATTAGATTGTTCTAAAATATTGAATAAACATTCTTCAATTATCTTACGCTATTAAGTGAATATTATTTTATATATTCGTTTGAGGGTTAATTATGAGCAATTACTTTAACTAAAAATATTCTTTAAACAATTATGATTTAATAAATTCTATTTGAATATTTATTAAATACTTGTAAACTAGTTTTAAAAATGGTTTATCTTATTTGAAATTTATATTTGACCTTCAATAATTATGAAGAATATTTCTGAGCCTTATTATGATTATTTTATCAAGGGGAGGTTCCCAAACTCTGTTTTCCATTTAAATCTATCTTTTAAGAAGATTTAAATGCTCGCTCAAACTTCAAAAATATAGGGAACCTTACTTGAGAGACTGTTATTTATTATGGTTGACTGCCCGGTCATAAACTTTTGAAAGTATTATTTTCATTCAAAACTTTAGTTACTACAAGTCAAAATGAGTCTTTGTTACTTCTTCAACACTCAAGGAGTAAGATTGATGGAACAAGTTAATATCCATTAACAAGCAATAGCTTGGGAAATGTTGGTGAATTTTCCTTTCCAAATCTAATACAACTACTTTGTGGAGTTGTACTAACAAGCATTATACTTGGGGAAAGAGGACGAACTTTACGTTTCAGAGTCATGGACTTTATTCGAACTAGGAGTCTTGTAAAAGGCCGAGTGGCACCGGTCCATCATTTGCCCAACCGTTGGCCAGGGAGTTCTAGGGGGCGATGGACAAGTAAATTCGTCTGTTCTTCCTTCTACATGTAGAGAAATAAATATTGAGATGCATAACGTACGACTGATCATCGTAAGGTTGTGGCTTCTGCGCGTCAATACACCAGTAGTAGTTCATCATCCAAATTTGGATATTTTCTGCAACATTATCGAGAGCACCCCGATCGAAAAGCTACGGCTGAGGGACCGATAAGTGTTGGCAGGGTTTGAAAAGTGTTCAAAACTGACGTTACAATGAATTACCTTATAACTTCCTCTTTTAAGTATATGTTGATATTCTGCTTACATTTGTTCTCATAACGGATAATTTTACGGAAAGGTTATATTGAATCACCTTGTAACTTCATCCTTTACATTATATTAAAAACTTTGTTTATATTTTACTTAGCAAAGGTTTTTGGAATATGATATTACTATATTGAAGTCTATGGAACTTCATTATATATTATGATGAGATTTTGCTCATAGCTTGCATGTAAAAGGTTTTCAGAAATGTTAAGGAACATGTTGATCTATATTGTGGATAGATGCAAACTATTTTGGTGAGATGTTTTGCTCACCCTTGCTTTTTTTTTAAATATATCACAACAATAGATAGGCGAGCTGAACCCGACTAAGCGATCAGTTCGTGAGCGGTTGAGGAACATTTCGTAACTTGATGAGGATGATGTAGCTACCATTGCTGAGGAGGAAGCTATTGGTAGGCTAGTTTTTAGCTTTTAAGTATCAGATGTATTTACTAGTATGACTTATATAAGTGGATGACAAAGAGTATATAAAGTTAAATTGTAATTCTTTCGGGTTGTAAGAACTCAAATTTGTGTTTAATAATATTTGATAGTTACTCTGAGTTCATCTCTGGGAATATAACGGGTGTGTTGTATGTTGTTGTTTTGGGTTACAAGGTTGTAATTTAACTTATGTTGGTTCAAGTTCAAGTATTATGGATGGAAATTGAGACCGTAACGACCGGATCCCTGACTCCGGATCTGGGGCTATTACAAAAAGAGACTCATTCTAAATAACAGAAAATAAGCTTGTTCTCCATCTATGGGACTAGGTGTTCTCCATCTATGGGCTATTATTTTCTTCTCTTTGTTTTGTTGTTTAGCTTGTTATCTTCTCTTCATAATTCAAATTCAGGGGTATAAGTAATTTATCATTGGTGTTATATACTTTTCACAGTACTAATGACAAACTTTTATGCCTCTCACGTCCCCTTTTGGTCCTCTTGACTTTCTACTATAATTTAGATAACATTTCTTTGTATATTTTACGTCATGTTTAGTAATTTTATCTCCCATGATATAATTGGCAGGTTGTAACATTGATATGGAATGAATAAGGATTAAAACGATACTGGAAAGACAATCTTCCTTGTCAAAAGCTTCACTATTCTAATTTATCATTAGCTACTGTACATGTTTTGTATGTATAATTTTATTCTTTAGTATTTTTACTGTACATGTGATCAAAAGGTTTTTACTGAAAATGGTCCCTGTACTTAACCTTATACATTAAATTTGATGGTATAGATAATACTGTTGATGCTTGATATATCTTTCTATAAACCACCGTATTGTGCTTATGTGTAACTAGTCTGCATGTTTTAGTTTTATTTTGGACGTTTCGATTTTGTTCTCTGTTTACTAATAGACAATTTAATAGTATTAATGTTGATTGTTTATGTTCAGTTCCATAACACTAAGGGAATTGTAGTTTCTGATGCTAGTGACAAGTCGAGGGATCGAAAGGTTTTTACTGTTCGATTGTTGGTTATTGTAATATTGTATATTTGTAAATTCTTTTAGATTGCATTGTAGGTATATACACAAGTGTATATAACTATGTATGCTAATTCATATGACTTATTCAATTCTACTATATTTGGTAGACGCTTCGTAGGCTAGCTCAAAATCGTGATGCTGCAAGAAAAAGCAGGTTACGAAAAAAGGTAAGGTTCTATAGTTTGTTTGTCTTGCAATATCTTCATGTTTTTTGAAGTATTTATGTCATTGTGTTTTTTGTACATATGGATGAACTTGCTTGCTATTAAATTAAATCATATGAGAAAACAACTACAAATGAACTAATGCTGAAATCTCTAATGTAACCTGTCACACTTCACATTTCAATCATAATTTATATCCATCTAATTAAAATTTGTTAGTGGCATGTTTTATATATGATGTAATACTAATTTTAGTCATTTAATGTTTATCGTCCTTGTTAACCGAGACCACATGGAGAAAAGTTTAATAGAGTAGTTATTCTAATTTAATGTAATACTAATTTCAGTCATTTAGTGTTTAGCAGTCGAGCCTGGTTCTCAAACAATGACATAGGTCAGAGTAGTTATTTAATTATATGAATGAAATGAATAGTGCAGCAAGAAGATAAGTTATTTTATTATTATGATCTTTTGTTTTATTTTAGTCCACTTGTAGCTCAGTTTTCAGCACCAGATTTTTTGCATTATTGTACTACAGATTTTGCATTTTTCTGCGGCAAATTTTTGCATTTTTTAGCAGTAGTTTTTTGGTAGATTTTAGTAGAATTTATCTGCAGGTTTCTACCCCAAATTCCCTAGTTTTTTATAGCAGATATTTTGCATTTTTTTACAGCAGATTTTGCACTTTTCTGTAGCAAATTTTTGCATTTTTTCTGTAGTATTTTTCTTTAGGTTTCAGCAGATTTATCTACAGATTTATTCAACAAATTCCTCACTTTTCTGCAGCAAATATCTACACTTTTCTACTGCATTTTTCTGCACTGCTCCTACAGAAGACTATGTTCGTGAGTTGACAACAAAGATAAAACACGATCTTTAGGGTGAATTAGAAGCCAAGGTGAACTAGAAAGTTCAAGAGAACATGATATGGGTGCTAAAAAAACTAGGTGAAGCTAATCTCGATCTCAAAATAGATATTGGGGAGTTTGTGCTACGATTTCTAGTGATCAAGACGATTTCTAGTGATCAAGACGATCTGGTACTGAATGACGCAAGGAGGCGCCTTCTTAGTGATTTTATTACGTCACTTTTACTAGTAGTATAACTTGGTAATTTCGTACTTTTAAAGTAAGAATTGGCATAGTTTGGAAGTTAGAATTAGTAGCAGATACTTGGTTTTAGTATGTACTTATAAGAATTTGATGGTTGGTTTGGTTGGCTGCATTGCTCGGCTGGTTTGTTGGTTTTGTACATGCAGTATCTTGTTGGCTTGGTTTGTTATTTTTGGGATTAAATTATAAACGAAGCAGTCATTTCAAATTTTTTATAAAAAAGTGTTGCATTTGACTTCATATGATGTTGCAGTATATAAACGTAGTGTTCCTAAAAAAAACAATTTATGTTGCAGTGTTCCTAAAAAAACAATTGATGTTGCAATAACAAAATTGGTGTTGCATTAAAACAGATTAATGTTGGCAAAATAAAAAAAGTAATGTTGCAATAGTCTCTCCTAGTGTTGCATTACACTTAGTGGGGCCCATTGTTGACATGGCACCTTGATGGGCCTCACTGTTGATGTGGTACCTTGGTTGGCCCTACTTTTGACATGGCACCTTGGTGGGCCTCACTGTTGATGTGGCACCATGGTAGGTCTCACTGCTGACGTGACACGATGGTGGGATCCACTGCTGAAATGGCTTCAAATCTTATGTAACACCATGTGGTGTGATAGGTGGATTTTATATCCACTTAGAGCATTCCATATCGGCTTAAATTGATTGACTTGGTCTCAAGTTTGTTGTATTTTTGATGTGTTTTGTGTAGTTGTGCTGGGTTGTAGCTATTTGTTAGTGTTTGTGTTTCTAATTGATATTAGAGTGGAATTAAGCATTGGAATGAAGATTGGACACTTGTGTTATGCTACCAAGGAGTTATATGTGTTATGGTATTGAAGATGTTAGCTAATGCAAAAGAAACGGAGGAGAAATGAGCAAATTTGTGTAAAATTCGGATTTTCTGGATAGGTTGCGCAACCTTATTCACTGTTTTGGCCATATCATGAGTTCTATAAGTCCATTTTGGACGATCTTACTGTCCACGCGAAGATAACGAGATTCTCTATCATTCTAAAGTGGTTCAGAGGTCCAATTACGACTGGAACGGCCCATAAATATTGAAGAAAAGGTAGCTACGAATTTTCCTTAAAAACATAATCAGTTTAGGAAACGTATTATATTTTAATTCTGATTTGGTAGTTTCCTTGCTGGGCAAGACGTCTAGAGCCTATTTAAACACATCCTACCATTGTAATTTGGATCACTATTACATATCAATTACTTAGGTTTATTTGTATCTTTTCATACTTTGTTTTTATCATGGTTTCATTAGATCCCATGATGATGAGAGGTTCGATTATGAACTAATCGTTGTCATGGGATTCTAACTAATTTATTTATGGAGCTTTAGTATTCTGATTGCTTTAAAGATCTATGTGTGATGTATATCTGATATCCTCATATGGTTATGCTTAATTGTTAGATGCGTAGCTAACATCTAATTTGTTAATCTCTTGTGAAGTGAAAGTGGATCTTGAGATTTAGAACTTGCCATGCTAGAATAGGTTCATGGTTGTTTATCAACATGATTCATAGTATGAGATGAAAATACTTATATTCCCTGTGTGATCTTAATGGATAACTTGTTCTTCAACCGTTATGTTTTCAAATTCTATAGACATATAGGGTCTAAGCATAATTGGTGTCTATTCATCTTCTATCTCTTTTGTGGATGTATGTTTAGTTTGGTATTCGTATACTGAGAAGTAGCGTATACTTGTTTCGTATTGTCCGATCAGATATCATAACCATTGCATATAGTGATTAAAGGCGTCAGATCTAAGCGAATTATTTAATGAAGTTAGGATCCCATGTTACTCTTGTAGAAGTAATTCGATTCCAATTCTTGTTAGTTAATTAATTCTTAATTTGTTAATTTATTTCTTAGTTAATTTAGATAATTACAAACCCAAATTTGTTACTTGTCTAAGCAATTGAAATTGATCATACATTGTTGCTTGAGCATATTTACATAGAAATAGCAGTCTCTGTGGGAACGAAATTAACTTATCGAATATTACTTGTGACCACGTGCACTTGCGTGATTTTATGTTAACATGGTGTTGCCTTTATTTGCTTTTGGTGTTGCAATATAGAGCTTAGACAATACTTTCGTGGCAATGCAATAGCTAGTAAAAGCGTTGCATTAGATGTCTTATGCAACGTCCGTATTGGCAATGCTGCCATGGTGTTGCCTTTTACCTTAGACAACGCTATTCAAGCCTTATGTAACAATAAAGAGGGGTTGCGAATGCTCACTAATGGCATAGTGAGTTGTTCGACGGGCGTTAGTGGAAGGGGGATAAGAGTGTAAAGATAAGCCTAAGGTTAGTTATACTAGCATATATGCCACTCAACCCATCTCTGTTGAGGGTTTAGGCAATTAGGTTGACTACAAAAATGGCTGGAAGTACGTGGTTCCTAGGCCGTCCGACCCTGTTTGGATGACTTCTGAGTATAGGATGCATGGGATTCCCTTGACTCTCTTTGAATACGGGCTTTGTCTTCCGATGCATCCCTTTTACCTGACTATTTATGAGGCTCTTGGTTATGGGATAGCCTAATTGAAACCTAACTCAGTGGCGCAGGTAAGTGGCTTTATTGCTCGATGCGTCGAGGTGAAGCGTTTGCCATCTTTGCGACTGTTTTTCACGATTTATGGGATTAAGTGTTCTCAGGGGCAAATTTATTTTGATAAGAGGGTAGGTCGTTCTAGGATCGTGAATGTGAAGTCTTCTAACTCAGGATATCATGGGAAATGGCTATATTTCTATGGACCAGATTTAGAGTTCGTGAAACCTTGTGGTAAAATTGATGCGGATGTTATTAATCAATTGTCTAGCATAGAAAAATATGATGGTGAATTTCTAGACAATTTTCAGGGCACCTCATTCTGTTATGAGTATTCTCAATTAAAGGATGTTAATTTCTTAGAGTCTGATGATCGTAAGATTTCGTGATGCTTCTTTTGCGATATGAATTTCTTTTAGAGGTACTTTTTATCGTATGTTGTTTATATCATGTTTGTTTTGTCTAATGATATCCATTTTTGTTGTTGTTTTTTTTCTACAGGTGCAGGGGAATCATTAAAGAAGATTTTTAGTAGCGAACTAAAGCAAGAGATGGAGAAGGCATTACTACAGCTCGCTCGTCAATCAGTTGTCCCTAAGAACTTGGGTGGTGGGCCTGGATCCTGATACATGCTAATTTTGTGTAGCATGTTATCTCTCATTTATCCTTAGTTTGTAATAATTTTGTCCTTGATTAGCATTATTAGTAGCATTTTAATTTGGATTGGATGCTAAAATTATTTTTTATGTTTATAGGATAATTTTGGAAGCAAAAGGAGTCCGGTTCCAAACCCTCAATAGACTGTAGCTTAGGACTTATGGATTTATTTATATTAATAAATATTTTATTTAATTAGAAAATTATATTTATAAATATCTAATAATATTAGATATTTATTTTTATAATTTCTGAATTAAATTAATTATTTATTAATTACAAATTATAAGCTGTGTGGGTTTAAAAAGCATTTTTACGGAGCCCGTTCAAAAGTTAAAAGCCACGTGAATTGTTTTTCCACAAGAGAATATCAATTTGGTTTATGGCATATGAATTGTTTATGCAAATCAAATGTTAAGCTGTCAAACTGTCCTGCCCGTGTGAAGCTGTCGGCCAGTTTCTCCACTCGCCAAAACGCGCGTGAGACGCACGCGCTCGAAGACAAACCAGAAAAAAATCCCGCGTGTCGTCTACCTTCTCATGCTGTGGTTGGTCTTCATTTCTGCAGGGCTAATTCAGTTTATTCAGCAACAATTGTGAAAGTATTATCAACTTCCCGCCACTTCTTTCCAGTTTTCTATTGTTGTATTTTACTTTCGGCCGAATTAATTATGGTAGATGGTGTGCTTATTTCTCGTATAAATAGGAGAGTTTTCCTTTGGTTTTAGACACACCCCTGAACCGAATGTTCAGTTTATTCTCTCATTTTTCATCAACTTTCTTTGTAATTTTAGTTTTAATTTATGCACTTTAATTTTGTGTAAGTTCTATTTTGGTTGGAGAGCAAGGATAGAGGGGATTTACTCCAAGTTTCAAGAGATTCTTCAAGTTGTATTTTCTTCACTCTAAACTCTTTTAATCATGATTTTACCCATTAATATATGCTTATTTTCTTTATCTAGCATGGGTAACTAATTTTATAATCCGAGAATTAGGTAGTATTCATTGGTGATACATATTTGTTTGATTGTGATGTGAATTCTCTACTTTGCTAATCTATTATTCAGGGCTTAACCCAATTAAGGGAGTAGCTAACCTTTAATTGTATTCATAGGGATTATGATGAATTGGGAGAGGAGTCATATTTCTTGTTCATGATTTGGTAGACATAGTTCGATTATTTAATCGGGAGATTAATAAGAGAACTATGAAACTTATAATTCTTAGGTCTTAACAGTTTATAATTGTATTTCAATTGATCATGGGAGTGACTCTTGAGGTGTAATTGTAGGCATTATATTGTATCTTGGGAGAGAACAATATAGAATTTAGAAGGATTGTTTTTAGCAAAGTACGAGAGGTAGATATTGCATTACATCAACATTATTGAATCAATTGAAGAAACCTAGTTCTCGGGTTGCTTTTCCTCATTAATAAATCTTAGTTTTACTTGCTTATAATTAGTTTACTCTAGTTAATAACAAACACACCAATTATTTCTCACACTTCTAGATATTAAGAGATTAAAACTTGAACTTGAATTAATAGTTCTTCCCTGCGAACGGACTTATACATAGAAAAACTATCAACAAACCAACTGTTAGGAATCTGCCCGATTCCCGACGAATGCGAAAGCGATTTGGTAAATATGTGTGCTTAGATCCCACAAATATACGTGATAGTAATGCAGCAACAAACCAACAATACAATAAAAGAGACAAGAGATTTAACGTGGTTCGGCCCAGCCTACATCCACAAGAGCAACAACTTCACACTAGATAAAAGAGATTACAATATCCAGGTATCCGGTCCCTGAATTTTATACACAAATTCAGCCCTACGATACCTATTATGTATATCCCCAACTCACTGAAGTGTTTATCTCAAAACCTCCCCCTATCACTATTTCCCGACAACCTTTCCTTCTCTCCCTCTCCCAACCCAGACAGTGCCATACAACCTGATAGAAAGACCCCTCTCCTCCTTCATTATCAAATACACCATAATTCTATCTTCCCTCTCTATATAGCTGCTAGATAGTCTGTTTAGTAGGAGAGCTGGTTTAGTCCGCTTTCAGGAAGTTTCGGGATAGAAGGTCCTCGTGCCTAAACTATTCCTTAGGGTACTTGGGTCTGACTGCAGCCATCGGAGGTGGTCCCGCTGTAGGGGTCTTTCTATCAGGTTGTGTGGCACTGTCCGGGTTGGGAGAGGGAGAGAAGGAAAGGTTGTCGGGAAACAATGATAGGGGGAGGTTTTGAGATAAACACTTCAGTGAGTTGGGGATATACATAATAGGTATTGTAGGGATGAATTTGTGTATAAAATTCATGGGCCGGATACCCGGATATTATAATCTCTTTTATCTAGTGTGAAGTTATTGCTCTTGTGGATGTAGGCTGGGCCGAACCACATTAAATCTCTTGTCTCTTTTACTGTATTGTTGGTTTGTTGCTTCATTACTATCACGTATATTTGTGGGATGTAAGCACACATATTTACCAAATCGCTTCCGCATTCGCCGGGAATCGGGCAGATTCCTAATAGTTGGTCCTAGAGTGAATGTACCCACAAAATTCAGATCCTGGGTAGTAAGTTCCAGTTGTGTGGAGATTTTTGGCGAGGTTGGGGTCGAGGCGGACCCTTGTGGACTGAACGAGGCCGGTTGTAAAGAAAGGAAAAGGCTGAGATCTTAACGTGAGGTTGGGGGAATTAGCGTCTAGTTCTTTGCAGTGTGAGGATTCTGCTCAAGGTGTGGTCGGAAAATCAGTGGATGTTAACGAGCCTGCAGGGATCCCACATGTTCTTCAGTCGTCGGCTTCTGAACTTCCATTACGAGTTGAGGTTCAACCTAATCAGCATTGGACTGCTGGGTCAAAGATCCATATTCAGGTTTTTTGAGCTTTTAATTTACCCCAGGATTTTAATGCTTATGCTGACAAATCTCATGAAGAGATAGCGGATCGGTGCTTCATTCGTGGCGGCAAGGTAATTTTTCGTATATATGCTTTAATGTTATCGTCATTTTTTAGCTGAACTATTATGTGTTCTATATGTTTACATTCCTATTTCTGCCTTCCTTTTATGTGTAGTTTTTAGCTGACTTGGCTTATATAATAAATAGGTATAAACCGGTCAATGGTGTAATCTAGACCAGCAAGAATTAGCCGAAGCGAAGGAGGGTAGGCTTGAGGCCGAGAAACAGGCTGCAAATTCTAAGAAAAAGGAGGTTGAGGCTGCCAAGAAATTTTTTAAGGAGAAAGCTAAGTTGGAGCTAGGAAGAGAAACGTTCCCTGAGGTCTCGTGTGACTTCGCTTGAGGAAGAACTCGCGAAGGTCAAGGCCTTGGGCGATGATGAGGTGGGTAAGCGAGGTGAACTCGAGGCAAAGGTCCAGAAGTTATAGGAAGAGAAGGGAAATCTCGCAGATGAGGTCACGGTATTGAAAGCGGAGGTCGAGAAGGGAGTTAACGACATTGCAAATGTCTTGTTTATCATTCTACAATGCTATTGTGAGATTGGTTCTCAGGCTGTTATGAAATAGGTGGAACTACTATTTGGCAACTTTTGTAAAAAATCCTATGATCATTGGTCAGAATGTGTGTCCCATTATTTAAAAAATGATAGTTCAAGTTGAATATGCAATACTTAGTTTCAGTGGAGTTTTTTAAATGAACACTATGAAAGACGGACTTCATGTTGTGGTTAATCTCATATAAGGGTTCTAGTTTGACATAAATACGGTCCATATGTGAGGTCTCTCGTGTAGGTTTAGACATATCTTGTAAAAGTTATTCGATTTCTAGATAATATTTGGTTAAAACTTATCCAAGTTGTAAATTTTTTATGGTTGGATAGATTTTACATATTAGTTTTGGTTATAATTCTATTTATAATTTTTTTCCAGTCTGATCCACGGGTATTACCCCACATCTTGTCACATGAGGTTGATGGTTCAATTTCCTCTTCACCAAATATTAATGGTGGGTGTTAATAGTATTTTTGTTAATAGTTCGTTCTCAGGGAAGGACTAATATGTAAAATCAAGTTCAAGTATTTTATCTCTCACAATTTAGAAGTGTAGAAGAATGTTTGTTTCGTTTATAAACTAATTAAACTAATTATCAATTGAGAATAAAATATATGAGGAAAATAATCCAAGAACTGGGTTCTTTACTTGGTTTCAATGCACATTCAATATCTCTATGAAATCTACGTTCTTACTCTGCTGAAAACAATTCTTCTAAGGTTATAATGTTCTCTTCCAAGATACAATATAGTGTCTACAACTACACCTTAATTGTCACTTCCGTGATACAATCAAAGTACAATCATAAACTAATAAGCACCAAGAATTATAAGTCTCGCAATTCGCATTTTAATCTTCCAATCAAATACTTGAATTATGTCTGTTAAATCGTGTACTAAAATTGCAACTCCTCTTCCAAGTAATTACAATCCCTAAAATCCAATCAAAGGTTCATGACTCCCCTAATTGTAGTAAGCCCTCAATAACAGATTAGCAAAGCAAGAAAATCACAGATAATTAAACAGGCATGAATACCAAGGAATACTACCCAATTCTCAGATTAGAGAATTAGTTACACATGATTAAATTAACAAAACAAGAATTAATAGAAGAAATCATAATTAGAAGAATATAGAAAAGAAACCTTTTAATCTTCAATCTTCAAAGAAAATAATAGTTCTCCAGAAAAAATCCTAAAAGCTGCGTACAAATTGTATCTCTCTCACAATGAACTACGTTTTTCCCATACCTAGATGTGTTTATATAGATACTCCTAATCTTGCCCAACAAGCAATTACCTTCTATTACAATTAGAATTTAAAGAAGGTACCAAAACTGCCCAAAATACAATTAGAATTAGAAAAAGGGCAAAACAGTAAATTTATAGCCTTCTTTTAAAAGATCATGTGCGCGAATTTAATCAGCACGTTCCTTGCACCTGCTTCCTATCCCATGTTGTAGAAAATCTCTCAAGCTTCGCGTGGACTGCTTACGGGCCTCAAACGGACTTCTAGAACTCCAGATATGGCCAAAACAGTGTAGACTGCGCAGCCTTCCTGGAAAATCCGAATTTTAATCAATTAATTCTCCAAAAACGATAGAAGCATCAACTTTAATCAACATTCTCGTAAATCTGCACAACTAAGCAAAACACATCAAAACTACAACATCTTGAGTCCAAAACAATCAATTTAAGCTGAACTAAGGCATTCCAAGTGGATATAAAATCCACTTATCAGTGGGAGTGGGTGTTGGCCCTCTTGTAGGAGTATGGTCTTAGTACCTACAATTTTTGCTACTACTTGATGTTGCTTATGGTAGTGATGTGCAGAGATGGGTGCTTGATAATGAGGTGCCATAACAGAGGCGTTCAGTACTTGAAACTTGCTAAAGATTTTTAATGGCCAGTCTTCAGTTAAGATTTTTTGTGGCCAGTCTCCAGTATAAGTTGTTGAATAATAGGCTATAAATAAGATCATGTTGAGGCCTAGAGATTTTAGATGAGCTGGTTACTTAACATGGTATTAGAGTTGTCGCTGCAGGAATGGTCTTAGTTTGTTAATGTTGAATAAATGAGTATAAGATCATATTGGGATCATCACACCTTAAAATTTTAGATTAATTGGTTAATTAAAATAAGTGATGTAAACCTAGGTAAGGGTTGTTATTCCCAGATTACACACTTGTATAATTGTAGAAGGGGGGGTTGAATACAATTCTTGATATTTATAAATTCCTAATAAGAACTCCAGAAATCTATAAAAAGATAATTGCTGTATAAAGATTAATGCACAAACACATATAAAATCAGGTAGTTAAATGCACCACCTGAAGCTTTTATTTGAAGAAAACTCTGTGATATAAATGTACACAGCTGCTGTTTTACAACTCTTTGCTTTCTAAGGATATTCAAGAAAACCTTAAGCAAATGTATCTGTTTTCTTAGATTCTAAATAGTTGCTACACTTGGTTATATATCCCAAGTTTACAAGTACTACAGGAATAAGATAATACTGATCTAATTCAAGTTGACTTGCTACTTCACTCCAAAACACATGTAGCCGAAAGGTTGTCCTTGTGAACAGACATGTCCCCTGCACCTTTCTTGTATTCATAGTGTAAACGGAATGCTTCTTTCTTCTGCGTTTCCAAAGTATGGCTGCCATACTACTTTTTGTACCTACTATCAACCCATGTGATCTGTCAGTCAAACATGTCTTTATCAACTGCTAATCCCCAGCTAGCATAAAAGAAAGTGTTAATGATTATCCGTTAACATTGTACACTGTCATCCGTTGATAATAGATTGAGCTGTATCCGTTGATATTATAGATTTGAGCTGTATCCGTTGATAGAGTTATGTCTTCATCCGTTGATACACTTTCACTTAAACAGAATTACATAGCATAGCTTATTTACAATTGGCTATCCTATTCTGCCTATCCATTGATGGTCAACATGATTGTGGATAAAAACACTATCAATTGATAACATAGAGATACTGCAGTATGCTACAAAACCTCATCCGTTGATGAGCTACCTATCAACGGATAGAGTTATAATTCCTCATCCGTTGATAGTTACAAAACATTACTTATACAATTTTTGCATAAAATGTGAAGTTATCATCAAGTACAACATATTCCTAACAATCTCCCCCAATTTATGCTTGATGAACATAAAGCCATAAATTTAGGACCTTGATGATAACAAAACATTTCCCTAGAAATATTTACTGATGGATGCATAATTGTATTAAGCTTCAAAAATTAAAATACAGAAAGTTTGAGAAATTTACAGAGAAGTGCTCCTCTAGACTGAGCAGATTAATACTGTTTCTTCTCTCTGGTTGGCATCACCCTTGATTTTCCTTCTTTCGCAGAGTTGGACTCAATCTGCATTTGGAGTTGCCTATAGAAGGCATCTTCTTCAACAACTTTTGGATTTAGCTTTTGTTGTAACCATCTCAGGTATTGAGAACTAACCTTTGATAGTTGGTCTTCTAACCTGAAGAATCTTCTGCAAACATCTTCATCCCTGAACTCCATCATCTAGAAGGGTTGAATGTGGATTTTCTGTTCATTGTATGGGATCTTCATCTTCCTTGGTAGTCTTGATGGTGAGTTCCATTATCTCCTTATCTGTTCTATTCTGTCCAGTATCTCCCCTTTTGCCATCTTGGAGAACCCTGTGTATCTCTTAATTGCAGGGAACACCTTGGTTAAGGTCAGATAATTTTCTCCAAGAACCCTCTGTAGTGGCCATGTCCTTTCCTTTCCTCCCTTGTATACAAAGACCAATCTCTCAGGAAAATGCTTGTATTTGTCAATTCCTCTTACTTTTGACAATTCATCCAGATACAGATTCATGCCAGAGTATTCTTCAATATCTGCCTGATAGATAAAATCATCCTTGTTTTCCAAGATTGGCTGCTTGACAATAGCAGGCACCCTAGCAACTTGAATTGGTTCCTTTGAAGGTTGCTTCCTTGGTATCCTTTTCTTCTATTTAGGCTTCTGTTGAGGCTTCAGCAAGAATGAAGGAATCTCAATGGAGTCAAGATTCATTGGTTCCTCTTTAGGTATTATAGGGTCACCATGGAAATTCGCAGCTGGGTTGATTACTTGTGCAGAAATAGATATTAATGAGCCAGTAGTTTCCTTACTTACATTTTCTGGAGAGACAGGCCTCTTTGCCTTTGTTTTCACTCTCCTTTTGGGTTTGAATTTGGGGACATCCTCAGGTTCCCTCATT
Organism: Saposhnikovia divaricata; assembly: GCA_036435485.1. Classification (NCBI taxonomy): domain Eukaryota; kingdom Viridiplantae; phylum Streptophyta; class Magnoliopsida; order Apiales; family Apiaceae; genus Saposhnikovia; species Saposhnikovia divaricata. The sequence goes on from CM071598.1 coordinate 83,862,224, forward strand.
TCATCCTCTACCTCATCCATTAACTCCTGAGCCAGCCTGGATTGCTTCTCATCTGAGTTTTCATATCTCTCTTGTTCACTTGGATGAGCTTCCCTGAGAAGTCTGGAGGTCTCCTCTCTTTTTGCTTCAACAAATCTAGGATGGCTGTTGGATATATTTAAGACTTTTCCATTCCTTATGATTACAGCCATCCATTCTCTTACACTCCTATTGGCATTTTCCTTGAACTCCTTAATTTGATTTCCCATTAGCTTCCCTTCATCATCCTTGGGAAATGGAAAGTCCAATTGTAACTTTTTCTTCCCATTCGCTTTAGGTGGAGAGTAAGCTCTTGTTTTTATGCAGGGTTCAAATTCTTTGACAAAGAAAGGTTCCGCATCATAAAATGTAGGATTCACAATTGTTGGAATGAGCACCTTCAGAATTGTGGTTGAGATTGTTGGAGTAGAAACTTGAGTAGAGAACAAAGCTGATGCAATTGATTCATTAATCATCCTCTCTGTCCTCATTATTCTTTCAGTTACCTCCTTGTTGATCTTCTCTAATTCTTCAATTCTGGCTTGCCTCTCACCATCTGAGATTTCTGATAAGTCAGGAATCACAGGCAAGGCCTTTTGTTTCTTCACAGGGGAAGCCTCTATAGAAAATTCTATTGGATTGACCACTATAGTTGGCTGTTGCTCCTCCTCAGTCTGTGCTATCTTGCTACTGGCAGCTTGAAATTGACTAGTAGTAGCTGCAACATCTTCTATTCTTGTTTCCTTTTTCTCCCCCTTTTTGTTAACATCAAGGGCTAGAGGTGAGGCTGCAAGTAGCCTTTCTAGTAGCTCAGTCTGTTTTGCTTGGTTAGCAATGATTTTCTTCATTTGAGATTCCATACTATCCACTCTGGAGGAAAGATGCTGAACAGACTTGGCCAGGCTATCTTCTTTTAACAGTTTGCTAGTCAGCACCTTCTGAGTGGTAGTAGGGGCTAGTGCCTCAATCCTGGCATAGTTCTACTTTCATTTCTCTGATTGCAGTTTGGACCTCCTCTTGTTGTGTTTTTTGAATAACCATTTGCATCTTGTGAAGTTTCATGGAGGCCATTATTTGCTGAAGGACAGCCTTCCTCTGTGGATCTGCATTCTGGTGCTCAGCCATAGCAGTTTGATATTGCTTCATAATTTCCACATTGAAGTCACCAACCACAGTGGCAGTAGAAAATAGCCATTCTGGAGTATCCTCCACATTGACTTCTTCATCATTTTCTGTGCTAGCACTGTCATCATTCCCAAACTCTTCACTTTCAGCATCTGAAGGCAGAGCTGTCAAAGCTTCCTTTGCTCTTTGTAGAGATTGTGAGGTGTGCACTAGGTGCATTGCCTCCTCTGCCTCCACATTGCCCTGTTGTGCCATGACTTGATAGGCAGAAACAGGATGAGTAAAGGTTTCAGGATCCAAAGAGATGGAGTCAATGATTGACTGATATTCTTGTTGAAATTCCATCTCTTTAGAAGCTTCATCAACCTCCATTAACTCACTTGCAATGGTTGGAACTTCCTGCCTTATATCTCCTGTAGTCCCTTCTCTCATCTCATCTCTCTTTTCTTTCATCAGGGGCTCCCCCTGGCTCACACCTCTCACACCCTCACCTTCACCTACTAAGGTGGAACTCTCTTGCTCTCCTTTTGCTTGACCGGAAGAAATGGTCAGCCTCTCATTATTTACCTCTCCTTTTGCCTGCTCACAAGGCATCCTCTCACTCCCTTCCCTCATTTCTCAAAGTGTTTTAACTACTGAGAACTCCTCCACACTTGACACAGGAATGTCAGATATAGCAGTGGTAGAGTGAGTTATCAACGGATAAGGAATATCCGTTGATGGCATAGTTATAGCTGTCAACGGATGGCTAGACATAGACGCATCCGTTGATGGAGAAACACTTGTCAACGGATGAAGGATATCCGTTGATGAAGGAAAGATAGTATCCGTTGAAGTGAAAACCAACACTGAATCTGTGGAGATTGATTTTAAAGATGAGGCCACATATTTTATTGTGAATTCAGGAATGGAAGATTGATGGCCCAACAAATCATCTAAAAGATGATGACCACCAATTGCAGAGTGGGGCTTCTCCAAGAATCTTAAAAATGGAGAATCAGGAATTGATGTAGATATCATATCCACATCTAGAGAGAGAGAGTTGGTGAGGATGGATTATCATGTGTTTCAATTTGAAGGTTAAGATCAAGGGGCTGTGACTCCACATTTATTGAAGTCACATCAAACATAGTTTGGGAAGGTACAGTTTGCTGTACTTTGTGTGCACCCTGTGATTCCCCTATGGTTTTAGATTTTACTCTTCTTTCATAGGTTTTTGAGAGAGGGCTAGTTGTGTCTCAGACCCTTTTGTGCAGTGTTCCTTGTGGGGAACTTGATTCAGTAGTCACACCCTGTTGAGAGGATGTAACTAAGGCTTGGCTATTTGGTGCACTCTTCTCACCTGCGTTATTCCTAGGGCTTGCACCCTGTCCCTCACCACTCAATACCTCCTTCACACTCCCCTCAAGAGCTGTGGTATTTTTTGCAACAGGTGCTTTTTGAGAAGCACCTGAGGTTTGTCTTTTAGATTGCGGTTTGGAAACTTTTGTTTTAGTCACTTGGATAGGAGCCTGTTTGGTTACTACTACAGACTCCATTGTGACAGTGGAAGGCAAAGAAATTTGGGGGGGTAGAGATAGGAGTATTAAGGTTAGAAGCTACCTGAACAATTGGAAGATAAACCAATTGTACCCCTGCATTCAGATTCATTCGAATCAAGTCACTAAGGACTCTCTTCTCCTGTACAAAACAATTGAACTTGTTATCCGGGTTAGAAATGGATATCTCATTCTCAGAAATATGCAGGGCTAAGAGCATAAAAAATCTAGCAAAGTAGATATTCTTGCCCCTAGCTTCTTTATTACATAATTTAGTTGTTATTTCATACATCACTAGTGTGCTAAAATTATAATATCTATCAGTTAAGAGCATACATAGCATCACAAGCATGGATTTAGTAACAGCATCAAAATTGCTAATTTTACCAGAAAAAATTTTAATGAAGGCATCACAAAGATAACTCCATTCTTTAACCATGCCCTTCCTAACAATTTTGCCTAAATTATCAGTACTAAGAGGATAATTAATTGAATTAAGCATGGTAACAATTTCAGCATCAGTTGGTGCAGATGAACAATTATTCTCAGGTAATTTCAAACATGCAGTTAGAACATCAGAATTAACCACATAGTTGTTACCCTTAAGAGAAAAAGATAGAGTTTCATCAGTACCATTGAATTCAGCCGATGTCCACGTCTCCTCAATTACTTCATGGATGAGGGGTGTGGTGGTAGTCATAGCGTACGACAGCCTACAGTTCTTCACGAAATTCATCATTATGTGATAAACTTCTGGAGCATTCACAGTATCAACATAGGCCGCGAAGTTGTTCTTCTCATAGGTGAACCCAGTGGAAGACATCATCTAAACAATAGGCGCCATTGAAGTGTTTGAACTTTTGTTGCAGAGAGTTTTAGTGAAGAAGATGCAGTTTACTTATGAGAATCTTGAAAGTGGATAAAAGTGAGATGTGAGAGCACAAGACAGCCTTTTATATTTTTCAAGAGTTGAAAATGAAATAATTAAAAGTAATTACCCATTGGTCAAAAGTAACTGTCAGTTAATAAAAGAAAATAAATACAGCCATGCCTATATATACACGTTTACCAACGGCTATATTTAAAAGAAAATATGTATATCAACGGATATAAGATGAACGGTTGAGAAACAGTCTATCCGTCGATGTTGTGGACAACCTGTTATCCGTTGATATACGAAAATCTAGTAATGTGTTTATACTACCAACGGGTAAAAGGATATCCGTTGATAAGATAATTTTGACTTAGACAAAATTTCTGCAGAAAATTTTTCTGAGAGTTTTTAATTCTCAAGTAAATCAAAACACATTTCTAGCTGCAAAGCAGTAAAATCAAATATCACTAGGAATTATGACAAATTAAGCATACCTAGTTCACCTACCAATCTTGTGAATGTGGATTCATCAAGAGGCTTGGTGAAGATATCTGCAAGCTGCATTTCACTTGGCACAAAGTGCATTTCTACTGTACCATTCATCACATGTTCTCTAATGAAGTGGTATTTGATGTCAATATGCTTGGTTCTCGAATGTTGCACTGGATTCCCTGTGATGGCAATAGCACTTGTGTTGTCACAGAAAATTGAAATCTTCTCAACTTTTAGACCATAGGCAATAAGTTGATTTTTCATCCATAGAATCTGTGCACAACAACTTCCAGCAGCAATGTACTCAGCTTCAGTTGTAGAAGTGGAGACTGAGTTCTATTTCTTACTGAACCATGAAACAAGCCTGTTTCCTAGAAATTGCCAGGAACCTGTAGTACTTTTCCTATTAATTCTGCAACCTGCATAATCTGCATCTGAGTAGCCAGTTAGATCAAAACCAGATTCTCTTGGGTACCAAATGCCAAGGTTTGGTGTTCCCTTGAGATACCTGAAAATTCTGTTAATAGCTATCAAGTGAGACTCTTTAGGGTCAGCTTGAAATCTAGCACAAAGACAAGTAGAAAACATTATATCAGGTCTACTAGCTGTTAGGTATAGAAGTGAACCTACCATGCCTCTATAGCTTGAAATGTCTACAGACTTTTCCTTAGTTATCAACTCAAGCTTAGTTGTAGTGGCCATAGGTGTTTTTGCAGAGGTACAATCCATTAAGTCAAATTTCTTTAAAAGATCATAAATATATTTTGTTTGACTTATGAAAATGCCCTCATTAACTTGCTTTACTTGTAAGCCAAGAAAGTAAGTTAATTCACCCATCATGCTCATTTCATACCTACTTTGCATAAGTTTGGCAAACCTTTTGCAAAGCTTCTCATCTGTAGACCCAAAAATAATATCATCTACATAGATTTGAACAGGTATTGAAGAGCCATTGATATTCCTATGAAATAAGGTTTTATCTACTGTACCTCTAGTGAAGTGATTCTCCAAAAGAAATTGAGATAAAGTGTCATACCAGGCTCTTGGTGCTTGCTTCAAACCATAAAGTGCTTTCATGAGAAGATATACATATTCTGGAAATTCTGGATCTTCAAAGCCAAGAGGTTGATGGACATAGACCTCTTCTTCCAGTTCCCCATTTAGAAAGGCACTTTATCCATCTGATAGACTGTGAAATTGGCATGTGCAGCATAGGCTAGGAAGATTCTAATTGCCTCAAGTCTTGCCACTGGAGCAAAAGTTTCATCAAAATCAATCCCTTCTTCTTGAGAATAACATTTTGCCACTAATCTAGCTTTATTTCTCACAATTATGCCATTTTCATCTGTCTTATTCTTGAGAACCCATTTAGTACCTATGACACTTCTATCATCATGTTTGGGCACAAGCTTCCAAACTTTATTTTTTCAAATTGGTTTAGCTCTTCTTGCATTGCTAAGACCCAATCTGGATCTAGAAAGGCATCTTCCACTTTCTTAGGTTCCTCTTGAGACAGAAAGCTACTGTATAGGCATTCTGCTTGAGTGGCCCTCCTAGTTTGGACTCTTGAATTTGATTCACCAATGATTAACTTAAATTGATGATCTCTAGTCCATTTTCTTGGAGGTGGAAGATTTGACCTGGATGAGGTCGCTTCATCTGTATGAGCATGATCTTGTTGATTGGTCATTGAGTTTTGACTTTGAGAAACTCCCCCTGAGTTTGTTGTCCTTGCGGAATTATGAAGTTGACTGTCAACGGATGCATCTCCTTGCCTATCAACGGATGCTCCATTTTGCCTGTCGACGGATGTATCGGATGCTTCAATATGACTGTCAACGGATGCTTCATTTCCAGTGTGAGCATCACTTCTAGTTGGGCCAACAACTCTTGGTGAATTTTCATGGTCATGATCTTCATTTTCCTCATCATCATCATAGTACATTCTTCCTTCACCTTCATTCTCAAATTCCAACTTTTCATGGAAGCCTTCATCATTTAGACCTAGAATCTTTTGATCATCAAACACAACATGTACAGATTCTATAACAATGTTGGTTATTAGATTATAGACTCTATAGGCTTTCCCTGCTGCATATCCAACAAATATAGCTTCATCTGCCTTTGCTTCAAATTTGCCTAAGTTATCTCCATGATTCCTTAGCATAAAAAGGACTTGCATCCAAAGACATGAAGAAAAGCTAAAGTTGGCTTCTTGTTGGTTAACAACTGATAAGGAGTCATTCCTCTAGCTTGATCAACCAAGGAAATATTTTGAGTGAGGCATGCAGTGTTGACAGCTTCAGCCCAGAAATATGTTGGTAATCTTGATTCACTTAACATTGTTCTAGCTGCTTCAATGAGAGTTCTGTTTTTCCTTTCAACAACCCCATTTTGTTGAGGTGTTCTGGCAGCAGAAAACTCATGGACAATTCCATTCTCTTCACAGAAGATCTTCATTGTGGAATTTTTTAATTCAGTGCCATTGTCACTCATGATTCTTTGTTTTGTCTTCAAAACCATTGTTTAGTATTCTGAGGTGATTGATGATGATTTCACTTGCACAATCCTTGGAGTGCAGGAAGAAGGTCCATGTAAACTTAGAAAAATCATCTACAATCACCAGACAGTATTTCTTCTTTGAAATAGACATGACATTTACTGGACCAAATAAGTCCATATGTAGCAATTGAAGTGGCTTAACAATGGATGACTCTGTCTTGCTCTTGAAGGATGATTTCTTTTGTTTCCCTAATTGGCAGGCATCACACAGTCCATCTTTGATAAATTCCAATTGAGGGATTCCTCTAGCAAGATCCTTTCTTACCAAGTCATTCATAACTTTAAAATTCAAATGTGACAGCTTCTTATGCCATAGCCAACTCTCATCCTTACTTTCTTTGCTGAAGAGACAAGTAATGGATTCTGAGCATGCTGAATTGAAGTCAACTATTTAAACATTTCCTTTTCTAAAGCCTGTCAATACCACATTGTTGTCTTCCTTGGCAAAAACAACACATGCTTCTTTTGTGAACCTTACTTCATAGTCTTTGTCACAAATCTGACTGATACTCAGCAAATTGTGCTTCAAACCTTCAACTAAGGCCACTTCTTCAATGATGACACTGTCTTTTGAAATCAAGCCATATCCCTTAGTATATCCTTTGCTGTCATCTCCAAAGGTAGTTCTAGGGCCAGCTCATTCCTTGAACTCTGTGAGCAGGGTTGAATCTCCTGTCATGTGCCTAGAGCATCCACTGTCTAGGTACCATAGATTTCTTCTGTTTCCCTACACACATTCCAAAAATGAATCAAGTTGATTTTAGTACCCAAGCTTCCTTGGGTCCTTTCTTGTTAGCCTTTGACTTTGTACTCGTAGCATTCTTCAACTTAGTTGTAGATGCTTGAGTGATATGGTTAGATAGATGCTCATTTGTATAAATACTTGGTGCATGCATTTGTGAAAGATTAGCATACATGTTATTCATGCTTGGGTTGTTCCATGTCATTTGTGGCATATTCACAGATTGAAAATAAGGATTAAACACACATGGCATGTTCACATATGGATTTTTAAAATGAGCATTCTGATACAAACCAGGCATTGCAGGCATACATGGTATAGTTTGAGGTACATGAGCAGGAGCCTTGTTAACAATCTTGCAATTAGAAGATAGGTGATTGAAACTATTACAACTACAAGTTTTCCTAGGGGCAGACTTGTCAGGTGAATAATTGTTTGTCTTGTTGATGCCTATCTTACCATTTCTGTTCTTTTTCTTTTTACCCTTAATTTCTACCTTTTCATTATCTAATTTACCAACAGCCTTTTTGTTGTGTAAATCACCTACCTTAGCCTTCCCACTAGATTTGTTTGGCTACACTCACCAGTAAAAAGTTCTTGGTGACTGGAACATACTTAATATCCAGTTTCTTGAGTTCCCTCTTACTAACAAACTTTTTGTTAGTCAACGGATGCCTATCATCCGTTGATGGTTCATCTGTCAACGGATGATCACTATCCGTTGATTCACAAATAGTCTCTAGATCCTCAAGGTAAGGTTCTAGCTCCTTTTTCTTTTGAGTCCAGGTCTCCTTCACAAACGATTCTATTCCCTGGACTTCTATTATGTTTTGTGAAATATTCCTACAACTTTGAAATTTAGCAATTATCCTATGTTCTTTTTCATGCTGGTCTCTTAAAATCAGTTCTTTTTTTTAACACAGCTTCAAGTTCACTTTTAGCATTATTGCAATCAACTCTCATTTTCTCAAATTTAAGAAATTGAACTTCTAGAACAACATTTCTATCACTTAAAAACAGATTAGTCTCTTTAATCCTATTGTTCTCTTTATTAAGTGATTTAAGAGTAACACTCAAGTGATATAGTTCAGTAGACATTTCATCTATAACACTATTGCATTCCTTTTTGGTGAGCTCAGAGAGATTAGTAGAAAATACCTGATTGCTAGCTGAACTTGCTTCTTGCTCTCCAGAATCAGCCATCAATGCAAGGTTGACATACTCAACATCATCATCAGAATGATTTCCATCAGCAGCCCAGTCATACTCTTGGGTCATGAATGCCTTTCCTTTCTGCCTGAGAAGATCAAAATATTTCTTCTTATAGTCAACAGCTTCAGTTGGCTTTCCCTTGTTCTCAGATCTGGGCTTCTTGCATTCACTTATCATGTGACCAGCAATTCCACAATTGTAGCATTTAATTTTGGATTTATCCACAAAGTTGCTTGTGGAATAATCCTTGTTAAATGGCTTGGCCACCCCAGAGTTTCTCTTGAATTTCAGCTTAGAGAATCTCCTAGACAGAAAGGCTAAGTACTCATCTATCTCATCCAATTCATCCTGCTGAAGGACATTCAATTCTTCAGACACCTTTTCCTTGTTCCTGCTTGATTCTGCTCTACCTTTACAAACCTCCCTGTTTGGTGTAGAACAATCAGCTTCTGTCCTTTTCTCCTCCTTCGACTCCAAGTTGGAAACAAGTGCAACTGACCCACTTTTCTTTTGGGACTTCACAATCTCTTCATCCTGCTCCATTTCCAGCTCATATGTCTTTAAAGTTCCATATAGCCTTTCGAGTGTAAATGTCTTGTACTCTTGAGTGTTTCTTAGAGAAACAGTCATTGGCTTCCATTCTTTGGGCAGTGATCTCAGAAATTTGAGATTAGAATCTTTCACTAGGTAGATTCTTCCATACAGTTTCAAGCCATTTAGTAGCTTTTGAAACCTACTAAATGTGTCATTCAATGTTTCTCCACTCTTGAAATGGAAGTGCTCATACTGTTGGATTAGTAGTTGCATCTTGTTTTCCCTCACCTGTTCTGTTCCTTCACAAAGGGTTTGAAAAGTGTCCCATACTTCGTTGGAGCTAGTACAGCTGATAACCTTGTCAACCATGTCTGTTTCTAGACCATTGAACAGTATATTCATGGTCTTTTTGTCTTTGTGGACTTCTGCCATATCTTCAAGACTCCATTCAGAAACAGGTTTGGGAATGAGAGTGTCAGGCGCATCTTCAGCAAGGCCAACTCTTGCTGCAGTCTTCATCGAAACATGAGGACCCTTGTCAATGCAATCCACAAAACCCTCATCAATGGATAAGAGATGTAGACGAATTTTTACTTTCCAGTGAAAGTAATTCTCTCTATCAAGAACTGGTATCTTTACTCCATAATCCTTCTTAGACATGTTGGAAGTGTGTTGATCTTTAAACTTCAAATATGTTAGAAGCTTGCTCTGATACCAATTATTATTCCCAGATTACACACTTGTATAATTGTAGAAGGGGGGTTGAATACAATTCTTGATATTTATAAATTCCTGATAAGAACTCCAGAAATCTATAAGAAGATAATTGTTGTATAAAGATTAATGCACAAACACATATAAAATCAGGTAGTTAAATGCACCACCTGAAGCTTTTATTTGAAGAAAACTCTGTGATACAAATGTACACAGCTGCTGTTTTACAACTCTTTGCTTTCTAAGGATATTCAAGAAAACCTTAAGCAAATGTATCTGTTTTCTTAGCTTATAAAGAGTTGCTACACTTGGTTATATATCCCAAGTTTACAAGTACTACAGGAACAAGATAATACTAATCTAATTCAAGTTGACTTGCTACTTCACTCCAAAACACATGTAGCCGAAAGGTTGTCCTTGTGAACAGACATGTCCCCTGCACCTTTCTTGTATTCATAGTGTAAACGGAATGCTTCTTTCTTCTGCGTTTCCAAAGTATGGCTGCCATACTGCTTTTTGTACCTACTATCAAGCCATGTGATCTGTCAGTCAAACCTGTCTTTATCAACTGCTAATCCCCAGCTAGAATAGATGAAAGTGTTAATGATTATCCATTGACATTGTACACTGTCATCCGTTGATAATAGATTGAGCTGTATCCGTTGATATTGTAGATTTGAGCTGTATCCGTTGATAGAGTTCTGTCTTCATCCGTTGATACACTTTCACTTAAACAGAATTACATAGCATAGCTTATTTACAATTGGCTATCCTATTCTGCCTATCCATTGATGGTCAACATGACTGTGGATAAAAACACTATCAATTGATAACATAGAGATACTGCAGTATGCTACAAAACCTCATCCGTTGATGAGCTACCTGTCAACGGATAGAGTTATAATTCCTCATCCGTTGATAGTTACAAAACATGACTTATACAATTTGTGCATAAAATGTGAAGTTATCTTCAAGTACAACATTTTCCTAACAAGGGTGATACTCTCAATTTTGGTACAATTGCTTATTGTCAAAAATAATAAATGTTTTGGTCTAATTCTAAGAGCATCTCCAACCTATGGGGTTAAATATGAAAGTGGACACTCAAGTAAAATCCATATATTATTTTACTCACCGATTTAATCGGGATATCATCTGAATCACCAAAGTCATGACAAATATCAAACAGATAACTCAAAATATTTGTTCGAAAATTAAAAGTAATCTTTTGTTGATTCTGCACATTTTTCTTGAATGTTACCGCAACTAAATGAAAAATTGTTAAATTTATTACTTTAGTGATTCAAATGATATCCCGTTGAAATCGATGAGTAAAGTGATATATGAGTTTACTTCAGTGACCATTTGATATTTAACACCCTATGGGGTTAAACAACCCAATGCATTTGTTAACAAAAAAAATTCTAGATAGCACTTAATATAGCCAACAGCCTTTGAAAAACAACCCTTAGCAAAAAATTTTGATTTTAAAATTAATTCCTACCCATCTATTACACAATATATACTACTTTCTTAATTTAGCTAATCGCTATCGCTAATGATAAGTGCATATTTTTGCATATTTTTATTACCTATTTATTTCTTGAACTCGTATTTTAATAATTTATTTTGTTGCATTTCAGGAAATTCGTAAATAAGTAAAGAAATGACAAAATAAAGAAATAAAGAGCAAGGAAGGGAAAAAGAGGAAGAAAAAGGACCAAAAATGAAAGAAGGAAAAGAATTAGGAGCTTGAAGCAAAAGGAATATTTCAAGACAGGTGGAAGGTGGAGATCATCCTAACACATTAGAGAAGTGGATGACCAAGATCAACTCTTCAAAGCTTAAGGGGGAAGGAAACAAATAGATGACTAGGATTCCACCACCACACACCACAAATGTATGGTGGGGATTTACCAAACATCCCCCTTAACCCTAATTCCTATCCTATGAATACCCCCTCACCCCCCTTGTATTTAGTAACTTAGATTTTAGGGTAGTTTTAATTTCTTGTATTTTCTTTAGTTTCAAATCTTGTAAACACTTTTTATTTTAATGCAAAATTTCATTTCCTTTAATTTCTTGTCTTGCTCTCTCCTTTATTTTACATAGCTTTCGTTATTTTCGTAAATCCATGTAGTGGACAAAGTAGCGAAAAGCTAACCTCTATGGGTTGAAAGTAACGAAATTTTAATTTCTTGCTCTTAGTTTTAATTCGTAATTAAGCTCCTTTAAACATCAATTTTATTGTGGGTTTGTTTCTTGTTTTAATTTTCTTAGATTAAAAGTTTCAATTTCGTAATTAATTATCTTCATTTCTGTAGTTAATTTTAAAAAAAATAGTTTATATAATTTTAGAAAGCTTTTTCTTGCCTTTTATTTTGTTTAATTCGAAGCTTATATTCTAAACCCCTATTTCATTCTTCTTATACGAATCAATCCACTCTCCCCTGCTTTTGTTTCAAACCCAGACAAACATTTCCCCTCTTCGTGTTTTTTTTTTTTACAAATTTCCAAACTCCCAGCCCTTTCTTCTCCTCCCTCCTTCCTTCTCCTATTTCCCCAAACGCAACACCCTTCCCCCTCGTTTTAATTTCTTGCTCGCTGTCAACCCATTTCAGCCCCCTTCCCACACTTCTTTTTTTTTTTATTATTTTTTTATTTTAGTTTTTAAATCACTGTTCGTCCGTTGAATTTTATTGAGTCGGAATCGCCGGCTAAATTTCGGTCGTGTTGTATTTTCGAATTGGGTCGACTCACCAAGTTTTATGTGTCGTTGAATTCTGTTGATCTTTTCGAGCTGGTTGCTGGTTGAGTTAATGAGTCTTGTGTTTTTTTTAGTGTTAGTAAATTGCTAAGTTATGTTGGTTTCGAGTTTTGTGCTGAGTTACGAGTGAATCGCTGAGTCCAATTTGTTGTTTATTTTTTTTGTTTTTCTTTCCAAGCTGTTTTCGCGAGTTGTGTTTGAGCTTTGTTCACGGAGATTTGTCTTTGTTCTGTATTTGAGTTGTGAATCGTTTTCTGAGTTTTTGATTTCCTAGTCCTCGTCTGTCGTAATCTGTTGTAGTCATTTCCGAGCCGAGTTTTTGATGTATGCGTTTGTAAGTTCCCGAGTTTACTGTATTATCGAGTCAACTCATTTCCTTTCCTTTATCTGCGTTTTGTTTAAGTCTCTGGATCATGTGATTTCTCTGTGTTCTTGCGTCGTTTTGATGTCTATGTAGTCTGTATAGTCATTTTCTACGTTGTTGAATGGTAGTTGTGTCCGAGTTCTGTGTTGCTCGTTGTTTTCGTTCTTGAGTCGCTGCATTTTTTTTGTTTTTGAATGAGTCATTTGACTTCGTGGTTGTTAATTAGTTACTTGGTTTTGTCACTTGAATTCGTAGTACTGAGTTGCCGAGTCCCGAATTGTTGTGGTTTTCGTTGGAATTGCGAGTCTTGTTTTCAAGTTTTTTTTTTTTGCTGAGTTGTTTTGAATGTCGAGTACCGGTGTCTTTTTTTTGTCTTTGGTTAGTTATATTTAGGAAGCATTCATGTCCATTTTTTTTTCTAAAATTCCTGCTTATAAAATTTCATTTACTGTTTTGATTTAAAATAAATAAATAAATAAAATTCAGTTTTAATTCGAATTTTAGATTCTTTGAATAATATAGTTCTGTTATTTTTTTTAAATAGTTAGTTTAAAATTAGGATAAATTTTAGAATAATTTAATTTTAGAAAAATTTAGAATTCTTAGGAAGCATTCATGTCCATTTTTTTTTCTAAAATTCCTGCTTATAAAATTTCATTTACTGTTTTGATTTAAAATAAATAAATAAATAAAATTCAGTTTTAATTCGAATTTTAGATTCTTTGAATAATGTAGTTCTATTATTTTATTTTTATTTAAATAGTTAGTTTAAAATTAGGATAAATTTTAGAATAATTTAATTTTAGAAAAATTTAGAATTCTTAGAATAATTTGGAATTTAGATTTAATTTGAATTTAGAATTTTGAAATTTATGGAATAATTCTAGAATAATTAAGTTTTAGAATAATTAGATTTTCATTTAGTAATTAATTAGGGTAAAATCTAAAACTTCCAAAATCAATTGTTCTAATTTGATTAAATTAAGAATTAAGAATCGCGAAAATATTAGTCCCTGTGGAACGAATCATAAATTTTACAACGAAACAAATTGTTCGCTTGCAATTTAAAACGTTTAATTTTTAGAAAAAGTTTTTGGCGCCGCTGCCGGGGACTAATTATTTTTCGCACCTTAGTTTTTGATTTTTCTAAAATTCCTGCTTATAAAATTTCATTTACTGTTTTGATTTAAATAAAATTCAGTTTTAATTCGAATTTTAGATTCTTTGAATAATATAGTTTTGTTATTTTATTTTTTTTAAATAGTTAGTTTAAAATTAGGATAAATTTTAGAATAATTTAATTTTAGAAAAATTTAGAATTCTTAGAATAATTTGGAATTTAGATTTAATTTGAATTTAGAATTTTGAAATTATGGAATAATTCTAGAATAATTAAGTTTTAGAATAATTTAGAATAATTAGATTTTCATTTAGTAATTAATTAGGGTAAAATCTAAATCTTCCAAAATCAATTGCTCTAATTTGATTAAATTAAGAATTAAGGATCGCGAAAATACTAGTCCCTGTGGAACGAATCATAAATTTTACAACGAAACAAATTGTTCGCTTGCAATTTAAAACGCTTAATTTTTAGAACATCAAGTTTTTGGCGCCGCTGCCGGGGACTAATTATTTTTCGCACCTTAGTTTTTGATTTTTCGGATTAGCTCTTTTCTCACCCTTTTTCTTGTTTGCATTTTTTTGAGGAATTTGGAGGAAAATTCGGGAAACTTGGATTAAAGCGGAAGAAATTTTCTCGGAATTTTGGAAGCTTTGCTTGGGTAAATCGTATCTCTCTCCTCTTTCGTTTTTTTTATTTATTTAGAAAATCACAACAAAAAAAAAATAAAAAAAGTCACAAAAATCACAAAAAAATTAGTTGTAATTACATAATTGTTGCATCATGCATTTAATCACTTAGGGCACATCATCTAGATTTTTATTTTCTTGTTTTTAATTTTACGTACCATATAATTGTGGTGATCGCTGGAGGACCCCAAGGTACGTTAAATTCTTTCTTTTCTTTAGTTTAGAACACGTAGTTTAAATCATCCATAAATGTTTATAGTTTTTTTTATATATCTCTTTTTTTGTTGCATCATTTTGTAAATAAATCTTAAGGGCAAAACCTCTCAAAAGATAAGGGAAGGGATTTCATCACTCTTTCCTTAGCCCAAAAACAATTTAATCTCTCATTTTGCATACCTAGCCTTTAATAAAAATTAATTAGACATTTGCCCCTAGGAATTTCGCGCTCATTTAGGAAGGTGCTTAAGAAACGAAGTAATCTTTAATTATTCCGACTTTTTGGTGTCTAGGAAAGCGAACGCTGACCTGGCCAATTAAGGTTTTGGTGTCAAGGCTGGTGTTTAGCCTCTTGGAAATGCTTGCACCTACCTGGCCAAGCCGGTTCAAATAATTATTGATTTACCTAGTTTATGGTAGCCCTTACAGTTAGGAGCAAGGTCTAGTTATTTTATTAAGGAACCCTAGGGTTAGAATAATTTTTTCTTTTAATTTTTCACCCCTTTCTTTTTGTGTGTTTATTTTATCGCACTTTCTTGCTATGTGTTTCCTTTTATGGTTTATGCGAACTATTTGGATTAGGGATAATTCTTCTAGACTAGTGAGATCGGTTGAGATTTCTTCCTCTTCTGATTCCGAGTCTTTAGATAATTCTGAACCAGTAGTAAACATGGCCATGTCTCTCAAGGACCGTTGCTACCCCACCTGTTCCGCTCAACCATTGTGCATCACTCTTCCTCCCGTAAATGGTAATAATTTCGAAATCAAAGCTCAACACATCAGCATGTTACCCAAATTTATCGGGAGTGATGGTGAGGATCCTTATCTTTTTCTACAAGAATTTGAAGAGGTTTGCGCATTGCAAAAACTCCAACAACATTTCGAGGACTCCATACGGCTTAGACTAATAAACTTTGCCCTTAAAGATAATGCGAAAAAATGGTTGTATAGTTTACCCGTCAATTCGATTTCCACTTGGGAGGGTTTCGTAGTCATCTTTCTTAAAAAATTCTTTCCAAGCCACAAGACTACGAAACTCACGAATGAGATTAATCAATTTCGTCAAAAACACAACGAACCATTTTGGACGTGTTTTGACCGTTTTAAAAATCTTCTATCTCAATGTCCCCACCATGGAATCGAAAAATGGAGGCTCTGTAAGCTTGTGTACGAGGCCCTAGATAGTTCAACAACCGCATTGTTGGAATCTATGTGCCCAGGGAAATTTATGGAGAAAGACGAGGATGAGGGTTGGGCATTCTTTGAAGAGTTCGCGGAAAAGACTATGTTATGGGAATCGACTGGGGAGCCCACTATAGAATCCAAGAAACCGAACGATTCAATAGCTACCATGCATCAAAAGGGTTTACATCAAGTTGGTAACTCTATCGCGACCGAGGCTAAATTAGCCACTCTCACTCGACGTTTAGAAGCTTTAGAAACAAACGGGTCCCCCTCCCAAGTATTCATGTGCTCGAATTATAACCCAACCAATCAAGGGATACAAAGTCCTCAAGATTTTCAACAAGTCAACGTGATGTTCCAATCGGGTCTTCGAAATGATCCTTATTCTCCCACTTATAACCCCGGTTGGAAAAATCACCCAAACTTTTCATGGAATCAACAATCTCAACCTCCTCATTTCCAATATCAACCTCCGGTTTTTCATAAACCTCACTCAAATTCGTTTTCACATTAAAATCATGCTCCTTATCTGACTCAAGCTCCCTCCCACCCTCCCGGCTTTTCTGAGTCGGATAAGCGACTTACCTCCTTGGAAAAGACTCTCGATGCGCTTCTAAAATCAACAACTAATTTGGCTCAATCTCAACAGACCTTCATGCAAACCATGACTCAAGATAGGCAAATTTTAAATGCTAGTACTCAAGCCATATCTAAGTTAGAGGTTCAAGTGAGCCAATTAGCCAACGCCATTTGTGAACGAGAGAAGAACAAACTTCCAAGTCAAACCGAGGTAAATCCTAAATTTCCTATCAATCAAAGACCTCCTCATAATGTGAATGCTGTCATTTCCTTAAGGTCCGGTAAGCAAGTTGAAAATCATGTCGGTGACAAGTCCCCCGAAGAAGACGAGTCAAATTCTGAACCAAACGATAATCTTGAACCCGAGAGTTTTAAGGAACAAGGAGCAACGAGTGGGACAAAACCCGTCCCCGAAGAACCTAATGAACGAGTCTTTAAGCCAAAAGCTCCTTACCCTCAACGACTCAATTCTCCTAAACAAATGGCCCAAATGGACAAGATCTTAGAAGTTTTAAAGCAAGTCAAAGTCAACATCCCTCTTTTAGACGTGATTCAGCAAATTCCTTCGTATGGGAAATGTCTAAAAGATTTGTGCACACATAAGCGAACTACTCACGTCCCTAAGAAAGCCTTCTTGACGTCCCAAGTGAGCTCAATTCTTTCAAACCAAATTCCCGTGAAATATAAGGACCCCAGCTGTCCTAGAATTTCACGTGTCATAGGCAATACCTTTGTGGACAAGGCATTACTTGACTTAGGCGCTAGTGTGAACTTGCTTCCATTTTCGGTCTATCAAGCCGTAGGTTTAGGAGAGCTTCAAAGAACTAATGTTACACTTCAATTAGCTGATCGTTCTGTCAAAGTTCCTAAGGGGATTATTGAAGACGTGCTAATTAAAGTAGGTGAATTTTTCTTTCCCGTTGATTTTGTCGTCCTAGAAATCGAACCGGTCAAGAACCCTAAGAATCAGATTCCTATCGTTCTAGGAAGGCCATTTCTAGCCACCTCCAATGCTTTGATTAATTGTAGAAATGGATTAATGAAACTAACATTTGGGAACATGACCGTTGACTTCAATATTTTTCACATAGGGAAACAACCCGATGATTTCTATGATCAACCTATGGATGTCAATTTAATTGATGATATAGTTGATCAAGAATTCATCAACCCTAATGATGCTCTTGATTTTTGTTTAAAACACTTTGGTCAAGATTGGGATGATTCTGAATATACAAATGAGGTCAATGCAATGTTAGATTCCACCATTCCTACAAATAACCAAGCATGTGAACCACCTCCTTTGACACTTTTCGAAGCTAGTGAACCCGTTGAGTCAAAGCCGCCCGATTTAGAACTCAAACCTCTTCCCGACACTCTTAAGTACGCCTTTTTAGGTCCTAACGAGTCTCTTCCCGTTATAATTGCCTCTAATTTGACCAAGTCATAAGAGGATGAGCTTGTAAGTGTGCTTAGAGAACATAAGGAAGCCATAGGTTGGAGTATCTCGGATATCAAGGGAATTAGTCCGGCCATTGTCCAACATAGGATTCACTTAGTTGATGATGCTAAACCAGTTCGTGAGCCACAAAGGCGGTTGAACCCTACCATGATGGAAGTCGTTAGGAAGGAAATTCTTAAGTGTCTAGATAATGGAATCATTTATCCCATTTCTGATAGCTCTTGGGTTAGCCCGATTCAGGTAGTACCTAAAAAGTCGGGTATTTCCGTGGTGACTAACGACAACAATGAGCAAGTTCCTACTCGTGTCCAATCCGGTTGGAGGGTGTGCATAGACTATAAGAAACTCAACAATGCCACTAGGAAAGACCACTTTCCTTTTCCATTCATAGATCGAATGTTAGAAAGGTTAGCGGGTCATGCCTACTATTGCTTTCTAGATGGTTATTCTGGCTATTTTCAAATTCCTATAGCTCCCGAAGACCAAGAGAAAACCACTTTCACATGTCCCTTTGGAACCTTTCCTTATCGTCGCTTAGCTTTCGGTCTAACCACTGCCCCGGCCACCTTCCAAAGGTGCATGATGAGCATCTTTTCTGACATGGTAGGTGAATTCCTAGATATTTTCATAGATGACTTCTCCATCTTTGGTTTGTCTTTTCATCAATGCCTAAACCATCTTGAGTTAGTCTTAAAAAGATGTAAAGAAACCAACCTCGTTCTTAATTGGGAAAAATGTTATTTCATGGTTAAAGAAGGAATCGTTCTTGGTCATAGAATTTCTGAAAAGGGGATCGAAGTAGATAAATCCAAAGTTGACCTCATTGCCAATCTACCCCCACCAACATCGGTCAAAGGCATTCGTTCCTTTTTAGGACATGCAGGTTTTTATAGGAGTTTCATTAAAGATTTTAGCAAAAAAGCTAGACCCTTGACCACCCTTCTTGGTAAAGATGTCAAATTCGAGTTCACTAAAGATTGTTTACAATCTTTTGAACACCTTAAGAAAGAGTTGACCTCGGCCCCGATTATCAAGTCCCCCGATTGGAGTCAACCTTTCGAGTTAATGTGTGATGCATCTGATTACGCATTAGGGGCGGTATTAGGACAACGAATCAATAAGATACCTCATGTCATATACTATTCTAGTAAGACCTTAAATGATGCGCAACTCAATTATTCAACCACCGAGAAGGAGCTTCTAGCCATAGTTTTTGCCCTCGAGAAGTTTAGGTCGTATCTTATTGGTTCAAAAATCATTATTTACATCGACCATTCCGCCCTTCGATATCTCTTCTCTAAGAAAGACTCTAAGGTCCGATTGATTAGGTGGATCTTGTTGCTCCAAGAGTTTGACCTAGAAATTAGGGATAAGAAGGGGTCCGAAAATGTCGTTGCCGATCACCTTTCTCGATTAGTAGCGGAGTCCACTACTGACTCGCCTTTGAATGAATCTTTTCCCGTCGAACATCTCTTTTCTATCTCTACTCCTCCTTGGTTCGCCGACATTGTCAATTACCTTGCAACCGGCGAAATCCCCTCTCATTGGTCCACACAAGATAAATCGAAATTTTTCTCTCAAGTCAAACACTTCTTTTGGGACGACCCATATCTCTTTAAATATTGCCCCAACCAAATCATTCGGAGGTGCGTCCCAAACCATGAGCTTCGAAGTATCCTTTCCTTTTGTCATGATCAAGCTTGTGGAGGTCATTTTAGTGCTAAGAAAACAACAGCTAAAATCCTCCAAAGCGGTTTTTATTGGCCTAGTTTGTTCAAGGATGCTGCAGAATTCTGTGCCGCTTGTAGTAGGTGTCAACACTTAGAAAAGATCAATAGGAGAAACATGATGCCAATGAGTCCCATCTTAATCATTGAGATTTTTGATGTGTGGGGCATAAATTTTATGGGTCCCTTTCATAGCACTTTTGGCAACCTCTACATTCTCTTAGCGGTTGATTATGTGTCTAAGTGGGTAGAAGCCATACCGACTAAGTCCAATGATAACAAGGTCGTTCTTAAATTCTTAAAAGAGAATATCTTTTGTCGATTTGGCACACCTAGGGCTATCATTAGTGACCAAGGTACGCACGTTAAGAATCTTCAATTTGAGTCCCTTTTGAAAAAATACTCAATTACTCACAGGTTGGCTACCCCTTATCATCCTCAAACTAGTAGTCAAGTTGAAGTCTCGAATAGGCAAATTAAGCAGATTTTAGAAAAGATTTTCAACTCGAATAGGAAGGATTGGTCCATCAAACTGATAGATGCCTTATGGGCCTATCGGACCGCTTTTAAGACTGTTTTGGGCATGTCCCCTTACAGAATTGTGTTTGGCAAAGCCTGTCACTTGCCCGTTGAACTAGAGCATAGGGCCTTGTGGGCCATTAGAGATTTGAACTTTGACTTACCAACCGTCGGTAGTCATAGGAAATTGCAATTGTCAGAACTAGAGGAATTAAGAAATGAGGCCTATGAAAATGCTAAAATTTATAAAGAAAGAACAACACTTTTTCATGATAAATCCATTTTGAGAAAATCTTTTTCTCTGGGTCAAAAAGTTCTTTTGTACAATTCTAGGCTTCATTTATTCCCCGGGAAATTGAGATCTAGGTGGGAAGGTCCTTGTTAGGACCGTTTTTCCTCACGGTGCTGTTGAAGTTGAAAATCATAAAAATGGTGATGTATTTAAAGTTAATGGACAAAGACTCAAACCATTTTTAAAGCTGCCATTTGATCCCGAGGATGAGGTCACCCACCTCATCGACCCGTGATTCATGTAAGTTTCTTTCAGTAGGTAAATTCTCTCCTTCATCCCTTGTCAGGTATTATCTCCTCATTCTCCTTTACTCATTTCTCTTGCATTTGCATACATTGAGGACAATGCATGATCTAGGTATGGGGGAGGGTTTTTAGTGTAAATATAAAAATCAAAAAATCAAAAAAAATTAAAAAATAAAAAAATCACAAAAAGAGTTGTAGAATTGTATATGGTAGAGTTCTAATCTTATTCTAGTCTTTTTAATTGATTGCTAGTTGCTTAATGCACCCTTGCATACTATGATAATCTTATGATCCATTAGCTTTTGTTTGAGAAGTGATTTGCTAAAGTTCTTGTTCACACACTTACACTAGCAAGGTGAAGCTAGTAGACTTATTTGAATTGTGCATGAAATTAGAAGGTCATGATTAGGTGTAAGATGATTTGGTTTTCATGCTGTGAGTACAAGTAGGTGCATTGGGGATACCATTTCTTGAGATTGATTATGTTTTACTACACCAAGTGAGATTTTGAGCCTATATGCATATCGTTTGCATTTATATTCTTTTGCTTGAGTGTCCACTTGTCATTTGCATAGCTAGCACTTGTTTGGATTCCTTCTTGAAATACATGACATTAATTGATGATAAAATGATAAAGGCACTTAAGAATAACCTATATTTCCAAATTATCCACACCATTCTTATATGATCAATTAGTTAACCTTTTGAGCCTAATCATTTTCTTTCGGTGACACACCACATTACTCACCTAAGACCTTTTTCTTTTTTAGCCTTACGTATTCTTGATCCCATTTTGTCAAAGGCTAGTAGGAACTTGAGGGAGCAATAAGGTGTGTGAAATAGGGTTTACTTTTGTTCATAACTTTTGAGTAAATATTTGTTGTTACCTTGATAGTCGATTTTCAAAATTAAATCTAAAGGAGGATTATTGTTACATTTATCATTTTCCAAAAAAAAAAGAAAAAAAAAGGAAAAAATATACATATGAGAGCATACTTCTATTTTTTGTAATCCTCCTTCATTCGACTAGTCAAGTCTTTTTGTTGAAAAATGAAAATAAATTGTGTGGGGAGGAAGTTTGGTGTTGTGCATGATATTCATGGTGACTACTAGCGTTTGACACTTCACCTTATTTTGGCCTTTCTTGACATACCTTGTCCCTAGCCCCATTACAACCCTAATAAAGACCTTTTGATTGTCATTATTAATGTATGTTGTGATTTAAGTTGGGATGATACCAAGTGTCAAGCATGCTTTTGATTTTATTGGAATTGAGTGATACACTTGCCCTTGTTTTTGAGTGAATATTCTTTTGTGAGTGAAATGTGAGGTATTGCTTGTTTTGCATATGAGATCTCAAGTTTTGACTCTGAGGTGTGCCCTTGTAGACTTAGCATGGTTACCAATAATTTTTGCACTTGACATGAACTTATAATCACTCTTGCGTGGTTCTTTAAGTAGACTATGTGAATCCTTGCACTTTCCACACAAAGACTTTGCAAATTCATTTCCATTCGTAAGTTGATGTATCATGAGAGGACATGTATATGTGGTGTGCATTGCCATGTGATCTTTTATACAAACTAGATGGATTTTGTGGGTACATTCACTATAGGCCCTCACGAGACCTCACACGTCCACTAGGGCTGCCTAGGGGTTTAAAGGGCTTGTTGCATATTCCAAATGAAACCGTCACACCTACGAAAAGGAGTATAGGACTTTTTATCTAGATTTTCTTTTTTGTTTTTACTCGAGGACGAGCAAAAGATAGGTATGGGGGCATTTGATAAGTGCATATTTTTATTACCTATTTATTGCTTGAACTCGTATTTTAATAATTTATTTTGTTGCATTTCAGGAAATTCGTAAATAAATAAAGAAATGACAAAATAAAGAAATAAAGAGTAAGGAAGGGAAAAAGAGGAAGAAAAAGGACCAAAAATGAAATAAGGAAAAGAATTAGGAGCTTGGAGCAAAAGGAATATTTCAAGACAAGTGGAAGGTGGAGATCATCCCAACACATTAGAGAAGTGTGTGGCCAAGATCAACTCTTCAAAGCTTAAGGGGGAAGGAAACAAATAGATGGCTAGGATTCTACCATCACACACCACAAATGTATGGTGGGGATTTACCCAACACCCCCCTTAACCCTAATTCCTATCCTATAAATACCTCCTCACCCCCCTTGTATTTAGTAACTTAGATTTTAGGGTAGTTTTAATTTCTTGTATTTTCTTTAGTTTCAAATCTTGTAAACACTTTTTATTTTAATGCAAAATTTCATTTCCTTTAATTTCTTGTCTTGCTCTCTCATTTATTTTACATAGCTTTCGTTATTTATCGTAAATTCGTGTAGTAGACAAAGTAGCGAAAAGCTAACCACTATGGGTTGAAAGTAACGAAATTTTAATTTTTTGTTCTTAGTTTTAATTCGTAATTAAGCTCCTTTAAACATCAATTTTATTGTGGGTTTGTTTCTTGTTTTAATTTTCTTAAATTAAAAGTTTCAGTTTCGTAATTAATTATCTTCATTTATGTAGTTAATTTTTTAAAAACAAATTATTTTATATAATTTTAGAAAGCTTTTTCTTGCCCTTTATTTTGTTTAATTCCAAGCTTATATTCTAAACCCCTATTTCATTCTTCTTATACGAATCAATCCACTCTCCCCTGCTTTTGTTTCAAACCCAGACAAACATTTCCCCTCTTCGTGTTTTTTTTTTTACAAATTTCCAAACACCCAGCCCTTTCTTCTCCTCCCTCCTTCCTTCTCCTATTTCCCCAAACGCAACACCCTTCCCCCTCGTTTTAATTTCTTGCTCGCTGTCAACCCATTTCAGCCCCCTTCCCGCACTTCTTTTTTTTTTATTATTTTAGTTTTTAAATCATTGTTCATCCGTTGAATTTTAGTGAGTCAGAATCGCCGGCTAAATTTCGGTCGTGTTGTATTTTCGAATTGGGTCGACTCACCAAGTTTTATGTGCTGTTGAATTCTGTTGATCTTTTCGAGCTGGTTGCTGGTTGAGTTAATGAGTCTTGCATTTTTTTTTAGTGTTAGTAAATTGCTAAGTTATGTTGGTTTCGAGTTTTGTGCTGAGTTGCGAGTGAATCGCTGAGTCCAATCTGCTGTTTATTTTTTTGTTTTTCTTTCCAGGCTGTTTTCGCGAGTTGTGTTTGAGCTTTGTTTTCGGAGATTTGTCTTTGTTCTGTATTTGAGTTGTGAATCGTTTTCTGAGTTGTTGATTTCCTAGTCCTCGTCTGTCGTAATTTGTTGTAGTTATTTCCGAGCCGAGTTTTTGATGTATGCGTTTGCAAGTTCCCGAGTTTACTGTATTATCGAGTCAACTCATTTCCTTTCCTTTATCTGCGTTTTGTTTAAGTCTCTGGATCATGTGATTTCTCTGAGTTCTTGCGTCGTTTTGATGTCTATATAGTCTGTATAGCCATTTTCTGCGTTGTTGAATGGCAGTTGTGTCCGAGTTCTGTGTTGCTCGTTGTTTTCGTTCTTGAGTCGCTGCATTTTTTTTGTTTTCGACTCAGTCATTTGACTTCGTGGTTGTTAATTAGTTACTTGGTTTTTTCACTTGAATTCGTAGTACTGAGTTGCCGAGTCCCGAATTGTTGTGGTTTTTGTTGGAATTGTGAGTCTTGTTTTCAAGTTTTTTTTTGCTGAGTTGTTTTGAATGTCGAGTACTGGTGTCTTTTTTTTTTTTTTGTCTTTGGTTAGTTAAATTTAGGAAGCATTCATGTCCATTTTTTTTTTCTAAAATTCCCGCTTATAAATTTTTTTTTACTGTTTTGATTTTAAAAAAAATTAAATAAATAAATTCAGTTTTAATTCGAATTTTAGATTCTTTGAATAATATAGTTCTGTTATTTTATTTTTTTTAAATAGTTAGTTTAAAATTAGGATAAATTTTTAGAATAATTTAATTTTAGAAAAATTTAGAATTCTTAGAATAATTTAGAATTTAGATTTAATTTGAATTTAGAATTTTTAAATTTATGGAATATTTCTAGAATAATTAAGTTTTAGAATAATTTAGAATAATTAGATTTTCATTTAGTAATTAATTAGGGTAAAATATAAATCTTCTAAAATCAATTGTTCTAATTCGATTAAATTAATAATTAAGGATCGCAAAAATATTAGTCCCTGTGGAACGAATCACAAATTTTACAACGAAACAAATTGTTCGCTTGCAATTTAAAACGCTTAATTTTTAGAACAGCAACTAACATTGGAACACATCACCTTACAGGTTCAATAAATTTTAATCAACAAATTATTTTATAATAATTTAGCAAATTAATTTACATAATACCTTATATCCTTGGAGATGCACTAATTTGGTCAAATGGTTATCCAATGATATTATTCTTTTATTTTAAGTACTTGCTTATAACCCGTGCAAAGCACGGGTTACTCTTAGATTTTTTTTTTAAAATTATATGATTAAACAAAATAGAGTATAATAATTTATTATGCATATAATTTAACTTTGTAATATTAATTAATAAAATTACAAAATTATTAGTAATAATAATAGTTATTATTTAATAAATGACATGTATTGTTTAGAACTAATAATATAAAATTTTAATGTAAATTTGTTGTTAACGGGATTCGAACTTTGGATCTTTAGAAGAGAGATTTAAATAAAGAATATTCCTTATTATTAGATCTAACGGTTATCATCTATTTACTAAAAATCTAACGGTCACTATTCTTTTAACGGCTGGTTGAACCAAACAACCATACTAACAATTACACCCTAGTTTCCTTATTATATATTAAGTACTAGGCTATAACCCGTGCGATGCACATAATTTTTTTATTATTTATCATTTTATATTTTTTTTCATATTTTTCTCTATTTGCTAAAAATAATCCAAATATAATTGATTTATATAATAATTAAATCTAATAATGTAGGTATTAAAATAATTAGGTGTTAAAAATTTGTTAAAATTTATATTTTAGTAAAAAAAAATGTCTTTAAAATAAATACTTAGAATCATTATAGTAGATTTTAGGTCTTTTTTCATAAATAAATAGGGAAAAGTAAATTTTTGCACATTTACTTTTGTTAAGAAAAACTATTTGCAATTTTACTAAACTAAGTTTCTAAATTGCAAAAATACTAGAAATTAGGGCACCACTTCCCCCCTTTCCAGTTCGACTTTTTCTTTTTTTAAGGTGGGGTGCTATTTTGGTGGATTTGGGTTGCAAGGCCCCGCAGGGGCATATTCAACTTAATGCAACCACATGCAACTGAATTTCTGATTTCAAGTTTCATTTTTCAATTGTCAATTTCAACCTCTTTTATATATATAGAGTTCAAAAAAGAGGTCGAAAATGACAACTGAAAAATGCAACTTTCTTATGCAACTGAATGCAACCACATGCAACTAAATTTCTGATTTCAAGTTCCATTTTTCAATTGTCATTTTCGACCTCTTTTTTGAACTCTATATATATATATATATATATATATATATATAGAGTTAAGTTCTATGGAGAGCAACATTTGAGTAGAGACCGTGGAGACCATATACATTATGCACTCAAAACATTGCAAAACATATATATTTGCAAAGAATGTTCAATGAACATTATTATTTCATTCAAAATATTAAAAATCATATATGATTTTCAAGTAGAACATGTTTCGGAAAACAACACATTCTGCAATATTTTGTTGCAGAACATACATTATTTTCAAGATTTTTAATGAAATTTGCATGAAAAACATGTATGATTTTCAAGATTTTTAATGAAATGAATGAAAGTGACTTTCATGGACATGATTTTCAATGAATAAGGTTTTGCAATATTTTAATTGATATATGGTCTCCGGTCTCCACTAAAAACTTGGTCTCCATAGAACTTAACTCTCTCTCTCTCTCTCTCTCTCTCTCTCTCTCTCTATATATATATATATATATATATATATATATATATATATATATATATATATATATATATATATATAGTTCAAAAAAGAGGTCAAAAATGACAACTGAAAAATGAAACTTTCTTATGCAACTGAATGCAACCACATGCAACTAAATTTCTGACTGCAACCACATGCAAATGAATGAAACTTTCATTTTTCAGTTGCATTCAGTTGAATATGGCCTCTGGCGGGGCCTTGCAACCCAAATCCACCAAAATCACCCACCTTAAAAAAAAGTTGCATGTGGTTGCATTCAGTTGAATATGACCCTCATCCCACCTTAAAAAAAATTGCATGTGGTTGCATTCGGTTGAATGTGGTTGCAACTCAAATCCACGAAAATAGCACCCCACCTTAAAAAAAAAGTGGTGGCATTCGGTTGAATGTGGTTGAATTCAGTTGCAACTCAAATCCACCAAAATAGCACCCCACCTTTAAAAAAAAGTGTTGAAGTCTGTTGAAGTCGGCTGGGAAAGAAGGGGGAAGGGGTGAGGGTTAGTATTTTTGCAATTTTGAAACTTAGTTTAGTAAAATTACAATTAAGAAACTATAAGATAGTAAATATGCAATTAAATAAAGGAGATGGTATTTTTTCAAATAGAAACTTTAAACCTAGTATTTTTGGTAAATACTTTAGATTTTAATGTATAAATTGATTAAATAATTAAAATAAATAGGTTTTACAGATGTGTTTAAATTTTATTTTGGATCAAAGTAGCAACAATTAAGTAATAAAGTCCGAGTACCAACAAAAATACATTATCGATTGATCGACTTTCAAATTTTAATATTTCGATTTTTTTAAAACAAATCATACATATATGTGTATATGATTCACTTGATACAATTTGAATTTTATGATGATTAATTTTTTGTGAATAAAAGTATTTATATAAATAATAATTAAATAATTTTATTTGTATATTTGAAAAATTTTGGTATTCAATGTGTACATGTTATTAGATTACTTTAATATTTTTATCTTATGGTTATTTTATTTTTGAATTGGATTTTTTAGAAAATTGTTAAAATCTTTTTGGAAGATGTTAATCAAGGAATCACATTGACGAAATATATCATGTTTGCTTCTAATAATGGCCAATATAATATAGATTATTACGTAAATATTTTTTAAATTTTTTAGCTTATTTACTGTTAATTTGTTCTTTGTACTTGGAATAGACTCTTTGACATCTTAATGAATTCTTGCGAATGGAACATGTAGTTGTAGGCGTGTAGGACTCAATGTGTATATATTATTATATTAGTTAATATTATTTAATTGTAAATTGATTTTTTTTAGGAAAGTGCTAAAATTATTTTGGGAAGGTGTTAACCAACCAAATATACCCTTATAACAGTAATAGTATTAGTATAGTATAGATATATTGATAGTTAAAACACTTCCAAAAAAAAAAAGTGTGAAAGATCTTTTGTGTATGATTGCTGACAATGATGCTGGCAAGGTCAGACTGTCAGTAACGAGTGGCTAATAATTTATAGTCGAAGCCACTACCTACAGTCGTAAGCATATTTAAAAGACATTTATTTATAATGCAGGACTGGCCAAAGTTTGTGAACAGAAGTCCACAGATACAATTTTTTCTAAGCATCTTAGTTTTATGCTACCATTCTCTGCTTGATCAGCTGTAATAATGTCTCCTAACAATATATTTTCATTTCAGTGTCTGATGTTATGTTCCTTGTATCTCCATTTCCGAGTTGCCATATCTTTTGTTCCACAGTTGCCAGATATTAGCATGCTGAGAAGTTGTAACATTGATAAAATTTATCAGTTTGGAGATTGATTCTCTGTCTGATACCGGAAATCATATTCTTGAGAAACCTTCTAAACAGTGTTCAAAGGCTCCATATGGTTCATGTTTTTTCGAGAATCCTACTGGCCGTTGTTCTGATGGACTATTAATGGTCGACTACATTGGTATGTACAGATTTTTTCCCCCATATTTCTGTCTTTTTTTCATTGTAAATTTGTAATAAAACTGATAATAACTACTCTGTCTCGAACTTGTTAATAGATATATGCTAAAAGAAGCTTGCAATATATTGTTGATCATATGTAAGATCAAAAAGAGTTCTTTCGTGTGTTTTGAGATCCACAGTTCACAGTGATGTAAAGTCAATGGGTTCGAAAAACCTTCTTTATCATATTATATGTCTGATTCTTGAGGTGTTTTAGTGCAGCCTTTACTTTAAATTAGAGGATAGAAAGCCTGAGATATATTTCAGTAAGTTCCCTCAAATACATATTTTTTATATGTAAAACTGGGGTGGACATTTTAATAAATTCAGAATTTTTTAATTAGTCCTGCGGACCTAGTAAAATTTAAACTTATTTTGTATGTATCTCAGGAAAAGTTACCTGAGGATCTATCTCAGGATCCTTTTTCTCTTTAAATTAATGTAATAAGTTATGCGTAAAGGTAATTTTTCTATTTCTAAGTTATTATCCGTTTGACTAATATAAGTTATTTAAAGATGTGTAACTTATGCTTAAACGTTACCTGTGGTGGGATAATTTTTTTTTTGTGCAATAAGCATTATTGTACAGACTTTTCCAACTTCTAAAATTAATTGATGGCCAAATAGTCCAATACTGATTTACTTTTCTGTGTAAATCACAATGCATTTGTCATGTTCGAACTGCAGCATCAGTGGCTGGTATTCCCTTTCTGAATCCCTATCTGGATGCCACTGCAAATTTAAGCCATGGTTCAAACTTTGCGGTTGTTGGTTCTACAGCATTATCGGTACAAGCAATGGCTAAAAAGGACATATCTTATGTAACTAACTATTCTCTCGATATACAGCTTGATTGGTTGTCCAAACATCTATCTTCGCTCTGCAAATCAGAATTAGGGTCCCCTGCGTGTAGCCGTGTTGGAGAGACAGTGGAAACTTTGACCAAATCAGAATTAGGTACATGATCTAAAGTTAAAATGCCAAATTCAAGTATATTCTCATGGTCATAATCATTATATCTCCAAGCAAGTAATATGCTAATTCCTGATCCCCGTATGATTAATATACTTTTAACAGATTGCAGGCCAGAAAAGCTCAAGAATACTTTGTTTATGGTCCGGGAGACCAGTGGTAATGATTACAATTTTGCGCTATTACAAGGTGAAACTATTGAAGAGACAAAGAGTATGGTGCCTGAAGTTCGAGTTATAATTGATGCAGTTAGAGTAAGTTTCTTGTATTGAACTTAAGATCTTATATGTAATTATTAGATTAAATTTTCCCTAATTTAATCGATCTTCTTCATATTTGCAGAGAGTCATCAATCTTGGCGCTGTCCAGGTGGTTGTTCCAGGAAATTTTCCAACTGGTTGTGTACCGCTATTTCTTACAGGATTTCAAACTACCAATGCCACAGCTTATGACAGACATCAATGTTTGAAAGATCTAAATGATTTTGCCATATTTCACAACCAGTATTTACAGCAAGCTATTAGCATACTAAAGAAAGAAAATCCCAACACCAAGATTCTGTATGCTGATTACTACAATGCATTCCTGTGGCTTCTGGAAATTTGTTCATATTTAGGTAAGTGTAAGGATCCATGTTCTTAATATAGTTTTAAAGCTGACTTATTATTAATCAGGATACCATATAAATACTCATCTGGACCTAAATGATTAAATCATGTGGTAGCATACTCCATATTTCATATTATTTGGTCTAAACGTGTATTTCAGAACACGCAAGCCTGCCTGGAGTTCTATCTGGAGTTCTATCAGGACCGGCCGACCAGCCCCATGGTCAACACCGGCATGTAAATCATGCTAACCGTGCGGTAAGAACCAGTGGCTGGGCTTCCCTGCGATACGCAAGATACACCACACCCTGTTTTGGTCAAAGTTTCCACTGTCTCTCCAACACGGCTATACGCAGGGGGCGGGTGAGGTTCGAACCCGTGACCCATATTATTAATCATTAGTTATTGCTGTTAATAATAATAATAATAATAATAATAATAATAATAATAATAATAATAATAATAATAATAATAATAATAATAATAATAATAATAATATAAATCTTCTACTAAAAAGTTTCGATAGTACTTCTACTCTAAAAGCTTAGAGGTAGTGGTATACATAGATACTCATTATGAAGAGTATGCGGAAGCCTAAACTTTTTCTGCATGTTCCCACCCAGATCAATGTATTAGCTGGGATGGAATGCATAGGACACAAAAGGCTTATGAGTTTCTCGCTAAATGGCTTGTAGCAGATATCCTACCACAGCTGAATTGTAATATTGACATTTCATATTATTAGGACACTTTTGATATTTATATTTAATCCTTCCAACAATCAGGAAGACGTGTTTGATGTGATGGTTAAGTGTTTGCTTGCTATCCTCCAAGTAATGATCATTTTGCATTTTGACTAGGCAAAACCATTGAAGGGGCAGAAGACATGGTACCCGGAGTAGTTGGAAGCATAAATGATGCAATAAGTTGTTTAGTCTAAAATATTTATGTTAGGTTATCTAATTGACTACAATGTCTATATTTCCAATTATAATCCCTCCCTCAAATCCTGTTTTACCTAATGTTTTTTTTTTTTTTTTTTTAAAGTTCCATTGAATCGCTGCTTTTGGGGCAGCCCAGGTGTTGTTCCAGGAAATCGCAGTAGGCTGTTCCCTAGGATTCTTCATGATGTTCTAGATTGATAATTGTTGTTGGAGGAATTTCGTAACAATACGAAATCGGATGTTTGCTGGAATAATAGAGCGAATTTATGAATATGTGACTGTTTTTAGGGATTAGGGTTTATGAAAAAATAGAGGAGCTGGACTTGGCAGGTGTCTCGATTTGTCTCGTGTATCGGATTCCATCATGTACCAAGATGCCTGCGTACCTATGTTTATATAGGATCAAGCCCCACGCAGTTCTGTGAATTAATTGGGCTTATCC
The DNA here is from genome assembly GCA_036435485.1 of Saposhnikovia divaricata. Classification (NCBI taxonomy): domain Eukaryota; kingdom Viridiplantae; phylum Streptophyta; class Magnoliopsida; order Apiales; family Apiaceae; genus Saposhnikovia; species Saposhnikovia divaricata. Next base: position 83,894,109 of record CM071598.1, read on the forward strand.
CTTAGAGACTTAAGGGATAAGTTACGTTAATGTGGGTAATGATTGATTTTATCTGATTTAATCTTATCGTTGTGATATCTTCCTGATTTGAAGAATATCGTTTGGAGAATATTTTCCATAATTGGTTGATTGAGATTGATTCTTTCCTCGTTTCAGAGAGAGGATAAAACTTAGCGGTTAAGTAATAATTATTAATCTGAATTAATAATTAAGAATTATTAGAAATTTGGGAGATTATTAGACATGCCAAAATTATGGCATAACAATAATGAATCACCCTATGAATAAAATCAATGTTCAAAGAGCTCAAAGACTCTGCAGCATGTCTTCCCGTTGTCAGTTCCAGTGTATCTGTGATATTCTTCCTACCTTAATAAATTTTTGATGTAATACTCCATATGTTTTATCCACAGGAATTAATGCTGCAAGTACATTAAAATCTTGTTGCAGTAAAGGCGGTAAGTATAGTTTCTCATTGGAAGAACAGTGTGGGAGACCAAATGTTCCTGCTTGCTTAAACCCTGGGATGGAGTTCACTTTACACAAAAGGCCCTTGCAAAGTGGCTTGTAGCAGATCTCATACCAAAACTTAACTGCATCAATCTTAAAGATCATTAGGACATCAGTAAATATATGTTATGCAAAATCATAAATGGACGCGCGAAAAGAAATTAGAGTGAAAAATGAGCGGCAGTCCACTTTGTAATGCAATGGAGATGTTTTGTTTGATCATTTTTTTTTCTTAGTTCATATATATCTTCGAAATATCCAGTATAAAAAAGAAAAACATGATGGGAACTCTTATAAATAAAAATGTAGAATAATGTTACTGTAAATATCCGACGACTGTGCTTGGCCCGATTTTCAAAAGGAGGTAGGTTTTATCATCCTACACTATTATATTAAAGTTGAATGCTCTGCTGCCAATAGTTTAACAGAAACCTACGAACTCGAGAGAAAGATCTTCGAAAGTGAGGGAGTCTGACATAAAACAAGTTAAGGCTTAGAATGACATTTACATGCATTTCAAAAAAAGGTTTGTCTCTCCAAGGGCACATGCTAAGAATTGGTACTTGATAAGTTGGAAAATTTTGATTGATGGAGATTTTGTGCATGCAGGGAGGTCCATTATTATTAATGAAATTTCAACCAATCAAAATTTAACAACTAAGCGAGCACGGATTCTTAGCATATGCCATTGGGCACACACTAGAAAAACCGTTTGAAAAAATAGATCTGAAAGCACGTTTTGAAATAGTGTCTATTACCAAAAGAGTTAAATGCACTTTGCATCCCCCAGCTTTACTCCAATTTCAATTATGTATATGTAGTTTAATAAATTGCACTTTGCATCCCCCAACTTTAAATTATAGGTCAAATCACAATCCATTATACGTTTTCTATCAAAAATAATATTTCTTTTAACGATTGTATTGACAAATGCGATATAAAATGGTGTAGTGATTATATAATTTATATTTTATGATGGTGCAAATATATTTTAATGATTTTACACGTATCATATATCATAATAGTCACAACTTTATTTAATGGAAACATATTAGTTTAATTTTTTACAAATTTAATATAATTGATTAATGGTCAAAAAATAATATTAAATTATAATTTAAAGAATTTTAAAGTGTAAAATTAGTTACATGTATAAAATCTATAATTTATATCATCATTGCAATCATTTTATATCGCATTTGTTAATGTATTCGTTAAAAGCAATATTATTTTTGATAAAAATGTATAAGAGATTGTGATTTGACTTATGATTTAAAGTTTGGGGATGCAAAGTGCAATTTATGAAACTACATATACATAATTGAAATTGGACTAAAGCCAGGGGATGCAAAATGAAATTAACTCTTACCAAAAATACCCCAGAGTTGTGGCGTACATTCTCAAAAGTTGTTGGATCCAATGTGTAGACTTAAGGTAGTGGTCCATCAGCTGTCTCCTCAGTTTCAAGTCCACACGATTGTCAATAATGGCTTCTTCTATGCTTTTCTTTTTTCATGTTTTGATAATTGCCTCCTTGTATCTCCTTCCTACACTAGCTACCTCCATTTCTCTTTACACACAGCTACCTGATATTAGTATGTTGAGGAGTTGTAACATTTACCAGATATATCAGCTTGGAGATTCTTTATCGGACACCGGAAATCGTAAAGTAGAGGACCCTTTAGACCAGTGTTGTCAGCTTCCTTATGGTGAAAGCTTTCTTCAGGAACCTACTGGCCGTTGTTCCGATGGACTGCTGATGATTGATTACATTGGTACTAGTTTCTCTTCACACATTTCTTTATCTACTTAATTTTTATCAATTTTCACTGATCTATATCCAGAACTTGATCTACAGGGGAGAATACATCAGATGTATAAACTGATATCTCCCTTATATTCCCGAGTTTTTTTTTGTTTGTTCAGGTGCTAGGCATAGAATTCTCTCTTTGTTCTTTTATGGATTAAATATCTTGTTGGTCACTCAAGTCAGCTTGATGTATCAAGATGGTCACTGAACTAAAATTGGACTCATGTAGGTAGTAGATGGTACAATTCTATAGTCTTGTTAATAGTCATGAAGAACTGAATGAATTTAAGGACTCACGTAAGTTATTTAAGGAGCAATTGGCTAGTGAGAAGTTTATGAATGTTAGCAGTCATGAGTCTAGCTTTGAGAGTGATGGACTGAGATCATTGATTCATCGTCTGAAGATGAAATTAGCAGGAAAATGTTTATTTGTTTAAAAAAATCACACAGCATATCAAATTGTACCATCTACTCAAGTTAGTGATCTACATGAGTCCAATTTCAATTCAGTGACCATCTTGATACATCAAACTGACTTCAGTGACCAACAAGATATTTAACCCGTTCTTTTTATTATAATCTACCACATAAAGTACACCGATTTACTTTGCCCGAACAGCTTCAGCAGCTGGTATACCCTTGCTTAACCCCTACCTGAAAGCCAATGCGAACTTTATCCATGGTGTAAACTTCGCGGTTGGTAGTTCTACAGCATTGTCATCGGACACTTTGGCTAAGAAAGATATTATACTATCAGAAACTAATACTTCCCTTGGTGTTCAACTTGAATGGATGTCCGCTTATTTTGCTTCACAGTGCAACAAAGAGATAGGTGAGTACTGAAGAACTCCACATATGATCTATTCCTTTCGAGAATAGCATTTGCATATATTTCATTGTAAATTTGGTGCATACATGTCTCAGAATGCAGTCCTGGAAGTCTGAGAAATGCTCTGTTTATGGTTGGGGAAACGGGAGGTAATGATTACAATTTCGCATTACTACAGGGCAAAACCAGTGAAGAGGCACAGTATATGGTGCCTGAAGTTGTTGAAACCATTAAGGATGCAGTAAGAGTAAGTTGTTTGATCTAAAAAATTTAACTTTTTTTTTTAATTTAACTAGTTTACTGCAATGTTTACATTTTCACTTTCAGCTTTTCTTTTTCACCCCTCAATTCGTTCTGGTTTCTCTTGTGAAAATTTTGAATTACAGAGAGTCATTGGTTTTGGAGCAGGCCAAGTAATTGTTCCGGGAAATTTTCCAATCGGCTGTCTCCCAGGATTCATAACCATTTTTAAAGGTGATGATGAATCAGCCAATGACGAAAATCAATGTTTAAAAGAGCTCAATGATTTTGCTTCATTTCACAACAAGTATCTACAGCAAGCAATAATTGCATTGCAAAAAGAAAATCCTGCCACTACAATTGTATATGCGGATTACTACAATGCATTCAAATGGCTTCTGTATAATGCTCCACATCTAGGTAAACAGTATTATCTGCAAACTGAATGTTTACAATAATTCACAATAAAGACAGAGTAATATTCTCGAAGTTCTGATTTTTGAAAACATTAACATGTCAGTAATACAAAAAATTTCAAATGGGGTATGCTTCAAAATAAGAAAGTGTACACTGTGTTACTGCAAGTGTACACTATTTGTTAATGTACTCAAAAACTTATTTTTAGATTAATATGTGAATTACTTAAAGTTCATCTTTAGGTCAATATTCGAACTTAATGCCCAAATTATTAGTTTGCAAATCTTGGGGTTACTAGAGTTTGAACTCAAGATAAGACTGTCGAAAAAAAAATTGAGGTCGGATATCTTGGTATGTTACAAAATTTACCAAAAATCTTAAGGAGTTCAGAGAATGGCTTAGTAGTACACGAATCATCAGGCCGTGTTATTAGTTATTACTCTGAACTTTTCAGAAAATTATTAGTATTCTTACAAGTTTCACCCCTGATTTGTTTTCTTTTCTTCATATTGTCAGTTTTAGCATGTTCTTAACATTCTTCCTACCTTAAAACTCACTCAGAGCATTATTTCCTTGTTATGTCCATTTTTTAACCTCTGGATCTATGTTTACATTTTTAAATTCCAAGAGATTATGTCTATGACCTAACCTGAACATTTAAAACTGAAATAAATCTTATAATTTAATACTCCCTATTTTTATTTACAGGCATTGATGCTACATCCACATTAAAATCTTGTTGCGGAAGAGGTGGAAGTTATAGTTACTCAGAAACAGAAGGGTGTGGAAGCCCAAATGTTCCTGTTTGCTCGCACCCTGACCGATATATTAGTTGGGATGGATTTCATATGACACAGAAGGCCTACCGTATTCTTGCACAGTGGCTTATACCAAAACTTAACTGCAACAATCTTCAAGATTTTTAGAACCAAATGAGCAGCAATTTCAAACTTTCTCTAGGCAACTATAGCAATATTGCCATTTTTCAGTAAGAAATGGAGATGTTCAATTAGATGATTTTTGATTTCTTGATATATATCCTGGAACAATTGAGATTAAAGAAAAGAAGTGCACCGGTTTTAATTTTTTTTTTTTTACAAATAAAACGTACTTGCATATATTAATTTCTTTCCAAATCAAGGTTACATGAAATAAAGTCAGGAGCAGCACCAATCCACTCCATAGGACTTGACATAGAATATGCAGCCTGAGCTAATACATGAGCTACACTATTCGCAGATCGACTCACAAAAACAATAGACACATCCTCAAAGTGTTTAAGACTCTCGCTACAAGCTTCCATTATAGTATCAAAATTAGATCGACCTCTATTTCTGTGAAAAGCGTCCACTAGTAGCATGGAATCTGATTCGAAGATGCACTTAGTTGTTCTCCACTCTCGCATCCACTCCAACACCTCCCTTAAGCTCCATGCTTCAGCTTCTCGGACTTGCGTTGTCCCTTGTAGCACGTTAGTCCTCGCCCGGAGAAAACATCCTCTACCATCCCGTACAACACAGCCAATCCTTGCACCTTCATAAAATGACGCATCCAGATTTATTTTAACCCACCCCTCCTGCTTACACCACGTTTTGCAGTGTCCAAGAACAACTTTAGATATAGTCTCCGTTTGTCGTGCTCGTTTCCAGTCAGACACTAGATTTAGTGCCATCGCCTTAATACCAAAAGCAGACATGTTCACCTTTTCCCATATCCATTTGTTCCTCCTCGACCACAAGCCCCAGCACAACAATCACAGCTTGCTTACTTGTACCTACCTCGAATACTCGTATGAGTATTAACATGACAGTATCATTCTGAGTAATTTGGACCATATAAAGTAGTCCAACCGAGTTCCATACTTCCTTTGCAATACTACAACTAAACAACGTGTGAATAGCATCTTCAACACCCATATGACACCATGTACACACATCAGAAATATCAACTCTTTTACTTCTCAAAGCAACAGCTGTTGGTAATACATTAACACATGCTCTCCACAGAAAATTCAATATCTTTCAAGGCAACTTTAAACCCCAAAGCTTCTTCTAAAATCGCTTAGCACCACTTGCAAATTCCCCTCGAAGTCGTCTATAACAGCTTTTGACTGAGAAATCCCTTTTATCCTCTAACACCCAGTACCAAGAATCTTCTTTTGCTCGTATAGGAAGTGGGATTTGCAGAATTAATTGCTGGTCCCGTTCATTAAACAGGTCAGATATCACCTCGACATCCCACATTTTTTGCTTTTCATCTAACAACCCGTGTACCAGTATATGTTGCAACTATTCTGGAGCTTCAGTTGTGAGATACCCATTATTCACATCCGGGAGCCAAGGCACTTTCCATACCCTGGTGTCCAACCCATTTCCAACTCGCCTACGAACACATTGTTTCATCATTGTCTGGGTCTCAAAAATACTCCTCCACACGTAGCTCGGATTCGAGCCAAGTGATGCATTTAAAAAATCCGACTGAGGATAATAACGTGCCCGCATAAATTTGCTCACTAAAGGATTACTCTCGATAATTAAACGCCATGCCTGCTTTGACAACATTGCTAAATTAAACTCCGCCAATTTCTTGAACCCCAGACCTCCATCTTCTTTAATCGTACACATTCGATCCCATGATAACCATTTGATCCCACCATTCGTCCCTCCCTTACCCCACCAAAAAGCATTCATTCTCTTTTCTAATTTGTCACAACCTACATTCGGTATCAACAGCAACTGCATCCAGAAATTTGGTATGGACTGAGCATCCGTCTTGAGCAGTGTTACTTTACTAGCCCTCGATATGGTCTGATTATTCCATCCCTGCAATTTCTGATCAACTTTCTCCGTTAAAAAACTGAAATCTGCCACTTTATTTCTTCCAATACTCATTGGAATACCGAGGTATTTTCCTGGTGAGTCTGCTTCTTGAACTCCAAGCTCGTGGCATACAGCACTCCTACAATCAACAATCGAGTTTGGTGAGAAAGTTACAACTAACTTGTTGTAATTCACCATTTGACCAGAGATCTGTTCATAACGATTCAAAATCCTTTTCATTACCCCTGCTTCTGCTGCATTTGCACGAAAGAAAAAATAGCAATCATCTAAAAATAATAAATGAGAGATTGTTGGCGCTTCTTTTGCAACTGTGCATCCATGTCGCAGTCCCACATCTTCATTCCTCCTAATTATAGAACTCAAACCTTCCACACACATTATATAGATGTATGGTGAGATAGGGTCACCCTGACGTAAACCCCTTTGAGGAACAATATTACCAAACTCCCCATCCTTGTGTAAGAAGCTGTATGAAACCAAAATTAAATGAACTTCATTATTCGATCAACCCATATGTCATGGAAACCGAATTTTTTCATCATATTGAGTATAAAATCCCATTCTAATCTATTATACGCCTTAGAAATATCTATTTTTATTGCTGCTAAACCATTCTTCCCCTGTGTTTTCCTCTTCATGTAATGGTTTATTTCAAACGCCAACATCGCATTATCCGTAAGAAGTCTTCCCACAATAAAAGCACTCTGTCTATCAGACACAATCGTATTCAGACACAATTTCAATTTTGACATAACTTTAGACAAGATTCTCACCAACACATTAAAAAGTGAGATAGGTATTAGATCAGACATTGTTTGAGGCAATTTCTTCTTTGGAATTAAATAGATAAGAGAGTGATTTATACCAGCTGGAAGCAAACCCGTTCTCATGAATTGTTGACAAAAACGAACCACATCTTCTCGTACTACAGTCCAGAATGATTAAGAAAATGCCGGATTTAGCCCATCTGGACCAGGTGATTTATTCGGGTGCATAGAAAAAGCTACCAATTTTACTTCCTCCATTGTCACCTCAGCTCTCAACTCCTCATTTTCCCTTGTTGTTACCTACGAAACCAGTTCTCTATCTGATAATCTACCACCATGATTTGATGTAGTAAACAACTAGGCAAAGTAATCCTCTACGACAGTATGCACTTCCTGGGTTGTCTCCTTCCACTCCCCATTCCCATCCTGAATTCGCTCCAAACTATTAGTTTTCCTCCGTCCTGAAGCAAACTTATGAAAGAACTGTGTGTTATTCTCTCCCTCCCGTAACCAAAAACTTTTTGCCCTTTGCCTCCAATATACCTTCTGCTTCCAACAGATTCATATACTGCCATCTCACCTCATTATACATACTTATTCCCCAAGAATCACGACGAGATCGAAGCTTCCTCAACTTATTACGAAACACCAGACCCTGCTGTTTATATTCATTAGCCAGCCCACCTCCCCATTCTTGCATTTTCAGGCCACAAAGTTTAATCTTATCCGTAATCTCTACACCTGATGCTTCATTCCATCCGTTCTTAATCATAATTTCACACTCCTTTTCACGAAGCCAGGAATTTTCAAACCTAAAACGACGTTCCTTTGGCTCAAAAACTTGCTTGTGCAAATGCAAATGTAATGGTAAGTGATCGGATGTGGCCACTTCCATCACTTGTACTTCTGCCTGTGGGAACAAATCACTCCATGCACGATTCGCTAAACCCCTATCCAACCTCTCCTGATTCCAGTTCAGTTTACCTCTTGACCTTTCCCATGTGTATTTTTCCCCCCACAAAACCTAGATCAACCAAACGACACTCATTAAAGACCTTGACAAAACCTTGAAGCAAATTAAAAGGATGTGGTCTCCCTCCTCGTTTTTCATCCGCACTCATCACCGTGCACTAGGGGTGAGCACAAAAATCCGAGAATCGGATTATCCGATTTTTCGAACCGGTATCCAATTATGAAAATCCAGAAATTAAGATATCCGGTCCGAAAAACCGGACCGGATATCCGATCCGATTTTTTTTATAAATTCGGATACGGATCCGGATCACAACTTTTTACAATTCCGGATATCCGGATTCGATCTGGTTTTTAATATTTATATAAAATAATTTATATATTTAATAAACAATGAACTTAAAATAGACAATTCAACATTCAACATATTTTAAATAAGTAATGAGTTATCACTAATAAATTAATGAGTTTATTATGCATTACCTAAGTTTATAAGCATTTTAGATGTAAAACATAAGTAGGAATGTACTTAAGTATGAATTTATAATTACTAACTCCATAAATTTGCATGTCAAAACTTCGTAATCTCGTGAAGTTTCCTTAAATCAACCTCGATAATCTCTAAATTAACCTTTTTATCCAAAGTGATTGATTAAGAAGTTAAAATATTTTAAAATAAATAAAAATAGAGCAAATGGAAGAGTATTTTCTTTTAATGATATTTTTCGCTTCATGTTATGAATTCGAGAGTTCGTGTGTTATTAATATCTCTTAAAAAATATTTACATGAACTCATTAAATAAATGAATGATAGTTTATGATAGGTCATAAATAAAATTAGGAAAAAATGAATATATAAATGTTAAATATGTGACGATGATATTTAAAATTTTATTAATTAATTACCATTTGTAAAGTTAAAGATAACTTATTGAAAATGCAATCAAATTCATTTATTTATACAAACTAAAATAAATTTTACTAAATTAATTCGGATCCGGATAATTCGATTTCCGATCCGGTTTAAACGGATATCCGAATTCCGCATTTTCGGTTAAATCGGAACCGGAACCGAAACCGAAATAGATTTTTCCTAATCCAAAAAACCGGATATCCGATCTGAATTTTAAAACCAGGCCGGATATCCGATTCTGCTCATCCCTACAGTGTGCACATGCTTGGCATGATGGTCAGTTGGAGGTAATGATATAATTTTTGAATTAGAAAAGTCGATACCACTAAAGAGGCCCAGTTTATGGTCACAGAAGTTGTTGAATTCATTAATTAAGAATGTGATCCGAGCAACTTTACTAAAATGCTTTTGATGCAAACACTTTATGTGTTTCTTGGAAAATGGCTTGTGGTGCATCTAGGACAATTTTATTCTAGTTTTTATTCCTTTTAACATTCTCCAGTGTTTGATGCGATCATCAAGTGCGTATTTGCTTTCATTAAATTGGGTATTTGAACTCTAGAAAATCTTCTATTTTTGTAAACCAAGGTATGATATGCAATCTGGAATCCAATTGTTTATTAATACAATGAATTTTCCAGATCAATGACTACTGATATAAAGCATCCTAGAATTGGTCGCACATAGTCTATTAGTTAACACTCACTTTATTTTAATGAAAAAACGTTCCATTCTTTCCTCCTATTCAGTGGAAGATACAAGATTTTGCATATGGTGTGTCACCAATTTAATATCAACAAACTAATAGGGAAAAAACATATTCATGTAATTGAAAACACTTCAAATTACTACAATTGATCTGGACAACTTTTCATGTTTTGGTAGCGATCTACAATATCATTCATCTTAATATTCAAAAATAAATCCCTCTCTTTATATGTAATCAAACAATCATTCAACATTTGATCTCCCATGCTATTACGTAATTTAGCTTTCACTTGCGTCATCCCCAAAAAAAAACTCTTTCAACACTTTGATGAGTGTTATCCTTTCTAGTTTCAAAAAGTTTCATAGAAAGCTCACCAAGATTTTTTAAATTCCGAAATCTCTCATCTTCTCGAATAGAAACTATAAAAATTCTCAAGAGAATGCTCAAAGAATATCAATTCGCTACTTGAAAATTCATTCGGATAGAATGTAGCAAGTCGTAGCAATTTACTTTTGTCAAAGGCAGCAAATCGATTAAAAGGACTAAAGTATGCCATACACATATATAATTCCTTCCTTACCTCAAAAAAAAGATTTTCAAGTTCTTGCAATTGAAGATCAATGACACTCACAAATACTTGAACTTGAAAATAATGTAAATTTCTTAATGCACTTTTAATGTTTACCAACATTATTATGCTGCCCTTTTGTTTCTTGCAATTAAATTTGTTAATGCACTTTTAATGCTTACCAAAACTTTTGATGTTAATTCCTTTTGTTTCTTGAACAATTCCATAACAACCACTCCATTATTATGACAACTCATATGTTTACCAACATGATCTCTAGTGGTAGATAATCTGTTCCAAGACTTAAAACCTTCATTAACAAAAGCATCGCCTAGAGCCGTATTTTCAGCCTTAAAAAATAGAAAATGAAATAAAAGGCAACATCTTTATCTACACTATACTCAAGCCATGTTCGCCAACAAGTATCACACCATTTAACATTAAAGCAGCACTTTTTGCCTAAAAATATGTTTGTGGAAACATATAATTTTTCGGTTGACAAGACCCTCTTTGTATGTATGTTCTTCTCACCAAATCCCTTCCATTAGGATGAAAATCACTCATTTTTTTCCCTTTTTTAGGATCATGAGAAAGAGTCAAAATATCAAGTTTAGCTCGAGGGACATTCACTGACAGAGAAGAACTTTGTTCGCTTATTTCAGATGGTGGAAGGAGATTAATTTCAAGAGCAGGAGGTTCACTTGCTCGACTTTGAGGCTCATTTTCTCTATTTATTTTTTTGTGTGAAGAAACTTGAAATATCCCTTGTATTCGACTTTTTCATTATGTCAATAGACAATGACAAAAGAAAGAAAAGAATTTTACGAAATATTTTTTTGTGACCTCACAAACACCTTGTAAGCTTAACTTTTTCTTTATCAAATTGTATAGTATATACATTTATGAATATAAATTGTATAGTATATACATTTATTATTCAAGCCCTCTCAGCATTATCACAGGGTCAAAAGGGTCATTGGAGAAAAAGTTTCTATTTGCAATGCTTTAAAACGATTAATTTCTAAAAATGCAAATATTGTAACCTTGCTGTATTAGAATGTGGTTGCTTTATTTTTAAAGTCAATGCCATGTTTTCCTGTTTTTTAGGCTGGAGTCTGTTCCTCCCATTATTGATGGCCTAGGGTATGCCCTAGTATCTGTATACATTTATTACTTAGCAAAAAAAAGAATTTTAGAAACTTGAAAATTAAGAAAAGAATTTAGAAGATGTATGGGAGAAGTTTGGAAGATGATTATGAAGAATTTAAAATTTAAGAAGAAAAGATGAATAACAAGATTTGAGAACACAGGTGAAGCAGAGGAGGGGTGAGTGAGTACAACCTAATAAAATGAAACAGAAGATGAACGGTATGTGCTAATTTTAACTTTTATATACAAATAAAAAATAAAATTTGAAAAAAATAATATTATTTGGGTTTTTTTCAAAAATATCCAAGTTGTAGATTTTTTTTCCCAAAAATACTATGCAACCTCAAATGCAACTATTGTAACATGAAAAGCAACAACTTGTAACTTACTCTGCAACCACATATGCAACTTTTACCGTATTTTTGCCAAAAAGTTTGAAAACCTGAGTATTTTGATAATTTTCCAATATTTTTAATGATGTGTCACGTGACCCACCATCCCAATACATACATCCGCCAATTTCAAGCTTTGAAATGACACATGCATGTGATAGTTGACATGTTTCACCTCAGAATATTGCTTCACGGAACTTAAACGTTTGATTTGCTCTGCCAAAATTTGGATATATCACGACTCCAACTGTCTCTTTCTTACGAACCCTTAACAATTATTACCTCTTTAATATTTTCTGATCTAAAAAAACTTTGATTTTTAAGGTAAAACATACTTACTGACTTTATTCTTTTAGTTCCCTAGCTTTTCAGGAGACACGGACACTGACTTTTCTCTTTTAGTTCCTATAACATACTTACTGACTTTATTCTTCTAGTTCCCTAGCTTTTCAGGAGACACGGACATTGATGCATCATGAGATTGGCCTTTCTAAATTTAAGGTGTTCATCTTGAATTCCAACACACGTAGTGTCTTTGAAAGGATTTGGAATGTAAAAACTTCATGATGGACTATCGAATAAGTTGTTGGTAACATTTATTGAAGATGGTCGTTCCACCTGCTATCTCAATTGATTCAAGTCCATACACACATTTCACCACTCACTATAATTGTTAGCTTAAAATACAAGTGTAGCATCAACAATGTCTTCTACCAGTATTTTCTATATTTGGGTTCCAGTGATTTCTTCCTTGTGTCTCCATTGTACACAAGTTGCATTCATTTCTCTTGGATCACCCCTACCTGATATTCGTATGTTAAGGAGTAGTCAAATCCGCAGCATTATTGTTAAGGAAATACATAAGTATTTTCCTTTAGTATTTTTAGTTATTCTGTTTTATTCTCTAGTATGTCCTATTCTCTAGTTTGTTATTGAGATGGCATAGGTCCGTTGCATATTAGTGGATAAGGAGAGCAGTGTATGAGAGTGTGGAGCAAATCTGTTTTGTCTCCTAACTAGCACTATATATGTTTGTGAACCTTTATTTTTAGACTCCCAGAGTCTTTAATATATCCTTTCCTTTCTCTTTTCCAAAGTAGATCTTAGCTCTCTTTTTCTTGTTTTAAGGTTCTTTACATTTCTATATGAAATCATGCTAGTTATCATGGTATTAGAGCCGAATGTTTAAAGAACCATTCTTCTTCATTCTTTCTTGACTCTCTTTACTTCTTTTTCATCCGCCACGTATTTGTGAATATTCTTACTCGATCTTCTTCTTCTTTCTCTATAAATCTCAGATCTGTTTCTTATATCTTTTACCAGCTGTTCTTGTGCCAATTTGGATCCATAAAAATCTCATCTTTATCTCTGTTTTTAAAGCTCAACACCAGAAAATGGCAGGAGCAATATTTACTTATTAAGAAATGATGACCCCTCTCTTTCTTCACCCTTCAAACAACCTGAACTCAATTCATGTTGAGAAACTGGAAGATCTTCAGATTTTTGAAGCTAGAAAAGGTCCATGGAGATCAATCTGTCATCAAAACGTAAACTTGGCTTCGTTAATGGTACTGTTTCTATCCCTTCTGATGATGCTACTAAACTTAAAATGTGGGAAACATGTAACAATATGGTTATTGCATGGATTACTGCTAATGTGTCTCCCACTATTAAGAAATCTATCATGTATATGTCTTCTGCAAAAAATATATGGGATCATTTAGAAAAACACTTCTCTTTGACTAATCGTAGTAGAAAATATAAACTGTGTAAGGATGTTTGTGAGCTTTAAACAACACTCACACTATATTACTGAATACTACACTTTACTGAAATCTATTTGGGAAGAGTTGGATTCTTTGAACATGCTACCTATTGTTGCTACTCCAACACCTGAGGTTGTCAAACTTTTGGAAGCAATTACTCTGCAAAGGGAAGAGCTACGTCTCTTCCAATTTTTAAATGGTCTTGATGATCAGTATAATGCTCAAAGGAGTCATTCGTTGATGCAAATACCACTACCTACTGTGGAATCTGCATGTGCTTCTCTAGAGCAAGAGGAGGCTCAAAGAGTTTGATTGGGTACTCATGTGGCTAAACCTCAACCTAATTTAATGGCCATGTACACCAAACACAATCCTGATCGAAATATAACTTGCAATGTCTGTGGTGCTGAAGGTCAATCTTCCACTAAATGCTGGCAAGTTGTAGGCTATCCCAAATGGCATCAAAAGTCTGGCATATCTGCACCTAAATCTACATTTAAACGACCTCAACAATCTCCACAAAATAGATGGACAAAGTCACCATCACCTGGAACATCCAGAATGGTAGATAATGTTCAGACTAACCCTGATGGTTCTGGTCTTCTCTTTACTCCACAGTAACTTGAACAACTGTCAAAGCTTGTCCCTCAACACTACTCAAATGTAGATCAATCAGGAGAAAAGCCTTATTGAGGATGAAATTGATTATCACTTCTTTGGAATGATCTCTTTCCTCAATGCTCATAGTATAAAAACTGAATGGATTGTTGATTCTAGCACTTTAGAACACATGACTCCCAATCATTCTTCTATCTCATATCTATCTCATATCTTTCTCACTTGCTCAGCAATCAGAAAATTCAATTGCCAACTGGAGAATCTGTCACCATATCCCACAGTGGTCAGGTACATCTTACACCTGATCTTGTTCAAGATAATGTTTTGTATGTGCATAAGTTCCAGCATAATCTATTATCAGTCCAGAAATTGTTGAAAGATGTGTTTACTATTAATTTTCATTCTACTAATTGTGAAATTGCTAACAAGAACACAGGACAGATTAAAATGGTTGGTCCTATGAGAAATGGTATGTACTATATTGATACCTCTAATCATTTTTCCTGCCATATAGCTCACACACCATCTCTGTCCCAATATACCGCTCTATGGCACCATAGGCTAGGCCATGCCTCTTTGTCATCTATTAAACATATACCCTACATTTCTACTGCATCAATTTCAGACTCTAAAATTAGTGCTTCCTGTCCTTGTCAAAATTTACTATTCTTCCATTTTCTACAAGTAACTCTCTTGCAAATACACCATTTGCTCTACTACATATGGACATTTGGGGACCTAATAAAGCCTCTTATAGATCCAAATATAGATACTTCCTGACCTTAATGGATGATTTTTCTCGAAATACATGGGTATATCTCCTTCAATATAAATCAGACTGCCTACAACATCTCAAATCCTTTTCTGTATATATCAAAAATCATTTCAAGAAATCTATTCAAACATCAGGTCTGATAATGCCATGGAGTTCATGCCACTTGTGTGTCAATAATTCTTCTCTGAAAATGGAATTCTCTACCAGACATCATGTCCTTACAGACCCCAGTAAAATGCTAGGGCTGAAAGGAAGCATAGACACATACTTGAGGTCTCTAGAGCAATAAGATGCCATGCTGGTCTACCTTTGATGTTTTGGGGAGCATGTGTATTAACAGCTGTATACATAATTAATAGGCTGCCTACTCCACTTCTCAAAAACTGTTCACCCTATGAGGTATTGGATAATGAAAAACCTGATTATGACAAAATGAAGGTCTTTGGCTGTCTGGTGTTTGCATCTAACCCCTCATCTAGTGCAGATAAACTTGAGAATAGGGGAGTGCCATGTATGTTTCTAGGCTATCCTTCTTTACAGAAAGGATACAGACTCTACAATTTTTGACTAAAACTGAGTTTGTTAGCAGAGATGTGGTCTTTCATGAAGTCATTTTTCCATATCATCCTTCCTTTATGCAAAAGATCATGTAGCTTGTTCCACATGCAGTAACCCAATCAATACCAGTCATTCCAGATTGTGATGCTGAGTTTGTCTATGAAGCCACACCTCCAAGCTCACCTGATGCAAACACACCATCTTCACAAGATACTGTAACTCATGACGAATCACAATCTGATCCTGCCTCTCAAGTCATATTTGCTCAACTCATGCCTATGAGAAAATCATCAAGACCTCACAAACAACCTGTATGATTTCAGGATTATGTCACATCTAAGCCGCCACAAGAAATCTCTAATATGGCATTGACCAGTGTTGATCCATCCTTCAGTTGCTTTCTCTCTACAATAACAGAAAACAATGATCCTTCTTCTTTAAAGGCTGCTATAACACAGGACCATTGGGTTTTGCCATGAATTCAAAGTTAGAAGCCTTGGAATTGAATGAGACATGGGAGATTGTGCCTCTTCCTGTTGGAAAAAATAGCTATTGGCTGCAAATGGGTATATAAAACAAAATATAAAGAAGATGGATCAATAGACAAATATAAGGCCAGACTTGTCATCTTGGGATGTCATCAAAAGCCTGGTGAAGATTTTTCTGAGACTTTTGCACCAGTGGTAAAGCTTACAACAGTCAGGACTCTTCTTGCAATTGCAGCCAAAGAAAACTGGTACACTTTCCAAATGGATGTGTCAAATGACTTTCTACATGGGGAGCTTTCTGAGAATGTCTACATGAAATTGCCACAAGTGTATAGGGCTATAGGTAGCAGACTTACTACAAACATGGAATTGACAAAATCTGTGGGAACCATGGTTTGCAAGTTGGAGAAATCACTTTATGGGTTGAAACAGGCTCCAAGGTTGTGGTTTTGCAAGTTTTCATCAACCCTAATGCAATTTGGATATAAATAGTCTAAAGTTGATTCCAGTCTATTCAGCCTTTATACTTCTACTACAATCACTGTGGTCTTGGTATATGTATGACCTGCTTATTAGTGGCAATAATATGGATTCTATCACCTCACTCAAGCAGATGTTGTCCAAATCTTTTCATATGAAAGACCTTGGATAGTTGAGGTACTTCCTTGGCATAGAAATTGACAGGACAGTAGCTGGGATATTCATGTGTCAAAAGAAATACACCATGGATATATTGAAGGAGCATAAACTACTCCATGCCAAACCTGTGCAGCTACCTCTGGATTCTCATTTGAAGCTGTCACCTGACTTGGGGGATCCATTAACTAATCCCTTGATCTTTCAAAGGTTACTTGGGCAGTTAATTTACTAAACCATCACTAGACCTGATATAAATTTCAGTGTTCAGCTCTTATCTCAGTTCATGAATAAGCCCACTAATGTTCATCTTCAAGCTACCTATAGAATACTGAGATATTTGTCTAGATTTGTATCCCAATGTATCTTGCTTGCTTCTGATTCTACAGCTCAATTGACAACATACAATGATAGTGACTGGGCCTCTTGCCCTGCTACAAGAAGGTCTACCACAGGATATTGCATCTTTCTAGGCAATTCTCCCATTTCTTGGAAATCAAAGAAGCAGCAGAAGCTGAATATAGAGCAATGGCTCTAACAACTTGTGAAGTTACATGGCTCTCTGCACTCTTGAAGGATCTTGGACTTCATAAACTGCCTCCTACAATGCTGAACTGTGATAACAAAGTAGCCTTGGTAATTACAGCAAATCATGTCTTGCATGAAAGAACAAAGCACGTTGAGATAGAATGTCACTATGTCAGAGATCAAATCAAGGCTGGTCACAAACAAACTGCACATGTTGGTTCCTCTGAGCAAATTGCAGATATATTCACTAAGCACCTGCCTATAAAGCTGCATCATGCACATCTTCACAAGCTGACAGCCTCATTGGATCATTCCTCTACAGCTTGAGGGGGAGTGTTAAGGAAATATATACATGAGTATTTTCCTTTACTATTTTCAGTTATTCTGTTTAATTCTCTAGTCTGTCCTATTCTCTAGTCTGTTATTGAGCAGACATAGGTCCGTTGCATATTAGTGGATAAGGAGAGCAGTGTATGAGAGTGTGGAGCAAATCTGTTTTGTCTCTTAGCTAGCACTATATATGTTTGTGAACCTTTATTGTTAGGCTCTCAGAGTGTTTAATATATCCTTTTCCTTCTTTTTCCAAAGTAGATCTCAGCTCTCTTTTTCTTGCTTTAAGGTTCTTTATATTTCTGTATGAAATCATGCTATTTATCAGTTATCAGCTTGGAAACTCTATATCAGACACCACCATAAGATAGAGAACCCTTTAGAAGATTGTGATATGCTTCTCTGTGGTATACAATATCTTCAGGAACCTACTGGCCGTTGTTCTGATGGACTACTGATGATTGATTATATCGGTACAAGTTCTTTTCAATTATATATGTATTCGCTTATTATAGGCTCTCCTTATGTTTTGTGGAACTTAATGTGCAGGTGAAGGATAACATATATAGTATTCCATATGTAGCATCAAGAAAAATTGATTTTCACATATATGAACGTTTAAAAATTCATCCTTAAATTTTTAGAGTTTTAGTTTTTCCTTTTGTGTAGCGTTCTAGGCACAGATATAACTTGGTGCATTAATTTTTACTCCCACATATACTGAATGTACGATCTTGTGCAAATAGCTTCAGCAGCTGCTAGTCCCTATTTGAAGAGCTACGAAAACTTTGTTGTTGGTGGTTCTAGCAAACACTTTAGCTAAGAAAAGCATTATACCATCAAATACTAACAGTTCCTTTGGCGAAAAACTTGAGTGCGTCCACTTATTTCGCTTCACAATGCAACACAACCATAGGTACTAAAGAACTATATAAATGATCTAATATTTCGTTAATCAGGAATTGCCTATATTTTTTGTAAATTGGCACTTCACAGCATGCAGTCCTGGAGGTATGGAAAATGCTCTATTTATGGTTGGGGAGGTAATGCTTATAATTTAGCATTATTACAAGGCAAGCGAGAGTCGAACTCAGGTTCTAGGACAACAGAGGATAAACCCTTAAAGATTGCTTTTTTCTTTCTGAAATTCAGAAAGTCCATAGTTTTGGGGCTGCCAATGTAATTGTTGCAGGAAATTTTCCAGTCGAATATTTCCCTGGGTTTTAACACTGTTCATAAGTATTAACAAATCATCCTATGACGAATATAAATGTTTACTAGCAATCAATAAGGTTGCAGCATTTCATAACGATTATCTACAGCAAGCAATAAACAGGTTGCAAGAAGAAAATCCCACCAGTACAATTGTGTATGTGGGTTACTATAATGCCTTCAAATGGCTTCTGCATATATGTTGTTGGATATTTTATTGTAATTGGATTGACTAGTTGATCAATGTAATCGTAATATTACATCGAACAAGTCGGGAGAGTGCGAAGTGCACGCTTTGTTCGAGTTTATTATGATTTTGGTATTATTGCTTATGGGCATGTCCATTGGCATCAGACACACTTGTTAGGATAAGATATGTCTATTAGCATTAGACATGACTGTTAAAATGAGATGTGTCTGTTGGCAAAAGACACATCTGTTGACATCTATATATAGGTGTTGCATTGATCATTTTCATACATTGGTTCATTTTGAAATTCACAACAAAAACACATTCTCTCTTCTTGCAGAATTTCTGTCTTTATCCGATTGATTTATTTGGGTGAACCACAAATAACTTCAATCTGAAAGTGTTCACACGACTTCAGAAAAATTCAAGTTACTACCATATTTCCCCTACAAAGATTGAAGTCACTTTGTTTCTGAAGATGATGAACGGAGAATCTGCAAAAGATATGACAAGAAAGTTTGCAAAACTAGACAAGTTTGAGGGTCAGGATTTTAGAAGATGGCAGCAGAAGATGCATTTTCTGTTGACCACGCTAAAGGTTGTGTATGTTCTGAGTACCCCCATGCCTGAAGTGATCGAGAATGAAACTGTTGGACATACAAGGAAGTGTTGCAAATGGGAAATGATGACTACATCTGTCGCGGTCACATCTTAAACGGTATGTTTGATTCCCTTTTCGATGTATACCAAAATGTTGAGTCAGCAAAAGAATTGTGGGATTCTCTTGAATCCAAGTACATGGCAGAAGATGTTAACTCGAATAACTTGTAGAAGGGGGGTTGAATACAAGTTATGTAATATTGTCTGATTTTTGCTTGATTAGATGAACAAGAACGAACGAATAAATCAAACTGTTTGTATTAATAAAATCAAATACAAACTCTACCAAAGGTGTACAATACCTTTAGCATCTGCTCTCAATACAAATCTCTCTCTGTTTATTCACTCGTATACTCACGATGATCACAAATCTCACACATATTACAATGTTATAGAGAGAGTATTTATAATGCTACCTATCAACTAATAACAGAAAGTAATAATTAATACATGGTAATCTTCTGCCGTCCAGTTGATAGTTTCCAACAATGCTTTGATTCTTTTCTTCATGCACACTTCTTTCCATCTTCTGAATACAAGATCCTAAAGTATAGCACTTTCCAATTCTGCAGCTTCGATATAGTCAGGGTCTGTCATAGTCCCTGAAAACTCTTAGTCCGTGACTTCAGACTTTGGTCAAGTACTGTTCACAGTTTCTGCAGATCTTGAAGAACTGATATCTCCTTATTCAAATGCTAAACCCTTTATAAGATCAGGGTATTACAAGAAGTGTTATGTCATTCTATTCTACACATCACAACTCATGAATTTATTCCTAACATTCTCCCCCTATTTATGCTTTATAACATGAAGCATAAATCTGAGTTGTTGATGTCAAAACCTCTAACAATGCAACTAGAATAGAATATACATGAATCTATTATTTACATGAAGTTGAGTCACACAAGTACCTCAATTACTCAATCTACCTTAATTCTTCTGAACTGTGAATTGTCTTTGAGAAATTATTCAAGCAAAGCATCTTCAGTTTTGGCTAAGACTTCACCAACACTCTGTTTCAGATCTAACATGTCACCATTATTAGTAATGATTTGATAATGCAGAGCTCTTAACTTGTATGGCCTATATCTGAAGTGATTGAGATTTTCAATAGAAACAGAATCATACTTCCCTTCCATAGCTTGATAAAAGACAAAAGATCCCCCATCATCAACATTGATCTTTAATGACTTATATTCAATCTCTTTGTCTTTACCATCATTATCAACATAATGTAGCTTGAAAGGTGGTACATTCTCATTCTTTGATCCATACAATCTCTTTAACAATTTATCAATTTCACCAATCCAATGCATAAGTGATGCATTATAGTTTTGAGTAACTTCAACATTTTTGTGTAACAAGAATCGAACATATGATAACTCTTCTTCCTTCTTGTGATATAAGAATGTAGACAAATCCATCCGCCTCACTCTACCATCAGATAAGAAGTATACAAGAAAAACTTCTGTTTCTTCTTTATCAACCATTCCTTTTCTTCTATCATAGTCTTGATATGTCTTCACTCTCTGAACAAGCTGTGCAGAAATCAACTTATTAAGATGTCTTTGAGTCATCTTTTCACCAAACTCGTCCAAGAGTGAATGAGGATCAGCTTTTAGCTTTGTAATATCTGTGGTATGCTTTCCAATCTCACTATGACCAAGTCCAGTCCTTTTTCTAGGAATTAGAGACTGTAAATTTTGACTCATAGTCCAATAAGATGGTTCCTTTGTTTCTGAATAAACTTGCTTCTCAACACCAGAAGTAGTAGATTGAACATCTTATGATTTCATCACCTCCTCCTGTGTAAATCCTACATTCTTCAAATTTATAGTAGTCCCTGACACTACATCTTTCACAACATGTTCCTGTAGAAGAATTGATGCAGTATTTGGTACTTGAAGAGTTTTAGATTTCTTTGTTATAGACTCTGACTGTCCAAAAACTTGCTTGTCTTTAGATCTCAACTGAATAGATCTACCAGTATCAGTGCCTGTACCAACTTTACTTTTTCCTCTCCCAACATTCTGACCACCACCATCACCCATATTTCTTCTATCAGACTTGTCTTCAGTAGCATCAGCCTTGCAAGTATCTCTGATGACTATTCCTGTTTGTTTCCTCTTAATTGTTTTTATCTCCCCCTTTTTGACATCAGAAACATTTACTCCAAGAGTTTCAGTGAGAGAACAAATAAGATTCATCAAAACAGCCTAATTCTACATGATAGTGACCTGGTTATCCTCCAATGTTTGAAGTCTATGATAAACATCTATTTGAGATTGTTGAACACCCTCAAGAATTCTGTGGTGCTTATATTGATATGTATCAATGTTGGAAGTTACAAAATGCATAGAGTCATTGGTAGCTTGAATTGCAGTATCAATACATGCAACCTGAGTAGCAAGAGCTTGAACAGACCAGTTAACAGAAGAAAGATCAGCATCCAAAATTTGATGAGCATCTTCACGAAGCCCACTTTGATAACTGAATTCAACAATGCCCTTAGCATGAGCTAATGCTGTAAGATCTGATACTTTATCTGGATAGATTCCATACTTGTTAAAAAATTCCAGTTTGTCCTTGGCCCTTATATTCTCAATCTTACCAATGTGTCTGATAAGTGTGAAAGAGTCAGGATCAGTAACAAATTGACTACGAGCAATTTCAATAGGAAAATCTTGATCCCAATAAGTAAATATCTCATTGTCTTCAGATTCAGCATTAGAATGAGTAGAATCAGTATCATCAGTCTGATTGTTGAAATCAAGATGCAAAGGTGTGGCTTTCTCAAGAGCATGTTCTCTGTAATTTTCTTGAAGCAGTTGAATAAACGTGAAATTCAGAGAATCAAGACCCAGATCATGAGCTTCTACTAGATTAGTAGGCCACTTTTGATCAAAATAACCAAAGGAAGGTTCTTTAACCTTTGTAGATGATGTTGCCTGTGAATCAAGAACTACAAATGTAGAATGATATTCAAGTAAAGGTACTTGAGTAGAATGACTTACAGCTGCAACTGGAGTATCTGAAACTGAAGTAAAAGGTACTATTGCCAAATTACCAATATTACTCACATCCCGACCTTCACCAGTATCCTGTGTGCTAACAGTTACAGACTCTGAATCCTCCATAAAGTGATCAGCTTCTTTAAATGTCTCAATCCTAGCTGAGATTGGTTGCACATACAGAAGGACACTAGGATCATGAGGTAAATCTTCTGGCACACTTTGAGAAAGTGACTCCCTTAGCCTATCTCTTCTTCGATTGATAGCATCCATAAACCTTTGTTGATATTGCTGAGCTTTAACTTCAGGCTTTGAATTATGCTTGGCTAAATCCTGTTTCTCATACATCTTCATGAAAGAATAAGTACCAGTATCCATACCAAGATTCTCAGACCAAGATTCAGGAAATACTTGATCCCAGAAATCAAAAGATTGTATCCTAGTTTTCTCTCCCTCACTATGGATTTGATCATCCATACCCTCATTCTCACTTTGACTTACTAAAGTCAATGCTCTTTCTACCTCTCCTTTTGCCTGGTCAGGAGCCAACCTCTCAATTTGTGGATCTATGTCCATCTTTTCAAGTGTATCACTCAAATTTGGATAAGTGCTCTCATGACCTACAGAAAAATAGGGGTTAGGAGAAGTTGTTATACCTGAACTCCCATGGAGAGAGGGTTCCTCATATGGCAAGAGGCTTGAGGTTTTCTCCATAAAGTGAGCTGCTATAGTCTCTGAACCCTCACAAACATCTACTGTCTTTCCGGAGACTACAGGCTCCAATATACCACTTTCAGGGTCTACACTAGACTCTGATGTCTTCAGTAAAACTTCATTAGACACCATAGTTAGTATGTCACCATCTTTAAGTGTTTTTTGCTGAGACTCACCCTCAAGGTGGATAGACTCTGACTGAACAATATTTGTTTGGTCTTCATGAAAATCAATCAAAGTCATTCCTCCCATATCATAGGGTATCTCAATTGCAGTTTCAGCCATCACAGAAGACCTTTCAGCATCAGCTATCACAGTTCCTGAGTCATCCAACCTTTGACTAGATGGTTTTTGTGTTGCAGTGACTGTGATCTGATCTATCCTACTATCCACCACTGGTGCAATAGTATCTCCTGTTGACTGCATTCCACTATCTACTATCTCCTTTTGTTCACCTTGATCTAGAGCATCTTCAACAATGAAATCCTTGTGAAACAAGTATGTGTGAAGTGATTGAAGTGCACCACGCTTAGAAAGTCCAAACTTCTTTCTCAATTCTCCTCTGATTGATTTATAGAAATACAACTTCATAAGATCAAGTCTTTGATATAGAATTTCATATTCTTGAGGATGAGAAAGTTTGGGTACTCTGTTAATCAGAAAGTCTAGAACAGGCCTGGAAATCTTGACTTTGATAGAAATAAGCTTCATAGCCATCCTGTATGTCAATGTTGTTTCCCAACTTGAATCAATATCAAGGCCTCTCTTGTCAAATTTTGACTTGGATATAGCTTTATGCTTAGAGACCTGCAAAATATTAGTTGGACTAGACTCTGTGTGTAGATGACAATTGAATCTTTCTCCTTGTTCTCCTGGTATAGTGAGCAACAGATTTAACTTGAGAAGACTCAAGAGGTGCAGACTCAGTGGTGATCTTGGGTTGAGATCTATTTTCAATAGACACGGCCTTTTGAGAGACTATACCTAGTAACTGTTTTCCCTTTTTAAGAACTACAGTCTTTTGAGAGACTGTAGTCTGACTGTGACTAGGTCCTTCACCTCTTACACCTTGATTAGAAAGTTGAATTGCAGGGCTCAATTCTTCTCTCTCAGCAAGAGGTATATCATCATCTCCACTATTAGAACTAGGAGATACATATCTTCTCTTCTTTACAACTAATGCCTTTTGAGAAACACAAGAGGTTGGTTTCTTTGAAACAACAGGCTGTAGATCAAAACTTGGTTTTAGAATTGTTTCAGAGACTGTGATGTTTTGGGTTACTTGGGTAGATACAGGGGGGTCCTCCTCCAATTGAGGTTCCTGAATCATTTCACCACCAAAGAAAGAAGAATTATAGAGAGTAGGAAGATGAGTTCTTAGAAGTACCTGAACATGATTTGGATAATACATTACAGGTAATTCCTCTGAATTCTTCTCACTGTCGTTCTTTGTAATGTCAGGGAAAAAATTCAAGAGCAGATGTACTCTGCATCCCTTGAATGGCTTCTGGCATGCTTAGGGAGTTGATGAATTGATTGTGGAAGATTCATGGAAGAGACAACTCCAGCAGCCACAACATTAGACAAGAAGAAGATTAGTAGTAACTATTAGACAAAAAGAAAAATTGTATTTCATTTCCATGTATGTAATGTTTTTGATTAATGAAAATACAAGTTTCTTTTATCTATCTTGTCTATTTACTGTTTATTGGTCAAAAATATTATTAGCATGAATGTATTGAATTAATGAGAATATGCAACAATCATTAGAACTAAACAACTAAGTAATTCAGAACCTAAATTACTAAGTCAGAGACTAAGAAAAAAAATGTCAAAGTCTAGTTCTTAATGACATGTTACTCATACTACAATTTATCAAGGAAAAATGTTATTAGCTTCAGGGTCTAAATGAAAGATATAGATACTGATGTATGATACCCCTATGGTTTTTATGATCACATTCAGCAAGCTATTTGATTGTAGTTTGATATAAAACATCTTGTTATGCTTGTATTGTACTAACGTGGTTTTGCAGGGTATATTAGCCTACTGATTGTTTACACAGAATATACAAACAGCAAGCCATTTGGTGTTACAACAGAGAGAGTCTGGCAAGCCAATTGCACACTGACAGTTCACAAACATCAAGCCATTTCTGACAGTCAGTCACAAACAGCAAGCCATTTGCAACTGCCAGAATTCCTGAAGATAAAGATAAAGTTCGATTCTCAAGGATTTATTTCAGGAAATATATTGTGAGGGCTCTTTATTATATAATACGTATATAATATATTCTAGAGCTCAAATCTTTTCAAATATCTTTCTTTAAAACAAATCATAAAACTTATAGGAATTTCCTTATTTAAAAGATTTTCTATCTTTCAAAATCTCCTATACGCGTTTTTATATCTATACAAATCAGAAGGGTTAAGCTTTCATCGATCTCTTTCTTTCAAACCTTCTGTCTAACGTTCACAAGAACGTTTGTAAAATCTCTAACCAATTGAACGTTAGAAATTGATTTTAGAATCGTTCGAATAATTGGTGATTGATTTTCTGAACGTTGGTGTGAAGCTTTATAAACTTGTTCTTGTGTTCATTCGCTAATAACAATTCAGAGAAAACTTTCAAGCACACTCAGTTTTTCATTGCTATATTCTTTTGATTCTCTCGAGCTCTCAATATATTCATACGTGTTATATCTTAGAGAGTTCATAGTTGAGTTGTATTCATCTATTGATTGTATTGTTTGATTTGTAAGGTTTAGTTGTTGGACAAGTTGGCTTGGGAACTAGGGTTTGGTGATCGTTGCTAGAGAAGTATACTTGGGAAGTATAGCTTAGAGAGCAAGTTCAGAAACAGGAGTTCAACACGCCATTTGTCAACAGCTGGGTATTGAGGGAGATATATTGTTGTATCTTGTGACTGGTTTATTCAGTGATCAATAATATATTCTCCTACCAAGTTGGTAAGGGACCAGGACGTAGACCATAGGGGCTAGGGGTCGAACCTGGCTAAAAGTCTCTGTGTTCTTTATTTTCTGCTCTTTACTTACTGCTTGCATTTAGCTTACTGTTTATGCACTTTACTATACTTGTTATCTTTACATTCAGCATACTGTTTACAATCAGCTTACCATTTGTCTCTGCATATAACGAAATCAGTAAGCTGTTTCTGGTAATTTTTAAAATCGGACTTAGTTGAATATAGTTTGCCAACTTAGTTTAATATATGGTAATTTTCTAGTAATACTGTTTCTGATTGTAAACAGTATGCTGAATGTAAAGATAACAAGTATAGTAAAGTGCATAAACAGTAATCTAAATGCAAGCAGTAAGTAAAGAGCAGAAAATAAAGAACACAGAGACTTTTAGCCAGGTTCGACCCCTAACCCCTATGGTCTACATCCTGGTCCCTTACCAACTTGGTAGGAGAATATATTATTGATCACTGAAATAAACCAATTACAAGATACAACAATATATCTCCCTCAATACCCAGCTGTTGACAAATGGCGTGCTGAACTCCTGTTTCTGAACTTGCTCTCTAAGCTATACTTCCCAAGTATACTTCTCTAGCAACGATCACCAAACCCTAGTTCCCAAGCCAACTTGTCCAACAACTAAACCTTACAAATCAAACAATAAAATCAATAGATGAATACAACTCAACTATGAACTCTCTAAGATATAACACGTATGAATATATTGAGAGCTCGAGAGAATCAAAAGAATATAGCAATGAAAAACCGAGTTGTTTGAAATCTTGTGTGCTTGAAAGTTTTCTCTGAATTGTTATTAGTGAATGAACACATGAACAAGTTTATAAAGCTTCACACCAACGTTCAGAAAATCAATCACCAATTATTCGAACGATTCTAAAATCAATTTCTAACGTTCAATTAGTTAGAGATTTTACAAACGTTCTTGTGAACGTTAGACAGAAGGTTTGAAAGAAAGAGATCGATTAAAGCTTAACCCTTCTGATTTGTATAGATATAAAAACGTGTATAGGAGATTTTGAAAGACAGAAAATCTTTTAAATAAGGAAATTCCTATAAGTTTTATGATTTGTTTTAAAGAAAGATATTTGAAAAGATTTGAGCTCTAGAATATATAATATACGTATTATATAATAAAGAGCCCTCACAATATATTTCCTGAAATAAATCCTTGAGAATCGAACTTGATCTTTATCTTCAGGAATTTTTGCAGTTGCAAATGGCTTGCTGTTTGTGACTGACTGTCAGAAATGGCTTGCTGTTTGTGAACTGTCAGTGTGCAATTGGCGTGCCAGACTCTCTATGTTGTAACACCAAATGGCTTGCTGTTTGTATATTCCGTGTAAACAATCAGTAGGCTAATATACCCTGCAAAACCACGTTAGTACAATACAAGCATAACAAGTTGTTTTATATCAAACTACAATCAAATAGCTTGCTGAATGTGATCATCAAAACCATAGGAGTATCCTCCCCCTTTTTGATGATTACACAATATTTAGGAGAAATAAGAACTCCCCCTAAATCCCTGCATATTAGTACATTTTGATATAAAACAGATTCAAGATAAACAAGCATAATTAATCATATCCAAATCGAATATCTTGACCAAACAAGCAAATAAATTCTCCTAAATTTCTTCCCCTTAATCCATCAAAAATCCATCAATAAGAATAAGCATAGAGAAAAAAATAAAAAAACATAGAGAAAAGAATATTAGTCCAGGTTTGGAATAAGCATAGAGAAAAAAATAAAAAAAAAACAAATCATGGTAATGGCATATAAACAGTTCAGATACAAATGGTAAGCCAACGTTACCCATTCTGTGCTTGTCAGCTTGCTGACTACACAGTACACATGCCAAGCTCCATTCGTATGGCTGCAAATCTTTCTTCAGCCAATGGCTTTGTGAGGATATCTGCTAGTTGAACTTCAGTTGAGACAAATACCAACTCAATCTTCCCCTTTGCTGCATTATCTCTCAAGAAATGATGACGAACGTCAATATGCTTTGTTCTTGAGTGATTCATAGGATTCTTGGAGATATTGATAGCACTCGTGTTGTCACAATATATTGGAATCTTGCCACACTTGATATTAAAATCCCTTAGAGTTTGAATCATCCATAAAATTTGAGAGCAACAGCTACTAGCTGCTAGATACTCTCCTTCGGCCGTTGAAAGAGCAACAGAAGCTTGCTTTTTGCTTTGCCATGACACCAAACTTTGTCCAAGAAATGTACAAACACCACTTGTGCTCTTTCTATCGGTTTGAGACCCTGCATAATCTGCATCACTATACCCCACGAGATCAAAAGTATTTGTGATAGGATAGAACAAACCAAGATTGATAGTATCACTTAAGTATTTAAAAATTCTTTTAACTGCATTTAAGTGAGACTCTTTAGGGTTGGATTAAAACCTTGCACAAACACAAACACTATACATGATTATCAGGTCTTGAGGCAGTTAAATATAGTAGACTTCTAATCATACCTCTATACCTTTTGATATCCACATCCTTACCATTCTCATCTGCAAACAGCTTGCTGTTTTGAGTCATAGGAGTTGTTTTTGCTTTGACATCTTCAAAACCAAATCTTTTGAGCAGATTCTTTGTATACTTGGATTGATGCACATAAATACCATCATTGGTTTGCTTGATTTGGAGACCCAAGAAATAATTGAGTTCCCCCATCATGCTCATGTCAAATTCATTATACATGCACTTAGAAAACCACTCACACATAGATTCATAAACTGAGATTTGTCTCCACACATATGTCTTGTGCATCCACTGTCCAAGATCCATTGCTTTGATTTGACCTTTGCAGCGAGGCACATCTACAAAACAAACAGAAATAACTCAATGTTTTGGTACCCATATAGGTTTGGGTCCAGGTTGGTTAGTAGCAAGAATATATAAAGCATTTAAATCAGATTTCTTTATCCACATTTGGACCACTTTTGTGGACTGATTTTGCTTGTTGTCATTCTGTCGGTAAGCTGTTTGTCTCCTGCTTTTTGCATTCTGCTATGCTGTTTGTCGCCTGACTGGTCCATTCTGGTAAGCTGTTTGTCGCCTGACTGGTTCATTTTGGTAAGCTGTTTTCACTTTATGATTTACTTGAAGCACACAATGTCTTTCCAGATGTCCTTTTCCACCACATTTGTTGCATGTCTTCCAAGGCATAGAATAGTCATAGGGTATGCCATTCCTTCCATCATATTTGAGCACCTTATCTTTCTTGTTGAAGTTTAGACCAACACCTTCTCTAACCAAAGGTACATTTGCCTTCTTCATCATTGTTTTTAAAGTGTCTTCACCTTGAACAAAAGTTTCCATGCCCTTCTTGAGATCTTTAACTTCTGTTTCTAGGAGGGTGATCACTTCAGCTTGCTGAACTCTCTTTTCAGCAGTTTTTGAGGATTCGGCTTGACTAGATTCCTTCATCTTGTATGATTCCAATGCTTTAGCTTTAGTTTTAACATCAGACCTTAGCTCTTTGATTTCTTCAGTCAAGGTCTTGTTTCTCTTTTCAAGTAGCTTGACATTAGCCTCTAAATGTCTGTTATTAGTATTTAGTTCCTTGATCTCTGTAGCTTTACTAAATGAAGTTGAATCCCATTCTTCCATTTTTGGCAACAGATCTTTTACAATGTTGGATAAATAGGCATTCTTATCAGTCAGCTTGCTGATTTCAGCCTTTAGTGCCATGTGTTCTTCAATTGTAACACTATTTTGTTCCTGCATGGTTAGTGAATCTAACAATGTATCATCTGAAGAAATATAATCATTAAAAGAGTTTACCTCACTAGGATCCTCTTCAGAATCAGTTTCAGCATACACTCCTTCTGAATTTCCTAGAACAGATTCATCTTCCATTCCAACAAGTGCTAAGTTCACCATCTTTTCACTTGAGTCATCACTGGAATCTGTATCATCGTCACTCCAAGTCAGCAGAGCCTTTGATTTCTTCTTGTCCTTGAGAACAATAGGCTGTTTTGACTTTAGTTTGTAGCAGTTCCTTTTATAATGGCCTGGCTTGCCACATTCGAAACAAGTTTCTTCCTTAGAGTCTTTTGAGCCTTTCTTGTTGTTGTAGAAACCACCTCTTTCCCTTTTCATCATATTTTTCTTTTCTATCAGCCTCTTGATCTTCTTTGAAATAAGTGTAAGTTCCTCATCAGAATCAGATTCATCATCAATGTCAATTGGCTTGCTATTTTTAGAATGGAGAGCCATATTCTTCATCTTTTCTGTTGGAACTTTAACACTTGAACTTCCCACCTGATTTCCATTTATCTTGCTTTCAAATTGCTCTATCTCAGCAAATACGGCCAAGTGATCCATAGTATCAATAAGTGGTGAGGATTCCAAGGCAGTAAGATTAGCTTCGTAGATGAATGGTACTGCACTCAATACCTTCATATTGATTTCATCTTGTGGAATAGATTTTCCAAGCCTCTTTAGTGCATTTATAGTAACTTGAAACCGTGCTTGACTATCCTTGATAGTTTCACCTTCATTAAGCTTGAAATTCCCAAAGTCATTCATTAGTTTGCTAAGCTTCACCTTCTTTAGAGATTTCGAACCTTCATGATAAGTCTCCAAAGCATCCCACATTTCTTTTGCTGATTTGAGTGAAGATACTTTATCATATTCAGCCTGGTTCAAACCATTCATAAGAGAACTCCTTGCCTTTCCATTGTAGCCAAGTTTGATTAATTCATCCGGAGTGAGATCATCAACATCCTTTGGCTTGCCATCCTTATCAAGAAAGACATATGGACCTTTTTGCACAACTCTCAGAACTAATGGATCTCTGGATAAGTGAGTTTCCATACTGCTTTTCCACCAGTGGTAGTTGTGTGTGCCATGAAGAAGTGGAGGCCTAAAATCAGATTTTCCTTCGGGATAGTTTTCAGCCATTATGATCGAATACTTTCCTTTTACAGAATTGTTAGTATACCAACGCTCTGATACCAAATGAAAATGCATACCTAGAGGGGGGTGAATAGGTGTAAATGGCTAACTATATTCAACTAAGTCTGATTTTAAAAATTACCAGAATCAGCATACTGTTTACAATCAGCTTACCATTTGTCTCTGCATATAACGAAATCAGTAAGCTGTTTCTAGTAATTTTTAAAATCGGACTTAGTTGAATATAGTTAGCCATTTACACCTATTCACCCCCCTCTAGGTGTGCATTTTCAATGTAAATCAAATCTATAAGCTAAACAACAGACCTTGCTATTTATGTAGATGTTAAAGATCTAGAAATTTAACATTCCTAACTCACTAACCAATCTAATGAATGTAGCCTCATCAAGTGGTTTGGTTAGAATATCTGCAAGTTGTTTGTCAGTAGGAACAAAAAGAAGTTCCACAGTACCATTCTCAATATGTTCTCTAATAAAATGATACCTGACATCAATGTGCTTAGTCCTTGAATGTTGAACTGGATTTTCTGCAATTTTAATAGCACTAGTATTATCATAGAACATAGGAATATTACTAAGTGTCATACCATAATCCTCAACTGATTTCTTATCCAGAGGAGTTGAGCACAACAACTACCTGCTGCAATGTACTCAGCTTCTGCAGTTGAGGTTGAGACAGATTGTTGCTTCTTGCTTGCCCAAGAAATCAATTTGTTTCCCAAGAATTGACATATACCTGTTGTGATTTTCCTGTCTATTTTACACCATGCATAATCAGAGTCTGAATAGCCGATTAGGGAGAAATCATATTCTTTAGGATACCACAAACCAAGTGTTGTGGGAGGAATTTGTCACAACAAATTAGGAAGCATGTTGCTGGAATAACGCCAACGAATACGGAATCATCCAACCACCCAGAAAGGCTCGTAGTTGGAGATCAATAGCTAGCCGCCCAGGAAGGCTCACAACTAGGGGTTTCCGAAGAACACGGGAGGTGGTTCCTCAGAGGATGAGACTGGATCTACGGGATTAGAGCTCATGGACCGTGCAATGATGATGCATTGGCCAGCCAAGAACCCTAATAATGATGTGTCACACAAGAGTATACGTGCTCTAGGCTTACTCAAGGTGTCAAAATGTCTAAGAGATCCCATAAACTACCTACATACCACTATTTATAGTGGATCAAGCCTGTATGTAGTTATATTATGATATATTCGGTTGTTTATGATGAATTATCCTATTTCTGAAGGGATTATGACTGATATTTTTGATAATAATCGTGCATGATGTATATAATCACGTTACCAAGCTGTGTTAGGACTATTAGAAGCCCATTCCTTGATGTTTATCTCAAGAATATATGAATTATCATGATTTTATGTGATTTAATCAAGTATATATGACATATATCCTCTAATAACTGAAGATTTATCTGATTAGGAGTGTTTTTAAGTGATACAGAAGTGTTCCTAAAAAATAGGAGGTCTGCCTTATCTGAATTGGCATCCAAGCTGTTAACTCTTTCATTCATCGTGACCAAATAGTCCATAATGTCTTTATTGCTGACATTACCACTGCCACTTTTGTTTCATCCATTATCCAGAGACGGTGTCTTATCACCATCGAAATTGTCACTCGCCATATCTCCTCCAAATGACGATTTTTGAGGCCCCTCCTTCGGGCGCCAATTGTTGTGGGAGGAATTTGTCACAACAAATTAGCAGGCCTGTTGCTGGAATAGCGCCAATGAATACGGAATCGTCCAACCACCTAGAAAGGCTCGTAGTTGGAGATCAATAGCTAGCCGCCCAGGAAGGCTCACGACTAGGGCTTTCCGAAGAACACGGGAGGTGGTTCCTCGGAGGATGAGACTGGATCTACGGGATTAGAGCTCAAGAACCGTGCAATGATGATGCGTTGGCCAGCCAAGAACCCTAATAATGATGTGTCACACAAGAGTATACGTGCTCTAGGCTTACTCGAGGTGTCAAAATGTCTAAGTGATCCCGTAAACTACCTACATACCACTATTTATAGTGGATCAAGCCCGTATGTTGTTCTATTATGATATATTCGGTTGTTTATGATGAATTATCCCATTTCTGAAGGGATTATGACTGATATTTTTGATAATAATCGTGTATGACGTATATAATCACGTTACCAAGCTGTGTTAGGACTGTTGGAAGCCCATTCCTTGATGTTTATCTCAAGAATATATGAATTATCATGAGTTTATGTGATTTAATCAAGTATATATGATATATATCCTCTAATAACTGAAGATTTATCTGATTAGGAGTGTTTTTAAGTGATACAGACGTGTTCCTAAAAAATAGGAGGTCTGCCTTATCTGAATTGGCAGCCTAATCAGGCTTCCGGCGGAAACCAGGGGTACCACCCGGTAGCCCAACTGGTAGCCCTCTCTGGTAACTTAGTTACAGCAGATATTCCGGAAGCTCTATCTGGTGGCTGTCCTTATCTGAACTCATAACCTTATTGGGTTTCCAATGGGAATTGGGGGTACCGCCGGTAGTCTGGCTCTGGTAACCCCTCTAGTACCCCGATCATGGAAGCTACTCTGGAAGCCCTTCGGGATGACTGGTGATGGTTACAGGCCACCTACAAGGGGATGCCCTTGGGACCCTAAGCCACACATTTCTTTACTGCCATGCTCATGGTAAACCCTAGGGCTGCCACGACCCCTTGGAAGCCTGACAGATCACTTATTTTCCTCATAGGTTTGGACCCTAATCCTCTAGTGGGCCTAAATCTAACCCATGCAAGATTTTGGTCACAACACCAAGGTTTGGAGTTCCTTTGAGATACCTAAAAATTCTCTTCACAACAATTAAATGAGATTCCTTAGGATCACTTTGGAATCTAGCACATAAACAGGTAGAAAACATTATATCTGGTCTACTTGCAGTTAAGTATAATAATGAACCTATCATGCCTCTATAGCTAGTGTTATCAACACTCTTTCTCTTAGGATCAGAGTCTAGCTTAGTGGTTGTTGCCATGGGTGTTTTTGCATCTGAACAATCTTGAAAGTCAAACCTTTTTAAAAGATCTTTGATATAATTTGACTGATTAATGAAAATATCAGTCTCAGTCTGTTTGACCTGCAAACCTAAAAAGTAATTTAGTTCACCCATCATGCTCATTTGATACTTAGACTACATAAGCTTGCTAAACTTAGCACACAACTTTTCATTAGTAGAACCAAAATATGATGTCATCAACATAAACTTGAACTAAAAGCAAAACCACTTTTCACCTTTCTAAAGAATAGAGTTTTGTCAATTGTACATCTTGTGAAGCCATTTTCAAGAAGAAATTTAGACAAAGTCTCATACCATGCTCTTGGTGCTTGCTTTAGTCCATAGAGTGCCTTGTCGAGTTTGTAGACAAGATTTGGAAACTTTGGATCAACAAAACCTGGTGGTTGCTCCACATATACTTCCTCATCAAGCTTGCCATTTAGAAAAGCACTCTTTACATCCATCTGGTATACCTTGAACTTTGAATGAGCTGCAAATGCAGAAAACATTCTGATTGCTTCCAATCTTGCTATAGGGGCAAAGGTTTCATCATAATCAATTTCTTCATCCTGAGAGTATCCCTTGGCCACCAGTCTTGCTTTGTTTCTTACAATCATACCAGATTTATCTAGCTTGTTTCTGAAAACCCATTTTGCACCAACAATAGATCTGTCTTTAGGTCTTGGTACTAATTTCCAGACTTTGTTTCTCACAAACTCATTTAGTTCTTCCTACATTGCAATTACCCAATCAGGATCCTGTTAGGCTTCTTCAACCTTCTTAGGTTCATTCTTTGAGAGAAAGCAACTATACAAGCATTCATTTTGAATTGATCTTCTAGTTCGAACACCACTATCTGGATCACCAATAATCAAATCTTCAGTATGATCCCTTGTCCATTTTCTAACAGATTGTAGATTACTCCTGATAGACTCTCCCCCTATGCTAGTGGTATCTCTTGTAGAAGAGTGTTCATTTCCTTCAAAAGCTCCCCCTTGATCAGTAGAATCAATAGACTCCATACTGCTACTAGTATTTGAACTTTCTCCATTAGTCCCTGAAGAATTAGTCCCTGATGAAGTAGACTCTGAATGATTGGTCTACTCTTGACTAGTACTGTGTTCTCCTTGATTGATTTGCCCCCCTCAACAACAGCATTCCTTTGAGAAGCAATAGAGATTTCCTCTGGAGAACCTTCATCATCACTGGAGAGAATCTCAGAATCCTTAAGATTTTCAAATTCCAATTTGTCATAGCTTTCATCGGTTTGCAAAATTCCAAACTTCTTATCATCAAATGCAACATGAATTGATTCCATAACAATGTGAGCTATGAGATTATAAACTTTGAAGGCCTTTGATGCTGAATATCCTAGAAAGATTGCTTCATCCGATTTGGCTTCAAACTTTCCAAGTTATTCTGGATGAACTTTCAGGACATAGCATTTGCATCCAAAGATGTGAAAGTATTTCACACTTGGTTTCTTTCCTTTGATCATCTCATAAGGAGTTTTTCCATGACTATTTATCAAGGTGCAATTTTGAGTAAAACATGAAGTGTTAATAGCTTCTGCCCAGAAATAGGTTGGAAGCTTTGCATCTGCAAGCATTGTTCTTGCTGCCTCTATGAGAGTTCTGTTCTTTATTTCTACTACACCATTCTGCTGAGGTGTTCCAGGTGCAGAAAACTGTTGAGTGATTCCAATGTCTGCACAATACTCCTCCATTGTAGAATTCTTGAATTCTGTACCATTGTCATTCCTAAGTACTTTGACTTTGTACTCAGATCTATTCTGAATATTCTTGACAAGATCAATGATTTGCTGAGGAGCTTCATCCTTTTTATGTAGAAAGAATACCCATGTGAACCTTGTGTAGTCATCCACTATAACTAGAGCATATCTTTTCTTACTGATAGACATAATGTTTACTGGACCAAATAAATCAAGATGCAGCATGTGAAATGGTTCAGTAATTGAATTTTCAGTCTTGCTCTTGAAAGTGGTTCTTCTTTGTTTTCCAAGCTGACAAGCATCACAAAGTCCATCTTGTACATAGTTCGCCTGAGGTAGGCCTCTCACTAGATTGTGCTTAACAAGTTGATTAAGCTTCTTGAAGTTGAGATGTGAGAGCTTCTTGTGCCAATTCCAGCTTTCATCATTTGATGCCTTGCTGTAAAGACATCTAACAATTCCTTTAGATGTGTCACTCAAGCTGGCTTCATAAATGTTACCATGTCTCTAACCAGTTAGAACAATGTCTCCATTCTTCATATTCATGATTTTACATCCTTCACTGTCAAAGATTGATTGGTAACCTTTATCACCCAGTTGACTTATGCTTAAAAGTGTGTGTTTCAAGCCTTCAACCAGTGCTACGTTTTCTATGATGACATTCGCCAAAACAATTGAGCCATATCCCAGAGTTTCCCCTTTGTTGCCATCTCTAAAAGATATTACTGGGCCAGCTTTTCTTTCAAACTTTGTAAGCAGGGACTTCTTTCCAGTCATATGTCCAGAGCATCCACTGTCCAAGATAATTGAATGCTTCTTTCCTGTGCCCTGCAAACAAAAAAGTAACTAGTTAGAAATTTTTAGGACCCAACTTTGATTGGATCCTTTCTTACTAACTTTAGAAACAATAGGCTTTGAAGATTTTGCTTTTGATTTACCTGTTGCAGAGTAAACCTTAGACTCTGATTTCACAAATTGTTTGTGACTAGGAGTTTCAGATTTCAGAGAATAATAGTCATAATACAGTTCATGATATTCCTTACACATATAAATGGAATGAAGTAAACTAACACAATGATAACAAGCTTTTTATGGTTGGTATTGAATTTTCCGAGTCTTGGGGAATCTAGACTCAGTTTTCCACGAAGGTTTTTGATTGCAGTCTAGGGCCAAATGATTATGATTTCCACACTTATAGCATTTCTTCCTAGGTGCATCAGGTACATTCCTGTAATTATTCTCCTTGTAAATACCTTCTTTTCCATTCCTATTTCTTTTTATCTTGCTAGACTCTGAAAGACCCTCTAGTCTCTGTTTCAGCTGAGACTTAGACATAAATCCTATGTTGACATTCTTAGGTTTTTCTAACACTTTCTCATCTGAACTAATGTTGTTAATTCTCTTGTGCACAACTGGGGTACCATTCGAATCAACAAACTTAACATGTTTAGGTTCAGTAACTTTCTGCTTACCTTCAGATTTAGATGTGTTAGCTTTTTGTTTACTATTATCATTCTGGATAACAGCTACATGAGTTTCACTTTTATCCTTTTCAAAACCTAAGCCACAAACTTTTCCAAGAATTTGATTTTCAATGATTTCTTGAGTCTTTTTACCAGAGTTGTTAATGGTTTTCATCATCTCTCTCTCTTCCTCTAGTTCTTTTCTGACATAGTCATAAGCCTCAAGAATAACACCATAATCATGCTTAGCTTTATCAGAATCTATTATATAATGTTCCATTTGCATTAACTCAGATTCAAGAATATTATTTCTATCAACTAATTCATCATTCTTAATCTTAAGTTCATCTCTATCACTAGTAAGAATTCTGAAATTAGTCATAAGATTCTTAAACACAGCATGGATAGATCTAATATCATCAGAATATAAGCTATCAAATGAATCAAGAGAGTGAAGTGATACCTTAATAGAAGATGGAGAAGTTTTCTTTGGAGATCCAGGTTTGTCTAAAGTATTTACCATCAATGCAATGTTGTCATAATCCAATTCATTTTCAGAATCACTGGAATCAGCCCAATCCTTCTGTATGACCATGAGTGCGTTACCCTTTCCTGAATTCCTAGGCTTCTTACACTAACTAGCAAATTGTCCAAGCTCGCTGTAGTTAAAGCACTTGATATTTGCCTTATCAAGCTATATAATTATACTTTTGCCCTTGTCATTCTTCTTCTCCTCTTTCTTTTGAAAAGGTCTTTTGCTAAATCTTCTCCTGTTGAATCTTCCCTTCTTAAAAGCTTTAGCAAACATAGCAAAGAGTTCCTGCATCTCTGATACAGAATCACTGTTGTCAGAGTCTATATCTGTAGTCTCTGACTCAGAACTTTCTTTGCTTTTCTTCTTCCTTGAGTCCTTTACAATAGGCTCAATATTTTGTTCTTCTAGAAGCTTCTTTGATTCAGATTGAGTAGTAAGTGAAACAGTTTTCATCTTTCCTTCACCTATGCTCTTCTTCTGCTGCCTGTCCAGTTCATAAGCCCTTAGTTTTCCATAAACTGCCTCTAATGATATTTCATCCAGATCATTAGCTTCCTCAATTGCAGATATCTTCTCATTGAAGAAATCAGGCAAGGCTTTCATGAACTTAGTATTCATATCCTCCAAGTCATAATATTTACCATGCATGGCCATCTCATTGATGAGTTTAGTAAACCTATCAAAGGTATCAGTAAGTGACTCACCATACTTGGATTCAAAATACTCATACTGTTGTATGAGAAGTGTCCTCATATTCTTCCTGACAGGTTTAGTTCCTTCACAATGAACCTTCAGATTGTCCCATATCTCCTTAGCAGTTTTACAAGAAAGAACATAGTTAGTGAGAACAGAATCAAGACTGTTGAACATATGTTTCTCACTTTAGCATCCTTAAGAACGTTCTCCTTGTCCTTATCTGTCCATTCAGATTTAGGCTTCTCTGCCGTGTGCTCTGGAACTACTTTTCCTCCGACAGTTGCTTGAGGAACAACCCTTGTTGGAACGAAAGGCCCATCTCTAATTCTGTCAAGATAATCCGGGTCTGTTGCTTCCAGGTGATGCAACATCTTCACTTCCCAGAGAGTATACTCGTTTTTCTTGAGCATAGGAATCTTAGTATTACCATCCTTGTAACCAGACATGATTGCAAATCTTTATGATTATTCGAAATCAACATGCTCTAATACCAATTGTTAACTCGAATAACTTGTAGAAGGTGGGTTGAATACAAGTTATGTAATCGTGTCTGATTTTTGATTGATTAGATGAACAAGAACAAATGAATAAATCAAACTATTTGTATTAATAAAATCAAATACAACTCTACCGAAGGTGTATAATACCTTTAGCAGATGCTCTCAATACAAATCTCTCTCTGTTTGTTCACTCGTATACTCACGATGATCACCAATCTCACACATATTACAATGTTATAGAGAGAGTATTTATAATGCTACCTATCAACTAATAACAGAAAGTAATAATTAATACATGGTAATCTTCTGCCGTCCAGTTGATAGTTTTTAACAATGCTTTGATTCTTTTCTTTATGCACACTTCTTTCCATCTTCTGAATACAAGATCCTAAAGTATAGCACTTTCCAATTCTACAGCTTCGATACAGTCAGGGTCTGTCATAGTCCCTGAAAACTCTTAGTCCGTGACTTCAGTCTCTGGTCAAGTACTGTTCACAGTTTCTGCAGATCTTGAAGAACTGATATCTCCTTAATCAAATGCTAAACCCTGTATTAGATCAAGGTATTACAAGAAGTGTTATGTCATTCTATTCTACACATCACAACTCATGAATTTATTCCTAACAGAAGATGCTTCTAATAAGAAGTTTCTGTTCAGTAATTTTATGAACTATAAAATAGTCGATTCTAGACCGGTGATGGAACAATACAATGAATTGTTAAGGATTCTGGGAAAGTTTGTTCAACACAATCTGAAGATAGATGAATCTATCTCTGTTTATGGTGTTATAGACAAACTACCACCATCATGGAAGGATTTTAAACACACCTTGAAACATAATAAAGATGAGATGGCATTGGTTGAACTTGGAAGTCACTTCAGAATTGAAGAGGCTTTGAGGACTCAAGAAATTGAGAATAATCCTAAGGGCAAGAACCAAGTCGGTAACTCTTCTGTGAATATGGTTGAAGATGGTAGATCTTCTAAGAATTCTAAGAATGACAAAAGTGATAAACAGAAGTTTAATGGAAACAACAACTCTTCCAACAAAAAGCCTGAGATGGCATGTTGGAAGTGTGGCAAACCTGGACATTTCAAGAAGGATTGTCGGGTTGGTAAAGGCAAGCAGGAAAAGCAAAATGCTGGTCAAAGTGGATCCAAGGATCCAGAAAAGCAACAAGGTCAGATTTTAATACAAAATTGTAAATCTGGTCAGAATTATGTATCTCTAATATCTGAGGCATTTTATGTGCAGGATGATAATGTTGCTTGGTGGATTGATTCAGAAGCAACGAGTCATGTATGTGAAGATCTTCGTTGGTTCATAGACTTTCAACCAATCGAAGATGGATCTATCTTAAAGATGGGAACTGTTGCAACTGAACCGATCAAAGGACTAGGAAATGTCAAGCTAGTTTTTACTTCTGGAAAATGTATATTATTAAATAATGTGTTGTATGATCCTGTGATTCGAAAGAATCTCTTGTCTGGTGTTGTATTAAATAATTGTGGATATAAACAAGTTTATGAAAGTGACAAGTATATCTTGTCAAAACATGGCACTGTTGTTCGCTTTGGCTATTTATGTAATGGTATGTTTATGTTGAATGTAAATACTCCATTTAATGATGAATCTACTTGCATGGCTTCTACTAGTACTAGCAATAATTTGAATAAACCAAAATTATGGCATGCTAGACTAGGACATGTACATTATAAAAGAATAAAGGATATGTCTAAAATGAGTCTCATACCCGCTATTGATTTAAACAATGAAAAATGTAAAACATGCATGTTAACAAAGATAACTAGAAAGCCCTTTAAAGATGCTAATAGGATGTCTGATGTATTAGAACTCATACATAGTGACTTATGTGATTTTCATTCTACACCATCATTAAGAAATAAAAAGTATATAGTTACTTTTATTGATGATGTTTCTAGATATTGTTATGTATATTTGTTGCATGCAAAGGATGAAGCTCTTGACTTCTTTAAAATATATAAAAAAGAAGTAGAGCTACATCAGAGTACCATGATTAAAAATCTACGTACTGATAGAGGAGGTGAGTATTATGATCCGGTATATTTTTGATCTACTTGTATAATACATCAAACCACGGCTCCTTGTACACCACAGCAAAATGGTATGGCAGAAAGAAAGAATAGGACTTTGAAAGAAATGGTTAATTTCTTATTATCCTACTCGGGTTTGAGTGAGGGTTTTTGGGGTGAGGCTATGTTAACAACCTGTTATTTATTGAATCGAATTCCAAGTAAGAGGAATAAGATTACCCCTTATGAACTTTGGTATAAAGAGTAACCAAAATTGAGTTTTCTAAGAGTTTGGGGATGTAGAGCAGTTGTACGACTCACTGAACCCAAAAGAAGAAACTTGGGTGAACGAGGTATAGATTGTATCTTTGTTGGTTATGTTGAGAAATCCATCGCATATAGATTCTATGTGTTAGAATCTAATGACTATGTGTCTCTGAACTCGATTATCGAGTCAAGAGATGCTATCTTTGATAAAAAAAGATTTACATCTATACCTAGACCAAGGGACATGCTTCAGAATTCTTCTAGTAAGAACTCAGTTTCTACTGAAAATGTTCATGGACCGTCTGAACCAAGGAGAAGTACTAGAGCTAAAAAGCAAAGTCTTTTGGAGATGATTTTCATCTTTATCTAGTTGAAGGTTCTAGAGATGAAATTGAATATCAATACCAATATTGTTTTATTATTGAGGAGGATCCAAAAACTTTTGTCGAAGCAATGACATCAAGAGATGTTGCATTCTGGAAAGAATCTATCTAGGATGAAACGGATTCTATCATAAATAATAATACATGGGAATTGAGTGATCTACCCTCTGGCTATAAAGAATTGGGAAACAGATGGATCTTTAAAAGGAATATGAAGGTGGATGGTACGATAGATAAGTTTAAAGCCAGATTGGTTATCCAAGGCTTTAGACAAAAGGAAGGGATTGATTATTTTCATACTTATGCTCCTATTGTTAGGACTTCCACTATTAGGTTGTTAATAGCACTTGCTGCTATACACAACCTTGTCATTCATCAAATGGATGTGAAA
Organism: Saposhnikovia divaricata; assembly: GCA_036435485.1. Classification (NCBI taxonomy): domain Eukaryota; kingdom Viridiplantae; phylum Streptophyta; class Magnoliopsida; order Apiales; family Apiaceae; genus Saposhnikovia; species Saposhnikovia divaricata. The sequence goes on from CM071598.1 coordinate 83,936,728, forward strand.
ACTGCATTCTTGAATGGTGAATTAGATGAAGAGATTTATATGAAACAACCCGAAGGGTTTGTTATGCCTGGTTATGAGAACAAGGTGTGTAAATTGAAGAAATCAATTTATGATCTAAAACAAACCCCGAAGGATTGGCATGATATATTTGATAATGTGGTCTTGTCTAATGGTTATTTTCTTAACCAAACAGACAAGTGTGTATATAGCAAATTTGATGCTTCTGGTAAAGGAGTTATAATTTGTTTATATGTGGATGACATGTTGATTTTTGGTACTGACCAAAATCAAGTGGATAAAACCAAGAAGTTCTTGTCATCTAATTTTGATATGAAAGACATGGGGGAGGCTGAGGTGATTCTTAGTATAAGGATCAAGCGTGAGAACAGTGGTATTTTAATTTCTCAATCTCATTATATTGAGAAGATTCTGAAAAGATTTAACTTTAAGGATTGTTCTCCTGTTAGCACTCCCCTTGATCCTAGTATTAAACTCCTACCTATTACAGGTGTTGCAGTATCTCAACTTGAATACTTAAGGGCTATTGGTAGTCTTATGTATGTTATGATAAGCACTAGGCCAGATATTGCCTATGCTGTTGGAAAGCTTAGTAGGTATACTAGCAAACCAACTTCACATCATTGGCAAGCCTTAAACCGAGTGTTCAAGTACTTGAAAGGAACCATGTATTATGGTTTGACATATACTGGATTTCCTTCGGTTATTGAAGGTCATTCAGATGCAAGTTGGATTTCCAATAAGGAAGATCATTCTTCTACAAGTGGATGGGTATTCCTTCTTGGGGGAGGTGCTATCTCTTGGGCATCAAAGAAACAGAGTTGCATTATTGTTTCAACGATGGAATCTGAATTTGTGGCATTATCAGCGGCTGGTAAAGAAGCTGAATGGCTGAGAAATCTGATTTATGAGATTCCATTGTGGTCTAAACCGATATCACCCATATCTATCAGATGTGATAGTGAGTCTGCCTTGGCTAATGCTTATAGACAAGTGTTCAAAGGCAAGTCTAGACAATTAGGTGTTAGACACGGCATGATTTGTGAGCTTATCACCCACGGTGTTATATCAGTGGAGTTTATAAGAACTCAACATAATTTAGCCGATCTTCTAACCAAAGGGTTGAGTAGAGATCTTGTGCACAAGTCGGCTGTGGGGATGGGATTAAAGTCCATCTAAAAGTCTCTCATGTTGAGATACCCAATTCCCACCTAATATGACATTATGTGCTGAATTCAATGTGGAAAGCTTAACATCTAGAGATTGGAACACATTAGTATTGTCATCCCAAGGTATGTGTTCAGACCTGCAAGTTGAGGAGGTTGAAGTTTATCTTCTTAATAGTTCTTTTGAAAAATTGCATATGCAGGTGCGAGAGTAAAAGAACTACCTATTTGAGCATGAAGTTTAGCCACTTCAAGAAGCTTGGACTTGGCTTTGATATGCTTAAAAAGGATTAGGACACTAGGCTAGTAAAATATAGTGTCGAGTAAGAACATTTGAGAATGTAAATTTATGTGTATATTATCTTCATATAGTCACTATGAATAACAAAGGTTCAATCCATAGTGACACCTTGGTATTCGAATATTTGAAATGTGTAATATACTAATGGGAAATTCAATCATCACGATATTTCATTTATGCATAAGTTTGTTTGTTGTGATTTTGTTTAGTTAATCATGGATTACGCTAAAATGGGGTAGGATTGTTGGATATTTTAGTGTAATTGGATTGACTAGTTGATAAATGTAATCGTAATATCACATCGAACAAGTCGGGAGAGTGCGGAGTGAACGCTTTGTTCGAGTTTATTATGATTTCGGTATTATTGCTTATGAGACATGTCCATTGGCATCAGACACACCTGTTGGGATAAGATGTGTCTGTTAGCATTAGACATGACTGTTAGAATGAGATGTATATGTTGGCAAAAGACACATCTTGAGATGTGTCTGTTGGCAAAAGACACATCTGCTGACATCTATATATAGGTGTTGTATTGATAATTTTCATACATTGATTCATTTTGAAATTCACAACAAAAACACATTCTTTCTTCTTGCAGAATTTCTGACTTTATCCGATTGATTTATTTGGATGAATCACAAATAACTTCAATCTGAAAGTATTCACACGACTTCAGAAAAATCCAAATTACTACCATATTTTCCGTACATATTCTCCGCATCTAGGTGATTATTAATGTAGATTAATCTGCAAACTGAATTTGCACCACATAGTCTATTCTCCAAATTCTTATTTAAAAATTTAGTATTTCTGGTCATACAGCATACTACAAATGAATCCTGCTTTATGCACTTTTTTTATAGGAAAAATGACAATTTATATAGCCTTTGATTTCAGAAGTTTGGAGTAGTCCCAAAACTGTTCGTATAAATAAAAATGCGACATCTCTTGGTTGGAATGTAATAATCTAATGCTAAGTCGGCATTGGGGTGGGGATATTGGGTTTGGAAATTTCTTAATGTTTGGAAATTTCTTAATTTCTTGTCTTTTTAAAAACATATCGACATCTAATAAAAATTTACTATATAAACTTGAAGGAATAAAACTTTTTAGAATTCATATTCGGGTTTTTTGAGTCATGATCATGCCATTTTTGTGTTTTGCCTCTATAAATCGTGGTAATGATTGGATTCAAGTTTTGGTAATGAGGGGACTGCTAGTATGTTCTTAACATTCTTCCAACCTCCATAAAACTTAATTCAAGCACACTATCTTCTTGATTCGCCTATTTGTTTTACCTTGGTTTCTATGTGTATCCAGGACATGTTAACATGTGTAGTCTGAAATAAATCATTTTGTTTAATACTCAATGTGTTTCATTCACAGGCATTGATGCTACATCTAAATTAAAAGCTTGTTGTGGGAAAGGTGGTAGTTACAGTTTGCTCAAGGCCAGATCAATATATCAGGTGGGATGGAATTCACTTGACGCAAAAGGCCTACAGTGTTCTTGCCCAGTGACTTTTAGCAGAAATTCTACCCAAACTCAAATGCATAAATCTTCAAGATCAATAGGATAACAAAATTACGAGAAGTCATTGGATTATATAATGGATTAGCATCCATAATTCAATAAATAAAACGCATATATGTTATATATCATGTTTGATCTTATTTTACAAAAACAAACCAACAATATAACCTCACACTGGAATGTAAACAATAAGAGCTTCTAAAGAAGGTCAGGGGAAGAAGTTACTATATCTGAGACATACACGCCTGAAGTTTTTGTAATTCATCAGTGAGGAGTTTTATTTTTCTGAACCCTTACGAGGTTGACCAGCTTCTCCGTTAGATGAGTTTAGCTCATCCCAAGCTTCGATCCATGTTATCATAGCATCTGCCAGCTTGTTGAAGTACTCATCTACTTTCCCGAGCTTTGCCCTGACTTGCTTGGATAGTTCAAGGTAGCATTTTTGAACAGTGGTGCACTCTTTTGGGAGAGTAACAGCCTGGAAAAAGGGGATCAGCTCTTCTTGCCAGTATATGCCTTTGTATTCCTTTTTTAAATTCACAAAAGGATTGCTTGCTTTGCTGTGCCAGATGTAGGGAAGGCCTGTCTTGATCCCATATCCCAAATGATCGCATATCACCTACAAATCAATAGATGCTGGGTTAACAAACTATATATTATGTTGTAATACAGATAGATTTAGCACGTCAGTGGACTAATTAAAGAAGACGAAAGGCATAGGGAAGTCCACCAGACAATATATACCTTGGTGCACCAGCCAGCCCACATGTCATCATAGCGACCAATTGGTTGGCCATCACCCATGAGTCCAAAGTACATTGCAGGTCCAATCAACTCACGGTTGAATCCAAGATTCATCCCGCACATTGGAAAAAGAGTTCCCTTTGGTATGGTCATCACTGCATCAACAAACCTGGAGATGCATGATGGAATTTCAAAAATTATCAGAGATACACTTTGCAAAGACGGAAGAAAAATATGTCAGTAAGTATTTACGAGTTACTTGTAAACTAATAATAAAAGCGAGATAACCTATTGTTTCTCTCCCGAGGCTTGACTAGTTGAGTGGGTGCATCATAATCTGGGATGTTGAGCCAAAGACCATGAGAAACTGCAGTAGGGACACCCTCCCGGAGACTGAATGGATAGCCACGAACGAAATCAGTACCATCCCTGTAAGGATCATAAAGAGTATTGAAGAAAAACGGAGTCGATGGTGATAGCAGGTTCTGTATATGCTGCTCAAGCGCATTGATTTCCTTGCCAGATGGATCTTTGGCAACCTGTGAATATAAAAAAGTTCAGCCAAATAGTATGCACTTCAGAGTCCTATTCAACGTAAAAGCAGCTGAAAATTTTCCAAATGCATCTACTCGAAACCACTACAGAATATTTTAAAAAAAGAGAGCATTCATAAAGCCTGACTTCGTGCAACAAGGCAATATAAAAAAGTCTAACAATTTCCAAGCTTGAATCAGATATGCCACTTCTATCAAGTTCATCAAGTCAAGCATATGGCATGAAGTAATTCAGATCACATATCCACTTTACCAGCATTCCACATAAAAACCTACAATGCACAATTCGAGTGAAAATGACAACTGCTTCTAAATTTACAGATACTTTATCATATTTTGCCGTATAGGAAACTGTCAACATTCAACATTCAACAATGGCATACATTGTCAACATTCAACATTCCACATTGGCAACAATTCAACAACTGCTTCATAGACTTTTAAGTATCGTAGACTTTAATGTATAATCTTCTTTATATAAAAAGACATGTATCAATCTCTTAATTTATATATCTGAAATACAATTTCTCTCTTCCTCTCCTTGTTAACTCAGTTATATTCTAGATTTTGTCATGGTATCAGAGCAGGTTTAACATAGAGCAGGTTTAACATAGAAGAAGGAAGAAATCAAAATCAGAAGTTTAGAAAACCAGAACAACAAACAACAAACCCAGAAATACTCCTGTTGAAAAAACTCGAAATTCAAAACACACCCAAACACAAATATAATCATACCACTGGAAAGAGCACTGGAAGAGGAGATTACAGAGACAAGCAAACTGGAAAATCAGTGGCCCACGCTCCCTCACGCACCGCCGGACGCGCCTCCGCGCCGCCAGACGCGCCCACGCGCCGGCGCGTGAGGCCTGTTCCGGGCAGATTTTGAAAAAGATTCTTCAGCGACTCTTATTCTCCTCCTAATTCCGAATCTAACCGTGGTACTCTTTCTTGAATCTGAGAAGTTTTTTTTTCTCTGTCAGTTAAAATTTTTTTTCCCCTGCTGCTAGAACTTGAATCTGCTGAAAAATTTTGAACTCAAGTTTTTTTTCTTTGAACTCAAGAAAGGGAAAAAATCATCTTTCTTGAATCTGACCGGAGTGGTTTTGTTTGAGGGAGATAGGAATAAAAGAGGGAGTCAGTATTTGTTGGATTATACATACACGATTGTGTGTATATATAATATAAATTGAATCCGTCCTTGACTACAACTGGTGCTTCTCATCCATTGGGCCTATTATTTGTTAATGGGCTTCTTTGTTATTGGGTCTTATATACATTAACTGGGCCAATATTTAAAACACATACATCTGGTGCTTCCAAATTTAGCATAAATTTGCTAAATCGATATTGATTTAGTTCAAGTTAAGACTTGACTATAATTGTTAAATAATTATATTTTGGGTATTTTATTCCGAATTTATTTAGCATGATGAAAGAGGATTTTTCTGGAACTCACTCCGGCCTAACTGTTTCGGACCTCAAGTATTTTCGACAGTTGGTTTCTGATATAAAGTTGAAGACTGCAGCCTCATTTGTACCGACAAATACTTTTCATTCGAGTATTTCTTGTCATTCTGTCTCTCACAGTTCACCTAATTCATGGATCATTGACTCGGGAGCGTCAGAACATATGACTGGAAATTCCAGTTTACTGCAGTCATATCACTTGATTAATACAACAGAGAGTGTTCGTGTTGCCAATGGAACTCATGTGCCCGTTCACGGATGGGGCACTTCCAACTGTCTCCCTTCACTACCTCTATCATCTGTCTTACATGTTCCGTCCTTATCGGTGAATTTATTATCGGTTCATCAAATTACTGAAAATCTTAATTGTTCAGTAACTTTTTCCTTTCTCACTGTGTGTTTCAGGATCTGGCGACAGGCAAGGTCCTTGGCAGTGGTAAATTCTGTTTCGCCATCGGCAAGTTATCAGGCTTCATCTAAATCTAATCCCAGTTTAGAGTCCTTGTATCAATGGCATAGATGCTTAGGTCATCCTTCATTTGGTGTTCTGTCACATCTCTTTCCGAATTTAACATCAAAATGTAAAAAGGATGAATTTCTTTGTGAACCATGTGAATTAGCAAAACATAAAAGGTCATCTTATCCATCTAGAAATAAGAGAAGTCCTACTCTATTTTCTACTATTCATACTGATGTTTGGGGTCCATTTAGTCATCCTACACATGATGGGTATAGGTGGTTTGTTGTCTTTGTTGATTGTCATTCTCGCCTTACTTTTGTATACCTTCTTAAACACAAAAGTGAAGTATTCTGATGTTTTAAAATTTAAATCATTTCACCACATGATTCAAACACAATTCAATGCCTCTGTTAAAATTCTGCGAAGTGATAATGGTACCGAGTATGCCGGAATGTTTACATCTTATTTGGACACGTGGGGTATTATTCATCAAACTACATGTGTTAAAACCTCTCAGCAAAATGGAATTGTTGAAAGGAAAATTGGTCACTTACAACAGGTAGCACGGTCCCTCATATTAACTATGCATGTCCCTAAATATCTTTGGGGTGAGGCAGTCATGACTGCTGCATATCTGATCAACCGTCTCCCTTCAAGTGTACTGCAATTCAGAACACAGTTGTCTTTTATTCCTGCACCTTCGTCTCATCCATTGCCTCTTCGGTTATTTGGGAGTGTATGCTTTGTTCATAATCATTCTCCCTCTCGGGATAAACTTAATTCTCGTGCTCTCCACTGTGTTTTCATTGGTTATACACCAACTCAAAAAGGGTATAAGTGCTATCATCCTCCCTCACATCGCACATATGTCAGTCACGATGTTACTTTCTGGGAGTCTATTTCTTACTTCTCTCCCGGATCCTCCTCCTTGCTTCAGGGGGAGATTAACCGACATAGTCTTGATAGTAAAGCGACAGAGGAGTCTCAATTCCTTCCATTCATCAATGTGCCAAACACTAGCCCAAACACATCATCCATCCCTCCACTTATGAGTAGAGAGTCAGATGATCTAAATATGTTGGATATGCCAGATTTGATTACATATTCCAGGCGGAAAAGAAATGATATCACCACTTTACCGCATCCAGAGACCTCTGACCTCGAGACAGATCCCGCATCTCCTGTGTTTGAGCCAGAAACTGGTAATACTCTTGATCCTACTCTAGATCTTCCTATTGCTATAAGAAAGGGTGTACGTTCTTGCACTAACCATCCTATCTCGAACTTTGTTTCTTATAATGCATTATCTCCTTCTTCACTTGCTTTTGTGTCATCTTTGTCTAGTGTTTCTGTCCCTCATACTTGGCAGGAAGCTTTATGTGATCCTAAATGGAAAGATGCTATGATTGAGGAAATGAATGCATTAAAACATAACAACACTTGGGAGTTGACTCATCTTCCTGCTGAAAGGAAGGTAGTAGGATGCAAGTGGGTGTTCACTGTGAAGCAAAAATCTAATGGGCTGGTTGATAGGTACAAAGCAAGACTTGTGGCAAAAGGGTATACTCAAACTTACGGGATTGATTATCAGGAAACTTTTGCTCCAGTAGCAAAGATGGCTTCTATTCGAATCTTGATATCATTGCAGCAAATCTTGGATGGGAACTTCAGCAATTGGATGTAAAAAATGCATTCTTACATGGAGACCTGAAAGAAGAAGTCTACATGGATATTCCACCAGGTTTTTCTACAACTGCAACCATTGGGAAAATATGCAAGCTAAAGAAGACTATTTATGGGTTGAAACAGTCTCCAAGGGATTGGTTTGGCAAATTTCAGAGAGCAATGATTAAATTTGACTACAAACAGAGCAACTCGGATAACACCATGTTCGTGAAAAGACGAGATGAAAAAATCACAGTACTGATTGTTTATGTCGATGATATTGTGATCACCGACAACGACACATGTGAGATTGCTAATGTTAAACGCAAGCTTGCCTCTGAATTCGAAATGAAGGACTTAGGAAAACTACGGTATTTCCTTGGCATTGAAGTCTCCAGAAGTCCGGGTGGTATCTTCCTTTCACAACGGAAGTATACACTTGATCTTTTAAAAGAAACAGGAATGTTGGGATGCAGACCTGCAGATTCTCCTATAGAAGCAAATCATAAACTTTGTGGAGATGCTGGTGAAATTGTTGATAGATCCCAATATCAAAGATTAGTTGGACAACTAATCTACCTCGCACACACAAGGCCAGATATATCATATGCAGTGGGAGTTGTGAGCAGGTACATGCATGATCCACGCCAACCTCATTTGGATGCAGTTTATATGATATTAAGGTATCTTAAAGCTGCTCCCGGAAAAGGAGTAATGTTTACTAAAAACAATCATCTTGGGGTTGAGAGTTATACATATGCAGATTGGGCTGGATGTCTAGATGATAGACGTTCCACTTCAGGATACTGTACATTTGTGGGAGGTAACCTAGTTACTTGGCGAAGTAAGAAGCAACCAGTAGTTGCATTATCTAGTGCTGAAGTAGAATACAGAGCTATGGCTCGAGGAGTGCGGGAACTTCTATGGGTTAGATTGTTGCTTACAGAATTAGGACTTGCATTACCCACTCCGATGAAGCTGCATTGTGATAACAAAGCAGCAATTGCCATTGCACATGATCCAGTTCAACATGATCGAACCAAACATATCGAGATTGATCGGCACTTTATTAAAGAGAAGATCAATAATGATATCATTAGTATTCAATTTGTAAGATCAGAAGATCAAGTAGCAGATGTGTTAACCAAGGGATTTGGAAGAAAAATGCTACATCCACTTATTGGCAAGTTGGGCATGAGTAACATATATGCATCAACTTGAGGGGGAGTGTCAACATTCAACATTCAACAATGGCATACATTTTCAACATTCAACATTCCACATTGGCAACAATTCAACAAGACTTTTAAGTATCGTAAACTTTAATGTATAATCTTCTTTATATAAGAAGACATGTATCAATCTCTTAATTTATATATCTGAAATACAATTTCTCTCTTCCTCTCCTTGTTAACTCAGTTATATTCAAGATTTTGTCAAGAGTATTTTTTACTAGCAAATACTAGTCTATGACCAATTTCTTAATTATTTGTGGTCAGATCAAGTCTGAGCAAACGAGCAGATTGAGCTTCAAATCTATAGAACTTGTACACATTAATAACTAACAAAAAAAAATTAGCAGACAAGGTCAACTAAACAGCTATAGATATTGAATCGGACATAAATCAAACTTGTAAGTAGGTCCGGTGAGGGTAAGTTGAAGACTTGTAGGCATACCTAATCCCTGCTCCTAAGTGTTTTTTTTCTTGCTAATTCCCTGCCCCTAAGTGTTACTTGTAAATACATTTGTAAAGTTACGGACTGACTCATATAATTTTGGTAAAACATCAATCAGCAAAACAAACAATACTATAGACAGATTCAATTATTTAAGCAAATCAATCAAACTAAAGGGATCAATATAACATCAACAATTTTTAACAAGAATCAGTGAAACATCTCCAGAACCACACCCTGCAAGAACCAAACTTTAACAAAGAGAACCCCACAACTCAAAATCAAAATCAGATCTTTTTAACTAAAACTCAAAACCCAACAAAAATTCAACAGTTTCCAACCAAAATCAAACACAAAACAACAAACTAATTAAAAGAGTAGTCAAGAAAACACTTACAAAGCAATCATCATCAATGGTGTACACATATTTCTTCTTAGAAACCATAAATCCAAAGCACCTACAAGCAGAATCTTTAAAAGAGATACAAGAAGCTTTAGGGCCCAAAATTCTGTTAATATCATTACGATTATACAAGTCATAATCAAACCCTTGTGGTACTTGAATGGTTTTTGAAGGATCACCATCTTGAACAATGATTAAATGGTATTGTTGAAAAAATGGTCTCCACATTTCCAAGAAATCAAGATTTCGAATTGTGGGTATTACTATATCTAACTCATCTTTCAAGATTGGAGTGAGAGAAGGTCCTGCCATTGAATTGAAAATTCGTAGCTAAAAGGTGGACTCTTTCAGTGTAAACAAGTGATTCGGGTTGGAGTTATATATAAACACTACATTATACACAGGCAGCTGGCAGTTTGGCAGTATATTCCATCTCAGATTCTCAGGCTCTTAAAATATTTTGAATTTCGATCGATTTTAGTTAGTATTTTCCGATTCAAGCACGAGCCTATCAAATTTTTATCAAGAGTCGAAATTTGAGTCTAAAATCCAGTTGGAGACCAACTTTTAGCCAACTCGAGATCCAATAATTTGACAATATTCGAATCAGCTTGATCAAACCGTGCTCACTGTTATACTTGTCACATCAGTATAGGCTTAAATAATCTTCAGTGTAGAATGCATTAATAGGTCTGGTTTGTTAGACAATATTAATTCTAATATTTGGATATTACACAGTGTACTATAATTATAATTGAAATTTGTGAGTATCACTTTTGCATTGTGCAGCTCATTGTCTGAGCAGAGACAACTGTACTGTTTAGTTATTGTCTCATTCTTTAGAAGTATCTATGCTCAATATAGACAAAGTAACAGGCTTCTATCTGATTGCATTTATACATATAGTATTTCGAATCACATTACTGGTCACAATTTGATTATTTCACATATGTCCACTTTCATCCAGGGATTAAATCTTCTTACAACTCTTGTTTTCATCAAATCATGGTTTCATACATATATTTAGTATTGCCACCTTGCTGGGAATAGACTCCCTGCTCTCTACTTATTTACCTATATTTTATCTCCTCCCCAACCCTGCTCTGCTCTACACTAAAATATTTTTTATTTTAATTTGTTATGGTTCACATCTAAAATATATAGTATGAAATAATACCCAAAAGTTTGGTCGGTCGATACGATACAATACTTTTGTATTTTACTTAATTATTGTTTACTTAATTTTCTTTTATTTTGATACATATTTATTTTATAATGAAAGGTAATTCTGTTTTATTAAACAACATAACGATTTTATCTATACTAAATTAAAGTAAGCAAACTAGGGGATTTGTTCATAGTTTGGGTCAGTGGTTCAACCAAACAAACAATAGTGATCGTTATATTTTTAGTAAATAAATGAGAACCGTTAGAGTTAACACTAATGAATATTCCATATTTATGCTAATTTAATGAATACTCAAGGTTTGAATCCCTTTAACAACAAATTAAGTTAAGAATTTATATTATTAGTTCTAAACTGAACAAGAGCTTTTGACTAATATATATTAAATTAAAATTAAAATAACTATTAAACTAGAAAATAGGTAAAAATTTAATCTTATTATAAGGAAATATTATATAATTCTATACTATTATATCCTTATATATAATAAGTGTAAAAGGGATCTTATCCATATTTTGGTCATTGTACCGCTAAATCATCTCAACTGTCGAATCTAATATTTTTAAAAATAAATAATCAAGATTATATCATATTAAAAAAAAGTTATGATCTAAGAAGTATATAATTAGAAAAGGTTGTGTTGTGGAATAAAAAGTAGGGTATAATTAATTCGTGTATTGATTGCTAGGGATTGAGAGCTTCGAGCTTTAATGGTGGCTGCTCTTGCTGTTGGGACTAGTCGAACCTCGCAAGATGCCTACGTACCTTGATGAATATCAAGAATCAAGCCAAAACGTAGTTCTAGAGTTGCCTACGTGGCTTGATGCGCCCTCGCGGCGTAGTGACGTAGTGGCTTGTATTTCCTTATTCGAGGATTAAGCCTAAAACGTGGTGGATGACGTATGAAGCTGTGCCCCAAAAACGTTGTGTTGATTGTGAAGGTTCAGGTCCTTATATAGGCCTCGGGGGCCTTGAAATTAGGGCTGGGTTTGGTATCTTGGTGGACAGGTGTTGGGTTCCAAGGCATAAAACGCAGCGGATAAACGTAAATAAAACAAAAAAAATTCAAAACCCAAACTAGGATCCATGTATAATTCTGGGCAGATTATGGAGATCAGAATCTGTACCTTAAGAAGCTTTACGATTCGGTTGACAGATGGAGATCCTATCTTGATTGAACACCACGTATCCCGTATGCAACGATCTACACTCTATCAGTATCCACGCAGAAGCTCGAACGGAGGATGCTGTGCACTAGCACAATAATCCGTTTTTCTTTCTCTCTACCTCTCTAGCAGCTAGGTTTTTTAATAAAATGTGTAACCCTTTCCAAGCCACAAAAAGATATTATATAGGAGAGACAAAAATGAAATCAGCCCTAATCCCAATTAGAGCCCATATTAATTCAGTTTTTCTAATCATTATCTAACTAAGACTTTCTCAATTAAATAATAACTGTATTTCTGAATTCATAAATTTGAAATTCCATTTATTACATTAATTAAGTCATACTTAAATTAATAATAAATAATTCGAATTCTATCATTTAATTTAAATCCGAATTCAAATTAAATAATCCTCCGAGCATTCTTTGTGTGTGACCCGATAGGTTATTATTACGTTGGAAACGATTTTAAAATCCCAATTTAAAATTGTAAACAAAAAGCTGCATCTAGTAATACATCATTGTTACCCAAGTAATAATAAATTAAATGGTGATCCATATTAAACCTTTAGTGATTAATGTTTCCATGTAATATAATCCCTTTAACCAAATATTACAGATTAAACTCGAAGCATGTATTTAGTCATCCTCTTCAACATTTAATCCGGGTTTACTTGATTCATGAGTAGACTATTAAAAACAAATCATTATTTGAGCACGGCCTTGCATTTTATAGTCTCACTCAAGGCCAATAATATCTCTCCTAATTATAGGAGGGTTAAATCCTTTATCTATCATTCATATTTCTCATACGACTCATGTTATTCCCAGATTACACACTTGTATAATTGTAGAAGGGGGGGTTGAATACAATTCTTGATATTTATAAATTTCTGATAAGAACTCCAGAAATCTATACTTAGATAATTGCTGTAAAAAGATTAATGCACAAACACATAAAAAAAATCAAGTGGTTAAATGCACCACCCGAAGCTTTTGTTCGAAGAAAACTCTGTGATACAAATGTACACAGCTTCTGTTTTACAACTCTTTGCTTTCTAAGGATATTCAATAAAAACCCTAAGCAAATGTATCTGTTTTCTTAGCTTATAAAGAGTTGCTACACTTGGTTATAAATCCCAAGTTTACAAGTGCTACAGAAATAAGATAATATTAATCTAATTCAAGTTGACTTGCTACAAATACACATGTAGCCGAAAGGTTGTCCTTGTGAACAGACATGTCTCCTGCACCTTTCTTGTATTCATAGTGTAAACGGAATGCTTCTTTCTTCTGTGTTTCAAAAATATGGCTGCCATACTGCTTTTTGTATCTACTATCAACCCATGTGATCTGTCAGTCAAACCTGTCTTTATCAACTGCTATTCCCCAGCTTAGCATAGAAGTAAGTGTCAATGATTATCCGTTGACATTGTACACTGACATCCGTTGATGATATATTGAGCTGTGTCCGTTGATATTGAGATTTGAGCTGTATCCGTTGATAGAGTGGATTTGAGTTGTATCCGTTGATAGAGTTCTGTCTTCTTCTGTTGATACACTTTCACTTAGACAGAATTACATAGCATAACTTATTTACAATTGGCTACCCTATTCTGCCTATCCATTGATGGTCAACATGATTGTGGATAAAAATACTATCAACTGATAACATAGAGATACTGCAGTATGCTACAAAACCTCATCCGTTGGTGAGCTACCTGTCAACGGATAGAGTTATAAATCCTCATCCGTTGACAGCTACAAAACCTTATACAATTTGATTGATTGTGAAGTTATCATCAAGTACAACATATTCCTAACATTCTCCCCCAATTTATACTTGATGGCAATAAAGCATAAATTCAGGACCTTGATGATAACAAAACATTCCTAAAGATATATATAGAACAATGCAAAAATTGTATTAAGCTACAAAAATTAAAAACTGAAAGTTTGAGAAACTTACAGAGAAGTGCTCCTCTAGACTGAGCAGATTAAAACTGTTTCTTCTCTCTTGTTGGCATCACCCTTGATTTTCCTTCTTTGGCAGAGTTGGACTCAATCTGCATTTGGAGTTGCCTATAGAAGGCATCTTCTTCATCAACTTTTGGATTTAGCTTTTGTTGTAACCATCTCAGGTATTGAGAACTAGCCTTTGATAGTTGGTCTTCTAACCTGAAGAATCTCTTGTTACCATCTTCATCCCTGAACTCCATCATCCAGAAGGGTTGAAGGTGGATTTTCTATCCATTGTATGGGATCTTCATCTTCCTTGGTAGACTTGATGGTGAGTTCCATTCTCTCCTTATCTGTTCTATTCTGTCCAGTATCTCCCCTTTTGCTATCTTGGAGAACCCTGTGTATCTCTTGATTGCAGAGAACACTTTGGTTAAGGTCAGATAATTTTCTCCAAGAACCCTCTATAGTGGCCATGTCCTTTCCTTTCCTCCCTTGTATACAAAGACCAATATCTCAGGCAAATGTTTATATTTTTCAATTCCTCTTACTTCTGACAATTCATCCAGATACAGATTCATGCCAGAGTATTCTTCAATATCTGCCTGATAGATAAAATCATCCTTGTTTTCCAAGATTGGCTGCTTGACAATAGCATGCACCCTAGCAACTTGAATTGGTTCCTTTGAAGGTTGCTTTCTTGGTATCCTTTTCTTCTGTTTAGGCTTCTATTGAGGCTTCAGCAAGAATGAAGAAACCTCAATGGAGTCAAGATTCATTGGTTCCTCTTTAGGTATTATAGGGTCACCATGGAAATTCACAGCTGGGTTGAATACTTGTGCAGAAATAGGTTGTGATGAGCCAACTATTTCCTTTCTTTCAATTTCTGGAGAGACAGACCTCTTTGCCTTTGTTTTCACTCTCCTTTTAGGTTTGGACTTGGGGACTTCCTCAGGTTCCCTCATTTCATCCTCTACCTCATCCATTAACGCCTGAGCCAGCCTGGCTTGCTTCTCATCTGAGTTTTCATATTGATTTTCTTCACTTGGATGAGCTCCCCTTAGAAGTTTGGAGGTCTCCTCTCTTTTTGCTTCAACAAATCTAGGATGGCTGTTGGATATATTTAACACTTTTCCATTCCTTATTATTACAGCCATCCAATCTCTTACACTCTTATTTGTCTTTTCCTTGAACTCTTTGATTGTCTTTCCCATTAGCTTCTCATCATCATCATTGGGAAATGGAAAGTCCAATTGTAACTTGTTCTTCCCATTTGCCTTTGGTGGAGAGTAGGGATCTAGTTCTTATGTATGGTTCAAATTCTTTGACATAAGATGGTTCAGCATCATAGAATGTAGGAGCCATAATCTCTGGAATGAGCACCTTCAGAATTGTAGTTGATATTGTTGGAGCTGAGGACTGAGTAGAGAACATAGTTGATACAATTGATGCATTGATCATTCTCTCTGTCCTCAAATTTCTCTCATTTGCCTCCTTGTTGATCTTTTCTAAGGCCTCTATTCTAGTTTGCCTTTCACCATCTGAGATTTCTGATAAGTCAGGAATCACAGGCAAAGCCTTTTGTTTCTTCACAGGGGAAGCCTCTATAGTAAACTCTGTTGGATTGACCACTATAATTGGCTGTTGCTCCCCCTTAATTTGTGCTATCTTGCTACTGGAAGCTTGAATTTGACTAGAAGTAGCTGCAACCTCTTCTACCTTTTTTCCCCCTTTTTGTTAGCATCAATGGCTGGAGGTGAGGCTGCAAGTAGCCTTTCCAGTAGCTCAGTCTTTTTGTCTTGATTGGCAATGAGTGTCTACATCTGAGATTCCATATTATCCACTCTGGAGGAGAGATGCTGAACAGATTCGGCCAGGCTATCTTCCTTCAGTAGTTTGCTAGTCAGCACCTTCTGAGTGGTAGTAGGGGCTAGTGCCTCAATCCTGGCATCTAGTTCCACTTTCATTTCTCTGATTGCAGTTTAGACCTCCTCCTGTTGTGTTCTTTGAATAACCATGTGAATCTTGTGAAGTTTCAGGGAGTCCAATATTTGCTGAAGGACAGCCTTCCTTTGTGGATCTGCATTTTGATGCTCAGCCCTAGCAGATTGATATTGCTTCATAATCTCCACATTGAAGTCACCAGCCACAGTGGCAGTAGAAAATAGCCATTCTGGAGTATCTGCCACATTGACTTCTTCATCATTTGCTGTGTTGTCACTGTCATCACTGCCAAACTCTTCACTATCAGCATCTGAAGGCAGAGTTGTCAAAGCTTCCTTTGCTCTTTGTAGAGATTGTGAGGTGTGCACTAGGTGCATTGCCTCCTCTGCCTCCACATTGCCCTGTTGTGCCATGACTTGATAGGCATAAACAGGATGAGTAAAGGTTTCAGGATCCAAAGAGATGGAGTCAATGATTGACTGATATTCTTGTCGAAATTCCATCTCTTTAGAAGCTTCATTAACCTCCATTAACTCACTTGCAATGGCTGGATCTTCCTGCCTTATTTTTCCTATAGTCCTTTCTCTCCTCTCATCTCTCTTTTCTTGCATCAGGGGCTCCCCCTGGCTCACACCTCTCACACCCTCACCTTCACCTACTAAGGTGGAACTCTCTTGCTCTCCTTTTGACTGACCTGAAGAAATGGTCAGCCTCTCATTATTTGCCTCTCCTTTTGCCTACTCACAAGGCAGCCTCTCACTCCCTTCCATCAATCCTAAAAGTTTTTCAACTATTGAGAACTCCTCCACACTTGACACGGGAATGTCAGATATAGCAGTGGTAGAGTGAGTTATCAACGGATAAGGGATATCCGTTGATGGAGTAGTTATAGCTGTCAACGGATGGCTAGACATTGGCGCATCCGTTGATGGAGAAACACTTGTCAACGGATGAAGGATATCCGTTGATGAAGGAATGATAGTATTCGTTGAAGTGAAAACCAACACTGAATCTGTGGAGATTGATTTTAAAGATGAGGCCACAGATGTTGTTGTGAATTCAGGAATGGAAGATTGATGGCCCAACAAATCATCTAAAAGATGATGACCACCAATTGCAGAGTGGGGCTTCTCCAAGAATCTTAAAGATGGAGAATCAGGAATTGATGTAGATATCATATCCACATCCAGAGATGGAGTTGGTGATGGTGGATTGTAATGTGTATCGATTTGAAGGTTAAGTTCAAGGGGCTGTGACTCCACATTTATTGAAGTCACATCAAACTGAATTTGAGAAGGTACAGTTTGCTGTACTGTGTGTGCACCCTGTGCTTCCCCTATGGTTTTAGATTTTACTCTTCTTTCATAGGTTTTTGAGAGAGGGCTAGTGTCCCTTACCCTTTTGTGCAAAGTTGCTGTGGAACTAGTAGTCACACCCTGTTGAGAGGATGTAACTTGGGCTTGGCCACTTTCCTCACCTACCTTATTCTTAAGGCTTGCACCCTGTCCCTCACCACTCACTACCTCCTTCACACTCCCCTCAAGAGTTGTGGTAATTTTTGCAACAGGTGCTTTTTGAGAAGCACCTGAGGTTTGTCTCTTAGATTTTGGTTTGGAAACTTTTGTTTTAGTCACTTGGGTAGGAGCCTGTTTGGTCACTACTACAGACTCCATTGTGAATGTGGAAGGCAAAGAAATTTGGGGGTTAGAGATAGGAGTTTCAAGGTTAGAAATAGTTACCTGAACAATTGGTAGATATACCAATTGTACTCTTACATTGGAGTTCATTCGAATTAAATCACTTAAGACTCTCTTCTCCTGAGCAAAACATGTGAACTTGCTATCCGGGTTAGTAATGGATAGCTCATTCTCAGATACATGCAGTGCTAAGAGCATAAAAAATCTAGCAAAATAGATATTCTTGCTCCTAGTTTCCTTTTTACCTAATTTTGCTGCTATATCAAACATGACTAGTGTGCCAAAGTTATAGAATTTATCAGTCGGAAGCATACACAACAAAACTAGCATGGAATGGGTAACAACATCAAAATTACTAATTTTGCCTGAAAAAGTTTTAATGAAGGCATCACAAAAATGACTCCATTCTTTAACCATCCCTTTCCTAACAATTTTCCCTAAATTATCAGTACTAAGGGCATAATTTATGGAATTAAGCATGGCAACTATTTCAGCATCACTGGGTACTTTCAGACAGTTATTCTCAGGTAATTTTAAACAATCAGTTATCACATCAGATTTAACTACATAGTTTTTACCCTTTAAGGAAAAAGCAATTGTAACGTCTGTGCCATTGAACTCAGCAGATGCCCACACCTCTTCGATTACCTCGTGGATTAGAGGAGTGGTGGCAGTCATAGCATATGAAAGTTTACAGTTCTTCAAAAAATTCATCATGGTGTGATAAGCTTCTAGGGCATTCACTGTATCGACATAGGCCTCGAAATTGTTCTTCTCATAGGTGAACCCAGTGGAAGACATCATCTTAACAATAGGCGCCATTGAAGTGTTTGAACTTTTGTTGCAGAGAGTTTTTGTGAAGAAGATGCAGTTTACTTAAGAGAATCTTGAAAGTCGATGAAAGTGAGATGTGAGAGCACAAGACAGCCTTTTATACTTTTCAAGAATTGAAAATGAAATAATTAAAAGTAATTACCCATTGGTCAAAAGTAACTGTCAAATAATAAAAGAAAATAGATATAACCAGTCCTATATAGATACACGTTTACCAACGATTATATTTAAAAGAAAATATGTATATCAACGGATATGAAATGAACGATTGAGAGAGAGTTTATCCGTTGATGATGTGGATAACCTGTTATCCATTGATATACGAAAATCTAGAAATGTGTTTATGCTATCAACGGGTAAAAGGATATCCGTTGATAAGATAATTTTGCCTTAGGCAATATTTCTGAAGAAATTTTTTTTCCGAGAGTTTATAATTCTCAATTAAATCAAAACACATTTCTAGCTGCAATGTAGTAAAATCAAATATCACTAGGAATTATGACAAATTAAGCATACCTAATTCACCTACCAATCTTGTGAATGTGGATTCATCAAGAGGCTTGGTGAAGATATCTGCAAGCTGCATTTCACTTGGCACAAAGTGCATTTCTACTGTACCATTCATCACATGTTCTCTAATGAAGTGGTATTTGATGTCAATATGCTTGGTTCTCGAGTGTTGCACTGGATTCCCTGTGATGGCAATAGCACTTGTGTTGTCACAGAAAATTGGAATCTTCTCAACTTTTAGACCATAGTCAATAAGTTGATTTCTCATCCATAGAATCTGTGCACAACAACTTCCAGCAGCAATGTACTCAGCTTCAGCTGTAGAAGTGGAGACTGAGTTCTGTTTCTTACTGAACCATGAAACAAGCCTATTTCCTAGAAATTGACAGGAACCTATAGTACTTTTCCTATTAACTCTGCAACGTGCATAATCTGCATCTGAATAGCCAGTTAGATCAAAACCAGATTCTCTTGGGTACCAAATGCCAAGGTTTGGTGTTCCCTTGAGATACCTGAAAATTCTCTTAATAGCTATCAAGTGAGACTCTCTATGGTCAGCTTGAAATCTAGCACAAAGACAAGTAGAAAACATTATATCAGGTCTACTAGCTGTTAGATATAGAAGTGAACCTACCATGCCTCTATAGCTTGAGATGTCCACAGACTTTTCCTTAGTATTCAACTCAAGCTTAGTTGCAGTGGCCATAGGTGTTTTTGCAGAGGTACAATCCATTAAGTCAAATTTCTTTAAAAGATCATAAATATATTTTGTTTGACTTATGAAAAGGCCCTCATTAACTTGCTTTACTTGTATGCCAAGAAAGTAAGTTAATTCACCCATCATGCTCATTTCAGACCTACTTTGCATAAGTTTGGCAAACCTTTTGCAAAGCTTCTCATCTATAGACCCAAAAATAATATCATCTACATAGATTTGTACAAGTATTGAAGAGCCATTGATATTCCTATGAAATAAGGTTTTATCTACTGTACCTCTAGTGAAGTGATTCTCCAAAAGAAATTGAGATAAAGTGTCATACCAGGCTCTTGGTGCTTGCTTCAAACCATAAAGTGCTTTCATGAGAAGATATACATATTCTAGAAATTCTGGATCCTCAAAGCCAGGAGGTTGATGGACATAGACCTCTTCTTCCAGTTCCCCATTTAGAAAGGCACTTTTGACATCCATCTGACAGACCTTGAAATTGGCATGTGATGCATAGGCTAGGAAGATTCTTATTGCCTCAAGTCTTGCCACTGGAGCAAAAGTTTCATCAAAATCTATCCCTTCTTCTTGAGAATAGCCCTTTGCCACTAATCTAGCTTTATTCCTCACAATTATGCCATTTTCATCTGTCTTATTCTTGAGAACCCATTTAGTACCTATGACACTTCTATCATCATGTTTGGTCACAAGCTTCCATACTTTATTTCTTTAAAATTGGTTTAGCTCTTCTTGCATTGCTAAGACCCAATCTGGATCTAGAAGGGCATCTTCCACTTTCTTAGGTTCCTCTTGAGACAGGAAGCTACTGTATAGACATTCTGCTTGATTGGCCCTTCTAGTTTGGACTCTTGAATTTGATTCACCAATGATTAACTCATATGGGTGATCTCTAGTCCATTTTCTTACAGGTGGAAGGTTTGATTGATCTTGATGAGGTTGCTTCATTTTCATGAGCATGATCATGTTGATTTAGCATTGAATTTTGACCCTGAGAAACTCCCCCTGAGTTTGTTGTCCTTGCTGAATTATGAAGTTGACTGTCAATGGATGCATCATTTTGCCTGTTGACGGATGCTTGAGAATCTCTATCAACGGATGCATCTCTAATATTGTCAACGGATGCTCCAGAATGACTGTTAACGGATGCTTCATTTCCAGTGTGAGCATCACTTCTAGTTGGTACAACAACTCTTGGTGGATCTCTGTGGTCATGATCTTCATCTTCCTCATCATCATCATAGTACATTCTTCTTTCACCTTCATTCTCAAATTCCAACTTTTCATGGGAGCCTCCATCATTTAGACCTAGAATCTTTTGATAAACAAACACAACATGTACAGATTCCATAACAATGTTGGTTCTTAGGTTGAAGACTTTATAGGCTTTCCCTACTACATATCCAACAAAAATAGCTTCATCTGCCTTTGCTTCAAATTTGCCCAAGTTATCTCCATGATTCCTTAGCACAAAACACTTACATCCAAAGACATGAAGGAAAGCTAAAGTTGGTTTCTTGTTGGTTAACAACTGATAAGGAGTCATTCCTCTAGCTTGGTTGACCAAGGAAATATTCTGAGTAAAGCATGCAGTGTTGACAGCTTCAGCCCAGAAATATGTTGGTAACCTTGATTCACTTAACATTGTTCTAGCTGCTTCAATGAGAGTTCTGTTTTTCCTTTCAACAACCCCATTTTGTTGAGGTGTTCTAGCAGCAGAAAACTCATGGACAATTCTATTTTCTTCACAGAAAATCTTCATTGTGGAATTCTTGAATTCAGTACCATACTCTGTCTTCAGAACCATTGTTTAGTATTCTTAGGTGATTGATGATGATTTCACTTGCACAATCCTTGGAGTGCAGGAAGAAGGTCCATGTAAACTTAGAAAAATCATCAACAATCACCAGACAGTATTTCTTCTTTGAAATAGACATGACATTTACTGGACCAAATAAGTCCATATGTAGCAATTGAAGTGGCTTAACAATGGATGACTCTGTCTTGCTCTTGAAGGATGATTTCTTTTGTTTCCCTAATTGGCAGGCATCACACAGTCCATCTTTGATAAATTCCAATTGAGGGATTCCTCTAGCAAGATCCTTTCTTACCAAGTCATTCATAACTTTAAAATTCAAATGTGACAGCTTCTTATGCCATAGCCAACTCTCATCCTTACTTTCATTGCTGAAGAGACAAGTAATGGATTCTGATCATGCTGAATTGAAGTCAACTATTTAAACATTTCCTTTTCTAAAGCCTGTCAATACCACATTGTTGTCTTCCTTGGCAGAAACAACACAGGCTTCTTTTGTGAACTTTACTTCATAGTCTTTGTCACAAATCTGACTGACACTCAGCAAATTGTGCTTCAAACCTTCAACTAAAGCCACTTCTTCAATGATGACATTATC
Organism: Saposhnikovia divaricata; assembly: GCA_036435485.1. Taxonomy (NCBI): domain Eukaryota; kingdom Viridiplantae; phylum Streptophyta; class Magnoliopsida; order Apiales; family Apiaceae; genus Saposhnikovia; species Saposhnikovia divaricata. The sequence goes on from CM071598.1 coordinate 83,959,153, forward strand.
TTTTGAAATCAGGCCATATCCCTTAGTATATCCTTTGTTGTCATCTCCAAACGTAATTCTAGGGCCAGCTCCTTCCTTGAACTCTATGAGCAGGGTTGAATCTCCTGTCATGTGCCTAGAGCATCCACTGTCTAGGTACTATAGATTCCTTCTGTTTCCCTGCACACATTCCAAAAACAAATCAAGTTGATTTTGGTACCCAAGCTTCCTTGGGTCCTTTCTTGTTAGCCTTTGACTTTGCACTCTTAGCATTCTTCAACTTAGGTGTAGATGCTTGAGTGATGGGGTTTGACAAATGCTCATTTGCATGAATATTTGATGCATGCATTTATGGAAAATTGGCATACATATTATTCATGCTAGGAATGCTCCATGACATTTGTGGCACATTCACAGATTGAAAATAAGGATTAGACACATATGGCTTGTTCACATATGGATTTGAAAAACTAGCATTTTGATACAAACCAGGCATTGCAGGCATACATGGTATTGTTTGAGGTACATGAACAGGAGCCTTGTTGACAATCTTGCAATTAGAAGATAGGTGATTGACACTATTACAATTACTACAAGTTTTCATAGGGGCAAACTTTTCAGGAGAATAATTGTTTTTCTTGTTGATTGTTAACACAAAATCACGCAAGTGCACGTGGTCACAAGTAATATTCGATAAGTTAAGTTCGTTCCCACAGAGACTGGCTATTTCTATGTAAATATGCTCAAGAAACAATGTATGATCAATTTCAATTGCTTAGACAAGTAACAAATTTGGTTTTAATTAACTAAATTAACTAAGAAGTAAATTAACAACTAAGAATTAACTAACTAACAAGAATTGGAATCGAATTACTTCTACAAGAGTAACATGGGATCCTAACTTCATTAAATAATTTGCTTAGATCTGACACCTTTAATCACTATATGCAATGGTTATGATATCTGATCGGACAACACGGAACAAGTATACGCTACTTCTCAGTATACGAATACCAAACTAAACATACATCCACCAATTATGCTTAGACCCTATATCTCTATAGAATTTGAAAACATAACGGTTGAAGAACAAGTTATCCATATTGATCATATAGGGCAGATAATATCTCTATTTACGCTACAAATCATGATGTTAAAACATCAACCTATCCTATGCTGGCATGGCAAGTTCTAAATCTCCAGATCCACTCTCGCTTCACAAGAGATTAACAAATTAGATGTTCCTGACGCATCTATCAAATAAGCATAACCATACGAGGATATCAAATATACATCGCACACAGATCATTAAAGCAATCAAGATACTAAAGCTCTATAAATAAATCCGTTAGAATCCCATGACAACGATTAGTTCATGATTGAACCTCTCGTCATCATGGGATCAAGTGACACCATGATAAAACAAAGTATGACAAGAATACAAATAAACTAGAATAATTGATATGTAATAATGTCCTTTTTTTTTCTGTCCCCCAAGACGTGTATTTATAGCCCAAATTTGCCTCTCCATCAAGCAATTGCCGTTTTAGAGTTGGAATATGAGTATGGCAATTTCCGTTCTTCAATGAGAATAGAATTGTAAATTCCATGTGTAGATCTGATTCTGGAATGTTCTAGCCGCCCAGAGCAATTACCATACTTATTAGAAGTAGGAATTATAACAATTTTCTTGTCAAAGTTGAATTTCTGCAGTTCGGCACATAATACGTTTCCTAAACTGATTCGGTTTTGAAGGAAAATTCGTAACTGACTTTTCTTCAGTATTTCTGGGCCGTTCCAGTTGTATTTGGACATCTAAACCACTTTAGAATGAAAGAGAATTCCGTTATCTTCGCGTGGACTGTAAGATCCTCCAAAACGGACTTGTAGAACTCAAGAAATGGCCAAAACAGTAATTTTCAGGATTTTTCGCGCGCAACCTGCGCCCAGCAGTCTGTTTGTCGCGCTACCTGCGCCCACCACGCGCAGACTACACCTGGACGACCTGTCCAAAGTTGTAGAAAATCTCCCAGGCTTCGCGTGGGCAGTAAGATCGCTGAAAACGGACTTCTAAAACTTCAGATATGGCCAAAACAGTGAAGACTGCGCAACCTATTCAGAAAATCCGAATTTTACACAAATTTGCTTCTTTCTCCTCCGTTTCTTTTGCATTAGCTAACATCTTCAATACCATGACACATGTGACTCCTTGATAGCATAACACAAGTGTCCAATCTTCATTCCAATGCTTAATTGCACTCTAATATCGATTAGAAACACCAACACTAACCGATAGCTACAACCCTGCACACTACACAAAACACATCAAAAATACAACAAACTTGAGACCAAGTCAATCTATTTAAGCCGATATGGAACGCTCTAAGTGGATATAAAATCCACTTATCACACCCCCAAACTTAAACCGATGCTTGTCCTCAAGCATAAATAAATAACACTACCTACCTAGTACCACTTCCGTAGGTGATCACGGTTGCATTTGGCATATGCAACAAGCCCTTTAAACCCCTAGGCAGCCCTAGTGGACGAGTAAGGTCTCGTGAGGGCCTATAGCGAATGTACCCACAAAATCCAATACAATGCAATGCATGAATGCAACTAATATGAAATGCAACGATCCCCTTCAAACTAACCAAAACCAACTAACAAGAAAATATCTCTAAGAATGCAACTAAATCCCAATAGAGCTCGACTAAGTCCCCGTATACTAACAATACATGACAGAAACGTGCGTGTGTGCGATGCTCATCAGAAATACTCCCAAAATTAGGTCAAAAATCATACATGCTCTTCGTCAAGACAATCACATGTTTATAACTAGAATAGACGGTAAACACTCCATAACCTAGAAACACCTCCATCCTTATTCAAGTTAGACAGAATTTCATGCTTTATTACTATACTACGACACATAATATACAAGCATGCTTATTTAACCGTGCAATGAAAGAGACCCCAAAAGGCTTATACAATAATACCCATGTAGTGAGCGTTGGGTTAGTGGATCCCAGACTATAAAAGCCTTAGGTCACTAGGCACAAAGTCCCCGCGAACTTAATTGCTCGAGTATTAAAGAGCTCACCCTGGTTAATTCTGCAAATTAACAATTCACACAACTCTTTTTTTTTCTTTTTTTTCTAATTTTTTTTTTCCGATTGCAATCTGGAATGAGAATTCTCAATTCCAACCCTAGACTACTCATATAAATATGAGCCGGCAACTAGCCATTTGACGCCTAGCCATTATTGACAATGTTTACAACTAGCATGAAATCCTTGTTTTCCCCCAAACTTAGACTTTAGTGATCCTACGCCATAAAGGGAATAACGCAAATTCTAACTATAAACAAGTGATTAAATCTCAAAACATCCAAACAAGCATGACCCTAACCTAGCCCAAAAGCACCCAATGAGACTGTGTAAAATTTTTGTTTCTGAAACATGCAAGTCAGTTTCATAAGGAATATAAATCAACCCTCTACTCATCATTACCACACTCAATAAGACAACTACCTACCAATCAGAATTAGCTCTTTCTAAGGGATCATGAAAAATGCATGCCATGAAATGCAACTAACATGAACTCACATGGTATATATAAAAAAACAAAATAGCAGAATGTCCTATATGAAACAAACATAAATAATACGAACAAACATGCATGAATTACTACTAATATGCAAAATATGCAATCTACATGAACACAATGACACACCATAATTACAACTATACACTACTTATCACTCAAACCTCCCCCAAACTTAAAATATTCAATGCCTTCATTGAATGGAAGTAAATACGAGGGAAAGTAGAAAACATACCATTATACAACAATGCTTGGGTTGCCTCCCAAGAAGCGCTTGTTTAGAGTCAAATAGCTTGACTACGCCATGCTTCCATTAAGGATGATAATAGTTGGCCTGGTCTTCTCTTCGTGAGACTTCATCATCATCACGGTGGCACACTTTCTGCCCCTTCTCCTCGCTTGGCCTATTCGTATAACAACTATATCCCGTTCCAATGCCTTCCTCGGTTGACCCAAAATCTGTCAATTTGTAGAACAACACACATTCGCGTGCTTTGGGAGCTTCATATGAATATAATGGAGGAGGGTAAGTGTAGGTTACTGAAGCCTTTGGTTTCTCAAAGAGAACTTCCTCCATTGGCTCTAATGCGCTACCTCCATCTTTATTATTTGAGACAAGTAGAAGATCTGCATCTTTCCCATGGTCATCAGCCTCTTGGTATGCACATACCAATTCTCGAAATTTGTGTAGCTCACCAGTGTCTGTCCCAAATAGTGCCCTTTCCAAAGCATCCACCTCACCAGCATGATCAAATTCCTCACATGGGTTGGAATGCTCACCTCTCCTTGGAATTTGTCTTCCTCAATAATGCATGTAGTACCTTAATCCAATTCACCATTATTTTCTGGAACTGCCTCTGGTATGAATTGCTGATTCTCTTGTTCCAAGTCACTCCTAACTTGAGCAACTATTGTTTCCAAAGATTTAATAGACGCCTCGTTACTCTTTACAAGCATCCTAATCTCCTCCAGAGTCTCTTGTTCCAATGATCTCACAGCTTGAGCAACTAGTGTCTCCACAGATTTTAAAGACTCCTCGTTACTCTTCACAAGACTCCTAAGCTCCTCCATAGCATCAACCTCATCTGATTGAAAAGTAGGAGTAGGTTGCTGATGTTGAAACTCTTCACTACCCAAAAAATATGACATATTTGGAACATCTTGCTGGTACTGTTGAGGATGGTACTGAAAATATGGTTGTTCCTCATAAGTGACATATGGATCAACTCCTTCGTAATAACAATATTGTGAGGTCTCATGAACGCCCGAACATAGCTCACATTGCTGAGGCATGGATGTCCTCGAATATGCCCACCATGGCAACTGCTCACCTGCCATTTAAATCCAACAAAAAGAAACAAATAAAAAAAAAAGAAAAGTGATAAGAAAAGAAGTGTCCGAGTCAAATAATTTTAACTTCCACTGATGTCAAGCACATAAACACCAAAATAACACCGAGTCCATAATTAACTAACTAACAAGAATTGGAATCGAATTACTTCTACAAGAGTAATATGGGATCCTAACTTCATTAAATACTTTGCTTTGATCTGACGCCTTTAATCACTATATGCAATGGTTATGATATCTGATCGGACAACACGGAACAAGTATACGCTACTTCTCAGTATACGAATACCAAACTAAACATACATCCACAAAAGAGATAGAAGCTGAATAGACACCAATTATGCTTAGACCTTATATCTCTATAGAATTTGAAAACATAACGGTTGAAGAACAAGTTATCCATACTGATCACATAGGGCAGCATAATATCTCTATTTACGCTACAAATCATGATGTTAAAACATCAACCTATCTTATGCTAGCATGGCAAGTTCTAAATCTCAAGATCCACTCTTGCTTCACAAGAGATTAACAAATTAGATGTTGTTACGACCAAACTCAACACGCAAGTGCACGTGATCTCAAGTAATATAGATAGCAAATAAGATTCGTTCCTACAGGGACTCGTTGTATTGTCTAGTTAATTAACTCACCAATGTATGATTATTATTCGATGCTACGACAAATTAACAATTGGATTTTTGTTTATCACTACAATTACTCTAAGATTTGTAACTAATTATCAACTACTTGACTAAGAATTATGTCGAATTACTTATGTGAATAAAACATGGGATTTTAACTTCATTAAACAATCCATCTATAGTTTCCACTTCTCTAGCCTTTCCATGTGATTTGTTAATACCTGATCGAATACACGAAACTGATATAAGCCAACCTTCGTTGCACAAATACCATCCTAAATAATATCCACAATAAAGATAGAAATCACTTAGTCTCCCAATTATGCCTAATCTCCATATGTCTATAAAGATTGAAACATAATGGTTGAAGTACAAGCATTCAATTGATCACATAATCGTCATAAAACAGTTAGAGTTACGACACTAATTACGAATGATATTCTCACGCATAAACCTATGCTAGCATGGCAAGTTCTAAACTCTTAGATCCACTTTCGCTTCAATAAGAATTAACACACAATTACAGGAGTTAGCTACTCTTCTATAACGAATTAAATCAACCATGATAGGATATCACATCAATCACACTATAGGCATCGAGAAGATTCAAAAAATAAACTTCATGAATAAATCCGCTAAAACCCCATGACAACGAATTAGTTCATAATCAAACTAATCGTCACCATGGGTTCCAATGTAAACATTATAGAAGAAAACGAATAATGATTTAATTAAATATCAAGGGTTCTAAAGAATACACCCAAACCAAGCATCCACAAACTAGGAAGAATTCAAGAATAAATTAAAAACTATCTTCTTCCTCGCTTCTTCGTGCTTCAAACTCCGTAGATAAAATATGTGGTCAGACCTCTTTATTCTAGGGTTTTTCTTTCTTTATATAGTCCTCCAAGTGCAAGAAATTCGAAAGGAATTTTATCTTTGACTTTATCTCGAAAAATCAGAAAAACAGGAGTTTCCCTTCAGACGAGCCGGCGCTGCCGCGCCATCCAAGAGCTCCAACACGGCGCTGCCGCGCCTCCTCATTTCTCCCAGCGCTGCCGCGCCATAATCAAGCACAAACACGGCGCTGCCGCGCCGTGCCTTTTGTTCAGCAACTGGATTTTTTCCCTATTTCTTCATTACAACTCCGATTTGCGCTCCGATTGCTCCGCTGCATTCCTTGAACACCTGTGATTAACATTCCTGCACAATACCCTTAAAAGAGATCAAAAATACCACAACTTGAGTACAAACATTCGTTTTAAGCCAAATGGAAACGTTTTAAGTGAATAAAATACCCACTCATCACACCCCCAAACTTAAACTGATGTTTGTCCTCAAGCATAAACAAACAAATCATGTACAACTAACTAGTACCACTTCCGTAGGTGATCACAGTTGCATTTGGCATATGCAACAAGCCCTTTAAACCCCTAGGCATCCCTAGTGGACGAGTAAGGTCTCGTGAGGGCCTATAGTGAATGTACCCACAAAATCCGATCTATAATGCAACTAACAATGCAACTACTATATGTATGCAACTACATAAAAAATGCAAGGATCCCCTTTAAACTCACCAAAGCCAACTAACAAGCAACTATCTCAAAGAATGCAACAAATCCAAATAGAGCTCGACTAAGCCCCCGTATACTAACAATGCATGAACAAATACGTGCGTGTATGCGATACTCATCAGAAATACTCCCAAACTAGGTCAAAAATCATACATGCTTTCAGCCAGGACAATCACAGGTTTATAACTAGAATAGACTGTAGACACTTCATAGCCTAGGAACACCTCCACCCTTATCCAAGGTAGACAGAAACTCATGCTTTATTATTATGACACATAATACTATATACAATACTCATGCTTATTTAACCATGCAATAAATGAGACCCCGAAAGGCTTATACAATAATACCCATGTAGCGAGTGTTGGGTCAGTGGATCCCAGACTATAAAAGCCTTAGGTCACTAGGACTAAGTCCCCTCAGACTTAATTACTCGAGTATTAAAGAGCTCACTCTGGTTAATTTTGCATTTCACAATTGACACTTTTTTTTTCTTTTCTTCTTTTCTCTTTTTTTTTCTTTTTTTTTCTGCTTTTTTTTTAAAAATGCAATGTGGAATGAGCCTTTCTCATTTCCAACCCTAGACTACTCATATAAATATGAGCCGGCTACTAGCCAATTGACACCTAGCCATTATTAAGAAATATTTACAACTAGCATGAAATTCCTGGTTTCCCCCAAACTTAGATTTTAGTGCTCCTACGCCATCAAGGGAATAATGAAAATTCTAACTATAATCAAGCGATTAAATCTCTAAACATCCAACAAGCATGACCCTAACCTAGACCAAAAGCACCTAATGAGTTTGTGTAAAAGTTTTGTTTCTGAACACGCAAGTCAATTTCATAGTCACTATAATTGAACCCTCTACTCATCATCATCACACTCAATTAGACACTTACCTACCAGTCAGAATTAGCAAGTTCTACGGGATCATGAAAATGCATGCCATGCTCATGCAACTATATGAACATAAATATCACAATAACAGAATGTCCTATATGGCATACATAAAAAAAAAAACAAAATGCTCTAACTAACATGCAAATATGCTAACATACAAATATGCTTCTAACATGCACACATACAAATATACAAATGCACCTTGTATCCCCACCCCCAACTTAAAAATTTTCAATGCCCCCATTGAAGGTAAGAATAACAAGCGTGCAAGGCATACCTACTCGTCGTCCGAACCACTCCCATCAGGAGTGTCCGGTGGCGGATAGACAGCGCCAGCTCCAAAGGACGGAAAAGTCACGTCCACTCCACTCGCACGAAAAGCCGTGCCCAACGCCTGTGCAAACTGAGTAAAATCTGCTGCAAAACCTGCTTGCATATCGTGCACCGCATCGATACGCCTCGTCAAACGCCTATACTGTCTCTGAGTAATAAAAGAACCTCCTCCCTGAGGCTCCTCCTGCTGCTGCTGCTGCTGTTGCTCTACTACATAACCAAGACCCCACCAATCCGGCTCACCTCCATTCCACTCAGCCAACCTCCGAATACTCTGATGATCCTCCTCTGCTGCACAACCTCCTCTGCTGACCAACGAACACCACAATCCCTAGCCAACCTAGCAATGATCGAACCATAAGGCATCGCTGCACAACCTCCTCTGCTGACCAACGAACACCACAATCCCTAGCCAACCTAGCAATGATCGAACCATAAGGCATCGCTGTAGTGGTACTACCTTGCATAAAACGCATAATCCCCTGATGGATCAAATTGCCCACATCCACATATTCTCTGCTACAGATAGCATACAATAGGATAGCCCTCTCAACTGTCACCTCATTCGAATGCCTCGTAGGGATGAGATTGGCACAAATGAACAAGTGCCAAGTACGCCCATATCTATTTAGAGCCGTCGACAAGAACGAGGTGGGCTCAATAGTGCCTCTCCTCAAACGCCACTCTGTACCAGGCACACACAACCGCTGAATAACCATCTGAAGATCCACAACATCCCGAGTCTTCCCCGACCAATCCTCTTGACCCCTCCTAGGAGCCGGAAGCCCAAGAACACGCCGAATAGCAGGCGGCTGATAATCCACACGAAACCCACGAACCTGGCTAATCCCATTCCTCTCCACACTAGCGTTCGCATAGAACTCGCGAACCACAGTCATCGGAACAGGCTCCGGAACCTCACAGATCTGCTCCCAACGTCTCTCCAAAATATTCTCCAACATGTTCCCATCCGCCGCATTAGGCAAAAGACCCCTCTCACGAGCAATAGGGCGCCCCAACAACCGATTATACTCATCACGAGCCCCATTATTAATAAACTGAGGTCCACCATTGCCTCCGTCAGAATCAGATGAAGATGAAGAACGAGGGTTCCTCCTACCAGTCCCACTACCACCGGCACCCTCACTACCACCACTAACAACCCTTTGTCGCTTGGATGTCATTGAATTGATTGAAAGAAGTGTTTAGAGTGTTTAGAGGTGTTTAGAGACTTTTGAGATCTGTAAGTGTGTATGTATAGATAGGGTTGTGTAATGTTATGTATATATAGGAGAAATTAGGGTTAGTGGGTGTAAGTAGTGGGTTTGGGTCGTGGGTCTCATAACAACAACCAACAACTTTTTTATTTTTTTGTTTTTTTCAAAATTTGCTGAAATTTTTTTTCTGAACAGCCCGTGCGGCGCTGCCGCGCCAGGAATACACTCAAGAATGGCGCTGCCGCGCCATACCCTCTTTTGTAATTTTTTTTTTTAAACAACAATTCACGTGGGTTGCCTCCCATTAAGCGCTCTTTTCACGTCATTAGCTTGACGTAGCTCCATCTCCTTACGTTGCGCAAATTAGAACCGCGGTCTCAACTTCGCGATTCAACTTCTCTCCAAAATATGGCTTTAACCGCTAACCATTGACCTTGAACGACTGCTCCAGTAACTTGTCCAAAATCTCCACTGCCCCATGCTGAAAAACTGTTTTGACTGTGAATGGACCTGACCAACGTGACTTCAACTTCCCAGGAAATAACCGAAGTCGCGAGTTGAACAACAACACCAATTGCCCGGGCACAAACGTCTTAAGAACCAACCGACGATCATGCCACCTTTTCACTTTCTCTTTGTATAGCTTTTTGTTCTCATAAGCCTGCAATCGAAACTCGTCCATTTCGTTCAACTGAACCATCCGCTTTTCACCTGCTGCTGTAAGATCAAAATTCAGCTTCTTCAACGCCCAATAAGCCTTGTGTTCTAACTCAGCTGGAAGATGGCATGCTTTCCCATACACTAGCTGAAATGGTGACATTCCCAAAGGTGTTTTATAGGCTGTCCGATAAGCCCACACCGCTTCATCAAGCTTCAATGCCCAATCCTTCCTAGAAGGACTAACTACCTTCTCAAGAATCCGTTTAATTTCCCTGATTAGACACTTCGGCTTGCCCATTGGTTTGAGGATGATAAGCTGTAGCAACTCGATGATTGATGTTGTAGCGCGCCATAAGAGATGTAAACTTTCGATTGCAAAAGTGCGTACCTTCATCACTGATGATCACCCGTGGAGTGCCAAACCGAGTAAAAATATTCTTGTGAAGAAAATTGAGTACCACCTTAGCATCATTCGTGGGAAGTGCTTTTACCTCCACCCACTTAGACACATAGTCCACAGCTACAAGAATATACTGATTACTACATGATGGAATGAACGGTCCCATGAAGTCGATTCCCCACACGTCAAAGATCTCTACCTCCAACATGACATTCAGAGGCATCTCGTCCCTACGAGAAATATTACCAACTCGTTGACATCGATCACATCTCAACACAAACTGATGAGCATCCTTGAATAGAGTCGGCCAATAGAAACCCGCTTGAAGAATACGTGTGGCTGTCTTTTCACCCGCATAGTGGCCTCCATAAGCTGTAGCATGAAAATCACTAAGAATAGCCTCAGTCTCACTGTAAGGAACACAACGTCTAATAATCTGATCAGCTCCTTGCTTGAACAAAAACGGTTCATCCCAAATATACTGCTTGACATCGTGCAAGAATTTCTTCCTTTGAGCATAAGAGAGCTCAGGCGGAATGATGTTACTTACTAGATAATTCACAATGTCGGCAAACCATGGTTCATCATCTTGCACTCTGAATAGTTGCTCATCAGGAAAAAACTCATTAATAACCGTGTTGTCCTTAGGTGACTTTCCATGATCTTCCAATCTATAGAGATGGTCAGCTACCTGATTCTCCGTCCCCTTTCTATCCTTGATTTCCACATCAAATTCTTGCAACAGAAGAACCCAACGAATCAACCTTGGCTTAGCATCTTTCTTTGCAAGGAGGTAGCGAATAGCAGCATGATCCGTATAAACTGTCACCTTAGTACCAAGCAGATAAGAGCGAAACTTTTCAAACCCATAGACAATAGCAAGTAGTTCCTTCTCAGTGGTGGTGTAATTCAACTGAGCATCATTGAGAGTTTTGCTCGCATAGTAAATAACATGGAACATTTTTTCTTTCCTTTGTCCTAGAACAGCCCGAACTGCATAATCACTAGCATCGCACATCAAAGCAAATGATTGGCTCCAATCAAGAGCTGTAATAACTGGAGCAGAAATTAGTTTCTTCTTCAAGATCTCGAACGCATGTAAACAAGCCTCATCAAAATTGAATGGCACATCTTTTTCCAAGAGATTGCAAAGCTGCTTAGAAATTTTTGAGAAATCCTTTATGAAACGCCTGTAGAACCCTGCATGACCAAGAAAGCTACGAATACCCTTGACTGAGATAGGTGCAGGAAGATTCTCAATAGTTTCCACCTTTGCCTTGTCAACTTCCAAACCCTTACTCGAAACCTTGTGTCCCAGAATGACACCTTCTTGTACCATGAAGTGGAACTTTTCCCAATTAAGAACAAGATTGGTCTCCACACAACGTTTTAAAACCAAACTCAAGTTTTCCAAGCACTCAACAAAAGAATCCCCAAAGACTGAGAAATAGTCCATGAATACTTCCATATTAATTCCAATCATGTCAGAGAAAATGGCCACCATACACCTCTGAAAAGTAGCTGGTGCACCACACAACCCAAAAGAAACACGTCTGAATGCAAATGTACCAAATGGACAAGTGAATGTAGTCTTCTCCTGATCCTCGGGTGCTTTGAAAATCTGATTGTACCCAGAATACCCATCAAGCAAACAATAGTACTGACGTCCAGCCAATCTGTCAAGCATCTGATCAATGAACGGGAGTGGAAAATGATCTTTCCGAGTGGCTTTGTTCAACTTTCGATAATCCATGCAAATTCTCCAACCAGCCACTGTTCGTGTCGGAATGAGCTCGTTCTTCTCATTAGTAACCACTGTCATGCCCCCTTTCTTAGGCACACATTGCACCGGACTCACCCAAGAGCTATCAGAAATCTGATAGATAATGCCCGCGTCAAGCCATTTAAGAATTTCCTTCTTCACAACTTCTTTCATAACAGGATTCAGTCTCCTTTGATTATCGACCGTAGGTTTAGCTCCCTCTTCCAAAAGAATTTTGTGCATGCAATACGAAGGACTAATACCCTTAATGTCTGCTATAGTCCACCCAATGGCTGATTTGAATTCACTTAAGATTCTCAATAGTTTTTCCTCTTCTATGCCTGAAAGCTTAGATGATATAATAACAGGTAAGGTAGAAGAATCACCAAGATAGGCATACCTTAAATGTTCAGGCAATGGCTTAAGTTCCAAGGTAGGTGCTTCCTCAATGGATGGTTTAAGTCTAACATGAGACTTCTTCAATTCTGACAACCCCAATGATTCAAATGGAATCCCAAACTTCTTCCATGGAGATGCATTAAGATATTGCAAGTGTTTTTTATCCTCTTCGTTCTCAACCTCCGAGTCGTTAGCAAGAACTCTTTCCTACACATCCTCTTTTATCAAGTGTTGAGTAACGGAGTTAACCACCTTGTCGACCATATCAATTTTGAGACACTCTTCACAGTCAGTAGGAAGGTTCATTGCGTTGAAAACATTAAAAGTGACATTTTGATCGTGCACCCTCATAGTGAGTTCTCCCTTTTGGACATCAATAAGAGTTCGGCCCGTAGCCAAGAATGGTCATCCCAAGATAATAGGAATCTTCTTGTCTTCCTCGAAGTCAAGAATAACAAAGTCGGCTGGAAAGATAAGCTTGTTGACCTTCACCAAAACATCCTCAACTATCCCTCGAGGATAAGTAACTGAACGGTCCACAAGTTGTAGAGTCATGGCAGTTGGCTTTGGTTCTGGAAGACCAAGTTGCATGAAAACTGATAAGGGCATGAGATTAATACTTGCACCCAAATCACACAAGCATTTGCTGAATGAGAGATCTCCAATAGTACATGGAATGGTAAAGCTTCCAGGGTCCTTCAACTTAGGCGGCAACTTTTGTTGCAAGATGGCACTACATTCCTCTGTCAAGGCAACGGTCTCTAGCTCCTCAAGTTTCAATTTCTTTGAGAGTATGCCCTTCATAAACTTCGCATAGCTCGACATTTGCTCAAGAGCCTCCGCAAATGGTATGTTAATCTGAAGCTTCTTGAAGACATCCAAGAACTTAGCAAATTGCTTGTCGAACTTTTGCCTTTGAATTCGTTTTGGGTATGGAGGAGGTGGAAACACCTTATCTTCTACCTCTTTCTGAGCATTATCATTCTTACAAGTTATAGGAGTCGAGGGAGTAGCATTAGGTAGCAATTTAGGACAAGATTCGACCCCAGTATCAAAATCAACTTTTTCTTCCAGAAGTTGCGGCGCTGCCGTGCCAGTTTTATACTAGGAAACGGCGCTGCCGCGCCGTGCTATCTATTCAGATTTTTCATTTTCTTCCTCGGTTGATTTTTCTTTATCCTGACCTTGTAGAATTCTTCCTGATCGTAATGTTACTGCCTGGACCTGTTCATTGTGATCTTTCTTGCCTGGATTCATCTATGTGTCACTCGAAAGCGTTCCTGGTTGACGGTTCAACAATGCATTGGCCAGTTGACCAATTTGATTCTCTAAAGTTTTAAATGACACCGCCTGACTCTTGTACATCATTCGAAGCTCTTCCAATTCAGATTTCTCAGACTGATTCAATGAATTCCCTTGAGATGGTTGAAATCCCGGTGGATTGAATGGTTGCCTTGGAGCATAAGGTGGTGGTTGATAGTTCTGATTATATGGCCTTGCATTGAACTGCTGATTCTGGGGTTGCTGAACACCACCCTGATTGTTGCTCCAACTGAAATTAGGATGATTCCGATTGTTGGGATGATAAACATTAGGCACTGGTTGCTGAGCTCTTTGAAAATTACTAACAAATTGTGCAGATTCAGATGAGATAGCACACTGATTCGTGTCATGAGCCCCTGCACACAATTCATACACCATAGCAACCTGGTTAGTCCCATGATTAGAAAGGAAATCTACCTTCATTGTCAACGCCTTGAGTTGAGCAGCAATAGCAGTAGCTACATCCAAATCAAGAACTCCAGCCACTTTAGCAGGTGGCAAGCGTTGAGTAGGGTTCTGAAACTCATTGGCCGCCATCATTTCAATAAGATTATATGCATCCTCATAGCTTTTTGCCCATAGCGCACCTCCAGAAGCTGCATCTAACATAGGCCTGGACTGAGCTCCCAACCCGTTATAGAAATTGCTGATTATCATCCAATCTGGCATCCCATGATGAGGACAATGTGCCAATATCTCCTTGTACCTTTCCCAAGCTTCCCCCAAAGATTCATGAGGTTGCTGAGCAAACTGAGAAATAGAATTCCGATAAGCGTTGTCTTCGCCATGGAGAAATACTTCGTCAAGAACTTTTGAGCACAGTCTGCCCATGTTTTAATAGAGCCTGATGGCATAGAATGTAACCAACTCTTGGCTTTATCCCTAAGAGAGAAGGGAAATAGTCTCAATCTGATTGCGTCATCTGTAACTCCGTTGAATTTGAATGTGTCACAGATCTCAAGGAAGTCCCTAATATGAGCATTGGGATCTTCAGCAGGACTACCCCCAAACTGTACTGTATTCTGAATCATCTGAATGATGTTTGGCTTAAGCTCGAAATTATTAGCCCCAATAGCTGGGCGAACAATACTGGTATGGATATCCTCCACTTTTGGCTGAGAGAATTCACTCAAAGCCTTCGCTGGTTGTGCTTGATCTGCCATTTCTTCTATTGATTCAAGATCGTCTTCTAACCCGATGTTCTCAAAATCAAGTTTTCGTCTTGCTAGTTCTTCTCTACGTGCTTGAGCTCGTGTAAGCATACACTCTCAAAAAGTACCTGAAATTCACCAATAAGAAATTTGGTGAGAGTCCTAGTCACCGAACTTTAATGACCACTGATGGCAAATACTGAAACTAAACAAATAAAACCGCGTCCCTGGCAGCGGTGCCAAAAACTTGTTACGACCAAACTCAACACGCAAGTGCACGTGATCTCAAGTAATATAGATAGCAAATAAGATTCGTTCCTACAGGGACTCGTTGTATTGTCTAGTTAATTCACTCACCAATGTATGATTATTATTCGATGCTACGACAAATTAACAATTGGATTTTTGTTTATCACTACAATTACTCTAAGATTTATAACTAATTATCAACTACTTGACTAAGAATTATGTCGAATTACTTATGCGAATAAAACATGGGATTTTAACTTCATTAAACAATCCATCTATAGTTTCCACTTCTCTAGCCTTTTCATGTGATTTGTTAATACCTGATCGAATACACGAAACTGATATAAGCCAACCTTCGTTGCACAAATACCATCCTAAATAATATCCACAATAAAGATAGAAATCACTTAGTCTCCCAATTATGCCTAATCTCCATATGTCTATAAAGATTGAAACATAATGGTTGAAGTACAAGCATTCAATTGATCACATAATCGTCATAAAACGGTTAGAGTTACGACACTAATTACGAATGATATTCTCACGCATAAACCTATGCTAGCATGGCAAGTTCTAAACTCTAAGATCCAATTTCGCTTCAATAAGAATTAACACACAATTACAGGAGTTAGCTACTCTCCTATAACGAATTAAATCAACCATGATAGGATATCACATCAATCACACTATAGGCATCGAGAAGATTCAACAAATAAACTTCATGAATAAATCCGCTAAAACCCCATGACAACGAATTAGTTCATAATCAAACTAATCGTCACCATGGGTTCCAATGTAAAAATGATAGAAGAAAACGAATAATGATTTAATTAAATATCAAGGGTTCTAAAGAATACACCCAAACCAAGCATCCACAAACTAGGAAGAATTCAAGAATAAATTAAAAACTATCTTCTTCCTCGCTTCTTCGTGCTTCAAACTCCGTAGATAAAATATGTGGTCAGACCTCTTTATTCTAGGGTTTTCTTTCTTTATATAGGCCTCCAAGTGCAAGAAATTCGAAAGGAATTTTATCTTTGACTTTATCTCGAAAAATCAGCAAAACAGGAGTTTCCTTTCAGACAAGCCGGCACTGCCGCACTATCCAAGAACTCCAACACGGTGCTGCCGCGCATCCTCAGTTCTCCCAGCGCTGCCGTGCCATAATCAAGCACAAACACGGCGCTGCCGCGCCGTGCCTTCTGTTCAGCAACTGGATTTTTTCCCTATTTCTTCATTACAACTCCGATTTGCGCTCCGATTGCTCCGCTGCATTCCTTGAACACCAGTGATTAACATTCCTGCACAATACCCTTAAAAGAGATAAAAAATACCACAACTTGAGTACAAACATTCGTTTTAAGCCAAATGGAAACGTTTTAAGTGAATAAAATACCCACTCATCAGATGTTCATGGCGCATCTATCAAGTAAGCATAACCATACGAGGATATCAAATATACATCACACACAGATCTTTAAAAGAATCAAGATACTAAAGCTCCATAAATAAATCCGTTAGAATCCCATGACAACGATTAGTTCATGATTGAACCTCTCGTCATCATGGGATCAAGTGACACCATGATAAAACAAAGTATGACAAGAATACAAATAAACTAGAGTAATTGATATGTAATAATGTGCTTTTTTTTTCTGTCCCCCAAGATGTGTATTTATAGCCCAAATTTGCCTCTCCATCAAGCAATTGCCGTTTTAGAGTTGGAATAGGAGTATGGCAATTTCCGTTCATGAATGAGAATAGAATTGCAAATTCCATGTGTAGATCTGATTCTGGAATGTTCTAGCCACCCAGAGCAATTACCATACTTATTAGAAGTAGGAATTATAGCAATTTCCTTGTCAAAGTTGAATTTCTGCAGTTCGGCACATAATACGTTTCCTAAACTGATTCGGTTTTGAAGGAAAATTCGTAACTGACTTTTCTTCAGTATTTTTGGGCTGTTCCAGGTGTATTTGGACATCTGAACCACTTTAGAATGAAAGATAATTCCGTTATCTTCGCGTGGACTGTAAGATCGTCCGAAACGGACTTGTAGAACTCAAAATATGGCCAAAACAGTAATTTTCAGGATTTTCCGCGCGCAACCTGCTCCCAGCAGTCTGTTTGTCGCGCTACCTACGCCCACCACGCGCAGCCTGCACATGGACGAGCTGTCCAAAGTTGTATAAAATCTCCCAGATTTCGCGTGGGCAGTAAGATCGCTGAAAACGGACTTCTAGAACTCCAGATATGGCCAAAACAGTGAAGACTGCGCAACCTATCCAGAAAATCCGAATTTCACACAAATTTGCTCCTTTCTCCTCCGTTTCTTTTGCATTAGCTAACATCTTCAATACCATGACACATGTGACTCCTTGATAGCATAACACAAGTGTCCAATCTTCATTCCAATGCTTAATTGCACTCTAATATCGATTAGAAACACCAACACTAACCGATTGCTTCAACCCTGCACATTACACAAAACACATCAAAAATACAACAAACTTGAGACCAAGTCAATTAATTTAAGCCGATATGGAACGCTCCAAGTGGATATAAAATCCACTTATCATTGATGCCTATCTTACCATTTCTGTTCTTTTTCTTTTTACCCTCAATTTCTACCTTTTCATTATCTGATTTACCAACAGCCTTTTTGTTATGTAAATCACCTGCATTAGCATTCCCACTAGATTTGGTTTTGCTACTCTCACCAATAACAAAGTTCTTGTTGACTGGACCATACTTGATATCCAGTTTCTTGAGTTCCTTCTTACTAACAAACTTTTTGTTAGTCGACGGATACCTCTCATCCGTTGATGGTTCATCTGTCAACGGATGATCACTATCCGTTGATTCACAAATAGTCTCTAGATCCTCAAGGCCAGGTTCTAGCTCCTTTTTCTTTTGAGTCCATGTATCCTTCACAAACAATTCTATTCCCTGGACTTCTATGATGTTTTGAGAAATATTCCTACAACTTTGAAATTTAGCAATTATCCCTTGTTCTTTTTCAAGCTGGTCTTTTAAAATCAGTTCTCTTTTTAACACAGCTTCAAGTTCACTTTTAGCATTATTGCAATCAACTCTCATTTTCTCAAATTCTAGAAATTGAGCTTCTAGAACAGCATTTCTATCACTTAAAAACAGATTAGACTCTTTAATCCTATTGTTCTCTTTAGTAAGTGATTTAAGAGTAACACTCAAGTGATATAGTTCAGTAGACATTTCATCTATAACACTATTGCATTCCTCTTTGGTGAGCTCAGAGAGATTAGTAGAAAATACCTGATTGCTAGCTGAACTTGCTTCCTGCTCTCCAGAATCAGCCATCAATGCAAGGTTTACAAACTCAACATCATCATCAGAATGATTGTCATCAGCAGCCCAGTCATACTCTTGGGTCAAGAATGCCTTTCCTTTCTGCCTGAGAAGATCAAAATATTTCTTCTTGTAGTCAACAGTCTCAGTTGACTTTCCCTTGTTCTCAGATCTAGGTTTCCTGCATTCACTTATCATGTGACCAGCAATTCCACAATTGTAGCATTTAATTTTGGATTTATCCACATAGTTGCTTGTGGAAAAATCCTTGTTAAATGGCTTGGCCACCCCAGAGTTTCTCTTGAATTTCAGCTTAGAGAATCTCCTAGACAGAAAAGCTAAGTGCTCATCTATCTCATCCAATTCATCCTGCTGAAGGACATTCAATTCCTCAGACACCTTTTCCTTGCTCCTGCTTGATTCTGCTCAACCTTTACAAACCTCCCTGTTTGGTGTAGAACTAGCAACTTCTGTCCTTTCCTCCTTCTGCTCCAAGTTGGCAACAAGTGCAACTGATCCACTTTTCTTTTGGGACTTCTCAATCTCTTCATCCTGCTCCATTTCCAGCTCATATGTCTTTAAAGTTCCATAGAGCCTTTCAAGAGTAAATGTCTTGTACTCTTGAGTGTTTCTTAGAGAAACAGTCATTGGCTTCCATTCCTTGGGCAGTGATCTCAGAAATTTGAGATTAGAATCTTTAACTTGATAGATTCTTCCATACAGTTTCAAACCATTTAGTAGCTTTTGAAATCTACTAAATGTATCATTCAATGTTTCTCCACTCTTTAAATGGAAATGTTCATACTGTTGGATTAGTAGTTGCATCTTGTTTTCCCTCACCAGTTCTGTTCCTTCACAAAGGGTTTGAACAGTGTCCCATACTTCCTTGGAGGTAGTACAGTTAATAACATTGTCAACCATGTCTGTTTCTAGACCATTGAACAGTATATTCATGGTCTTTTTGTCTTTGTGGACTTCTGCAATATCTTCAAGACTCCATTCAGAAACAGGTTTGGGAATGAGAGTGTCAGGCACATCTTCAGCCAGGCCAACACTTGTTGCAGTCTTCATTGGAACGTGAGGACCCTTGTCAATGTAATCCACAAAACCCTCATCAATAGACAAGAGATGTAGACGCAGTTTTACTTTCCATTGAAAGTAATTCTCTCTATCAAGAACTGGTATCTTTACTCCATAATCCTTCTTAGACATGTTGGAAGTGTGTTGATCTTTAAACTTCAAATATGTTAGAAGCTTGCTCTGATACCAATTGTTATTCCCAGATTACACACTTGTATAATTGTAGAAGGGGGGGTTGAATACAATTCTTGATATTTATAAATTTCTGATAAGAACTCTAGAAATCTATACTTAGATAATTGCTGTAAAAAGATTAATGCACAAACACATAAAAATCAGGTGGTTAAATGCACCACCTGAACTTTTATTCGAAGAAAACTCTGTGATACAAATGTACACAGCTTCTGTTTTACAACTCTTTGCTTTCTAAGGATATTCAATAAAAACCCTAAGCAAATGTATCTTGTTAGGTCCCAAAGTATCGTAGAAGGGGGGGTTGAATACGATACTATAAAAATTAAAAATAATTCCGAGAATATATCTTTATTGATAATAAACTCAAAGGGGTGTTACAAGTTCTAATCCAATGGATTAGCTTCAAAATTAGAACACTCCTAAGGATAGTTTATGCACGAGGACCTTCTACCCGACACTGCCTGAAAGTGGGCTAAGCCGACTTTCCTACTAGACGGACTATCTAGCAGCTTACACAGAAAATATATGAGAGAGAAGAGAGAGTTGTGTGTTTAGGTGTATTTTGAAATAAAATACAACAGGCCTATTTATAGATTTTAGAAAGTTACTATGCAGCTAATATACGTAATTGATTACGTATATTATCTGCCTAATTTCTTTCACCTGCCAACCTTTCAAACTTCACCGAACTTTTCAATTTCAAAGTTTAATTTTTAATTCATGTGGGCCCCACATGTTTCTTACTTTATGAATAGTACTTTTGGTACTATTCATATGAATAGTAACTTCGGTTACTATTCACATGAATAGTAACTTCGGTTACTATTCACCCGGTGTGGATAGTGATTCCGGTGAATAGTAATTCCGGTGTGAATAGTGATTCCGGTTACTATTCATTTTCCTCTTATTTTTGACATCCTTAAATATTCAGCTTCTGAAATGGAGGATATCAACACTGCTCTCAATCATACCTCTTTAACAGTTTTTCTGAGTTAGATACCTTGATTCCTTTGTGAAAATGTTGACACCTAGTGCAACTGGTCTGGTTCACAGACGACTAACATTCACTCGTGGTCTTCGTATCATGTCTTTAAGAATACTGCCAAGAATTGTGCAACCATAAAAACTTTATCACTGGAATCTTTTGGCCCTTCAACTGAATCATCTGTACATCTTATTTTGTCACTGAGGCTTGATCATTTTATTGAACTTCTTTCAGCGACTTGATCCTTGTTGGTGCCTGTTCTTCAAATTTCACGATCCCTGTATAGAGTTTATTATTTATCTATTATCCTAGTTGAGTTATATTTGTCCTCTATTACATATTACATTTTTATGCTTTACAATCTCCCCCTATTTGATTGTCAGGGTTTGATAAACAAATTCCTAGAGGATAACTCAACTGATACAACAAAAAATAAAATACAAAGATAAATAATATAAAAGTACATTCTGGATCATATATACATTTTCCAGATTTCCAAGTGCAAGACAATTGTTCCTCTAGACTGAACATATCTTCAAGTTTTTGCCTTGCTTTCTTTTCACATAGCACGAATACTTCCATTTAGCTTTTCCTTTCCCAAGATAAAGTTAATTCAGTGTCAACAACCTTTTCCTTGCCTTTATTACGCCTAGTAGCTTCTTGGTCATCCACCTTCTCCCCCTCAGTTGGGTTATCCTCCAAGATAGTAGGATGTGGAGTTGGTAATTTAGACGAAGCTGTCTTCACCAAGGAATTAATTGCATGACTAAACTGGGCTGCCATGAAACTTAATTGAACCTGGAATGCATCATGTTGAATAAGTTGCAAATTTTTGATTTCTGCAATGGACTTACAGATATTTGGCAACTCTTTCTCCAATTTTTGGACCCTTGTAAGGAGTCTTCTGTATTCCTTTCTGGTTATAGGTGCATGTGGTTGAGTAGGTTGCTCACTCGTATGTTCTACATGTGTTTCACTCAACACTCTATATTCACTCGGTTTAGTGGTTTGGGTGACACTTACATGTTCTGTTCGTGTTTCCCTCAACTCTCCTGCAGAGCTTCCACCGATATGTGTACCTGCAAATGAAATCATCCTAGCCCCTTTTTCAGAGGTCATGGATGGTGCAATGAAAGTTCGTGAGCTTCCATCCTCGCGTGAAGCGATTTGCCGACCACTGGTAAATAGTGGTAAATCTCGAAAGAGATCCAGAGATTTTTCCTCTGGGAGGTTAAACTTGAATCGATTAAATGGCACAAAATCCAAGTTTCCCTCGTATGTCTGTGAAGACACTTGGTTCATAAAAGAACCACCTACCGATGGATCTTTCCGTAAAATGGAAGATTCACCAGCAGTTATTGAGGTAGGTAATTCCACCTCGGATGCCTGTGAAGGCATTTGATCTTTAGAAAGATCATCAACCACTCTTATGTTCCGTGAAATTGAACTCAAGATAGTTGCTCCCGTCAATTCATCCTCATTTACATTTTCACTCATTTGACAAGGAAGAATTGTTTCCCTAACAGTTACAGTTACCTCAGGTTCATTTGGTTTACTTCGTTTAGAATGAGGTAGAGCTGCTGATGTAACTAACTCCTTATGTGGTGCTGCTGAGGCACTATCTCCCTCAAAAGTGTTGATGGTTGGTCGTTTAAGTGACAATTGAGGTGTAGGAGTTTGTTGTGTTTTTGTTTGAATTTGTAAAATGGGCTCTTCGACCTGTGTTAGAGTCGGTGGGATTTCCTGCTCTTGGTCGGGTAAGATGGCCACTGGGGGCTGTAGAAACTGTATTTCCTGTGACACAACAGGGAATACAAGGGTTGGAATAGCAGGGATTGAAATATTACCTTGTCGTATACCTGCTCTAATTGGTCTTGGTAACAACGGAAGTGGGACAGTCTTTAGATATTCAGTTAGGACTGTAGGCACATCCGTATATTTCTTTTTGCTCATGTAATTAATTACATACGTCTTTATGGAAGAACATTCCACCTTTTGACCATTTTCCAAGCGTACCCTGTTTTCATCATTCAAAAAATCATTTAATATTAGCTGTAGAAACCTTGGATATAGACATTTGACATTTTGAGTCCGAACATCTCTTGTTCCTAAGTGTTTCATCTTTAAAATGATTTGACCAAGCACTATTTTTCCAAAATTAATCCTCAAATTATTGGCGACCGCATACCCTATTTTTTGGATATATTCAGGTATTCGATCTTGATTTTTTCTATCTGAGGAAAAAACATGGTTAAGAGTGTGAAAGAAGAAACTCCAATACTGGGTTAGAAATGTTCTATAAAGATTGCCAGTATTGAAATTGCCATCTTGGTACCTTATAAAACGAAAGAACATTTCAATCTGTTTAGGTGTAGGATCAGAAACGAGATTTTCCATAGGAAAATGAAGAATTCGATTAACATCTCGTTCAGTGACCCTAATCGACCTACCAAATGGTCGATATGTGAATGCACACCCGTCCTGTCCAGAAGTGTTAACTGCACTGCAATATAGTTCACGCAATGCATCATGGTTAAGCTGCACTGGTGTAACTAAAGCATATCAAATTAATGAATGTTCATTCAAAAATTGTGTCCAAGCCCGAAATTGCTCATCCTGAATGGTTTCGATTTGCTGAATGGAAATAGGATTAACTTTAGCAATTAAAAAGCTTCCCTGCAATGCCATTTTCAAAACTTCGAGGAAATTCAAAAACAAGGGTTGGTTTTTATAAAGGATGATGTATAAAGCAAGAATATAAATTCCAATCTAAAAACCACCAGCTAGATTGAGAGATCTTTCCGATCAAAGCTCGAAATATTCAGCAATCGTGTGTATATGCTCTGTATATCTGAAAAATGATGATGTTAAACACAAACAAAAACTCATCATTTATAAGGTTTCAAGGTTTAGTAGGTTAGGTGTAATAGTGATAAGTTATGTTTGAAAAACAACACCGCTCAATAATTTCTCACCTAACAACCTAATTCGCCGAAAAAACATCTTATCACCGAAACCTGTCGGCCGAAAAAAACATCTTATCACCGAAACCTATCAGTCTATACACATATACACATATTTATTACTTCTAATTATTATGGATTTAAAAATAATCACGCTGTAAATCAAGAATTAATGCACAATAATCAGATAAACTCACAATTAAATAGATATAAAATTAACAAAATATCATTAATTGATATATGTCAATAAAATATTTATTTAATTATGCTACAGTGATATCTCCAGAATAATCATGCAGATAATCAAATAAAACAAACAAAATCCAGAGAATGAAATTCACTGGCTGCAATTAATTGAACAGACATTTTAAAAAATCATGTGAAATTTAACATACCAATCTCACTTACCAACCTTGAAAAGGTTGCTTCATCCAAAGCTTTAGTAAAAATGTCTGCCAACTGTTTTTCACTAGGAACAAAGTGCAGTTCCACAGTGCCTTCCATCACATGCTCCCTGATGAAATGGTATCTTGTCTATGTGCTTGGTTCTAGAATGCTGCACTGGATTCTGTGATATTGCAATTGCACTAGTGTTGTCACAGAAAATTGGGATCCTTTTAACTTTAACTCCATAGTCAAGTAGTTGATTTCTCATCCATAGAATCTGTGCACAACAACTCCCAGCTGCTATGTATTCAGCCTCTGCAGTTGAGGTAGATACTGAGTTCTGCTTTTTACTGAACCATGAGACCAGCTTGTTTCCCAAGAATTGACAGGTTCCTGTGGTACTTTTTCTATCCATTTTGCAACCTGCATAATCTGCATCTGAGTAACCAATTAGATCAAAACCAGAATCTCTAGGGTACCAAATGCCGAGTTTTGGTGTTCCCTTGAGATATCTGAAAATCCTTTTAATAGCTACTAAGTGAGATTCCCTCGGATCAGCTTGAAATCTAGCACATAAACATGTAGCAAACATAATATCAGGTCTACTAGCTGTTAAGTATAAAAGAGATCCAACCATGCCCCTATCGCTTGTCATGTCCACCTTCTTTTCATTAGTATTCAGTTCAAGCTTAGTGGCAGTGGCCATGGGTGTTTTTGCAGAAAATAAGTTAACTTGTATACCAAGAAAATAAGTTAATTCACCCATCATACTCATTTCATATTTACTTTGCATGAGTTTGGCAAACCTCTTGCAAAGTTTCTCATCTGTAGACCCAAATATTATATCATCTACATAAATTTGGACAAGTATCATAGAGCCATTGACATTTCCATAAAAGAGAGTTTTATCAATAGTACCTCGAATGAAGTGATTCTCTATAAGAAACTGTGAGAGTGTGTCATACCAGGCTCTAGGTGCTTGCTTCAGGCCATAGAGTGCTTTGAGTAGAAAGAACACATTTTCTGGAAAGTCTGGATCTTCAAAACCAGGCGGTTGACTAACATACACCTCCTCCTCCAGAATACCATTCAAAAATGCACTCTTGACATCCATTTGATAGACTTTGAAATTGGCATGCGCTGCATAGGCCAGGAAGATCCTTATTGCTTCTAACCTTGCTACTCGTGCAAAGGTTTCTTCAAAATCAATTCCTTCCTCTTGACAGTAGCCTTTAGCAACTAATCTAGCTTTATTCCTTGTGACTATGCCATTCTCATCCATCTTGTTCTTGAATACCCACTTAGTGCCAATCACTGATTTGTCTTTAGGTTTGGGTACAAGTTTCCATACTTCATTTCTCTCAAACTGGTTTAACTCTTCTTGCATTGCTAAAACCCAGTCTGGATCCAGAAGAGCTTGTTCAACTCTCTTAGGTTCTTCTTTGGATAGAAAAGTACTTTATAAGCATTCTTCTTGACTTGCTCTTCTGGTTTGGACCTTTGCATTAGGATCTCCAACGATAAGCTCAAATGGATGATCCCTGGTCCATTTTCTCTGTGGTGGTTAGTTTGACCTTGATGAAGGGGCTTCATTTTCTTTGTGTTGATCATTGTGACTTATTATTGAGTTTTGACTATGAGAAAATCCCCCTGAGTGTATGGCCCTCGAGATTGATGGATTTCTTGAAGATTCATCAATAGATGCTTCTCTTTGATTTTCTACAGATGCTTCAATTTGATTTCCAACTGATGGTGTAATTTGCTCTTCAACAGGTGGTTCATTCTGCACTTCAACTGATAATCCTTGTCTGTTTCTCACACCATTAGATCTCCATTCTTCATCATCATCTTCACTTTCTTCACCACTTCTCTCATTCTCGAATGAGAGAGACTCATGAAAACCTTCATCTACTAGACCAGATATTTTCTTGTCATCAAAGACAACATGTATGGACTCCATTACAATGTTTAGTCTTAAGTTATAGACTCTGTAGGATTTTCCAGCTGAGTATCCAACAAAGATAGCTTCATCTGCTTTTGAATCAAATTTTCCAAGATGCTCACCATGATTTTTCAGTACAAAGCATTTGCATCCAAAGACATGCAGAAAGTTGATTGTTGGTTTCTTGCCTTTGAAAAGTTGATAAGGTGTCATGCCTTTTGCTTGATTGACCAAAGAAATATTCTGAGTGTAGCATGCAGTGTTTACAGCTTCTGCCCAGAAGTATGTTGGTAGCTTAGATTCTTCAAGCATTGTCCTTGCAGCTTCAATTAGAGTTCTGTTCTTTCTTTCCACTACACCATTCTGTTGAGGAGTTCTTGGTGCAGAGAATTCTTGGATAATTCCTTCTTCTTCACAAAACTCTCTTATTACAGAATTCTTGAACTCAGTTCCATTGTCACTTCTGATTCTCCTTACTTTGAGTAAAGGATTGTTGTTGACTATCCTGATGTGATTTAAAATGACTTCACCTGCTTCATCCTTAGAGTGCAGAAAGAATGTCCAAGAGAATTTTGAGAAATCATCAATAATCACAAGACAATATTTCTTATTTGAGATTGACAACACATTGACTGGTCCAAAGAGATCCATGTGGAGTAGTTGCAAGGGTTGATCAACTGATGACATTGACTTTGATTTGAAAGAGGCCTTCTTCTGCTTCCCTTTCTGGCATGCATCACACAATCCATCCTTGGAGTAATCCAATTTTTGAATACCTCTAACCAAATCCTTCTTTACCAACTCATTCATTGCTTTAAAACTCAAGTGTGACAGTCTTTTGTGCCAAAGCCAACCTTCATCTACACTTGCCTTGATGAGAAAACATGTAGTCATGTTTGCATTTTTGAATTGAAGTCAGCAATATACACATTTCCTCTTCTATCTCCTGTCAACACTACCTTGTTGTCACTTTTCTTGAAAATGACACAAGCTTCAGATGTGAACCAGATGTTCTGGCCTTTATCACACAATTGACTGACACTTAGCAAGTTATGCTTAAGTCCATCAACCAGTGCTACTTCTTCAATGACAACATTCCCTTGTGAAATCAAGCCATATCCTCTAGTATATCCTTTGTTGTTGTCTCCAAAGGTAATGCTAGGGCCAGCTTTCTCCTCAAACTTAGTGAGCAGGGTAGAATCTCCAGTCATATGCCTAGAGCAGCCACTGTCCAGATACCAAAGATTCTTTCTGTTTCCCTGCACACATCAACACAAAATCAAGTTGATTTTGGTACCCAAGTTTGCTTGGGTCCTGCCTTGTTAGCCTTTTTCTTATCTTTCAAGCCCTTACTACCCAGGGGTTCTGATTGAGTTAAATCAACCTTAACTCTTGGTGTAGGTTTCTGAAAAATAGGTTGTTTCACTTGCTCACATGCATTAAAACTAGATGTATAATTTGGCATAGTCTGTGCAAACATGTTATTCATCATCCATGGCATCTGTGGCATATTGTAGTATGGATTATACATGAATGGCATAACATTCACAGCAGGCATAGGCATAGGCATATAAGGCACAGAAGCATTCTTAACAGATTTACAGTTGGTAGATAAATGATTAACACTTCCACACTTTACACATTTTTTCCTAGGAGCATTTTTATCAGGTGTGTAATTGTTGTGTTTGTTAATCCCTACCTTACCATTTCTATTCTTTTTCTTGTCCTTAACACCTGACTTAACATTTTCTAGCTTGTCCTTCAATTGCTTGTGGGACAAGTTGCCTGTGTTTATTTGTTCAACAGATTTGGTTTTGCTGCACTCTCCAACTACAAAGTTTTTGTTGACAGGTCCATATTGGTTATTTAATTTAGTTAAAGTTGCTTTGCTAACAGGCTTAGGTCTCAAAGAACATTCTTTTTCGACTAAATCACTATATGAAGCAACTTCCCTATCAACATCTAACTTAGCTTCTGCTAATTTGTGAAAAGAATCAATTCCTTGTTTACTATACATTTCTTCAGTTTTAGCCTTTGATCCCTTCCACTTAGCAATTAAGTCTTGTTCCTCTTTTAACTGTTTTATTAAACACTCTTCTCTTCATCCTCACTTAATGCATCAGGTTCTTCAATCATCTTGTTTTTACCTTGGCTAGTTGCAGCTCCACCTTCCCAAGTTCTTTGACTTGGTGTGGCTTCTCTATTCTTCATCTTCTCTCCATCTTGGTTTGTTGGAATATTGGCCACCAAAGCTATATTTCCACCTTTCTTCTGGCTTTTCTCAATTTCTTCATCTTGTTGCAACTCGAGCTCATAGGTCTTTAAAATTCCATACAGTCTCTCAAGTGTAAAATCTTTGTAGTCTTGAGAGTTTCTCAATGAGACTGTAACTGGCTTCCATTCCTTAGGAAGAGATCTCAGAAATTTTAAGTTGGAGTCTTTGACTTCATATGTTCTCCTGTACAACTTCAGGCCATTCAGTAGTTTCTGAAATCTACTGAATATATCTGTTAAATTTTCTCCAGAATTATGATGGAAGTGTTCATACTGTTGTATGAGGAGTTGCATCTTGTTCTCTCTGACTTGTTCAGTTCCTTCACAGAGTGTTCGAATAGTGTTCCACACTTGCTTGGCAGTGGTGCAGTTGATGACATTGTCGAACATGTCTTGATCAATACCATTGAACAGTATATTCATGGTCTTTTTATCCTTCTGGACTTCCTCTTTGTCTCCATCTTTGAATTCTGCGGATAATTTGGGAATAGGCCTTCCAGCAACTCCAGTTCCTGCTGCATCTCCAACTGCAGTGTTGGCCTTCATAGGAATATGAGGACCTCTTTCTATACAGTTTACATAACCTTCATCAATAGATAAGAGATGTAAATGCATCTTTACTTTCCAGTGAAAGTAATTAATTTTGTCAAGAACTGGTATTCTCACGCCAGAATCCTTCATTCCCATGGTGGTGATCTTTAGACTTCTTGTATGCTAGAAGCTTGCTCGGATACCAATTGTTAGGTCCCAAAGTATCGTAGAAGGGGGGGTTGAATACGATACTATAAAAATTAAAAATAATTCCGAGAATATATCTTTATTGATAATAAACTCGAAGGGGTGTTACAACTTCTAATCCAATGGATTAGCTTCAAAATTAGAACACTCCTAAGGATAGTTTAGGCACGAGGACCTTCTACCCGACACTGCCTCAAAGTGGGCTAAGCCGACTTTCCTACTAGACAGACTATCTAGCAGCTTACACAGAAAATATATGAGAGAGAAGAGAGAGTTGTGTGTTTAGGTGTATTTTGAAATGAAATACAACAGGCCTATTTATAGATTTTAGAAAGTTACTATGCAGCTAATATACGTAATTGATTACGTATATTATCTGCCTACTTTCTTTCACCTGCCAACCTTTCAAACTTCACCGAAATTTTCAATTTCAAAATTTAATTTTTAATTCATGTGGGCCCCACATGTTTCTTACTTTATGAATAGTACTTTTGGGTACTATTCATATGAATAGTAACTTTGGTTACTATTCACATGAATAGTAACTTTGGTTACTATTCACCCTGTGTGAATAGTGATTCCCGTGAATAGTAATTCCGGTGTGAATAGTGATTCCGATTACTATTCATTTCCTCTTATTTTTGACATCCTTAAATATTCAGCTTCTGAAATGGAGGATATCAACACTGCTCTCAATCATACCTCTTTAACAGTTTTTCTGAGTTAGATACCTTGATTCCTTTGTGAAAATGTTGACGCCTAGTGCAACTGGTCTGGTTCACAGACGACTAACATACACTCGTGGTCTTCGTATCATGTCTTTAAGAATACTGCCAAGAATTGTGCAACCATAAAAACTTTATCACTGGAATCTTTTAGCCCTTCAACTGAATCATCTGTACATCTTATTTTGTCACTGAGGCTTGATCATTTTAATGAACTTCTTTCAGCGACTTGATCCTTGTTGGTGCCTGTTCTTCAAATTTCACGATCCCTGTATAGAGTTTATTATTTATCTTTTATCCTAGTTGAGTTATATATGTCCTCTATTACATATTACATTTTTATGCTTTACATATCTGTTTTCTTAGTTTCTAAAGAGTTGCTACACTTGGTTATAAATCCCAAGTTTACAAGTGCTACAGGAATATGATAATATTAATCTAATTCAAGTTGACTTGCTACTCCACTCCAAATACACATGTAGTCGAAAGGTTGTCCTTGTGAACAGACATGTCTCCTGCACCTTTCTTGTATTCATAGTGTAATCGGAATGCTTCTTTCTTCTGTGTTTCCAAAATATGGCTGCCATACTGCTTTTTGTATCTACTATCAACCCATGTGATCTGTCAGTCAAACCCGTCTTTATCAACTGCTAATACCCAGCTTAGCATAGAAGTAAGTGTCAATGATTATCCGTTGACATTGTACACTGACATCCGTTGATGATATATTGAGTTGTATCCGTTGATATTAAGATTTGAGTTGTATCCGTTGATAGAGGGATTTGAGTTGTATCCGTTGATAGAGTTCTGTCTTCATCCGTTGATACACTTTCACTTAGACAGAATTACATAGCATAGCTTATTTACAATTGGATACCCTATTCTGCCTATCAACTGATAACATAGAGATACTGCAGTATGCTACAAAATCTCATCCGTTGGTGAGCTACCTGTCAATGGATAGAGTTATAAATCCTCATCCGAGGACAGCTACAAAACCTTATATAATTTGATTGATTGTGAAGTTATCATCAAGTACAACATATTCCTAACAACTCATGATATACTCGATGTCCACTTTTATCATCACCCGATCAAAGGTAACTTTTAATGTAGTCAAAGTATATTAATCCTCGTATAGAAATATAATGATCTCAAGTCAAAGGATCATTACACCATTATCATTGTGAGTCTTTCTTATGACTTTATTAAACATGAAGAATCTCACTGTGGGTCTGTCCAGTACCATGTACTCCTACATGTACCTATATATTGACTATAGTATCTCCACAATTATAACCAATGACATGTGGTTATCTGTCAAACAACATCTAGTCTATTTATGTACTATTATTGTCCTATATATAATAATACTCGACTACGGACCTTTAAGAATATGATATATTATATAATCTCAAGTTCAAGTCATGTACTTAAACTATACAATGTCTATCATGATTCTAAGGACATTTATTATGCTAACATATATATATATATATATATATATATATATATATATATATATATATCGCAGTAATTAAAGTCATAATAAATACGTTTATTGAATAATCAAATGACATAAAGGTTTATTAAAGGAAACAATGTATTGCCTCTAGGGCACCTACACTAACAATAAGTTACCCAATTTAGATAGAATTCACGATCCTTCCATGAGGAAGGCTGATTCCTATTGGACTCGTATTTCTTGGGGGCTACTCCTTGAATGGATTGGTTCCCTTTTGGACTCAATAACGGAGTCCCACATTGGCTAATTTATTCAATTACGAATTTATTATTTAATTTAGGGTCTTGGGCCTCATTACTGGGCTTTAACCTTGGACCAACCTAGGTTTATTTAATGCAACATTAAATGTATTTTTAGGGCTCGATTCAAATACTTGCAACCATCTGCAACTTTTTTCTACTATATACAACTTCGCAAAAAAGGTTGCAAACAAGCCAATATACACAAGCAACCAAAATCAACTCCTGGCGGGGCCAAAAGCAACTAAAATCAATTGATTTCAACCTCCAAAATCAACTATGCAATTTGTAGATCTAGATTAAAAATCAACGATTTGGGATGAAAGGAATAAGTAATTACAAGTCCAAATACTTAAGCCTGTGTTTGATTTGATTCTCCCAGCTTTACAAGTTAAGTCATACGCAACACAAAATATGATCTGGTCGGAATCGAAGGATGAATACAATTAGGTCAAAATCGAAGGATGAATCCGATCAGATCGAAGTCGAAGGAGGGAGAAGGGGGTGAACACCATCTAAATATACACACACGATAAATGAAGGAGAAAGAAAGAAGGGAGAGAGATTTGGGAGAGATTTGGGTCGGGATCAGGGAGGTCGTTGGAGAAGGAGAGATACCCGGAAGAGAGATGGTAGCTTGGTGTTAATGGAGTATGCTGACTTTGACATAACAGAGAACGTATTTTTTCAAATTTAATTATAAAAGATTGTATAATTGTAAGAATTTCTAAAGTATAGTATATTTGCAATAAGTATTAGAAAAGTTAGTATTTTCAATAAATTCCCTTATTAGAATAGAATTTTATTAATTTTTTATTAGTATTAAAAAAATTCATATTTACTATTGGCCTCTATCTTGAGATCTAAAAATCAAATTTAGATGATTTTACAGTCCACAAGAAACTCATAAAATTATCTTTAATTTAGTGATAATTTAATAATTAGTATTAAAATGGAAACACTTAGAATCTCAAGAAAAAATATATATACGAATATTTACATTAATCCTATCCAATGCAGAAGTCCTACATTGATAATGCTATTCAATGTAGAAAATCTAATAATATATGATTTAAATCATTGACATACACCCTCTGAGAAAATTACCAAAATAATCATATTTGAGCATGTTTGGCCCTATTTACCGATCTGATACGGTATTTTGTGTGAAGTATCAGCGGCTAATACGGCATTTTGTGTACTGTATCAGTACCTAATACGATGTTTTGTGTACCGTATCAGAAGCTAATACGGCGTTTCGTGTGCCGTATCAGCGCTGATACTTCACACGAAGCGCCGTATCAATGCTGATACTCTTACAGGCCCCGCCAGGGGTACCAAAATTTTAACCTTATACGCTACATCAAATGTCGTATCTCGTTGTTGCTTTACATGAAACACCGTATCTGCTGCTGATACGGAACACGAAATGTCGTATCCTTGTGTTACTTAACACGAAATGTCATATCTCGTCGGTAAATAGGGCCAATTTTCTGAATTTCAGTATTTTGGGCATTTTAAGCTGAAAAATGATTATTTAGGGCCATTACCCTACAACTTTTTGTATTTGAATATAAATACACTTTTTAGTTTATAAAATATTAAAATATAAAAATAATTACTAGATCCAACAGTTTTCATCTATTTATTTTAAGATCTAACGGTTCTTATTTATTTATTTTTGCTGAGGACCAGACTACCGATTATCAAAGTTTTGGACAAAATCCCTTTTACACTTATTATTAAAATTGTATTTGGTTGTAAGTAGAACTATCTTCAAATAATAACAAGGATATTTTGATAATCAAAACGAATTATAAATAGAATTCATGAATCGAATAGAATTTTCAACGTAAAAAATCGTCAATTTCTTCTATCTATTGTTTCTACGTAGATTAAATTAAAAATAATTGTTAAACCATCATTAAATTAAATATTATTTTGTTAATTTCACGTGGCCAGTAAAATCGTCCAAATCATATTTTAAGAATTCTAGATAAAATACAAATATTAAATTGAACGTGTAAAATCATATATACATATATATATATATATATTAATTAAATTTTTAACAATAATTTGATATGTAAATTAATAACATATAAATTTAAAAAAATTAATATAATTATAGAAACTAAAAAAGGAGTCGTGCCTTGCACGGTTTATAAGCTAGTCTATATTATAATATAATAACCGAAACACTAAAAATTTGGTTGCTTGGTCGGTCGGTCGGACGATATGGTACCCGTTGATTTTATTTATTTATCCTTACTTAATAGTACATATTATTTTTCCTTAATTATCCTTACTTAATTTATATAGTTACTAATAACTAATAAATTTCCTTTTTCACGTAAATCCTGTTATCTTTTTTAATTTTCAATAACTAATCAATTTTCATTTTCACGTAAAATACTTTATCTTTTATATTTTATCTAACTAAAATTTTTCCTTTTCTAAAAATATTATGAGCAATTCTATTTAATAAAATGAAATATTATAATTATAATTAATAACAATTAACTAACTACCTTTTTTAGCTTAAATACGCCACCTTTTCTATTTCTTTATTTTTTTTCCTAGTAAAACCTATTCGATTAGCTTCATTTTAGTAAAATGATTCCTTTTTCAGGTAAAACATGCTACCTCTTCTATTTTTCAATAACTAATCAATTTTTTTCACGTAAAATACATTATCTTTTATATTTTATCTAACTAAAATATTTCCTTTTCTAAAAACACTATGAGTAATTTTATTTAATAAAATAAAATATTATAATTATAATTACTAATAATTAACCAATTATCTTTATGAGCAATTGTATTTAATAAAATAAAATATTATAATTATTATTAATAATTAACTAATTACTTTTTTTAGCTTAAATACGTTAACCTTTTCTATTTCTTTTATTTTTTTTCCAGTAAAACCTATTCGGTTAGGTTCATTTTAGTAAAATGTTTCCTTTTTCAGGTAAAACATGCTAACTCTTCTATTTTTCAATAACTAATCATTTTTTTCACGTAAAATACATTATCTTTTATATTTTATCTAATTACAAAGACACTATGAGCAATTTTATTTAATAAAATAAAATATTATAATTATAATTACTAATAATTAACCTCTGACGCCACCAAATCCTCCTGGCCGCGGATCCGGGTTGTCACACAACTCACATATCCTGCAACACACATTAGCTCGCAATAATATAAGAATAATACCAGATAATTATCATAACGGAGCATAGTAGTCCCACTCTGCAGATCCAAGGATCGGTCGCAACTTTTACTATTATATCACGAAGTTTATTACAAACCAGAATAATATCTTATTTATTGACAGCTGAATAAATGGAGTAAAGCAAGAATAATTTTCTTGCATGTTTTGGGATTTTTCCTAGTGCTCACAAGCATTTTCCTTATTTTCGATTAATTTTATCAAAAATATCTTGGGCCCCTGGCCTTTGGAAATAATTTTATAAATTATTCCAAATTTTTTCCTGAAATTTTTGGAATTTAATTTCCAATTTTTCTCAGAGAATATTTATTTTTCTGATTTTTTTGAAAAAACCTTAAAAAAAATATAGAAACCTTCGACCAGGATTCCTGGTCGATTTTCGATCAGGATCCTGATCGATTTATCCCTCAAAACAGCATTCTGATCGAAGCTTTTTCGACCAAGATCCTGGTCGACTTAAGTCGTTTTTGTCACCTTGCTCGAAGACTTTTCGACCAGGATTCCTAATCGAATTTCGACCAGGATTCCTGATCGAATATTTTTGTAATTTCAAATATTTTTCTGGGATTTTCTTTGTGGGCCCTGTACTTTTAATGGGCATGTAGCTTGGGCATGAATACTCTTTTGGGCCTACCTTGTATTGTAAACTTTACTGGGCTTTTGACTAATGAATCCTGGTCGAAAATCGATCAGGATTCTGGTTGACTTAAATGCTTTTTTGTTACTGGGCCTACGGATTGGGCCTATTACCTTGATAAATTGGGCCTATGCCTTTTTGAGTTGGGCCCAAACTTTTAGAGCTTTGAATTTTTCTAACAGGCCTTTTAACCTTAAATTCCTGACCGGTATTTAGAAATATTCTTGTACCCACATGTATTTTTCTTAATTATTCCTAATATTTTAGGAATTTTTTCGTACCCACAGGTATTTTTTGGATTATTCTCGATAATTTAAATATGTCATTCACGAATTATCTAGTATTATACCAGACTTAAAATAATTTATGGGATTTCAATCCTACGAAATTTGTAATTTTTTGGTGTCATCGAACAAGTTCTTGAAAATAATTCGAATATTTTAATCAAAAATATTGAACTTGTGCACACATGCATTTTAGGGGGACTATTTCGTAACTTTCCAGGGACTTTTTGTCAACTTATAAAGTTCAGGGGCTTTTTTGTTAGCTTGTAAACTGTAATATCAGATTTTCAAATTAGCATAACCTTAGGTACTAAACTGCAATTTGCCAGGTAAATTATCACCTGGTCGAAATCGACTAGGTTTGTGGTCGACTGAAACGATTTTTGAGCAATCTAGTCGATAGGTTTTAGACCAGAATTCCTGCTCTCATTTTCGAGCAGGATTGTGGTCGATCTTTTTTTTTTTTGGCACTTCTTCTCTTCTTTTCTTTTCTTTTCTTCTTTTTTAATATTATTATCAAATAATAATATTTGTTTTGTCCAAATTTAGGATAATTTTGATCCCCAAATCGAAGATGTCCTACTCGGATAAAATTTCGTTCCAATGAAGTCCGACCCGGATTATATTATTATTATTTTTAACAATAATAATAATTTTTCAATATTATTATAAATAATAATATTTTTGTAATTTTGGAGGGGGCCATCAGCCCTAATATTTTCGTAATTTAAGATCGTATTTTTGGCCTTATTGGCTCCTGGATTTACGAAATTCGTCCAGAATTGAGATCATTCGTGACTCTAGACACGTATAAATTTTCATTAAAAATATATACCTTTTTTTTTGCAACATGCATAGAAACAATTTTATAAATTATTTCTCAAAATATATTTATTTCATAATATATTTATTTCAAAAATACTTCCTGACCCTCTAAACCAGGAATCCTGATCCCGTAGACCAGGATTCTGATCAAATTTTGGGTGTTTTGTGCATCCTAATCGGTGGATTTTCGATCAGGAGTCCTGACCCCTTAGACCAAGAATTCTGATACCTTAGATCGGGAATCCTGAGCCCTTAGTTCGGGATTTTTGACTTGGGATCCTGACCCATTAAACCTGGAATTCTAGCCTGTAGACTAGGAATCTTGACCTCTTAGATCAGGATTCTGGTCGAATTATAGGCTTCAAATGTAGTCTGGTCGATGGCTTTTCGACCATGATCTTGGTCAAATTTCGATCAGAATTCTGGTCGAATTATGGGCCATTTTCACATTCTTATCGAAGAAATTTCGATCAGGAATACTGACCCCATAGATTAGGATTTCTGACCCTTTAGATCAGGAATCCTGACCCCTTAGATCAGGATTCTGATTGAATTACGGTCATTTTCTTCACTCTAGTCGAAGGCTTTTCGATCAGGAATCCTGATCGATTTAGACCAGGATCCTAGTTGAATTAAGGCCACTTTCGTCGCTCTGATCGAAGGCTTTTCGATCAGGAATCCTGATTGATATTTAGACCAGGATCCTAGTCGAATTAAGGCCAATTTCTTCACTCTAATCGAAGGCCAATTTCTGCTTGTTTTCTTCGGTTTAGCTCCATTTCCCCCCGTTTCTTTTGCATTTGCATCCGTCTTTAATCCCAAAGCACAAGAAACTCCATGATAGCATAAGGAATCACTCCTTGCTTCATTCCAAGCTAAGAATCCACTCCTAAATCAATGGAAATCTTCAACCCTAACCGATAGAAACAATCCTGCACAACTACACAAAACACATCAAAACTACCACAAACTTGAGACCAAGTGAATCAATTTAAGTCGAAATGAAGCGATCCAAGTGGATATAAAATCCACTTATCACACCCCCAAACTTAAACCGATGCTTGTCCTCAAGCATAAACAACTAAACACTAACTAATTAGTACCACTTCCGTAGGTGATCACAGTTGCATTTGGCATATGCAACAAGCCCTTTAAACCCCTAGTCAGCCCTAGTGGACGAGTAAGGTCTCGTGAGGGCGCATAGTGAATGTACCCATAAAATGCATCTAACTAAACAATTCAAAAACAATGCAATGCATGAATGCAACTAATATGAAAATGCAACGATCCCCTCGAACTAACCAAAACCAACTAGCAAGCAAATATCTCAAAGAATGCAACTAAATCTAAATAGAGCTCGACTAAGTCCCCGTATACTAACAATGCATGAACAGAAACGTGCGTGTGTGCGATGCTCATCAGATATACCCCTAACACTAGATCGAAATCATACCCATTCTTCGCCAAGACAATCACAGGTTTATAAATAGAATAGACGGTAAACACTTCATAACCTAATATTACCTCCATCCTCATCTGAGTTAGCCAGAAATCCATGCTTTATTACTAACAACAACTACGACACATAATATAGAAGCGTGCTTATTTAACCGTGCAATGGATGAGACCCCAAAAGGCTTATACAATAATACCCATATAGCAAGCGTTAGGTTAGTGGATCCTGGACTATAAAAGCCTTAGGTCACTAGGCACAAAGTCCCCTAGAACTTAATTACTCGAGTATTAAAGATCTCACTCTGGTTAATTTTGCATTTAAACAATTTACGTGACTCTTTTTTTTTTCATTTTCACTTTTTTTTTTCATGCAATCTGGAATGAGAATTCTCATTTCCAACCTTAGACTACTCATACAAATATGAGCCAGCTACTAGCCATTTGACACCTAGCCATTATTGACAAATAGAAACAATTAACTAGCATGAAATCCCTGTTTTCCCCCAAACTTAGACTTTAGTGCTCCTACGCCATCAAGGGAATAACGAAAATTCTAAATATAATCAGATGATTAAATCTCAAAACAACTAACAAGCATGACCTCAACCTAGCTCAAAAGCAAATGACGAGACTGTGTAAAAATTTGTTTCTGAAACATCCAAGTCAATTCCTAGGAACTATAAATCAACCCTCTATTCATCAATAATCACACTAAATTAAACATCGACCTACCAATCAGAATTGGTTCATTCTAAGGGATCATGAAATATGCATGTTATGCAAATGCAACTAAAATGAACTCACATGATATAAAAACAAAATAACGGAATGTCCTACATGAAACAAACATGCAATAATACGAATGAACATGAATGAATTACTATTACTACTAAATATGATATCTATATGAACACAATGACATGTAATAGAACAAACAACTACTTATCCCCCAAACCACCCCCAAACTTAAAATATTCAATGCCCTCATTGAATGGAAGGTAATACAAGGGATAGCAGTAACATACCTACTCGTCGAAATCATCACCCTCCTCGGGTGAATCAGGTGGTGGATACTGAGTACGAGCTCCGAAGACCGGCCACTGGACTGTAATACCTGTAGACTAGAGTGCTGTACTCAAAGCTGCAGCCATGTCCTT
Source organism: Saposhnikovia divaricata (assembly GCA_036435485.1). Taxonomy (NCBI): domain Eukaryota; kingdom Viridiplantae; phylum Streptophyta; class Magnoliopsida; order Apiales; family Apiaceae; genus Saposhnikovia; species Saposhnikovia divaricata. Next base: position 83,998,682 of record CM071598.1, read on the forward strand.
AGAATACTGACGGTTGCTATCATGCATAGCATCAATACGCCTATTCAAGCATCGGAAGTGAGTATCCAAAGCCGCCATATCAACCATACCCTGAGCAGGACATGCTCTCGGAACCCTACGAACTCTAGGAACATGTGGCGGAGCGCCCGTTCCCTGACCACCAGCACCACCTACAGCATAGCCTAACCCTCTAGGATGTGGAATGCCGCCTAACACATGGGTTGCCTCCCACGAAGTGCCTTTGTTTAAAGTATTTAGCTAGACATGGCAATGGCTTTTTCTTTTGAAAATTTCTACAACGTATCTCTATATGGCCATGTAATTATCTTTTCCGGAGCTACATCCTTGATGATAAGTTTCAGCCTTCTTTGCTCCTTAAAAGTGTCAGTAACATTACTCTCTTCACTACCTGACAAGTTAGCAACAATAATCATAGGCAAAGTAGATGATTGACCCAAATATGCATACCTCAGGTGATCTGGTAGTTTAAACTTGAGTTTGGAAGCCTCTTCAACATGATGATTTTCATTATTAACTACCAAAGACTAATCAAGAGTGGTAATAGACGGATTAGGAACGGAAGTGGGTGGTTCACCAACAGAAGTCTTAACAACAGACTTAGGATCAAAAGAACTATCCTCAAGTTGAATTTCATGCTTAGAACAAATAGCATTCAATTCCTCTAACATCTCATCAGAAGTAAAATTCTTGTATAACTCATGAAGATCTTTATTACCCTTATACTCGAACTAAACATCATTCTCAGGAAAAGACTCAATTGTACTATCCTCAAGATTTGACCATGAAACAACCTCATCAATCAACACCTTAGAATCCCAGAGATTAGCCAAGCCTAGTGACTCACACTCTTCCTCCTCATCACTATCCACCACAGGTTCTGACAAAATAGAATGTTATTCTTTTTCTGTAGGGTCCTAATCATGAATTTCTTCTTCATCCTCAATTGCTGAATTCTGATCGTTCGTGACTTTTCTAGATCTGAGTGTTATGGCATTAACCTGCTCCATGCCATCTTGTTTTCCTGGATTTACCTCTGTGTCACTAGGAAGAACTCCCTGCGGCCTGTTGAGTAAGGCACTTGCAAGTTGCCCTATCTGATTCTCCAACGTCTTGAGAGATGCTGCCTGACTTTTACACATCAATCTCAACTCTTCCAAATCAGATTTTTCCTCAGACGACTGACCAGCACTCCCATGAAACTGTTGATGGAATCCCGGTGACTAAAACTGTTGCCTTGGGGCATACTGCTGAAAACCTAAAGGATTGAACGGTTTAGCTCCAAATTGTTGCCCTTGAAACGGTTGATAAAGCTGTTGTGGCTGTTGGAAACCACCTTGATTGTTGCTCCAACTGAAATTAGGATGATAGATGTTGGGAGCTAGCTGCTGTGATCTCTAAAAATTGCTCACAAACTGCGCTGATTCAATAGATATGGCACATTGAGTCATCTCATGTGCGCCCGCACATAGCTCATATACACTAGCAACTTAAGGCACCCCATGCTTTGACATGGAATCCAATTTCTTATTAAGTGCCTCTAGCTGAGTTGCTGGAGCTGTGACTGTATTAACTTCAAGAATTCCTGCTATTTTGCCTTGTGATAATCTTTGAGTTGGATTCTGGTATTCATTCGCAGCCATCATCTCAATCAACTAATAATCTTCCTCATAGCTCTTAGCCCATAGAGCTCCACCTGATGTTGCATCTAGCATGGGTCTTGACTGTGCACCCAAGCCATTATAAAAGCAGTTAATCACCATCCAATCAGGCATCCCATGATGTGGACACTTCCTTAGCATCTCCTTATATCGTTCCTAAGCCTCGCACAAAATTCTCCAGACTGCTGTGAAAATTGAGTAATAGCATTCCTAATTGCTGCGGTCTTTGCCATGGGGAAAAATTTAGTGAGAAATTTCTGAGCAAGATCCTCCCATGTCAAAATAGAACCTACCGGTAGAGAGTGCAATCAGCCCTTAGCTTTATCCCGTAGAGAAAATGGGAGAAGTCTCAATTTCACAGCATCCTCAGACACACTGTTGGTTCTGAAAGTATCACAGATCTCAATGAAATTCCGGATGTGCATGTTAGGATCTTCAGTCGGAGCACCCCCAAACTGAACTGAGTTCTGCACCATCTGAATTATGCTAGGCTTGATCTCGAAACTGTTAGCTGCAATAGCTGGCCTGACAATGCTAGACTGAATATCATTGATTTTTGGCTGAGAATAATCCAGCAATGCTTTCGCTGCTGCTGCTGGTTCTCCCATTGATATGGTTGTTTCGAGTTCCTCAAGTACCTAAAACACCAAGAACTAAACAAGACAGATGAGAAAAACAAATCTGAGTCAGTGAAATCTAACGACCATTGATGACAAGCTCATAAACTAAAAATAAAACACCGTTGATCCCCGGTAGCGGCGCCAAAAACTTGTTTTTACTAATTCACGCAAGCGTACGTGGTCACAAGTAATATAGAATTAAGTTGAGTTCGTTCCCACAAAGATCTGGTTTTGGTTTTAATTCAGTTATTGTACCTATGCAACAAGTATGGTTATTACTCATTGTCAAGACAATTAACAAATTTGAGGTATTGATTATCTAATTTAACTAAGATGCAAATTAACAAGAATGAGATCTAATTGACTAACGAGATTTAAAACTGATTTACTTATGAGAATAAAAACATGGGATCCTAACTTCATTATATATTCGCTTAGATCTGACGCCTTTAATCACTATATGCAATGGTTATGATATCTGATCGAATAACACGAAACAAGTACATGCTACCTGTCAGCATACGTATACCAAACTACCCACACATCCATAGAAGAGATAAAAGATGAATAGACACCAATTATGCTTAGACCCTATATGTCTATAAGATTTGAAAACATAACGGTTGTGGAACAAGTTATCCATAAAGATCACACAGGGCAAAATAATATATTTCTATTTATGCTACGAATCATGTTGATAAACAATCATGAACCTATGCTAGCATGGCAAGTTCTAAATCTCAAGATCCACTTTCACTTCACAAGAGATTAACAATTCAATTTAGATGTTAGCTACGCATCTAAAAGCTTTAAGATTAACCATACGAGGATATCAGATATACATCATACACAGATCTTTAAAGCATCAAGATACTAAAGCTCCATAAATAAATCCGTTAGAATCCCATGTCAACGATTAGTTCATAATCGAACCGTTCGTCACCATAGGATTTGATGAAAACATGATATAAAAAAAGTATGAATGAAAGTAGTATTAATATTAGAATAAAGAGTTGAGAAAACAAATCTAGAATCCAGAGTATCGCCTAATTTATAAGAATACAAAAGTAGATCGTAAAACTCCGATTGCTGTCACGTCCTTCGGAATCTGTCTCCAAGTTTGAATCTCTAGTTCTGCTCTCTCTGTATTTCTCTATGTTATTCATCAATTACAATGTTACAATGTGTTTAAATAGGCCCTAGATATCTTGTCCAGCAAGAAACTACCTTAAAATACAATTAAATTTCGAATTAGGGCTAAAAATCTGGATTTTCAGAATTTTCAGGATTTTCGGGCGCACCCTGCGTGGCAGCTGCGCAGTATGCTTCTGTTTCTGGCTATTGTGGCGCAGTCTGCGCAGTAGGGTCGCAGTCTGCGCGACTAGCTTCTGCCCGTTGTGATTTTTCTGCTTGTTTTCTTCGGTTTAGCTCCATTTTCCCCCGTTTCTTTTGCATTTGCATCTGTCTTTAATCCCAAAGCACAAGAAACTCCATGATAGCATAAGGAATCACTTCTTGCTTCATTCCAAGTTAAGAATCCACTCCAAAATCAATGGAAATCTTCAACCCTAACCGATAGAAACAATCCTGCACAACTACACAAAACACATCAAAACTACCACAAACTTGAGACCAAGTGAATCAATTTAAGTCGAAATGAAGCGATCCAAGTGGATATAAAATCCACTTATCAGGACCAAGCCTTCAATGTATTAAGGCAGATAATTCTCATGAGTAGATCGATGGTTTCATTAGCAGTTGGGAATGGTGACAACCCATAAATGGGGTTTTGAGTTATTGGGATTAGCATGACTATGATGGCGATCAATGCTCCATTGGCCATATGTAAGACCACCATCTGTAACTGGGGATTCGCTCCTTGAGTTTGTAGATTTTGGGTCACCCCTTGGGGATCACCCATTGGAGACGCGTCTTTGGGGGGGTCGTTCCCTAAATAAACGTCAAGGGGAGTGGATTAGCAGTTCGATTGCTCTTTCATCGTCTTTAGTGTACGACCGAGACTTCTTCCTCCTACTACATGCGGAGGTTTCAGGCCTTAAATATGGGGCAAATCATCCTCTCGTTGGGGTGGAAACCCATAACTTGGGTTCTAAGCTATTAGTGGTGGAAGCTCCATGGTAGAGATTTGTAATCATGCTTACCTATTATGGGCATAATCATGCCTAGGATTGGGGATCCGCCCCTGGAGAGTTTAAACTCGTTCACTAGAGCAGTGAAGTAGACATCCTCTGAGGGGAGAGGCAACCATCTGAAGGGGATTCGTCCCTTGGTTGAAGGGGTTCGTCACTAGGGGTAATGACCTCTGAGTTTGAGTTTCAGACCTTGGAGGATCCGTCCCTTGAGGCTGAGTAATCTGAGGTTGGGATCCCGCTCCTGGTGGTACCTGTTCCGTCACTGAGGGTGCGGAAGTGCCGATGGGCGTTTCAGTAGTTTTTGTAGTTGATGTTCTTCATGTGGTAACCATGGTTGATGTCTTTTTCCCACAGACGGCGCCAAATGTTGTGGAATAAAAAGTGGGGTGTAATTAATTCGTGTATTGATTGCTAGGGATTGAGAGCTTTGAGCTTTAATGGTGGCTGCTCTTGTTGTTGGGACTAGTCGAACCTCACAAGATGCCTACGTACCTTGATGAATATCAAGAATCAAGCCAAAACGTAGTTCTAGAGTTGCCTACGTGGCTTGATGCGCCCTCGCGGCGTAGTGACGTAGTGGCTTGTATTTCCTTATTCGAGGATTAAACCTAAAACGTGGTGGATGACGTATGGAGCTGTGCCCTAAAAATGTTGTGTTGATTGTGAAGGTTCAGGTCCTTATATAGGCCTCGGGGGCCTTGGAATTAGGGTTTGGTTTGGTGTCTTGGTGGACAAGTTACCCACTTTAGATAGAATTCTGGATCCTTCCATGAAGAAGGCTGATTCCTATTGGACTCGTATGTCTTGGGGGTTACTCCTTGAATGGATTGGTTCCCTTTTGGACACAATAACAGAGTCCCACATTGGCTGATATTTATTATCTAATTTAGGGTCTTGGGCCTCATTACAGGGCTTTGACCTTGGACCAACCTAGGTTTATTTAATGCAACATTAAATGTATTTTTAGGGCATACTTTCAGCCCATATCAGGTTGCATTATAAGTAAAATTTAAAAAGAAAATTATAATCTAAGAAGGATATTAATAAAAATGTTGTATTAGAATTTAACTTTGTAAAAAAAATATAATCTGAAACGGATATAATTAAAAAGGATTATTAGAATTTAATTTTATTTATTTTTTATTAGTATTAAAAAAATTCATATTTACTATCGGACTCTATCTAGAGATCTAAAAATCAAATTTAGATGATTTTATAGTCCACAAGAAACTCATAAAATTATTTTAATTTAGTGATAATTTAATAATTAGTATTAAAATGGAAACACTTAGAATCTCAAATATATATATATATATATATATATATATATATATATATATATATATATATATATATATATATATATATATATATATATATTTACATTAATCCTATTCAATGTAGAAGTCCTACATTGATAATGTTATTCAATGTAGAAAATCTAATAATATATGATTTAAATCATTGACATACACCCTTTGAGAAAATTACCAAAATAATCATATTTGAGCATGTTTGGCCCTATTTACCGATCTGATACGGTGTTTCGTGTGAAGTATCAGCGGCTAATACGGCATTTCGTGTACCGCATCAGTACCTAATACTGTGTTTCGTGTGCCGTATCAAAAGCTAATACGGCGTTTCGTGTGCCGTATCAGCGCTGATACTTCACACGAAGCGCCGTATTAATGCTGATACTCTTACAGGCCCCGCCAGGGGTACCAAAATTTTAACCTAATACGCAATATCAAACGCCGTATCTCGTTGTTAATTTACATGAAACACCGTATCAGTTGCTGATACGGCACACGAAACGCCAATTAACACGAAATGCCTTATCTCGTCGGTAAATAGGGCCAATTTTCTGAATTTCAGTATTTTGTGCATTTTAAGCTGAAAAATGATTATTTAGAGCCATCACCCTACAACTTTTTGTATTTGTATATAAATACACTTTTTAGTTTATAAAATATTAAAATATAAAAAAATTACTAGATCCAACAGTTTTCATCTATATATTTTAAGACCTAACAGTTCTTATTTATTTTTTTATGTTGAGGACCAGACTACCGATTATCAAAGTTTTGGACAAAATCCCTTTTACACTTATTATTAAAATTGTATTTGGTTGTAAGTAGAACTATCTTCAAATAATAACAAGGGTATTTTGATAATCAAAACGAATTATAATTAGAATTCATAAATCGAATAGAATTTTCAACGTAAAAAATCGTCAATTTCTTCTATCTTTTGTTTCTACGTAGATCTAATTGAAAAATAATTGTTAAACCATCATTAAATTAAATATTATTTTGTTAATTTCACGTGTCCAGTAAAATCGTCCAAATCAAATTTTAAGAATTCTAGATAGAATACAAATATTAAATTGAACGTGTAAAATCTTATATATATATATATATATATATATATATATATATTAATTAAAACAATAATTTGATATGTAAATTCATAACATATAAATTTAAAAAAATTAATATAATTATAGAAATTAAAAAAGGAGTTGTGCCTTGCACGAGTTATAATCTAGTCTATACTATAATATGATAATCGAAACACTAAAAGTTTGGTTGGTTGGTAGGTTGGTCGGACGATACGGTACCTGTTGATTTTATTTATTTATCCTTACTTAATAGTACATAATATTTTTACTTAATTATATATAGTTACTAATAACTAATAAATTTCCTTTTTCAGGTAAATCATATTATCTTTTTTAATTTTCAATAACTAATCAATTTTCATTTTCACGTAAAATACATTATCTTTTATATTTTATCTAACTAAAATTTTTCCTTTTCTAAAAACATTATGAGCAATTCCATTTAATAAAATGAAATATTATAATTATAATTAATAATAATTAACTAATTACCTTTTTTTAGCTTAAATACGTCACCTTTTCTATTTCTTTATTTTTTTTCCAGTAAAACCTATTCGATTAGCTTCATTTTAGTAAAATGATTCCTTTTTCAGGTAAAACATGCTACCTCTTCTATTTTTCAATAACTAATCAATTTTTTTCACGTAAAATACATTATCTTTTATATTTTATCTAACTAAAATATTTCCTTTTCTAAAAACAATATGAGTAATTTTATTTAATAAAATAAAATATTATAATTATAATTACTAATAATTAACCATTTATCTTTATGAGCAATTGTATTTAATAAAATAAAATATTATAATTATTATTAATAATTAACTAATTACCTTTTTTTAGCTAAAAATACGTTACCATTTCTATTCTTTTATTTTTTCCAGTAAAACCAATTCGGTTAGCTTCATTTTAGTAAAATGTTTCCTTTTTCAGGTAAAACATGCTAACTCTTCTATTTTTCAATAACTAATCATTTTTTTCACGTAAAATACATTATCTTTTATATTTTATCTAATTATAAAAACACTGTGAGCAATTATATTTAATAAAATAAAATATTATAATTATAAATACTAATAATTAATCTCTGACGCCACCAAATCCTCCTGGCTGCGGATCTGGGTTGTCACACAACTCACATATCCTGCAACATACATTAGCTCGCAATAATATAAGAATAATACCAGATAATTATCATAACGGAGCATAATAGTCCCACTCTGCAGATCCAAGGATCGTTCACAACTTTTACTATTATTTCACGAAGTTTATTACAACCCAGAATAATATCTTATTTATTGACAGCTGAATAAATGGAGTAAAGCAAGAATGAGCAACCATGGTGCTCAGCAAGTTCTCTCCTTGCTCGGTTTATAAATATAATAAGATTTAAACAAAAGATAAAGTCCAAGTTTGAGTAAACAGTTTGAAAATCAGAAGGTCATTACCGACATAAAACTCATCTCAAGAAAACATGAATACTCGAAAGAAATCACTCGATACACATCTGATGACTCATGAGAAGTGAATACACTGGTCCTCCAACCGCTCGGTATCTCGATGGTGTCAACTAGCCGACCGTGAATACCGTCCTCCTATGACACCACACCTCGCCCGATCACGGCTACAATGTGGTATCAACTAAATATAATATATATATATATATATATATATATATATATATATATATATGCTAGCATTTTTTTGCTAAGGTTAAGGTTGTATAACAAAAAAAACACAGAAGGTACACATCTAGGGGCATACCCGCGGGAGAAAAAACTAACAAAGCACGCCATGAAGCCTACGACAAGAAAGCAAACCAAACTAGCAGATTACAATAGAAAAACAAACAGCTAATACAACCTAGAGCTCAAGGAGTAATTCTTGGCCACAGCTGTTTAAAAGATGAGCTAGAATGCAGTTTTCATCTATCCGTGCTTTTTATATCCTGCAATAAAGCATCAGTAGTCATCCTCCTTGAAGAGATGTTGAGCAAATTCGGGCATGATATTACATAAGATGCATAGAGCTGACGATATTTTCATGCCAAAATGAAGCATACGATCCTTGGTGAGAAGTCTATTCTTCAACGCCAACCATAGAGTAATCGAGCAACGAGGGATAGAGAAATTATGCCAAATGACATTAATCCATGGCGGAGGTATTCCAGGGGTCCTAAACGATTGGTAAATCAAGGAGCACTTAACCCGTTTATCCTTCAAATTGTCGCAAGTGATAGTATCTCTATCAAAAATTCGTATATTGCTGAGAAGATGTTAAGCCTCAGTGACATTCGCAAGGTTGGAGGCTGAGAAAACCCAACCCTCATTGTTTATGACTAGACCAGCCCTAGCTCGATTTGAGATATTCATAACAGTGGCAATGGAAGGACCAAAGCGCTCCAATAGCGGACTATTTGAAATCAGCAGATCATGCTAGAGATAGAACCCTGAATTGATTCCCACAAGATATTGTATATGAGGACGAGCTAAGGAACGAGCATTGAGGATTTTCCTAGCATTCCATGGACATTTTGAGGGGATCTTAGTTGTCCAAAATGGTTTATCTCTAAGCAAGCAGCTATGGAACCACTTCACCCACAGAGAAGAGGAAGTGGGCTGTATAATTCTCCAAATTTGGTGAAAAATCGCCGCTGTATTCCAAAGAATGGGGTCACGAATACCTAAACCTCCTTCTTATTTTGGCAGGCAACATTCAGACCACGAGACCTTGTGCATCGAAGAGCCTCTGTGAGTCCTTCCCCAGAGGAAATTTGCTAGCATAGACTTGACCTTATCCAAGATACCCTTCGGAAGAAATGTATACATACTCCAATAACTATGAATGCCAAAGAGGATAGTATTTAATAATTGAAGTCTGCCTGCTGTGCTCAAAAAACTTACAATTCCAATGATCAATCATCTGGCATAGGCGAGAGATTAAAGGCGCACAAATAGGTTATTAGATCAACCCTGGAAATGTTAATGCCTCAAATATACCCGTGTTCGTATGACCGTACACAAGTCATTCTCTCTCTACCATGGGCCTCTATCCCATGTTGACCAGTAAGAATACAGAATACCCAAGTCTTTAGTAAACTGATAAATTGAGATAAACTTTGCAGAAAAAAATTGTTTGACTTGGTTGACTGCCAGTCTCATAGAAATGTGCCACCAGTCCGAACAATGGACTGATGTAAGACTTCAATAGAATATATTTTATTGGTTGACATGAACAATGTGCCAACCACTGACAAGAAAGGTAACTATCTCGAAATAATGAGAATAGTTTAGAAAATTAAGTATTATGAGTCGCCCCGAATAATGAGCACAACTCGAATGTTTATAATTAAATACACACAACCGATGTACGTTAAATAGAAGATTTTAATTTGATCATTGAGCGAACGTGCCAGCAATCCTACTATTTACACTATGTATTCGTTCGATTCGACCAATGAATCAAATAAAAGATGTTCAATAAAGGTTGTCGAATCTGTGCAATAAATTCGACAGGAGAGAATGAATTTAACTATCTCGAGTGATGAGATTAGTGCAGCAGAATAAAATAAATAGTTGTCTCGAACTAATGAGATCAACCTGACGACAACGAATTCGCTTCCACGTTCACAGAAGATATAATTCATAAATAACAGCAAACTTACGAGGAATTAATCTCTACTGAAAATATCAATTACATAAATTTTGCAACATAAGGGCAATAAAATAGATCTCATAACTGGTAGCTCGACATTAAATATGAAATAATATAATATGAATCAAATACGAAATTTTCGAGAGTAGGGGTAGGAATGAACTTGCCTCTGTCTCGACGCTAAATGCTACCAAATAAATAAAAGAGTGCTATCCGCGAGCAAGAGTCTCAATTCTCAAGAAGGAAATTCTATAATAATTATCAAATAATTTTAGTAATCATGCAATCAATAATCAAGTAATATCGAAAAATATAATTTTGAGATATACTCGTATCCTTAAAATTGCACAAACGCATTACATAATAAATTATAATAAAACGTGTTTTATGACATCGTTCTAATGAAAATATAATTTTACGTGGCAATCTCACTCTATTTATTCGTAAGAAAATTCTCTCTTAAAAGGTCTCTAATTATTCCCTAAATAAACGTTAATAATTGATTTATTTAAATCGCATTTTGAAATTATAACATTTGTAAGATTCTCACTAATTATCTAAAATTCTCAAATTTAATTAAGTCCATTTTAAGAAAACGATCTCTGTTTTATTCTTAAAATAAAATGATGCAAGAATCCATTTTTATTCAAATTTTAAATCCAAAATTATTAAAACCACTTTTAGCAAAATGTAAATCTATCAAAAATAATCCTAATTTAATTAACCCCACTAATTCCATTTTCTTTCCACATTTTAATGTTCAACTAAATAAACCAAATTTCTTTTCTTTCTTTTAAAGCCAATTTAATAATCCTAATTTATTTTAATCATTTGTTTATTATTAAAACAATCCCAATTATACATATAATCTATGTATGTACACATCACCATCAACCACTGGGCGGTCGCCGGCCGGACGCCGCGGCGGCACCGGCGGCAACCACCACCGCTACCCTCCTGCTCACTTACTCTCTCTCAACCTCTTGTTCTCTCTATCTCTCTCTCGTCCTCTCTTTCTCCCTCTCGATCTCACTGCTCTCTCCTCTCAATCTCTCCACTTTCTTCTCCTTCTCTCCGCTCTCTTCTCTCTGTCCTGCCTCTCTCAAGCTCTCCTTTGATCTCTCGGTCTCAATCTCCCTTAACCTCAATCTCTCGACCTCTCTTCCTCCCTCAGTCTCTCTCTCTTTATCCACTCGCCTCTCTCTCTCTCTCTCTCTCTCTCTCTCTCTCACTCTCTCTCTCTCTCTCTCTCTCTCTCTCTCTCTCTCTTTCTCTCCGACCCATCTATCTCTCTCCGTTCGCATCTCTCTCTCCGACCTCTGTCTGTCTCTCTCTCTCTCTCTCTCTCTCTCTCTCTCTCTCTCCGCTTTTGTATCTCTCTCCCCATTTTAATCGCTTTCTCTTCACTCTCTTCTCTCTCCGCCTCTCTCTCACCCTCTCAATCTCCCCCTTCTCTCTCATCTTTCCTCTCTCTTTCAATCTCTCACTCTCTCCCCTGCCTTCCTTCACCATTGCCACAATCCACCACCACCGGTCACCATCACCACCGCGGTGGTGGCTCCTCACGGGCATGCAACCGAAGCCTCCTCCAAATTCTCAAACCCCAATCATTTACACATTTCAACAATTACCCCCATACAATTTTTACATGTATCAAGCAAAAAAAATACCCATCCCACATATATATTTCCCTTAATTTATAAATACAATCCCTAACTTGTAAAATACAAATAAATAAATTTTACACAATCAGCATCATACAAAAACAAAATAAAAGATTTACAAGACATAAAACTTATAACCTCTATGTGAAAAGCCCAAATTTTTACAACTTGATTTTTAATCAACTCTCGAAATCAAAATTTTCTTATATGGATACGAAGAGCACATCGCTAGCTTCGATAATCTTCCATTGCATGCACGATCCGATTGCAATCCATGTAGTTATAAGATTTGCAAAGTTGTGTTTTGGTGAAAAAGTGTGTGTGTGTGTGTATGTGATTTTTGCTGAAGGATAACATATGAAAGTTATGGACTTTTCTTTGTAGCTTTAGTATATATATAAAACTTACCCACTTGGGCTCTTAGTGGGCTACAATTCCTTTGGTCTCAAATCACTCAACCCACTTAACAATTAGTCTCTACCCAAAATCTTAAAGATTACACCCATTTGCTAATGGTAAAAATAATAGTAATAATAATAATAACAAATTAATAATATTTATAATCATAGTAGTAATAGTAGTAACAATAATTAATAAAATATAGTATTGCACTAAAATAAATATCTTGTACGCACCCCTAAAGTAAATTAAAATTGAAGTTTACCAAATTTATTCCAAGAAAGCTCGACATTATAAATATTAATTAAATTTCACGGTTATTACATAATCAATTACCTTTTTCAGCTAAAGTACTTTACATTTTCAGTAAAACTTATTCGGATAGTTTTATTTAAGTAAAATAAAATAATTATATTATAATAACTAATAACTAACTGATTAAGTTTTCAGCTAAAACATTTCATCTTTTCAATATTTTCAAACTAAAATCCATCTTTTTATAGAAATATCAAGGACAACATATATCTAATTATTAGCATATGAAATTATTTAAAATTTTAAGCCTACAAATTCCATGTCTTAAAAGTTTTAATTCAATTTTTAAAAAAAATTCCATTATATTAAAGAACATTTGTGCATCACATGGGTTTTAAGCTAGTATATTATAATAGCCGAAACATTGAAATTTTGGTCGGTCAGTCGGTACGGTACTTTGTATTTTACTTAATTACCCTTATTTAGTTATTCTTTATTTAATTTCCTTTGTTTTGGTACATATTTATTTTGTAATTATAGGCAATTCCATTTTATAAAACAAACAGGCTTCCTTTTCTTACTCCAGTTAGAGCAAGTTCACCAGTGTTCTTGTGTGTGATCAAACATTCATCTTCATCAAATCCAACTTTGAAACCTCTATCTGTAAACTGACCAATGTTTAACAGGTTGTGCTTGAGCCCACTGACCAGTACTATATCTTCAATAATGGCATTACTAACTTCCAACTTGCCATATCCTAATGTGTAACCAATGATTTCATCTCCAAAAGTAATCATAGGGCTAGCTTTTTCCACATACTGTGATAGTAGGGGAATATCACCAGTTATATGGTTTGAGCATCCACTATCCAACACCCGCAAGACTTCCTTTTCTTTCACTTTTCCCTGAAAACACAGATGTATTACTTCTTCTTTGGTACCGAAACAAGTTTGGGTCCATTTGGCTTAGACACATTCTTTTCAAATCAAACATGCTTATAAGTTTTCAGAGTGTCAGTCTTCTTGTCAAATTTAGAAGTCTCAGAGTTGACTTCTAGGACTTGGGTGACAGAAGTACCTTCCTAGCTCTAGGAGGACTTGAAGACTATGGCCTTGTGTAGTGTGTGTGTGAACATTTTGACTTATGCAGCCATTCATGAACTATATTCTTAAATTATAGCAACTAGTCATAACATTCATATTACATGGCATACAATCAATTTTATCAGAAATGCGGAATCTTTATGTCTTAAAGGTATAGAGCAATCATAAAAAGGTTTAGACACACTACCAGCAGGTTTCTTACAAGCATGTGTCAAGTGATTAGAACGAGAACGGTTCCGACAAACATTTTCTAGGGGCATTAGGCACATAAACATAGTTGTTGTTTTTATTGATCTCAAGTTTTCCATATCTATTTTTTTCTTCTTAGGCACAGACTTAGCAGATTCAATTTTCACAGATTTCACAGGAACATTCTTAACAGGTCTTTGCTCAACTTTTGCAGGCTTCTTGGTTTCAGCTTTGACACTCTCACTCTTTGAGGGTGCAGGCTGTGTACTTGCTTGTGCCTCATCTTTATAACACAAAAGCTATTTGATGGATAAGGATTCTTCATCAAACCTTATGGTGGTTTCCTTAAAAGATTGGTGTCATAGCATTTTTCAAAATATAAGGCAAATTTTCTTGAACAACCTTGCTGTCATTGACAGTTTCACATCCTTTCCTCTTTTTGAGTGTGTCATAGTCAAAACCAATAGATGCCTTACAATTCTCTTGATGTCTATCATGATAAGCTTGCATAATACTAGAAGAGTTCTTAAAGACCCTATTTTAAATTCATTTTCAGCAATTTCTTCTCTAAGGGCTTGCTCTATTTGACTAGCACATAAAACCATATTTTTAAGATATTCAATTTCTTCTTTAAGGTTTTCTACTTTCACATCAACCAATTCAAGTTCCTCATTTATTTTATTTAGAATTTCATTTCTAGTAGATAGTTTATCAATTTCTTCATTAGCAGCAGTCATACTAATATGAATGTTAAATATCTCAACACTTAGCTTTTCAACAATTTGGTTATAATCCGAAATAGACATGTCAATAGTGGTTAGTGCTGGTACCTGAGAGTTGCTTAAAGATTCTTCATCCTTGGTATTGGCCATTAAGGCATAGTTGCAAAATTTTGCATCATCTTAATCACTATCAGAATCATCCCAGAACTTTCCTTCAGCTATGCACGCCTTGCTTGATTGCTTTTTGAGAAAGGCTTCATACTTAGCTTCAAGTTCCAAAAAAGCCTTGTCCTTCTTCTTTGGTTTCTTGCAATCATTTGCAAAATGCCCTAGATCATTGCATTGATAGCATCTTGCAACTGACCTATCCATATAACCATTCTTGAACTTGCCTTCGGTTGGTTTCATAGGTGCCTTTTCTTTGTTAAAGGAGTTATTTTGAGACCTTGCCTTGAATGGTTGTTTCCTCTTGAATCTAATGTTGGGAGACTTTCTAGCCATGAAAGCAAATGATAGATTTTCCACAACATCCAACACCTCAAGTGTGTAGAACTCATCTGCACTTGGCTCAACATCCTCAATTTCTTCAGCTTCAGGTTCTTTCTCAGTAACTTCTTCAATTCTTAGTTGACTTTTAGAAGTTTCTAGATCCTTGATAGATTCATTTACAATCAAGGCACATGTTGTGTTGACCATTTTTCCTTGGTTGGCTTGAATGACTCTCTTCTGCAGTAACTAAAGTTTATTAGTTATTTACAAACCATATATCACATCATATTGGACTTTGTTAGATCATTATCTCTCAAAGAGATAACCCTTTGCTCAAGGTTGTTTGGTGTAGATAGTAAAAACTTCATGTTTAGATCTTTTTGGCTGTAGATCTTTCCATTCTTTTGCAATTCATTTACAAGTCTGTGAAACCTTTCAAACATCTCAGTGATATCTTCTTTGGGATGAGCCATGAAGTCCACATATTGAATGACAAGTATCTATCTTCTGTTTTCTCTAACTTCTTTTGTTCTTTCACATAATATCTCAATGTGATCCCACATCTCTTTTGTAAAAGTACAAGTAGCAATATTTGCAAACATTGAAAGCTTCATAGAGTCATTGATGATGAGCTTGAGATGACTATCAAGAGCTACTTTTTTTTCACTCTCAATCCACTTTGATGGATCTTTAGCAACATAAGATTTGGGAATGATAGTGGTTCCAATAGTAGACTGAGGAATTTCTTGTTGAGGTTCAAAAGGACCTATTTCTTGAGAATATTAGGATACATGAGATTAGCAACCTTGATAAGCAGTAATATCTTTATCTTCCAGAGATTGTGGTTTTCTTTGCTAAACTTTGGGACTTTGACTGTTCATGTAGTCTTTGGTGCACTCATCTTCATCTTTTACTTTTTTTCTTAACAACCTACTTTGGTACCACTTGTTGAGTACGAAATGCACCTAGATAATACAAAAGGGGGTTGAATGTATTATCAACTTTTTCTTTGAATGTTAGCTGTTTGAATTTGTTTAGAGTTATAGCTTGAAATTGTATGAAAAATAAAGAACACACAATTTCAATTTAAATATGACGTTGTATTAGATCAAAGGTTGCTACAAACTATGAACAAAAAGTTGTATTCTCAACTTCGATTTCTCGAAAAGATATTCTTGAAATTACACTTGAAATCGTAACAACTAAAGATATGAGTCTGTACACCTATAGAACATGTGCACATCTCATTTTTATAAAACTAGTAACAGACAAACTAGTAAGCTAAGCATGTCTATACCATTTTAGTGAAAGCTGGTATCATGTGATTTCTCCTAATTTTTCATATTGACCAGATCCACTTCTTTAGCTACCGTTCCTTTAAATTTCTCTCCAAGCTTCTTTGTAGGTTTGCCAAGTGCACACTACAACAATTGGACCACTGCAGGTACCTTGGTTTGTGTTAATTATCTGCCTTGAGAATCTTTGAAATTTGTCTTTGAAACTTTTGAGAATTGGCTAACTACTTGATTCGAGAACTACATGTGAATGGCTCAAGATCTCTGAGTTCTGGATTAAGTCTTTTTGAGATGTCAAATGTACTTCTCAAATGAGTCTTTTAAATCTGGAATCTCTGAGATGTCAAATGAGTCTTTTGACTTGTGGAATCCTTGAGATATAAAATAGAGTAAATTACTTCTCGAATCCATGGGATATCGAATTGAGTAAATTACCTCTAAAATCATTGAGATATCGAATCCTTGACTTATTGAAAAAACCAATTCCAATTCCACTTCTCGAATTTGTATTTAAAGAAATTTCTTCATTCTTCAAATTTCAATTGTCTTTATTTTGTAGCCTTCTTTTTCAACCATGAGGCATGATTCAATGATCTTCTTTTAAGAATTATTACATGGCTGATTTTTACATTTTACAAAAGAACTTGATTCCTAATGCTAAGTACATATTTATGACAAAAAACAAACTATAAAGGATTCGCCAATTAAGGGGTCATGTAAGTAATGCATGGCATTACTATAACCAAAGGCTTGTTATTCCTAATGCCAAGTATATATTCATGATAGAATACAAACTACAAAGAGTTCCCCAGGTAAGAGGTCATGTAAGTAATGCATGACATTACTATAACCATAGGCTTGTTATATAGATGAGTTTAGACATGCCTTCGTGACTAATAAGAAGGTTGTTAAATCAAATATACTTGTAGAAGGGGGGTTGAATATAAGTATAAGTAATCGTGTCTGATTTTTGCTCGAATAATTGAAAACAAATACAAACGAATAAATCAAATTGTTTGTATTAATAAAATCAATTACAAACACTACCAAAGGTGTACGATACCTTTAGCAACTGCTCTTAATACAAATATCTCTCTTGCTAATTCACGCTAGCATTCACGACACATATTACAATGATATAGAGAGAGTATTTATAATGCTACCTATCAACTAATAACAGAAAGTAACAATCAATATATGGTAATCTTCTGCCATCTAGTTGATAGTTTCCATCAATAGTTTGATTCTTTTCTTCATGCACACTTCTTGCCATCTTCAGAATAT
Source organism: Saposhnikovia divaricata (assembly GCA_036435485.1). Classification (NCBI taxonomy): domain Eukaryota; kingdom Viridiplantae; phylum Streptophyta; class Magnoliopsida; order Apiales; family Apiaceae; genus Saposhnikovia; species Saposhnikovia divaricata. Next base: position 84,016,589 of record CM071598.1, read on the forward strand.
TAGATCCTATAGTATATCACTTTCTAATTCTGCAGCATCGACACAATCAGGGTCTGTCTATAGTCCCTAAAACTCGTAGTCCATGACTCATAGTCTCTGATCGAACATTGTTCACAGTTCTGCAGTTTCTGAATAACTGATTCATCCTCAACCAAGTGCTAAACCCTTTATAAGATCAGGGTATTACAAGAAGTATAATTTTTTTCTATTCTACACAAACAACTCATGAATTATTCCTAACAATTTCCCCTTATTTATGCTTTATAATGTGAAGCATAAATCTGGATTGTTGATGTCAAAACCTCTAACAATACAACTATAATAGAATTCATACAAGTATATTATTACATGAAGTTAAGTCACACAAGTACCTCAATTACTCAATCAGCTTCAATTGTTCTGAACTGTGGATTATCTCTGAGAAATTCACCAAGCAAATCATCTTCAATTTTAGTTAAGACTTCACCAACACTTTGTTTCAGATCTAACATGTCACCATTATCAGTAATAATTTGACAATGCAGAGCTCTTAGCTTATTTGGCCTATATCTGAAGTAATTAAGATTTTCAATAGAAACCGAATCATCTTTCCCTTCCATAGCTTGATAAAAGACAAATGATCCATTATCATCAAATCTTACTTCCAAAGATTTATGTTTAATCTCTTTGTCTTTTCTAGCAGAATCAATATAATGTTGTTTGAAAGGTGGTACATCCTCCTTCTTTTCTCCATATAATCTCTTCAATAATTTATCAATCTCATCAATCTGATGCATAAGTGATGCATTATAATTCTGAGTAACTTCAGCATTTTTCTGTAACAAAAATCGAAAATAAGCTAACTCCTCTTCCTTTTTATTATACAAGAAAGTAGATAAGTCCATCCATCTCACTCTACCATCAGATAAGAAGTATATAAGAAAAACTTCCTTATCTTCTTTGTCAACCAACCCTCTTTTAGAATCATATTCTTGATATGTTTTCACTCTATGAACAAGATATGCAGAAATTAGTCTATTAAGATGTCTTTGAGTCATTTTCTCACCAACCTTATCCAAAAGTGAATGAGGATCAGCCTTCAACTTTGTAATATCTGTGGTTTGCTTACTCATCTAACTATGACCAAGACCACTACATTTTCGAGGAATTATTGACTATAAACTTTGACTCCTGGTCTAGTAAGATGGTTTTGAAGATGTTGAATAAACTTGTTTCGTTACAGAAGTAGTAGATTGAACATTTTATGATTTCATTACCTCCTCTTGTGTAAATCCCATATTCTTCAAATTGATAGTAGTCCCTGACACTACATCTTTCACAACTTGTTCCTGTAGAAGAATTGATGTAGTATCTGGTACTTGAAGAGTTTTAGCTTTCTTTGATATAGACTCTGGCTGGCTAGAAACTTGCTTTCCCTTAGATCCAGAAAGATCAGATCCACCAGCTTCAGTGCCTGTGCTTATTTTTTCTTTTCCTTTTCCTTTCCCAACATTCGAACCACCACTGCTACCACCATCACCCTTATCTCTCCTCCCAGTTTGATTCCTCTTAATTATTTTTATCTCCCCCTTTTTGACATCAGCAACATTGACTCCAAGGGTTTCAGTGAGAGTACAAATAAGATTCATCAAAATAGCCTGATTTTCCATGATAGTGACCTGGTTATCTTCCAATGTTTGAAGCCTATGATGAATATATATTTGAGAATGTTGAATGTTCTAAATAGCTTTCTTTTGCGAAGATTATTGAGCATCAATGTTGGAAGCTACAATATTCATAGCATCATTAGTGAGCTGAATTGCAGTATCAATTCCTACAACTTGAGTAGCTAGACCCTGAACAGACTATTTCACAAACGAAAGATCAACATCCGAAATTTTAGGAGAATCAGCAAGAAGCTCAGTTCTATAATTGAGTTCGGCAATCTCTTTGGCATGAGCTAATGCTATAGGATTTGAACTTCATTTGGATAAATACCATACTTGTTAAAGAATTCCAGTTTGTCCTTCGCTCTAAAATGCTCAATTTTACCAATGTGCTTGATGAATGTGAATGAATCAGGATCATTAATAAATTGATCGTGAGTAAGTTCAGTAGGAAAAACCTGATCTCAATAAGTAAATTCCTCATTTTCTCAGATTCACCATTAGAATGACTAGAAGTATTATCAACAATCTGATTGTAAAAATCAAGACGCAAAGTTGTGGCTTTTTGAAGAGCATGTTCTCCGTCATTAGCTTGAAGCTTTTGAATAAATGTAAAATTCAGAGGAATCAATACCCAAAGCATGAGCTTCTGCTGAAGTAGTTGGCCACTTTTGATCAAAATAACCAAATGTAGGTTCTATAACCTTTGTAGATGAAGTTACCTGTGAATATAAACTATAGATGTAGAATGATATTCAAGTAAAGGTACATGAGTAGAATGACTTACAGCTACAACTTGTTGATCTGAAACTGAAACTGAAGTTACCATTCTTGAACTTGCATTACCACTAACAATCTATCCTTCACCAGCATCTTGTGTGCTAACAACTACAAACTCTTACTCCTCCTTAGAGTGATCAGCTCCTATGGATGTCTCAATCCAAGCTGAGATTGGTTGCACACTCAGAGGAACACTAGGATCTTTAGGTAAATCTTTTGGCACTGCCTTAGAAATTGACTCCCTTAGCCTTTCACCTCTTTGATTAATAGCATCCATAAACCTTTATTGATATTACTGAGCTTTAACTTCAGGCTTTGAATTATGCTTGGCTAAGTCTTGTTTCTCATACACCTTAATGAAAGAATAAGTACCAGCATCCATACCAAGATTTTCAGATCAAGATTCAGGAAAAACCTAATCCCACAAATCAAAAGATGGTTGTTTCCTTGGTTTCTCTCCCTCACAATGGGGTTGGTCACTCATGCACTCTTTCTCACTTTGGTTGTCTAAAGCCAATTCTCTTTCTACCTCTCCTTTTGCCTGGTCATGGAGCCAGCCTATCTGTTTGTGGATCTATGTCCATCTTTTCAAGTGTTGCACTCATTTGTGGAAAAGTGCTCTCATTAAATGGGTGTGTGAAGGGGTGTATTTATAAAGAGAGTTGGGTGTGAGGAATGGTGGAGATTGAAAGTAAAAGGAGTGGTTGAGATTAAAAAGGTGTGGATTGATGACATGGCAAGTGGTATTGTGTTAGTTGGGAGTGGTTTTGTGTTTCTTTGCAAGTGGGTGGTAAAAGATCCCAGCTCCTTTCTGAATCTATATTATAATATAAGACTCACACCGATTGATAATTAAATACGTAACTCGTATCGTTATTAAATAATCAATATATCCCAAAAATACCTAATAAATAAATCTAAAAATATGGGACACTTAGAAATATTATAAAATAAATATCTGTAAAGTTTGGTCAATTTTGATCAATGTTGACTTGGTCAAACATGGTCAACCGTGGGACCAACTATGTCGGTTTTCGTGCCGGACCAAAATTCTCCAAAACTTACGAAACTTTAACCATGCATAGAAAATACTATTTAAGTGATCAATCTCAAGTTTCAAGTCATTCTAGCAAGTGGGAGTATTTTATTTGAATTTAAAACGTTTAAATCAGTTTCGGTTTCGAATAAAATACAATTGGTCTTTTCTTGAAATAGATAAAGCTTTTGACCAATGTTTTGACTAGAATAAGCACTTAGAATATATTTCCTAATATATGAAGTATTTTGAGAGTGTAGGAAATATTTTTCTCCGAAATATAATATATTTGAGAAGCGGGAGAAAAATTACTTTAAATATTATTGACACGAGATAAAAATAGGGATTAATATTCTATCAATGATATTAATAAGCTTGAGTATAATTTTTTTTTTTTTATGATTGAAAACATTTTGAGTGTCAAGACAGAATATTTTTCGAATAAAAACATATCGTTTTTGAATTTAGCACGAGTTCTCTAAAGAATATCAAATCTTGAATATTCTTTATTCGAGTTTGTCGCCTTATCAATGTTGCAACAGAGATTTAAAAAAAATATCAAACCTCGATATTACTTTTTCGATCTTATTGCCTTGGTATAGAGATATATTCCATAAAAATATATAATTTGATTTTTCAATATAATGGAATATCTCTTAAGTAAGAAGATAAATAGGATGATAAATTTGGTTGCTAGAGTTGACCATTTGACTTTTGATCGAATCAATTAAATAAATGTTCTAGTGGAGAGGATTTTACGTGTATTTAAATTTTATGTTAAATCGTACAAATATCAAAATAAATATTATATTTTTTGGTGTTTTTTGGTTTATAGTAAGATAAGACATTAATACTTTAACGCAAAACAAATATAACAGGAAAAAACATGTAATGGTCAATTTCGGGCCCAAAAGAAAACATAACTACACTTAATATTTTTTGATGTTTTTTGGTTTATAGCAAAATAGGACGTTAAAACTTTAATACAAAATAACAAAATTTAAAAAAAAAACCTTTAAAATTATGTTTTTAGGCCCGTCAACATGTCTTCTCAAACTAATTGTTAGGAATTTGATGTGTACTTGTCATATTCAGACCAGAAAATAACATAGTTACACATTATTTTTTCGAGAATTTCGACTTATCTAAAAGTAGAACGTCAATACTTTAATACGGAGCAAATAAAACACAACAACACAACGTACTCAGTATATCCCGCGTGAGCAGGATCTGAGGGTTTAATACGGAGCAAATAAAACACAACAACACAACGTACTCAGTATATCCCGCGTGAGCAGGATCTGAGGGGGGTAGGATGTACGCAATCATGCCCCTACACAAAGGTAGAGAGATTGTTTCCGGTTTTTTGACCCCCTGCAGGAGTCGAACCCGTGACCTCACGGTTCACGAATTGGGCACTTACCACTGTGCCAACTCAACCCCTTTAATACGGAGCAAATAAAACGAATAAATTTTATTTGAAAATACATTTTTTAAACCTCTAAAATTGACTATTAATATAGTAGTAAAATACTACTAAAATTTTCCTAATTGCTAAAACCAAAATTCTTAACTGCTGAGACCAAAAAAAAAAAGGAACAGCTTCCACCACTTGAAGGGGCGTTTCCTACTACTGGTTTTTATAATAGGTTTATTCACTTCCAGCGTTTTCTATTGTCTTAAGTGAAAACTTATGTTCAACTATCCCATAAAACAAAATTTCATTCAATCTTGTACCTGAAATGAACATGCCTGTGCTTTTACCACTATTTTAAAGGGAGCTCATATGTACATAATTTAGAGTCATAGGTGCATACCCAAAATTGTCAAAATAGATCAAAATGTCCATCAATATACTATTTTCTCATATAATATGGACACCAAATATACATTGTATAAATAGGTCTAATTAACACTAAAAATATATTATATGACCTAAATGAAAAAAATTGTATTAATGGGTCTAATTAAACATACGTTATATGACCTAAAGGAAAAAAAAAATGCATTACATAAAAAATGTAATTAGACATGTGGGTCCCACATGTGGGGCCCATTTTTCCACTTCAATTTAACACTGTTTTTAGCAAGAACCCACATGTTTATTCATTTTTATATTTATAAATGTAAAAAAAATGGCAAACGCAACGTTTAGTCGATAGAGCAACACAACGATTTTTGCAACAATACATGTTCTAATGTAACAGTAAGTTCGCGTGTAATGTAACACGGTCTCTTGAAGTAGTTCAAAAATGGTACGTCTGTTATAATACAGAGTGGGCATTGCAATAGAAAAGTAATACATTCGTCCATCTATGGCGTAGTGAACTCCTTAATAATCTGTAATGTGCGAGATCCAATAGGTTCCTCATCATTCCACTTACACTCATTGGATCACAGTAGCAAGTATGGTCCAAGATGGCATCAATTCCATCATCTGTACGAGCTCTGCAAGCCATTTTCTGTTTGGAAAGAAGTGAAAGTGTACTTTAATTCTTCATAAAAGTGTTCGGCCCCTTCATTAAAGTGTTCTTTCTTGCAGAGCCATCAGCAATGTTGAAGAGGCTAACTGGCCCAATACTGATATGGCAATACACAATAATATTCATACAAAATTACATTCATCATTGGAATAGGCGCAGAAGAACTGTCTGTGATAAATATAAAGTAAAAACATAAAAATTTGGTTGATTTTTTATAATCAACTTACTGAGTTACTCTTTGCCAAAAAAAAAAAAAAAAACTTGCTGAGTTACTGTTGTAACAATTTCAATAAAAAAAATACTATTTCAAAATTTTCTAGAAGCAGAAGAAGGTGTCTCAACGTCTTAATTTAGTGAATATCAGTCTTGTCTCCTCGCAAAATTTTAAACAAAAATATTGTATTTCAAATATCAGACTGAATCCTCTTTTATAATTATATATTATAATTATAATGAACAAAGAAGAATATGTGCTGAACACATCCTTTTTACAAAGACAAGAAGCAGATCTGCATTTACAAAGGCTAGTCTAGTAAAAAGTGCCAAATCTACCTAAAGTTTTGGCTTTAAATTATTCTACCATTCCATCTTATTTTTTGTTACTTAATTGGATTTTTACATGTATAAATCAGTGTTCTCAAAACCGGACCGGACATCGAACCGGAAGCCCTACTAGTTACAGGTTCGATTGGTTCAACCGGTTCGAGCATTGGTTCAACCGGATGACGTCATAATTATGTAATATATAATTATAAATATATATTTAATTATATATATTTAATTATATATAAATAATTATATAAATATATAATATAATCTGAAAAATTATGAATAATCTGCATTTTACTTAGAGTTAATATATAATATAATATATAATATTATGAAAAATTATAAATATATAATATAAATTCTAATATAAAAATTTTACCCGAACCGGTTTTTTTCTGATAAGCCGGTTTTTTTCTCATTAGCCGGTTTTTTTTCTCATAAGCCGGTTTTTTCAGACCTCATAAACCGATTTTTTTTCAAAAAACCGGCCGCCGGTCCGGTTCGATACCGGTTTTCACCGGTTTTTAGCCGGTTCTGAGCGGTTCTTAACAGGAAAACTGGAAGATCGGTTTTAGGGGTGAACCGAACCGGACCTACCACCGGTCAGCGGTTGGACCGGTTGAACCGGCCGGTCCGGTCCGATTTTAATAACACAGGTATAAACTACTTCTTTCAGATGGCATATATAAGAGGAGTGACTTTCTAACCTTTGCAAAGTTCGAAAATCTTTAGTGAGTAGTGATGAGGTATAGCTCTAACTTATTGATAATGCTTTTAGAGAGCAAAATAAAGTTTTTTATTAATAATTCGGTGTCTGGACCAGTTTTCACCGTATCTTAGTAATCTGGAAAATTGTTAGCACGGTTGTACCCACCAAATATGGTAAAATAAAGTTGATATACATATAATGGCACATGATGTACGATAAATTTTTAATTGCTACCAGCCGGTATCTGGTCAAGGAATAGTCTGTTTTCGAAAGACAATTCAAGTGACTAAGACAACTTACATTCCCTTTGCAACTGATATTTATAAATACATTCTTGGAATAAAAATGAATAGTGAGGAAATTATATTTGAATGTGATGCCATTGGTATATAATATAAGTTGGACCAAGAATTCTTTTTTAAGGCATTGATGACTGATGAGTATACATAATTCCACACACATATACATCGATAATGATTTGAAAATAGACAAGAAAAAGATTTTATTCATCGACATCTTACTTTTACATGTTCTACTTTAATACTAAAAACAAAACATGCAGTTGCAAGTTGCATAGATATGTTTCAAATCTATGAGTCCGACCTCCACAGAAGACAACAACCATCATATGTTGATATGCATCCTGTGTAAGTATGTACACCATGTATAAGGTTTTAAGAGCATATAGAGATACTAGTTATTCATGCTCCTAATTTGAATTTTAAGAAATAAGTATAAAAATAGTGTTCCAACAATGTCCTATGATTTCTTAAATCATTATGACACTGCACTCATTTCTTAAAAATAAGGAATCTCTCTCCTACTTTAAGATTTCCCTAACTTATATCTTAATAAAAAAAATTACAAATATTTCCTTTCTTTCTCTATTGTATGTTGTACTTTTAACGATAGAAAGTATTTTAATAATTAAATATCAAATAAGGATTAAGTATAGGGAACATTATTGAAGATGAAACTACTTATTTATGTCCTAGGAGCATCTCCAAGAGACTTTTAAAATGGCTATTAACTTGAGATTTGAGGAGAGAGATGAAATTTTTCCACTCCAAGAGATTCTTAGTGACTCTTAAATTCACTAAAATTTCATTCTCTCTCCTCAATTTTAAGAGCTACTAGCAACTCTTAACTAATATTATATTATAATTTATAAGACAACATTCTCTCTCTATCCACTTGCTTTTATATTTTTATGGATGTAGCTTACTTTTAATAATATAAAATGAAATAAGGAGTCAATATAAGAAGCATTGTTGGAGATGAATGCACATTAAATCACTAAGAACTATTATTTTATAATATATTTAAGAGTGATTTAAGAGACTCTTGGAGATGCTCGACTCTCTACTCTAGCTCTTAACTCAAAAAATGAGTAGAGAGAATAAAAATATTGCTCCAAGAGATTTTTAGTAGTGGCTCTTAAAAACACTAAGAACTTCTTCTCTCTCCTCATTTCTAAGATCCACTAGTAACTCTTAACTTATGGTTTAATAATAAAATATTCATGTTCACCAACCTTTGCATAACTTTTGGTTATAGTTAGGGATGGCAAAAAAACCGATCCGACGGATACCCGATCCAATTCGACCCGATTGGATCTTACCGAACCCGAAAAAGTTTGGATTGGATTTGGATATTAGCCAAATCCAACCCGAACCAAACCCGAAACCCGGAAGAAACCATATATATATATATATATATATATATATATATATATATATATATATATATATATATATATATATATATATATATATATATATATACCCATTACTTAGGCCCAGCCCATTTACTAAATATTTATTTGCAATTTTAATTTTTATGAAATTTTGCTTAAAACAAATATTACCACTTATTTACAAGAATTCAAAAATTCGAGTTTGGATAAACCCGAACCCGATCCAAACCCGGTGGTTCGGGTTTGGATTTTGAATTTCCAAATCCAATTGGATTCGGATCAGGTTTGGATTTGGATTAAAGATTCGGGTTTGGATTTGGATATCATAGATATCCAACCCGTTGTCATCCCTAGTTATAGTGGGGTTGATTTATGGATAGATTTTAAATAAAGAGCTAATATAAATGGTATTATTGGAGTTTGACACATAAACTAATGCAATAACTTGCTAAAAGCTATTTACTTATATTATTTTTAAGAATGAATGATAGAGTCTTGGAGATGCTCTAAGTTACTAGGATTTAATTTTTCATATTATATTTAAGGAATAAGTTAGGATATTGTTGGAGATGCTCTAAGTTAAGAGCCCGTTTGTGTACGGCTTTTAAGCCCGACTTAAAATCATTTTCTACTTTAAGTTGAAAAATGGTTGTTTGTGTAATAAGTCAAAATTAACTTAAAGTTAAAAAAATAGTTTAAAGTCAAAAGTTGGTAGTAGTTACTTTTTTGATTGACTTATTTTGTTTTGGAGATTTTATTTGATAAAAGTTAATATCTTTATTTAAATAGATAATTTATCAAATTTATTTCTATGTTTACATTTTTAATAATTCATAAATTATTCATAATATAAAATTTACTCAAACAGATATTAAATTCAAATTTTTACTTTTCATTTATGATTTTAAATAACTTCAAATTATAAGTAATAATTTTAAAATTAGTCAAACGAGTTGTAAATATTCATTTCATCAACGTTTGCAAGTTGAGTGACATCGGTTACATCACTCGCTATATATCATGGTTATGTTTACTTTACTAATACAAAGTTTTTTGGCCTCTTTCCAATATTGGTTAATTCAAAAAATGTTGGTTTGATCGTATCGATGTTGAAACATTATTAGCAAATATAATTGTTAGCATATCCATTAAAGTATATACTAGTTTATAAAACCCGTGCAAAGTACGTTATCATATATTATTATTATTATGAATTAATATATTAATTATTTAATTAATATCAAATTTTAATTTATTTTAATAAATTGTATTAGTAATTTTAAATTTACATATGTTCCATACTTAATTTCATGACATAAATGAAAATTATTAATTTAAGGTTATTTTTAAATTAATTGTTAAATATCTTAAGAATTCAATAAATATTTTAAAAAAATTATTTAGTGTAATCTAAAATCGTAGAAAAAAGAGTCGTGGTAAGAAGTGTATGTAGGGGATGATTCGAATCGGGATACAATTGAGAACGTTTATAATTCTATAAAACATGTGATTTTTTATTGTAAATAAATTATATATAATTTAACGAATTTGGAATTTTTAACACATTTTTTAAATTTTTTAATATTATATTTTTGTGCCTTATTTGTTAGTTTTATCGTTTATAATAAATAAATTAACATTTTTAATATATTTTTTTAACTTGTTATTCTTAGGAATGTGTTAACAATTTTTTTTTGTAAGGCGTTAACCAACCAACCAACCAAATATACATTGTTTTGCTTATAATTAACTCGTGCGATGCACGGTTTTCTTAAATTTAAATAATATTTTATTTATATTTTAATAATTATATATCTCATATATATTACATAATATAATATTTTCAATATATATATATATATATATAATTACAAAATAACCGTTTAATTATATGATATATTGAACGAATTATGATTACATTTTATCATAATAATATAAATATAAATGGAAGTATCGTATATACTTACATTCAAATTTTTGTTGACGCTATCATATTCAAATTATGATTCTATCATAATCCATAATATAATATTTTTCTAAAATAGAATTTAATATTAATTTGTAATTGTGTCAAAATTTTATTGTTGATTATATAATTTTAGTTTGTTTTCATTTTGTTGATTTATAATTTGTTGAAAATTTGTTAATAATTATATGATATTAAAATTATTTAAATTGATTTTGAAAATATTGGGTTTGCAAGTAATTGAAAGAGTCTAAAAAAGTTGGTTGGAGATGAAGAATTTTAATTCAAATATAATTGAAAGAGCATGTAATTGAATATTAATTGGAGTATAGCTAAAAGAGTTTGTGATTAAGTAAATATGTGACTTTTTTTCGTTAAATAAATTTTTTTATGCATTTTATTTTATTTTTTATTTTTCGGAAGATGTTAACCGACCAATCAACCAATTATATCATGTTTCACTTATAATAGTGTAGTATAGATAGATTATAATCTGTTTTAAATTTGTTAATAATTATGTGATGTTAAAATTATATAAATTGATTTTGAAAATATTTGGTTTCCAAGTTGAGAAAATGCCCAAAATGCCTAGATTTCATGATACATGGTCCGAAATGCCTATCTATGAAAACTCGGCCCGAAATACCCACGAATCACGTATATGAGAAATGCGTGTCCTGGGATACGCATTCCTAAAATGCGCATATGGGGTCGGAGATGCGTGATGACGTCAACTGACGTCATTCTCACAGTTGCAGCTCCGACGTTCTCTTTTCCTCAAAATCGCCTCTCCGTTCGCCCACCTTTGTTCTCCACCCTCCGGCAACCTCCAGTACTTTTGAGGACATCAAAATGATGCCCAGCAAGGGCGTGTATGAGCATATCGGAAAATGAAATCGAAAAAAGAGCTTGGTTTTCGGGCTATCGAATCTGGCGAAACAAATGGAAAATGAATGGTATAGGATTGTAGAGGGTGAGAAGGTGAGCATTTTGGTATATGACATGCTAGTGAACGATTGCTGGAAGGGAGTGATCGAAAATTCGATCGAAAAATGACTCGCGGGCGGGAAGACGATGAATAGTACACCTGATACGCATGTTCAACATGTGTATGTGCAGTCACGCACAAGCTGTTCATGGCAGCGTAAAAAGCAATTTTTGAAGGACACTCTATCACCACGTGCGTGTCTTGATACTCCTCTCCCACATGCGTGTCCCGTGGGTATTTAGGACCGTCCTGTACGGCCGTGAGTATTTTGGACCAAATGTTCTGAAATATGGGTATTTAGGGCCATCACCCGTAATTGAAATAGTCTAAAAAAGTTGGATGGAGGTGAAAATTTTTAATTCGGATATAACTGAAAGAGTATGTAATTGAATATTAATTAGAGTAGAGTTAAAAGAGTTTGTTATTAAGTAAAATATGTATTTTTTTAAAGTAAAATTTTATATGCATTTTATTTTTACTAAAATATGTAGTTTTTTTTGTAAAATAAAATTTCATATGCATTTTATTTTTTTATTTTTTTGGAAGGTGTTAAACAAACTTTTTGGAAGGTGTTAACTGACCGGCCAACCAACCAATTATATCTTGTTTCACTTATAATAGTATAGTATAGATGAGGTCATGTATACAGCATATCGTCCATGAATGATGCGTCGGCTAGGACAGTGACACGCTGTGCCAAGAATATAGTTACAGATTCCAACAAAGAAGCTAACCGCTAATAGTTCTGAATAAACTTTACTCCACATTATTTCACTACTAGAAATTTTATAATAGACATCGGGTAATCACCGATGTCATTGTGAAAAAACTCCGATGTCTTTGTCGGTGTAGAGATAGCTATATACTTTTGACATCAGTTTTTAACCGATGTCTGAAATAGTTAGGACGTCGGTTCCTCTTTATGCTCTGATGTCTATAATGCATTTGTAAATTAAATTTGCATGACAGAACTTTACATTAGGATAGATATGAGCTTATGAGCTGTTTAAACATAGGACACAACAAGCATAAAAAACTTAACAAATCATTTTTAAAAAAGAAATAGATGTTAGATGGTTTTTGAGACATCAGTTCCAAAGCTAAAGCGTAGTCTAAGTTAAATTTTATATCAGTTCATTTATAGAAACCAATGTAAGATGTCCTCTGTTTGTACTAAATCACGCAAGCGTACGTGGTCACAAGTAAAATATAAGGTTAAGTCCAAATTCGTTCCCACATGGATCAGGTTATGGTTCTTTTCAGTAAATGCACCTATTCAACAATGTATGATCTTAATTCACTAAATTTAACTAATATGCAATTTAAGAATTAACTAGCTAATAAGAGCTAAAATCAAATTACTTATATGAGAATAAACATGGAATCCTAACTTCATTATCTACTTCACTTAGAGTTGATGCCTTTAATCAATACTTGTGATGGTTTTGATATCTGAACGGACAACACGAAACAAGTAAAAGCTACCTCTCGGTATACTAATACCAAACTACGCATGCATCCACAAAACAGATAGAAGATGGGTAGACACCAAATATGTTTAGACCCTATATCTCTATAAAATTTGAAAACATAAAGGTTTAAGCACAAGTTATCCACATAGATCACATAGGGCAGCATAATATCTCTATTTACGCCACAAATCATGATGTTAAAACATCAACCTATCCTATGCTAGCATGGCAAGTTCTAAATCTCAAGATCCACTCTCGTTTAGCAAGAGATTAACAAATTAGATGTTCGCGACGCATCTAAATACATGAAACACAACCATATGAGGATATCAAGAATTCACCACACATAAATCTTTAAAGCATGCAAACTACTAAGCTACATAGATAAATCCGTTAGAATCCCATGACAACGATTAGCTCATAATTGAACCGTTCATCGTCATGGGATTTGATGAAAACATGATATAAAACAAGATATGAATAAAAGAAGTAATTATATTAATAAACAAAGAGTTAAGAAAACAAATCTAGAATCCAGAGTAACACAAAAGATGAAGTAGATCTAGATCCGTTGCTTGTCACGAGCGTTGAATTCTTCTCTCCTTTTCTCCCTTACATATCTAAGCTATGTTACAATAATATTAACTCTCTAATTACAATGCTAAGATGTGTTTAAATAGGCTCTAGATTTCTTGCCCAGCAGGAAATTACCTTCCATTACAATTAGAATTCGATTAAGGTACTAAAAACTTCCCAAAATACAATTAGAACTTGAAAAGGGCAAAACAGTAAATTCCATGCTCCCATCAGTCTGCTTGTCGCGCAATCTGCTCCCACCACACGCAACTTGCACGCGCGAATCCTGTCCTAAATTGTAGAAAATCTTCCAGGCTTCGCGTGGATAGCTTACGGGCCTCAAACGGACTTATAGAACTCCAGATATGGCCAAAACAGTGTAAACTGCGCAACCTTCCCGGAAAATCCGAATTTTAATCAATTAATCCTCCAAACACGATAGAAGCATCACCCATAATCGACATTCTTATAAATCTGCACAACTAAGAAAAACACATCAAAACTACAATAAACTTGCGTTCAAGACAATCAATTTAAGCCGATATGGAATGCTCCAAGTGGATATAAAATCCACTTATCACACCCCCAAACTTAAACCGATGCTTGTCCTCAAGCATAACAATTACAACTAACTAACTAACTAGTACCACTTCCGTAGGTGATCACGGTTGCATTTGGCATATGCAACAAGCCCTTTAAACCCCTAGGCAGCCCCAGTGGACGAGTAAGGTCTCGTGAGGGCCTATAGCGAATGTACCCACAAAATCTATTTAACCTAATGCAATGCAATGCATGAATGCAACTAATATGAAAAATGCAACGATCCCCTTCAAACTAACCAAAACCAACTAGCAAGCAAATATCTTAGAAAATGCAACTAAATCCAAATAGAGCTCGACCAAGTTCCCGTATACTAACAATACATGAACAGAAACGTGCGTGTGTGCAATGCTCATCAGAAATATTCCCAAAACTAGGTCAAAAATCATACATGCTCTTCATCAAGACAATCACAGGTTTATAAATAGAATAGCCTGTAGACACTTCATAACCTAGGAACACCTCCATCCTTATCCAAGGTAGACAGAAATTCATGCTTTATTACTAACTACTACGACACATATATACAAGCATGCTTATTTAACCGTGCAATGGATGAGACCCCGAAAGGCTTATACAATAATACCCATGTAGCGAGCGTTGGGTTAGTGGATCCCAGACTATAAAAACCTTAGGTCACTAGGCACAAAGTCCCCTAGAACTTAATTGCTCGAGTATTAAAGAGCTCACCCTGGCTAATTTTGCATAAAAACAATTGACACTTTTGACTTTTTTTTTCTTTTTTTTTTGCTTTTTTTTTTTCTATTTTTTTTTCTATGCAATCTTGAATGAGAATTCTCAATTCCAACCCTAGACTACTCATATAAATATAAGCCGGCTACTAGCCATTTGATATCTAGCAATTATTGACAATTATTTATAATTTAGCATGAAATCCCTGTTTTCCCCCAAACTTAGACTTTAGTGATCCTACGCCATCAAGGGAATAACGAAAATTTTACATATAAACAAGTGATTAAATCTCAAAACATCCAAACAAGCATGACCTCAACCTAGCCCAAAAGCAACCAATGAGACTGTGTAAAAATTTTGTTCCCGAAACACATAAGTCAATTTCATAGAAACTATAAGTCAACCCTCTATTCATCATTACCACACTCAATTAGACACCTACCTACCAATCAGAATTAGCTCGTCTTAAGGGATCATGAAATTTGCATGCTATGCAAATGCAACTAATATGAACTCACATGGTATACGAAAAATAAAAACAGAATGTCCTATATGAACCAAACATAATTAATACGAACATATATGCATGAATTACTACTAATAATATGCAAAACATGAAATCCTACATGAACAAATAATACAACAACAACTACTAAACCCTCAAACCCCGAAGGGACTATCACATGGTATACGAAAAATAAAAACAGAATGTCCTATATGAACCAAACATAATTAATACGAACATATATGCATGAATTACTACTAATAATATGCAAAACATGAAATCCTACATGAACAAATAATACAACAACAACTACTAAACCCTCAAACCACCCCCAAACTTAAAATATTCAATGTCCGCATTGAATGGAAGTAAATACGAGGGAAAGTAGAAAACATACCTACAAAGCGCCTTACATATCCTTCCCTATCGCAACTCAACATGTTTTTTCAGAAAAAATTCCCTTTCTTTAGCAATTGGCCTCAACAATAACCGATTAAATTCAACCTCCGCCATTAAAGGCAAAAATTTTACAACACTAGCACCACCTCTCCCACGCTTAGGAGCCATATAAATCAATACCCAACTCACAAAAGTCACCAAAATCAACAAAAAAATTTGAATGCACAAAACCCCCAAATAATCAAGAACACGCAACCCAAATAATGCAAGAACACAATTCGTAATATCAAAATAAAAGGAAGAAATATACTCCAAATACGAACCAGAGAGGTGAAGCTTGCAATTAAAAATCCCCCAAACTTGAATCTTGAAGCCTTGAAATTAATTGTAGGAAAATATAATTGGAATGGGGTAGGATTGGTGTGTATATATAGGTGGAGATTTGGGAAAGAAATATAAAATAGGAGATGGATTGGGAATGAATTGGAATTAATATAGGACTAGAATTAGGATTTTAGGTGGAGAAAATAATTAGAAAAGGGATTGAATTTTTTTTTTATATAAGGTAACACACTTACCTCGTACAAACAGGCGCCTGGACAGGAAATATTGGAGGATGAGGCGCCATGTTGGCGCGGAGGCGCGAGGAAAATTCTGTTTCAACACAATATTGTTTTTTCTCTATGTGTTAAACACACACACGGACAAAACAGTTGAATGGACAGAAATGTTGATGGGATACTGCGCGCAGTAAGCGATGAGGCGCGTAGCTGTTTGCAACAATTTTTTTTTTTTTATTATTATGTGCTAAAGAAACGTACACGGAAAAGAAAAAAAAAGTAGTAAAGTAGTACCTGGATGGAATCAACATACGTACGTGGAATCAACATACCAAGTAACTCCCTGGACAGCAAATTTGGAGCGCTGTAGCGCGCAGTTGACGCCATGTCGCGATTTTTTTTTTGTATTTTTTTTATTTTTTTTGCACAACACTTTTTTTTAATACAACACTCAATTTTTTTTATTTTTTTTAATACAACACTCAATTTTTTTCTTCACAACACTCATTTTTTTTTTCACAACACTCATATTTTTTTTACACTAATGCGTGGGTTGCCTCCCACGAAGCGCTTCTTTAACGTCAATAGCTTGACGTTACTTCCTCAACTCATGGCGGTTTCAAAAGAATAACTGAACCGTCCTCAACAGATAGACCATTCATACGGACGTTGACCTCTTGTTTTCTTGCTTTCCACAAATCTCTCCCGTCAGACTTCAACCTGATTTTACCACCCAACGGTCTAATCTTCTTCTTTTTCTTCTTTACACCTCTAAGGTGCTTTTCCGACTCGAACGGCTGAACAAAACTTTCTTCTTTTTTATCATCAGCTTTCCACCTTTGCAACACGTTATCATGCAGCTCTTCAAAAATCACTACCTCATTAATCAAAAGGACATACCTCAAATGTGGTGGAAGTTTCCCAAGCTTTACATTCGAAAGATCTCGAATTGAAGAACTGTCAATGAAATCACTGATGTGATGCTTTAGTACGTGTGTATCCGACTTTTTGCTCAACAACTGATCAAACTTCTTTCTCTGACCTGTATCAACTATTTCCACACTGCAACACTCTTCATCCTCTGTCGGAAATTTCATGGCCTTGAAAACATTAAAGGTGACATTCTGATCTTGCACCCTCGTTATAAGCTCTCTTTTTTACACATCAATCAATGTATGGCCTGTAGCTAGAAAAGGCCTTCCCAAGATTATGGGAATCTTCTTGTCTTCTTCAAAATCCAAGATAACAAAATCAGCTGGGAAGATAAGCTTATCAACTTTCACCAAAACGTCCTCCACTATGCCCCTTGGATATGTGATAGTTCGATCAGCCAACTGCAAAGAGATATTGGTTGGCTTTGGCTCCGGCAGACCAAGTTGCTTGAACACAGATAAAGGCATGAGATTGATGCTAGCTCCCAAGTCACACTAGCACTTGCTAAAAGAAAGGTTGCCAATAGTGCAAGGGATGGTGAAACTTCCCGGATCTTTAAGTTTGGGTGGTAACTTTTGCTGTAGAACTGCACTACACTCCTCCGTTAATGCCACTGTTTCAAATTCTTCCAACCTTCTCTTTCGTGACAAAACATCCTTTATGAACTTTGCATACCTCGGCATCTGCTCCAATTCTTCAACAAAAGGAATGTTAATAGACAGTTTCTTGTAGACATCCATAAACTTTTGACACTGTCTCTCTTGACTTTTCTGCAAGCGTCAAGGATATGGAGGAGGCGGATAGATCTGATTATTCTTTGAAGATTGCTCCGGAGTATACTTTTCAACAGGTATCTTGCTATTCTCACCATCAAGCTGATCAGCCACTAAATCAGATTTCTCAATTTTTGGCACTGCAGATTTTTCAACCTGCTGATTCTGAACATCTTCATCTTCCTTAGCTGCTGATTTAGGATCCCTCGTGACTTTTCTAGATCTCAAAGAAACTGCATTGACCTGTTCTTTGCTTTCCCTTCTTCCTGGATTAACCTCCATATCACTCGGAAGAGTTCCTTGTTGCATACTAAGTAAGGCACTTGTAATCTGTCCCATCCGGTTTTCCAAGACCTTTTAAGAAGCTTGGAGGTTCTTCACCATCATCAACAAATCATCCCTTTCTGATTTTTCATTAGATGATTGACCCGCATGAGCCTGGGTTTGCTGCTGAAATCCCGGAGGCTGATATGCTTGCATTGGAGCATACTGCTGCTGATAACCTTGATTGAATGGCCTTGCTTGCTGACCCTGAAACTGCTGATAGGGCTGAAGTTAGGATGATTCCTGTTGCTGACCTTCATTGAGCACCTTGGTTGTTGCTCCAGCTGAAGTTAGGATGATTCCTGTTGTTCGGATGATAAGTGGCTGGAACTGGTGCAGCAGGTCTCTGGAAATTACTAACGAACTGTGCTGATTCAGAAGAGATAGCACACTGACTTGTCTCATGTGCGCCCGCACATAGCTCACAAATACTAGCAACCTGCTGCATCCCATGATTTGCCAAAGAATCTATTTTCCTATTCATTGCCTCTAGCTGAGCTGCTAGAGCTGAGACTGCATTAACATCAAGAACACCTGCTACCTTGCCTTGAGAAAGGCTCTGGGTTGGATTTTGATATTCATTAGCAGCCATCGTCTCAATAAGATCATAAGCCTCCTCGTAGCTCTTAGCCCACAGAGGTTCACCTGATGCTGCGTCTAGCAAAGGTCTAGATTGTGCTCCCAACCCATTGTAGAAACCATTGATAACCATCCAATCAGGCATGCCATGATATGGACACCTACGAAGCATCTCCTTGTAACGTTCCCAAGCCTCACACAAAGACTCTCCAGATTGCTGCTGAAACTGAGTTAGCTGGTTCCGTATTGCTACAGTTTTCGCCATAGGGAAGAATTTAGTAAGAAACTTATGAGCAAGGTCATCCCTTGTAGTAATGGAACTAGCTGGTAGAGAGTGTAACCAGCCCTTAGCCTTATCCCTTAAAGAAAATGGGAAAAGCCTCAACTTGATAGCATCCTCCGACACACCATTAAATTTGAAAGTGTCGCAGATCTCGATAAAGTCCCGGATGTGCATGTTAGGATCCTCTGTCGAAGCACCCCCAAACTGAACAGAATTCTGCACCATCTGAATTATGCTCGGCTTGATCTCAAAGTTGTTCGCTGCAATAGCTGGCCTGACAATACTAGATTGGATGTCATTGATCTTTGGTTGAGAATAGTCCTTCAAAGCCTTGACTGCTGCTGTAAATCTGCCATCTCTTTTACTGCTGCAAGTTCTTCTTCTGCCAGTTTACGTGTTCGCATACACGTTCAAGTACCTGAAAACACCACAAAACAAACAAACTAAATAAGAAATCCGAGTCAGTGAACGTTAATGACCACTGATGACAAGCACATAAACTAAATTAAACACCGATGATCCCCGGCAGCGGCGCCAAAAATTTGTTTGCACTAAATCACGCAAGCGTACGTGGTCACAAGTAAAATATAAGGTTAAGTCCAAATTCGTTCCCACATGGATCAGGTTATGGTTCTTTTCAGTAAATGCACCTATTCAACAATGTATGATCTTAATTCACTGCTAAGACAATAAATCAATTGAGATTTTAATTAACTAAATTTAAATAACATGCAATTTAAGAATTAACTAGCTAATGAGAACTAAAATCAAATTACTTATATGAGAATAAACATGGAATCCTAACTTCATTATCTACTTCACTTGGAGTTGATGCCTTTAATCAATACATGTGATGGTTTTGATATCTGATCGGACAACACAAAACAAGTAAAAGCTACCTCTCGGTATACTAATATCAAACTACGCATGCATCCACAAAAGAGATAGAAGATGGGTAGACACCAAATATGTTTAGACCCTATATCTCTATAGAATTTGAAAACATAAAGGTTTAAGCACAAGTTATCCACATAGATCACATAGGGCAGCATAATATCTCTATTTATGCCACAAATCATGATGTTAAAACATCAACCTATCCTATGCTAGCATGGCAAGTTCTAAATCTCAAGATCCACTCTCGTTTAGAAAGAGATTAACAAATTAGATGTTCGCGACGCATCTAAATACATGAAACACAACCATATGAGGATATCAAGAATTCACCACACATAAATCTTTAAAGCATGCAAACTACTAAGCTACATAGATAAATTCGTTAGAATCCCATGACAACGATTAGCTCATAATTGAACCGTTCATCGTCATGGGATTTGATGAAAACATGATATAAAACAAGATATGAATAAAAGAAGTAATTATATTAATAAACAAAGAGTTAAGAAAACAAATCTAGAATCCAGAGTAACACAAAAGATGAAGTAGATCTAGATCCGTTGCTTGTCACGAGCGTTGAATCCTTCTCTCCTTTTCTCCCTTACAGATCTAAGCTATGTTACAATAATATTAACTTTCTAATTACAATGCTAAGATGTGTTTAAATAAGCTCTAGATTTCTTGCCCAGCAGGAAATTACCTTCCATTACAATTAGAATTCGATTAAGGTACTAAAAACTGTCCAAAACACAATTAGAACTTAAAAAGGGCAAAACAGTAAATTCCCTGCTCCCATCAGTCTGCTTTTCGCGCAATCTGCTCCCACCACACGCAACTTGCGCGCGCGAATCCTGTCATAAGTTGTAGAAAATCTTCCAGGCTTCGCGTGGACAGCTTACGGGCCTCAAACGGACTTATAGAACTCCAGATATGGCCAAAACAGTGTAGACAGCGCAACCTTCCCGAAAAATCCGAATTTTAATCAATTAATCCTCCAAACACGATAGAAGCATCACCCATAATCGACATTCATATAAATCTGCACAACTAAGAAAAACACATCAAAACTACAATAAACTTGAGTCCAAGACAATCAATTTAAGCCGATATGGAACGCTCCAAGTGGATATAAAATCCACTTATCATCCTCTTGGACATCAGTTCCTATTATTAAAACTAATGTATAAATAAATACTCGACAACAGTTGTTGTCTGAAAAAGTGATGTAAATATAACATTTGTACATCAATTTTTGTTTCACTAATCGATGTAAAGTTACATTTGTACAATAGTTTGTTACTTTTCATTTGTTGTTTTTTTTTTTGCAATAGAAATCAGTTTCATTGTTTGTATGTGATGTCTTTTATTCTTTTAGACATCAGTTCTCTGGAATTTAATGATGTGCTTATTTTACTTTAAAGAACAGATCCCTCCTGTATTTACATTATTTCCACCAGTTAATCTACCAATTTCCAGACTATTGTTTCTAGCTATAAGCAAATCCAACCATTCAAATCAAGCAAACCCAACAATCTATCAACTAAACAAATCCATCTATTTATCCAAACAAGGTTAAACAGCTAGTCATTTCCATTAACATCCAACAAAATAAGGTTCAATAGTTATAGCTAGCATTAACATCCATATCGATTACGAAATCTAAAATCCTTAATATAGAATGGAAAAAATAATCTACGTGCATACTGAAATCCATTTGCAGTCTAGCTGGTGCCAACCATTTGATAAAGTTCTACCCATAAACTTATAGAAGAAATCAACAAATTACAACTGGTCTTGTTACTTAATGTGATATTGGATACATCGGAGAGTCTCAGTCCGCACCTCATCAAGCTGGTCCCTGGTGTAAGACTTCCGACTATTGCTCATCCACTACAAAAATTGGTAAAATCCAACATCATATCAAACGTAACATCTGAAAAGAAAACTACACTACTCTAGAACTATTTTTCCAAAGTAAAAACAACCAAACAAATCCTAGCTAAGCACATGAAAGCATACCCTTATTGTAAATGTTAATTTCTTATCATTGATGATATTATTCATGTAGCGTTTAACAACATACCCACATTCATGGCCACCTGGTTGCTTAGGAGATCCCTGTTCAAATCAAACAATAATTTGACACATTACTTGGCACAAAAAAAATTAGCCACAAATTTAAAAATGAGATGCATCATATATAAGAAAGTACAAAAAGTCTTACGACAAGATTTTTAACTTTGGGTAGTTTGTTTCCCCTCCCTGTTTCAGCATTAAAAGTTTTCACCGCGCTGCATAGGTAAATGGATGAATTAATTAATGTGAAGTCCAGAAAAGCATCCACAATAAAAATTTGACGATAATAGAAATATTACCTTACTAATGTTTTTCCAAGTCTACAAACTGTTTCAGAAGCGACAGTGGATTGAGAATATAAATATCACCCTCCCAGATTATCACCAAAATCCAATGCGCACTATTTTTATCAAAACAAATCCCAGAATTTAAAGGAATTACATATAGCCCAATATTAATATATATAATTTATAATTTTGATGATGTTAAAATCCAGAAATAACACTTACTTGTGATTATGCGGCATAAAGAATATTCGATCAACATTGCTCTCCCTCAAGCGTTTAACAACATAAGGTACAAAATCAGCATTAAGTTTATATGTGGCTGCCGGATAAGAAAAAGCAAATGTCTCCAATTCTTCATTATCAACACACACATTATACAAGTGCCTACACACACATTATACCATTAATTATGAAATATGAAAAATCGGAGATAAATGAAAAAAACACAATACTAAAGAAAGAATACTTACCACATATATGTTGATATTACTGCATGACCAATCTTTTTATACTTCAACAATTCTAATAAATTCTCTTGGAGCACAAATATTGTCTTATCAACTTCAAACACCTCAACATCGCAAGGAAGCTGTATGGCTTCCCCTGTAATTCTCATATGCCATGTTGCATGTTTATACAACAGTCCAAATCCCTCCGGAACATTCTCATCAGGCTCCACTGCACCAATTAAAGCCTTCATACTCTGTAACTCTTTTTTCTTTTTCTGCGGCAGTTCATCTTTCTTAATCTGTAAATATTTAATAACAAGTCATAAATATATCAACACATTTTATTTACACACCATAAACATGGATTATATTATTTTACTAGAAATACAAACCACGGTATTTCGAGGTATGATCCATTCCTTAGGCCATGCGACATGAGATCCAACAGCATCCTTGACCATCTTCATCTCACCAACTATCGGAACTGGAATCAAGGCTTCTGGTTTAATCCATCCATCCACCGACACTCTAAGACATCCATCAGGCATAGGCTTGCCATGTATTTTTGGAAGGTGTTAACTTACCGACCAACCAACCAATTATAGTCTGTTTCACTTATAATGGTATAGTATAGATGAGGTCATGTATACAGCATATCGTCCATGAATGATGCATCGGCAAGGACAGTGATACGCTGTGCCAAGAATATAGTTACAGATTCCAACAAAGAAGCTAGCCGCTAATAGTTTTGAATAAACTTTACTCCACATTATTTTCAAGTGCTAAAGAGCAAAACAACACAGAGATGATGATATGGCTGAGAATCAAACAATGAGGGCAAACAACTTGCATAACTGCTTTGCAACATAACTCTAATCTAGACCTATCAATCTGACACGTGACATGTGAACACAATACGAAAAATACGGGTTTGGGTTTTGATTTTTAGTAATGAAACACGAAAGTACACGAAATATTATATATATATATATATATATTATATGTAATATATATATTTTTTAAACATATATTTTAACAATTTTAAGAAGTGGGCTCACTATGCAAGCGGCCCAAGCGGGAAGTCAATACCTAATATATATATATATATATATATATATATATATATATATATATATATATATATATATATATATTAAGGTTTCTAACATTTTACTCATCCGCCTCTTCTTTACAACATTACCTAATACATCCGCCTCTTCTCTCCTCCGCCTCTCTCTTTTCAAAATTCCTAATCTCTTCATATCCATTTAATCAAAATAACGAAAGTACACGACAATAAAGTACACGACACAACATGATTGCCAGCCCTACTCTAATCTGGTCTAGAGGGATGATAAATAACTGAGGTACCATAAAAATTAAGCACTACATATATTGGCCCCGTCTTACTCGCCTTATTTTTCATATATTTGGCATTCTTTCGCCATAAAAGTTACATGTCGCAATGTTTCATATTGCGAATAAAAATATTACGATAGCTGATTGTCATCCAATATTAATTGAGATCGATTTCTATTTTTATTGTATACATTGCAATGGTGTTAGTTTAAATATTCAAATCTCATATGCATCTATCTTTATAATAAGAGAAAGGAAGAAAACTTTTAAGAAAAGAAAAAAAGAGATGTGGAAAGCGTTTAGATCAGTGTTCTAAAAAGTGGCAATTAATCGAAATTAATCATCGATTAATCGCTGTTCGGTAGCTCACCGAATGGATTTTTAGAAAATCGGTCAATAAGCGGAAAAAATTGGTCAAAAAGTGGTTAATTCGGTCAAAAGTCGGTAAAGTTCAGTCAAAATTAATATATATATATATATATATATATATATATATAAAGTTAAAACTCATAAAAAATTATAATTAAAAATATTAAACTGAAAAAGTCTAAATGTAATATCAATATCAATAAGGCCAGAAGTTGGAGATGACATTGTTGAGATTGACGGTATTAACAAACAAGCATGCTCACTTGGTCCAATGGATCAGTTTGTGAGGCAATATCTCCATCGAAAAACAGAATACAACTGAGTTTAAAATGACCCTCATTTTGCTAGAGCTTAAATGATGTATATTGTGTTGAATTCTTTTGTTGTACTCTTTTGGATATATTAATGTAAACTAATGAATTTTGTTGGGTTTCAACCCAATATGATGTTATGGGCTTGGGTGATCCATGATATATATGGGTAAGATAATAATTGCATGTGTAGACAATTATTATATATGGTATGTCTTGATCACTAAGTTGGGAAATTAGGTGCCAAGAATTGGAAGGCTTGTGTAACAAGTATGTTAAGACTTGTAGAACAAGTATGGTAAGTCTTGGTAGCTAAGTTTTGGGTGGCTATATATAAATAGTTATATTGTATTTGTTTGATGAGGTGAATACTTAAGAGATGTAGTATTAGGTATTGTTTGGGAGATGCTTAAGCATTGTTGGCTTAAGTGTCAGTTTGGGACACCGTTGAGGTGTTATTGTTTTGATGTACTATTGATTGGATTAATAATACAAGTTTGGGACGAGGGTGTTTCCACATCAAATATTGTTTGTGTTCTTGTTTTGCTTTTACTTATTCATGATATAAGTATAAGTAATAATTGAATAGTGTATGACCGCGCTTTGGTGGATCTTGTTAACTAATCGATTGGTGTGTGCGCTCTGTATTGGTTGTTTGTGAATCTCAGATTGTGTATAGTCCCCTAACATAACAAGTGGTATCAGAGCGAAGGTTCGGGTTCGTGATGGATGAGGTTGAGGGAAAGTTCGAGATTCAATTGGTATGTCAGACAATCAGAGTAAATGAAGGATTTGTTGATAAGAAGACTGCTAAAGCGGGAAGAGACAAAGTTACATGTGGTTTGGCGGTTGGCTTGCACCATGGATTTATCTTGTGTTCAGACTCGAGATGGAAGAAGATGAAAGAGGTTATCGCAATTGTTTCAATGGCTTGATCAACCAGCTGAACTATTTAAGTGATACTATAGATTTTCTTCAAGAGACCGAAGGATTGTGAAAGCAAGGATCGGGTGACTCAACATGTGGAAGAGCACTCGTGGTGGTTGATGCACATGATTTTGTAGATTGTACATCATTATGTTAAAGAACGGTGGTTTGGAGGGTCACTATATGGGGTTTAGCGACACTCAAAGTTTGGAAGAGCAAGAGAAGGATATTCTTGTTCGAGGGGAGGCTTTGGCCAATGGACGTCGATGGCTTGATGGTTACTGTTCAATCCGATATGGATTTTGGGTTGAAGGGGAGGATTGTTGGGTTTCAACCCAATATGATGTTATGGACTTGGGTGATCCAAGATATATATGGGTAAGATAAGAATTGTATTTGTAGGCAAAAGATAATAATTGTATGTGTAGACAATTATTATATATGGTATGTCTTGATCACTAATTTGGGAAATTAGGTGCCAAGAATTGGAAGGCTTGTATAACAAGTATGGTAAGACTTGTAGAACAAGTATGGTAAGTCTTAGTGGCTAAGTTTTGGGTGGTTATATATATATAGTCATATTGTATTTGTTTGATGAGGTGAATACTTAAGAGATGTAGTCCTAGGTATTGTTTGGGAGATGGTTAAGCATTGTTGGCTTAAGTATCAGTTTGGAACACCGGTGAGGTGTTATTGTTTTGAAGTATTATTGATTATTGATTGGATTAATAATACAAGTTTGGGACGTGGGTGTTTTCACGTCAAATATTGTTTGTGTTCTTGTTTTGCTTTTACTTATTGATGATAGAAGTATAAGTAATACTTGAATAGTGTTTGACCGCGTTTTGGTGGATCTTGTTAACTAATCGATTGGTATGTGCGCTCTGTATTGGTTGTTTGTGAATCTCAGATTGTGTATAGTCCCCTAACATAACAAGTGGTATCAGAGCGAAGGTTCGGGTTCGTGATGGATGAGGTAGAGGGAAAGTTCGAGATTCAATTGGTATGTCAGACAGTCAGAGTAAATGAAGGATTTGCTGATAAGAAGACTGCTAAAGCGGGAAGAGACAAAGTTACGTGTGGTTGGCGGTTAGCTTGCACCATGGATCAATCTTTTGTTCAGACTTGAGATGGAAGAAGATGGAAGAGGTCTTCACAATTGTTTCAATGGCTTGATTAACCAGGTGAACTATTTAGGTGATACTATAGATTTTCTTCAGGAGATCGAAGGATCGTGAAAGCAGGGATCGGGTGACTCAACATGTGGAAGAGCACTCGTGGTGGTTGATGCACGTGATTTTGTAGATTGATACATTGTTATGTTAAAGAACGGTGGTTTGGAGGGTCACTATATGGGGTTTAGCGACACTCAAAGTTTGGAAGAGCAAGAGAAGGATATTCTTGTTCGAGGGGAGGCTTTGGCGAATGGACGTCGATGGCTTGATGGTTACCGTTCAATCCGATATGGGTTTTGGGTTGAAGGGGAGGATTGTTGGGTTTCAACCCAATATGATGTTATGGAGACTTGGGTGATCCAAGATATATATGGGTAAGATAATAATTGTATGTGTAGGCAAAAGATAATAATTGTATGTGTAGACAATTATTATATATGGTATGTCTTGATCACTAAGTTAGGAAATGAGGTGCCAAGAATTGGAAGGCTTGTATAAAAAGTATGGTAAGACTTGTAGAACAGGTATGGTAAGTCTTGGTGGCTAAGTTTTGGGTGGTTATATATACATAGTTGTTGTGGAATAAAAACTAGGTTGAAATTATTGCGGCTAGGGTTTGTATATTTAATGCTAGGGCTCGTGAGCTTCGTGCTTTAATGGCTGCTTCTGCGTTCGAGACTTAATCGGTCCTCACAGAATGCCTACGTATCTCTGTATTAGAGAATCAAGCCAAGAAAACGTAGTTCTGAGATGAGGGGTCAGGCCCTTTATATAGGCTGAGAAGCCTTAGAATTATGGTAGGATTTGGAGACTTGGTGGGCAAGTCTTTGAGGAATGTTCTAGATCTATTCCTTGTAGGAATCAGTTTCCATATTGAATTGGATGCCTTATTGGATAAGTCTGAAGGGGATATTATCCTTATCCAACTCTTATTTGCTGAGCTGTTTATTACCCTTAATATTAATTACGAAATTAATATTATAATTGGGGTTTTGGGCCCAGCTGGTGGGCCCCATATTTAGACCATTCTTGACCTAATTAATGCCACATTAAATGTGTCTTTAGGGCTTACTTTCAGCCCATATCATTTGCCCCCCAACTTCTTAGGAAAACTGATCAGGTTTTCGTAGAAGTTATATTTGCCTTAATCGAGACTCGGGGTCGTTTTTATCCCTTACCTGGGACTTCTTAATTTTCCTGCCCTTATATGGGAATTTTGGTTTACACTAGTGTTTCACGAGTATCGTTTTGATTGTAAAGTGTGGAGCGACCTACACATTTACGACGATTCGCCTTATTCGAGGCTTTAACTTGTGCTTGCTTCTAGCAATTCCGGCACTTTATACAACTTTTATGCATTATGAGCATAAATGGTTGCTTAATTTGTCAAGAAAATATTTCTATAATTTTTCTCGTAATTTTCTATACTTTTCCTAATATTTTAGGAATTTTTATGTACCCACAGGTATTTTTCGTAATTATTCCTAACAATTCAGGAATTTTTATGTACCCACAGGTATTTTAATTATTTTTGGAAATTATTTTTTCAATTTCCCAATATTATTTTTCAGAATTTTTAAAGGATTAACTTTAAAAAAGTCATCCTGCCAAAAATGTTTCCTGGGCGTGGGTACCCCCGCCAAGGAGACAATTTCCTTAGGCACGCCTAGGAAATTTGGTCTCCTGGGCGTGCGTGTACCTTCGTTCCTTGAAATGCTTCCTGGGCGTGGGTACCCCCGCCAAGGAGACACTTTCCTTAGGCACGCCTAGGAAGTTTGGTCTCCTGGGCGTGGGTGTACCTTCGTTCCTTGAAATGCTTCCTGGGCGTGGGTACCCCCGCCAAGGAGACACTTTCCTTAGGCACGCCTAGGAAGTTTGGTCTCCTGGGCGTGGGTGTACCTTCGTTCCTTGAAATGCTTCCTGGGCGTGGGTACCCCCGCCAAGGAGACACTTTCCTTAGGCACGCCTAGGAAGTTTGGTCTCCTGGGCGTGGGTATGCCCTTCTCTAAGAAAAGTCAAGTTAGGCGTGGGTACCCCCGCCAAGGAGACACCTTCCTTAGGCACGCCTAGGAGGTTTGGTCTCCTGGGCGTGGGTATAGCCTTCTTTAAGGAAAGTCAAGTTAGGCGTGGGTACCCCCGCCAAGGAGACACCTTCCTTAGGCACGCCTAGGAGGTTTGGTCTCCTGGGCGTGGGTATAGCCTTCTTTAAGGAAAGTCAAGTTGGGCGTGGGTACCCCCGCCAAGGAGACACCTTCCTTAGGCACGCCTAAGAGGTTTGGTCTCCTGGGCGTGGGTATGCCCTTTTAATTGGGCCTCCTGCCTTTAAATTCTGATGGGCTTTTATCCTATTTTCTAAAAATGTCGTAGAACATTCTAGAATTAATTCAAAATTTGAATTTCATGGGCTTCCCGCCTATTCAAAGGCCCAGTCACCTGTTGACAGCCCATTTACTTGATATAACCGGTTGAGTGACCAAACATGAACTCTATAAAAGAGTAGTGTGCGTCCCTCATTTCTCATCTCACTATTTAGCAAAAATTATCTCTCCTTTACCACAAATACTTTTCAAAAAGCTCTGCTAGGGTTCTGTCGCGAGGCGATTTCCGGCGTCTTTCCTCCGCCCTGTTTTCCAGTTTCTGTTTGAAGATCGTTGAATCTTCATCTTCTCCAACTTCTTTTTTCAACATTTCTGGGTTTCAAGCCTTCAAGGGAAGCATTTCAATGGAGGATTCTAGCTCTTCAGGCCAGTCTCAACTCGCTAACACTTCTACCACCGCTCCACGGCTTACAAGGGGTAAGAACCCTAAAACATCTCTTGTCCATGCCAGTGTTTTTTCCCTTAGAGATCTTTTAAATGAGTTTGGTCAAGCTTTTCCAAATATGTTTCATTTAGATGCTTATGAGTATAAATCGAAATACAAACAACATAGGGTAGATATTCTAGCCCAACTTTTTCATATTAATGGGCCTTATAGGGCCGTTGTTCCGGCCTCAAATGAAAGGGCTTGTCACCCAAAGCCTGGGGCCATTAGGGTTTATAAAGAGACTTTTTATGCTGGTTTTCGCCTTCCTCCTCCTCCTTTTGTTTATCGTCTTTTGGCCGAAGCCAGGGTTTGTCCAACCCAACTTATGCCAAATGCGTGGCGTTTTATCTATTGTTTCTTGGTCCAATGTAAGAAACATGGGCTTGAGCCCAGTATTTCTGTTTTTCGATATTTATTCAAATTTGTCAATTCTTCTGACAATTCGGGCTGGGTCAAAATCCAACATCGTTCTTTAGCCCGTTCTTGTTTTGTTTCGGATTCCGCTCCTGATTCCCTTCCTAATTGGAAGAGGGAATGGTTTTATATCTTTTTGGATGGGGATGACTGGGACAACTATTTTCGGCCCAATTTCTGCAGAGCCGTTGATGGGCCTGTCAGGAGTATAAAATTGGGCATGGAAGAAGAGGCTGCCATAACTTTGTTAACATCTGATAATTTGCATCAATGTGCAAATTTGATTTCTGAAGATTCGTTGCAGGCCCATGGGCTACGCGATTTGGGCCCTGAGGGTAATTCCCACCTCTTGCTTTGTTAAAATTTTATGCTAGATATAACTTTCTAACTTTTTTGTAATCATTTTGCAGCCAAAGCTGCTCTGGGAGCAATTTTTAAGCAGAGGGAGACTGCTGCTACTGCTAGGGTGGTAACAGAGAACCCTAGGGCCAAAAGGGCCAGGACAGATGAAGCTTCTCCCGCGGTGGAGCGTGTTCCTGCTTTTCTTCAAGAAAAACCAGTTCCTATTGAGGAAGACCTCACTCCCTTTACAGTGGGATGGGGTTTATGCAATAGGGACACAGCTGTAGGTGATTCTAGGGCTGCAGCTGAGTGGTCCAGGAGCGTGGTTACTCCACGAGATAGGGTCCACATTGTGGAGTCCTCTGATGACTTGCAGATTGAGCTTCTTGGGGCTCAAGCTGTTGCTTCGGTAATTTCTTATTCAACTTCTTTAATTTAATTGTATTTACGTTTCCCTTATTCACTTGTTTTCTTTGCAGATGAACGCCTACCTTCAGGCCGCTGTTCATAACCTGCAGGAGGTGCGTGCTGATAAGACTATTGCTGAGAGGGACAGAGACAGATACTTTGATTCCTCCGAGGCAAACTTTGCTCGTTTTAGGGAGGTGGAGAAGGAGCTGGCTGCTGAGAAGGAGAAGAACAGGAAGCTACAGCTGGAGGTGCAGCAGAACAGGGAACACATCATTGCTGATTACAAGGCTTCTAAGGACTTTCAAGATATCCTGAATGCCGAGTATGATACAAACTTTCCTGGTACCTTCAAGGAGTGTTGGGAGGGGATCATCGAGGAGCTGAGTGGGAAGATTGAGGGGGTATCCCTGGAGAGGTTCCCGGTTCCTGCTATCCCTGGAGTGACAGAGGCTATGGAGGCTGCTACAGAGACAGCTGTGGATGGGGACTCTCAGCCCACTCAGGATCCACCTTCTTCTCCCGGGATAGAGGCAGCAGATCCTTCTTCTACCCAGGGAGATGTTGTTGTTGATGACCTAGATGCATAGATGGCCCTGCGTGGCTTCTTTCTGTTTTTTATCTTTATTTATTCTGAACTTTTGCCCTTCAGGGCTTATGACTTAACTTATCTATGTAGTAGTTTCTTTTGTTTCCATGTTCTCATTTTTTGCTTATAGTTCGTTAAACTTTAGAATTTCTCAAGTACTTGGCCTCCTGGCTGGTACTAAACTCACAAGCTAGTTCAACGTTTGCCTTTCGTGTTTATTTTAACAAAGAGAAATAACTCATAGAGAAAATAGTATAAATTCCATTATGCTGTGAAAGGATATCAATAGAATGGGTTCAACCCATACATAAATACTCTATCTTCTACTGGGAGCAACATGCTCTAAAATGGTTTCATTCGAACCTTATTCCTAATAAATAAATAAAAGTCCAAGCCTTTGTCAAAAGAACTTAAACATAATAAACTTTGAGGTTCACAGCATGCCAAGTTCGGGGCACCTCAACCCCGTCCAAGGTTTCTAACTTGTAGGATCCTCGCCCTAACACCTTTCTGACTAGATATGGTCCTTCCCAATTTGGTGCTAACTTTCCTTTCTGGCCAACTCCTGAGGCTTCAATCTTCCTTAAAACCATGTCACCTTGTCGAAAAAATCTTTCCTTAACTCTCTGGTTGTAGTGAAAAGAGGCTCTTTTCTGATATTCAGCATTCTTTGCATTAGCTTCATCTCTAACTTCATCAATTAAGTCAAGGGCAAGTCTCATTCCTTCGTCATTAGTTTCTGGCTCATATGCCTCAACTCGAGGTGATGCTTGCATGATCTCTAAAGGCACAACTGCCTCGGCTCCATAAGCCAGCAAAAATGGGGTTGCTCCAGTTGTTACCTTACAAGTGGTACGATATGCCCAAAGTATGGGCAACAATTCATCTACCCAAGTGTTCCTAGAGCGTTTGACCCTCTTTTTCAGTCCATCAAGGATAATTCGATTAGCTACCTCAGCTTGCCCATTGGCTTGTGGGTATGCCACCGAGGTAAAACGGAGCTCAATCGCATTCTCTTCACAATACTTCTTTAACTCTTCATTATTGAACTGTGTCCCATTGTCTGTTACAAGGATTCGTGGGATTCCGTATCTGCAAATTATGTTCTCCCAAAAGAACTGGGAAACTTGCTTGGTGGTTATCTTGGCCAGAGGTTTAGCCTCAATCCACTTAGTGAAGTAATCAATGGCCACTATTAGGAATTTCCTTTGCGCCGAAGCCATGGGAAAAGGCCCAAGTATATCCATCCCCCACATTGCAAATGGAATGGGAGAGTTAATTGAAGTTAAGATCTCAGGCGGTTGCCTCACAATTGGGGCATGCTTCTGGCATCTCTCGCATCTCTTGACATAGTTTTGTGCATCAGCCAACATCTCCGGCCAATAGAACCCTAAACGAATTATCTTGTGAGCTAGGGCTCTGCCCCCCAAGTGTTGCCCACAGATCCCTTCATGAACTTCTTCCAATGCTTCTCTTGCCTCTTGAGGCCTTAAACATTTCAAGTATGGGATGACAAACGACCTCTTGTACAAAATGCCTTCAATCAAAGTGTATCTCAATGCTCTTATTGAAAGTTTTCGTGCCTCCAAGGCATTGTCTGGGAGCCATCCGGTCTCAAGGTGTGCCTTGATAGGGTCTATCCAAGAGCATCCTACATCAATTGGTGCCAATAGCTTTGAGTTAACGGTCGGGGCCTTCAAGACCTGAAAATAGACACTCCCAGCATAATTTTCTATCTCGGAAGAAGCAAATTTAGACAGGGCATCGGCCTTAATGTTTTCCTCTCTTGGAATGTGCTCAACATAGCATTCCTCAAACTGGGACATAACAGCCTTTACTACCCTCAAGTATTTTGCCATAGTCTCATCCTTAGCCTCGAACTCACCATTTACTTGTGATACCACAAGCCTTGAATCTCCACAAACTTTGAGATTTTTGACCCTCATGATTCTGGCCAAACCCAAACCAGCTATTAATGCCTCATACTCCGCCTCATTGTTGGTAGTAGGGAAATCCAACTTTAAAGCGTACTCAACTGTGAACCCATCGGGGCTTTGCAAAACCAAACCTGCACCACTAGATTTTGTTTTTGATGCTCCATCAAAATAGAGCACCCAATATTCCTTCAGATCAGGTGTAAGTTCTTCTTCTTTTTCCTCTTGCCCAGGGGTAGTCATTATCTCTTGCCCCTCGACTTCTTGGTTGTTAATAGTGCATTCAACCACGAAGTCAGCTAATGCCTGAGCTTTTATAGCTGTCCGAGGCTTGTATGTGATATCAAACTCTCCTAACTCAATCGCCCATTTGATTAGCCTTCCACTGGCCTTAGGGCTATGCAATATGTTCCTCAACTGCTGGTTTGTCAGAACTTGAATCTTATGTGCCTGAAAGTAAGGCCGCAGCTTCCTTGAGGCAGTTACTAATGCCAAAGCAAACTTTTCTATGGGTGAGTAATTCAACTCAGCCCCATGCAACACTTTGCTCACATAGTAGATAGGTTTCTGGACTTTCTCCTCTTCCCGAATAAGGACAGCACTCAGGGCTTGTTCGGATACCGCTAGGTATAAACAAAGAATCTCCCCAGGACTTGGTTTGGTCAATAACGGGGCTTCAACCATGTACTTCTTCAGTTGCTCAAAGGCCTCTTGGCTCTCAGGTGTCCACTCAAAATTTTTCACCATTTTTAACGCTTGGAAGAAAGGCAAGCATTTGTCTCCAGACTTGGAGATGAATCTTCCTAAAGCTGCAACTCGACCTGTCAACCTCTGCACATCTCTTATAGAGCGTGGTGGCTCCATGTCTAAAATCGCCTTGATCTTGTCAGGATTGGCCTCAATGCCTCTCTTTGAAACCATCAGCCCTAAAAACTTTCAAGATCCAACGCCAAAGGCACACTTGGCAGGATTCAACATCATCTTATGGTGCCTCAGCACTTCAAATGCCTCTCTGAGGTGCTTGATATGATCAGCCTTGAGTAGGCTCTTGACTAACATGTCATCAACATATACCTCCATGGTTTTTCCAATCAGATGGGCGAATATCTTATTCACCAATCGTTGGTAAGTAGCTCCTGCATTCTTTAGACCAAAAGCCATGACAAGATAACAGAAGACACCAAAGTCAATTATGAAAGATACCTTAGGTATGTCATCCTTGTGCATCTTAATCTGATTATAGCCGCTGAATCCATCCATGAAGCTTAACATTTCATGTCCAGCTGTGGCATCTATCAACATATCAATCCTCGGCAGGGGAAAACAATCTTTTGGGCATGCATCATTCAGGTCAGTGAAGTCTATACACATTCTCCACTTCCCATTTGCTTTCTTGACCATGACTGGGTTCGCTAACCATTCGGGAAATTGAATCTCTTCAATAAAACCAGCTTCCAAGAGCTTATCCACTTCTTGCCTAATGGCCTCTTGCCTTTCCGGAGCAAAGTTTCTCTTCTTCTGCTTTATTGCCTTCCTTTTGGGATCAACATTTAACTTGTGAGTTATGAGTTTGGGGTCAATCCCTGGCATATCAGCTGCTGTCCAAGCGAATACGTCGCTATTCTTCTGTAAGAATTCTATTAACTTGCCCTTCAGGGGTTCTTTCAGAGATGCTCCAACATAAGTAACTTTTTCAGGATCATTAGGCTCTAGAGGTACGGGAATCAAATCCTCTGCTGGCTTCCCTCTATGCTCTTCATCAGCGCGGACATCCATGTCTTCAATCAGAAGGACCTGCCCCCCGACTCCATCGGCCCTCAGTGCGGCTACATAGCAACTTCTTGCCATCTTTTGATCACCCTTTTGTTCTCCGACACCATTCCGTGTTGGAAACTTAATCTTCATATGATAGGAAGAGGCCACAGCCTTAAACGCATGAAGCCCAGTCCTTCCAAGGATTGCGTTGTATGTTGATGCTGCCTTGATCACCAAGAAGTTCAGCATCTGAGTCGTCTCTTTAGGCTCCTGCCCAATAGTCACGGGTAGCTGAATAGTCCCTTCAACGTTGGACTCCACTCCGTTAAACCCGTATATAGGCATGTTTGTAGGGGTCAGTTGAGAGTCGTTGTACCCCATCTTTACAAATGCATCATGAAACAAAATATCCACAGAAGCCCCATTGTCTATCAAGACTCGTTTTACTTCTGAGTTTCCAATCACAGGAGTTATGACCAGCGGGTCGTCATGGGGGAATTTCACCCCTTCCAAGTCTGAAACATCAAAACCAATTACCATCTCAGTTTTAGCACGCTTCGGGGCTTCTCCCGAAATGTGCATTACTTCTCTAGCATAAGCCTTTCGAGAATTCTTAATTGTGCCAGATGCTGTCGGGCCTCCCCAGATCATGTTGATAACTGCCCTCCAGGGCTGTGGATTGCGGTCATTGTTGTCATCCCTCCTGTTATTATCTCTCCTCTCATTGTCTCTTCTGTCATTGTCCCTTCTCTGGTTCCCACGGTCATCACCCTTGGTGAACTGACTTAATTTTCCCCTTCGTATCAAGAACTCAATCTCATCCTTGAGTTGCCTACAATCGTCGGTGTCATGCCCCACATCTTTGTGGAACCTGCAGTATTGCTCCTTATTCCGCTTGGCTGGGTCTCCCCTAAGTGGCTTCGGCCATCGGAAGTCCTTTTCTTTTTCAATGTCTAACAGGATCTGGCTTCTAGGAGCATTAATCCTGGCATATTCGGAAAACCTTGGACCCGAGTTCTTTTTTGGAGCAGATTCAGAGTCTCTGCTAGTTCGGGGATACTTGTCCCTAGCATCGTACTCTTGTTCTTGCTTCCGCTTGTTGTTCCCTCCATTGCCCAGTACGGCTTCCTTCTTGATGCTATCCTCAGCTTTTATATACTTGTCCGCCCTTCGTTGAAGTTCATCCATGCTTTCAGGGGGGTGTTTTGCCAACGACCTCTTAAAAAAGAGATCCGTGGTTCCATGCTGCAAGGCTACCATGGCCACCTTATTTTCCAAATCAGTGATATTCAGGGTCTCCTTAGTGAATCGCTTGATATAATCTCTTAAGTTCTCATTCTTTCCCTGTGTTACATACATAAGGGATGCGGAGCTTTTCTCATGAATTCTTCTGCTAATGAATTGACTGACAAAAGCGGTACTCAACTCCTTGAAAGAGCTAATCGAGTTTGGAGGTAAACGACTATACCAACGTTGCGCCATGCCCGACAGGGTTTGGGGGAACGCCCTACACTTAAGGGCATCGTTAGCAGGCTGCAGTAACAATGCGCTTGTAAACGTTCTCACATGAGTTGCGGGATCCCCCGTTCCATCGTAAGCTTTGATTGTGGGCATCTTAAACTTTCGGGAGATATGTGCGTTCATCACCTCCTCAGTGAATGGAGGGGTCGGATCATCAAGATCTCCTTGTAGCATCAGATCTTTGGGGTTATTCTTGGGGAGTTCTACCCTTGTAGTTCCTCTGGTTGGGGCTTCAGCCCTTCGGGGTCTCCTTGAAGACCTCTCCAGATCTATGAAGGGAATCCCTCCTGAAGTCGGAGGAGGTCGAGTCTGATTAGGGTTCTGTCTCTCTAGCTCCTTTGCTTGGTCATCCTTCAGCTTCTGAATCTCGGCTTCATAAGCCTTAATTTTCTCTGCAATTGTTAAAAGACCATCACGGTTCAATGGATTCCTCCTCAGAGGTTCCTTACTAGCACGTCGCCTCCTTGGGGCTTCATCTCGATCATCGTCTTCAGATGACGAGTCTCCAGTATAAGGACCAGAGTAATCATAGTATCCTGGTTCAGGAGGGCCGGACCTCTAAGATAAGGGGATTGTTGTTGCCCATGGATCAGCCGAGCATGACCGCTTGGTCCCGGATCCCTTGGATCTTGGGGGTATTTAGGCAGCCCATACAGTGGGTTGGTGTTGACAGGGAGCGAAGAAGTGGAGAGACTGTGAGGCGGCGGGCGGCTACTCAGAGGGAGAGGAAAGACTATCATCTGGAGCGGGTTAGTCTCTTGTCCTAGAGG
This sequence comes from Saposhnikovia divaricata, assembly GCA_036435485.1. Taxonomy (NCBI): domain Eukaryota; kingdom Viridiplantae; phylum Streptophyta; class Magnoliopsida; order Apiales; family Apiaceae; genus Saposhnikovia; species Saposhnikovia divaricata. The sequence goes on from CM071598.1 coordinate 84,054,527, forward strand.
GACGATTACTGGCTGAGGTCCTTCAACAAGGGGATTCGTCCCTTGTGGTTGAGAGATCTGAGTATGAGGGTTTGTTTCCGTCAACGGGTATACAGACCCTTGCTCTGTACCAACAGGAGGAGCAGTGATTGGTGGAACGACGGTTCCCGAGGTAGCCTCGGTTGAGACCGGTGTTGTTCTTCGAGTGGTAACCATGGTTGATGTCTTTTTCCCACAGACGGCGCCAAATGTTGTGGAATAAAAACTAGGTTGAAATTATTGCGGCTAGTGTTTGTATTTTTAATGCTAGGGCTCGTGAGCTTCGTTCTTTAATGGCTGCTTCTGCGTTCGAGACTTAATCGGTCCTCACAGAATGCCTACGTATCTCTGTATTAGAGAATCAAGCCAAGAAAACGTAGTTCTGAGATGAGGGGTCAGGCCCTTTATATAGGCTGAGAAGCCTTAGAATTATGGTAGGATTTGGAGACTTGGTGGGCAAGTCTTTGAGGAATGTTCTAGATCTATTCCTTGTAGAAATCAGTTTCCATATTGAATTGGATGCCTTATTGGATAAGTCTGAAGGGGATATTATCCTTATCCAACTCTTATTTGCTGAGCTGTTTATTACCCTTAATATTAATTACGAAATTAATATTATAATTGGGGTTTTGGGCCCAGCTGGTGGGCCCCATGTTTGGACCATTCTTGGCCTAATTAATGCCACATTAAATGTGTCTTTAGGGCTTACTTTCAGCCCATATCAATAGTCATATTGTATTTGTTTGCTGAGGTGAATACTTAAGAGATGTAGTCCTATGTATTGTTTGGGAGATGCTTAAGCATTGTTGGTTTAAGTATCAGTTTGGGACATCGTTGATGTGTTATTGTTTTGGTGTATTATTGATTGGATTAATAATACAAGTTTGGGACATGGGTGTTTCCACGTCAAATATTGTTTGTATTCTTGTTTTGCTTTTACTTATTGGTGATAAAAGTATAAGTAATACTTGAATAGTATTTAACCGCGTTTGGTGGATCTTGTTAACTAATCGATTGGTGTGTGCTCTGTATTGATTGTTTGTGAATCTCAGATTGTGTATAGTCCCCTGACCTAACAAATTCAAACTTTTTAATTTATAAATGTGTCTTTTTTTGCTTTAAATATTTATAATTTCATGAAATATTTATTTAATGTTTATATTTTATATATTTAAAATAATTATATATAAAAAATAATATTAAACTGATTCCGATTAATGATCCGATTAAGCATTCCGATTAATATATCCCCAATTATTCAATTAATATCTATTCTGTCACCGATTAATTCAGAATTCCACTTTTTATAACACCGGTTAAGATGCATAATTTCGTGTCTTCTTTCATCACATATATTCTTGAAGAAGGATTTGGATCCCTCATAATAGGGTGATTCAAGACATGTACTCCCAAGCTAGTTCGTGCGTTCGGACCCCAGTGGGGGACTCCCGTTTCTTCCCTGTTGAGATGGGGCTTCATCAGGGGTCGGCCCTGAGTCCTTTTCTTTTCGCCCTTATCCTTGATGTCATGACGCGGGGGATTCAAGATGCTGTCCCTTGGTGCATGCTCTTCGCGGATGATATCGTGCTAGTGGCGGAATCGAGGAGGGAGGTGAACGACAAATTGGAGCTCTGGAGATCTACTTTGGAGTCCCAAGGGTTACGTATGAGCCGTTCTAAAACCGAGTATCTCTGGTGTAACTTCAGTGGTGAGGCCAGCGAAGAAGGGGTGGAGGTTAGGATTGAAGACCAGATCGTCCCGCAGACGGACAAGTTCAAGTATTTAGGTTCGATCATTCAGAAGGAAGGTGAGATTGAAGCCGATGTCACGCATCGTATCAAGGCGGGGTGGTTAAGATGGAGGGCAGCGTCAGGGGTGATGTGCGATAAGATAGTCCCTTTAAAGCTGAAAGGGAAATTCTATAGAGCGGCTATCCGTCCTGCGATGTTATATGGTTCGGAGTGTTGGGCGGAGAAGAAGGCCCTAGTGAGGAAGTTGGAAGTGGCTGAAATGAGGATGTTGCGGTGGTCTTGTGGGCGCTCGATGTTGGACAGAATCCCAAATTCGGTGTTTAGGAGCGAGCTTGAAGTGGCGCCTTTTTCTGCGAAACTTAGGGAAGGTAGGTTGAGATGGTTCGGCCACGTCCGTAGGAGGCTGGTTGAAGCCCCAGTGAGGAGGGTCGAGAGTCTTTCGGTTGGTGGGGCGAGGAGGAGAGGCAGGCCGAGGAAGTCGTGGGAAGAGCAGATCAGGCTGGATTTGAAGGCCTTAGACCTAAATGAGACCATGTCTGCGGATAGGTCTGCTTGGAGGCGGCGTATCAGAGTGGTGGATTCTCTTTTAGGGTGCGGATCGGTCGTCGAGAACCTCAGAATTGGGTTGTCTCGGTTAGCGATTTTGTAGTAGTTCGACTTTAGCGTCCTCACTTTGCGTTTTTAGTGTCTTCTGTTTGCTGATTTTGCAGTTACAGGGATCCTGGCTCGGGGCTGTCTCACTGCAGGATTTTCGTGTGATTGGAGCGCTTCAAGGTGTGAGTATCATAAAACCTCGCAGATAGGTATGTCCCATATGGAGAACGCCATGGGCTCAGGTATGGCATTGATCATTTCCGTATCAGCTGGTTTCCTTTGTATTTACCACACTCTTTGTTTGTCGTGCACTTAGCCGAGGGTCTACACGGAAACAGCCTCCCCGCTCTAAAAGTGGGGGTATGGTCTGCGTACATCCTACCCTCCCCAGACCCTGCTCTGAGCGGGATATACTGGGTATGTTTGGTTTTATAATAGTGGTGACCATATATGAGCCACCTATGTATCCGCACAAACATTTGTGTTTAGGTACTTATTCTTCAATCGTTTTATCTTTTAAAATCAATCCTTTGCATCATGCTTACAAAAGGGTAATTGGGCCACACTCAACGTAACCTACACATTTATATAATTTTCATGAGTAAAAAAGGCTATGCAAGGATAAAACAGAATGCTCGAAAGAATATGTATAAAAGAAGTTTGGGAGAAAAGAAAAGATTATATGACCGTAAACAAACAAAAAAAATGAAGTCATCCATATTCCATTTGCAACATTAGGTTTGTCTTTAATTGCCAAACGATACTTTCAAAAGAAGTGGTTCTTAAAATATATAAGCCGAAATGATAAAATGACATACAATTTTGAAAAATGTTATTTTAGAGCCATGAGTTTTATTTCTGAATCCAAAACTATTCTTGAGTTCATTAAAATTGCTTGAAAATAACAATTTTTTACACTAGTTTAGTCATCTAACATGCATTTAATTTAAATTAAGAGTTTAAAACAAAATGATGACCGTAGTTTACACTGAATTGCAAAAAGTGGTCGAACTTTCAGATTTTCATTTTAGGCGCTAGCGATCTTTTTTCATATACTTTTTTGAAAATTTAAAATAATTGTTACCACTAATTTAGAAAACAATGACAATTTTGGCCACTTATTTTAAAAATCAAAAAAACTTTGACCACTATTTTATAAATGAAAAACAAAGTGTGACCACTAAAATGAAAATATGAAAGTTCGACCACTTTTTTGCAATTCATTGTAAACTACGACCACCATTTTGCTTTTTACTCTTAAATTAACTATACACTATTCTAAGAGAGAACTTGATCGAGAAGCAAAATTTTGATTTTGATAACGCATGTAATAAATTAACACAAGCACAAACTAAGTGACAGAAACTGAAAGATCTTCCATTGAACTTTAAGAGAGCCCCCTCTATGTCATATCATGTAGCATCATCAGATTATAATTAGACCATAGAGCAAAAGAACATAATATCATATCACTTGGAATCCAACAAAGCTGTGTACATTGTCAAAAACCACTTCCTAATCACTCCACAGCCAAACATGTCCTTACACAATCATCCAAACCTTCATCCCAAAAGCAAACAGATTTCATAATACTTATTATATGACCCACCAAACAGAAACTGAGATCATGCTTAGAGTACTTAATAGATATTAGTAATAATTAGCAGTGATATATAATTAATCTACTATCTACCCATGTAAAAACTTCCCAAAATCATGGACTAGATCATATAAGCAGCAACATTCCTTAAACCCTAGCCACAGCTTTGCACACCAAAGGCTTTTTCATCTCCAGAGACAACTTCAAGCACTCAGACAAATCCACACCATGATCATCACCAGCTGCAATGTGCCAGTTGAAGCTCTGAAGCATTTGGGCCAACCATAACTGAACAGTGGCTAAGCCCATAGCCTTACCAGGGCACACCCTCCTTCCAGCACCAAATGGAGCCAACCTAAGGTCAGTCCCCATAATGGGTACATCCTCCTCCAAGAACCTTTCAGGTTTAAATACCTCGGCCTCGGGCCAGATGTCAGTAGAATGTGTAATGGCCCACATGTTCACCATGGCAGTTGTTCCAGCTGGAATAAAGTGCTCACCAACATGAGTGTCATGAATGGCAAGCCTAGCCCAAGAGAGGAGAGGGCCAGGAGGGTGGACTCTGAGAGTTTCCTTGACAATTGCACTGAGATAAGGAAGGTTTTGAAGGTCCGAATCCGATACGGTTCGGGTTTTTCCCACAACATTGTCAATTTCAGATTGAGCTTTGGCTTGAATTTCAGGATGCATGACCATTCTTGCAAGAATCCATTCTAGGAGGATTGCCACAGTATCAGTACCTCTAAAGATCATTTCCTGAAAAGAAAAATTAATAAAATGTTACTACAGTACATTTCGATACTTTAATTATTGCCCACATAAAAGATACTATATTGGAAAAGATGCAACTCAGGAGAATAAGAAAAAGTAACATTTGTCCTATCATAGTTAATTAAAAGGAGTGAAAAAGGTTCAGATTCTCCATATATTTAAATAAAATATAAAACATGAAATAAATACAAACACAACAGTAGTAGCTATAAATCAACAGAAAACAAATAGGCTTTATACAACAGTGCCAGGTAAAATCCAACAAACGGTCACAAGTAATTAATATACATGGAAGTTCTGAGAAAGTGATAACATAGTGAGCAATTATAATAAATTAGGTATTAATAAAAAAAATAACATAACGAGCAACTACACATTAGAAACACCTACTATATTCGTACTAGTTTCTTCCATTTAGTAAAGAATCTTGACAGGCGGTTCACAAGGATACTCGAAAATATATTTGTGAATGTGAACTACCTTATCAGTATAAAAGCTCATAAACTTCTACGTATGTAACTGACAACAAAAGTTATCCATGCTATCATTATGACTACAACATACTATCAAGAATAACTGAAAAGAAACTTCATAAATGAGCTCAATAAATGCCTTGTAAAGAAACTAAAGCTGCTAAAAGAGAACAGTTGCAAAACTTGATCTGAACAATATACAGTATATATATATATGTGGAACGAAAATAGTCCGGATCAAAAAATTATCATGGAATATATTGTACCATGGTAAGATGGTGGAATCAGGATTTCAAAATAATCTGAATTCAAAAAATTATCATGGAGCTATGTATGATAGAAAGGACTGAAGATATTTTCCTATTGATTTTTAAAAATAAATTGTGAATTATTTAGCAAAAAATTAAAGTCTAGACTTTAAAATAAATCTCTAACTTTAGTTTGAAGTGCAGACGGACTGCAGACTATATATTAGCCCATAGATTATTATACATGATACATACATATAAAATACAAGCAAGTAAAAGAATAATAAGGGAGAGAAGAAGTTACCCAAAGAACAGCAATTAAATCTGAGTCAGTGAGCTTATTTTCCTTCTCCAAATCAAGTAAAACATCAACAAAATCACCACAACCTTCCTCCTCAACAGCAACAATCTCCTGACCTCTTTTAACCCTATGCTCATCTATGATCTTCCCAACAAAAACGTTAACTTTCCCAACCAAATCCTTGCACCTTTTTCTCACTCCTTGGAAATCCAACCATCTCAAAACAGGAAAATGATCACTCCAGTTAAAAATACCGAGTAACTCATACCCTTCACTAACCAAACTTTCAAGCTCAACCCCCTCACCATTTTCACTACCAAACTTATATTTTTTACCAAACACAGTCTTCATCACATTGTTTAATGACCCAAAATGAAGCACTTTTCTCACCTCAACCACACCCTTTTTTACCATCAAATTCTTGATTTCACACACCATTTCATCACCAATCTCTCTCCTAGACTCACCAAAATGAGCAACCCTTTTAGGACTAAACAAATGGGTCAATGAAATTCTCCTTAAGTTTCTCCAATACTCACCATATGGTGCAAACCCCATTGCCCTGTGAAACAAAAGCTCATAAGCAGATTCTTTAACAGGCCTATCAGCAAAACAAACACTGTTAAGAATCTCTTTTGCAGACTCAGGATGGCTTGAAATGACAAAACGTGTAAACCCAACTGAGAATGCCATTAAAGATGAAGCTTTAAAAGATTGAGCCAACTGGGCTAAAACTCTATGAGTCAAGCCATTAGTGAAACTCAACACAAGGCCCAAAAGGGGTAGGCCAGAAGGGCCAGGAATAGCAGATATTGCTCTTGTTTTGGCTTTTGAGAGAGCCCAAGCAAGGCCACCAGGTGACAGCCAAAAGCAAAACACAGCAAGAAAAGTGATCAAACAAGTGAAAAGTTGGAGATTTGAGAAGAAAGATGGGAGCCCATCTGGTGGAATGGAAAGAACAAGATTTTGAGAAGACATTGTGGTTGAGAAACGATACAGAAGTGGAAGATTTGAGAGAGAGAGAGGTGGGAGTGAGGAGATAAAGAGTGTGGGAGGGGCAGTTATATAGAGGTTAGAGTAGGTTGCAAGATATTCATTTTTAACCATGGTAAAAACTTTATCGCGGTTATATTAATGCTACGAATCTTAGTTTACTATTTTGACAAAAAAAAAATTATTTTTTTTGTTAAAAAGAAACTTGAAATATTTTTTAAGTCTAAAATTATTTTGTATGAGTTTAATTTACAGAAAGGGAAACGACTAAATAATTCGAATTCATGAGTTCCACACGTAAAATTATTATTTTATAAAATAAAATCAGTTATTGTTATTAGTTTCAAACAAATTAAAACATGAGATGGTATAGGTACCCTTTCGTGGTCGTTAATACAACTTGTTATCGAACCTCAGGGTACAGAAAAGATATTCTAACACCTCAATAAATTCTAATAAAGTGTCCATGCGTTCATAGAAGAAATTAAGTAATACATAAATTAATATTTAAAAGAGAGAACATTACAATTCGAACTAAGCAATTATAGCTCTAAATTAAAATTTTTTAAACTGATAAACTCTTCATAATGATAAAAAATTCATCCCATTTAGTAATTGACTAATTGGTATATAATATTATATAAATCTTTTTAATGTGATAATTTTTATAAAATGATAAAAAAAATTCCACATTAATAACATCATTTTAGAGGGATTCTAACGTATCACAACGCGACCTCAAAAATGCTAACGTCATTTTAGAGAAATTCTAACATATCACAACGCGATCTCAAAAATGCTAAAAATCAATTTATTTATCAATTTACTTTTAAAACTAGTAATTAGTACTGATTAATTATTGTAATGTTTTTTTTCATTAATATGATTATGGCGGTGGTGCATGGCATCAGGGAAACGGTTCGGTTCGGGACGGTTTTATTTCGATACAGAATCTGAAATTGCATGTTTTTGGTTTTAAAAATTGAAAATCGCAACCGAATCGTCGGTTTCGGTTTTAAAAAGTTCAATTCGATGTACGATTAGGTTTCAGTTATAAAATCGAATGAAAAAATCAGAAATATATTACAAGACTTTAAATTTATAAATTATAACGTTTTCGACTTTTAAACAAAGTGACTAAACTTACTGTGATATATTTGATGTTAAGTATGCAGAATATGATTATATTGCTAAAGAAGAAGTGCCTGAAGGTATATATAGTTGGTAGTTGATACAATCTATTTAAATTTATCTTGTTATGTAAACTAAATGGTTACATAGGTATAATATAATTCTTTCCTTTATTTGAAGTTTGTATGCAAATACAATCAAGCTCTGTGCAAATAAATTTGAGTGAAAGGATGTTATATTATAGCCATATACGAGGATTCATTTACACTTTGTATCAGTAACTATAATTATAATTCATGATATAATATATTTATTAATGTTAAGAATACATATAAATTATATAAATGTATGTAAATTATATATATATATATATATATATATATATATATATATATATTTTAACAATCAATTCGGTGGTTCGATTTTAGTCGATTCGGTTTTAACCTATAATTATAACCGGAACTGGAATTGAAAGTCTCAGTTTTTAAAAATCAAAAACCGCAACCGCCGATTCAATTTCAATTTTTCTAATTCAATTTTGAACGATTTCGATTCAATTTCGAATTGAATTCGATTTTTTACTCAACCTACATGGTATGATAGAAAAAGGGTTGTGGTGCAGAGCTAAACATTGGGGAAGCCGTTACGGCGCCGCCTTCCTTTGTTTAGTTTTACGGAGTCTGTTATATGCCCTTTACTAGCATGTTTTAACATCTTTATCTTGCAACCATGTTATTTGTGTGGTCTTTTAGTTAAACTTTCCCCTTTTTTCTCGGCTTTAAATATTTTACTTATGCATGCTCAGATTTCACATATAACCACTTTTTTTCGAAAACACATTTAACCCCTTAAAATTAAAATTTCTAGTACTCCTTAATTATGTTATAAAATATTTTATATTTATAATATTTAAATATTCTTAATTATTTTTTGTTATAATTATAATTTTAAATATATTATAATGATGAAGTATAAATTGAGTTATGCGAAAATAATTTATTCTTTAAAAAAGTTACTCCCTCCATTCCTGCAGATTCTTTACATTTACTTTTTGCACGGAGATCAAAGATTATGATTAAAATAAGTGAAGTAGTGAGTGTAATAGTGTATTTTATTGTTAAATTAAGTGAAGTAGTGGGTGTAATAGTGATTTTATTTTAAAATAAATGAAGTAGTGGGTGTAATAGTTTAAAGTATTGAAAAAGTGGAGTGAAGTAGTAGATGTAATAATGTATTTTATTGTTAAAAGTTATTATTTTTAGTAATGTAAAAAATTGGTGGGACATCCCAAAAAGGAAAGTGTAAAGAAATGAGAGGGACAGAGAGAGTATATTTTAGAAAACAAACTGTAATAATTCTAATTTCTTTTCTTGGAAAAAAAATATATTTCTATGAATGAATAGTGATTTTTGCTGGTTAAGAAATTTTTCGGACCATCCTATGTACGGGACAGGAAATGGATATTTCGAAGTCATATTAGTGATTTGCTATGTAAATGAGTGTATGTAAACGCGATCAGAATGCGATGAATCCAATTTTATTTTTATGACATATTTGACCAGGCAGCAAAGAGTATGTCAATTTTATCAAGACATATAGTTTATTTAATTATAAATTTCATGGATTTATTTTTAAACCAAAGTGACTAAATGATCAAGAACATATACCCTTGCATTAGTGCAACAAAACGTTTTATAAATCGCTCGAACTTTATAACTAGATTAAGCGACGAAACGAACGCGTAACGGATTTTGGATTAAACACTAACCAAGATTTAGCACCACACAAGATCATCAAGTGCAACATATTAAGAGGATCAATATGAAACCAAACTAATTTAACCAAGTGGTTTTATGGTGATTCTTAGGTGATTCATCACCTTGTCATCCATTTTCACCAAAATCACCTAACCATTGATATGTGGCATAAAAGGGACTAAAGAATTATTTACCACATAATTAGAAAACAAAATATCAAAATCAATTAGCCAACAACAAGTCAAAGAAATCAAGAGCAACCAACCACTCCTTCATTCCAAACCTTCGGCCCATTTCTTTTTCAAAGAAATTCAAGAACAAATCTCAAGCTTCAAGTGTTGATTCTTCGTGTTCTTGGACTCTATGCAAAGATCTTAACATAACTAAGGTATGACTTGAATTTTAGATTCATCCATTGATTATAGATTGTCCAAAATTTCATCCAAATGTGGTGATGAATAATGATGAATAGTATTTTTACTTTGTTTTCTTATTTTGATATTCAAGTTTAGTCTTTCCAAGAATCATCTAAGGCTTGTTTAAGGACTATCAAGTTTTGTTAGTGTTGTTAAAGCATCAATAAGGTATAAAACTCAACTTTACACTTTGTTATTATAAGTTTTGAGATAGTTTAGAGATTGATGCATATTAGTGGTTTTAGTGATTGTTTGGTATTGTTTTAAATGGACGGAGTGGTAGATGTTGGTTTTAACTATGGGAATGGTTTTGACAGTTGATAACGGATGTTATATGTTAATGGAGTGTCGGTTGGATTGTATGATTATTTGGAGTGTTACAAATTTGGAAATGCTTGCTTTAGGGTCGTCGTAATGGCAAAATTTTGTTAGCTTACTTTGACAGTAGACCCGAAACCAAAATGTTTCTGTCGAAAATATCCAGTGCCTATGGTAGTGTAGATGTTGTTTTCTATTTTGTTTTTGCGTGAAAATCGTGTTGATCCGATTTACGGTTTAGGAGTTATGACATTTTTAGTGAAAGTAGTTCAAGAAACCAAACTACAGAAAAGTGTCAACTTTGAGGCTATGTTTGAACCCCTTAAAAGCCATAAGAAAATGTGAAATTTTGTGGTAAAATGATAAGGTCAGTTGGTAAGGTTTGTGCAAAGGTTTTGTGTTAAAACGGTTATTTTCTTATTTTCTAAAATTGTGTAAGCCGAGGTTGCGCAAGTGAAAGCCATTAAGAAAACGACTTAGAAACGAACCTTGTAAACGGTTAAGCAAAGTATGAATTCGAGGATCGATTTTGAACCAAACTTACGACTTAAGTACTTGTCAATTTACATGGAATTATCGAGATCCAAGTATGAGCCATTAGTACCTTTGTTGTGATTTGATTAAATGCGTGAGTAATAAGTTATAAATGGATTGTATAAGGAAATTAATCGCGTGTTTATAATTATGTATAGATTGTCGGACCCCGTCACGAGCCCCTACTATATCCAGGCTTCCAGGCAAGTTTTTAAACCTATATCTTTGAAATGCTGTTGGGTTACTGCTTTTGCCATGTATATATGTTTTAACTGTTTTGCGTTAAATTGATATATCGTGTTAAGTATGAGATTTTGTTAAGGTTTATATGCTAGCTTTTGTACAAGTAGATATAAGTCGGTATTTATTAAGGCTTAAAGTGACATAGCACATTGTATTATTTTTTACTCTAGACCGGGAGTCGGTATTTTACGATATTGAGACTGTCATAAAAACCCAGAGGTATTTCCGGAGACAGGTTATTAGTTATTTTTGATTAAATGTTCTATCAAACATTATTTATATTTCCAAATAGTATTAATACATGGAAATGTTTTAATAAATATTATTTGAATATTTATTTTATTAAGGAAATATTATTTTAAGAATCATTTATTTAAAGATTTTTGTTTAATAAATATTTATTAAATATCTTTAATTTATTTAAAAATCATTTTATTTATGGAAAAATTATTGAAGTCCTTTAAATATTATTTTAAATATTTTCTAACCTTCAAAAAATTATTTAAAAATGGTCGGGGTTTCCAAATATTTATTCACACATATACTCGCTCTTTAAAGCGTATCCAAACACCTTCGAACTTAGCAAATATTGGGAATCCAGGGTTTTGGGAGCAAGTAAAATGTTTTCTTCTTTCGCTAATGACTTAAAAATATTTTTGGATTACAGCCCTACTGAACTAGGGTTCCCGACTCATCAAACAAGTATGAAGATTTCAGATTTGGTTTTATGAGGACAATTCGTCGCTCATAATGACTTTGATGGCTAGAGGCCAATTTATACTTATCGGTTAGCTTCTATTTAATTCCGAGAGTAACCAAAGGATACGAGTAAGATCTGTGAACGGATATTACCTGGGGGACTTGAATTCATTTCGATTCCAGGTTAACAGATTCAATGAAAAGAACAAGGAGAACGGCGTAAGTGGCGAAGTTAGCGTGTCGTCCAGTCACGGCCCATATGCGGTCAGGGCGAAATCGGAGAAGCTTGCGAAACCGGATCCGTCCTCTACATGTAGAAAGTTAGATCAAAGATGAACTCTATGCGCAATGACTGATCATCGGGCTTGGGGAGCGCTTATAACTCCCAATACATAGTTCATTTGAAATCTCCACTTGAAGAAGAGCCCTAACGCTGTAACCGAGGCCGAAGTGCTGAGTTACTGATAGTGTCAAGGGGCGTTTACTTGAAAAGAAAAACTCTCATCTTGCAGGAACTGTAGACTGTTTTTATCCAGAAAAGGTTATGCATCCAGATTTTTATTAAATCACTATAAAGGTGAATATTCAAATGTTTTAAAAAGGAATGCATACTATTTTATAAATTGCTATGGCAAGGATGATTTTCAAATATCTTTCGAATAAAGGTGGAGTTTTAGTTGTGATGTACTATGATAGTACTATTTTATAATATTTCCCAAAAAGGATATTATTTCGATTTATTGAATTATTGTGATAGTAATGAGTTTACTTTATTTTCCGGTAAAGGAAATGATTTCAATTATGTAGTATTATGACTATAGTTGTCTTGTGCAGTTTTACAAAAAAAGGGTTTTGCCAAATGCAGACTAACACTACAAGAAAAAGTTCAATAGACATCACACATTAGACATCGGTTACTAATGTCACTGATGTTAAAAGATGTAATAAGATCACCCCGCGTTAATCTGATGTCTTTGTTGTTTTAAGACATCGCTTATTTTACAACCGATGTCTAAAGTTCGACTAAAAAAATAACGTGCGTCCACTTCAATTTATTTCCCCCTTAGTCAAAATTTTCCCCCCTTTATACCAAATATTCTTCCCCCCCTTACCAATTATTTCCCCCCCCCCCCCAAGACAAAACTAAATAAACTAAAACAAAAAAGTGAAAAACTCTCTCGACCCTCACTCTCATCTCTCTCTCTCGACTCTCAATCTCACTCTCATCTCTCTCTCGTCTCTCACCACCACCACCACTCACCTCTGCTCTATCTCTTTCTGTTGAATCCCAATAATACACCAAAAGATTGTAGAAGGGGTGTTGAATACAATCTTGACTAAAAAATTTTCGAATTAACTAAGGCTAAACAGTTTGTGTATGTAGAACATAGATATAAAAGCTAAGTAAATAAAGCAAATGTAAACACTCCACAATATTTAAAATTTCAGGTGGAGTTGTTTGTTCCACCTGAGATATATATATATAGAAGAAATAATTTGTGAAATGGTTTCACAGCTACTGTGTTATAACGCTTTTGAGAATAAGAAAACCTAAGAGTTCTAAGTTACAAAGTTCAGTGTTTTCTCTCTACCAAAAGAAAAGCTACACTTGGGTTATATATACCCCAAGTTTACAAACCCTACAAAAGCTGAATACTACAATAGTCAAAGTTTTACAGGTTTGCTGCTTCATTCCTTGTCTTCATGTGATGCAAATTTGTCTGATTGTCTTTGACAGATATTCCTTGATTTTTTCATCCAGTTTGCTTGCTTAGAAAAGGAATGTTTCTTTTTCTTCATTTCCAATATTGGCTACCATGTTGTTTTGAAGTCATCAACCCATGTGATCTGTCAGCCATGTCAAGTCACTATCAACTGCTAAAATCAAGACATTATTTGTTGAAGTGATTATCCGTTGAAGCTATCATCCGCTGATGGGTTGAATGTTATCCGTTAGTGTCATATCCGTTGGTGTAGAATCCTTATCCGTTGAAGTGTCATTTCACTTATGCAGAATTACAAAGCACAGTATATTTACAATTAGCTAACCTATTTTGCATATCCGTTGATAATCAACATGACTTAGAAAATGATCAACTATGACATCAACTGATTACTTATTCGTTGAGACTTTATACAGCATGTTACAAAACTTATCCATTGATAAGTTGCCTCATCAACGGATGCCGATAAGCATGCCATCCGTTGATGAGCTACATTCAACTTATGCAAAATATGTTTTAGGTGTTTTGCAAAATCATCAAGTACAACATTGTAACACCCCCAGATCCGGGGTCCGGGATCCGGTCGTTACGGTTTCCAATTCTGTCCACAACACTTGAACTTTCCTTAACATAAAATAAATTACATCTCTATGACCCAACACAACAATGTAAAACACACCCGTTATAGTCCCAGAGATGAAATCAGAGTAACAATCAAATTTTAATTAATCACATTATGAGTTCTTACAATCCAAAAGAATTTCAATATAAATACATATTCTTTGCCATCCATTTACATAAGTCATACTAGACCATATACTTGGTACTGAAAGAATAAATATATCCTACCAATAGCTTCTTCTTCAGCTCTGGTAGTCTCATCGTCCTCGCCCGCGTCGAGTGCGCCTTGTGCGAGTCATCTGGTCTAGCTGTTGTTGTGATATAATAATAAAGCAAAGGTGAGCAATAGCCCACAAACAATAATATATAACTGAACGATAATATATAACAGTTCAAAAGTATCTTTCAAACCATATGCCATGCATTTACGGAAATGATGCCAGTATAATATGAACGATGAAGTTACAAGGTAACTTAAAGTATTTGTTTGTAGAAATATCTGCTACATCAAAAGTAAGCATGATATTTTCATTGTCATTAAAAAGAGGAACTTGCATGAAAAGATTGCAATTCTAGTTATGAACACTTTTCCAGCTCTGCCAACAGTAATCATGTTGCAGGAAATAAATAAGTTTGGATGATGAACCAATGATGGAGTATTCACCGTGCCCGCTGTTCCAATCTTGATGATCAGTCGAGATCGTACAGCTCAAATTAGATTTACTACCAGTAGAAGGAAGAACTGACGGCTTTACTTGTATACCGCCTTACTAGCTCTCCCCGGCCAACGGTTGGGCCAAAGGGGATGGACCGGCGCTACTCGGCCTCTTACACGACTCCTAGTTCAAATAGAATTCATGATTCTGAATGTAACGTTCGTCCCCCTTTCCCCAAGTATAATACTTGTTGATAAGACTCTACAAAGTAGTCGTATCTAGTTGGAAAGGAAAATTCACCAATAACTTCCAAGCTATTGCTTGGTAACGAATATCAACTTGTTCCAACAATCTTACCCCTCGAAAGATGAAAAGGTAAACAACGACTTAATAAGTCAATAGCACCCGAGTTGCGAGTGAAGAGAATACTTTATGACCGGGAAGTCGACAAGATAAATAACATTTTCCAAGTAAGGTTCCCTTATTTTTAGGGAGATAGACTCAAGAAGAATGATGTCTGAGAACCTTTCTTGATATAAGATTAATAATAATATGTCTCCGAAATATTTTTCGTAATAATCGAAGAAGATAAAACTTATTGAGGTTATTCTAAGTATGGAATAAATATTCAGAGAATATTTATTGAATTAAGAATATTTAAAGAATATTTAGGAATATGAAAGAA
This sequence comes from Saposhnikovia divaricata, assembly GCA_036435485.1. Lineage (NCBI taxonomy): Eukaryota > Viridiplantae > Streptophyta > Magnoliopsida > Apiales > Apiaceae > Saposhnikovia > Saposhnikovia divaricata. The sequence continues at coordinate 84,070,060 of CM071598.1, forward strand.
TATCTTTAATCATAGTATTTTTCAAAATAATCCCTGAAGAAATATCAGGAGAATATTTATTGAATAAATAAATATTTACACGAATATTCAAAATAATATTCATTAAGGAATTTAAAGGAATATGATAAGTGGATTTTTATCCACTTGGATCGCTTCATTTTGGCTTAAATTGATCGCTTGTATCTCAAGTATTTGTGTGTTTTAATATGTTTTGTGTAGCTATGCAGGTTAGCAAAATGCCAGCTATGATTGTTGATTTTCGTTGGTCTTGGAGTTTAAATTGAGCTTTGGAATGAAGGGTGGTGAATTTTCCTAGGCTACCATGAGGATTCATAATTCAAGAATTGAAGAACGGGAAGTGGCAAAAGAATCGGAAGAGAAAACGGAAGAGAAATGAGCAAATTGTAGGAAATTCGGATTTGCCGGTAGGTTGCGCAGTCTACTTTGTTTTGGCCATATCTGGAGTTCTACAAGTCCGTTTGAGGCCCGTAAGCTGTCCACGCGAAGCTTGGAGAATGTTCTAGAGCATAAAAATATTTCTGGCAGAATGCAGAGCGCGGGCGCACCGGATTTGCACTGTTTTGGAGCGCGGCCGCGCTGGTAGCACTGTTTTGGGGGTGACTGATGGTTTGGGGGATTAGTAGTTGTTGTTGTATTATGTGTTCATGTAGGATTTCATGCTTTGCATATTAGTAGTAAATTATGCATTTATGTTCGTGATATCTATGTTTGTTTCATATAGGACATTTTGTTTTTTTTATTTTTCGTATACCATGTGAGTTCATATAGTTGCATTTGCATGGCATGCATTTTTCATGATCCCGTAGAGCGAGCTAATTCTGATTGGTAGGTAGGTGTCTAATTGAGTGTGGTAATGATGAATAGAGGGTTGACTTATAGTTTCTATGAAATTGACTTATGTGTTTCAGAAACAAAACTAACTTCACAGTCTCATCGTTTGCTTTTGGGCTAGGTTGAGGTTATGCTTGTTTGGATGTTTTGAGATTTAATCACTTGTTTATATTTAGAATTTTCGTTATTCCCTTGATAGCGTAGTAGCACTAAAGTCTAAGTTTGGGGGAAAACAGAGATTTCATGCTAAATTGTCAATAATGGCTAGGCGTCAAATGGCTAGTAGCCGGCTCATATTTATATGAGTAGTCTAGGGTTGGAGTTGAGAATTCTCATTCCAGATTGCATAGGAAAAAAAAAAGAAAAACAGAAAAACAGAAAAAAAAAAATAAAAAAAAATCAAATGTTTCGATTGTTTATATGAAAAATTAACTAGGGTGAGCTCTTTAATACTCGAGCAATTAAGTTCGTGGGGACTTTGTGCCTAGTGACCTAAGGCTTTTATTAGTCTGGGATCCACTAACCTAACGCTCGCTACATGGGTATTATTGTATAAGCCTTTCGGGATCTCATCCATTGCACGGTTAAATAAGCATGCTTGTATATATGTGTCGTAGTAGTTAGTAATAAAGCATGAATTTCTGTCTACCTTGGATAAGGATGGAGGTGTTCCTAGGTTATGAAGTGTCTACAGTCTATTCTATTTATAAACCTGTGATTGTCTTGACGAAGAGCATGTATGATTTTGACCTAGTTTTGGGAGTAATTCTGATGAGCATTTCACACACACACGTTTCTGTTCATGTATTGTTAGTATACGGGAACTTGGTCGAGCTCTATTTGGATTTAGTTGCATTCTCTAAGATATTTGCTTGCTAGTTGGTTTTGGTTAGTTTGAAGGGGATTGTTGCATTTTCATATTAGTTGCATTCATGCATTGCATTGTTTGTGTCGTTTGTGTCAGTTGGATTTTGTTGGTACATTCACTATAGGCCCTCACGAGACCTTACTCGTCCACTAGGGCTGCCTAGGGGTTTAAAGGGCTTGTTGCATATGCCAAATGCAACCGTGATCACCTACGGAAGTGGTACTAGTTAGTGTAGATAGATTTTTATGTTTATGCTTGTGGACAAGCATCGGTTTAAGTTTGGGGGTGTGATAAGTGGATTTTTATCCACTTGGATCGCTTCATTTTGGCTTAAATTGATCGCTTGTATCTCAAGTATTTGTGTGTTTTAATATGTTTTGTGTAGCTATGCAGGTTAGCAAAATGCCAGCTATGATTGTTGATTTTCGTTGGTCTTGGAGTTTAAATTGAGCTTTGGAATGAAGGGTGGTGAATTTCCCTAGGCTACCATGAGGATTCATAATTCAAGAATTGAAGAACGGGAAGTGGCAAAAGAATCGGAAGAGAAAACGGAAGAGAAATGAGCAAATTGTAGGAAATTCGGATTTGCCGGTAGGTTGCGCAGTCTACTTTGTTTTGGCCATATCTGGAGTTCTACAAGTCCGTTTGAGGCCCGTAAGCTGTCCACGCGAAGCTTGGAGAATGTTCTACAGCATAAAAATATTTCTGGCAGAATGCAGAGCGCGGGCGCGCCGGATTTGCACTGTTTTGGAGCGCGGCCGCGCTGGTAGAATTGCTGAGAGGATTTTGGAGAGCGCGGGAGCGCCCATTTTACACTAAAATGGAGCGCGGCCGCGCCTGCCACCGCCAGACTCGGACAGAATGCTGCTGGAAACCGATTTTGAGAAGGAAATTGCTTTGTTTGCTAATTCTAATCATTATGGAATCACATGAACGGTCAGAAACTTCCAGAATCAGACTTATACATGGAATTTGCAATTCTATTTCATTCAAAGATGGAATTTGCCAATCTTCTATTCCAACTCAAAGAAGGCAATTACTTGGAGAAGAGGACACTTGGGGCTATAAATACACATCTTGGGGGACAGAAAAAACAGACAACATTACATATCAATTACTTAGTTTTATTTGTATCTTTTCATACTTTGTTTTTATCATGGTTTCATCAGATCCCATGATGACGAGAGGTTCGATTATGAACTAATCGTTGTCATGGGATTCTAACGGATTTACTTATGGAATTTAGATGTTGATTGCTTAACTTGATATATGTGTGGTGAATTTGCGATATCCTTGCAGGGTTGTATTTAATTCATATAGATGCGTAGCTAACATCTATCTTGTTAATCTTTTGTGAAGCGACAGTGGATCTTTAGATTTAGAACTTGCCATGCTAGCATAAGTCCATGAATGTTATTCATGTTTGTGGTGTGTTTCTAACCGTCTCATACTACCTTATGTAATCTTAGGGATACTTGATCTTCAACCATTATGTTTTCAAATTCTATAGACATATAGGGTCTAAGCATAAGTGGTGCCTGCATGATTTCTATCTTATGTGGATATTGTGTAGATTGGTGTGCGTGTACTGAAAGGTAACGTATAGTTATTTCGTGTTGTCCGATTAGTTATCGTAACCACCACATGTATTGATAAAAGGGCATGATCTCTAAAGGAAGTTTGTATTGAAGTTAGGATTCCATGGTTCATATTGCGTAAGTAATTTGATTTTAATTATCGTTAGTTAGTTAATTCTTAGTTGATAATTTGCATCTTAGTTAGTTTAGTTAATTAAAACTCAAATTTGTTATTTGTCTTAGCAGTGAGTAATAACCATACATTGTTGCATAGGTACAATAACTGAATTAAAACCTTAACCAGATCTCTGTGGGAACGAACTCGACTTATTCATATATTACTTGTGACCACGTACGCTTGCGTGATTTTGTGATAACAGAATATTCAAAAAGTAATATTCATTTAATGAATAATATTCTAAATGAATATAAGGTAATATTCATTTTGTAATCCGAGCTTTAAAGGAATATTCGAGATAATATTCGATAAATAAATCAAGCTTCAGATGAATATTAGAATAATATTCATCAAGTAATTAATATCTTAAATGAATATTCAAAAGTAATATTCATTTAATAAAATAATATTCTAAATGGATATTCAAATAATATTCATTTAGTAGTCCAATCTTTAGAAGAATATTCGGAATAATAATCGATAATCTATTCGACTTTGAATGAATATTGAAAAATATTATTCGTCGAATGGTTATGTTCAAATAATTATTTGAAGTAAGGATCGTTAAATAAATAATCTCGAACGAATATTCAAATAATATTCGTCGCCCAAATAATGGAAAATATTTACTTAAATATTTTCCTCCGAGGTAATCTCGATATATCAAGAAATATTGACTCCCGGTCTATATTTGACGAATAAGATGTATACGCCCTTCTATGAGGGTCTTACAATAACCGGCTTATAATTGATACGTTAGTTATCTAATTTATAAGCTAATAAACAATCAGGGAACAAGCATAACGATATAACTTGAAAGTAGGCATGCATGCTATGGCATATGTATAACAGAAAACATATATATATATATATATATTTATATATATATATATATATATATATATTCAATCACAACAACAGCCTAAAAGAAGGGAATTGAAACTTGCCTGGTAGTCGAGTACGGTAAGGGGTAGTGGTAGCGGGTCCCGGGTCAGCTTGGTGATCTATAAATAGCCAAGGCATTCGGGATTAATCACTTAACATCTTAAAAGTTAAGTTATACTTAAATCAAAACACGTTCTCGAGTTATCTCGTTATACCCCTTTTTTGTGGATTCCTTTTATCATTGATCCGACCCGACATTCGTTCGTTAATACGACATGTCACTGTACTTACACTTGGGACATACTTAAGTCATACAAGTTCTAAAGTCGATCGTTACGAACCAATATTATACTCCAGGTTTTATCGCCCGTTTTCTAAGTGTTTTACCGAAGTTATAATAGAGTCGTCTTTTAGGGGTTCGTTCGCGTTTAACCTCGACTCGAATATTTTTAATAAATCGAAAAACGATCCTTTTGACATATGGTTTTCTTTCACACCTTTCTTTTTACCTCTAGTATTTATTTACCAAGATTCGTCATGACTTTACATATTTTACGAGGGTTCAATTTCAGTTACGAACTTTCGTTTACGGATTTGAACTACTTTTAGTAAATCGGTCATAAATCCTAAACCGTAAGTCTGTTTGATTCGATTCTTTTTCCAAAATGATCTGCGACTCAAGATCTACAAGGGAATGTTAGATACTTGTCCAGTTTCAGCCATTAGACCTACTATGATGCACGGTTTTCAATGATTAACGAAATTTCGGCATTATAACGGCTATAATACGAACGTTCCAAAAATCGCAATCAACAACCCAAGTCACACCGGGCATCAATACAACTTATACACATAATAATCATCTCACAAGTCCAGAAGCTACTGATCTTAGCATCAAAATCATCATGCATCTTAAATCATATAACTAATTACATAATCATGCTTATAATTATCACTATAATCATACCAAGCTAAATCCATCAAAAACATTCATAAATCTCAAATCAAATGCTAGGGTTTCAAGAGATCTACCTTCCTTGGAGTATGATATAACCTTAATAAGCTTGGTATGGTCCTTGTCTAGCTTAATCAAACCTTAGATCATCCAAAGAAATCATGAAAACAAAGTTAGTTTCTAAGATCCACTATTCATCGTCAATCTTGTAAAAATCATATAAAATCAAAAACTAAGAGTTTGGTTCTAAAATTTTTACCACATCTTCTACTCTTCAAGGGATTTCTTTTGAGCTATAGAACACAAGAATCCAACCATGGGAGCTAGGGTTTTGAGCCCCATCTTTCTTCTGATCAGAACCTGGACAGTTTTGGTCCTCCAACTTTAAGCATGGATTTGACTAGGCTATACTACTTGGATTTCCATGAAATTTGGAACGAATCTTGCCCATGGAGTGGAGAAGCTATGGTTAAAATTTGGTGATTTTACCATGGATAGAAATGGAGATATGAATTTTTCTTTGATCTTTGTTCCTGCTGGGCAGTTTTGGAGTGTTTGGTGTTTTTGCTTTGTTCTCTTGTTCTTGCTTGCTTTATGGCCAATAATGCTAACATCTTGTAATATATATCTAATGTCTTTGGATGCATCTCTTCAAGATGTGTTGTCATGCTTTGATTGGTCCTTTTTAAAATATCTTAACCTCACAATTACACTTACGTACTCATCTCTTGCCTTTTAGCACTTAAGTCCCTGGGTAAACAGCAACTAGGTGCTTAGATATTTCTATAAAGGTGTGATGTCATCTTCCACTATCTTTGGTGGATGCATCCTATCTTGTTCGTTCGTTTCTTTGTTCGGTTATCGCTCAATTTCGCTGATCGTTCGAAGAATAACCAAGTAGTTTCACCTCTAGGGTTTACCGGGAAATTTCTCGATATTCATAATACCTTCCCCAATCCTTAATATAATCCTCGTGATGATCGTGAAGGATATTTAATCTCGATACGAATTTAATCCGTAATCTAGGATTCGTTCGCTTTATTGATTAATCTCGTTATAACGTTTTAGCGGTTTCTAGAACGCTTGTTTCACTGCCTCAGTGGTTTCCTACCTTCATTCTTAAATCAAATATAATAACATCCCAAAATATCAAATCCTCAAAGTTAATATCTCAATTCTTGGATTATAATAAAATTTAATCCACTATCCGGTCAAATATTATACCGAAAAAGAATTTGGAATTTCTGAATTCCGATCGTCTCTGCATTCACTTATTTCCTCCGCGTATTATTAATATGACTTCGAAACATCCATATCACGTCCCGTACATAGGGTGGCGTGAAAAGTTTTCCAACTTACAAAATCACTATTCATCCACCAAATTACTATGCACGTACAGGAAACACTATGCACGTACGGGAAACACTATGCACGTACGGGAAATACTATGCACGTACGGGAAACACTATGCACGTATGGGAAACACTATGCACGTACTCATTTCCCTTCAAGGATCCATTAGTTCCTTCTTGGATGGTAGATTATTCTTATCTAGGTCCTCAACCATCGAATTACTCTATTCTGACAATATACCAATGCATCAGGATCATTGTCCAAAGCAATATCCATTCATTACAATCATTGTTCTTTGAAACCACCATTCATTAGTGCTCTTTAACCACAATAAGAAAAGTTTTAATTCTACCCAAAATTCGGGTTATTACAAACATCATTCCTAACAATCTCCCCCAATTTATGACTAATAGAATTACAACCATAAATTAGAGCCTTGATGATAAAAGAAACACCTCTAAAGAATTACAAAGTTAAAGAGAAACATACAAATTGTATTAAGCTTCAAAATGCAAAAAATAAACTAAGTGCAAAGTAGAGTCTTAAAATCATACTGCCATAGGAAGTTGCTCCTCTAGCCTGAGCTGATTATTTTTTTACTCCTTGCTTTCCTCATACCATAAATCTTTATGTTGTTGATCTCAATCTACCTTTCAAGTGATCTGTAGAAAAAACCCTCTTCCTGGTCAGTTGGATCCAGCATAGTCATCAAGAATTTCAGATAATCATTACTAGCTTTCTCTAATTGATCTTCCATTCTGAAGAATCTTCTACAACCATGCACAAACCTGTAATAAGTCTACACTAAGGAATGATAAGGATGACACTGAAACACTGAGTGGAGAGCACATCACACTTGAAACTCCCTCTATTTCTTAGGGGGAGTTGCCAAAATCCATTATACAACACACTTCTCTTACAGAATCTATTGATAATATTTCTTTGGAACCTGAAACTCAAACAATTGAGGAGCAAGACTTTGATCATCAAGAATTCTCTTCTCTTGATAAGCCAATGACTTCAAGTGACTTGGTGCATGACACCATGCTCACCACATAGGACCCACATTTAGTTGGTAAGGAATGCATGCTGGGGCATTTCCTGATGACACCAACAAAAACATTGAGGTTCCACTAGTTTTCACTAGAGACTCTGTGTCTGTGTCATCTAATGTTGTAATTCATCCCACTCTTATGGAGACAACATTAGGAGAGTCAATCCATCCGATTACAGAAGTTGCATCTGTAATTGAGGGATCTAGCTTGCCTAGTTCTAGCTCTAACTTCATGTCACAATGGCTGAAGCCTGTGCAACATGACAGTGCTTCAGGATCAGGGTCTGTTCCATAACAAATGATGGTTGAAGCACTCCGAAGCTTAATTGTGGATTAGATTCTTCAGTTCACTAAGATTGCTCAACACATTCTCACCTCAAATATGAAAAATCCTGATTATGAAGCCATCTTACTATGCCACAGAGATGACATGGAGGAGCAAAGGGAGAAAATAGTGGATGAATCTGAAAGAGATGGGAATGTTGATGCATGGATGAATGCAGCTGGGAGTGTATCTTTAGAAGAAGCTCTTCAATACTTGAGGGAGGAATATCTTACTTCACTAGGCTCAAATGCTAAGAATCTGTCCCCCTAAAGAAGTTTATAAAGCTGTGAATGATGCATATAAAGAGAGTTTGAAGGCTGCTCATTATCCTGGAAAAGGAGTCAAGTCTGAAATTGAAAATGTTTGCAGAGACACCTTCAAGATAGTGAGTGAGATTAAGACAAAGCTCAATGTTGACTTCCCTCAACTTGACACTCTAATCAAGAATGTCAAAGCATCCATGATGGAGAATGAAAAGACAATATTGGCTGTATTAGATGTGGAAGACAAATTTAAAGATCTCTCAAGTAAAGTGACCAATCAAATTCTTCTTAATCAACAACAAATGCTTTCTGTAATGATGCAACACATGGGCTTACCTCAACCTGGAGACTCATTCCCTTCCAAACTACCAGCCTCCTCTTCAAACCCAAAGGCCTCATCAAAGGTACCTGTGTCTGACACCAAGCCTAAGGTGGAGAAGGATGATATCAAAATCTCTGACCTCAAAGCAAAATCCACCCAAACCAGAAAGGAAGGCAAAGCAATTCTCACCCCTCCATCCTCTACAAAGTCACCACCTAAACAAACCTTATCCAAACCAATCACCACTTTGCCAACTGTCACTCTACCAACTATACACATCACTACTCCAAGTGGCTTGAAGTAGTCAGTCACATATAGTGGTGTCAGGTTCAATGCCAACTGATCAACCTCAAACCTCCAAAGTTGAAGATGCCAAGCCTGTAGATGTGAAAGTGGTGACTGAGGCCAAGTTACAAGAAGTTGCCAATTCTGATGTATATCATGATGAAGCCTTCTTAGAATTTCTACAAGCCTCAAGGTCAAAGGCTGATGGTGATACTCAAATGTATCTCAGGAGTTTGAAAGAACAAATTGACTACTTCACTATTGTGCCAAAGAGAGTTAATCAAGCATTCATCAAATAAATCATGATGGTATCATATGTCACCTTAGAGTCTCTAAAATTCACTGAATTAGACATATTGCTGAAGCTAATTGAGAAGACAAATGTGAACAATAGGAGTCTCCATGATGAGCTAAGAAATGTACAGCCCTCAAGATTGCCTGAAGTGTGCACAAATCCAAAAATCATCATCTATCAATTTAGTACAAGAATTGAAGACATCAATCAACTGGTCATCCCCAAACATCTTATCCCCCAGAACAACAGATTGATTCATGCTATCATTGACCAATTGAACAAGAAGAAAGGTTACAGAACTACAGAGAAGTTGGAGACAATATGCTATCTAAGATCGTATCTTGCAACAGGTTCTGTACCTGAACTAGCCAATTGTGGGAGTGACAAGAAGGATGAAGATGAAGATAAAAGTGATAGGAGAGGAAGACAACACAGGAGTGATAAGGGTAATGAAGAGAAGAAGAAGAAAAGTGACAAAGGGAAGAAAGGGGATGTTGATAAAGGTGGAGATCAAGTGTATGTTAGAAAGGGTGGAAGACAGCATCACTAAGCATCACTAACATTACTCTCACCACAACACAAGACTCTAAGTCTAGGGTGGATGCATTTACTGATGACTTAACAAAATCTAAACCTATGGCTTCTAAAACTGTCTTGCCACTCCTACCAAAGAAGTCTCAATTCAAAAAACCATCTGTACGTCTCCATAAGCAAACTGCTAATGGTGTACTGTAATGGTCCAAAGACAAAGGCTACAAACTTCTACCATGTGACAAGATGCAAAAGCTGAAAATCAAGTCTACGGCCAAAAAGGTAAGGAAAATGCAGACCTCTACATCTCAGGCTCTCACAATTATGCCAGGGTCAGACTTGCCACCTATTGATGAAGATTATGACATGGACATGGAGAAATGGCATTTCTACTAGCTCAAAGAATCTACCATATGGCTATAGTTGATGGGTGTCTGAAGGTGAAATATTCTGATGAAAGAGAGAAAAGTTTTAAACAAGGCATGTGCCAATACTGGGGCAAGCTACTTGATTTAGAAAGAATAATGAGGTTACTCAACTATGATGATGAAGTGGAAAGGATCTGGAAGGTGGAGATAGCACATTTCATTAAGATGAAGAGAGATCATGAAGAGGTGTTGAGAAAGAAGAATGAAGAGAAGTTGAAAAAGAAAGAGGAGGAGTTAGCTATGCTTGATGCCAAGGCAAATGAGTTAAGAGCTAAAGGGTTGTGCAAGGTCACAATCCCTACACTGTGGAATACAAGAAAGATCAGGATGGACTACATTAGTTCCTACTCTGAAGCCAGGCTAATGGAAGTAATCAGAGATCTATCAGGCTTCACTCTAATTAAAGAACTTTATGTCATGCAAGAATTCATAAATGCTATGGATGAAAATGCAAAGAAAGCCAAAGAGAAGGAGAAGAAGAAATATGATGATCTACAAGCCAAAACTCAAAGGATGAACTCAATGGAAAATAGCTAGTATTTCTGCATAGTCTATAAGAATGCCCTCTTTGTAATTTTATCCATACTATCAATCAATTTCATACCTCTATCAATCAATTTCATACCTTTACTTTTCAAGTTTTATCTTTAGGTATGTTAGGCTTGTTATCAGACATGAAATTATGAATAAGGGTCTTATTCACAATTTGGGGGAGATTGTTAGTCATAGAGGGCCTGTATAATATCTAATAACAAGCCTAATTGTTTGTAATGCTTTGCATTACTTACATGACCCCTTAACTGGGGAACCCTCTAGTTGTAGAGTTTCTACTTGTGTTTAGTACTTGTAATTGGCATCAAAGTTCTAGTTGTGTAAATTGTATAAATTAAGTCATGAAATAATGCTTGAAAGAAGATCTAGAGATCATGCCTCAAGATTGGAGAACAAGACTGTAGAAATAAACACAGTTGGAATTTGAAGATTAAAAATTTTCCTAAGTAATAATTCGAGAAGTATTTTGGTCTATTCGAGAAGTCAAAGTTTCGAGAAGTCAAGGATTCGATATGTCAAAGACAATGTTCGATATCTCAAGGAGTCAACAAGTCAAAGTCTCATTCGATAACTCAGGGATTCGACATGTCTAATGTCCTGTTCGAGAACTCAAGAAGTCAACAAGTCAAAGTGTTAAATATAATTGATGAGTTTTAATCAGTGTTTAAGTGTTTCAGGGAGTTATCAGAGTTTAGCTGGAAGCAGTCAGAGTTTAGTCAAACTCTGACAGTTGGAAGCTCGACAGAGTTTGTTATACTCTGTCTAGAGGAAGCGCGTCTACTGTTCAACAGTGATTGAAGATTAATTATGGAAGCGATATCTTTGAAGATTGGATAGCTATCAAAGAGATCGAGTTGACATAGGAGACGTGTGACAATCTGTAATTGATATCATTGTATAGCTGATTATTAGGAATATCAATTAGAGATTGTATCGTAGCTGTATGGTATATAAATACAGATAGGTTAACCCTAGAAGGGTATCGATAACGAACTATCTTTATTGTAACCTAGCAGCTCTTTGTGATATTTTACATCACGAAGAGGGTTTGAAATACAAGAAGTTTTTAAGTGCATAAACGTTTTTACTTGTTAATCTCTCATACAAAGTTGATTATTAATTGTGTATTAGGCCTAACAAGTGGTATCAGAGCCAATCTGTTACTTTATTACAGGTTAAGATCCAAACACAACAATAATCATGTCAGAAATTCCTCCACCAACACCTACTGTTTCTGAAAAGGCTCCTACTACTGTGAGTCGTTATGAACCAATCAGGGTTCCTATTCTGAGGCCATTAGAGTATGCTATGTGGAAGGTCAAGATGACTATGTTTCTGGAGGCTACAGATCCAGAATATCTTGACAGGATTTATGAAGGTCCTCACAATCCTACAAAGCTATCTGTTGCAGTTGCTGGTGAAGCAGCAAAAATGGTTCCAAAGGAAAAGAAGGACATGACTCCTGAAGATCTATCATCAATTGCTAAGGATGCAAAAGTTAGGCATTTACTGCATAGTGCTTTAGACAATGTTATGTCTAACAAAGTCATTAACTGCACCACTGCAAAAGAGATATGGGATGCTCTTGAAGTCAGGTGTCAAGGAACTGCAGCTATTAAGAAGAATAGGAGAAACATACTCACACAAGAGTATGAGCATTTTGAGGCTAAACCTGAAGAGACCATGACAGAAACATTTGATAGATTCTGTAAACTGATTAATGATCTGTCATTGGTCAACAAAGGGTATGATCTAGAAGACTCGAATCTCAAGTTTCTTCTTTCTCTACCTGAAAAGTGGGATGTGAAAACAACCACTATTAGAGACAACTATGATCTTGCTGAAACAGAGATTGATGAAATCTATGGACTGCTCAAAACTCATGAATTGGAAATAGAGCAGAGAAACAGGAGATCAAGCAGAAAAGGAAAGTCTGTTTCTCTTAATGTTGAAGAGAAGCCTCTGAAGAAAGAGGCAACAAGAAGGAAAATGAAGGGAAAAGCTTTGGTCATACATTCAGAAAGTGATTCACCAAACTCTGATTATGATTCAAACTCTTCTGAATCATCTGACTCTGAGGATGATGAAGAAGAAATGAGAAAAATGGTTGTGTTGATGGTGAAGACTTTCAAGAAAATGGGCTTCAAGAATTTCAAGAAAGGAAAAAGGTTTTCTAGGGATTCAAATGAAGACAGGAAAAGCTACAGGAAGTCTGATAAGAGAGATTCTAAAGGGAAGAAGGATAAGTCTGAAATTCAATGCTACAAGTGTAAGGAGATGGGTCACTATGCTCCTGAGTGCAAGAAGGGTAAAACTGGAAAGGTACTCTACACTAAAGGCAGAGATTGGGCAGATACTTCAGATTCTGATGAAGAAGTGAACTATGCTCTCATGGCTACTACTGAATCAGAATCCTCTGAAAATCAGGTACCTCTAACTACCTATGCTTATAATATTGATGACATTGCTCAATTAAGAATTTTTCTTAAGTCATTGCATATAAGTTATAGGGATCAGACTTTAGAAAATGAGAGGATAAAAGCTGAAAATTCTGAACTTAAAGAAAGAAATAAACTTGTTGAAGAGAAACTTGAAAACATGCAACAAGTTCAGAAAGAGAGAGATGATGTTGTTTGCAAAGAACAGATTTTGCTTCAGAAATATAAACAACTTGAGTCAGAGTTGGAGGAAGCAAATAATAAAATTAGGACTTGGACTAATTCTGGAAAGGACACTCAACAGATTTTTCAAATGGACACTGTTGGTCTAGGTTATAATGAGGGAGATGAACTTAGATTTCAAAATCAAGTTAAAGTCAGAACTAAATTTGTTCATGGAACCAGTAAATTTTTGTCTGAAAATGAAAAGGAAGCTGTCAAAAGAAAACCAGTAAAAACTAGTGTTAAACAGGTTAACATTGGTTCAATGACAGATAAACAACTCAAACATAAACTGAAGGAGTTAAAATCTGTTGAGAAAAAGAAAGTGTCAAACAAGAACAGAAATGGAAAAGTAGGCATCACTTCAGGAAATAAACCAATGCTTGCTAGTTATGCTCCAAGAAAGACATGTCATAACTGTGGTAGTACTAAGCATCTTGCAAATTTCTGCAAGAAAAATAAAAATATAAATTCTTTACCTACAAAGTCTGAGGTAAAGAAGGATTTTGCTAGAACTAAGCCACAGACTTTATGCACACACTGTGGAAGCACTTGGCATTCCATCTATACTTGCAGAAAATATCATGCTATCTATCATAATTACTATGAACTGAAACCCAATCTGAAATGGGTTAAAGTTGATACTACAAGTGTAAACACTGATACTGTTAGCTCAAACTCTGATAATGTTAATTCCGCTGCAAAAGCTAACAAAGTTAAGAATGCAAAAGGATCCAAGCAAGTCTGGATCCTTAAAACTAATCCTCAGTAATTGTTTGTGATTGCAGGGTAACAAGGAGGCAACCCTAGTCGTGGACAGTGGATGTTCAGGACACATGACTGGAAATAAAGCCCTGCTATCAGAATATGAGGAGAAGGCTGGCCCAAAAGTTTCCTATGGTGATGGCAATATAGGAAGAACATTGGGATATGGCAATATCAATCTTGGAAATGTCATCATCAACAATGTAGCTCATGTCCCAGGACTCAAGCATGACTTGCTATCTGTGAGTCAAATCTGTGACAAGGGATATCATGTAGATTTTCAACCTGAATATTGTGAAGTTATCAGCAAATCTACAGGAAAGGTTGTTCTAGTTGGTCACAGGCAAAACAACATTTATGAAATCAAGCTTTTGATAGACTCTGTTGGAAAAGCTGTTTGCCTGTCTACAAGAATGTCTAGTGAAGAGAGTTGGAAGTGGCACAAGAAACTCTCACATTTGAACTTGAACAACATCAATGAATTGATCAGAAAGGATCTTGTAAGAGGACTCCCAAAGACCCTGTTAAATGTTGATGGCCTATGTGACTCATGTCAAAAGGCTAAACAAAGAAAGTCATCTTTCAAGAGCAAGACAGAATTTTCTATCACTGATCCCTATCATCTTCTGCATGTTGATCTATTTGGTCCAGTAAATGTTATGTCTATTGCAAGGAAGAAATATGCTTTAGTCATTGTTGATGAATACACTAGATTCACTTGGGTGTATTTTCTAGCAAAGAAGGATGAAACTGCATCGACTCTGATGGAGCATGTGAAGCTTCTGGACAAAGGATCAAGCAACAAAGTCAGAATCATCAGAAGTGATAATGGAACTGAGTTCAGAAATGCAACAATGGAAGAATTCTGCAAAGACAATGGAGTGAAACAAGAATTTTCAGCACCTGGTACACCACAACAAAATGGTGTAGTTGAAAGGAAAAATAGAACCTTAATTGAAGCTGCCAGAACTATGCTTGATGAAGCAAAATTGCCAACTTATTTCTGGGCAGAAGCTGTTCAAACTGCTTGTTTTACTCAAAATGCAACACTGATCAATAAGTATGGGAAGACACCATATGAGATGGTGAAGAAAAAGAGGCCTAACCTGAAATACTTTCATATTTTCGGGTGCAAATGTTTTGTTTTGAAGACTCATCCAGAACAGTTGACCAAGTTTGAGTTAAAGGCAGATGAAGGAATTTTTGTTGGCTATCCACTGTCAACAAAGGCATTCAGAGTTTACAATCTGAGAACTAGAGTGATCATGGAATCTATACATGTTTCTTTTGATGATAAGAAGATAACTGGACTTGAAGACAAAGATGAATATGATCAACTGAACTTTGAAAATGAAGTTTTAAACTCTGATGAAGGAAACTCTGATGAAACAATTCTGACAGACTCTGTTGAAACAAACTCTGAACCTCTACTGGTAAATTCTGGAGAAACTTCTCAGTCACAACAAAGGGGAGAACCAGTTGAGGGGGAGCATGATCAAGATGAAGACTCAAACACTGATACCGAGTCAACTGAAAAATCTGGATCAAACTCTGATGCTTCAAACTCTGAAAATTCAAATTCTGACTCTGGGCTGTCAAATTCAGGGGGAGTCTCAGAAAACGAAGATAGATCACAACAAAATCAGGAGAGCATGGATCAAGGGGGAGGATCACATGCTGATAGAAGTCATTTGCCTTCTGCTAGGAAATGGACTAAATCACATACACCTGATTTGATAATTGGTGATCCAGATGCAAAAGTAAAGACAAGAAGTGCTACTGCAAGTGAATGTCTGTTTCATGCATTCTTGTCTAAAAATGAACCAAAGAAAGTGGAAGAAGCTCTTCAAGATGCAGACTGGATAACAGCAATGCAGGAAGAGTTAAATGAATTTGAAAGGAATGAAGTTTGGACCCTTGTACCAAGGCCAAAGAACAGATCTATTGTGGGTACTAAATGGGTTTTCAGAAACAAGACTGACAGTGAAGGTGTTATCACAAGGAACAAGGCTAGACTGGTAGCAAAAGGCTATTCACAGCAGGAAGGAATAGACTATGATGAAACATTTGCTCCAGTTGCAAGATTGGAGGCAATCAGAATTTTTCTAGCATATGCCTCTCACAAGAAATTCAAAGTGTTCCAGATGGATGTGAAAAGTGCTTTTCTGAATGGAAAGCTTGAAGAAGAAGTGTTTGTTGAACAACCACCAGGATTTGTGGACCCCAAATATCCAAATCATGTCTACAGGCTAGATAAGGCACTATATGGACTTAAGCAGGCACCAAGAGCATGGTATGAGACACTTGCTCAGTTTCTTCTAGAAAGTGGATTCAACAGAGGAACAATTGACAAAACTCTGTTTTATTTCAATCAAGGAAGTGACCTCCTTTTAGTTCAAATTTATGTTGATGACATCATTTTTTGGTCTACTAATGATAAACTCTGTAAGAAGTTTGCCAAGCTCATGCAGTCCAGATATCAAATGAGCATGATGGGAGAGCTTAGTTACTTTCTAGGCCTACAGGTGAAACAAACAGAAGATGGAATTTTCATTAATCAAGAAAAATACACCAGAAATCTTCTCAAGAAATTTGGTATGCTTGACTGTTCATCTGCATCAACTCCCATGGCAACAACAACTAAATTGGACAAAGACACAGGAGTTTCAGTGGATATGACAAACTACAGGGGCATGATAGGTTCTCTTCTATACTTGACAGCTAGTAGGCCGGACATCATGTATGCAACCTGTCTTTGTGCAAGGTTTCAGGCAGATCCTAGAGAGCCACATCTGACAGCTGTGAAAAGAATCTTCAAGTATCTCAAGGGCACCATAACATTAGGTCTGTGGTACCCTAGAGAATCAGATTTCAAGCTACTTGGGTATTCTGATGCAGACTTTGCAGGCTGCAAGGTAGACAGAAAGAGCATTAGTGGAAGTTGTCAATTTCTTGGTGACAGACTTGTTTCCTGGTACAGCAAGAAACAGAAATCAATCTCCACATCTACAGCTGAAGCAGAGTATATTGCAGCTGGTAGCTGTTGTGCACAGATCTTATGGATGAAGAATCAATTGCTGGATTATGGATTGAGGTACAGTAATATACCTATTTACTGTGATAACCAAAGTGCTATTGCTATGACAGGTAATCCAGTACAGCATTCAATGACCAAGCACATCAGCATAAGGTACCACTTCATCAGAGAACATGTGGAAGAAGGAAATATTGAACTACATTTTGTATCTACAGAACAACAGCTTGCAGATATCTTCACTAAACCATTGAGTGAAGCTACATTTACAAGACTGGTCAATGAACTAGGAATGGTCTCTGGTTCTGACTAGGAATGTTGGTTAGATTCAAACTTTATTTATGTGATGTATTAATCATATTTCCCGATTGGTTAAATGCTAAGTGTACTCTGTTGATTAAACTCTGTTATGCATACTCTGTTAAACTCTGTCAGACAACTTGTCATCCGTTGATTGTAGGTCGCATCAGTTGATGACTAACTGAACTGTATCCGTTGATATTATATGGTCTTATCCGTTGATAGTTGTATTATATGGTCTTATCCGTTGATGGTTGTACGGTCTTATCCGTTGATGGTTTTACGGTCTTATCCGTCGATGGTTGTGTTATGCAGTCTCTAAACTCTGTCAGCATGTCTGTATGTCATACACTGTTAATAAGTTTGATAAACTCTGTGAACTCTGAGTTGATTTTTGTCTGAATGAAAACACCAATGAAGAAATATGTATGAAGCATGATTCTCAGCAATTAATCATGAATCTTTCTGATTTATTGTGATCTAATCTTAGATTGTGCAGAAAGTTAACACAGCATGATACTGGCTCATATTTATAGCATCTCTTAGTTTATTTTGTCCTAAACTCTGAGTCTATAAATACTGTGTGCATTACCTTTCATGAAAAACTACTGATGTTGATGAACTCTAAACTCTGTTAGTTATGCTCTGATAGAATAAAATGTTTACTACAATACCCCAAAGAAAATGTATATAGGTTGTTATACTCCTTTGAGATTATGTTGGATACTAGGATGACCCAGGAACCTATTGGTATATAATATGTGCTAAAATTTTCTGATTTTTGGTGACTAGTCAAATACTAGGATGACCCAGGAACTTATCAAAATGATAAGGGCTAAAATTTTTGATTTTTTGGTGACTGGTTCCAACCTCTGATTACTGGAATGAAAAATATAAAAAAATATAAAAAAATAATAAAAAAAAATAATAAAAAAAATGATAAAAAAAAAGCATATAAAGGGGCATAAAATAAAAGTTACTGTATATAGTTTGATTACTTCAGAGTTTAGCTTTCATCATACAGTCAGTGTTTACTATGACAGTTTGTGCATCCAGTGTTTATTGATTTACTTTATGGATTTTATGAAAAATTAGATGCTCTAAAAATTGACTTAGTAAACTCTGCTTCACACACACAAATATTCACAACTGTGCAATTTATGAAAGGGTTTCGGTGATAAAGTTGGAGAATTGACAAACGCTGTTGATTCGTGATTTGTACTCTAAGGTAAATTTTCACTTGGACAATTTGAAAGTCTTGGAGTAAGTAGGGTTTTTGACAACTGTTAATCAGTGGATAGTTGATGAATGTGTTCTTTATATGATTACTTTAATTAGTTTTCATATTCTCTTCTTGATTCATTTTCTTGAAGAACAGTTCATATAACATAAATAACAGTTGCAGAACACAATGAATATGATTAGAGAAACAAAATTTTCATTAATAATAAGAAAGAGATTACAAGCAAATATTACATCTTTTTGTTCTCTCTATCTGCTAATCTATTCAACAGGAAAGTAAAAGGTCCGTCCACACCATTCCATTGTTAGCAAAAATTCCCAGATCCCATATTTGCCACTTTATTTGGGTGGAAGTTGAAGGGATAAGGTTATTTTTGCTGACATATTCATTAACAATGGTTGGTGGTGTTGGATGAGGATGCCTTTGAGGAGAGCCATGCCAATGTTGCTTGGAGGGCAGCATCGATGTCGATCACCCTTGCAGGTTTCTCTCTCTCGAGCTCTTCCAAACCAGCATCCATTTGCAGCCACAGCGTCTCAAGCTGCCTTTCCCACTCAAACGCTTCAAATTCTTCACGCGTATAGCTGAAGATGTCCCTATTCTCGACAAGATGAAGGTTCTTTTCTTTGATGGTAAGGTTGGTAATAATAAGGGTGGACTAGGTTCACATAGAGACAGAAGGCAATATACTGGTCCTAGAGATCCTTCTTCGCTGGCTGTTCCAGGTCGTGGTGTTCCTCAAGAGAGTTTGGACAGATTGGAATCAGTGCAGTTGGTTCATCAGAAGAGTTTAAATAAGGATTTTCTTTTATACTTCATGGCTGATGGGACAGTATTCAAAGTTGGTGAGGATGATATTGGCTTGAAATGTTGGGAAGAACTAGAGTATGTTCTATATCTTCTCAAGGTGAATAGTCAAAGGACTCAGTCAGTTGCTAATGTGCTCAGACAGAAAATGACTCAGAATCTGGCAATCAGAGGACAGAAATACAATAGCAGATTTATTCCTAAGTACAGGGATTACAAGGGCAATCTCATTGAAATGAAGAAAGGTACTGCAAAGTTAAAAACTGATTTGGGAATCACAGTACTTGACTTCAATACACAGGCAGAAAAAGTCAGTTTTATCAGACTGGGTAATGAAATGAGAAGGAACAAGATTTGTGATCTTAGGGCTGCTATCTACCAAACAGATGAAAGTGATCCTCAACTAAGAGAAATCAAAGAAGCAATGAAGATTGAACTTGAAAATGCAGAAAGAAGATTGCTGATTGATTATCTCAGAACCATGCCAGATCTTGAAATGATTAGAGATTAAGTTCTGTAAGAATTTTCTTATTCTCTATAGTTTTTATTAAGTAGAAGCTTAAACTCTGATTTCATATAAACACTGTATTTATCTATTTGTTTTGACATCATCAATTACTGTCATTAACTTGTACATTTTTGCTAATGAACAAGTTGGGGGAGATTGTTAAATATAATTGATGAGTTTTAATCAGTGTTTAAGTGTTTCAGGGAGTTATCAGAGTTTAGCTGGAAGCAGTCAGAGTTTAGTCAAACTCTGACAGTTGGAAGCTCGACAGAGTTTGTTATACTCTGTCTAGAGGAAGCGCGTCTACTGTTCAACAGTGATTGAAGATTAATTATGGAAGCGATATCTTTGAAGATTGGATAGCTATCAAAGAGATCGAGTTGACATAGGAGACGTGTGACAATCTGTAATTGATATCATTGTATAGCTGATTATTAGGAATATCAATTAGAGATTGTATCGTAGCTGTATGGTATATAAATACAGATAGGTTAACCCTAGAAGGGTATCGATAACGAACTATCTTTATTGTAACCTAGCAGCTCTTTGTGATATTTTACATCACGAAGAGGGTTTGAAATACAAGAAGTTTTTAAGTGCATAAACGTTTTTACTTGTTAATCTCTCATACAAAGTTGATTATTAATTGTGTATTAGGCCTAACACAAAGTATCATTCGAGTTCTCAAAGGGTCAACAAGTCAAAACTACATTCGATATCTCAATGACTCAAGAAGCTAATTCGACATCTCAAGGATTCCATAAGTTAAGGCTCTATTCGATAAGTCAAGGATTCCTGAAGAAAAGACCCATTCGAGAAGTTATTCGATATGTCAAGAAGAGATTGTTCGAGAACTCAGAGTTATCGAACTATTCAATCCTACTTCTCGATTCAAGTACTTAGCTATTTCTCGAATTGATTCTTGAAGACAAACTATTGAAGATATATAAGTCAGAAATCTGCAACAAGCCAAGGCACTTACATGACCATTGTACTGTAAAGTGTACATGAAAAGTCTAAAAAGAAGCTTAGAGAGATGCTAAAGGAGACAAACTACTAAAGTAGTGGATCTGAGCAGGTTAAAGAGATGGTCAAATCACATACTACCCAGACGTGTACTAAATAGGGGTAGACATTAGAAAGTGTATTTGTCTATCACCATATTTGTATTAAGAGGATGTACACATGTTCTATAAGTGTACAACCTGACTTCTTTAGCAGATTAAGTTTTTCATTGCAACTTCATAGATAATATCTCTCTGAGAAATGAAGCTGAGAATACTAACATTTGTATTCCCAGATTGTAGCAAAATCTTTATCTAATACAATATTAGATTAAAGTGAGTACTTGTGTTATTGTGTTTTATTTCCGTAAAGATAATCTGTTAAACACAAAACACACACTCAACTACACATCAAACACAGATTCAAACATACTTCTCTTAAATGCTAAATCGAAGAAAAGTTTGAAAATACATTCACCCCCCTTCTATATTTTCCTTGTGTGTATTTCATAGTCAACACTCCCCTTTGGTTGATGACTTGGGAACCACAATTTCTGGGACCAATACTTGCCTGATTGTGGTTGTTATAGGAGGGAATGGCATGGATGTTTGTGGAAGTGAGGCCAACGTGGCAGCAATAGAATCTTCAGGAATTGAAGTTGGCTCCCCCTCACTCATTGGCACATTCTCCCCCTCAGTTGTAGGCAATAAATTTAGACTTGAAGTAGTAGGAACCTCTACACTCTTCTCCCCCTTTCTGTTAGCATCAAGGGTGGCAGAAGTAGGTACATTTATGAGTTGTTAAAGTAGCTTGATTTGTTCATTCTGACCTTCAGTAAGAACTTTCTGATTTGCAAGAATATTGTTCATCTGAGTTTCCATCTTCTCAACCCTGGCAGTGAGCAATTCAATAGACTTCTCAATATCAGCATCTTTTCTTAGCCTCTGTTGAAGTTGCCTCATGGTAAAATCTGGGAATAAGATATCCATTTTCTTCTTTTGAACATCTTGAACAGTTTGAATGGCATCCTTTAACTCATCCTTGTCCATGGCCCTTTGATTGAGAAGGCACTTGTTTAGCTTTAATGTAGCTAAGAAATTCTCTTTCACCATGTTAATAGTTGGATCTTCAATAAGTTGGGTGGCCACAAATTAATGGAGATAAATGAATTTGATAACAACCACTCAGGCAAATCTCCAGAATGTGAGGGGACTTCATCTCCTCCCTCACTTTCAGCATCTGAATCTTACTTAAAGCTATCACCAGCTCCTAGAGGCATTTTAGTTATGGAATATTTGGCCCTCTGCATTGACTTTATTGTATGAACTATGTTTAGCATGTGCTCTGCCTCCACATTGCCCCTTTGAGCTAACGCTTGATAATCTGAAACAGGGTGAGTAAATATCTTAGCCCCAAGAGAAATATCTTCAATAATTTTTCTGTATTCCTTTTGGAACTCTATTTCTCTTGTGGCATCATCAACATCCATTAACTCACTTGCAATGGTTGCTTCCTCCCTTGTGACCCCAGTACCTGTTTTTCTATCATATTCTCTCTCTTTTTACATCGGAGGCTCCCCATGGATCACACCTCTCACACCCTCACATCCACCTACTAAGGCAGAACTCTCTTGCTCTCCTTTTGCCTGGCAGGAAGAAACTTCCAGCCCCTCACTCTCAGTCTCTCTTTTTACCTGCTCACAAGGCAGCCTCGCACTCAGTACACTCCTTTCCCTTAGCCCTAAGAGTGTTTGAACAACTATAGATTCATCCACAGTGGTTGCAGAATGCCCAGATAGATGAGCATACTGACTTAATGAAAATTCAGATGTGGAATGAATGTTGATCAACGGATGAGGAATATCCATTGATGCTATAGTTGTGACTATCAACGGAAGAATGTTGTTAGGTACATCCGTCGATGGACAAACATTTATCAACGGATGAGAGATATCCGTTGATGAAGGTAAAAATATAGTAGTTGAAAGAGAAACAATAGTTGAATTTGTGCAGATTGATTTTAATTTAGAAGACATAGAATCAGCTAGAGTTTCAGAAAGAATTGGTTGTTGGTCCAAGAAATCATCTAAAAGATGATGACCATCAGATTCTGAGTGGCGCTCCTCCCTGAGAATTAAAGAGGGGGAATCAGTTTGAGATATGTGAATCATATCCACATCCAAAGAAATTGTTGAAGAGTTTGGTGTTTGTGGTGTTTCGATTGAGAGAGATTGGGGTTGTGACTCCACATTTACTGGAGCCACATCAAGCTGAATTTAGGAAGGCTCAATCACAGTGGATTGAGCAGTGTGTGTACCCTGTGCACCAATAGTAGTTTTAGGTTTCTTCTTCCTCACAAAGGTTTTAGTTCCTAAATTTAGGTTAGTGGTGTCCCTCACCCTCTTGGTCAATGTTCTCAGTTGGGAACTCTTTTCAATAGCAACACCCTATGAGAGGATGCTACTAGGGATGTGTTTATTTCCATTTCAGCACTTACAACCTTTTGGGACGTTGCAGTGCATCTTGGCTGTGACTCACTCACTTTACCAACCTTATTCATGAGGTTTCTTTGATGTCCACCCCTTCCCTCACCTCTCACTACCATCTGGGCACTCTCCTCGATATGTGTGGTGGTTGTTACAATAAGTGTCTATTGGGAAACACTTGAGGTTGGCTTCTTTGATTTGGATTTGGATTTTTGGTTGACTGCTTGGGTAGGAGGCTAAGGGACACTAACTTTAGCCTCCATAGCAGCTTTTGAAGGCGAAGAAATTGGGGGTTAAGAAGTAGAGATAGAAGTAGTAGAAGTTACCTCCATTATTGGCAAATAAACCAATGGTACCTCAGAATTGTGATTCAGCCTGATAAAATCATTAAGGACTCTCTTCTCTTGGATCCAGCATGTGAATTTTCTTGTTTTATTCTAAGTTGGAATTCCACTCTCAAACACATGGTTATCCAACATCATAAGAAATCAAGCAAAGTAGATATTGTTTGACATAGTGCCTTTATTACCCGATTTAGCAGCAATTTCATTTAACACATATAATGCAAAATCAAAGTATTTATCATTTAACAACATATATATCATAGTGAGTAATGAAGAAGTTACTGCATCAAAGTTACTTATCTTACCAGAAAATACTTTCATTAAAGAATCACAAAAATAACTCCATTCTTTTCTCATACCCTTTCTAACTATTTTGCCTATATTATCAGTTTCTTTAGCATACCCTATTGTATTTAGCATGGTAACAATTTTAGCATTAGTGGGAGCATGGTCACAGTTGTTCTTAGGTATCTTAAAGTAAGCAGAAATTACATCTGAGTTTATGACATGTTCATTACCTAAGAGAGTGAAAGTGATAGTACCATTTGTGGAGTCATACTCTGTAGAGGTCCACAATTCTTCAATTACATCGTGACAGAGTTGGAGCCTCAAGCATGGCATATGACAGTTTGTAATTCTTGATGAACTCCATCATCTTGTGGTAATCAGATGGTGAACTTGCAGTATCCACAAGAGCAATGAAGTTGTTCTTTTCATACACGAACCCAGTACTAGATATCATCTTGACAACAAGGGCCATTTCTGCTGAAAGAGCTTAAGAAACTCGAAAAAGGGTTTTGAGATCTGGGAGAGAAAGATAAGTTTTGCCTTAGAAAATTTGTGAGTAAGATAAAGAAATGATTAGATATATGAAATTGGGTTTTATACTTACTCATAAATAATTAAGTAAAATCAATTATTAGAACAAAAGAAAAAACTTGATTGGCATTCAAAATAAAGTAATTAAAAGTGGGACTTAACTGCGCTAGTTATATATATACAGGGTGTGTATGTATATATCGACGGCTAAATCAACGGTTAAAAAAATAAAGTGAAATACTCAACGGATAAAAGGATAAACCTCTTGAGATTCAATTCATCCGTTGACATGTATTATTGTGACTAATACAGACAAAAGTAACTTGTATCCATCGAGGTCTAGAAACCCAGAAATGTGTTAGATCATCAATGGATGCAGACATCCGTTGACAGACAAATTTTGACTTAGACAAAATTATCACCTTTTCTTAGGAATCGAAATTCATGAGAAAAACACTACACATTTCTAGCTGCATTAAAAGTAAATAAACAAATATCTGAATTGAGTTAAGAGAAATTTAGCATACCTAGCTCACTTACCAACCTTGTGAATGTTGATTCATCAAGTGGCTTGGTAATGATATCTACCAATTATCTTTCACTAGGAATAAAATGCAGTTCCACTGTACCATCCATCACATGTTCTCTGATGAAATGATATTTGTTTTCTTTTTGCTTGGTCCTTGAGTGTTAAACTGGATTCTCTGAAATGGCAATTGTACTAGTGTTGTCACAGAAAATAAGAATTTTCTTAACCCTTAATCCATAATCAAGTAATTGATTCTTCATCCATAAAATTTGTGCACAACAACTTCTAGCTGCAACATACTCAGCTTTTGTAGTTGATGTAGAAATTGAATTTTGCTTCTTGCTAAACCATGAAACCAACTTGTTTCCTAGAACTGACAGGTTCCTATTGTATTTTTTCTATCAATTCTGTAACCCTCATAATCTGCATCTGAATAGCCAATTATATCAAAACCAGAATCTCTAGGGTACCAAATTCCAAGGTTTGGTGTTCCCTTGAGATATCTAAAAATCCTTTTAATAGCTACTAAATGAGATTCCCTAGGATTAGGACTGTCAACGGGTCGGATTCGGATCGGATTATCCTAAATCCATATCCGAATTCGTTAAGATTTTTCAGATTCGGATCGGATCAGGAGTCAGATATTTTTTAGATCGATCCATATTTGATCGGTTCAAATTTTGGGTTATCGGATCGGACCTCCGATCCGTTTAGTATGTTACCTAAGTTTACCGGGAGTGATGGTGAGGATCCGTATATTTTCCTTCATGAATTCGAGGAGGTTTGTGCTCTGCAAAAACTCCAACAATTGACCGAAGACTCCATTAGGCTTAGAATTATCAACTTCGCCTTAAAAGAAAATGCCAAAAAATGGTTGTATAGTCTACCCGTTAATTCTATTTCCACGTGGGAGGGATTTGTGATAATTTTTCTTAAAAAATATTTTCCAAACCATAAGACTACAAGGATTACAAACGAAATAAATCAATTTCATCAAAAGGAAATTGAGTCTTTTTGGAAATATTTTGATCGTTTTAAAAATCTCTTATCACAATGCCCCCACCACGGAATAGAAAAATGGAGACTTTGTAAGATTGTTTACGAGGCCCTAGATAGTCCAACAACCGCGTTGTTAGAGTCTATGTGCCAAGGAAAATTCATGGAGAAAAATGAAGACGAAGGGTGGGAGTTTTTCGAAGAATTAGCCGAGAAGACCATGTTGTGGGAGTCTACTAGGGAACCTCACAAGTCCAACGAGTCATCTAGTTCTTCTAGGGGTATGCATTCAATTGGAAACAGTATTGCTACTGATGCCAAGTTAACCACCCTTACTAGAAGACTCGAAGCCTTAGAAACTAGTAACGCCCCCTCAAATGTGTTTATGTGCTCTAATTTTAATCAAGGTTTTTTGAACTCTCCCGGCTATGACCAAATTAATGTGGTGTTTCAACCAACCCCTATGAATGATCCGGTTGCACCTACTTATAATCCCGGTTGGAGGAATCACCCTAATTTCTTGTGGAACCAAGGCCAAAACTACCAATCTCCGCCACCTTCTTTTCAACCTCCTTGTTTTAAAAAGCCCAATCAAAACTCGTACTCGACTCAAAATCTCGGTCCTTATCCGACTCAACCTTCTTATTCAAATCAAGCACCCGCCCACCCACCCGGATTTCATGATTCGAGTAGGAAACTTGACACCTTAGAAAAGAGTATCGAGGCTTTATTGATTTATCAAGCAAACTTCATGCGAACCATAACTTCTGATAGGCAAATTTTGAACTCTAATGTTCAAGCCTTATCTAAGTTAGAATTTCAAGTGAATCAATTAGCCACCATGTGCGAGCGTGAGACGATAACCACCCCGAATCCACCCGAGGTCGACCCTAAATTTCTTATCACTCAAAGACCAATCGATACTTTCGATGATATCATTTCTCCTAGGTCTAATGTTCAAGTTGACACTCCTTTCGGTGGTGATTCACACGAAGAAGATTCTAATGCTGACATCATTCTTTCTCTAGGTCAAACGAAGAATCCCGATGATTCTGAGTTTGTGGCTTCACCTAGACAACATCATCTTCTTCTAGTGAACTTTTCCTTTCATCTTCCAAACCTCTTCCTGAAAAACCCAAAGAACTTCATACTCAACCAATAGGAGCTAATCTAGTTAAGGAGGTTGTTTCAAGGTCAAATTTTGACGATCATGAGATTGAATCTCTTCTTAAACAAGATTTTCAATTGCATTACGAGACCAATCGAGAGCTTCACGAATCTTTTAAGGATTTGACCTCGGAAGAGATGTTTGGAGAGATGAAGAATATTTGTTCCAAATGGGAAACCCAACATAAGGATAGTTCGTGTGATCCTAATTCTGTTGGTAAAACATTTTTCGAAGAGCCACCCCCACCCGTTTCTATTTCTTCATTTTCCACTCGTGCTCCATCTTTCATCGAAACTCATGATATTCATGACCAACATCTTATCATAATTAATTAGCTTAAACAACAAAAAGAAGCATCCTCGTGGTCTATAGATGAAGTTAGGAATATGAGTTTTATTCTTGCGCCTAATCGGATCGTTCGGGTGGTCTATGCTATTTTCGTGGGTGAGTTTCTGAAATATGTTGGTTGTATAACAAAAATAGTTTTTCCAAGAGCAGGTATTGGTTAGTAAATATTTGTTTTGTACCTCCCATAGTAGAATGTAGGTATGGGGGAGGAGTTGTGTGTGTGAGTTGTTTTTTTTCATAATTTCTAGTAGTTTTCAGTCTCCGTCATCACTCATCAGGTATTTCGTCACCTTTCTTCTTTCTCATTTCTCTTGCATTTGAATACATTGAGGACAATGCATGATTTAGGTATGGGGGGTTTTTAGTGTAAATAGTAAAAATTGAAAAATCCAAAAAAAAATTAAAAAATGAAAAAATCACAAAAAGAGTCCTTTTCGTATTCTAGTCTTGTTAATTGAATGGTAGTTGCTTGATGCACCCTTGCATGCTATGATAATCTTATGATCCTTTAGCTTTTGATTGAGAAGTGATTTGCTAAGTTTTGTCCACACACTTACACTAGCAAGGTGAAACTAGTAGACTTATTTGAATTGTGCTTGAAATTAGAAGGGCATGATTAGGTGTAAGATGATTTGGTCTTCATGCTTTGAGTACAAGTAGGTGCATTAAAGATACCTTTACTTGAGATTGATTATGTTCTACCACACCAAGTGAGATTTTGAGCCTATATGCACATCTTTTGCATTTATATTCGTTTGCTTGAGTGTCCACTTGTCCTTTGCATTGCTAGCACTTGTTTGAATTCCTTCTTGAAATACATGACATTAATTGATGATAAAATGATAAAGGCACTTAGGAATAACCTATATTTCCAAATTATCCACATCATTCTTATGTGATCAATTAGTTAACCCTTTAAGCCTAATCATATTCTTTCGATGACACACCACATTACTCGCCTAAGACCTTTTTCTTGTTTAGCCTTACGTATTCTTGATCCCATTTTGTCAAAGGCTAGTAGGAACTTGAGGGAGCAATAAGGTGTGTGAAATAGGGTTTACTATTGTTCATAACTTTCGAGGAAATATTTGTTGTTACCTTGATAGTCGATGTTCAAGTTAAATCTAAGTGAGGATTATTGTTACATTTACCTTAGCTCTCATAAAAAAAAATATAGAAAAAAAAATAGAAAAAAAACCAAAAAAAAAAATAGAAAAAAAAATGAAAATATATACATATGAGAGCATAATTATGTTTTTGTAATCCTCCTTCCTTCGACTAGTCAAGTCTTTTTGTTGAAAAATGAAAATAAATTGTGTGGGGAGGAAGTTTGGTGTTGTGCAAGATATTCATGGTGACTACTAGCTTTTGACACTTCACCTTATTTTGGCCTTTCTTGACATACCTTGTCCCTAGCCCCATTACAACCCTAATAAAGACCTTTTGATTGTCATTATTAATGTATGTTGTGATTTAAGTTGGGATGATACCAAGTGTCAAGCATGCATTTGATTTTGTTGAAATTGAGTGATACACTTACCCTTGTTTTTGAGTGAATATTCTTTTGTGAGTGAAATGTGAGGTATTGCTTGTTTTGCATATGAGATCTCAAGTTTTGACTCTGAGGTGTGCTCTTGTAGACTTAGCATGATTACCAATAATTTTTGCACTTGACATGAACTTATAATCACTCTTGCATGGTTCTTTGAGTAGACTATGTGAATCCTTGCACTTTCCACACCAAGACTTTGCAACTTCATTTTGATTCTAAAGTTTATGTATCATGAGAGGACATGTATGTGTGGTATGCATTGCCATGTGATCTTTTATACAAACTAGATGGATTTTGTGGGTACATTCACTATAGGCCCTCACCAGACCTCACTCGTCCACTAGGGCTGCCTAGGGGTTTAAAGGGCTTGTTGCATATGCCAAATGCAACCGTCACACCTATGAAAAGGAGTATAGGACTTTGCATCTAGATTTTCATTTTGTTTTTATTTTCCTTGAGGACGAGCAAAAGATAGGTATGGGGGCATTTGATAAGTACATATTTTTGCATATTTTTATTACCTATTTATTGCTTGAACTCGTATTTTAATAAATTATTTTGTTGCATTTCAGGAAATTCGTAAATAAATAAAGAAATGACAAAATAAAGAAATAAAGAGCAAGGAAGGGAAAAAGAGGAAGAAAAAGGACCAAAAATGAAAGAAGGAAAAGAATTAGGAGCTTGGAGCAAAAGGAATATTTCAAGACAAGTGGAAGGTGGAGATCATCCCAACACATTAGAGAAGTGTATGGCCAAGATCAACTCTTCAAAGCTTAAGGGGGAAGGAAACAAATAGATGGCTAGGATTTCACCACCACACACCACAAATGTATGGTGGGGATTTACCCAACACCCCCTTAACCCTAATTCCTATCATATAAATACCCCCTCACCCCCCTTGTATTTAGTAACTTAGATTTTAGGGTAGTTTTAGTTTCTTGTATTTTCTTTAGTTTCAAATCATGTAAACACTCCTATTATAATTAATGCAAATTTTATTTTCTTTACTTCTTGTCTTGCTCTTTCGTTATTGTTGCCTTGTTTCGCTAATTTCGTAAATCCCGTTGCTAACCACTCGGGGTTGAAATTAACGAAATTCAATTTCTTGTTCGTAGTTTTAATTCGTAATTTTGCCCCTTTAAATCTCAATTTTATTGTGGGCCATTTTATTTTAAATCATCGTTTTAGTGTAATTTTAAATTCGTAGTTAATTTCTTTGTCTCGTTTAAATTTTCAAAAATAAAAAAATCACAAAAATATTAATTTCATATTCAGTAGTTAATTTTCTGTTTCGTTTATTTAGTGTAAATTCGAATGCGAGTGCCTCATCTGTTTCTAGCAACCTCTTTTTTTTTCCTTTTTGTTTTTTTTCTATCAAACACTAATACTCACTCCTCCCTTTTGCTCTCTGCACACACGAAAAAAAAAATAAAACCATTACTGTTTTTCTTCTTAATTTCGCTTTCTCATCCACCCTTCCCCTCCGTCGATTTCTATTGCACCAAGTTTTTTTAAAACGAACATACATCCGCTGTTTTGTTTTTGTTACTTTAGTATATGAGTCCTGTTCTCGATTTACTAGAGTCCTCCATTACTTTAATTACTTTACTGAGTTTGTTTTGGTTTCAGTGGTTATTAGTTTGGTTCCAGTGGTTATTACCGAATGAGTCAAGTTTTCGTTACTGCTACCTGTTCGCGTATGTTTGGGTTTTTGGCTTCACTGTTTTCCTTTAATCACACTCGTTGCTGCGTTTGTTTTGGTTTGATGGGTCTAATGGTTCAATGGTTTAATGCTGAGTTTGGAGTTGTGATTGTTTCTGTTTGTTTTGATTACTGAATTGATGCCGAGTCAATGTTTACACTTGGGTTTTAGTTCGTAGATAGTTGATTTTTTTTCCGGTTGTAGTTTGTTTGTGTTGATTAGTTTTAGCTCGTGTTCAGTATTTAAAGGTTTATAATAAGTCGATCGTTTCTGCAGTGTTATTTTTTAAACTTCTGAATTGATAGTTCGTAATTTGTGGTTGTGTTTGTGTGGATCAGTTCATTATTGTTCAATTTATGCTGTGATTGCCATGTCTTTCGCCCAAAAAAAAAAATATTTTTGAGTCGACTTCTGTGAGTTGGTTTTGTAGAAATTTTCGACTTATGTGTAATTAATGATTGCTGAGTTGGTTTTGATTCTGTTAGTAACGATTGATTTAATTGATGTTTTGAAATTCCGGGTTTTTGAGTCAAGATTGTGTTTTTGAGTTTTGTGGTCGAATTTCTGTCTCTAAATTGGTTAGTTTGACAATTTGGTTCATATATATATATATATATATATATATATATATATATATATATATATATATATATATTTGTTAGCTTTATTTACAAATAGGTCATATTAAAAATTTTGTGTAAATAAAGTTTAGAATAAAATAAAAAAAAAATAGTTAAATTCGAGTTTTCACTTTTAATAATTTTTAGAATAATTTAGTTTTTGTTCTTTTCATTTTTAATTAATTCGTGTAGAAATAGAATAATAATTTTTAATTTGCTTTTAAAAATAGTTTAAATTTTAAGAATTCATTAGTTAATTCAAATTTTTCAAAATTCAAAATTGTCCTTTTCCGATTAAATTAAAAGTTAAGGAACGCGAATAAAAATAGTCCCTGTGGAACGAATCAATAAATTTTACAACGAAACGAATTGTGCGCTTGCGATTCAAATGTTTTAATTATTTTTCTAGCACATCATGATGCCTTTAATCACTATATGCAATGGTTATGATATCTGATCGGACAACACGAAATGAGTATACGCTACTTCTGAGTATACGAATACCAAACTAAACATACATCCACAAAAGAGATAGAAGATGAATAGACACCAATTATGCTTAGACCCTATATGTCTATAGAATTTGAAAACATAACGGTTGAAGAACAAGTTATCCATTAAAATCACACAGGGCAATATAAGTATTTTCATCTCATACTACGAATCATGTTGATAAACAATCATGAACCTATGCTAGCATGGCAAGTTCTAAATCTCAAGATCCACTTTCACTTCACAAGAGATTAACAAATTAGATGTTAGCTACGCATCTAACAATTAAGCATAACCATACGAGGATATCAGATATACATCACACACAGATCTTTAAAGCAATCAGAATACTAAAGCTCCATAAATAAATCAGTTAGAATCCCATGACAACGATTAGTTCATAATTGAACCGCTCGTCATCATGGGATCTGATGAAACCATGATAAAAACAAAGTTTGAAAAAATACAAATAAACCTAAGTAATTGATATGTAATGGTGTGTGTTTTTTCTGTCCCCCAAGATGTGTATTTATAGCCTCAATTTGCCTCTCCATCAAGCAATTGCCGTTTTAGAGTTGGAATAGGACTATGGCAATTTCCGTTCTTGAATGAGAATAGAATTGCAAATTTCATGTGTAGATCTGATTCTGGAATGTTCTAGCCGCCCAGAGCAATTACCACACTTATTAGAAGTAGGAATTATAGCAATTTCCTTGTCAAAGTTGAATTTCTGCAGTTCGGCACATAATACGTTTCCTAAACTGATTCAGTTGAATTTTACGCGCGCGGGCTGCGCCCAGCAGTCTGTTCCCCGCGCTGCCTGTGCCCCATATGCGCAGCCTGCACCCAGAATACTGCCCAAGGTTGTAGAAAATTTTGTTGTCTTCGCGTGAGCTGTAAGATCGCTGAATTCGGACTTCTAGATTTCCAGATATGGCCAAAACAGTGTAGACTGCGCAACCTACCCGGAAAATCCGAATTTTACACAATTTAACCTCTAACTTAGTTCTGCAAAACTCAACGAAAACACATTAAACACACCACATACTTGAGTCCAAGTAATCAATTTAAGCCGATACGAAGCATTCCAAGTGGATATAAAATCCACTTATCAATTATTAACGGATCGGATTTTTTTTTGGAAGGATCCATACCCGCTATTTAGCTACGGATCGGATCGGGTCGGATATCCGATCCATTAACAGGCCTACCTAGGATCAACTTGGAATATTGTACATAAAAATGTAGCAAACATAATATCAGGTCTACTAGTAGTTAAATATAAAAGTAAGCCAACCATACCCCTATAACTTGAAATGTCCACTTTTTTTTCCATAGTATTCAATTCAAGTTTAGTGGCAGTGGTCATTGGTGTTTTTGCAGAAGAGCAATCCATTAAGTCAAATCTCTTTAAAAGATCATAAACATATTTAGTTTGACTCAAAAAGATTCCATCATTAACCAGGTTAATTATCATATAGGTCACTTATTACACGCCAATGTATCAAGCGGGTCACTGGGTTTTTTTCGGTCTCTTTTAAACCACTCAATACAAGAAATGTTACACTTTGTTAACTTTCGAAAATAAAAGTAATCTTTTGTTGATTCTGCACATTTTTTTTGAATGCTACCGCAATCAAATGAATAATTGTTAAATTCTAGTATTTCCGATAATATATTTATAATTTAAAAAGTTCTTTTACTATTTATTTTTAATTAAAATAAGGAAAATAATTATAAAATTAAAAATAAATAGTAAATGAATTTTTAAAAATCTAAATATATTATCTAAAATACTAGAATTTAAAAATTATTCATTTGGTTATGGTAGCATTCAATAAAAATGTGCAGAATCAACAAAAGATTACTTTTACTTTTCGAAAGTTAATGGAGTGTAACATTTCTTGTATTGAGTGGTTTAAATGAGACCGAAAAAAACCCAATGATCCGCTTGATACATTGGTGTGTAATAAGTGACATATATGATAATTAACCCCATCATTAACCTAATTCAATTGTAAACCAAGAAAATAGGTTAATTAACCCATCATGCTCATTTCATATTTACTTTGCATAAGTTTGGCAAAGCTTCTCATCTGTAGACCCAAAAATTATGTCATCTACATAAATTTGAACAAGTATCATAGAGTCTGACATTTCTATAGAAGAGAGTTTTATCTACAGTACCACTTGTGAAATGATTCTCAATGAGAAACTGTGAAAGTGTGTCATACCAGGCTCTAGGTGCTTGCTTCAATCCATAGAGTGCTTTGAGTAGAAAGTAGACATAATCTGGAAAATCTGGATCTTCAAAACCAGGTGGTTGACTGACATACACCTCCTCTTCCAGTATTCCATTCAAAAATGCACTCTAGACATCCAATTAATATACTTTGAAATTGGCATGGGCTGCATAGGCTAGGAAGATTCTGATTGCTTCCAATCTTGTAACTGGTGCAAATATTTCTTCAAAATCAATTCCATACTCTTGACAGTAGCCTTTAGCAGCCAATCTGGCTTTGTTTCTGGTCAATATGCCATTTTCATCCATCTGATTCTTGAATACCCATTTTGTCTCAATCACTGATTTATTCTTTGGTTTGGGTACAAGTTTCCATACTTCATTTCTTTCAAACTGGTTTAGCTTCTCTTGCATAGCTAAGACCCAGTCTGGATCTAGAAGAGTATCCTCAATTTTCTTAGGTTCTTCTTTTGACAAAAAATAGTTATATAAGCATTCTTCTTGAGTTGCCCTTCTAGTTTGGACTCTAGAGTTTGAATAACCAATTATCAATTCAAAAGGGTGATCCCTAGTCCATTTCCTTTGTGGTGGCAATTTTGATCTTGATGAAGTGACTTTAGTCTCTCTATGTTGACCTTTTTATTTATTGTTGAATGTTGACCCTATGACACTCCCCCTGAGTATGTGGACCTTGGAAAGTACAGTTGGTGGAGTTCTAACAGAGTGATCAATGGAGGCATCCCTTTGGTTCTCAACGGATGCTTCAAAATGATCATCAACGTATGGTCTATTCTCAGCATCAACGGATGGTGTAATTTGTTCTCAACGGATTGGACCAATATGAATATCAACGAATGGTACATGTTGATTTATCACACCAGTTGATATTATCTCCTCTTCGCCTTCATTATCTTCACCTCCAATCTCATTTGCAAATTAGAGTGATTCATGGAAATGATCATCTAACAATCCTTGGATCTTTTTATCCTCAAAACAACCTGTACAGATTCCATAACGATGTTGAGCCTTAGATTGTAGATTCTGTATGATTTCCCAGCTGAATATCCAACAAAAATAGCTTCATCTGCCTTTGAATCAAATTTTCCCAGGTTTTCACCTTGATTTCTTAGTACAAAGCATTTGCATCCAAAGACATGTTGAAAATTAATTGTTAGCTTCTTTCCTTTGAACAGCTGGTAAGATGTCATCCCTTTTGCTTGATTGACCAAAGATATATTCTAAGTGTAGCATGTAGTATTAACAGCTTTAGCCCAGAAATATGTTGGCAACTTTGATTCTTCAAGCATTGTCCTTGCAGCTTCAATCAGAGTTCTGTTCTTCCTTTAAGCTACACCATTTTGTTGAGGAGTTCTTGGTGTAGAGAATTCTTGAATAATTCCTTCTTCTTCACAAAACTCTCTCATCACAGAATTCTTTAACTCAGTTCCATTGTCAATTCTAATCCTTCTCACCTTAAGGCTTGGATTGTTTTTGACTATCTTGATGTGATTGATGTTGATTTCACTTGCCTCATCCTTGAAAGGCAGAAAGTGTGTCCATGTGTATTTTGAGAAATCATCCACAATCACAAGACAGTATTTCTTCTTAAAGATTGACAACACACTGAATGGTCCAAAAAATCCATTTGTAGTAGCTATAAGGGTTGATCAATTGATGACATTGACTTCAATTTAAAAGAGGCCTTCTTTTGCTTCTCTTTCTGGCATGCATCACATAGTCCATCCCATCCTTGAAAAAATCCAACTTTGGAATACCTTTCACCAAATCCCTCTTAACTAACTCATTCATTGCTTTAAAATTTAAGTATGACAATCTCTTGTGCCAATGCCAACTTTCATCTACACTAGCTTTATTGAAAAGACATGTAGTAAAATTTGCACTTGTTGACTTGAAGTCAGCAATGTACACATTTCCTTTTCTATTTCCTTTCAACACCACCTTGTTGTCATTCTTCTTGAAAACAACACAGGCTTTTGAAGTGAACCACACATTTTGACCTTTATCACATAGTTGACTGTTGTTAAGCAAGTTATGCTTAAGGCCATCAACTAGTGCTACTTCCTCAATGACAACATTATCTTGTGAAATCAAGCCATATCCTCTAGTATATCCTTTGCTATTGTCTCCCAAGGTAGAATCTCCAGTCATATGCCTAGAACAACCATTATCCAGGTACCAAAGACTCTTTCTATTTCCCTGCACACATCAAAACCAAATCAAGTTGATTTTGGTACCCAAGTTTCTAGGGTCGTGCCTTGTTAGCCTTCTTTATGTTCTTCACACCCTTTTGTACCAATGGTTCTGATTGAGTTAAGTCAACCTTAACTCTTGGTGTGGGTCTTTGAAGAACAAAGTTTGACATTTGCTCACATGCATAAAAATTAGTAGCAGGATTAGGCATGGCTTGTGCATACATGCTATTCATGTCAGGCATCATCCATGGCATTTGAGGCATGTTAAAAGCAGTAACATATGGATTTTGTATGAAAGGCATGTCAGCAAACAGATTTGATGCATGAGCATTTTGTACAAATATGTTAGGCATTGCATTCATATCAGGCATAAGCATGATAGGCATAGAAGCATTTTGCACAATTTTGCAGTTAGCAGATAGATGATTAACACTACCACATTTCACACACACTTTCCTAGGTGCACACTTATCAGGTGTGTGGTTATTGTGTTTGGTAATTCATATTTTACCATTTCTGTTTTTCTTCTTTTTACCTTCAGCCTTTTCCTTAATCTTTTCTTTAGAAAGCACATTCATCTTTAGAAAGCTCTGTTTGGTTTGTAGTGAATACCTGATTGCTTGATGAGCTAGCTTCCTGTTCATTCTCATTGACCGTGAGTGCAAGGTTGACATACTCCTCTTTATCATCTGAGTCACCTCATATAGCCCAATCATTGTCCCTTGACATGAATGCCCTTTTCTTTTGCTTTAGGAGATCAAAATAATTCTTTTTGTAGTCAACAGGTTTGTACTATTTCTTCTCCTTTTCAGCCTTGGACTTTCTGCATTCATTTAAAAAGTGACCAACAATACCACAGCTAAAGCACTTGATTTTTTATCTTTCAACCACATCCTTGTTTGGTTGATAGCCTATTCTGGATTGCCTTGTTGCTGCAGGGTTCTTCTTGAATCTGAGTTTAGAAATTTTTTTTTATAGGAATGCCAAGTATTCATCCAACTCATCAAATTCATCACCACTAGATGCTTCCACTTCTTCAACCATCTTGCACTTGTTACTCTCAGCACCACCTTCACAAGTACTTGTACATTGTGTGGTTTTCATACTCTCCATCTTTTCTACATCTTGACTACTTGGTACACTGGCCACCAATGCTACAGCTCCACCCTTCTTTTAGTTTTTCTCAATTTCCTCATCTTGTTGTAATTCCAGCTCATAGTTCTTCAAGATTCAATACAGCCTCTCAAGTGTAAAGTCTTTATATTCTTGAAAATTTCTCAGTGAGACTGTCATGGGCTTCCATTCTTTAGGAATAGACCTCAGAAATTTGAGATTGGAGTCTTTAGATAGATACACCCTTCCATACAACTTTAAGCCATTCAGTAGTTTTTAAAACCTACTGTAGATATCAATTAGATTTTCACCTGATTTAAAGTGAAAATGTTCATACTATTGTATGAGATTCTTATACTATTGTATGAGAAGCTCAGTTCCTTCACAGAGAGTTTGAATAGTATCCCACACTTCTTTACAAGTAGTGCAGTTGATGACACTATCAAATATATCTTGATCCAAACCATTGAACAAAATGTTCGTAGTTTGCTTATCTTTATGGATTTCTTCTAGGTCTTCATCTATGAAATCTGCTGGTAGTTTGGGGACTGGCCATCCAGCAACTGCAGTGCCAGCTGTTGCTCCAACTACAAAATTAGGCTTCATTGGAACATGTGTCCCTTTCTCTATGCAATTTACATAGCCTTCATCAAAAGCCAAAAGATGTAAGTGCATCTTTACTTTCCAATGAAAGTAATTGTCTTTGTCAAGAATAGGTATCTTTACTCCAGAATCCTTCTTTCCCATGGTGGTGATTGTTTGTTGATCTTTAAACTTCTTGTACGTTAGAAGCCTGCTCTGATACCAATTGTTGAATCCTAACAATACACCACAAGATTGTAGAAGAGGGGTTGAATACAATCTTTACTGAAATCTTTCCGAATTAACTAAGGCTAAATAGTTTGTGTGTGTAGAACAAAGATATGAAAGCTAAGTAAATAAAAGCAAATGTAAACACTCCACAATATTTAAAATTTCAGGTGGTGTTGTTTATTCCACCTGAGATATATATATAGAAGAAATAATCCGTGAAATGGTTTCACGACTGCTGTGTTACAATTCTTTTGAGAATAAGAAAACGAAAGAGTTCTAAGTTACAAAGTTTAGTGTTTTCTCTCTACTAAAAGAAAAGCTATACTTGGGTTATATATACCCCAAGTTTACAAACCATACAAAAGCATAATATTGCAATAGTCAAAGTTTTGCAGGTTTGCTGCTTCATTCCCTGTCTCCATGTGATGCAAATTTGTCTGATTGTCTTTGATAGATATTCCTTGATTTTATCATCCAGTTTGCTTGCTTAGAACAAGAATGTTTCTTTTTCTTCGTTTCCAATACTGGCTGCCATGCTGTTTTGACGTCCATCAAGCCATATGATCTATCAGCCATGTCAAGTCACTACCAACTGCTAAAATCATAACATTATTTGTTGAAGTGATTATCCGTTGAAGCTTTCATCAGTTCATGGGTTGAATGATATCCGTTGAAGTGTCCTATCCGTTGGTGTAAAATCCTTATCCGTTGAAGTGTCATTTCACTTATGCAGAATTACAAAACACATCCTATTTACAATTAACTAACCTATTCTGCATATCCATTGATAGTAAACCTGACTTAGAAAACTATCAACTATGACATCAACTGATAACTGATAAGCATGCCATCCGTTGAAGAGCTACATTCAACTTATGCAAAATATGTTTTAGTTGTTTTGAAATATCATCAAGTACAACATAATTCCTAACACTTTCACACTCAAACCCCCGAAGAGCTCTCTCTCTCATAGTCGAACCCCCGAAACTCTCTCTCTCTCTCTCTCTCTCGCTCTCGCTCTCTCTCTCTCTCTCTCACTCACACACACACTCAAATCAAAATCGATTTGTTTGAAGGTCAAAGCTTGAAGGTTCAAAGCTCAAATTAGTTTGATTTGTCAATGGGTAAGCCTAAGTTTGATATGTTCAAACTTACAAGTTCGATTAATTCGATATTATTACAAATTGGGGGTTAAGATTGAAACCCTATGTTTTAATTTAGGGTTAATTTAATTATATGTAATTTATGTATATTTGTATGTGTGTTAATTATTTTATCTGTAATTTTTGTATATATGTATGTGTATGTAGTGCACATGGATATCAAGGATAATGAAGATGACCCGTATGAGATTGTGAGGCAAAGTCATCATATGCTGGCTTCTATTCATCCCCACAGAAGCTATAGATACTGATGGTAAGCTTCTTCACTATAATTGTAGTTATTGGTAAAGAATTCATGGGTTCCAGTGGCTAGTTGTTATATGGGATTAAAGGTTATAGTGCAACCAATAATCATGCTTGTGTATTAGAGTTTACTTGTAAGTTGTATCAGTAGTTTGAGATTTTAAATTTTTTTACTTCTATCTATCAGTAATAAATTTATGTACACCAAAAAAACAAATTAAAATATTTAATCCTTTGTAGGTGAAGCTGAAGTTGTCGTGAAAGAGGTGCATTCTAGTATTCGAGAA
Organism: Saposhnikovia divaricata; assembly: GCA_036435485.1. Lineage (NCBI taxonomy): Eukaryota > Viridiplantae > Streptophyta > Magnoliopsida > Apiales > Apiaceae > Saposhnikovia > Saposhnikovia divaricata. The sequence continues at coordinate 84,110,234 of CM071598.1, forward strand.
CAATTGGATCTGAAGCTGAAAGAATTGGACAAAAAATTGGAACACAAGGAGGCATAAATTACCCATGGCTACAGCATCGTAGTTATCAGCGTAGCTTCTGTATGAGCTCTATAATACATTGTTTTTTTTATCATTCGCTCGTTAATTATTTAACTTGCAGAAATTACCAATTAGATTTAATTTTGCATCTTTTACTAAAATAAATTAGGATATTCTATAGTTGAAATCAACCCATTATTCTCTTATAATTTTGATATGATAGCTTGATAATTTTACATTGCCAATTCATGTGATCAAAGGCTGAAATGAAACGGTTTGCGAGTACCAACACATCGGTTCTCAAACATAATTACGAGAAAAAGGTTCTGGATTTGGAACAGGAAAAGAAGACTCTGTAGGTTGAAGTCTCATCAAACTTAATATTTATTTTTACACGTGCTTGTGATTATGCTATGTGTTTGTTACTTATATTTTGAACAATTTGTAGAAAGAGATCAAACAACAGAGGTGTAATCTTGCAAATTTGTCATCCTATTCTGATGGCAGTACTCAAAAGCTAAAAGAAAAGGGAAAATGAATTTTTTTGTCACTGAACTATTGACCTTTTTAGAAATCTACCACTCAACTATGAATTTTTCTTTTTTACTCACCAACGTTAGGTCCGGTTTTCTTTTAGTCACTAAACTTAGGTTCGGAATTGATTATTAGCATTATGTTAATTTTTTTTACTCACTAACGTTAATTTTGTTAATTGATTAGTAGCTACATCAATTATCAAGATCTTGATGAAAGGACACTAATGGCCATTAACGTATCTAAAGTATAATATGGAGGGTAATGTCCTCTTCTCCCGCGCATTAGACAGAATCCACGGTATTTGGTACGTTGATACTGGAGAGCTCTCAGGCACTTACCGTTGCACTTAACGTTAGTTAGTAAAAAAAATAACATAATGCTAATAATCAATTCCGAGCCTAAGTTTAGTTAGTAAAACAAAATCCGAACTTAAGTTTAGTGACGAAAAGAAAACCGGACCTAACATTAGTGAGTAAAAAAGAAAAGTTCATAGTTGAGTGGTAGTTTTTTAAAAAGGTCAATAGTTCAGTGATAAAAAAATTCATTTTCCCAAAGGAAAATTATCTTCAAAAGTTTAACTTTCTCGAAGCACATGTAATTTTATTTGTCAATATTTCTGACTCCACTAAGTTACTTAGCTTAATAGCCATCTCCTTGTAAGGTTCGGAGTTAAAGAAGAAAAAAGATGCTCAAGCACAGCTGTTAAGCCAAAAGCAAAAGAGTGACGAGTCTGCAAAACGTTTACAAGATGACATTCAGAGGATAGAGAACCAAAAGGTGGTCTTTCTTGTTCTTTTACTTGATATTTTCTGTCTTTCATATAACACTTGCAAAGCTCTTGGTGACAAAATACTTCATATATGTTCAATTACAACAAAAGATTAAGCTAGAATCTGAGCAATTTAGAATGTGGAAGGCGTCACGGAAAAAGGAAGTTCTTCAGGTACGCATACATAGATTTATAGAAGTAGCGATCAGCTGAAATTGTTGCAATTTTCTCGGCTTAGTTCATTGCTTTATTGATTAAGAAGTAATTTTGGTTTCATTTTCTCTTATAAGGTGGTATTGCTCAGTGTAGATATTTAATAGCTTAACTTGGGTGACTTTCTATATAATCTAGTATTGCTTTCTATATAGGGGGTTGTTTGGGGGAACTTATTTTCAGAATAAGTCAACTTATTTTAAGACAAAGTTAGAGATTCCTAACTTTTTTCTGAAAAAAGTTAACTTTTTTTTGCAACTTATAGAATCTTAAACATACATTAAATACTTCTATAAAAAAGTTTTTCAAAATATGAAATTTTTACCCGAAAATAAGTCCATAAGAACTTATTTAAAGTTTTCCCAAACAGGCCCATAATCTAATATTGCTATATCATAAGATAAACGTCATATACTTAGATAGTTTATACTGAAGCAATCATACTTTTTGAAAATATTAGCTTAAAGTGGCTGATATTCCAGTTTCGAAAGCAATTTTAAGATTTAGTAGATGAAAAATGGAGGCCTTGTAGTCCATACATATATTCACTCAAGAAGAAACAGCCTTTTATTTTAAGATTTGATGTACTTGCAATGTGTAACAAATATGTCTAAGTAGTGTACTAGTCATAAGTAAAACAGATTATAACAGTAAGTAAGTGAAGTCAAATCTGTTTGATGTTATAAATAGTCAATAATCTTGTATATATATATATATATATATATATATATATATATATATATATATATATATATATATAATCCTTTTTTCTCGAATTAATTAACAAATGTAGGGTTTTTAGTTTATTTTTTTAGGAATACTAGTACCTGTCTGTTAAATTATGACATTTTACACCCAGTAGTTTTTTTTCTTCCTCTTTTCAGAAAGATACGAAAAACCTATTTTGATCTGTCTTCCTATATAGCATATATGAGCAAAACTACTATAAAATCTTATATTGTTTGCAATTCTATAATCCAGTTGTGATTTATTTTTTATTTATTCCTCTAATGTAGAGGTCGTCATGCATCTAAACTCACGGAAAAGGAAGAAGATGAAGAATAACTTAAAGTGGAGGAAGATGAACTGGCTGGAGGCAGCGGCACAAGGCTGCTAGGGCAGCCCTCCTGTAAGTTCTAATTTTCATGTTGTACTATGATAGTATGAACAGACAAAATGTTGTTTTTGTTTCTAGATGGGGTTAATCTGTTCCGACAACCCCTAGTGTGCTTCGTTTTAACAGTTTTACATATATTTATTTAAAGCTTTGATTAATTTGTTAGAGTTCATGTTATGATGCTATTATTTATCTATTATGTTTCTGTGCAAAGTTTAGATATGAACTACTTTTAATTTCGAAACTGGACTATTTTCTATCTTAATCTTTGTTACCGCGACTCTTTATTTTTCCTAGAGTATCCATGGCGGACGCTAGACACTCGTACCCATGGGCACTTGGACACTTATCTTAGGCCAGAAATATGTTAAAAAATATAAAATATTGCCGAGCCTATCACAGGTATTCACGTTGGACACTTTTAGCCATGTCTGGGTCTCAATGATCTTAATTGGCGTAGGTATAAGATTCTTTGATGTCTTAGTCTTGGTAATATTATAGGATAGGCACTTTTGATCTATTCTTTCATGTCTGGGTATTTGATAATTTGGTTGTAGGAGGCCTAAATTTCTCATGTCGAAAGTAGGATTGTATATACGTATATTTTGGTACAGAAGTCACCAACAGAGTAGCTCTGATAGATTATCTACAATACAACTGTGAAATGATATTAAACAGGTATAATGTATGTGTAATTGATTAAAGTTATTTATATTGTTTTCCCTAAATTGTTTTCAGATGACGTGTATTCAGGGGAAGATGCGGGACTACCAACTTGCAGGGCTAAATTGGCTTATTCGTTTATTTAGGTTTTAGGTTTTAGAGGTTAGACCTGTGCTGGTATAAACATCTACAGACATAGTTATTTGACTATGACTAGTTAAGCAGGTTAGTACTTTGTTTTGTGGATGGGTACTTTGCTCAGTTTAATTGATTTTGCGGATATGTAGTCATGTTTACTTGCTTTGGATTTTGTACATCGAATATGCAGTTTATGTAATTTGGATGTTAATGACATTGATTTTTATTTTGTCAATGACAATTGAGAAATTCTTGTCCATTTTTTGGATGAGTTTATTTTGGATGGTTATATTTATTCAATGCAGCAGGTTGTGTTTAAACAAGAAAAAGACAACAGTTTAATAAAATAAAGAGACGACTATAACAATAAAAGAAAATGGTTAATATGAAGAAAGGTGATGTAAAATATCAAATACAACATCAGTTTAATTATTTAAAATAGATGACTAATAACAACTAACACATCAGATTTTTAAAATTAAAGCAATGTCTAACACTAACTCGGATGACAGTTGGAAGGTACAAAACCGATGTCTAAAAATATTTAAACATCGTTTTGTTGTTCAGAACCGATGTTAAAATCTTCCAAATACATCGTTTCTCTAAAAAAACGGATGTCTAAGATAGACATCACCGACAAAGACATCGGTTGGGAAACAACATAGACATCGGCCGGAAACCGATGTCTATTGACCCTTTTCTTGTAGTGTATAATGCTATACTTTTATTATATTGCTGAGCTATTGCTCACTCTTGTTTTGTTTTAGAACTTTTACCCAACAGCTATGCCAGATGCCAAGGATATGGCACACACCCCGCAAGCGAAGGGAAACGCAAGGCATTTTCGTGAGTAGTTCATGGCTGTCATACCCGAGGTAGTGAGAACCAGCTGGATCAGCTTGTAGCTTTTGTTAATCCACTTTAATTCTAGATATGACTTATGTAAGCTGTATTCAGAAATAGACTTTTGCGCCACTGATGTGTCTTCTCTTCGAAGTTCCATCAGTTGCATTTTTCAGTAAACATTTTGGGATTGTAATAACTCTACTTATATTCTGTTAATATTATTAAGTGTGTCATTTCTGAGACTCTAACCCGTGTGAGTGTGTATATATTATGGGGTCATTAGCATGTGGATTATATATATATTGTGTGTAAGACAGGTACAACATGGAAGAAATGGATCGTGGCAACCTAGATCCCTGACCCCGGGTCTAGGGGTGTCACACAAACTATTGTGTACTGCATAAGTACACCATATCCTTTATTATAATACTTTAGTCTAGCCAGGTATACAGTTAGATGCAATTAGCCAATTAGAAAATTATGAATTATTTTGGGACTAATCAGAGGCCATTGCTAAATTGTAGACCAACCATATTATATTCATAGTTTTCCTTATTTACCATTCTCATCCTATTATACTAACCATGGTTAGTTAACATTCTAATTTAAATATAGTAGTTACTTGATTTAATATATCCATGTATTACATATTTTTTAATGTCAAAAAATAATTATAGTAAATTAATATTTTAAATTAAAATCAATCAGGATTATAAAATATATAATATTAAGAAATTTTTGTAAAATTAATTTTCTACTATTTTAATTTACAATTAATCATGATACATTATTATATATTAAATTTTCATAAATATATATATAATCCAATCAAGATTTTACCACTAAAATTAAGTTAATCATATCATTCTCATCTCAATTTACTTATAATAGTTACTTAATAATTTTTCTGAAATACAAGATTTTTTTTATTTATTACATACATAAATTACAAATTTTTTAATGTGATAAAATATTTACTAACATATGAATCTTTTAATTTAAAGTCAATCAAAATTATACTATTATATATTACGACCTAATTCTCATATATATCAACTATAATCATACTATAATCTATAGTTATGTGCTACGTATTAATTTTCATAAATACTTATTAACTAATTATTCACAATTTTTAATTTAAAATCAATCACAATTATATTATTATACACTATCACATCTGTTCTTTGCGTCCCTTAATGTATAGAGCCATTTCCAAAATTGCGTATTTATTAATTTTTATACAAATATATAATTTTAGTACATGAGTTTATTTTATCTATATTATATAATATAATATTTTAATATCTAAAACTCTCGATCTACAATCATAAGATGCAATCAAATTTGAATAAATCTACAATTTGAATTAAAAATTTTAAAATGAAAAAAATCTTTATCACACAATTCTAAATACACATTCTGTGACGCCCTCCCAATTTGGGGTCTAGATCGGGGAGTCACTAACACATTAGATACAAACAACCTAAAAATAAGTAAATATAGATATAGCATGCTGACTGACCCCAACTCTACTCACCTGGATCTTTCACAGGTAATGGTATGAAACAGCAAGCCAATGTCTAACTACTTATTATTACAAACCAAATTCAAATTATAGACATTATTACAAACCCTTGTTCAAAAGTTCTAACTACCAGTTCTCACAACTAACTCAAAAACTCTCCTCACTGAGCTGTTATTGCATCTACCTCGGATAGCAACTCGAATGAAACCACAACAGGGTCACGGAAGGTGAGTTTCCTCGTAGTCTGTCTAGTACGTGCTATGATTCTTAGGTTACTATCAAAAAGGGTTAGACAAAATAATAACGAGCTAACGCTCAGCAAGTAACAATAGTGCAAAATTGAAAATAGTAATATCGGGATATTCAAATGGATGAGAATAGAACAAGAGATATCATATGAATACTGAATTCCGTAAAAGTAATACTGGTACTTGGATATAATACGAGATCAACTGATAGATAGGGTAATAATGGTTACCATATGTGTAAAGCAATTAACATTTCAAATGGTAAACCAATTTCATTTCACAGTAATTTAAAAGTAATCATTCACTTTAAGAAAACTGATTGGAGGCTTTATTTTCATCAACAGACAATACGGGTGATCAGCCACGTAAAGTCCCCATAATAGACACGAAATCCCTCTGGACAATAATCCTCTCATTAGGATAGCTTGGGTTCCCAAGAGGCAACACATTGGCCTGTAAAGGTGCTGGACTGGTCCCACCAGACTATAGCATAATATACACAAACAGGCTGGACCGGTGTTACCCAATCACTTACGCCTCTCCAATCTTTAGGAATTCGTAGAAACCATTTTGATGGAGTTCCTAAACTTTTATAAGACATTCTTTTGAAAAAACTAAAGCTTTGTAAAGCTTTCAATTTTGAAAACACTTTAGCTTGTAAAACATTTTGATTTGCAATGATAAAAGTCAAAGGGTTTGACCAAGTACTCTGAATTCAAAGGAATAAGGTTTACAAATCTGAATCATGAAGATATAGACTCAATGGCTTTAAGGCAAATGATCAGGGAAATAGCAAAGAGTTTCAAAGTCAAAGGTCAAAGATATGACATAACAGTTTTAAGGCAATTGATCAAGATATAGAGTTTGAGGAACAATAATAAAGGTAATCAAGTTCTTAGATCAGTGATTAGGTCATAATGAAGTTTTATAAGTTTTAGGGTCAATACAGGTTCAACTGGTTACGGACATAGGTTAAGTAGAACACTGGTTTATCCGTCAGTCAATTTGGTTTAATTATGGAAATCTGTAGGACATATATGGTCAAGAAGCAATTAGAAAGAATTATGCTGTTTAGGGTTTATAGGTTGTCAAGTAGTTGTTAACAGAATTCTGGGTACAGGCAAAGATAGGTTCAACAAGATTTATAATCAACATGGTATAAGATAGGCATGCTTGAATCAACAGGATATAACAGTTTCAAGAATATACTTCAGAGAAAAAGACAGAGTTACTTGCATCCGGTAGAATGCAACAACTCAAACAGCTCAGTCACTGACACTCAACCTTAGCCTTTCCTTTATTGCTAGGGCCTAAGTCCTTCGTATCTACATAAACATAATCACTATTTCAGAATGCTATACTTCTTAATCGTCTAATCCTATTTGTGAGACAGTCTTTTTCTTGTAGGTTTTGGTGGTTTGTCAAAGTACGAAAATGAAAATTAAATTAGGTCTAGGAAGTTACTAGCTAACATAGTAATTCCTCCCCTAGGATTATTCGATGTGACATTTCCGAATAACGAGTCAATTTGACTAAAACGTTTTCTTGTACCCTAATCATTTGATTTAGATAAGGTATATCCATGCTATGATATATCCTAGTCTAGATTCTATATGGTACATTTTAAAGGCAAAGTCAAGTCGGCACATATATCGATATATTCCCGAACACTGATTTTCATGCACTAAAAACGAGAGTTTTATTCAAAACAGTGTTCATTTCAAATGTTTTATCCACAAATATATTTGATATATTTTCCAAAAGATTATTTTCAAAAGTGCCTTATTTATTGACTTGCCGAAAGGTCAAAAACATATTTTATCCCGAACCCCTAACATTTTTCATTTAAATAGATAAAATCATAAAATATTCAAATTAAATATTCTGAGGACTTCATGGTCGTTATTCGTTGAGGAATATTATGTTTGAATATATTTCAAGTCAAAACTTTAGCCAAAACGTCGACAAGTTACGACAAACGGGTAATGTATTTTATTCCGTCGCGTAATGGTTTTTAACCAAAATATTTTTGAATAAAATAACTCCACATGTTATTTTGACTTGAATCTTTGGGAATGTCACTAGAATATTTAAAAAGAATTTTAGAAAAAGTTTCATGATTTTATGAGAACATTTTTCCGGAACCCCATAAAATCGCTTCGGTTTTTATTTTAGGGTTCGCTAAAAGTCATCCAAATATATGGAAACTTATGGGTCACCTTTGACCATATTTTTCATATAATATTTGAAGACTTTTGGCATTGGTCTCATATTTTTTTTCCAAATTGTTTTGAATAAAATCGAATGAAATGGGTTTGCCGCGTAGTATCGTATTTATTGGCTAATTACGTATCAATAGAAGCTTCCTATATTTTATAGTTGTTATTTCCCACATGTGTGCTGAATATTTTATGTAACTTGGTGTCCAAGTTGGGTAATAACTCTTTGCTTATTTGTCCATTGGTTGCTTGCTCCATTCTTTGGTTTTTAACCACCATTTTTGCCTATAAATAGCGAAGCCTTTCACCCATTTCTCCCAAGCCTCAAGAGCCAAAGAAATGCTGCTACTTTCTCTCTAGATACACACCATTTTCCAGATTTTAATTTCTTCAAAGAGTATCTAGAAAACAAGCTTCTTTCTTCATCTTTTATACACCTTTTTAAGCTTGTTTTAGCACCATTTCTTACCCATAAACACACCTTCGGCCAAGCTTCATTTTGGCAGTCCTTTAGCTCATTTCTTGCAGCCCTTGAAGTTCTCTTTCAAGTGTCTTTGAGTCAGCTTTAATCCCTCCTTGCATACCCTTCTTTAGGTGTTCAAATCCGGCCCCTTAGGTAGTGTTTTATCACCATTTCTTGCTCTAAAACAATTCTATCCAAGACCACTTCGAAGACAAAACTTTAGATCGACTAAAGTGAGTTCTTGAAGTGCTTTGGAAGATGTTTAAGGATCCTTGTGTCCCCCTTAAATTGTCTTTCATTTATTGATCTTGGTGGCCTTGTTTTGGTTGCTTTTCTTGGTGATTTTCGGTGTCATCTTGCTCTTGCTATACACCTCTCGGCCAAACGTTATAGGCAGCCCCTTTAGCTCGAATTTTTCTGCCCTTAAATGGTCCGTTCTTGTGTCTTTGAGTTGCCAATGATATCTCTTTACATATCTATCAATTGGTGCTCTTTCGGCCTTAGTTTGGAGGTAAGTTTAGGCTTCGATCATAGCTTGTTTTACTTGATTTCTTTCTAGACTTCAAGTGATTCTAAGTTAGTTACTTTTTGTTAGTGTGTGTACATCTACACATACTAGTCCCGGAACCTAATTCGTATCCTTTGAGAATACCTCTTATTTGAGAATTCTTTTCTTTAGGCAACCAAGCCACCGGATAAAGCCAAAGGTCATAAACTAGTTAAATTTTTGTTGTGTGTGTTGTGCATGTTGCGTGTGTAGTATGTGTTGCATTCACGGATATATTTGTTGCACGTTTAATTTATTTTCTTGCATTACCGCTCGTGTGACTTATCCCGTGCCGTTATTTACTATTTTCCGCACTACGCAAATCGCTAACTTTATATAAGCATTTTTCTTAACGGTCCTCGCACTTGCGAGTTGATATTTTTATTTTCATCCTCACACTTGTGAGTTGAATAATTAAGCACTCTTGCACATACCACTAAAGTTCCGTAGCTCATCCGATTGATGTCATGACTCGCTCGACCTTAATTAATAACGAATCAGTTATTTTAACACTTAATAACGAACCGTAACATACTAGTTTTGCACAGCCTATATTATATTATCTCTCACCAATTGTTTGTTTGTAGCTTGTGGTTGTATCTTTGTAGTGAGATGAAGTGAAGTGAGGTGATCTTCGCTCTAAGACCCAAGTCTTAGACACGCCGACGGGGAGTTGGGTGTCTTCGCACCGTGAGGAGGAGGAAAGACCCAAGACCTAAGACCTAAGATCCGAGACCTACAAAGGTAGGACCAAGGCTACTTAGGTTTGCTAAAATATTTTGAAGAGGTAACTTGGAGTTACGCTCTAAGATAAATATTTTAGTGGTTTACTAATTATTTTGAGGAGGTAACGGGGAGTTACGCTCCAAGATAAATAATTGGTGGTTTGTTCTATATTTTGAGGAGGTAGCGGGGAGTTACGTTCCAAGATAAATATATAGCGGGGTAGCTTATATTTTGAGAAGGTAACGGGAAGTTACGCTTCAAGATAAATATATAGTTGTAATTTGTAAAGGTTTCTCCACCTGCTATAAGGAGTTTACTTATAGTGGACGAAATCTCGAGCCCGGGGAGGAGCTCGGGAACTGAAGTAGGGGTGTTCGAATCCGTTAGGGGATTGCGGCATCGCGAACCAAGATAAATCGATTGTGTCTTATTTCTCTCTTTTACTTTCCGCATTTTACATTACTTATTTATAAGTAATTAATTTTAAAAAAGAAAGAAAATTTGGAAATGCCAAGCTCAAATTTTAAAAAGCTAATAAGCTATTCAACCCCCCCCCCCTCTATCTTATTTAACCCACATTCGGGACCTATCAATTGGTATCAAAGCGGTTACTTTTAATCTAGTTATTTTGAACGTTGTGAAGTTCGAAAAATGTAACCAAAAGTAGATCATTAAAATGGCGTATTTAAATACGATCGGTTGCGGTGAAGGTCTTTCGAGTTCTAGACCTCCACTATTCGATGGCACAAACTTTGAAACTTGGAAAACACGATTTAGAATTTATGCTAGATCCCAAGGTGTTAAAGTTTGGATGGCTATCGAAGACGGTGTAGTTATTCCTACTAAAACCGAAGGTGGAAAAACCATCGAGAAAAAGGTTAGTGAATATACTCCTGAGGAAGAAATAAGGATGAATATAGCTGCAAAAGCAGAAATGGTGTTAACTAGTGCACTTGCGGAAAAAGAATACAAACGTGTTAATAATTGCAATTCGGAACAAGAAATATGGAACAAGTTAGTTATCACTTACGAGGGTACAAAAGATATTAAGGAATCTCTAATGGATACCTTAATTCATAAGTACGAGAATTTTAAACTTCTCGAAGGTGAAACTATCATCGATATGGAAACGAGGTTCACTCGTGTAATCGATGAGCTTGCTCAACTCGGTAAGGTCTATACGACAAGTGAGAAAAATCGAAGGATTTTAAAAGCCTTGCCTCCGAGTTGGAAAGTTAAAGTTACCACGATCAAAGAAATGCATAGTCTCAACGACTACTCCATCGATAGTTTATTCGGAAATCTTCGTGCTTACGAGGAAGATAATGTACCGGATAAAGTTGTCCCTAAAACGGATGACAAACGAAAGAATATGGCTTTAAAAGCTATATTAATCGATGAAGAAGAAAATGATGACGAGTTAAACGAAGAGTTAGAAAATCTCGATGAACATGAAATCACTTTATTATCGAGACAACTTCATCGTGTGTTGCAAAGTAAAGCTCAAAGGTACGGAAAAGGCTTCCTAAAATCGATCAAATCGAGTATTTAATTCGAAAGGAAGGCCGAATTATCGAAATAATTCTCTGAACACGAGTTATAGTAAAAACCAAGGTGCTCCTAATTCATATAATAACTCCCCTAATACGAATCATGCTAAAACTCAAGGTGCACCTCAAGGTAATAATTCGTACAATAACTCGAATTATACAAAGAACTATTCGGCACCTAAGCAAAAGGAGCCAATAGTTGAGGAAACTCAAGATGTTTGTTTTGAATGCAAACAACCGGGTCACTTTAGACATGAATGTCCAAAGTTACCTAAAGGTCGAGGTCTTGTCGCGGAGAACGGTTGGGATTTAAGTGAAGACGAAGAAGTACCAGAAGAAACAGAAGAAATTGTCAACCTTTGCTTAATGGCTCTCTCCGACGAATCTACATCAACGGACAAATCGACTACTAACCATGAGGTAACCCGAAACTCTACTTCTAATTTAAATGTTGCATCATATAGTAGTGATTATTTAAATATGCAGTTGTCAAGTATGAATTATTCTAGTTTGGATTCTTCTGAACTTATTAAGTTGGTGAACTCGCTAAAATCGAGTCTTGATGACATGAATTTCAAATTTGTTACGATGAGTTCTGAAAGGAATAAATATCGTGAGACAAATAGTGAGCTTCAAAATGAAGTCGCTCGTTTAAAGGATATTCATGTTAACGACAAAGAATATTCTGATTTCATTTCTTCACAAAATGAGCACTTGAAAATCGAGATAAATGAAAATAATGAAAATATTAGAAATCTTGAAATAGAGAATATATCTCTAGTTATTCAAGCCGAAGAAAATGAAAAAGATTTGTTACAAGTCAACGATAAGAATCGTGAGCTTCATGTTGAGATTTTGAATTTAAAAATTCGAGATGAAGCATTAGCAAGTGAAATTGCTACACGAGACAATCGGATTAAAGAACTTGAACAATCTTTAACGGGTGACAACGAAGAAGAGCTTAGATAAGCCATAAATGATTTGGATCTTGACTACCAAATAACCTTAGCCGAAAAGAACGACGAATTAGCTAAGTTAAAAGAGCAATTCGATGTTGAGGTTGTTAAGAAAGAATATTTGGTTTCGAAAATGAAAACAAGTACTTTGGAAAGTCAAAGGCTCAAAAATGAGAATGCTAAGCTCATGGCTCAAGTAATAGATCAAGAAAATGTGCTAAACAACAAAATCAACGTTTTAATGCAAGAAAAGCAGAATATTGATTCTATAATTAAGCAATTCACTAAGAGCAATACTATGTTGGAAAACATGATATACAATCCAAAGGTATCTTCTAACAAAGAAGGTTTAGGATATGATGCAAATCAACCTCCTAAAAGAGAAGCACATATTTCTACTCCCACCAAAGATATTTCTCCTAAAGCACCTACGAATCTATGCACGTTTTGTAACAAGAATGGACATGAAAGTCTATTTTGCAAAGCTAAGGAAGGTGTAAGTAAGGGGAATTATAAGTGGATGCCTAAAGGAGTCAATAATAACAAGCAACCGAGACATTCTTTTCGTTAAGAGCCGATTAAATTTCAACCAAGGAACTCTACAAATGTTGCAAGTTCTAGTACTAACAATATTAGACAACCGAATGTTCCCAGGAGAAATTATGTTGCTCAAAGTTCGAATAATAATGCTTATATTTTGAATCAAAATGCCTATATGCCTAGAAATGTAAGTCATTATAATGTTCGATCTAGTCAACATGCTAATGTGAGTCATCGTGCATATCCTAGAAACTACAATGTTCATGCTAGAAATAATCGTGTAAATTATCATACCAATAATCATTCTAGAGATTCTACTATTACTATATTTCCCCGTAGTAATAGTCGTGCTTTTCATGGTAATCCTAAATATATGCCAAGGAGAAATCCTAATGATATATCTAATAGGAATCAAGCATCTAGAAATGATATTGTCTATGTGAATGATTATCCTATGCCTAGATTTATTTATGATAGTACTCGTGTACCTTATGATGTGCTACCACCCGGACCCTTAAGTAAAATGGGTACCAATCGTTTTTACTAATCATTCATGTAGGTGTGCCTTACTGCTAAGAAGAATGTATGGTATCCTGATAGTGGTTGTTCACGGCATATGACGGGAAATAGATCTTTGATGAACAACATTAAAAAGGTAACCGCCGGAAGTGTAACCTTTGGTGATAGCAGTCAAGGTAATATTGTTGGTGTTGGTGATATTGGTAATGAAAGCGTTAAAATTTCGAATGTACAATTAGTCACGGGACTAAAGTACAACTTGCTTGATAATGGTTGCAAAGTGATTTTCTTTCCATCTCATTGTGCTATTTATGACAAAGAGTGGAATTTGATTCTTAAGTGTCCACGGAATAAGAATGTTTATTCATTTGACTTCAATGATTACGATAACGTTTGTTTGGTATCCATGAATGAGGATCCATGGTTATGGCACCGTAGATTGGGTCATATTAACATGAAACTCATTAAGAACATTTGTTTGAAAGAACATGTTCGAGGACTACCTAAACTAAGTTTCGTAAAAGATCATGTGTGTGAAGCTTGTGAAATTAGCAAACAAATTCGTTCATCTCATAAAGCCAAATTCATGTTGTCTACTACTAGACCACTCGAGCTCTTGCATATGGATCTAATAGGACCGGTTCCCGTACAAAGCCTAGGAGGGTGTTCTTACGCTCTTGTAGTAGTTGATGACTACTCTCGCTTTACGTGGACGAAATTCCTAAAAGCAAAATGTGATGCATTTGAATCGTTTGTTGCACTTTGCAAAAGAATACAAAATCAACAAAATAACATGATCGTCTATATAACGACCGATCATGGTAGAAAATTTGAAAATTCGGATTTTGTTAAATTTTGTGAAGAATGTGATATTACTCATAATTTCTTGGCTCCGTATACACCTCAATCTAACGGGTTGTCGAGAGAAAGAATAGAACGTTACAAGAAATGGCAAATATGATGTTGAATGAATATCGTAGACCAAAGTATTTTTGGGCCGAAGCTATGTCTACGGCTTGCTACGTTCTAAATAAAGTTTTACTACGTCCAATCAAAATAAAGACTCCATATGAACTTTATTTTGGTAAAACTCCAAAGATAAGCTACTTCAAGGTATTTGGAAGCAAATGCTATGTTTTGAATTCAAAATATTACCTAACGAAATTCGACCCCAAGTCATGTGAGGGTACATTTCTTGGTTATTTGAATACTAGCAAAGCTTATCGAGTATTTAATCTTGGAACTTTAGTAGTGGAAGAAACATTGAATGTTGTATTTGATGAGTCAAAACCACTTTCTAAGTTTAAAGATTTGGTCGAAGAGGATGATGATTCTAATGATCCTAAGAATGGTTTTAGTGCCAAAGTGGAGAATATTATTCGTCAAATAGGAACCATGGATCTAGGAATTAAAATTCCTACTAATCCTCTCGAAATAATTGAGACCGAAGTTCGATTGCCTCCGGAGATTCCATTGATTAAGAATCACCCTATAGACAATGTCTTAGGTGAACTTAGTAAAGGCGTTCAAACTTGAGCTCAAGTTCAAAACATTGTAAGTAACATAGCATTTTTATCACAAATCGAGCCCAAATCGGCTAAAGAAGCTTTATTAGACGAGGATTGGATTGATGCCATGCAAGATGAGCTAAATCAATTTACTCGAAATAGAGTTTGGGAACTCGTGCCTCCACCACCCGAAACTTCCATTATTGGAACTAAGTGGGTGTTTCGCAATAAACTTGACGAAGGTGGAGAAGTGGTAAGAAATAAAGCAAGATTTGTTGCTCAAGGCTATACTCAAATGGAAGGTATAGATTTTGATGAAAATTATGCTCCCGTAGCTAGAATCGAGTCTATTCGAATGTGTTTAGCCTTCGCGTGTTATAGAGGTTTCAAAGTCTACCAAATGGATGTTAAATCGACATTCCTAAATGGTGTCATAGAAGAAGAAGTGTATTTACGACCACCACCGGGATTCGAAGATCATAAACATCCTAACTATGTGTATAAATTGTACAAAGCTTTATACGGATTAAAACAAGCTCCAAGAGATTGATATGAGCGGTTAAGTAAATTTATAACCGATAATGGTTTTAAAATGGGAATTACGGATACTACTCTATTTATGAAGTATGAAGGTGATGATATCTTGCTCGTTCAAATTTATGTGGATAATATTATTTTTGGCGCAATCAAAGAATCACTATGTAACGAATTCTCGGAAAAGATGAGTAAAGAATTCGAAATGAGCATGATGGGAGAATTAAATTTCTTCTTAGGTTTGCAAATTAAATAGTCTCGAGATAGTATTCATATTTCACAATCGAAGTATTGTAAGGAAATGTTAAAGAAATTCGAGATGGAAAATGTAAAGCCTATTAGTACTCCTATGTCTATCTCCGATAAGTTATCTATAGATAAAGATGGTGTTTCCGTAGATATTAAGAAATATCGAGGTATGATAGGAAGTTTACTTTATATCACGACTAGTAGACCGGATATTTAATTTAGTGTTGGTAAATGCGCTCGCTTTCAAGCGGATCCGAAAGAATCTCATTTGTCTGCGGTTAAATGGATATTTAGATATCTTAAAGGTACTAGGGATTTAGGTCTTTGGTATCCTAAAGGACATCCGTTCGACTTAGTGTGTTTTTCTGATTCGGGTTATGCTGGGCATCTAATCGATAGAAAAAGCACTAGTGGTACTTGTCAATTCCTCGGTGGGTGTTTAGTCTCTTGGTTTTCGAAGAAACAAAACTCCGTTTCTATTTCTACCACCGAAGCGGAATATATAGCGGCCGCGAAATGTTGTGCTCAAATCTTGTGGATGAAGCAAACATTAGCTGACTATGTTGTTAAATTTGATGTGGTATCTATTTTGTGCGATAATACGAGTGCAATTGATTTGAGTAAAAATCCAGTATTGCATTCGAGGTCTAAACATATAGATATTCGACATCACTTCCTTCGTGATCATGTTAATAAAGGTGATATTAAATTGGTTCATATCGACACCGAAATTAATATCGCGGATATTTTCACGAAACATTTAAGCTCCGAAAGATTCTCTAAATTGCGGTTTGATTTAGGAATGATGGAGTGCCCGAATTATTTTGTCAAATTTTATTCAAAGTATATATTACTTTATTTTAATTATTTTACAACTTAGAACATTGTTTAAGCGGATTTTCAAGCGGGACTTGAACGTTCAGATTTGTTCGACAATGTTGTGGGCTGTAAATAATTAAACCAAAAGAAGTATGTGGTCTGTTTAACTTTTGCAAATTAATTTGAATAAGTTCCATATTATCTTTATTAGTTAAAATTTATTTATTTTTGAAAATTTGGAACTTTGTGCATTTTATTATTCTATAATAAAATAGCTATTTTTCTGGTGGCGCAAAAATTTTGGAGGAATTTTCTGATTTATTTACTATTTTATATGATTTTTCGAAAACTATTTTAAACAAAATAAAATCATGTAAAATTCAAAAATAAATCACAGGGGCATGCGCATAAGGAGAATGCGTGTATGGGGATTTGCAGTCAACAGTCAGCTGGTCAAGCATCGAAAAGGCGCGAGGTAATCAGAATCATGTATTCAAAAGTCGGAGGAGATCTGGACCGTAGAAAGTTGTATTAAATCATTTCCAAAATAGAAATTATATCAAACTGTAAGAACTCCAAATTTTGGATATAATTAAAACTTTTTATTAAGTAATGATAAAATGAGGAACAATGATTCCGACAACAAGGTCACCAGCTCTAATGAATGGTGGTTTCAAAGAACAATGATTGTAATGAATGGATATTGCTTTGGACAATGATCCTGATGCATTGGTATATTGTCAGAATAGAGTAATTCGATGGTTGAGGACCTAGATAAGAATAATCTACCATCCAGGAAGGAGCTAATGGATCCTTGAAGGGAAATGAGTACGTGCATAGTGTTTCCCATACGTGCATAGTATTTCCCGTACGTGCATAGTGTTTCCCGTACGTGCATAGTGTTTCCTGTACGTGCATAGTAATTTGGTGGATGAATAGTGATTTTGTAAGTTGGAAAACTTTTCACTCCACCCTATGTACGGGACGTGATATGGATGTTTCGAAGTCATATTAGTAATACGCGGAGGAAATAAGTGAATGCAGAGACGATCGGAATTCAGAAATTCCAAATTCTTTTCGGTATAATATTTGACCGGACAGTGGATTAAATATTATTATAATCCAAGAATTGAGATATTAACTTTGAGGATTTGATATTTTGGGATGTTATTATATTTGATTTAAGAATGAAGGTAGGAAACCACTGAGGAGTGGTTATGGCTGCAATGTAATAATTGATATTTGGAAAGAATGAATGGAATTCGACTTTATTATTTCTATGTCTTGAAGAATGCTAAAGGGTAACAACATAGGTAAGAATAGTCTATCTTCTAAGGGAATAAGATATGGCAATTTCAAGCAAGAGAATATTCTCATGTCATCCAGATTGGTAACGATTAATCCAGTAGTTCCGTAAAAAGGTTAAGGAACGATCGAAAGAGAATACGGACAATTATACAACCCTAAGAGAACAAGTAAAGAATGCAGAATGAATAGTGTTGTGGTGGGAGTATATAATAATATGAGACGACACTATATAGAAGTATTCGGAACGGATTTCCGAGTTCGTATTAGTGATCCAGGGGGAAAATAAGTGTATGTAAAAGCTATCGGATTCTGAAAAACCGCACTTTTATTTTCTCCGAGAGTTCCCTGGACACTGATAGCCTTAAGTATTTAACGAATGGATTTAAGGAATATAAATTGGAAAGTTAGAATGAAAGATGGAGAATGAGAGTATTAATATTAAAAAGGATTCCCGGTAAACCCTAATTAGAAATCCGTGAAATATTCCTACGAACGATCAATCGAAACGGGCAATAACCGGACACAGAAACAAGCAGAGGAAGCAAGAGTCTTGTGCAAGCTACTAGTATAAAATATCTAGTAACCAAACTAGAATCAAAGAACTAGCACCCTAGAGAATGCAACTAAGTACTTAGCAAGGCAACCATGTAGTTAGGCTAAAACCACCACATTTTCAGCACTTGTCATGGTATTTCCTCATCCAACACCTCATCACTTTAATAAAGTGAATTTATACAAGATATTATCTTGATAATAGATGAGAATGGATGAGATTAAAACAAAACAAACCAAGCAACTCCCCCCCCTTGAAAATTCCATTCGGCCTCCCTCCTAAATTCCAAAATCAAAACCCCTCTTCCCACCATCTCTTGATCTTGTAAAAATTATGGTGAGTCTTACATTTCCTAAAAGTGATCCCCTAAAAATTTCAAAGCCAAACTCTCTTGTTTCCATTTTCAAAGAAATCACCAAAGACTAGGGTGAATAGTGATTTTCAAGAACAACTCTTGATTTTCTTGATTTCTAGGATGATCTAAGCTTGGTTATGGGTATACAAGGACTATGAAAAGCTTAGCAAGGTCTTTACACACTCCAAGGAAGGTATAAAGCTCTTGAAACCCTAACCCTTGTTTGAGATTTAAGCATGTTATGATAGTTATAACTTAGTTATGGTTATGTTAAGATTATAAGCATGATTATGTATGGATTTTGGATTAATGATGTAAATAGCTAGATGAACGGAAAGGCATTGCTTGGCCTCAGTTCATGTATATAATTCATGTATATGTTGTTTGGGTTGGATACTATGTTTATGGGAAGATTCGAAATTGGTAGATATTCGATTTATAGCCGTTATAATGCCCGATTTTGCAATACCATGTTTTGTATGCCATTTTCCATGTCGAACCCCTATTTTCCAGAGACCTTATCTGCCATGATAGGATAGGTAATGTTCTAAGCTTCGTTTTGATATAAAGATCACGTGAAACAGACTTACGGTTTAGGATTTATGACCAAATTACTAAAAGTAGTTCGAATCCGTAAACGAAAGTTCGTAACTGTAATTGAACCCTCGTAAGCTATGTAACGTCATGGCGAATCTTGGTAAATAAATACTAGAGGTAAAAAGGAAGGCGTGAAAGAAAACCGTATGTCAAAAGGATCATTTTTCGATTTATTAAAAATGTTCGAGTCGAGGTTAAACGCGAACGAACCCCTAAAGGACGACTCTTTTATAACTTCGGTGAAACACTTAGAAAACGGGTGATAAAACTCGTAGTATAATATTGGTTCGTAACGATCAACCTTAGAACTCATATGACTTAAGTATGTCCCAAGTATAAGTGCAGTGACATGTCGTATTAACGAACGAATGTCGGGTCGGATCAGTGAGAATAAGTAATCCACTAAAAGGGGTATAACGAGATAACTTGAGAACGTGTTTCGATTTAAGAATAACTTAACTTTTAATATGTTAAGTGATTAATCCCGAATGCCTTGGCTATTTATAGATCACCAAGCTGAACCGGGACCCGCTACCACTACCCCTTACCGTACTCGACTACCAGGCAAGTTTCAATTCCCTTCTTTTAGGCTGTTGTTGTGATTGAATAAATATATATATATATGATTGCTGATATACATATGCCATTGCATGCATGCCTACTTTCAAGTTGAATTGATATACTTGTTCCCTGAATGTTATTGTTGGCTTATAAGCTAGATAGTTATATATCAGTTATAAGCCGGTTATTGTAAGACCCTCATGGAAGGGCGTATACATTCTATTAATCAAAAATAGACCGGGAGTCAATATTCCTTGATATATCGAGATTACCTCGGAGGAAAATATTTAAGTAAATATTTTCTATTATTCAGGCGACGAATATTATTTGAACATTCGTTCGAGATTATTTATTTTAATGATCCTTACTTCAAATAATTATTTGAACGTGATCATTCGACGAATAATATCTGTCAATATTCATTCAGAGTCGAATTGATTATCGATTATTATTTTGAATACTCTTCTAAAGATGAGACTACTAAATGAATATTATGTGGACATTCATTTAGAATATTATTTTATTAAATAAATATTACTTTTGAAAATTCATTTAAGGTATTAAGTACTTGATGAATATTATCTTCAATATTCATCTGAAGCTTGATTTACTTATCGAATATTATATCGAATATTCCTTTAAAGCTTGGATTACTAAATGAATATTACTTGATATTCATTTAGAATATTATTCATGAAATGAATATTACTTTATCAAAATTCATTTAAATTCCTAATTAATTATGAATATTATTTTGAATATTCATCAGGGTTTTATTTAATCATCGAATATTATTTTAAATATTTTAAATATTCCTTTCAGGACTTATTAAGTAATGAATATTATTTTGAATATTCATTTGATTATTTAATTATGCAATAAATATTCTCTCGATATTTCTTCAAGAATTATTTGGGAAATACTCTGATTAAAGATATTCTTTCATATTCCTAAATAATCTGTAAAATATTTTAATTCAATAAATATTCTCTGAATATTTATTCCATACTTAGAATAACCTCAATAAGGTTTATCTTCTTCGATTATTACGGAAAATATCTCGGAGTCATAGTATTATTAATCTTATACCAAGAAAGGTTCTCAGACATCATTCTTCTTTGAGTCTATCTCCTTAATAATAAGGGAACCTTACTTGGAAAAAAGTTATTTATCTTGTCGACTTCCCGGTCATAAAGTATTCCCTTCACCCGCAACTCGGGTACTGTTGACTTATTAAGTCGTTGCATACCTTCTCATCTTTCGAGGGGTAAGATTACTGGAACAAGTTGATATCCGTTACCAAGTAATAGCTTGGGAGTTATTGGTAAATTTTCCTTTCCAACTAGATACGACTACTTTGTGGAGTCTTATCAACAAGTATTATACTTGGGGAAAGGGGGACGAACGTTACATTCAGAATCATGAATTCTATTTGAACTAGGAGTCGTGTAAGAGGCCGAGTAGCGCCGGTCCATCCCCTTTGGCCCAACCGTTGGCCGGGGAGAGCTAGTAAGGCGGTATACAATTAAAGCCGTCAGTTCTTCCTTCTACCGGTAGTAAATCTAAATTGAGCTGTACGATCTCGACTGATCATCAAGATTGGAACAGCGGGCGCGGTGAATACTCCATCACTGGTTCATCATCCAAATTTATTTATTTCCTGCAACATGATTACTGTTGGCAGAGTTGGAAAAAGGGTCATAACTGGAATTGCAACCTTTTCTTGCAAGTTCCTCTTCTTAATAACAATAAGAATATCTCGCTTACTTTGATGTAGCAGATATTTCTACAAACAAATGCTTTAAGTTACCTTGTAACTTCATCGTTCATATTATACTGGCATCATTTCCGTAAATGCATGGCATATGGTTTGAAAGATACTTTTGAACTGTTATACATTATCGTTCAGTTATATATTATTGTTGGTGGGCTATTGCTCACCCTTGCTTTATTATTATATCACAACAACAGCTAGACCAGATGACTCGCACAAGGCGCACTCGACGCGGGCGAGGACGATGAGACTACCAGAGCTGAAGAAGAAGCTATTGGTAGGGTATATTTATTCTTTCAGTACCAAGAATATGGTCTAGTATGACTTATGTAAATGGATGGCAAAGAGTATGTATTATATTGAAATTCTTTTGGATTGTAAGAACTCATAATGTGATTAATAAAAATTTGATTGTTACTCTGATTTCATCTCTGGGACTATAACGAGTGTGTTTATATTGTTGTGTTGGGTTATAGAGACGTAATTTATTTTATGATTAAGGAAAGTTCAATTGTTGTGGACAGAATTGGAAACCGTAACCACCGGATCCCGGACCCCGGATCTGGGGGTGTTACAGAAGTGGTATCAAAGCGTACGTTATAAACCCCAGAGATGAGGTGACGTTAAAACAATAAATTCAATAAGTTAATAAGAACTCTTGCCAAGTTCATAGTCGGACTACTTAATGTAGTGATGACATATAAAACCCTTATGGGAACTCGTAAGTATAATGATAGTAACTTAGCTCGATATCGTATCAACGAGTAAGGCGACTGACCTTGAGGCATACGAGCAACAGCGCGATGATGCTTTATATGCTGAAGATCAGCGGGTAATTCGATGGAGTACCCTACTGGAGACCCGGAAGAGGTTCCAGCAGATAAGGAAAATCCTGTTAGGATAAGGAGCTTACCCATGGGTAATGAGGGTCGCAGCCAGAATGACTGTGATGATTAAGATATGGTGCTCAGAAAAGTGAGTATAAAGAACCGAGATATTATTAAGAGATCTGAAGATGCATGTTGAATTCATAGCCGGACTACCAGATGTAGTACCAGCAAGAAAGAAGGATTGGAAGAATTACTTGAGATCTTATACGGAAATAGATGAGAATCCTTAGAGATTTTCATCTTAACAAAGAAAGAGCTAGAGGGATGTATGATTATCAAAGACATCGATTTAGGGCGAGGAGCAGAGTCCCTAGGAATAGTTGAGAAGGAGGCAGTAAGTGCCATATCATTTGATAAATGAATTAGTATGAATATGGTCAGTAATAATTCGCCATGAGAAGGCAGGTGTCGTAGATTGTAAATTATGGAACCAAATTGAGGTTAATAAGGTGGTTTTATTAAGGAAAATGTTCATTTTATGAATGAATCATTTAGAAAGTAAAGACATTGGGAAGTGATAGCATGATTGGGTAAAGTTATATAAGGAAGTAGTAAGCAAGACAATGATCTCAGAACCTACCGGAAGATAAGACCAGTGAGTCAAGATGAACTCGTAATGAGACTACTGCCAGAGACTGAGTATAGAGTTAATTCAACTCAGTTAAATGATGAACCAGAAACGTTAGATGCATGTGATTCAGAGGAATATTAAATTCCTTCTTCTCTTTGAATGGATTATAGTAGTTACCTTAAGTTTACTCCGACACGGAATTATAATAGATCAAGTAATACGATCAGCAGTTAAAGAGAAAAATGTGAGAAAATCTTCCTGGAGCTAAAAGGTGAAATTGGTAATGACCAAGAGCAGGCATTGCTTAATGGAAAAAGGAGACTTTGTGCTTCCAATGACGCTTCGCATAAAGGGTTAGGTAGACCGACATTTGGTAGTATTGAATATCAGGACGTTGTGACAGGTTTCAGTTTGAGACTATTGATTCCCTTCTAAGGGATGGAGATAATTGATTCCTCTCCAGGGGTAAACTTCCAATCCGATGATGATTATTTCGTTAACTATGACTGCTT
Organism: Saposhnikovia divaricata; assembly: GCA_036435485.1. Lineage (NCBI taxonomy): Eukaryota > Viridiplantae > Streptophyta > Magnoliopsida > Apiales > Apiaceae > Saposhnikovia > Saposhnikovia divaricata. Next base: position 84,134,083 of record CM071598.1, read on the forward strand.
ATGATTCCACCTGCTTGGAGGTTCATAGAACTATTCTTCAGGTTTCGAAACTGGTCTCCTTAATGTTACCAGTAGGTGGGTAGATTGATCAAAACTTCCCTGAGTCTGGAAAGGAATTCGGTGAATTTTGGCAAACCTTGTCTTTCTGATTATCAGAGAATGTCATGGAAGAGAGTAAAAATTGGAGCAAACCCTGTGATTTGGGTAAGGATGCTGTAAAATGGGTTAGTAAACGGACCCTGAGCATTACAATCGACGGTAGTGATAAAATGATGAAGTGAGATTGGACGAAAATAGGAAATGTAAGTAAGAAACCAGCCGGACTGAGAAATTCCAGGATTGACTTAAATGAAAAGGCTGTTATGCCAGGAATGGTAAGCTTGTGTGGCACACAGGATTGATAAGAATAGTTGAAAAGATAAAAGTGGAGGAAAGGTGACCGGAGACGGTGCCGGTGCCGAGTAGTCGATTAAGACTTATATGGAGTAAAGTTTTGGAAAGGTAGAAAGGTATCAAAGAAGAAGGCACTATGCCGGCAATTGCTAGAAAAGTAATGCTATTAGCCAACCCCTAAAATCATATATTTTTTTATGTGTGGCCAGTTGAGGCCAAGTCACAACGGACTATAAAGTGACTAGACCAGCAATGAAAAGACAAAGCAGGGTTGCTTCTAAGAAAGCACCGACTCCAAGGGCTTCTGATATAAAGGAAACATTAATGAGATCGTTTGAATCTTCTGCCGAACAACCCATGTTTTGATTGGGAATTCACTAGACCTTTTTGGGATGGGGTCACCCGTACTAAAGTGACTCATGTGTATATGGTTGTCCAAGATTTCGAGTAAAATGGAAGTATAGTGACTTGAGATGCATGATGTTAGGGTATCATGAATACCATGAATATATTATGACGAAGGAAAGTAAACAATGAAGGTATATGAAGAGGGTATAGAAAAGGTCAGAAATTGAACAGTATGCTGTAGGAATTTTGTCTGAGGCAAGTACCTTTGCGAAGAACGATAAGCACTAAGAGATTCACGTTGAACTCGACCAATATCATCCAGAACATCCTTGCTACCATTAACAAGTTTGGTAAGAGAAGAGATTGGCATACGTTGCCTTTTTGGAAGGCCAAATAGGCTGACAACTATCTGAAAGAAGAGGGTGGCATTAAAACCACCGATCGATTATCAAATGAGAATGATTGAAAAGAGACCTTTATTAAGGATACATGATCTGATTGCCAATTATAAGATGCAAGAATTCCTTGGCAGTTGAATTAAGGATAGGATATCCATAAATTAAGACAAACCCTGGGGAATGCACAAGGGGTGGCATTAACCCTAATAACGACATTATGACTTCAGATGATATGAGCTGGACTTGCTAAGGCAACAATGACCGGTAAGGATTATTAAAAAGAGTTCTGGAAAGAACATAGATAGAATTATTAGAGTGTTGATCAATGACATTTTGATATACCCGGTACCCAGAAAATACCGGAGGAATGATAAGGATGGCCTACGAAACCTTACAAGGAAAAAGGGTAATATTCCGAACTTCAAAAATGGAAGTTTGGTAAGGAATGTATGACATCGTAACAATAATGCCAGATGAGGCATGTATGAAACCCTGAGGAAGTATGGGTTGAACCTATAAAGGTTGAGATTATACTAAGATAAAGAAAGAACTAAGAAAAGAAGTATCCTAAGTAGGATTGGGAATAAACGTGATAAAGTTCCCACGGGTAGGTGGAAGCAATGACTTATGGAAATGACTGATAGTTATATTTTCTCCTTCAGCAGAGCTTAAGGGGGAATGCTTTAACCCAACAGTGATGGGAATGAGGTAGAAAAACTTGAGCTGGAATGTACCCAGAAAACATGGGTTACAAGAAATCATTATCATCAAGAAAGGCCAATGAGGTGGCCGACAATCTAAGTATAAAGGAATAATTACAAATGTTCATACCGAAGAAACAGGATGATATTTGGAAGGACCTTGAAGGTCATATCGGAATGGAGGAATTTACATTCCTTCTGATGACTGTGCAAGAATTAACAGTAATAATAGTTTAAGTAAAGATTCGATTCCTGATGGAGTCTTAAGCAGATTACGTACCTTAGAAGGTCCCGTTTTGAGGCAACCAGGACCATGGTACAAAATTGATGAAGTAAACCGTTAAGTTTCCAGTCTTTTATGGAAGATGCATAAGTGATAGTTTCAACAACCGGACCTAGCTGCGATGCTTGAAACTCTTCTGCAATTTTATCTGCTTCACGTTATATCTACATCAAGTTCAGGAAGTGTTCCTTATGGATAAGGAATAATGATTACTTTGTCTCCCTAAGGGATTTGAAACCCGTAGGGTTAGCTATTAACGCACTACGTAAACAACAAGCGATGGTGATTCTTCTAAGAAAGGAGATGACAACGTAAAGATAAAGAAAATGCTGCTATTGATAAGCTAAATGGCATGTTGATGAATGACAAGCAAGTTTGTGTTAGTGTACTTCTGCACAAACAAGATAGAGAATATGAGGTTGATAATTCGTGATGCTAAACGTATTCCCGTAGAAAGAATTAATGAGACTTGTAGGGAAGGGCGGTTGAGCCCAAGACTTATTGGGCCACTTGAGAGTTTAAAGTGTTCGGACGACGGTATTCGAGCCAGCCTTACCCCCAAAATTATAGCACGATCATAACGGGTTTTCATGTGGCCAGGCTACGCCAGTAAAATGCAGATGTTCAACAGATGATAGGAGTACGAGCATGTAGATATACGACCTGGTCTGACTTACGAAAGACAACCTGTGGAAAACCACGGATAGAAAAGAACAAGTAATGAGAAACAAGGTTGGCAGAAGTAGATTATATGAATCTAAGTTAAAGGAATCGGGCCAGATTCATTTCGGAAAGTTTAAATTGAAATAACGTGATGATTATAGAATAAATGAGACTGAATACCGATAAGGAGGTACCAAGTGCAAAAAGGTGTCTCAATAAAGAGGTGAAGGTGAAAGTAAATAATAGAAATGAGTAAGAATCAGCTAATAAGAAGGATGTGATTGATAAAGAAAAGGCTGGGGAAGCAACTATGGAATGAGAAGCAAGGAATGTTATGAATGGGTTTTCTAATGAATTCTCAGGATGACAACCTGATAGTGTCAATATTATAGTTATGAAAAAGCTAGTAACATGATATGGGATGTCAGTAATAATGATGTCAAGTGAGAAATCTAAGATTTAACCTGAAAGGTTGAAGGATTTCCCGAATGTGAGTATCGCTAAGATTGAACAAGAGTATTTGTCCATAGAATAATGGACAAAGCAGCAAGATATGTTGACACGTGAGATTGCGATCAAATAGTATTGGATATAATTATGATTAATTTCTTCTTTGATAAACCTCTATAGTTCAGAGGTAAATTCTGGGTATGATATTCTTCAATCATGAAAGCTTTCTATAATCCTTTAGAACTCTTTTCTCTTCTTCTCTCTTATTCATCTTCTTTATGAATTGAGAAGAACAACCCTTTTAGGAGGGGAGGTACTGCTACGTGACTATCTGTCTATGTGATAGAAGTCTAAGTGGAATGTCATGACTTGTTTAATTGCTTGTCAAGTACTAAAGGCTGGCCCCCTTCTGTACTAACTATGCAATATAACAAATGTTCAATTGATCATAGTGATCTCTCAATAAATCTTTCCACTTCTCTATATTGATCGAGATTGCGAAGATTAAAGCGATCAGGAAATGTACAGTACGAGCGAGGTTACCTCCGAATCGTAGGGTGATAGTGATACCAATGTTACTGCAGGTATCAATAAGGATAAGACTGAGTAAGAGAATAACCCGGATAGTGAGTTGTACGAAAAGTAGCAACGTTGATGGAAAAAGGATAAAGTATGAATTGTAGCACTAGAAGATGTGCTGAGGAAGGGTAGAACGACTAAGAATTGACCGGGAAGCTAAAGAGTGAACGGCAGGCAAACGACTCTTTGCTTCCTACCTGATTCCGGGACGGAATCCTTTTAAGGAGGGGAGACTGTAAGAACCCCAAATTTTGGATATAATTAAAACTTTTTATTAAGTAATGATAAAATGAGGAACAATGATTCCGACAACAAGGTCACCAGCTCTAATGAATGGTGGTTTCAAAGAACAATGATTGTAATGAATGGATATTGCTTTGGACAATGATCCTGATGCATTGGTATATTGTCAGAATAGAGTAATTCGATGGTTGAGGACCTAGATAAGAATAATCTACCATCCAGGAAGGAGCTAATGGATCCTTGAAGGGAAATGAGTACGTGCATAGTGTTTCCCATACGTGCATAGTATTTCCCGTACGTGCATAGTGTTTCCCGTACGTGCATAGTGTTTCCTGTACGTGCATAGTAATTTGGTGGATGAATAGTGATTTTGTAAGTTGGAAAACTTTTCACTCCACCCTATGTACGGGACGTGATATGGATGTTTCGAAGTCATATTAGTAATACGCGGAGGAAATAAGTGAATGCAGAGACGATCGGAATTCAGAAATTCCAAATTCTTTTCGGTATAATATTTGACCGGACAGTGGATTAAATATTATTATAATCCAAGAATTGAGATATTAACTTTGAGGATTTGATATTTTGGGATGTTATTATATTTGATTTAAGAATGAAGGTAGGAAACCACTGAGGAGTGGTTATGGCTGCAATGTAATAATTGATATTTGGAAAGAATGAATGGAATTCGACTTTATTATTTCTATGTCTTGAAGAATGCTAAAGGGTAACAACATAGGTAAGAATAGTCTATCTTCTAAGGGAATAAGATATGGCAATTTCAAGCAAGAGAATATTCTCATGTCATCCAGATTGGTAACGATTAATCCAGTAGTTCCGTAAAAAGGTTAAGGAACGATCGAAAGAGAATACGGACAATTATACAACCCTAAGAGAACAAGTAAAGAATGCAGAATGAATAGTGTTGTGGTGGGAGTATATAATAATATGAGACGACACTATATAGAAGTATTCGGAACGGATTTCCGAGTTCGTATTAGTGATCCAGGGGGAAAATAAGTGTATGTAAAAGCTATCGGATTCTGAAAAACCGCACTTTTATTTTCTCCGAGAGTTCCCTGGACACTGATAGCCTTAAGTATTTAACGAATGGATTTAAGGAATATAAATTGGAAAGTTAGAATGAAAGATGGAGAATGAGAGTATTAATATTAAAAAGGATTCCCGGTAAACCCTAATTAGAAATCCGTGAAATATTCCTACGAACGATCAATCGAAACGGGCAATAACCGGACACAGAAACAAGCAGAGGAAGCAAGAGTCTTGTGCAAGCTACTAGTATAAAATATCTAGTAACCAAACTAGAATCAAGGAACTAGCACCCTAGAGAATGCAACTAAGTACTTAGCAAGGCAACCATGTAGTTAGGCTAAAACCACCACATTTTCAACACTTGTCATGGTATTTCCTCATCCAACACCTCATCACTTTAATAAAGTGAATTTATACAAGATATTATCTTGATAATAGATGAGAATGGATGAGATTAAAACAAAACAAACCAAGCAACTCCCCCCCCCTTGAAAATTCCATTCGGCCTCCCTCCTAAATTCCAAAATCAAAACCCCTCTTCCCACCATCTCTTGATCTTGTAAAAATTATGGTGAGTCTTACATTTCCTAAAAGTGATCCCCTAAAAATTTCAAAGCCAAACTCTCTTGTTTCCATTTTCAAAGAAATCACCAAAGACTAGGGTGAATAGTGATTTTCAAGAACAACTCTTGATTTTCTTGATTTCTAGGATGATCTAAGCTTGGTTATGGGTATACAAGGACTATGAAAAGCTTAGCAAGGTCTTTACACACTCCAAGGAAGGTATAAAGCTCTTGAAACCCTAACCCTTGTTTGAGATTTAAGCATGTTATGATAGTTATAACTTAGTTATGGTTATGTTAAGATTATAAGCATGATTATGTATGGATTTTGGATTAATGATGTAAATAGCTAGATGAACGGAAAGGCATTGCTTGGCCTCAGTTCATGTATATAATTCATGTATATGTTGTTTGGGTTGGATACTATGTTTATGGGAAGATTCGAAATTGGTAGATATTCGATTTATAGCCGTTATAATGCCCGATTTTGCAATACCATGTTTTGTATGCCATTTTCCATGTCGAACCCCTACTGTCCAGAGACCTTATCTGCCATGATAGGATAGGTAATGTTCTAAGCTTCGTTTTGATATAAAGATCACGTGAAACGGACTTACGGTTTAGGATTTATGACCAAATTACTAAAAGTAGTTCGAATCCGTAAACGAAAGTTCGTAACTGTAATTGAACCCTCGTAAGCTATGTAACGTTATGGCGAATCTTGGTAAATAAATACTAGAGGTAAAAAGGAAGGCGTGAAAGAAAACCGTATGTCAAAAGGATCATTTTTTGATTTATTAAAAATGTTCGAGTCGAGGTTAAACGCGAACGAACCCCTAAAGGACGACTCTTTTATAACTTCGGTAAAACACTTAGAAAACGGGCGATAAAACTCGTAGTATAATATTGGTTCGTAACGATCAACCTTAGAACTCATATGACTTAAGTATGTCCCAAGTATAAGTGCAGTGACATGTCGTATTAACGAACGAATGTCGGGTCGGATCAGTGAGAATAAGTAATCCACTAAAAGGGGTATAACGAGATAACTTGAGAACGTGTTTCGATTTAAGAATAACTTAACTTTTAATATGTTAAGTGATTAATCCCGAATGCCTTGGCTATTTATAGATCACCAAGCTGAACCGGGACCCGCTACCACTACCCCTTACCGTACTCGACTACCAGGCAAGTTTCAATTCCCTTCTTTTAGGCTGTTGTTGTGATTGAATAAATATATATATATATGATTGCTGATATACATATGCCATTGCATGCATGCCTACTTTCAAGTTGAATTGATATACTTGTTCCCTGAATGTTATTGTTGGCTTATAAGCTAGATAGTTATATATCAGTTATAAGCCGGTTATTGTAAGACCCTCATGGAAGGGCGTATACATTCTATTAATCAAAAATAGACCGGGAGTCAATATTCCTTGATATATCGAGATTACCTCGGAGGAAAATATTTAAGTAAATATTTTCTATTATTCAGGCGGAATATTATTTGAACATTCGTTCGAGATTATTTATTTTAATGATCCTTACTTCAAATAATTATTTGAACGTGATCATTCGACGAATAATATCTGTCAATATTCATTCAGAGTCGAATTGATTATCGATTATTATTTTGAATACTCTTCTAAAGATGAGACTACTAAATGAATATTATGTGGACATTCATTTAGAATATTATTTTATTAAATAAATATTACTTTTGAAAATTCATTTAAGGTATTAAGTACTTGATGAATATTATCTTCAATATTCATCTGAAGCTTGATTTACTTATCGAATATTATATCGAATATTCCTTTAAAGCTTGGATTACTAAATGAATATTACTTGATATTCATTTAGAATATTATTCATGAAATGAATATTACTTTATCAAAATTCATTTAAATTCCTAATTAATTATGAATATTATTTTGAATATTCATCAGGGTTCTATTTAATCATCGAATATTATTTTAAATATTTTAAATATTCCTTTCAGGACTTATTAAGTAATGAATATTATTTTGAATATTCATTTGATTATTTAATTATGCAATAAATATTCTCTCGATATTTCTTCAAGAATTATTTGGGAAATACTCTGATTAAAGATATTCTTTCATATTCCTAAATAATCTGTAAAATATTTTAATTCAATAAATATTCTCTGAATATTTATTCCATACTTAGAATAACCTCAATAAGGTTTATCTTCTTCGATTATTACGGAAAATATCTCGGAGTCATAGTATTATTAATCTTATACCAAGAAAGGTTCTCAGACATCATTCTTCTTTGAGTCTATCTCCTTAATAATAAGGGAACCTTACTTGGAAAAATGTTATTTATCTTGTCGACTTCCCGGTCATAAAGTATTCCCTTCACCCGCAACTCGGGTACTGTTGACTTATTAAGTCGTTGCATACCTTCTCATCTTTCGAGGGGTAAGATTACTGGAACAAGTTGATATCCGTTACCAAGTAATAGCTTGGGAGTTATTGGTAAATTTTCCTTTCCAACTAGATACGACTACTTTGTGGAGTCTTATCAACAAGTATTATACTTGGGGAAAGGGGGACGAACGTTACATTCAGAATCATGAATTCTATTTGAACTAGGAGTCGTGTAAGAGGCCGAGTAGCGCCGGTCCATCCCCTTTGGCCCAACCGTTGGCCGGGGAGAGCTAGTAAGGCGGTATACAAGTAAAGCCGTCAGTTCTTCCTTCTACCGGTAGTAAATCTAAATTGAGCTGTACGATCTCGACTGATCATCAAGATTGGAACAGCGGGCGCGGTGAATACTCCATCACTGGTTCATCATCCAAATTTATTTATTTCCTGCAACATGATTACTGTTGGCAGAGTTGGAAAAAGGGTCATAACTGGAATTGCAACCTTTTCTTGCAAGTTCCTCTTCTTAATAACAATAAGAATATCTCGCTTACTTTGATGTAGCAGATATTTCTACAAACAAATGCTTTAAGTTACCTTGTAACTTCATCGTTCATATTATACTGGCATCATTTCCGTAAATGCATGGCATATGGTTTGAAAGATACTTTTGAACTGTTATACATTATCGTTCAGTTATATATTATTGTTGGTGGGCTATTGCTCACCCTTGCTTTATTATTATATCACAACAACAGCTAGACCAGATGACTCGCACAAGGCGCACTCGACGCGGGCGAGGACGATGAGACTACCAGAGCTGAAGAAGAAGCTATTGGTAGGGTATATTTATTCTTTCAGTACCAAGAATATGGTCTAGTATGACTTATGTAAATGGATGGCAAAGAGTATGTATTATATTGAAATTCTTTTGGATTGTAAGAACTCATAATGTGATTAATAAAAATTTGATTGTTACTCTGATTTCATCTCTGGGACTATAACGGGTGTGTTTTATATTGTTGTGTTGGGTTATAGAGACGTAATTTATTTTATGATTAAGGAAAGTTCAATTGTTGTGGACAGAATTGGAAACCGTAACCACCGGATCCCGGACCCCGGATCCGGGGGTGTTACAAAACTGTCTCTTCTCCCTCCTGTTTTATTTACCAAATTGGTCAAAAACCCTAGCCTTTGATACTCAAATTCCGGCCAAACCTATCGTCGATTGCCAAATCCAACCCCAGATTCGTGTTCCTCACATCGAAATACATACACACCAATATCAAACTCTCAAATATCTATTCGATATTCAATTTCCCCAAATTCAAGTTTGATATAGGTTTAACAAAAAGCCTTCAAACAAATTGTTTAATCGATTTGTCCGTAGTTATATGATTTCTTTAATCGGGTCAGTCAGGCATGGCACTTTGAGGTTCTTAACAGACTCATGCATTTGATATTTTGGAGCGCCATGACTTGTCTGATCCGGTGAAAGTGATCATATGATAATCGTATGTATTTGTGTGCGTATTCAATGATTTCTCATCACTGTATTGTGATTTCTACCCTGTGGACAGAGATGGTTGTTCATATGTTCGATAATTTCTGTGCACAGAGGTAGAAATCATAGTGTCTTGATGATCATATGCCTCTGATCTTGTATTATTAATCCATTGTTTTGGTACTAAGATTTTTTTACTGTACGAACAAGGATAGTTGACTCCTGTTAATAATCTTTGGGCGCACAAGTAAAAATCGTAGTGCTCTGATAATGATTCAAGGATGTTTGTGCTAAGATTGTCATGTCTCAATATTTTTGTAAAGAGATTCTATTGGTTTGTCAGAAAACTCTCACTTGGTTGTGGTTAAATGATTGAGATTTCTGGCGAACCAAGAAACATCTCTATGCAATGATTTTGTTGAAAATCTAGCCTATCTCAATGACCTTGTAATGAGGTTCTCCTAGTTAGATAGAAAATTTTGAAATTCTTAGTGTATGAGTATAAGTTTTCTGCCTAACTAGGAGGCACCTCAATGCATTGTTGTTTGATTACAGTTGCAGTAATCATATCCTTGATATCTTACTTTATTTGATTATATTTTTTAATTGATCATTTATGCTAACTCTAATATTGTGTGAATGTTTTTGTGTGATGATGCTACTGCCTTGATGAGTACTTATGTGCATTTGTGAGGACTTGACACTGTGTTTGCCTAAGTAAGTGCTAGTGTAATATTTGGATATTGTCATGTGTATTACCACCATGACCAAGGTACAAATTCTCGAACTCTTGTATTTTAATTCTAATTGTCTTAACTGTGTCTAGTAATTGCTTGAGTTGGTTGAGATGATAATGATGCTCTGAGATGACTATGATACTAGTATGAATTGTGTTTATGGTATTATGCTAAATCATGTGAATGGAATAGAGTCTACCTGCATTGCCTTATATATGATCTGTATTAGTCATGTTATGTGCTCACATTGTTCCTTGCCTAATTTTCTTATCTCCTGCTTGCAGTGTGCTTTGTCTATTAAGTGGTAGTGTCAAAAAGTATAGAGTTATTTATTTCTGCAGTTAGCATAATCTTGAAAAAGATTGATCTTTGCTAATTAGCTATTTAACTCTAAGTACTATATATATAATTTCAACTACATGCTTACTCACATGAGTCCATTATCTCTGTGTGTTTCTAAGTAGGTTGCAAAATTTATATAAGTTTTATCTCTGATCACTTAGGCTTTCTAGATGAATAAACGAAAATATCTTGAATAATTGCTTCTCTGATCACATAGTGCTTATTGAGTTATAAAATTGAATTCTCTCTGATTATGTGATCACTTAGAATCAATAGGATTAAAATTGAATTCTGTGAATCACTTAGGAACTGATGAGAGTTGACCTGAGTCCTAATATCTCTGTTAGAATTATTTTAATATCCTAAGCTTCTAGAAATTCATTTGTTTATTGCTTGCAGATTGTATGTTTTGTGTCTAAGTGCATTGAACTTGCTTGATATTATCTCCTTAGACAAGTATCTGTGTATGCCTCTAGTTGCTTGAACTGAGTTGGTTAGATTTTCCCTTAACTAGATTGATCTCTCTGTGTGATAACTTTATTCATCTAGTTACCAGCTTAGTTAGAATGACTTTTGTGATTTGATACTTGTCATTTCCTAAACTCTAGCCCTGCACTTCTATTCTTAGAGTTCCTAATTAATTTTATGAGTGTCTGTGTGCTCTATGAGAGTGTGTGCGTTCTATACATGTGTTTATTTATGCACTGAGACATGTTTATATATGTGTATTTGTGAGACTTTGTTTTAAGTTGCAAACACAGCTGGTAAGATGTGAGACTTGTGCTTTTATAATACTACTTTTGCTAAAAGTGAATTCTTGTATGTAAACTACCTTAAATGCATCCATTGCTATTTGCTGTTAAATTCTATAAATAAGGTTGCATGCTTGCTTTTGGCCGAATTAGTTAGTACTTTACTGATAATTAGCTTTACTTCTCTGCACAATATCATATCTCAATGTGTACTTGACTGTCCTGTGTCACTGTGCTTGAACTGTATTCACTGTTCTTACATTGTTCCTGCACATCTTTATATGTTTAAACCTTGCATATCTGTGTATTTAATAGAAGTGTTTGCTGCATTTACTTCATATTCTTGCATTCATTTCGTTTGTCTTCATACACTTAAACATGGCTCCTGATTGTCTTAATTGCTCAATCCCTTTGAATATTTTAAACACAACTCTGTCCTTGTTTCCCAGCACACAAACCAACACCAACACTCACTCTAAGTCATCTTTTTCTAGTTCCAGAAACAAGAAGAAGAAAGCCAAGTACAACAACGTTTTGTTCATGTCCAAGCATGGCCTTGCTAAGCCTGTGAAAGGTAAGCTTGTGCCTAGTCAGTTGGTTGAGTTATTTCATGACTCAGATCTTCACAGAGTTCTCATTAGAGCTAAGCTAGAACCATTTCTTACTTATCCTACTAAGAGGGTTCTTATGAGCTTAGTTATTGACTTTTACAATAACCTCACCCTTAACCCTGGTCCTAATGGAACTGTCTTTCTCACTTCCATTGTGAATGGCATTCCATGTCTTGTTGACCAAGAAGTTTTTGTTAAAGCTCTTAATCTTCATCCCACTCTCTATGCTTTTGATCACATTGACATCTCTAAGACCTTTGTGTTTGAAAGAAATGAATATAGGAATTTTATCTCTCTCTTCTGTGGTGTAGAGGTTCCTCCTAATGTCTTTTCCAATGATAGAGGTCTTAGGTATGACCATTTCACTCTTATTTATCAAAATCTTGCTTTGTTTGTCAAACAAAACTTCTTTCCTACTGATGAGAAGCTTGTATCCTTTCTTGAGATGAAAATCATGCATAGGATAGCCACAAATAGACTCAACTTCAACATACCTCACAAGATTATGCTTAGGATGCATTCTGCCTCTAAGCAAGGTCTCAACCCCTATGGTCTTCTTTTGACTAGAATCTTTGAGTTTCTTATATACAACATCAATGTTCCCCCTCTCTTTCATGTCACAGCCAAGATTTTTGAGTATACCTCTAGATCTGTGCTGCCTCTCAACATTCATGTTGATCCCCATGTTGAAGAGGCTCATGTTGTTGTTAAATCTAAGCCTACTGAACTTCTTGTCAAAGTACCCTATGAGACCATTAGGACTATGACTGTAGACCTGGATAAGCTTAAGACTGACTGTGTTGCTTTGAAGTCCTCTCTGGACATTCTTTTTGAGAACTATGAAAGGGTTGTGTCTAAGCTAGAGACTGTGCAAAGCTATGTCAACACTGCCATGTATAGGATGACCCTGCTTGAGAGTACTCTAGCTCAGATTATTCAGTTTCAGACCAACATGCATAATAACTCACCTCCTAGTAACATTGTCTTAGGGATTCCTATTGCTTCAGTTGTTCCCAACACCACTGAAGTTATAGAGATTGATGATCTTGATAACAATGAAAATGTGACTATGGTGGATGTAAATGTGAAACTTGAGCCTATTGAAGAGAATGGTAATGAGGGTATGGACTGTGAGAACACTACTGATGATGTGGTTAACAATGATGAGTTTAACAAGGTGGATTAGTGGCTTGACTGTTGGTATATGTTGGTTGCTAGAAACTAAAGTTGTTGTTGAACTTAGTCTGCTTATCTAATTATGTATGCTTGTATTTTTGCTAGTTGCTATCTATTTTGCTCTAGCATGTGTGGTGCTTTTCTTAATGCTTAATGTAGCCTGTTGGCTTTATGTACTAGTTGTGTATGTGGTAATTCTCTTTCCAACTGTTTTCTCCTGTTAGTTGGATTTAGAAATTAAGATGATGTACTTGTGCTTCTAATGAATGAAATTGCAGTTTCTATTAATTATCAGTGCATTTGCATACTTAGAATCCGAGCACACACAAAACACTGTACCTATAGACTGTATTGAGATTCCTTAGAGATCTCTTTGATCTGAACCCAAGGGAAACTGGTCACTCTCTAGGTCATATAGCTGCATGTACTAGGTTTGAGTTTTTAACAGGTGCCTTGGACCAAAATTCACTAAGTAGTGCACTGGAAAGCATTGTAATGTATTCTTGAACTTGAACTTTGTCAATTCTGCTATTACACTGTTTCACAAATTATTATTGACACTGTCTTTTAAGTACTAATTTGCAGGTTTCAATCTCTAAGTGTTGAATTATGTTTTGAGTATACCTGTGTCTTGTTTTTTATCAAATCTGTGCACCTTTACCTTTTGACACCTTAGCCATATTTGACTCCTAAAACATTTACACATTTTCTTTTTCTCTGATATACTCACACTCTTTCTAGCTCTGATCATCTCTAAAATCTCTCGAGCTTAGGAATATTCTTACAGTGTGGCATACTCTGAACTACATCACACTATGAACTCTATACAAGCCTCTCCCTGATACAAACCTTGTTCTTAACTCTGATACAAGTTCTATCAACCTTGTCTTTCTGTACTTACATTGTTTTAATTCGTATGATAAAACAGTTGGCTAATACTATTTTATTGAGAACTAACTATGCAGGTTCTTGCTTCGAGCCTTAGACATGATCACCTTCAGCTCTGATCATGCCTCCAGCAAGTCTGCAATTTTCAGTCCAAGACACAGTACTACATTGTAACTTGTTCTTGTCTTGTTTTTGGGAGAATTAGATTTGTAATTCAATTAGGATTTTATTGGTTTGTAATTTCTTAAAAATAGTCCATAAAATGTGAAGATTTATGGAGTAAGACTGTTTGGAGAGATAAGGTGGATTGGTGGAATTATTTGTAATAGCTTAGCACTCACCCTATCCCCCTTATTTGCATGGTTTGTATGGTTGAATGATCCCTCTCCCGAATCCCCTTGAATTTTATTTTTCTCACCTTTTGGCTTTTATCAAAAAGGGGGAGAAGAAAAATTCAAATATGTGTGCTTTATTATAAGTGTTATGTTACAAAAAGGGGAAGAAGAATGATTCTATAAGGGAAGTTGTAGATATATGTTGGTGGTCCCTTGCAAAATTTTCGAATATGCTGAAAAAGAGTTCATATAGCAAGGGGAAGTCATTTCTCGAAAATTAAACCTAACATTTATTCTTCAATTGGAAAGCACTTGTATCATATCTTGATACAAAAGAGGGAAGTTTACTAAATTCTAAGTAGATTCTATTTCTATAAATGGAATGTACTAGATAAGCTAGATCACTTATATCATTCTACTTGATAACTTAACTATACATGTGCACTAACATATCTGTTTTGCAGAATTCTACTTATCGAGGAAAGGTATATCACTTAAAGTTAATTGTTATTATCTTTTATGTGATATCCTTAATATGCTTATGTGATTGTGTGCTATTATATGCTATTATATGCATGTATGCCTATATGTTTTCGCGTAAAATGAACAAAGAGTTTTCATCACTTTAGGGGAAGGTGTTTAAATAGGCATTTAAATGAATAAAACGTTTTTCATCCATACACTAAAAATAGGTGCACACACATATTTAATTTTCTTGAGTAGTTTTGACAAATACCAAAAAGGGGAAGATTGTGAGACAGTTTTTTCTTATAGGTTTTGGTGATTTGTCAAAGTACGAAAATGAAAATTAAATTAGGTCTAGGAAGTTACTAGCTAACATAGTAATTCCTCCCCTAGGATTATTCGATGTGACATTTTCGAATAACGAGTCAATTTGACTAATACGTTTTCTCGTACCCTAATCATTTGATTTATATAAGTTATATCCGTGCTATGATATATCCTAGTCTAGATTCTATATGGTACATTTTAAAGGCAAAGTCAAGTCGGCACATATATCGATATATTCCCGAACACTGATTTTCACGCACTAAAAATGAGAGTTTTATTCAAAACGGTGTTCATTTCAAATGTTTTATCCTAAAATATATTTGATATATTTTCCAAAAGATTATTTTCAAAAGTTCCTTATTTATTTACTTGCCGAAAGGTCAAAAACAGATTTTATCCCGAACCCCTAACAGTTTTTATTTAAATAGATAAAATCGTAAAATATTTAAATTAAATATTCCGAGGACTTCATGGTCGTTATTCGTTGAGCAATATTATGTTTGAATATATTTCAAGTCAAAACTTTAGCCAAAACGTCGACAAGTTACGACAAACGGCTAATGTATTTTATTCCGTCGTGTAAGGGTTTTTAACCAAAATATTTTTGAATAAAATACCTCCACATGTTATTTTGACTTGAAACTTTGGTAATGTCACTAGAATATTTAAAAAGAATTTTAGAAAAGTTTCATGATTTTATGAGAACATTTTTCCGGAACCCCTTAAAATCGCTTCGATTTTTATTTTAGGGTTCGCTAAAAGTCGTCCAAATATATGGAAACTTATGGGTTGACTTTGACTGTAAGAACCCAGATTTTGGGTGGAATTAAAACTTTTATGTATTTAATGATGTAAGAATGAATAGTGGATACGGCTATAATGTAATAATTGATATTTGGAAAGAATGAATGGAATTCGACTTTATTATGTTTATGTCTTGAAGAATGCTAAAGGGTGACAACATAGGTAAGAATAATCTATCTTCTAAGGAAATAAGATATGGCAACTTCAAGCAAGAGAATACTCTCATGTCATCCCGATCGATAACGATTAATCCAGTAGTTCCGTAAAAAGGTTAAGGAACGATCGAAAGAGAATACGGACAATTATACAACCCTAAGAGAACAAGTAAAAATACAGAATGAATAGTGTTTTGGTGGGAGTATATAATAATATGAGACGACACTATATAGCAGTATTCGGAACGGATTTCCGAGTTCGTATTAGTGATCCAGGGGGAAAATAAGTGTATGTAAAAGCTGTCGGATTCTGAAAAACCGCACTTTTATTTTCTCCGAGAGTTCCCTGGACACTGATAGCCTTAAGTATTTAACGAATGGATTTAAGGAATATAAATTGGAAAGTTAGAATGAAAGATGGAGAATGAAAGTATTATTATTAAAGAGGATTCCCGGTAAACCCTAATTAGAAATCCGTGAAATATTCCCACGAACGATCAATCGAAACGGGTAATAACCGGACACAGAAACAAGCTGAGGAAGCAAGAGTCTTGTGCAAGCTACTAGTATAAATATCTAGTAACTAAACTAGAAGCAAGGAACTAGCACCTAAGAGGAAGAACCAAGTGCTTAGCAAAGTAACTACCTAGTTAAGCTCTAACCACCATAAAACCAACACATGTCTTGCCATTTCATCATCCAACACCTCATCACTTTAATAAAGTGACTTTTACAAGATATTATGTTGTAAGTGGATGAGAGTGGATGAGATTAAAACACAAAAATCAAAAAGAACCAAGCAACTCTCTTCCCCCCCCCATTTCCATTCCATTCGGCCTTACCCTTAATTCAAAATCCAAACTCAACCTTCCCACCATTATTTGTTCTTGAAATTTTTAAGGTGAGACTTATATTTCATAAACCTTATCTCCTCAAAATCTTAGCACCAAACTCCTTTGTTTCCATTTTCAAAAAAATCAAACAAGAGGAGGGTGAATAGTGTTCATCATGTACTAACTTTGTTTTCTTGATTTTTCATGGTTGATCTAGCAAGCATAATCACTCCTAAGGACCATACAAGGCTTATTAAGGCTATATCACTATCTAAGGAAGGTATAAAGCTCTTGAAACCCTAACCCTTGTTTGAGATTTAAGTATGTTTATGATAGATATAGCTTAGTTATGGTTATGTTAAGATTATAAGCATGATTATGTATGGATCTTGGATAAATGATGTAAATAGCTAGATGAACGGAAAGGCATTGCTTGGCCTCAGTTCATGTATATAAATCATGTGTATGTTGTTTGGTTTGGATACTATGTTTATGGGAAGATTCGAAATTGGTGGATATTCGATTTACAGCCGTTATAATGCCCGATTTTACAATACCATGTTTTGTATGCCATTTTCCATGTCGAACCCCTACTGTCCAGAGACCTTATCTGCCATGGTAGGATAGGTAATTTTCTAAGCTTAGTTTTGATATAAAGATCACGTGAAACGGACTGACGGTTTAGGATTTATGACCAAATTACTAAAAGTAGTTCGAATCCGTAAACGAAAGTTCGTAACTGAAATTGAACCCTCGTAAACTATGTAACGTCATGGCGAATCTTGGTAAATAAATACTAGGGGTAAGAAGGAAGGTGTGAAAGAAAACCGTATGTCAAAAAGAGCATTTTTCGATTTATTAAAAATGTTCGAGTCGAGGTTAAACGCGAACGAACCCCTAAAAAGACGACTCTTTTATAACTTCGGTAAAACACTTAGAAAACGGGCGATAAAACTCAGAGTATAATATTGGTTCGTAACGATCAACCTTAGAACTCATATGACTTAAGTATGTCCCAAGTATGAGTACAATGACATGTCGTATTAACGAACGAATGTCGGGTCGGATCAGTGATATAAAGTAATCCACTAAAAGGGGTATAACGAGATAACTCGAGAACGTGTTTTGATTTAAGTATAACTTAACTTTTAATATGTTAAGTGATTAATCCCGAATGCCTTGGCTATTTATAGATCACCAAGCTGAACCGGGACCCGCTACCAATACCCCTTACCGTACTCGACTACCAGGCAAGTTTCAATTCCCTTCCTTTAGGCTGTTGTTGTGATTGAATAAATATATATATATATGTTTTCTGATATACATATGTCATAGCATGCATGCCTGCTTTCAAAGATATATCATTATGCTTGTTCCCTGATTGTTATTGGCTTATAAAATAGATAGCTATCGTATCAGTTATAAGCCGGATTATTGTAAGACCCTCATAGAAGGGCGTATACATCTTATTCATCATTATAGACCGGGAGTCAATATTTCTTGATATATCAAGATTACCTCGGAGGAAAATATTTAAGTAAATATTTTCCCATTATTCGGGAGACGAATATTATTTGAATATTAGTTCGAGACTAATTATTTTAACGATCCTTACTTCAAATAATTATTTGAACGTAACTATTCAACGAATAATATTTCTCAATATTCATTCAGAGTCGAATTGATTATCGATTATTATTTCGAATACTCTTCTAAAGATGAGACTACTAAATGAATATTATGTGGACATTCATTTAGAATATTATTTTATTAAATAAATATTACTTTTGAAAATTCATTTAAGATATTAAGTACTTGATGAATATTATCTTCAATATTCATCTGAAGCTTGATTTATTTATCGAATATTACATCGAATATTCCTTTAAAGCTTGGATTACTAAATGAATATTACTTGATATTCATTTAGAATATTATTCATTAAATGAATATTACTTTATCAATATTCATTTAAATTCCTAATTAATTATGAATATTATTTTGAATATTCATCCAGGGTTCTATTTAATCATCGAATATTATTTTAAATATTTTATATTTTCCTTTCAGGACTTATTAAGTAATGAATATTATTTTGAATATTCATTTGATTATTTAATTATGCAATAAATATTCTCGCGATATTTCTTCAAGAATTATTTGGGAAATACTCTGATTTAAAGATATTCTTTCATATTCCTAAATAATCTGTAAAATATTTTAATTCAATAAATATTCTCTAAATATTTATTCCATACTTAGAATAACCTCGATAAGGTTATCTTCTTCGATTATTACAGAAAATATCTCGGAGTCATATTATTATTAATCTTATATCAAGAAAGGTTCTCAGACATCATTCTTCTTTGAGTCTATCTCCTTAATAATAAGGGAACCTTACTTGGAAAAATGTTATTTATCTTGTCGACTTCCCGGTCATAAAGTATTCCCTTCACCCGCAACTCGGGTGCTGTTGACTTATTAAGTCGTTGCTTACCTTCTCATCTTTCGAGGGGTAAGATTACTAGAACAAGTTGATATCCGTTACCAAGTAATAGCTTGGGAGTTATTTGTAAATGTTCCTTTCCAACTAGATACGACTACTTTGTGGAGTCTTATCAACAAGTATTATACTTGGGGAAAGGGGGACGAACGTTACATTCAGAATCATGAATTCTATTTGAACTAGGAGTCGTGTAAGAGGCCGAGTAGCGCCGGTCCATCCCCGTTGGCCCAACCGTTGGCCGGGGAGAGCTAGTAAGGCGGTATACAAGTAAAGCCGTCAGTTCTTCCTTCTACCGGTAGTAAATCTAAATTGAGCTGTACGATCTCGACTGATCATCAAGATTGGAACAGCGGGCGCGGTGAATACTCCATCATTGGTTCATCATCCAAATTTATTTATTTCCTGCAACATGATTACTGTTGGCAGAGTTGGAAAAGTGTCATAACTGGAATTGCATCCTTTTCTTGCAAGTTCCTCTTCTTAATAACAATAAGAATATCTCGTTTACTTTGATGTAGCAGATATTTCTTCAAACAAATACTTTCAGTTACCTTGTAACTTCATCGTTCATATTATACTGGCATTATTTCCGTAAATGCATGGCATATGGTTTGAAAGATAACTTTGAACTGTTTTAAATTATCGTTCAGTTATATATTATTGTTGGTGGGCTTTCGCTCACCCTTGCTTTGTTTACATTATGTCACAACAACAGCTAGGACAGATGGCTCGCGTCAGGCGCACTCGGCGCAAGCAGGTTACCCGACCCACCGGACTACCCGCTGAGATGCTAGCCGCCATTGCTGAGGTAGCATAGTTAGAAAGCTTTTGTTTCCTGTTTAACTATATGTATAATTAATGTAATTAACGGCAAAACTTTTAAACCTATGATGTTATCCTTTTGGGATTGTAATAACTTTTATTCGTAACCCTTTAATGTAAGGCTTATTTCAATTTCATCTCTGGGACTATAATTGTTGTGTGTTTGAGTGGTAATTATTGTGGGGTCACAGCATGTGATTTATTTATTGTGGACTCAAGTCAAGTATTATGAATGGATGTAAGACCGTAACCACCAGATCCCTGACCCCGGATCTGGGGGTGTTACAGAGATGGTATCAGAGCGAGAGTTATATATCCCAAAAGATGATACGACGTTATATAATAATAAATTCAATAATATAATAAGAACCCTTGCCAGGTTCACCTAAAACCCTTACGGGAACTTTTTAAGTATCATGATAGTAACATAGTTCGTCTTGTGTAGGCAAGCGACATGTCGGCCCAGGAGGCAGCTGCGAGACAGCATGATGAGGACATGTTCCGGACTAGGGACCCGTACTATGAGCACTTGCCTGAGGAGGATACTGAGCCTGAGGAGGAGGACGCTAAGGAGGTCCAGGTTGATGCTGATACTGATGTGATCGAGTCTGAGGAGGAGGACCCTGAGGAGGTCCAGGTTGATGCTGACACAGATGTTGTTGAGACTGAGGGGGAGGAGGACCCGGAGGGGATCCAGACAGGACAGGATGCTGAGTTAGATGTTGAGGATGATGATTATTGGGTTGTGTCTGAGATCAGGACTTTGGGAGATGACACTGACATGACCACGGATCAGGTGGTGCCGGTAGATGAGGGTGTTGAGGGAGATATAGATGAGCCAGTAGTTGGTGCTGTAGGGAGTTCTGGACTTTTTGTGCCACTCCTCCCTGTTGAGAGAGCCCCTACCCCACCACCACTACCTGTGAGCCCGTACCCCGACGAGTTTGAGGAGCTTACCCCAGAGCCCCAGCAGACAGAGACTGCCGCTCCAGCTGAGCCATCCACCCCACCTCATGCCCCGATAGGAGGAGTCCCAGTATGTGTTCACAACTTGATTGTGAACGGGCTTTATAGAGAGTTGTCTGTGGCAGATGCCAGGTTGGCAGAGTCTAGGAGTGAGTTAGCAGCAGAGAGAGCCGCCCGGATGAGGTTGCAGGGCAGGAGGACTATCAGTGACAGGGTTGGGTATAGGGCTGTGACCCGCATCGAGCTGAGGGCTCGGGTGAGGGTGCGACAGTTGCCTACTGATGGGCATGGTAGGGTAGACAGAGCAGAGGCTGAGGAGGTTTTCCGCATCGCCATGGGGAGGGTTCGGAGGATGTTTCGTCGTGGCGGCTGATTTCAGATGTAGTGATGCAGTGGTCTAGTTGTCTAGTCATGTACGGACATAGTAGTGCCGGCTTTTGTAGGGATGGTTTTCTTGTACTTGTTTTCCTTTTTTGCAGACTAGACAGATAGACAGCGTATTTCACTTTTGACTTGTTGTTGTTGTTAGGATGGCTGTACTTTAAACTATCGTTGTAACTCGGATGTTGTACCTTTTCGGTACCTGGTATATATTTGTTTCCCTTTCATTCATTACAATTTTGTTGGGATGTGATCACGAGTTTATTAGCATATGTATTACTTTTCGATTAAGTTGCCATGAGATATAAAACTGTGGGATTTTAAACCCAATCATGTAAAGAATTATGCAAGGAAAAATCCTTTAAAACAGGTAAGTGAACCTAATGTATAATTTTCCAAATTTTCAGTAAAATGCCTCCAAGACGAATGGGCACTAGGGCTAACCCCCGAGAATCTACTGACCAAGAGAGTCACAACCAACACGAGGAAAACCGTGAAAGTAGTGAGGAACAAGATCAGGACTATAATGAGCAAGAAGATTCCCAGTATGGAGCAGAGGATGAACCCCTGTACTCTGAAGAATTTGAAAGGGAAATAGAGGGTGGAGAAACTGAAGTAGAACAGGAAGGGGAGAACAAGGGCGGAAACCCCATGGGCCAGTTTATGGATCTACTTAGGCAGAATTTGAACCAATACCCCCAACCACCACCAGGAAACAACACTTCAGTGGCAAATTCCTTTAGGGCCTTTAAGTCCCTCAAGCCCCCAGAGTTCCACGGATCGGCTGATCCCGTTGAGGCGAGGGCCTGGATCAAGGAAATGGAAAAATCTTTTGAGATTCTGAGTATCAATGAGGCTCAGAAGACTGTTTTTGCTACTTACCTACTAAAGGGAGAGGCCAATTATTGGTGGGAAGCCAAGAAGAACATGGAGACTGATGCTGTCATAGCCTGGGAAAGGTTCAAACAATTATTCCTGGAGAAGTACTTCCCGAAGTTCATGAAAACCCAGATGGAACTTAAGTTCTTGGAACTGAAACAGAACAATATGTCAGTGGCTGACTATGAGGCCAAATTTACTGAGCTATCGAGATTTGTGCCAGAGTTTGTAGACACAGAAGAGAAGAAAGCTAACAGGTTTCAACAAGGGCTGAAGCAGTGGATCCAGAATAGGGTGGCGGTTTTAGAGATTACAGATTATGCCACCTTGGTGCAGAAGGCAACCATTGTGGAGGCTGGTAGTGATCAGATGCAGAGAGAGAGAGAGAGAGAGAAAGGGGGGATAAAGAGAAAGCATGTTAGTATGGGCGGAAGATCCGCTGGAGGAAAACCCCCAACCAAGTTTAATCGAGGGGCGGTTTCCCTACCAGGGAGGAATGTAGGGTTTAAACCATCTGCGAGTGTAAGTGTGAGCCGGGGCGGCCACCAATCAGGAATGTCCCGTTCCAACCCTTCTCGACCTCCATTGCCATTGTGTGCTACTTGTGGGAAGAGGCACTCCAGGGTGTGCAACCTGAAGCAGATAAACTGTTATAAATGTGGGCGAGCTGGGCATTATGCTACCTCTTGCACCACGGTCATCCCTAACAGCACAACCTGTTTCCAGTGTGGGCAGCGAGGGCACATGAGGAAGGATTGCCCAAAGAGCAAACCAGCAGCATCAGGAGCAAGCAAGATTGCCTCAAATAGGCCACCAACTGCTAGGACTTTTAATATGTCAGTACAAGATGCCGTGAGGGACACAGATGTGATAGCAGGTACTTTTTCTCTCAATTCAGTCAGTGCAAATGTCTTATTTGATTCAGGAGCAACTAAGTCTTTTATATCTAGAGATTTTGCGCATAAGTTGAAACTTAAAACCCAGCCACTAAGAGATTCCTTACTAGTAGAAATAGCTAATCAGTAAATCGTACCGGTTAATCAAATTCACCCCGATTATAAGCTAGAAACAGGAGGACGATCCTTCTATGTCGATTTAATTCCTTTTAAGCTAGGGGAATTCGATGTCATTTTGGGTATGGATTGGTTGTCTCGCAATGATGCGCGGATAGATTGTAAAGGGAAAAAGGTTAAGTTGAAAACCCCAGGGAAGAAAGAAATAGTGTTTAAGGGAATGCGACAGACCCAGAAAATTCTGACCATGGCGCAAACCAAGAGATTGTTACGAAAAGGGAACGAGGCTTATTTAGCCTACGTTATAGATACTCAGAAGGAAGTACCAAGATTGCAAGACATTCTGGTAGTTAATGAGTTCGAGGACGTGTTCCCACAAGATCTTCCCGGACTACCACCTGATAGGGTAATTGAGTTTGCCATCGAATTAGCCCCGGGGACGGCGCCGGTTTCGAAGGCCCCGTACCGACTAGCCCCAGTAGAAATGAAGGAGCTAGCTGAACAATTACAAGAATTGTTGGATAAGGGCATGATAAGGCCCAGTGTGTCGCCTTGGGGCGCACCAGTGTTGTTTGTTAAGAAAAAGGATGGAAGTATGAGGTTATGCATCGACTACAGAGAATTGAACAAGCTAACCATAAAGAACAAGTATCCATTGCCCAGGATAGACGATTTGTTTGACCAGCTAAGAGGAGCTGAATACTTCTCTAAGATTGATTTGAGAACGGGATATCACCAACTGAAGATCAAACCTGAAGATATCCCGAAGACTGCATTCCGCACCAGATATGGACATTATGAGTTCTTAGTTATGTCATTTGGATTGACCAACGCCCCAGCAGCCTTCATGGACCTAATGAATAGAG
Organism: Saposhnikovia divaricata; assembly: GCA_036435485.1. Taxonomy (NCBI): domain Eukaryota; kingdom Viridiplantae; phylum Streptophyta; class Magnoliopsida; order Apiales; family Apiaceae; genus Saposhnikovia; species Saposhnikovia divaricata. The sequence continues at coordinate 84,158,515 of CM071598.1, forward strand.
TGTTCAAGGAATATTTGGACAAATTCGTGATAGTTTTCATTGATGATATTCTCATCTACTCAAAGACAGAGGCAGAACACGCTGAACATTTAAGGATAACCTTAGAAATACTCAGGAAGGAGCAGTTATATGCCAAGTTCTCCAAGTGTGAGTTTTGGAAAAATGAGGTACAATTCTTAGGGCACGTGATCAATAGAGAAGGAGTGTTGGTTGACCCCTCCAAGATAGAAGCAGTTTCAAACTGGGAACGGCCAACTACTCCAACCGAGGTGAGGAGTTTCATTGGACTGGCCAGATATTACAGGAGATTTGTCCAAGACTTTGCGAAAATCGCAGCTCCATTAACTCGACTTACCCGTAAAACCGAGAAATTTGAATGGACTGAGAAATGCGAGAAGAGTTTCCAAGAGTTAAAGAAGAGGCTGGTGACAGCCCCAGTGCTGGCATTACCTGATGGAAAAGGAGATTTTGTGATTTACAGTGATGCTTCGCATAAAGGACTGGGATGCGTGCTTATGCAGCACGGCAAGGTAATAGCGTATACGTCTAGGCAATTGAAGGATTATGAAGTCAGATATCCCACGCATGATCTAGAACTAGCAGCCATAGTCTTCGCTTTAAAGATTTGGAGACACTACCTGTATGGGGAAAAATGCGAGATTTACACAGACCATAAGAGCCTCAAATACATTTTCACACAGAAAGAGCTTAACATGCGCCAGAGGAGATGGTTAGAGTTAATCAAGGATTACGACTGTGAAATTCGCTATCACCCGGGCAAAGCCAATGTGGTGGCTGACGCCCTTAGTAGAAAAGAGAAGCTCAAGATGATAACTTCAGAGAAAGAGCTAGTGAAAGATTTTGAGAAGTTGAAAATCGAGGTTAAGTTACCTGGAGAGGGCCAAGAAAAGTTGATGGAAATTAGAATCCAACCTCCATTGCTAGAAAAGATTAGACTGTGCCTGTAACACCCCCAGATCCGGGGTCCGGTGGCTACGGTTTCCAATTCTGTCCACAACAATTGAACTTTCCTTAACATAAAATAAATTACGTCTCTATAACCCAACACAACAATATAAAACACACCCGTTATAGTCCCAGAGATGAAATCAGAGTAACAATCAAATTTTTATTAATCACATTATGAGTTCTTACAATCCAAAAGAATTTCAATATAAATACATACTCTTTGCCATCCATTTACATAAGTCATACTAGACCATATTCTTGGTACTGAAAGAATAAATATACCCTACCAATAGCTTCTTCTTCAGCTCTGGTAGTCTCATCGTCCTCGCCCGCGTCGAGTGCGCCTTGTGCGAGTCATCTGGTCTAGCTGTTGTTGTGATATAATAATAAAGCAAGGGTGAGCAATAGCCCACCAACAATAATATATAACTGAACGATAATGTAACAGTTCAAAAGTATCTTTCAAACCATATGCCATGCATTACGGAAATGATGCCAGTATAATATGAACGATGAAGTTACCAGGTAACTGAAAGTATTTGTTTAAAGAAATATCTGCTACCTCAAAGTAAGCGAGATATTCTTATTGTTATTAAGAAGAGGAACTTGCAAGAAAAGGGTTGCAATTCCAGTTATGACACTATTCCAACTCTGCCAACAGTAATCATGTTGCAGGAAATAAATAAATTTGGATGATGAACCAATGATGGAGTATTCACCGCGCCCGCTGTTCCAATCTTGATGATCAGTCGAGATCGTACAGCTCAATTTAGATTTACTACCGGTAGAAGGAAGAACTGACGGCTTTACTTTTATACCGCCTTACTAGCTCTCCCCGGCCAACGGTTGGGCCAAAGGGGATGGACCGGCGCTACTCGGCCTCTTACACGACTCCTAGTTCAAATAGAATTCATGATTCTGAATGTAACGTTCGTCCCCCTTTCCCCAAGTATAATACTTGTTGATAAGACTCCACAAAGTAGTCGTATCTAGTTGGAAAGGAAAATTTACCAATAACTCCCAAGCTATTACTTGGTAACGGATATCAACTTGTTCCAGTAATCTTACCCCTCGAAAGATGAGAAGGTAAGCAACGACTTAATAAGTCAACAGCACCCGAGTTGCGAGTGAAGGGAATACTTTATGATCGGGAAGTCGACAAGATAAATAACATTTTTCCAAGTAAGGTTCCCTTATTATTAAGGAGGTAGACTCAAAGAAGAATGATGTCTGAGAACCTTTCTTGATATAAGATTAATAATAATATGACTCCGAGATATTTTCTGTAATAATCGAAGAAGATAAACCTTATCGAGATTATTCTGAGTATGGAATAAATATTCAGAGAATATTTATTGAGTTAAAATATTTAAAGAATATTTGGGAATATGAAAGAATATCTTTAATCAGAGTATTTCTCAAAATAATCCCTGAAGAAATATCAGGAGAATATTTATTGCATAATTAAATAATCTTATGAATATTCAAAGTAATATTCATTACTTAATAAGTCCTGAAAGAAATATTTAAAATATTTAAAATAATATTCGATGATTAAATAGAACTCTGGATGAATATTCAAAATAATATTCATAATTAATTAGGAATTTAAATGAATATTGATAAAGTAATATTCATTTAATGAATAATATTCTAAATGAATATCAAGTAATATTCATTTAGTAATCCAAGCTTTAAAGGAATATTCGATATAATATTCGATAAATAAATCAAGCTTCAGATGAATATTGAAGATAATATTCATCAAGTACTTCATATCTTAAATGAATTTTCAAAAATAATATATATTTAATAAAATAATATTCTAAATGAATGTCCACATAATATTCATTTAGTAGTCTCATCTTAGGAGAGTATTCGAAATAATAATCGATAATCAATTCGACTCTGAATGAATATTGACAAATATTATTCGTCGAATGATTACGTTCAAATAATTATTTGAAGTAAGGATCATTAAAATAAATAATCTCGAACGAATATTCAAATAATATTCGTCGCCTGAATAATAGAAAATATTTACTTAAATATTTTCCTCCGAGGTAATCTCGATATATCAAGGAATATTGACTCCCGGTCTATATTTGATTAATAAGATGTATACGTCCTTCTATGAGGGTCTTACAATAACCGGCTTATAACTGATATATAACTATCTAGCTTATATGTAACACCCCCAGATCCGGGGTCCGGGATCCGGTGGTTACGGTTTCCAATTCTATCCACAACAATTGAACTTTCCTTAACATAAAATAAATTACGTCTCTATAACCCAACACAACAATATAAAACACACCCGTTATAGTCCCAGAGATGAAATCAGAGTAACAATCAAAGTTTTATTAATCACATTATGAGTTCTTACAATCCAAAAGAATTTCAATATAAATAAATACTCTTTGCCATCCATTTACATAAGTCATATTAGACCATATTCTTGGTACCGAAAGAATAAATATACTCTACCAATAGCTTCTTCTTCAGCTCTGGTAGTCTCATCGTCCTCGCCCGCGTCGAGTGCGCCTTGTGCGAGTCTTCTGGTCTAGCTGTTGTTGTGATATAATAATAAAGCAAGGGTGAGCAATAGCCCACCAACAATAATATATAACTGAACGATAATACAGAACAGTTCAAAAGTATTTTTCAAACCATATGCCATGCATTTACGGAAATGATGCCAGTATAATATGAACGATGAAGTTACAAGGTAACTTAAAGTATTTGTTTGTAGAAATATCTGCTACGTCAAAAGTAAGCGAGATATTCTCATTGTTATTAAGAAGAGGAACTTGCATGAAAAGGTTGCAATTCCAGTTATGAACATTTTTCCAGCTCTGCCAACAGTAATCATGTTGCAGGAAATAAATAAGTTTGGATGATGAACCAATGATGGAGTATTCACCGCGCCCGCTGTTCCAATCTTGATGATCAGTCGAGATCGTACAGCTCAATTTAGATTTACTACCGGTAGAAGGAAGAACTGACGGCTTTACTTGTATACCGCCTTACTAGCTCTCCCCGGCTAACGGTTGGGCCAAAGGGGATGGACCGGCGCTACTCGGCCTCTTACACGACTCCTAGTTCAAATAGAATTCATGATTCTAAATGTAACGTTCGTCCCCCTTTCCCCAAGTATATTACTTTTTGATAAGACTCCACAAAGTAGTCGTATCTAGTTGGAAAGGAAAATTTACCAATAACTTCCAAGCTATTACTTGGTAAAGGATATCAACTTGTTCCAGTAATCTTACCCCTCGAAAGATGAGAAGGTAAGCAATGACTTAATAAGTCAACAGCACCCGAGTTGCGAGTGAAGGGAATACTTTATGACCGGGAAGTCGACAAGATAAATAACATCTTCCAAGTAAGGTTCCCTTATTATTAAGGAGATAGACTCAAATAAGAATGATGTCTGAGAACCTTTCTTGATATAAGATTAATAATAATATGACTCCGATATATTTTCTGTAATAATCGAAGAAGATAAACCTTATCGATGTTATTCTAAGCATGGAATAAATATTCAGAGAATATTTATTGAATTAAAATATTTTACAGATTATTTAGGAATATGAAAGAATATCTTTAATCAGAGTATTTCCCAAATAATTCTTGAAGAAATATCGAGAGAATATTTATTGCACAATTAAATAATCAAATGAATATTCAAAATAATATTCATTACTTAATAAGTCCTGAAAGGAATATTTAAAATATTTAAAATAATATTCGATGATTAAATAGAACCCTGGATGAATATTCAAAATGATATTCATAATTAATTAGGAATTTAAATGAATATCGATAAAGTAATATTCATTTAATGAATAATATTCTAAATGAATATCCAGTAATATTCATTTAGTAATCCAAGCTTTAAAGGAATATTCGATATAATATTCGATAAATAAATCAAGCTTCAGATGAATATTGAAGATAATATTCATCAAGTACTTAATATCTTAAATGAATATTCAAAAGTAATATTTATTTAATAAAATAATATTCTAAAAGAATATCCAAATAATATTCATTTAGTATTCTCATCTTTAGAAGAATATTCGAAATAATAATCGATAATCAATTCGACTCTGAATGAATATTGACAAATATTATTCGTCGAATGATTACGTTCAAATAATTATTTGAAGTAAGGATCATTAAATAAATAATCCCGAACGAATATTCAAATAATATTCGTTGCCTGAATAATGGAAAATATTTACTTAAATATTTTCCTTCGAGGTAATCTCGATATATCAAGAAATATTGACTCCCGGTCTATAATGATGAATAAGATGTATACGCCCTTCTATGAGGGTCTTACAATAATCCGGCTTATAACTGATACGATAGCTATCTAATTTATAAGCCAATAACAATCAAGGAACAAGCATAGTGATATAACTTTGAAAGCAGGCATGCATGCTATGGCATATGTATATCAGAAAACATGTATATATTTATTCAATCACAACAACAGCCTAAAGAAGGGAATTGAAACTTGCCTGGTTGTCGAGTACGGTAAGGGGTAGTGGTAGCGGGTCCCGGTTCAGCTTGGTGATCTATAAATAGCCAAGGCATTCGGGATTAATCACTTAACATATTAAAAGTTAAGTTATATTTAAATCGAAACACGTTCTCGAGTTATCTCGTTATACCCCTTTTTAGTGGATTACTTATTATCACTGATCCGACCCGACATTCGTTCGTTAATACGACATGTCACTGCACTTATACTTGGGACATACTTAAGTCATATGAGTTCTAAGGTTGATCGTTACGAACCAATATTATACTCCGAGTTTTATCGCCTGTTTTCTAAGTGTTTTACCGAAGTTATAAAAGAGTCGTCTTTTAGGGGTTCGTTCGCGTTTAACCTCGACTCGAACATTTTTAATAAATCGAAAAATGATCCTTTTGACATACGGTTTTCTTTCACACCTTCCTTTTTACCTCTAGTATTTATTTACCAAGATTCGCCATGACGTTACATAGTTTACGAGGGTTCAATTACAGTTACGAACTTTCATTTACGGATTCGAACTACTTTTAGTAAACCGGCCGTAATTCCTAAACCGTAAGTCCGTTTCACGTGATCTTTATATCAAAACGAAGCTTATAACATAAGCTATCCTAACATGGCAGAAAAGGTTCTGTACAGTAGGGTCTTGATGTGAAAAATGGCATACAAAACATGATATTATAAAATCGGGCATTATAACGGCTATGTTTACACGCTTTTCCAAATTTTTATCATCATCAAATCATCCTCCAACAACAACCAAGTCAAGACCTAAAGTTTATCATCTATTCTAAGTCATGATATCTCAAGAACAACTCAAATCCAACAAGTATGAAATATCAATAACAACCAATTATGCATACATGGATCTAAGCATACTAACACCTCTCCATCATATATCCATCCAAAAAGATCCATAAACTCAAAGTAGTACTAAGGGTTCTTGAGCTTTATACCTTCCTTGGAGAGTGAATAACACTTGTTAAGCCTTGAATGATCCTTAAGTAGCCTTGGTATACTTGAATCAATCAAAAGAAAACAAGAACACAAAGTTAATACTTAAAAGTTACTATTCATCATCATCTTCTTGATTTTATATCTCAAGATTGGTATGGAATTTGAAGATGAAATTCATAGGATATCTTAGTTATGAAATATAGGACTCACCTTAATTTTCTTGAGATTTAACAATGGTTGGAAGTTGGACTTTGGATCTTGAATTATGCAAGAAGTCGAATGGAATTTTCAAGGGGGGGGAGTTGCTTGGTTTATGTTGTTTTAATCTCACCCACTCTCATCTATTATCAAGATAATATCTTGTATAAATTCACTTTATTAAAGTGATGAGGTGTTGGATGAGGAAATACCATGACAAGTGTTGAAAATGTGGTGGTTTTAGCCTAACTACATGGTTGCCTTGCTAAGTACTTAGTTGCATTCTCTAGGGTGCTAGTTCCTTGATTCTAGTTTGGTTACTAGATATTTTATACTAGTAGCTTGCACAAGACTCTTGCTTCCTCTGCTTGTTTCTGTGTCCGGTTATTGCCCGTTTCGATTGATCGTTCGTAGGAATATTTCACGGATTTCTAATTAGGGTTTACCGGGAATCCTTTTTAATATTAATACTTTCATTCTCCATCTTTCATTCCAACTTTCCAATTTATATTCCTTAAATCCATTCGTTAAATACTTAAGGCTATCAGTGTCCAGGGAACTCTCGGAGAAAATAAAAGTGCGGTTTTTCAGAATCCGACAGCTTTTACATACACTTATTTTCCCCCTGGATCACTAATACGAACTCGGAAATCCGTTCCGAATGCTTCTATATAGTGTCGTCTCATATTATTATATACTCCCACCAAAACACTATTTATTCTGTATTCTTTACCTGTTCTCTTAGGGTGGTACAATTGTCCGTATTCTCTTTCGATCGTTCCTTATCCTTTTTACGGAACTACTGGATTAATCGTTACCGATCTGGATGACATGAGAATATTCTCCTGCTTGAAATTGCCATATCTTATTCCCTTAGAAGATAGATTATTCTTACCTATGTTGTTACCCTTTAGCATTCTTCAAGACATAGAAATAATAAAGTCGAATTCCATTCATTCTTTCCAAATATCAATTATCACATTGTAGCCATAACCACTCCTCAGTGGTTTCCTACCTTCATCCTTAAATCAATATAATAACATCCCAAAATATCAAATCCTCAAAGTTAATATCTCAATTCTTGGATTATAATAATATTTAATCCACTGCCCGGTCAAATATTATACCGAAAAGAATTTGGAATTTCTGAATTCCGATCGTCTCTGCATTCACTTATTTCCTCCGCGTATCACTAATATGACTTCGAAACATCCATATCACGTCCCGTACATAGGGTGGCGTGAAAAGTTTTCCAACTTACAAAATCACTATTCATCCACCAAATTACTATGCACGTACAGGAAACACTATGCACGTACGGGAAATACTATGCACGTATGGGAAACACTATGCACGTACTCATTTCCCTTCAAGGATCCATTAGCTCCTTCCTGGATGATAGATTATTCTTATCTAGGTCCTCAACCATCGAATTACTCTATTCTGACAATATACCAATGCATCAGGATCATTGTCCAAAGCAATATCCATTCATTACAATCATTGTTCTTTGAAACCACCATTCATTAGAGCTGGTGACCTTGTTGTCGGAATCATTGTTCCTCATTTTATCATTACTTAATAAAAAGTTTTAATTATATCCAAAATTTGGGGTTCTTACAGTCTCCCCTCCTTAAAAGGATTCCGTCCCGGAATCAGGTAGGAAGCAAAGAGTCGTTTGCCTGTCGTTCCCTTTTTAGCTTCCCGGTCAATTCTTAGTCGTTCTACACTTCCTCAGCACATCTTCTAGTGCTACAATCCATACTGTATCCTTTTTTTTTCCGTCAACGTTGCTACTTTTCGTACAACTCACTGTCCGGGTTATACTCTTACTCAGTCTTATCCTTATTGATACCTGCAGTAACATTGGTATCACTATCACCCTACGAATTCGGAGGTAACCTCGCTCGTACTGTGCATTTCCTGATTGCTTTAATCTTCGCAATCTCGATCAATATAGAGAAGTGGAAAGATTGATTGAGAGATCACTATGATCAATTGAACATTTGTTATATTGCATAGTTAGTACAGAAGGGGGCCAGCCTTTAGTACTTGACAAGCAATTAAACAAGTCATGGCATTCCACTTAGACTTCTATCACATAGACAGATAGTCAAGTAGCAGTACCTCCCCTCCTAAAAGGGTTGTTCTTCTCAATTCATAAAGAAGATGAATAAGAGAGAAGAAGAGAAAAGAGTTCTAAAGGATTATAGAAAGCTTTCATGATTGAAGAATATCATACTCAGAATTTACCTCTGAACTATAGAGGTTTATCAACGAAGAAATTAATCATAATTATATCCAATACTATTTGATCGCAATCTCATGTGTCAACATAACTTGCTGCTTTGTCCATTATTCTATGGACAAATACTCTTGTTCAATCTTAGCGATACTCACATTCGGGAAATCCTTCAACCTTTCAGGTTAAATCTTAGATTTCTCACTTGACATCATTATTACTGACATCCCATATCATGTTACTAGCTTTTTCATAACTATAATATTGACACTATCAGGTTGTCATCCTGAGAATTCATTAGAAAACCCATTCATAACATTCCTTGTTTCTCATTCCATAGTTGCTTCCCCAGCCTTTTCTTTATCAATCACATCCTTCTTATTAGCTGATTCTTACTCATTTCTATTATTTACTTTCACCTTCACCTCTTTATTGAGACACCTTTTTGCACTTGGTACCTCTTTATCGGTATTCCGTCACATTTATTCTATAATCATCACGTTATTCCAATTTAAACTTTCCGAAATGAATCTGGCCCGATCCCTTTAACTTAGATTCCTATAATCTACTTCTGCCAACCTTGTTTCTCATCACTTGTTCTTTTCTATCCGTGATTTTCCACAGGTTGTCTTTCGTAAGTCAGACCAGGTCGTATATCTACATGCTCGTACTCCTATCATCTGTTGAACATCTGCATTTTACTGGCGTAGCCTGGCCACATGAAAACCCATTATGACCGTGCTATAATTTTGGGGGTAAGGCTGGCTCGAATACCGCCGTCCGAACACTTTAAACTCTCAAGTGGCCCAATAAGTCTCGGGCTCAACCGCCCTTCCCTCCAAGTCTCATTAATTCTTTCTACGGGAATACGTTTAGCATCACGAATTATCAACCTCATATTCTCTATCTTGTTTGTGCAGAAGTACACTGACACAAACTTGCTTGTCATTCATCAACATGCCATTTAGCTTATCAATAGCAGCACTTTCTCTATCTTTACGTTGTCATCTCCTTTCTTAGAAGAATCACCATCGCTTGTTGTTTACGTAGTGCGTTAATAGCTAACCCTACGGGTTTCAAATCCCTTAGGGAGACAAAGTAATCATTATTCCTTATCCATAAGGAACACTTCCTAAACTTGATGTAGATATAACGTGAAGCAGATAGAATTGCAGAAGAGTTTCAAGCATCGCAGCTAGGTCCGGTTGATGAAACTATCACTTATGCATCTTCCATAAAAGACTGGAAACTTAACGGTTTACTTCATAAATTTTGTACCATGGTCCTGGTTTGCCTCAAAACGGGACCTTCTAAAGTACGTAATATGCTTAAGACTCCATTAGGAATCGAATCTTTACTTAAACTATTATTACTGTCAATTCTTGCACAGTCATCAGAAGGAATGTAAATTCCTCCATTCCGATATGACCTTCAAGGTCCTTCCAAATATCATCCTGTTTTTTTTTTTTTTCGGTATGAACATTTGTAATTATTCCTTTATACTTAGATTGTCGGCCACCTCATTGGCCTTTCTTAATGATAATGATTTCTTGTAACCCATGTTTTCTGGGTACATTCCAACTCAAGTTTTTTTTTCTACCTCATTCCCATCACTGTTGGGTTAAAGCATTCTCCCTTAAGCTCTGCTGAAGGAGAAAATATAACTATCAGTCATTTCCATAATTCATTGCTTCCACTTACCCGTGGGAACTTTATCACGTTTATTCCCAATCCTACTTAGGATACTTCTTTTCTTAGTTCTTTCTTTATCTTAGGATAATCTCAACCTTTATAGGTTCAACCCATACTTCCTCAGGGTTTCATACATGCCTCATCTGGCATTATTGTTACGATGTCATACATTCCTTACCAAACTTCCATTTTTGAAGTTCGGAATATTACCTTTTTCCTTGTAAGGTTTCATAGGCCATCCTTATCATTCCTCCGGTATTTTCTGGGTACCGGGTATATCAAAATGTCATTGATCAATACTCTAATAATTCTATCTATGTTCTTTCCAGAACTCTTTTTAATAATCCTTACCGGTCATTGTTGCCTTAGCAAGTCCAGCTCATATCATCTGAAGTCATAATGTCGTTATTAGGGTTAATGCCACCCCTTGTGCATTCCCCAGGGTTTGTCTTAATTTATGGATATCCTATCCTTAATTCAACTGCCAAGGAATTCTTGCATCTTATAATTGGCAATCAGATCATGTATCCTTAATAAAGGTCTCTTTTCAATCATTCTCATTTGATAATCGATCGGTGGTTTAATGCCACCCTCTTCTTTCAGATAGTTGTCAGCCTATTTGGCCTTTCAAAAAGGCAACGTATGCCTATCTCTTCTCTTAACGAACTTGTTAATGGTAGCAAGGATGTTCTGGAAGATATTGGTCGAGTTCAACGTGAATCTCTTAGTGCTTATCGTTCTTCGCAAAGGTACTTGCCTCAGACAAAATTCCTACAGCATACTGTTCAATTTCTGACCTTTTCTATACCCTCTTCATATACCTTCATTGTTTACTTTCCTCCGTCATAATATATTCATGGTATTCATGATACCCTAACATCATACATCTCAAGTCACTATACTTCCATTTTACTCGAAATCTTGGACAACCATATACACATGAGTCACTTCAGTACGGGTGACCCCATCCCAAAAAGGTCTAGTGAATTCCCAATCAAAACATGGGTTGTTCAGCAGAAGATTCCTACGATCTCATTAATGTTTCCTTTATATCAGAAGCCCTTGCAGTCGGTGCTTTCTTAGAAGCAACCCTGCTTTGTCCTTTCATTGCTGGTCTAGTCACTCGATAATCCTTTGTGACTTGGCCTCAACTGGCCACACTAAAATAAAAAAATATATGATTTTAGGGGTTGGCTAATAGCATTACTTTTCTAGCAATTGCCGGCATAGTGCCTTCTTCTTTGATACCTTTCTACCTTTCCAAAAATTTACTCCATATAAGTCTTAATCGACTACTGGACACCGTCTCCGGTCACCTTTCCTCCACTTTTATCTTTTCAACTATTCTTATCAATCCCGCGTGCCACGCAAGCTTACCATTCCTGGCATAACAGCCTTTTCACTTAAGTCAATCCCGGAGTTTCTCCGTCCGGCTAGTTTCTTACTTACATTTCCTATTTTCGTCCAATCTCACTTCATCATTTTATCACTACCGTCGATTGTAATGCTCAGGGTCCGTTTACTAACCCATTTTACCGCATCCTTACCCAAATCACAGGGTTTGCTCCAGTTTCTACTCTCTTCCATGACATTCTCTGATAATCAGAAAGACAAGGTTTGCCAATATTCACCGAATTCCTTTCCAGACTCAGGGAAATTTTGATCAATCTACCCACCTACTGGTAACATTAAGGAGACCAGTTTCGAAACTTGAAGAATAGTTCTATGAACCTCCAAGCAGGTGGAATCATAAGCAGTCATAGTTAATAAAATAATCATCATCAGATTGGAAGTTTACCCACTGGAGAGGAATCAATTATATCCATCCCTTAGAAGGGAATCAACCGTTTCAAACTGAAACCTGTCACAATATCCTGATACCTATACGTCCTGATATTCAATACTACCAAATGTCGGTCTACCTAACCCTTTATGCGAAGCGTCATTGGAAGCACAAAGTCTCCTTTTTCCATTAAGCAATGCCAGCCCTTGGTCATTACCAATTTCACCTTTTAGCTCCAGGAAGATTTTCTCACATTTCTCTCTTTAATTGCTGATTGTATTACTTGATCTATTATAATTCCGCATCGGAATAAACTTAAGGCACTACTATAATCCATTCAAAGAGAAGAAGGAATTTAATATTCCTCTGAATCACATGCATCTAACGTTTCTGGTTCATCATTTAACTGAGCTGAATTAACTCTATACTCAGTCTCTGGCAGTAGTCTCATTACGAGTTCATCTTGACTCACTGGTCTTATCTTCCGGTAGATTCTGAGATCATTGTCTTGCTTACTACTTCCTTATATAACTTTACCCAATCATGCTATCACTTCCCAATGTCTTTACTTTCTAAATGATTCATTCATAAAATGAACATTTTCCTTAATAAAACCACCTTATCAACCTCAATTTGGTTCCATAATTTACAACCTACGACACCTGCCTTCTCATGGCGAATTATTACTGACCATATTCATACTAATTCATTTATCAAATGATATGGCACTTACTGCCTCCTTCTCAACTATTCCTAGGGACTCTGCTCCTCGCCCTAAATCGATGTCTTTGATAATCATACATCCCTCTAGCTCTTTCTTTGTTAAGATGAAAATCTCTAAGGATTCTCATCTATTTCCGTATAAGATCTCAAGTAATTCTTCCCATCCTTCTTTCTTGCTGGTACTACATCTGGTAGTCCGGCTATGAATTCAACATGCATCTTCAGATCTCTTAATAATATCTCGGTACTTTATACTCACTTTTCTGAGCACCATATCTTAATCATCACAGTCATTCTGGCTGCGACCCTCATTACCCATGGGTAAGCTCCTTATCCTAACAGGATTTTCCTTATCAGTTGGAACCTCTTCCGGGTCTCCAGTAGGGTACTCCATCGAATTACCCGTTGATCTTCAGCATATAAAGCATCATCGCGCTGTTGCTCGTATGCCTCAAGGTCAGTCGCCTTACTCGTCGATACGATATCGAGCTAAGTTACTATCATTATACTTACGAGTTCCCATAAGGGTTTTATATGTCATCACTACATTAAGTAGTCCGACTATGAACTTGGCAAGAGTTCTTATTATCTTATTGAATTTATTGTTTTAACGTCACCTCATCTCTGGGGTTTATAACGTACGCTCTGATACCACTTCTGTAACACCCCCAGATCCGGGGTCCGGGATCCGGTGGTTACGGTTTCCAATTCTATCCACAACAATTGAACTTTCCTTAACATAAAATAAATTACGTCTCTATAACCCAACACAACAATATAAAACACACCCGTTATAGTCCCAGAGATGAAATCAGAGTAACAATCAAAGTTTTATTAATCACATTATGAGTTCTTACAATCCAAAAGAATTTCAATATAAATAAATACTCTTTGCCATCCATTTACATAAGTCATATTAGACCATATTCTTGGTACCGAAAGAATAAATATACTCTACCAATAGCTTCTTCTTCAGCTCTGGTAGTATCATCGTCCTCGCCCGCGTCGAGTGCGCCTTGTGCGAGTCATCTGGTCTAGCTGTTGTTGTGATATAATAATAAAGCAAGGGTGAGCAATAGCCCACCAACAATAATATATAACTGAACGATAATACAGAACAGTTCAAAAGTATTTTTCAAACCATATGCCATGCATTTACGGAAATGATGCCAGTATAATATGAACGATGAAGTTACAAGGTAACTTAAAGTATTTGTTTGTAGAAATATCTGCTACGTCAAAAGTAAGCGAGATATTCTCATTGTTATTAAGAAGAGGAACTTGCATGAAAAGGTTGCAATTCCAGTTATGAACATTTTTCCAGCTCTGCCAACAGTAATCATGTTGCAGGAAATAAATAAGTTTGGATAATGAACCAATGATGGAGTATTCACCGTGCCCGCTGTTCCAATCTTGATGATCAGTCGAGATCGTACAGCTCAATTTAGATTTACTACCAGTAGAAGGAAGAACTGACGGCTTTAATTGTATACCGCCTTACTAGCTCTCCCCGGCCAACGGTTGGGCCAAAGGGGATGGACCGGCGCTACTCGGCCTCTTACACGACTCCTAGTTCAAATAGAATTCATGATTCCGAATGTAACGTTCGTCCCCCTTTCCCCAAGTATATTACTTGTTGATAAGACTCCACAAAGTAGTCGTATCTAGTTGGAAAGGAGAATTTACCAATAACTTCCAAGCTATTACTTGGTAACGGATATCAACTTGTTCCAGTAATCTTACCCCTCGAAAGATGAGAAGGTAAGCAATGACTTAATAAGTCAACAGCACCCGAGTTGCGAGTGAAGGGAATACTTTATGACCGGGAAGTCGACAAGATAAATAACATCTTCCAAGTAAGGTTCCCTTATTATTAAGGAGATAGACTCAAATAAGAATGATGTCTGAGAACCTTTCTTGATATAAGATTAATAATAATATGACTCCGATATATTTTCTGTAATAATCGAAGAAGATAAACCTTATCGATGTTATTCTAAGCATGGAATAAATATTCAGAGAATATTTATTGAATTAAAATATTTTACAGATTATTTAGGAATATGAAAGAATATCTTTAATCAGAGTATTTCCCAAATAATTCTTGAAGAAATATCGAGAGAATATTTATTGCACAATTAAATAATCAAATGAATATTCAAAATAATATTCATTACTTAATAAGTCCTGAAAGGAATATTTAAAATATTTAAAATAATATTCGATGATTAAATAGAACCCTGGATGAATATTCAAAATGATATTCATAATTAATTAGGAATTTAAATGAATATCGATAAAGTAATATTCATTTAATGAATAATATTCTAAATGAATATCCAGTAATATTCATTTAGTAATCCAAGCTTTAAAGGAATATTCGATATAATATTCGATAAATAAATCAAGCTTCAGATGAATATTGAAGATAATATTCATCAAGTACTTAATATCTTAAATGAATATTCAAAAGTAATATTTATTTAATAAAATAATATTCTAAAAGAATATCCAAATAATATTCATTTAGTATTCTCATCTTTAGAAGAATATTCGAAATAATAATCGATAATCAATTCGACTCTGAATGAATATTGACAAATATTATTCGTCGAATGATTACGTTCAAATAATTATTTGAAGTAAGGATCATTAAATAAATAATCCCGAACGAATATTCAAATAATATTCGTTGCCTGAATAATGGAAAATATTTACTTAAATATTTTCCTTCGAGGTAATCTCGATATATCAAGAAATATTGACTCCCGGTCTATAATGATGAATAAGATGTATACGCCCTTCTATGAGGGTCTTACAATAATCCGGCTTATAACTGATACGATAGCTATCTAATTTATAAGCCAATAACAATCAAGGAACAAGCATAGTGATATAACTTTGAAAGCAGGCATGCATGCTATGGCATATGTATATCAGAAAACATGTATATATTTATTCAATCACAACAACAGCCTAAAGAAGGGAATTGAAACTTGCCTGGTTGTCGAGTACGGTAAGGGGTAGTGGTAGCGGGTCCCGGTTCAGCTTGGTGATCTATAAATAGCCAAGGCATTCGGGATTAATCACTTAACATATTAAAAGTTAAGTTATATTTAAATCGAAACACGTTCTCGAGTTATCTCGTTATACCCCTTTTTAGTGGATTACTTATTATCACTGATCCGACCCGACATTCGTTCGTTAATACGACATGTCACTGCACTTATACTTGGGACATACTTAAGTCATATGAGTTCTAAGGTTGATCGTTACGAACCAATATTATACTCCGAGTTTTATCGCCCGTTTTCTAAGTGTTTTACCGAAGTTATAAAAGAGTCGTCTTTTAGGGGTTCGTTCGCGTTTAACCTCGACTCGAACATTTTTAATAAATCGAAAAATGATCCTTTTGACATACGGTTTTCTTTCACACCTTCCTTTTTACTTCTAGTATTTATTTACCAAGATTCGCCATGACGTTACATAGTTTACGAGGGTTCAATTACAGTTACGAACTTTCGTTTACGGATTCGAACTACTTTTAGTAAACCGGCCGTAATTCCTAAACCGTAAGTCCGTTTCACGTGATCTTTATATCAAAACAAAGCTTATAACATAAGCTATCCTAACATGGCAGAAAAGGTTCTGTACAGTAGGGTCTTGATGTGAAAAATGGCATACAAAACATGATATTATAAAATCGGGCATTATAACGGCTATGTTTACACGCTTTTCCAAATTTTTATCATCATCAAATCATCCTCCAACAACAACCAAGTCAAGACCTAAAGTTTATCATCTATTCTAAGTCATGATATCTCAAGAACAACTCAAATCCAACAAGTATGAAATATCAATAACAACCAATTATGCATACATGGATCTAAGCATACTAACACCTCTCCATCATATATCCATCCAAAAAGATCCATAAACTCAAAGTAGTACTAAGGGTTCTTGAGCTTTATACCTTCCTTGGAGAGTGAATAACACTTGTTAAGCCTTGAATGATCCTTAAGTAGCCTTGGTATACTTGAATCAATCAAAAGAAAACAAGAACACAAAGTTAATACTTAAAAGTTACTATTCATCATCATCTTCTTGATTTTATATCTCAAGATTGGTATGGAATTTGAAGATGAAATTCATAGGATATCTTAGTTATGAAATATAGGACTCACCTTAAGTTTCTTGAGATTTAACAATGGTTGGAAGTTGGACTTTGGATCTTGAATTATGCAAGAAGTCGAATGGAATTTTCAAGGGGGGGGGGAGTTGCTTGGTTTATGTTGTTTTAATCTCACCCACTCTCATCTATTATCAAGATAATATCTTGTATAAATTCACTTTATTAAAGTGATGAGGTGTTGGATGAGGAAATACCATGACAAGTGTTGAAAATGTGGTGGTTTTAGCCTAACTACATGGTTGCCTTGCTAAGTACTTAGTTGCATTCTCTAGGGTGCTAGTTCCTTGATTCTAGTTTGGTTACTAGATATTTTATACTAGTAGCTTGCACAAGACTCTTGCTTCCTCTGCTTGTTTCTGTGTCCGGTTATTGCCCGTTTCGATTGATCGTTCGTAGGAATATTTCACGGATTTCTAATTAGGGTTTACCGGGAATCCTTTTTAATATTAATACTTTCATTCTCCATCTTTCATTCCAACTTTCCAATTTATATTCCTTAAATCCATTCGTTAAATACTTAAGGCTATCAGTGTCCAGGGAACTCTCGGAGAAAATAAAAGTGCGGTTTTTCAGAATCCGACAGCTTTTACATACACTTATTTTCCCCCTGGATCACTAATACGAACTCGGAAATCCGTTCCGAATGCTTCTATATAGTGTCGTCTCATATTATTATATACTCCCACCAAAACACTATTTATTCTGTATTCTTTACTTGTTCTCTTAGGGTGGTACAATTGTCCGTATTCTCTTTCGATCGTTCCTTATCCTTTTTACGGAACTACTGGATTAATCGTTACCGATCTGGATGACATGAGAATATTCTCCTGCTTGAAATTGCCATATCTTATTCCCTTAGAAGATAGATTATTCTTACCTATGTTGTTACCCTTTAGCATTCTTCAAGACATAGAAATAATAAAGTCGAATTCCATTCATTCTTTCCAAATATCAATTATCACATTGTAGCCATAACCACTCCTCAGTGGTTTCCTACCTTCATCCTTAAATCAATATAATAACATCCCAAAATATCAAATCCTCAAAGTTAATATCTCAATTCTTGGATTATAATAATATTTAATCCACTGCCCGGTCAAATATTATACCGAAAAGAATTTGGAATTTCTGAATTCCGATCGTCTCTGCATTCACTTATTTCCTCCGCGTATCACTAATATGACTTCGAAACATCCATATCACGTCCCGTACATAGGGTGGCGTGAAAAGTTTTCCAACTTACAAAATCACTATTCATCCACCAAATTACTATGCACGTACAGGAAACACTATGCACGTACGTGAAATACTATGCACGTATGGGAAACACTATGCACGTACTCATTTCCCTTCAAGGATCCATTAGCTCCTTCCTGGATGATAGATTATTCTTATCTAGGTCCTCAACCATCGAATTACTCTATTCTGACAATATACCAATGCATCAGGATCATTGTCCAAAGCAATATCCATTCATTACAATCATTGTTCTTTGAAACCACCATTCATTAGAGCTGGTGACCTTGTTGTCGGAATCATTGTTCCTCATTTTATCATTACTTAATAAAAAGTTTTAATTATATCCAAAATATGGGGTTCTTACATTATAAGCCAACAATAACATTCAGGGAACAAGTATATCAATTCAACTTGAAAGTAGGCATGCATGCAATGGCATATGTATATCAGCAATCATATATATATATTTATTCAATCACAACAACAGCCTAAAAGAAGGGAATTGAAACTTGCCTGGTAGTCGAGTACGGTAAGGGGTAGTGGTAGCGGGTCCCGATTCAGCTTGGTGATCTATAAATAGCCAAGGCATTCGGGATTAATCACTTAACATTTTAAAAGTTAAGTTATACTTAAATCGAAACACGTTCTCGAGTTATCTCGTTATACCCCCTTTAGTGGATTACTTATTATCACTGATCCGACCCGACATTCGTTCGTTAATACGACATGTCACTGCATTTATACTTGGGACATACTTAAGTCATATGAGTTCTAAGGTTGATCGTTACGAACCAATATTATACTCCGAGTTTTATCGCCCGTTTTTTAAGTGTTTTACCGAAGTTATAAAAGTGTCGTCTTTTAGGGGTTCGTTCGCGTTTAACCTCGACTCAAACATTTTTAATAAATCAAAAAATGATCCTTTTGACATACGGTTTTCTTTCACGCCTTCCTTTTTACCTCTAGTATTTATTTACCAAGATTCGCCATGACGTTACATAGTTTACGAGGGTTCAATTACAGTTACGAACTTTCGTTTACGGATTCGAACTACTTTTAGTAATTTGGTCATAAATCCTAAACCGTAAGTCCGTTTCATGTGATCTTTATATCAAAACGAAGCTTAGAACATTACCTATCCTATCATGGAAGATAAGGTCTCTGGACAGTATAATGTTCGACATGGAAAATGGCATACAAAACATGGTATTGTAAAATCGGGCATTATAACGGCTGTAAATCGAATATCTACCAATTTCGAATCTTCCCATAAACATAGTATCCAACCCAAACATCATATACATGACTTATACACATGAACTGAGGCCAAGCAATGCCTTTCCGTTCATCTAGCTATTTACATCATTAATCCAAAATCCATACATAATCATGCTTATAATCTTAACATAACCATAACTAAGTTATAACTATCATAAACATGCTTAAATCTCAAACAAGGGTTAGGGTTTCAAGAGCTTATACCTTCCTTAGATAGTGATATAGCCTTACTAAGCCTTGTATGTTCCTTAGGAGTGATTATGCTTGCTAAATTAACCATGGAAAATCAAGAAAACAAAGTTAGTACTTGATGAACACTATTCACCCTCCTCTTGTTTGATTTTTTTTGAAAATGGAAAAGGATAAGTTTGAAGCTAAGATTTTGAGGAGATAAGTTTTATGAAATGTAAGACTCACCTTAATTATTTCAAGAGCAAACAATGGTGGGAAGGTGGAGTTTGGATTTGGAATTTATGTTGAGGCCGAATGGAATGGAAATGGGGGGGGGAGTGTTCTTGCTCTTTTCTTTGTATTGGTTGATTGTAATAATGTTTAAAGTGATTTTGTGAGATAATATCTCATCCAAGTGGTGCTAGTGGAGTGTGATGCATTGGATGAGGTAATTAGCATGGACAAGTGTTGTGTTTTCCATGGTTGAAAGCTTAACCAAGGGTTTTTGATTTCTAAGTACTAGTTATGCTCCAATTAATCTAGTTACTCTTGCCCACTTGGTTACTAGATATTTATACTAGTAGCTTGCACAAGACTCTTGCTTCCTCTGCTTGTTTCTGTGTCCGGTTATTACCCGTTTCGATTGATCGTTCGTGGGAATATTTCACGGATTTCTAATTAGGGTTTACCGGGAATCCTCTTTAATATTAATACTTTCATTCTCCATCTTTCATTCTAACTTTCCAATTTATATTCCTTAAATCCATTCGTTAAATACTTAAGGCTATCAGTGTCCAGGGAACTCTCGGAGAAAATAAATGTGCGGTTTTTCAGAATCCGACAGCTTTTACATACACTTATTTTCCCCCTGGATCACTAATACGAACTCGGAAATCCGTTCCGAATACTTCTATATAGTGTCGTCTCATATTATTATATACTCCCACCAAAACACTATTCATTCTGTATTCTTTACTTGTTCTCTTAGGGTTGTATAATTTTCCGTATTCTCTTTCGATCGTTCCTTAACCTTTTTTCGGAACTACTGGATTAATCGTTATCGATCTGGATGACATGAGAGTATTCTCTTGCTTGAATTTGCCATATCTTATTCCCTTAGAAGATAGATTATTCTTACCTATGTTGTCACCCTTTAGCATTCTTCAAGACATAGAAATAATAAAGTCGAATTCCATTCATTCTTTCCAAATATCAATTATTACATTGTAGCCATAACCACTCCTCAGTGGTTTCCTACCTTCATTCTTAAATCAAATATAATAACATCCCAAAATATCAAATCCTCAAAGTTAATATCTCAATTCTTGGATTATAATAATATTTAATCCACTGTCCGGTCAAATATTATACCGAAAAGAATTTGGAATTTCTTAATTCCGATCGTCTCTGCATTCACTTATTTCCTCAGCGTATTACTAATATGACTTCGAAACATCCATATCACGTCCCGTACCTAGGGTGGAGTGAAAAGTTTTCCAACTTACAAAATCACTATTCATCCACCAAATTATTATGCACGTACAGGAAACACTATGCACGTACGGGAAATACTATGCACGTATGGGAAACACTATGCACGTACTCATTTTCCTTCAAGGATCCATTACCTCCTTCCTGGATGGTAGATTATTCTTATCTAGGTCCTCAACCATCGAATTACTCTATTCTGACAATATACCAATGCATCAGGATCATTGTCCAAAGCAATATCCATTCATTACAATCATTGTTCCCCATTTTATCATTACTTAATAAAAAGTTTTAATTATATCCAAAATTTGGGGTTCTTACAGTCTCCCCTCCTTAAAAGGATTCCGTCCCGGAATCAGGTAGGAAGCAAAGAGTCGTTTGCCTGCCGTTCACTCTTTAGCTTCCCGGTCAATTCTTAGTCGTTCTACCCTTCCTCAGCACATCTTCTAGTGCTACAATTCATACTTTATCCTTTTTCCATCAACGTTGCTACTTTTCGTACAACTCACTATCCGGGTTATACTCTTACTCAGTCTTATCCTTATTGATACCTGCAGTAACATTGGTATCACTATCACCCTACGATTCGGAGGTAACCTCGCTCGTACTGTGCATTTCCTGATCGCTTTAATCTTCGCAATCTCGATCAATATAGAGAAGTGGAAAGATTTATTGAGAGATCACTATGATCAATTGAACATTTGTTATATTGCATAGTTAGTACAGAAGGGGGCCAGCCTTTAGTACTTGACAAGCAATTAAACAAGTCATGGCATTCCACTTAGACTTATATCACATAGACAAATAGTCACATAGCAGTACCTCCCCTCCTAAAAGGGTTGTTCTTCTCAATTCATAAAGAAGATGAATAAGAGAGAAGAAGAGAAAAGAGTTCTAAGGGATTATAGAAAGCTTTCATGATTGTAGAATATCTTACTCGGAATTTACCTCTGAACTATAGAGGTTTATCAAAGAAGAAATTAATCATAATTATATCCAATACTATTTGATCGCAATCTCACGTGTCAACATATCTTGCTGCTTTGTCCATTATTCTATGGACAAATACTCTTGTTCAATCTTAGCGATACTCACCTTCGGGAAACCCTTCAACCTTTCAGGTTAAATCTTAGATTTCTCACTTGACATCATTATTACTGACATCCCATATCATGTTACTAGCTTTTTCATAACTATAATATTGACACTATCAGGTTGTCATCCTGAGAATTCATTAGAAAACCCATTCATAACCTTCCTTGCTTCTCATTCCATAGTTGCTTCCCCAGCCTTTTCTTTATCAATCACATCCTTCTTATTAGCTGATTCTTACTCATTTCTATTATTTACTTTCACCTTCACCTCTTTATTGAGACACCTTTTTGCACTTGGTACCTCCTTATCGGCATTCCGTCTCATTTATTCTATAATCATCACGTTATTTCAATTTAAACTTTCCGAAATGAATCTGGCTCGATTCCTTTAACTTAGATTCATATAATCTACTTCTGCCAACCTTGTTTCTCATCACTGGTTCTTTTCTATCCGTGGTTTTCCACAGGTTGTCTTTCGTAAGTCAGACCAGGTCGTATATCTACATGCTCGTACTCCTATCATCTGTTGAACATTTGCATTTTACTGGCGTAGCCTGGCCACATGAAAACCCGTTATGACCGTGCTATAATTTTGGGGGTAAGGCTGGCTCGAATACCGCCGTCCGAACACTTTAAACTCTCAAGTGGCCCAATAAGTCTTGGGCTCAACCGCCCTTCCCTCCAAGTCTCATTAATTCTTTCTACGGAAATACGTTTAGCATCACGAATTATCGACCTCATATTCTCTATCTTGTTTGTGCAGAAGTACACTAACACAAACTTGCTTGTCATTCATCAACATGCCATTTAGCTTATCAATAGCAGCACTTTCTTTATCTTTACGTTGTCATCTCCTTTCTTAGAAGAATCACCATCGCTTGTTGTTTACGTAGTGCGTTAATAGCTAACCCTACGGGTTTCAAATCCCTTAGGGAGACAAAGTAATCATTATTCCTTATCCATAAGGAACACTTCCTGAACTTGATGTAGATATAACGTGAAGCAGATAGAATTGCAGAAGAGTTTCAAGCATCGCAGCTAGGTCCGGTTGATGAAACTATCACTTATGCATCTTCCAATAAAGACTGGAAACTTAACGGTTTACTTCATCAATTTTGTACCATGGTCCTGGTTTGCCTCAAAACGGGACCTTCTAAGGTACGTAATATGCTTAAGACTCCATCAGGAATCGAATCTTTACTTAAACTATTATTACTGTTAATTCTTGCACAGTCATCAGAAGGAATGTAAATTCCTCCATTCCGATATGACCTTCAAGGTCCTTCCAAATGTCATCCTGTTTCTTCGGTATGAACATTTGTAATTATTCCTTTATACTTAGATTGTCGGCCACCTCATTGGCCTTTCTTGATGATAATGACTTCTTGTAACCCATGTTTTCTGGGTACATTCCAGCTCAAGTTTTTCTACCTCATTCCCATCACTGTTTGGTTAAAGCATTCTCCCTTAAGCTCTGCTGAAGGAGAAAATATAACTATCAGTCATTTCCATAAGTCATTGCTTCCACCTACCCGTGGGAACTTTATCACGTTTATTCCCAATCCTACTTAGGATACTTCTTTTCTTAGTTCTTTCTTTATCTTAGGATAATCTCAACCTTTATAGGTTCAACCCATACTTCCTCAGGGTTTCATACATGCCTCATCTGGCATTATTGTTACGATGTCATACATTCCTTACCAAACTTCCATTTTTGAAGTTCGGAATATTACCCTTTTTCCTTGTAAGGTTTCGTAGGCCATCCTCATCATTCCTCCGGTATTTTCTGGGTACCGGGTATATCAAAATGTCATTGATCAATACTCTAATAATTCTATCTATGTTCTTTCCAGAACTCTTTTTAATAATCCTTACCGGTCATTGTTGCCTTAGCAAGTCCAGCTCATATCATCTGAAGTCATAATGTCGTTATTAGGGTTAATGCCACCCCTTGTGCATTCCCCAGGGTTTGTCTTAATTTATGGATATCCTATCCTTAATTCAACTGCCAAGGAATTCTTGCATCTTATAATTGGCAATCAGATCATGTATCCTTAATAAAGGTCTCTTTTCAATCATTCTCATTTGATAATCGATCGGTGGTTTAATGCCACCCTCTTCTTTCAGATAGTTGTCAGCCTATTTGGCCTTCCAAAAAGGCAACGTATGCCAATCTCTTCTCTTACCAAACTTGTTAATGGTAGCAAGGATGTTCTGGAAGATATTGGTCGAGTTCAACGTGAATCTCTTAGTGCTTATCGTTCTTCGCAAAGGTACTTGCCTCAGACAAAATTCCTACAGCATACTGTTCAATTTCTAACCTTTTCTATACCCTCTTCATATACCTTCATTGTTTACTTTCCTCCGTCATAATATATTCATGGTATTCATGATACCCTAACATCATACATCTCAAGTCACTATACTTCCATTTTACTCGTAATCTTGGACAACCATATACACATGAGTCACTTTAGTACGGGATACCCCATCCCAAAAAGGTCTAGTAAATTCCCCATCAAAACATGGGTTGCAAAGGGTTTAGTAGAAGACTCCTACGATCTCATTAATATTTCCTTTATATCAGAAGCCCTTGCAGTCGGTGCTTACTTAAAAGCAACCCTGCTTTGTCTTTTCATTGCTGGTCTAGTCATTTTATAGTCCGTTGTGACTTGGCCTCAACTGGCCACACTAAAATAAAAATATATGATTTTAGGGGTTGGCTAGTAGCATTACTTTTCTAACAATTGCCGGCATAGTGCCTTCTTCTTTGATACCTTTCTACCTTTCCAAAACTTTACTCCATATAAGTCTTAATCGACTACTCGGCACCGTCTCCGGTCACCTTTCCTCCACTTTTATCTTTTCAACTATTCTTATCAATCCCGCGTGCCACGCAAGCTTACCATTCCTGGCATAACAGCCTTTTCACTTAAGTCAATCCCGGAGTTTCTCCGTCCGGCTAGTTTATTACTTACATTTCCTGTTTTCGTCCAATCTCACTTCATCATTTTATCACTACCGTCGATTGTAATGCTCAGGGTCCGTTTACTAACCCATTTTACAGCATCCTTACCCAAATCACAGGGTTTGCTCCAGTTTCTACTCTCTTCCATGACATTCTCTGATAATCAGAAAGACAAGGTTTGCCAGAATTCACCGAATTCCTTTCCAGACTCAGGAAATTTTGATCAATCTACCCACCTACTGGTAACATTAAGGAGACCAGTTTCGAAACCTGAAGAATAGTTCTATGAACCTCCAAGCAGGTGGAATCATAAGCAGTCATAGTTAACGAAATAATCATCATCGGATTGGAAGTTTACCCACTGGAGAGGAATCAATTATATCCATCCCTTAGAAGGGAATCAATAGTTTCAAACTGAAACCTGTCACAACGTCCTGATATTCAATACTACCAAATGTCGGTCTACCTAACCCTTTATCCGAAGCGTCGTTGGAAGCACAAAGTCTCCTTTTTCCATTAAGCAATGCCAGCTCTTGGTCATTACCAATTTCACCTTTTAGCTCCAGGAAGATTTTCTCACATTTTTCTCTTTAACTGCTGATCGTATTACTTGATCTATTATAATTCCGTGTCGGAGTAAACTTAAGGTAACTACTATAATCCATTCAAAGAGAAGAAGGAATTTAATATTCCTCTGAATCACATGCATCTAACGTTTCTGGTTCATCATTTAACTGAGTTGAATTAACTCTATACTCAGTCTCTGGCAGTAGTCTCATTACGAGTTCATCTTGACTCACTGGTCTTATCTTCCGGTAGGTTCTGAGATCATTGTCTTGCTTACTACTTCCTTATATAACTTTACCCAATCATGCTATCACTTCCCAATGTCTTTACTTTCTAAATGATTCCTTCATAAAATGAACATTTTCCTTAATAAAACCACCTTATTAACCTCAATTTGGTTCCATAATTTACAACCTACGACACCTGCCTTCTCATGGCGAATTATTACTGACCATATTCATACTAATTCATTTATCAAATGATATGGCACTTACTGCCTCCTTCTCAACTATTCCTAGGGACTCTGTTCCTCGCCCTAAATCGATGTCTTTGATAATCATACATCCCTCTAGCTCTTTCTTTGTTAAGATGAAAATCTCTAAGGATTCTCATCTATTTCCGTATAAGATCTCAATTAATTCTTCCAATCCTTCTTTCTTGCTGGTATTACATCTGGTAGTCTGGCTATGACTTCAACATGCATCTTCAGATCTCTTAATAATATCTCGGTTCTTTATACTCACTTTTCTGAGCACCATATCTTAATCATCACAGTCATTCTGGCTGCGACCCTCATTACCCATGGGTAAGCTCCTTATCCTAACAGGATTTTCTTATCTGCTGGAACCTCTTCCGGGTCTCCAGTAGGGTACTCCATCGAATTACCCGCTGATCTTCAGCATATAAAGCATCATCGCGCTGTTGCTCGTATGCCTCAAGGTCAGTCGCCTTACTCGTCGATACGATATCGAGCTAAGTTACTATCATTATACTTACGAGTTCCCATAAGGGTTTTATATGTCATCACTACATTAAGTAGTCCGACTATGAACTTGGCAAGAGTTCTTATTATCTTATTGAATTTATTGTTTTAACGTCACCTCATCTCTGGGGTTTATAACGTACGCTCTGATACCACTTCTGTAACACCCCCAGATCCGGGGTCCGGGATCCGGTGGTTACGGTTTCCAATTCTGTCCACAACAATTGAACTTTCCTTAACATTAAATAAATTACGTCTCTATAACCCAACACAACAATATAAAACACACCCGTTATAGTCCCAGAGATGAAATCAGAGTAACAATCAAATTTTTATTAATCACATTATGAGTTCTTACAATCCAAAAGAATTTCAATATAAATACATACTCTTTGCCATCCATTTACATAAGTCATACTAGACCATATTCTTGGTACTGAAAGAATAAATATACCCTACCAATAGCTTCTTCTTCAGCTCTGGTAGTCTCATCGTCCTCGCCCGCGTCGAGTGCGCCTTGTGCGAGTCATCTGGTCTAGCTGTTGTTGTGATATAATAATAAAGCAAGGGTGAGCAATAGCCCACCAACAATAATATATAACTGAACGATAATGTAACAGTTCAAAAGTATCTTTCAAACCATATGCCATGCATTACGGAAATGATGCCAGTATAATATGAACGATGAAGTTACCAGGTAATTGAAAGTATTTGTTTGAAGAAATATCTGCTACCTCAAAGTAAGCGAGATATTCTTATTGTTATTAAGAAGAGGAACTTGCAAGAAAAGGGTTGCAATTCCAGTTATGACACTATTCCAACTCTGCCAACAGTAATCATGTTGCAGGAAATAAATAAATTTGGATGATGAACCAATGATGGAGTATTCACCGCACCCGCTGTTCCAATCTTGATGATCAGTCGAGATCGTACAGCTCAATTTAGATTTACTACCGGTAGAAGGAAGAACTGACGGCTTTACTTTTATACCGCCTTACTAGCTCTCCCCGGCCAACGGTTGGGCCAAAGGGGATGGACCGGCGCTACTCGGCCTCTTACACGACTCCTAGTTCAAATAGAATTCATGATTCTGAATGTAACGTTCGTCCCCCTTTCCCCAAGTATAATACTTGTTGATAAGACTCCACAAAGTAGTCGTATCTAGTTGGAAAGGAAAATTTACCAATAACTCCCAAGCTATTACTTGGTAACGGATATCAACTTGTTCCAGTAATCTTACCCCTCGAAAGATGAGAAGGTAAGCAACGACTTAATAAGTCAACAGCACCCGAGTTGCGAGTGAAGGGAATACTTTATGATCGGGAAGTCGACAAGATAAATAACATTTTTCCAAGTAAGGTTCCCTTATTATTAAGGAGGTAGACTCAAAGAAGAATGATGTCTGAGAACCTTTCTTGATATAAGATTAATAATAATATGACTCCGAGATATTTTCTGTAATAATCGAAGAAAATAAACCTTATCGAGATTATTCTGAGTATGGAATAAATATTCAGAGAATATTTATTGAGTTAAAATATTTAAAGAATATTTGGGAATATGAAAGAATATCTTTAATCAGAGTATTTCTCAAAATAATCCCTGAAGAAATATCAGGAGAATATTTATTGCATAATTAAATAATCAAATGAATATTCAAAGTAATATTCATTACTTAATAAGTCCTGAAAGAAATATTTAAAATAATATTCGATGATTAAATAGAACTCTGGATGAATATTCAAAATAATATTCATAATTAATTAGGAATTTAAATGAATATTGATAAAGTAATATTCATTTAATGAATAATATTCTAAATGAATATCAAGTAATATTCATTTAGTAATCCAAGCTTTAAAGGAATATTCGATATAATATTCGATAAATAAATCAAGCTTCAGATGAATATTGAAGATAATATTCATCAAGTACTTCATATCTTAAATGAATTTTCAAAAATAATATTTATTTAATAAAATAATATTCTAAATGAATGTCCACATAATATTCATTTAGTAGTCTCATCTTAGGAGAGTATTCGAAATAATAATCGATAATCAATTCGACTCTGAATGAATATTGACAAATATTATTCGTCGAATGATTACGTTCAAATAATTATTTGAAGTAAGGATCATTAAAATAAATAATCTCGAACTAATATTCAAATAATATTCGTCGCCTGAATAATAGAAAATATTTACTTAAATATTTTCCTCCGAGGTAATCTCAATATATCAAGGAATATTGACTCTCGGTCTATATTTGATTAATAAGATGTATACGCCCTTCTATGAGGGTCTTACAATAACCGGCTTATAACTGATATATAACTATCTAGCTTATAAGCCAACAATAACATTCAGGGAACAAGTATATCAATTCAACTTGAAAGTAGGCATGCATGCAATGGCATATGTATATCAGCAATCATATATATATATTTATTCAATCACAACAACAGCCTAAAAGAAGGGAATTGAAACTTGCCTGGTAGTCGAGTACGGTAAGGGGTAGTGGTAGCGGGTCCCGATTCAGCTTGGTGATCTATAAATTGCCAAGGCATTCGGGATTAATCACTTAACATTTTAAAAGTTAAGTTATACTTAAATCGAAACACGTTCTCGAGTTATCTCGTTATACCCCCTTCAGTGGATTACTTATTATCACTGATCCGACCCGACATTCGTTCGTTAATACGACATGTCACTGCATTTATACTTGGGACATACTTAAGTCATATGAGTTCTAAGGTTGATCGTTACGAACCAATATTATACTCCGAGTTTTATCGCCCGTTTTCTAAGTGTTTTACCGAAGTTATAAAAGAGTCGTCTTTTAGGGGTTCGTTCGCGTTTAACCTCGACTCGAACATTTTTAATAAATCAAAAAATGATCCTTTTGACATACGGTTTTCTTTCACGCCTTCCTTTTTACCTCTAGTATTTATTTACCAAGATTCGCCATGACGTTACATAGTTTACGAGGGTTCAATTACAGTTACGAACTTTCGTTTACGGATTCGAACTACTTTTAGTAATTTGGTCATAAATCCTAAACCGTAAGTCCGTTTCACGTGATCTTTATATCAAAACGAAGCTTAGAACATTACCTATCCTATCATGGCAGATAAGGTCTCTGGACAGTAGGGTTTCGACATGGAAAATGGCATACAAAACATGGTATTGTAAAATCGGGCATTATAACGGCTGTAAATCGAATATCTACCAATTTCGAATCTTCCCATAAACATAGTATCCAACCCAAACATCATATACATGACTTATACACATGAACTGAGGCCAAGCAATGCCTTTCCGTTCATCTAGCTATTTACATCATTAATCCAAAATCCATACATAATCATGCTTATAATCTTAACATAACCATAACTAAGTTATAACTATCATAAACATGCTTAAATCTCAAACAAGGGTTAGGGTTTCAAGAGCTTATACCTTCCTTAGATAGTGATATAGCCTTACTAAGCCTTGTATGGTCCTTAGGAGTGATTATGCTTGCTAGATTAACCATGGAAAATCAAGAAAACAAAGTTAGTACTTGATGAACACTATTCACCCTCCTCTTGTTTGATTTTTTTTTAAAATGGAAAAGGATGAGTTTGAAGCTAAGATTTTGAGGAGATAAGTTTTATACAATTTAAGACTCACCTTAATTATTTCAAGATCAAACAATGGTGGGAAGGTGGAGTTTGGATTTGGAATTTATGTTGAGGCCGAATGGAATGGAAATGGGGGGGGGAGTGTTCTTGCTCTTTTCTTTGTATTGGTTGATTGTAATAATGTTTAAAGTGATTTTGTGAGATAATATCTCATCCAAGTGGTGCTAGTGGAGTGTGATGCATTGGATGAGGTAATTAGCATGGACAAGTGTTGTGTTTTCCATGGTTGAAAGCTTAACCAAGGGTTTTTGATTTCTAAGTACTAGTTATGCTCCAATTAATCTAGTTACTCTTGCCCACTTGGTTACTAGATATTTATACTAGTAGCTTGCACAAGACTCTTGCTTCCTCTGCTTGTTTCTGTGTCCGGTTATTACCCGTTTCGATTGATCGTTCGTGGGAATATTTCACGGATTTCTAATTAGGGTTTACCGGGAATCCTCTTTAATATTAATACTTTCATTCTCCATCTTTCATTCTAACTTTCCAATTTATATTCCTTAAATCCATTCATTAAATACTTAAGGCTATTAGTGTCCAGGGAACTCTCGGAGAAAATAAAAGTGCGGTTTTTCAGAATCCGACAGCTTTTACATACACTTATTTTCCCCTTGGATCACTAATATGAACTCGGAAATCCGTTCCGAATACTTCTATATAGTGTCGTCTCATATTATTATATACTCCCACCAAAACACTATTCATTCTGTATTCTTTACTTGTTCTCTTAGGGTTGTATAATTGTCCGTATTCTCTTTCGATCGTTCCTTAACCTTTTTTCGGAACTACTGGATTAATCGTTATCGATCTGGATGACATGAGAGTATTCTCTTGCTTGAATTTGCCATATCTTATTCCCTTAGAAGATAGATTATTCTTACCTATGTTGTCACCCTTTAGCATTCTTCAAGACATAGAAATAATAAAGTCGAATTCCATTCATTCTTTCCAAATATCAATTATTACATTGTAGCCATAACCACTCCTTAGTGGTTTCCTACCTTCATTCTTAAATCAAATATAATAACATCCCAAAATATCAAATCCTCAAAGTTAATATCTCAATTCTTGGATTATAATAATATTTAATCCACTGTCCGGTCAAATATTATAGCGAAAAGAATTTGGAATTTCTGAATTCCGATCGTCTCTGCATTCACTTATTTCCTCCGCGTATTACTAATATGACTTCGAAACATCCATATCACGTCCCGTACCTAGGGTGGATTGAAAAGTTTTCCAACTTACAAAATCACTATTCATCCACCAAATTACTATGCACGTACAGGAAACACTATGCACGTACGGGAAATACTATGCACGTATGGGAAACACTATGCACTTACTCATTTTCCTTCAAGGATCCATTAGCTCCTTCCTGGATGGTAGATTATTCTTATCTAGGTCCTCAACCATCGAATTACTCTATTCTGACAATATACCAATGCATCAGGATCATTGTCCAAAGCAATATCCATTCATTACAATCATTGTTCTTTGAAACCACCATTCATTAGAGCTGGTGACCTTGTTGTCGGAATCATTGTTCCCCATTTTATCATTACTTAATAAAAAGTTTTAATTATATCCAAAATTTGGGGTTCTTACAGTGCCAGGAGCGGATGATGGAGGAAGAAAAGAACTCCACAGAAGAGCTAATGACCGGGGAGGAAATTAAGTGCGAAAGAGACAAGGAAGGGATCATGAGGTACACATACAGGATATGGATCCCAAATGTTCAGGAACTCAAGAATGAGATTTTAAATGAGGCACACAACTCAAGATACTCAGTACACCCAGGTAGCACCAAAATGTATAGGTATTTGAAGGAGTATTACTGGTGGCCCAATATGAAAAAGGACGTAGCAGAGTGGGTAAGCAGATGCTTGACCTGCCAACGAGTGAAGGCAGAGCACCAGAAACCCAGCGGACTTCTACATCCCTTAGAGATTCCAGAATGGAAATGGGAACACATAGCCATGGATTTCGTAGTAGGTTTACCAAGGACCAAGGCTAATCATGATTCCATATGGGTAATTGTAGATCGACTGACGAAATCGGCTCACTTTCTCCCGATCAACGAAAGGTACACGGTCGACACACTATTGGACATCTACTTAAAAGAGATAGTGGCGCGACATGGAGTCCCAGTCGCAATAGTATCCGATCGAGATCCTAGATTTAACTCCAGGTTTTGGAGAAGTTTTCAAGAATGTGTAGGGACCCGGCTGAACATGAGCACAACCTACCACCCCTAGACAGATGGGCAAAGTGAAAGGACCATCCAAACACTAGAGGATATGTTGAGAGTCTGCGCGATAGACTTCAAGGGAAATTGGGATGATCACTTGCCATTGATTGAGTTCTCCTACAATAACAGTTATCATTCAAGCATTGGGATGCCACCTTATGAGGCCCTTTATGGAAGAAAATGTCGATCTCCCTTGTATTGGGATGAAGTTGAAGAGCGAAAGATGCTTGGGCCCGAAGTGGTCCAACGAACTAAAGATGCAGTAGATCTAATCAGGGGACGGTTGGTAGCAGCCCAGGATCGACAAAAGAAATATGCCGACTTAGCTCGGAAAGGCACGGAATACGAAGTAGGGGACCTAGTGCTCTTGAAAGTGTCACCTTGGAAAGGTTTAATGAGATTTGGGAAGAAAGGAAAGCTGAGTCCCAGATACATTGGACCATTTGAGATCTTGAGACGGATTGGGGAACTAGCTTATAAGCTCGCATTGCCCCCGAATCTACAGCAGTTGCACAATGTGTTCCATGTTTCGATGCTGAGGAAGTATAATCCGGATGCTAAGCATATTGTAGAGTATGAGCAAGTGGACATGCAACCAGACCTGACCTATGTGGAGCAACCTGTGGAAATCATAGACCGGAAAGAACAAGTGCTCCGAAACAAGGTCATTCAGCTAGTCAGAGTTTTGTGGCAGAACCACAATGTAGAAGAATCCACCTGGGAACTTGAAAGCGCAATGCAAGAGAAGTACCCCCACTTGTTTTCAAACTGATTCCAGGACGGAATCCTTTTAAGGAGGGGAGACTGTAAGAACCCAGATTTTGGGTGGAATTAAAACTTTTATGTATTTAATGATGTAAGAATGAATAGTGGATACGGCTATAATGTAATAATTGATATTTGGAAAGAATGAATGGAATTCGACTTTATTATGTTTATGTCTTGAAGAATGCTAAAGGGTGACAACATAGGTAAGAATAATCTATCTTCTAAGGGAATAAGATATGGCAACTTCAAGCAAGAGAATACTCTCATGTCATCCCGATCGATAACGATTAATCCAGTAGTTCCGTAAAAAGGTTAAGGAACGATCGAAAGAGAATACGGACAATTATACAACCCTAAGAGAACAAGTAAAGAATACAGAATGAATAGTGTTTTGGTGGGAGTATATAATAATATGAGACGACACTATATAGAAGTATTCGGAACGGATTTCCGAGTTCGTATTAGTGATCCAAGGGGAAAATAAGTGTATGTAAAAGCTGTCGGATTCTGAAAAACCGCACTTTTATTTTCTCCGAGAGTTCCCTGGACACTGATAGCCTTAAGTATTTAACGAATGGATTTAAGGAATATAAATTGGAAAGTTAGAATGAAAGATGGAGAATGAAAGTATTATTATTAAAGAGGATTCCCGGTAAACCCTAATTAGAAATCCGTGAAATATTCCCACGAACGATCAATCGAAACGGGTAATAACCGGACACAGAAACAAGCAGAGGAAGCAAGAGTCTTGTGCAAGCTACTAGTATAAATATCTAGTAACTAAACTAGAAGCAAGGAACTAGCACCTTAGAGGAAGAACCAAGTGCTTAGCAAAGTAACTACCTAGTTAAGCTCTAACCACCATAAAACCAACACATGTCCTGCCATTTCATCATCTAACACCTCATCACTTTAATAAAGTGACTTTTACAAGATATTATGTTGTAAGTGGATGAGAGTGGATGAGATTAAAACACAAAAATCAAAAAGAACCAAGCAACTCTCTTCCCCCCCCCCCATTTCCATTCCATTCGGCCTTACCCTTAATTCAAAATCCAAACTCAACCTTCCCACCATTGTTTGTTCTTGAAATTTTTAAGGTGAGACTTATATTTCATAAAACTTATCTCCTTAAAATCTTAGCACCAAACTCCTTTGTTTCCATTTTCAAAAAAATCAAACAAGAGGAGGGTGAATAGTGTTCATCATGTACTAACTTTGTTTTCTTGATTTTTCATGGTTGATCTAGCAAGCATAATCACTCCTAAGGACCATACAAGGCTTATTAAGGCTATATCACTATCTAAGGAAGGTATAAAGCTCTTGAAACCCTAACCCTTGTTTGAGATTTAAGTATGTTTATGATAGATATAGCTTAGTTATGGTTATGTTAAGATTATAAGCATGATTATGTATGGATCTTGGATAAATGATGTAAATAGCTAGATGAACGGAAAGGCATTGCTTGGCCTCAGTTCATGTATATAAATCATGTGTATGTTGTTTGGGTTGGATACTATGTTTATGGGAAGATTCGAAATTGGTGGATATTCGATTTACAGCCGTTATAATGCCCGATTTTACAATACCATGTTTTGTATGCCATTTTCCGTGTCGAACCCCTACTTTCCAGAGACCTTATCTGCCATGATAGGATAGGTAATGTTCTAAGCTTCGTTTTGATATAAAGATCACGTGAAACGGACTTACGGTTTAGGATTTATGACCAAATTACTAAAAGTAGTTCGAATCCGTAAACGAAAGTTCGTAACTGAAATTGAACCCTCGTAAACTATGTAACGTCATGGCGAATCTTGGTAAATAAATACTAGGGGTAAGAAGGAAGGTTTGAAAGAAAACCGTATGTCAAAAAGAGCATTTTTTGATTTATTAAAAATGTTCGAGTCGAGGTTAAACGCGAACGAACCCCTAAAAAGACGACTCTTTTATAACTTCGGTAAAACACTTTGAAAACGGGCGATAAAACTCAGAGTATAATATTGGTTCGTAACGATCAACCTTAGAACTCATATGACTTAAGTATGTCCCAAGTATGAGTACAATGATATGTCGTATTAACGAACGAATGTCGGGTCAGATCAGTGATATAAAGTAATCCACTAAAAGGGGTATAACGAGATAACTCGAGAACGTGTTTCGATTTAACTATAACTTAACTTTTAATATGTTAAGTGATTAATCCCGAATGCCTTGGCTATTTATAGATCACCAAGCTGAACCGGGACCCGCTACCACTACCCCTTACCGTACTCGACTACCAGGCAAGTTTCAATTCCCTTCCTTTAGGCTGTTGTTGTGATTGAATAAATATATATATATATATGTTTTCTGATATACATATGCCATAGCATGCATGCCTGCTTTCAAAGTTATATCATTATGCTTGTTCCCTGATTGTTATTGGCTTATAAATTAGATAGCTATCGTATCAGTTATAAGCCGGAATATTGTAAGACCCTCATAGAAGGGCGTATACATCTTATTCATCATTATAGACCGGGAGTCAATATTTCTTGATATATCAAGATTACCTCGGAGGAAAATATTTAAGTAAATATTTTCCCATTATTCGGGCGACGAATATTATTTGAATATTCGTTCGAGACTAATTATTTTAACGATCCTTACTTCAAATAATTATTTGAACGTAACTATTCAACGAATAATATTTCTCAATATTCATTCAGAGTCGAATTGATTATCGATTATTATTTCGAATACTCTTCTAAAGATGAGACTACTAAATGAATATTATGTGGACATTCATTTAGAATATTATTTTATTAAATAAATATTACTTTTGAAAATTCATTTAAGATATTAAGTACTTGATGAATATTATCTTCAATATTCATCTGAAGCTTGATTTATTTATCGAATATTACATCGAATATTCCTTTAAAGCTTGGATTACTAAATGAATATTACTTGATATTCATTTAGAATATTATTCATTAAATGAATATTACTTTATCAATATTCATTTAAATTCCTAATTAATTATGAATATTATTTTGAATATTCATCCAGGGTTCTATTTAATCATCGAATATTATTTTAAATATTTTAAATATTCCTTTCAGGACTTATTAAGTAATGAATATTATTTTGAATATTCATTTGATTATTTAATTATGCAATAAATATTCTCGTGATATTTCTTCAAGAATTATTTGGGAAATACTCTGATTTAAAGATATTCTTTCATATTCCTAAATAATCTGTAAAATATTTTAATTCAATAAATATTCTCTAAATATTTATTCCATACTTAGAATAACCTCGATAAGGTTATCTTCTTCGATTATTACAGAAAATATCTCGGAGTCATATTATTATTAATCTTATATCAAGAAAGGTTCTCAGACATCATTCTTCTTTGAGTCTATCTCCTTAATAATAAGGGAACCTTACTTGGAAAATGTTATTTATCTTGTCGACTTCCCGGTCATAAAGTATTCCCTTCACCCGCAACTCGGGTGCTGTTGACTTATTAAGTCGTTGCTTACCTTCTCATCTTTCGAGGGGTAAGATTACTGGAACAAGTTGATATCCGTTACCAAGTAATAGCTTGGGAGTTATTGGTAAATATTCCTTTCCAACTAGATACGACTACTTTGTGGAGTCTTATCAACAAGTATTATACTTGGGGAAAGGGGGACGAACGTTACATTCAGAATCATGAATTCTATTTGAACTAGGAGTCGTGTAAGAGGCCGAGTAGCGCCGGTCCATCCCCTTTGGCCCAACCGTTGGCCGGGGAGAGCTAGTAAGGCGGTATACAAGTAAAGCCGTCAGTTCTTCCTTCTACCGGTAGTAAATCTAAATTGAGCTGTACGATCTCGACTGATCATCAAGATTGGAACAGCGGGCGCGGTGAATACTCCATCATTGGTTCATCATCCAAATTTATTTATTTCCTGCAACATGATTACTGTTGGCAGAGTTGGAAAAGTGTCATAACTGGAATTGCATCCTTTTCTTGCAAGTTCCTCTTCTTAATAACAATAAGAATATCTCGCTTACTTTGATGTAGCAGATATTTCTTCAAACAAATACTTTCAGTTACCTTGTAACTTCATCGTTCATATTATACTGGCATTATTTCCGTAAATGCATGGCATGTGGTTTGAAAGATAACTTTGAACTGTTTTAAATTATCGTTCAGTTATATATTATTGTTGGTGGGCTTTCGCTCACCCTTGCTTTGTTTACATTATGTCACAACAACAGCTAGGACAGATGGCTCGCGTCAGGCGCACTCGGCGCAAGCAGGTTACCCGACCCACCGGACTACCCGCTGAGATGCTAGCCGCCATTGCTGAGGTAGCATAGTTAGACAGCTTTTGTTTCCTGTTTAACTATATGTATAATTAATGTAATTAACGGCAAAACTTTTAAACCTATGATGTTATCCTTTTGGGATTGTAATAACTTTTATTCGTAACCCTTTAATGTAAGGCTTATTTCAATTTCATCTTTGGGACTATAACTGTTGTGTGTGTGAGTGGTAATTATTGTGGGGTCACAGCATGTGATTTATTTATTGTGGACTCAAGTCAAGTATTATGAATGGATGTAAGACCGTAACCACCAGATCCCTGACCCCGGATCTGGGGGTGTTACATTGACCATATTTTTCATATAATATTTGAAGACTTTTGGCATTGGTCTCATATTTTTTTCCAAATTGTTTTGAATAAAATCGAATGAAATGGGTTTGTCGCGTAGTATCGTATTTATTGGCTAATTACTTACCAATAGAAGCTTCCTATATTTTATAATTGTTATTTCCCACATGTGTGCTGAATATTTTATGTAACTTGGTGACCAAGTTGGGTAATAACTCTTTGCTTATTTGTTCATTGATTCCTTGCTCCATTCTTTGGTTTTTAACCACCATTTTTGCCTATAAATAGCCAAGCCTTTCACCCATTTCTCCCAAGCCTCAAGAGCCAAAAAAATGCTGCTACTTTCTCTCTAGATACACACCATATTCTAGATTTTAATTGCTTCAAAAAGTATCTAGCAAACAAGCTTCTTTCTTCATCTTTAATACACCTTTTTAAGCTTGTTTTAGCACCATTTCTTACCCATAAACACACCTTCGGCCAAGCTTCATTTGGGCAGTCCTTTATCTCGTTTCTTGCAGCCCTTGAAGTGCTCTTTCAAGTGTCTTTGAGTCACCTTTAATCCCTCCTTGCATACTCTTCTTTAGGTGCTCAAATTCGGCCCTTTCGGTAGTGTTTTATCACCATTTCTTGCTCTAAAACAATTATATCCAAGACCACTTCGAAGACAAAACTTTAGCTCGACTAAAGTGGGTTCTTGAAGTACTTTGGAAGAGGTTTAAGGATCCTTGTGTCCCCCTTAAATTGTCTTTCATTGATTGATCTTGGTGTCCTTGTTTTGGTTGCTTTTCTTGGTGATTTTCGGTGTCATCTTGCTCTTGTTATACACCTCTCGGCCAAACCCTTTGGGCAGCCCCTTTAGCTCGAATTTTGCTGCCCTTAAGTGGTCCATTCTTGTGTCTTTGAGTTACCATTGATATCTCCTTGCATATCCATCAATTGGTGCTCTTTCGGCCTTAGTTTGGAGGTAAGTTTAGGCTTCGATCCTAGCTTGTTTTACTTCATTTCTCTCTAAACTTCAAGTGATTCTAAGTTAGTTACTTTTTGTTTTGTGTGTGTACATCTACACATACTAGTCCTGGAACCTAGTTCGTATCCTTTGAGAATACCTCTTATTTGAGAATTCTTTGCTTTAGGCAACCAAGCCACCGGATAAAGCCAAAGGTCATAAACTAGTTAAATTTTTGTTGTGTGTGTTGTACGTGTTGCGTGTGTAGTGTGTGTTGCATTCATGGATATATTTGTTGAACGTTTAATTTATTGTCTTGCATTACCGCTCGTGTGACAAGTCCCTCGTGTGACTTATCCCGTGCCGTTATTTACTATTTTCCGCACAACGAAAATCGCTAACGTTATATAAGCGTTTTTCTTAACGGTCCTCGCACTTGCGAGTTGATATTTTATTTTCATCCTCACACTTGTGAGTTGAATAATTAAGCACTCTTGCACACACCACTAAAGTTTCGTAGCTCGTCCGATTGACGTCGTGACTCGCTCGACTTTAATTTATGATGAATCAATTATTTTAACGCGTAATAGCGTCCCCGTGGCTAGTACCGTAACATACTAGTTTTGCACGGGCTATATTATATTATCTCTCACCAATTGTTTGTTTGTAGCTTGTTGTTGTATCTTTGTAGTGAGGTGAAGTGAAGTGAGGTGATCTTCGCTCTAAGACCCAAGTCTTAGACACGCCGACGGGGAGTTGGATGTCTTCGCACCGTGAGGAGGAGGAAAGACCTAAGACCTAAGATCCGAGACCTACAAAGGTAGCACCAAGGCTACTTAGGTTTGCTAAAATATTTTGAAGAGGAAACTTGGAGTTACGCTCTAAGATAAATATTTTAGTGGTTTACTAATTATTTTGAGGAGTTAAAGGGGAGTTACGCTCCAAGATAAATAATTGGTGGTTTGTTCTATATTTTGAGGAGGTAGCGGGGAGTTACGCTCAAAGATAAATATATAGCGGGGTAGCTTATATTTTGAGAAGGTAACGGGAAGTTACGCTTCTAGATAAATATATAGTTGTAATTTGTAAAGGTTTTTCCACCTGCTATAAGGAGTTTACTTATAGTGGACGAAATCTCGAGCCCGGGGAGGAGCTCGAGGACTGGAGCAGGGGTGTTCGAATCCGTTAGGGGATTGTGGCATTACGAACCAAGATAAATCGATTGTGTCTTATTTCTCTCATTTACTTTCCGCATTTTACATTACTTATTTATAAGTAATTAATTTTAAAAGAGAAAGAAAATTTAAAAACGCCAAGCTCAAATTTTAAAAAGGTAATAAGCTATTCACCCCCCCCCCCTTCTAGCTTATTTAACCCGCATTCGAGACCTATCACTATTCTACTCAAACGATTCCTATAACACGTTAACAATTAACATATATATGACTTACATAAGACATACTTACCAAACAACTACTACTATCAGATAAGCACTTAAACACATAGCATCTATAACATGCAACCATATAAGCCACTTAAACACTTAACACTTGATACTAACTTAACTTGTAACCAACTTATAACTTCATACTATAGACTTTACGTCTTATAATTCTAACGAAAATCGGGCAGCACTTCCTCTGTATAATGGACTAGCCCGTCGGAACATAACCGACTCAAAACACAACAAAAACACTCTCAATTGATTTCTAATCCACAACCAATCACAATCACACTACTTATCACGACTTGAAGTCATATAAACTACTTACACTTAACAGATACTCTTTATGAATTCGCATTACTAAATTATCAACTTAATATCACTTTAACGAATGACGATCATTTATATCCATGGAATAACTATAACACCTTATACTAACATACATATCATTGACCACATACATTTATACCAATTACATCCCTAAGTAAT
Source organism: Saposhnikovia divaricata (assembly GCA_036435485.1). Lineage (NCBI taxonomy): Eukaryota > Viridiplantae > Streptophyta > Magnoliopsida > Apiales > Apiaceae > Saposhnikovia > Saposhnikovia divaricata. The sequence continues at coordinate 84,199,845 of CM071598.1, forward strand.
CCAAAATCATCACATAATCAACTTTAATTAGCATATTAATTAATTATCGAGTAAAATAACTAAATCATATTCATTTAATCACCAAAATTACATAAACCATATTTTTAATCTAAAATTCGAATATTAACTTATTAAAATTCTGAAACTTATCTTTACATGACCACTAATCATCAGTTAACATATAATCATAAAAATCAATTTCTAATTACTATTTATAATTATAAAAATTCGAATAATTCATATTAAGCTACAAAAATTCGAATTAAATCTTTATAAATCTGGAAAATTAATTACTAATTAACATCAAAATCATCATCCCATAACTAATTAACAAAGATTAAACACTTAACAATTCATAAAGTTCATACATATATATAATTAATTCGAATAAAAATCATAAACACTAAAACCCTTGCATGCAATTGGATTTTATCACTTATATGTACTCTAAATTACTCCTACAGACTGTAGATTTGACAAACAACCACCACCGGTTGGCCGACCATCGAAAATCACCATGGCCGCCGGTGGGTTTTGATCAAAAACTCGAAAACAACCAAAACAAGCACAAAAACTCAGTTTCAAGGCCTGACTAACATCTTAGAGCCAATAATTCATCGAATTACTAGCTATCAAGCATTGCATGCAAGATTTGAGCAGATATATACATACACTGAACATATATACTTACAAAACTTCACCAGAAACACAACCCCTCAATTAACAAGTAAAAGAACTAAAGTTTAATTATTAAAACATGATTTGTTGCAGCTTAAAAGAGTTAAAAATGAAAGAAAAGGGGAAGAAGGGAAGGAATTACCAAGAGCAGCTGAAAAACTCGGACAAGGATGAAGAAAATGAAGTGGGTGAAGATATATAGAGCCAGGGGTATTTCTGTCATTTGCCAAATGCTGAAAAATCTATTTTCTTTTAAAAGCCTATTTTAATCCTTTTAAATCGAAATAAAATAAGGAATTAAGAGAAAAATAATTTTTAAAATTCTAAAATGAATTTTATGAAATTAAAAACCTCCCCATATTTTTAAAATAATTTTTGAGTCAAAAATGAATTTTATATGAATTTTCGAAATAAAAGACCTTTAAAAGAAATAAAGTTTTTTAAATCATTTTAAAATACTTAAATACACAATTAAATACTCCCACTAATTTTAAAAACTAACTAATATCACAAAGGTGATAATGCAAAAGATTTCATGATTTTAAACAACTCCAATGATTTTATAAGATTTTCAGAAGATTCAAAATGCAAGTTTAAAATAGTTTTAATGCATCAAAAAATGAAAATAAAATTCTACGAGCACATACGGCACATACCAAACATCATATAATCATATAAACATAATTCCACACATACTTTGACTTCAGAAAATATCTATATCACATTATTCACATTTATTAATTAAATAAACTTATATAATTTGCGAAAAAAATCTATACTATCCAAATCAATGAACCAATATAACAAAATCCTATAGATCTAAGATCCCGGATACCAAAATAAAAGAACCTACTTTCACAAAAAGAAAGAACAAAACCCAATATATGGGTAGACAAAATTCACTAACGGGATACTAGAATCTCAATAAAAAGATATATTTATTGAAAAATAAAATAAAATCAATGTAAGGAAATGAGAGTTAGTATTAGTATTTAATTTCCATATCATAATCTATTAGCAGACATATCGAATTTGCTTGGTTGGTTAATAATATTTATTTTTTAATATCAACAAAACCTTAAATATAGTTAAAAAATCTTAATAACTTGATAGATAGATTCTAAACAAACGGAAATATTTATTAACAATAAACAAAACTAAAATGAAATAAAAAAGAGGGCTTCAGTTTATGTACTATAGTCTTAATTTTGTTTTGTAGCATATCATTGTTGTTTTCAGTTATATAGTAACATACTAAAATAACTTGGGCAGAGAGTGTTAGGTCTGATATGACTTAATAATAAGCTAGAAGGGGGATTGAATAGCTTATTACCAATTTAAAAAAAAGTGCCCATTTTAATAATTCTTCGCCTTAGAAAGTTTCACAAAAACTTGTATTTTAGAATATATCGAGATCAACCGACCAGTTCCGAAGGAGAACCCGTAGGTTACTTAATACCTTTCAGTTCTAAGACATCGGTTTTAGAAATCCAAGAAGTATGATACAGACTTCCCGAAAAGCGAATTCGAAAGATTACAATGACTTGCCTCGAGCAACTTTGCTAAAATGGGTTTTTCTCTTTTTGAAAACGTTTTATCACAATTTAGCAAGTTATAAGTGCATAAGTAAATAGAAAAAGCAAGCAATACCACACGGTCGATATTCCACCTGGTTCGCGATATATATATATATATATATATATATATACCCCTACATCCAGTCCCTGAGACCCTCCTCGATCGCGAGAGTTACTCCACCAAAATACACTCCTTAACTTAGGCGGATAAGCCTTTACATACCTATAAATATTTATCTTGAAACGTAACTCCCCGTTACCTTCTCAAAATACAAGTAGAACCACTACAAAATCTATCTTGGACTGTAACTCCCCATTACCCCCTCAAAATAAAGTAGCAACCATGCACTAATTATCTTGGAGCGTAACTCCCCGTCACCTAATGTAAAACCCTACATGACCTATCTTAGACGATAACTCCTCGTTACTTCTTCAAAGCCGATGTAGCCCTTTTTGTAGTCTTTGTACTACTAACCTTTGACGGTCTTGGATCTAAGGTCTTGGGTCTTTCCTTTTCCTCATGGTGCAAAGACACCCAACTCCCCGTCGGCATGCCTAAGAATTGGGTCTTAGAACAAGGATCACCTCACTTCACCTTACTATAAAAGTTAATATACGATATCTACAAAATACCCTTTTACAAGAAAAGAAAGATTTGAACTAACATTACACAAATATTAATTCGAGTGAGCAAATATATTACTAACAAGTCCAACCTATTAGAAACATACATGCATGAAATCTACAACAAGTTATAGTATTGATAAATCAATTAGGCATGGTATAACAAGAGTAGATAAATGAATATAACATATAGACATATATATTAATCCAAAGGAGCAAATATACCATTACCAAGTCCAACCTATTAACAGTATAAGTGCTAGAAAACTACATACATGATATATTATAAATAACACAATTAAGCGTGCATATAACAAGTGTAGCAAGTAAATATAACATATAAATAATATATATTTTATAAGGCACATCATAATTCATGTTCCCCAAGTAAATACTTGTTGATAGCTCTTACTCGTTCATTTTGTTACTTCCGTATTTTTGTTGGAAGCTAACGGATGTGTGTGGGTTGACCTCTATTCTGGATGATGAAGCTGTTTTTGCAAGCCAAGACCGGGAATTTTGTAAAGCATTTTGATGAGTTGGGAACCCTAACTCGATAGGGTCGTGATCCCAAAATACAATCATTTTGATAGCGAAAGGAGGTAAAATCATTTAATTGCTGCTAAAATCTTGGACTCTGAATTTTTGAAAAGTTCAAGAATATTTGTTCGTAATTTAAGGAGTTGATTTATCTACGAATAAATAATTTGGAACCCCTACTATTTTTAAATAATTTTCTGAAGATCGGAAAATATTTTAAATAATTATTAAAAGCCTTAAATATTTTTTAATTAAGTATTATGATTTTTAAATCAATTAAAGATATTTAATAAATATTTATTAGATAAATATCTATTAATTAATGATTAATAAAAATAATATTCACTTAATTAAATAAATATCCAAATGATATATATTTAATTATTATTCAATCATTCAGTACTTTAAGAATACCCAGATATATACTGAAATATTTATTTCTCATTTAAAATATACAATCTGTCTCCGGAGTCCCTCCGGATTTTATGGCATTGTCTTGGATAACTCAAAGTTTCGACTTCCGGTCTAGAATTGAAAGTATGATTCATATGCTCTGTTAAGGTACACATGTTTAGGGCTGATGATAACAAATAACCTAAGGCAAGAATTGTATCAAGTCATTAGAGCTGATTCAAATCAGGGAGCTAACTGAAGTGCAGGTCAACTAAAGCTACATTTTATGATTGGAATCCTGCAAGCAATTAGGAAGTATTTCTGCAACAAGCTACAAGATTCTTTAATCAAGTATCAGTAATCAAGTGGGAGGTTTGTTAAAACAACTCATGCAAGTGGTTCGAGAAGTTTGGGTTCGAGAAGTCTACAGAATGATCTATTCGAGAAGTCAAGAACTCACCAAATCGAGAAATCAGGAAAATACCATGTTCGAGAAGTCATTGAAATGATCCATTCAAAAAGTCTACAAAGTAGTCTGTTCGAGAAGTCATGGAAATGTTGTATTCGAGAACTCTACATAATGGGTTATTCGAGAAGTCCTCACTGTGATTAAACGATAAGTGCAAAATTTTGCATATTTTTATTACCTATTTATTGCTTGAACTCGTAATTTAATAAATTATTTTGTTGAATTTCAGGAAATTCTTAAATAAATAAAGAAATGGCAAAATAAAGAAATAAGAGCAAGGAAGGGAAAAAGAGGAAGAAAAAGGACCAAAAATGAAAGAAGGAAAAGAATTAGGAGCTTGGAGCAAAAGGAATATTTCAAGACAAGTGGAAGGTGGAGATCATCCCAACACACTACATAAGTGTATGGCCAAGATCAACTCTTCAAAGCTTAAGGGGGAAGGAAACAAATAGATGGCTAGGATTTCACGACCACACACCACAAATGTATGGTGGGGATTTACCCCTCTTAACCCTAATTCCTATCCTATAAATACCCCCTCACCCCCCTTGTATTTAGAAACTTAGATTTTAGGGTAGTTTTATTTTCTTGTTTTGTAGTTCTAAATCTTGTAAACACTCCTATTATAATTAATGCAATTTTTATTTTCTTTACTTCTTGTCTTGCTCTTTCGTTATTGTTGCCTTGTTTGGTTATTTTCATAAATCCCGTTGCTAACCACTTGGGGTTGAAAGTAACGAAACTTTATTTTCTTGTTCCTAATTGCTAATTTTAATTACGCCCCTTTAAAAATCCATTTTATTGTGGGCCATTTAATTTTAAATTATCATCTTAGTGTAATTTTAAATTCGTAGTTAATTTCTTTGTCTCGTATTTAATTTTCAAAATAATAAAAAATCACAAAAACATTAGTTATATTAATTTCCTGCATTTGTTTTACTAGCTTTAATTTTTAACTCGAAGCAATATAACCCTTTCACCTGTTTTTAAACAAAACAAATCCAGTCTCTTATTTTCTTCATCTTCAAATCACTCCCCCTTCCCTACCTTTCTTTTTATGCGAGTACTCACTCTGTCTTTGTTTCTCTTTGGTTGAACTCTCAAACCATCTCTCCTATGTTCTTCGTCTTCACTCCTTCTCAATCCACCAAATCTGCGACACAATCTCTCTCTCGCTCTCTCTCTCTCTCTCTCTACCTTCCTCTGATCCCCTCTCTCTCCCCACGAAACCACAACACCCCCAATTCCTTTTTCGATGAATCACGGTTCTGAGTTTCGCGAATTCTCCTTATCATTTTTGTACTCATTAATCGTGTGTGAATCGATTTTTATTCTCGGTTTTGAGTTTTATGAGTTATGATTGTTGTTTGGTGATTTCATCCGCTGTATTGATTGGAGATTGGCTGTGATTTTTGTATCGTTCGTCTGTAATAAGAGGATGATGGTTATGAATTGTTGAGTTTTTTTTAGCAGTGTGCCATTGTCGAGTGTGCCATTGAGTTAATGAGTTATTCGTGGCCGAGTTCACTCGGTAGATTGTAGAATTTGTATTGTAGCTGAATGTAATTTATTTCTGTTATATGCCGAGTTATAGAATCCGTATTGTTGTATTGGTTTATACTTGAATTTAGGATTTTTTTTTTTAATTTTTAGAATAATTCAGTTTTAGAATAAGTTAGAATTTTTAGAAATTAATTAGATTAAAAGCCGAATTTTCCAAAACCAACTTGCTCTAATTCGCCTAAATTAATAATTAAGGTTTGCGAAAATATTAGCCTCTGTGGAACGAATCTCACATTTTACAACGAAACAAATTGTTCGCTTGCAATTTAAAACACTCAATTTTTAGAACATCACTAAATCGAGAAATCCATGAAATGGCTGATTCGATAAGTCCTAACTTATTCATTCGAGAAGTCTAGATAATCAGTTCGAGAACTCAGCTTCGGATTCGAGAAACAATTCGAGAAGTCCAGATAAACAGTCATTCGAGTTCTCTTGACTGTAGAGTAGTGCTTGAGTTCTCTAAAAGAAACATATCGAATGAAAGACAGTCTCACAATCATTTTGCACACCCGTGACTAATGGACAATGTTTGAGGACACAATGGATGTATAGAATAGGGGGCCAAAGTGTAAATATTTGAAGGCTCAAATTCTTACAAATGAAATGTGAAATCAATCCCTATCTACTTAGTCTCGAAGATCAAAATAAAAGTTGAAGCAACCTACAATAAGGATTACTTTTTAATTGTGAAACTCAGGGATAGCTCGATAAATGCAAAGACTTATTGACTGGAAAGATACAATCATATCTCAGCTGAAAGTAACTTGACAGTACTGAAAAAAAAAAAGATTCAAACAAAAAGCATCTTTGCATAAAGCATCACGTGGGCTTGGAATCTAAGTCATTGCATGGACTTAGTAACTAACCGAAGAAAGCAGCACAGACTTAGAGCATTTCTGAAATTGTCCAAATTTACAAGCAAAGACTTTCAAGGCATTCCCTAAAATGGTGAAGCTTCAAGGTTGTGCATGTGACAAACATTACCAAAATTGTATTTTCAATGTTATGTATTTTGTTTGTCTTCATACAGTATATATAATTTGTTTTAGTAGCACTGTTAGAAAGATAAGAAAACACAAAACATTCTCACTTAGTATTGTTAGGTTTTCTTATCCTTCAAAAGCATTGTAAACAGTAGCTATGAGACACTCACAGATTATTTCTTCGAAATATACATATCTCTGGTGGAACAAACAACTCCTCCTTAAATTTTCAAAATAGTGTTGAGTACTTATATTTTGCTTCTGTTCACTTGCTTTATTATTCATGTTCTTGTATACAAATTGTAAACCCTTTAAACAATCCGAAAGAAAGTGTCAAGATTGTATTCAACCCCCCATTCTACAATCTTAGGTTGTATTGTTAGGATTCAACATGCTCTACCACTTAGAGCCTTTATAAAATACTGGCTAACTACTACAAATGTATAGTATATAAACTGTAACAAACTATAGCAACTCCACATTGTTTAACAAATCATTCGTAAAATCAGAAAAAAAAACATTTATATTATAACAACAGCAATAAAGGCACAACAACTTAAAGACATAAGTTTTGAAAACTTTCCTGATAGTCTGGGGGTGGTAGGGGCTCGTGACTAGGTCTGGTGATCTATAAATAAACACAAAATATACTATTAGTCCCCGACATGATTCATCTATACTTTATTACGTACGCACTTAAATAAATCTTAGCAGTGGTTTGAATGGCCCATTATTGGCTCGTGATAAGTCCTTGATAACCGTTAACTACTTAAGTCGAAAGTTCGATCCAAAACCCATTCTCGAAAGCACACTTAACTTAATCCATTTTCAAGTCATCTCCGTAAGGATTTCTAATTGCGCAATCTTGGCTTACGTATTTTTACAAAATCGAAAATTAATCATTTTAACACGAAGCCATCTTGTAAGTCTTCTTAACTGTCTCTATCATTATTCCACAAAATTTTACATTTTATTATGTCCCGTAAGTGGTCCGATCATAGCCTCAAAGTTGGTACAATGGTACATTTTGGTTTTCCGAACTATTTTCACTAAAACTCAATTATCTCCTAAATTGTAAATTGGATCGACAAAATTCTCGCGCCAAAACGAACTACGAATCGAGATCTACGCAAACATTGTCAGTGGTTACATCTTACAGTGAGGGTTTTGTTCTGTTTTTTTGCCTAAACTATGTTAACAAAATTTCGCCATTACGATGGCTTAAAACAAGCAATTTCCATATTATAATCACACCAAATCAACATTCATTCCAACCCATTCATCACCATAACCTAATTAACATCTTAATCAAACCAACATCTCCACATCCATGGTCAAATCCAACATCTACTCATTTCATCCACCAAAACACAACCATTTACATTACTACCTAACATAACTTCATCAAAACTCAAGCTCGTCATAAAACACTAAAACAAACTCATAGCAAAGAGGGGGGAGGTGGTTTATACCTTTCTTGAGCTTTCCAACACTTAACATTGGCTTGGAATCCTTAGTATAGTCTTGGGTTAGCCTTAGAAGCCTTAAACTTTAACATAAAAATCAAGAACACAAGTTATGTTACTATTCACCGCAAAATTTGCTCAAAGATTTGAACATGAAATCATCAGTGGATGGTTATGAAACTTTTATCATACCTTAGTTTGATCACTACGCAGCTTTTGAATCCGACCTTGAAATTTTTAGATGCTTGGAGATAGGGTTTTGATTTTCTATTTTTCTTGTTTTTTACTTGGGCCAAATGTTTGAAGAAAAGGGGGGAGTGTTCTTGGCTTTGACTAGTTGGTGGGTGGTTTTTTTTTGAGATTTTGGTGTGTAATTGTGTTATATATCCCTTCTTATCTCCTTGTAATTTCTTGGGACACTTGTCACCAATTAACAAGTAAACCTTGGATTTATTTTGGATAATTATTGTGTTTAAGACTTAATTCCACTTTGGTTTATCTTGGTAGCTTTCACATGGACGCTCCTTAATGTTGCAAACTTGTTTACAAAAGTTGGTTCACGCCCTCATTTGCTTTATTAAATCATAATTTGATACGTATTCTAAAACGTTTTGTTGCACAATGATTAAGGTGAATGTCCTTGATCTCTTAATACCTTCGTTTAATGTATGTTCGTGAATTTCTAATTTATTAAACTCCTGAGTCTTGATCAAATTGACATATTCCTTAATACCTTGTCAAATATGGAATAAAAGTAAAATTGGAATCTTCGAAATCCGACAGTATTTGCACATACTCATTTACATAGCACAACAATATTACAACTTCGAAATATCCGTTTCCTGATCCGTATATATGGATGGTCTGAAAAGTTTCCTAAATAGCAAAAGTTACTATTCATCTAGGAACTTTATAAGTATAAAAATTGGGGATATTACACATCAAATATTAAAATATAGTTAAAAAAGGCTTTCATTCTTTGATAATTGATTATAATTTCATAATTACTATCTCTTAGTCAATAAACTTAAATCAGTTTTTCGTCCTATTAAATATCGTACAATAGAAAAATTGAAGCTACAGTCAGTTTAGAGCTTTAGTCCACTTCATAGTCTTTGGAAAATCAATTGTTTTTTCAGGCAATGTGGAACATGAAATAATCTAAATTCTAAATTGATGTGGGCTTTTATAATTGTGTGGCCTCACAAATCGCCCAACCCATGATTGACTACCCCATGCCTAACACAGCTTCTAGAAATCTTTGATTTGAAGAATTATATCTTTATCACATGTAATTGGAGTAAAGGAGATAAAATGGTAGAGTTTGGTCGTGGTCGTCACAGTTGTGCTAGCTAAAAAGTCTCCAATGTTAAATAATTTCATATATAATTGGAATAAACGAGTTAATATAGTAGGTTTTGGTCGGGGACGTCACAGTTGTGCTTGCTAAAAAGTCTCAAACGTTAAACAATCTCAGGAAAACCATAACATAATTAATTAAAAAATATTCTTATCAATAAAAACTTTAGTATTAATAGAATAGTTAAGGAGAAGTAGATTTATTTTAAGTCCGATATATATTTAATGATTCAAAATATGAGAACTTAAAATTTCAAATGTATAGAATACACTAAAACAAAGTTTATACATTTCCTAACAAAAAAACAATTAATGAATTTATGAAAATTATTAATATTAATTATTATTAAAATTGGAGTTAATATGGTAGGGTCAAACGTTAAACTATTTCAGATAGAATTGGAGTAAAGGAGTTAATATGATAGGGTTTGGTCGTCACAATTGCGCTAGCTAAAAAAAAGTATCAAACACTAAACAATCTATCTATTATTATATATATAATAGGCCAACACAAGAAAAAAATAGTGAGATTTTTTAATGTACGTGAAAAGTCCAAATTACCCCTCATATATTGAAATTACTAATTTATCCCTCTATTCTGAATTTTTTGAAAAAATTGTGGTTGGTGGGAATTGAACTTGGGTCTCCATGTTAATTCACAAATCTCTGTACCACTACACCACTCAATCACATATGCTCTAAATCATAAACCATATATATGCATGTGTGTGTTGTATGAGTGCAACAAATATCTATTATTTTAATTATTGCGACATATTAACAATTTTTTGTTATGATTTTACTTTTACATTTATTGATTTGGACTATAATATATTATATCAAAATATCAATTATTGATACATAATATATGGTTTGATTATATTATAAAATCGTAATAACAATAATAATCAACATAATAATGATAATAATAATAAAATTACAATATAACTATTATTCCCTTAAACAACCTAAGCACTCATCTATACGTGTTTTCAATAATACACATGATATCTTTGTGTGTACCGCTTAAGTGGGGCAATATTTGGTTTTATATAAAGAAAAAATATGAAATGCATAATGTATTTTTTATGAAAAATATTAAATATAAGATCCAGTCAATAACTAAAGTACATTATTACTGATTTGAAAGCACTAATTTACCCCTAAGTTCCTATTTATATATAGAAGTATTATTTTCAATGGTAATCGAACTTCGATCACCTGGTTAAATGGTGCATCTTCATACCATTAGGCCACACATTCACATGTATTTTAAATCATACACACAATATGTATGTGTGTGATATTGATGAAATATTATTAATTAAATATTACTGGATTTTAAATGAGTTTTGGACTCTTTAATTGATGAAATATCATTTATCGATTAAAGAATTACGTAAAATACACAATTGGGTTATAAAACGATATTGTAATTAATGTAATGGATATTATCTAAAAATATATTGGAGTATAAAATATTGAGGTGTTAACGTAAAATGAAATTTGTATATTACTAAACAAGATACAATAATTTATTAGTCAAATATTCGGGTTTAAAAAGACGAATCCTACAAATAACACATTACCTTTTACATACAAATTAGCCAATGTTCAATTTAAAATATGACATTTTCTAGAAAAAAGGATCATATATTATATATTATTTATGGGGGTAACTCAATGAAAGTCAGACGGACACCGGAAGAGAAATAAATGCAAAAAAATTCTTAAAATGAAGAAATTAGAATAAAACAAATAAAAGAGTTAGAAATGTAGTTTTAAGAAGTAAAAACGCAAGACCTGAGAAGCGTTTTAGAAGATTTACGAAGTTTTTGGTTAGATGCAGGACTGAAACCTATACTCTCAGAATGCAGCATCTTGAAGACTATTAAGTTTCTAACTTGAATAATATTGTAGATCCAGCTAAATGGATGCATCATTTTTTAAGAAAGTTTAGGATTGTAGGTGCTCTGAAAATTAATCTTAATTAGACAACACCCATAGAACACTCAAATTATATTCTATGACCCACAACAAAATTAAAAACTTACATGATTGATATCAATACTACTCGTATTAGTTTCCAATGTACAAACTTGAATATATTTAAGTAAGTACACAATAACCACATATGCCAGTAACAAGAAGAACTCTATGAAAATCAGTAACATATTTCAAACGATATTGATCATGAATAGTTTAATTAAAATATACAATTTAACCTAGCGGCCCTTGCCTCGCACAGGTTTTAATGCTAGTTTCAAGAAAACCATAACATCTATTTCAGATAGAATTGGAGTAAAGGAGTTAACATGATAGGGTTTGGTCGTCACAATTGTGCTAGATAAAAAAAGTGTCAAACAGTAAACAATTTCAAGAAAACCATAACATAATTAATCGAAAAATATTATTATCAATTAAAACTCTAGTATTAATATATTAGTTAAGGAGAAGTAGATTTATTTTAAATCTAATATATATTTAATGATTTGAAATATGAAAATCTAAAATTTTAAAAGTAAAGAATAAAACTAAAATAAAGTTTATACATTTCCTAACAAATTGAAAATTTATAAATTTATGAAAATTATTAGTTTCAATTATTATTAAAATTTAATAAAATTAAAATGCACAATATTTTATGAAAAGTAAGTAATAAATAAATGTATAAATGAAATCAAACATTTAAACATATTACAATTAAAATATTTAAAATAACATTACAATATTAAAAATAAACATGAAAATACCCTAATAAATATATTTTAATGAATATTTTTTTATAATTTAGGAAAAAGTTGTCAAAATGTAATCTAATATAATACTAACAAATATTAATATTAAAATTTATCAAATTTAAATTTAGGAAAATAATAAATGAACAAATAAATAATTGAAAAAACTTAATGATTTTAAAATATATAAAATCAGGAATTCATCTTACTCCGAAATATATCATAAACTGAAAAAATTTAAACTTGTTAAATAATATATACATATATATATATATGTATATATATATATATAATATATTATCAACTATAATCGTTATTAAAAATTTATAATATTGAAATTAAACTAGATTGATATTTTATGAAAAAACAAAAATATTGATAAATAAATTAAAAAATAATTACACAATTTTTTTAAAAAAATTTCGTGCAATGCACGAGTAAAGAGCTAGTACACTAAAATAGAGGATCAACATATCTATAAAAATGGTAGAGACCATCAAATTCATCCTTCAAAATTATAAAAGAATTATCTACAAAAATATGAAATCCCAAATTTAACATATATATATATATATATATATATATATATATATATATATATATATATATATATATATCTGTGTGTGCGCGCGCAAAATTCTCTTATGTTTACGAAAGAGATCAACCAAATTTTTTGGATATCAAACACTATCAAAAAAGGAGAAAAGGATGAAGAAAGAATATGACCTGCATGTGTGCATTGTATTTATTATGCCATATTTTCGACATGGTCCAGTATCTCCCAAATTTCTAATGTTATTTATTATTAATTTAGATTAATAATTATTATTTAATTACTAAGTTTTATCCTCTCTTTGAAACGAGGAAGCAATAAATCTTAATCAACGAATAACGAAAAATATCTTCAAACGATGTTTTTCAAATTAGGAAGATATCATAACGCCAAAATAAAATCAGTAATTGCACACATTAACGAAGTTTGTCCCTAAAGTCTTTATGGGATAAATCCAATTTCACAGAACTGTTTGGGCTTGATCCAATATAAATTGGTATGCAAGCATCTTGGCAAAAGGGATCCGATACACGAGACAAATCGAGACGCCTACCAAGTCCAGCTCTTCTACTTTTTATAAACCTTAATCCCCTAAAATATCCTCATAAACATACACAATCGCTCTACTATTCCTCCACACCTCCGATTTCGTGTTGTTACGAAATTCCTACAACAACAATATGAAAATAAAACAAAAATAATATATTCAAAAAAACTTAATGTTAGTCACAGAGGCATGCCTGAATACATCTAATAACAAGCCTAAGTATGTGTAATGCTATGCATTACCTACATGACCTCTTAACTGAGGGAACCTCTAGTTGTAGAGTTTCTATTTGTTCTGTACTTGTAATAGGCATCAAATTCTAGTTGTGTTACTGTACTTATAAAGTCAAGAATAATGCTTGAAAGAAGTTCCAAGGTTCATGCCTCAAGCAAGAAGATAAAGACTGCCAAATAATCACAGTTGGGATTTGGAGAAATGAAGAATTTGCCTAAGTACCAATTCGAGAAGTACATTTGTCTATTCGAGAAGTCTAGCATTCGAGAAGTCAGAGATTCGATATCTCAGAAGACACTATTCGATATCTCTGAATACACTGTTCGATATCTCATTCGATATCTCAGAGATTCGATATGTCTATTACTCTATTCGAGAACTCATGGAGTCAACAAGTCAAAGCATCATTCGAGTTCTCTAAGAGTCAACAAGTCAATGCTCTATTCGATATCTCAAGGACTAAAGAAGCTATTCGACATCTCAGGGATTCGATATGTCAAAATGCTCTATTCGATATCTCAAGGAGTCCCAGAGAAAAGAGCTATTCGAGAAGTGATTCGATATGTCAATATAACACTATTCGAGAACTCAGAGTTATCGATTAAGTCAATTCGAGTTCTCGAATCAATCACTTAGCCACTTCTCGAATACATTCTTGGAGACAAAATACTGAAGAATTGTACAAGTCAGAAACCTGCAACAAGCCAAGACGCTTTATTTGACTATGTACTATAAAGCACATTGGAAAGCCTACAAAGAAGCTTGGAGAGATAAGACAAAGGGACAAGGAGCTAAAGAAGTGGATCTGAACAGGCTTTGCAAAGTCAAATCTGTAGCCGTTTGGACTCTTACTCAAATAAGATAGACATACTGGAAAGTAGTTTGTTTTACCTACCTTATTTGTAGTAAGTAGGTGTATCCATGTCTATAAGGATACAGCCTCACTTCCTTAGCAGATAAGTTTTTCAAGATACATCACAAGAAATATCTCTCTAAGAAAAACGAAGCTGAGAATACTACCATTTGTATTCACAGATTGTAGCAAAATCTTTATCTAATAAAATATTAGATTAAAGTGATATTGTGTTGTGTTTGTCTTTGTTATCTGTACTTACATATTTCACACATTCAACACATATCTTGTTGCAAAGATTCAAGAACAAAGAAAAGTTCAAGAATCCATTCACCCCCCCCCCCTCTGTATTCTTTTACTGTATTCAATACTCAACAAGTGGTATTAAAGCAGGCTGTTTAATCTAAACAGAAAACGATCATGAGTTCGAATACACCAAAGACTACAGGTAAGGTGAAGGTCCTTAAGTTCGACAAAGAGAATTACAACCTCTGGAAAATAAAAATGTTGTTATTCATCAAAGCTGCCAATCCTCTCTACCCTGACATCCTCAAGAATGGTCCATTTGTACCACAACAAGAAATTGCTGAATCCACAGTGGGCACAATAGTCATTCCTAGATCATATGTTGCAAAAGAGCCATCCAAATGGACTGACTCGGAGAAGGAAAAGGTTGCCCTAGACAGTCATCTCATGTTACTGATCATAGACTCCATGGATATGTCGATGTTTGCCAACATAGCATCATGCACATCAGCCAAAGACATGTGGAACCACATCGAGGTGTTATGTGAAGGGACAGAGGAGGTAAGAGAAAATAGGAAACAGATACTGGTCACACAGTATGAGGCTTTCATGGCACAGTCCAAAGAAAGTATTACTGATATGTTTGAGAGATTTCACAAGCTGGTGACTGAGCTTCAAATGAATGGGAAGGTTTACAGCACTAAGGAATTAAACATGAAGTTTCTACTATCTGCACCAAACCATCTAGAGCAAAGGGTCATATCTCTAAGAGAAAGAGATTTGAACAAAGTCACATATGATGTGCTCTATGGGGTTTTAAAAACTCATGAGCTTGAGTTGCTTCAGAAGAGGGCTATCCAAGCCAACCAAGGCAGAATGATAAACACATCCTGTGCCTTGATTGTCAACAAATCCGTTCAAGACCTGGAAGCATCTACAAGTCAACTGAGAATAGAAGAGATAGTAGATGATGAAGAAACTGAAGAAGAAGTGACTGAACCTGTTGATGAAAAGGAAGAAGATGAGTTCTATACTCTTGAAGAGTTGGATGCCATGGAAAACACTTCATATGCTTTTATGGCTAGAAAATTCCCAAACATCAGATTTAAG
The DNA here is from genome assembly GCA_036435485.1 of Saposhnikovia divaricata. Lineage (NCBI taxonomy): Eukaryota > Viridiplantae > Streptophyta > Magnoliopsida > Apiales > Apiaceae > Saposhnikovia > Saposhnikovia divaricata. The sequence continues at coordinate 84,215,781 of CM071598.1, forward strand.
AGGAATCAGCCCTTCAAGTCTAGATCTCAAAATCATTCATTCAACAAGAGCAAGGCACCTGTGAAAGCAAACAAAAACAAATTCAAAACCAGCTATGTGGATAGGTCATCTGTGAGATGTTATAGATGCAATGACCTAGGGCATTTTGCCAGTGAATGTAAGAAGCCTAAGAAGAAGGATAAGGAGTTTCTTGAGCTTGAAGCTAAGTATGAGGCTCTGCTAAAGAAGCATACACCAGGTAAGGCCTACATAGCTGAAGGGAAGTGTTGGGATGATTCTGATAGTGATGGAGAAGAACAAGAATTCTGCAACTATGCCTTGATGGCCAACTCCAAGGAAGAACCATCTGAATCAGACTCTCAGGTACCATCCCTCACTACTATAGACATGTCTGTTTCTGAATACAAATCTATGGTTGAACAACTATCTGTTGAGATGTTTAATATTCATACTAGTATGACTGCTGCTAATGAAGAGATTGATAAACTGTCTATTAAGAATGAACTGTTGAACAAGAGAAATGAGGAACTAGAACTAACTGCTATGCAAGTAGAAAATCTTAAACAAGAAATTGAATATCTAAAGAATAAGGTTCTATGTGCTAGTCAAGTTTAGAAAGCTCTTAGGGATGAACTAGCTGAAAATGAATTTAAATTAAAAACATTCAAGAATTCCTCTAGTCTATTGCAGTCCTACCATGAGAAAAATCTAGCTAGACCTAAGGCTGCTATTGGACTTGATTATGACACTCTCAAGCAGAGGAAAGGCTATGCAGTCATTGAAAATGACATTGTTGTTCAAGAGGAAGTGCCTCAGGTTTTGAAAAAGGCTGAGACCCCAATATTTAAAACACCAACACTTGAGATTGATGAGGATGCCTTACTCATTAAGCAAATGTTGGATGATGAAGATAAGGCACTATCAAATGAACAACAAGCATCCTCTAAGAGTGAGAATGTCAAAACCAAAGCCAAGGAGTCAGTAGGAGGTAGACCTAGACTTGAGAAATTTGTGAAGTTTGTTTCAGCTGGGAATAATGAGTTTGAGAAGAAAGTGGCTAAAAAGAAACAAAATAGGAATGGCAAATTAGGGATTAACAAGGACAACAATTATGCTTATGTGCCAAATGCCCCTAGAAAAGTTTGTCAAAATTGTTTTAGCACTAATCATTTAACTCATGCATGCAATAAACCATCTGGTAGTGTTGCTAAACCATTCTATGATTACTCTGTGCCTTTAAGACATAGAGACTCTCATTTCTGTGATAAATTTGATTGTATGCCATGTAACATGAATGTAATGACTAGTTGCTTTAATTTGAGAAGACAATTCATGGAAGGTTGCATCAGTCACAATGTTCACACACACTACACAAGAACAAAGTCTTCAAGTCCTCCTAAAGTTAGGAAGGTGCCTTTGTCACCTAAGTCTAAGAACCTTGATTCTAAGACTTCTAACAGTGACAAGAAGACTAACATCAAGAAAGTTGATAAGCATGCTGTTTATGATAAGACTGTTGCTAAGCCACATGGACCAAAACTTGTTTGGGTACCAAAGGAGAAGTAATACATTTGTGTTTGCAGGGCAAAGAAAGTGAAAGAAAGGTCATGTGGATTTTGGACAATGGATGCTCAAACCATATGACTGGTGATATGGCCCTGCTATCACAGTATGAGGAGAAGGCTGGCCCAATGGTTGCTTTTGGAGATGATAGCATTGGCAACACACTGGGATATGGCAAGTTGGAAATTGGAAATGTCATCATTGAAAATGTAGCACTGGTCAAGGGACTCAAGCACAATCTACTGAGTGTTGGTCAATTTACTGACAGAGGCTTCAAAGTGAATTTTGACAAAGATGAATGTTTGATCACCCATAAAAAGACTGGTGACTTTGCTCTATCTGGAGTAAGGAAAGGAAGCCTGTTTGTAGCCAATATGAACTCTGCAAACAAGGACAAAATCTGTTGCTTTTACTCAAAAGCATCAAATGAAGATAGTTTGCTGTGGCATAAGAAGCTATCACACTTGAACTTCAAAGGCATTAATTCTCTAGTCAAAAGAGAGTTAGTGAGAGGCATGCCCACACTTGAATTCTGTCAAGAAGGAGTGTGTGAGGCTTGTCAAAAGGGAAAAATGAAAAGATCAAGCCACAAGTCAAAGACAGTGACATCAATAACCAAGCCCCTACAACTAATTCATATGGACTTGTTTGGGCCTGTCAATATTATGTCACTAGGAAGGAAAAAGTATGCTCTGGTGATGGTTGATGATTTCACAAGGTATACATGGGTAGAATTTCTGGCATCAAAGGATGAGACTCCCCAAGTAATCATTGAGCATATAAAGAAAATTGACAAGGAAGCAAAGGCCAACAATGCAAGTTTGATTGCATTAAGAAGTGATAATGGAACAGAGTTCAGAAATGCCATGCTTGAAGCATTCTGCAAAGAAAATGGTATTTCTCAACAATTCTCAGCTCCAAGGACTCCACAACAAAATGGAGTTGTTGAAAGAAAGAATAGAACTCTGATTGAGGCTGCTAGAACAATGTTACTTGATGCAAAGATGCCTACATGTTTTTGGGCTGAGGCTGTGAGCACTGCATGCTATATCCAAAACAGAACCCTCATCAACAAAAACACTGGAAAGACACCTTACAACTTGATGACTGGAAAGAAGCCCACTCTAAAGTATGTTCATACTTTTGGAAGCAAATGCTTTGTGTTAAAAGACAACTCAGAATATGTTGGAAAGTTTGATGCAAAAGCATTTGAAGGAATTTTTCTTGGCTACTCTATGGAAAGAATTACATACAAAGTTTATGTCATCACTCAAAAGAAATTTATGGAAAACACAGATGTGACATTTGATGACAGCAAACTACCTGGATTAGAAGAAGCCAATGATGAAGATAAAGATCCTTTGAAGTTTGACAATCTAGATGATTCTGATGAGGAGATTGAAACTGAATTTGAGCCCACAATCCAACAAACTCAAGTGAATGAAGAACCTGTGTCAACCAACAATGAAGAAACAAGCATCCAAGACACACCTATGATTAGTGGAAACTTCACAAGGGGAGGAAATGTAAATGATCGTGATCTGGATGATGAAGCAACATCAAGGCTGAGAAATCAATCTGAACATACAAGGAAATGGGATAGATCACATACTGCAGATTAGATAATTGGAGATCCAAATACATGAGTGAGGACAAGGAGAGCAACTCTAAATGAATGTCTCTATGGTTGCTTTCTATCCCAAGTTGAGCCTAAGAAACTTGAAGATGCATTGTTGGATCCTGATTGGATAATTACTATGCAAGAGGAGCTAAACCAATTTGAAAGAAGCAAAGTATGGGAACTTGTGCCTGCACCAAAGGATAGAACCATTGTTGGAACAAAATGGGTTCTAAGGAATAAGATGGATGAAAATGGTGTAGTCATAAGAAACAAAGCAAGGTTGGTTGCAAAAGGATACTCTCAACAGGAAGGCATTGACTATGATGAGACTTTTGCCCCTGTTGCCAGACTAGAGGCCATCAGAATTTTCTTGGCATTTGCTCCACATTCTAATTTCAAGGTCTATCAAATGGATGTCAAGAGTGCATTTCTGAATGGGGAGTTGGACGAAGAAGTATATGTGCAACAACCACCTGGCTTTGAGGATCCACAATTCCTTCACTTTGTCTACAGATTGCTTAAAGCATTGTATGGACTTAAGCAAGCTCCTAGGGCATGGTATGACACATTGTCATAATTTCTACTTGAGAATCAATTCACTAGAGGCACACTAGACAAGACACTGTTTTACAAGAAACATGGTGATGATATTATCTTAGTTCACATCTATGTGGATGATATCATATTTGGCTCTACAAATGAGAAGCTGTGTGAGAAATTCTCTAAGCTCATGCAGAGCAGATATGAGATGAGTATGATGGGAGAATTAACATTCTTTCTCGGGCTGCAAGTGAGTCAAAGGAAGGATGACATTTTTATAATTCAAACCAAATACATCAAGGATCTATTGAAGAAATTTGACTTAGAAGAATGCTCGCCTGCAAAGACACCCATGGCCACTGCCACCAAGTTAGATGAAGATGTTAAGGGCAAGAAGGTAGATATCTCAATCTACAGAGGCATGGTTGGTTCTCTACTCTACCTCACTGCTAGTAGGACAGACATCATGTTTGCAACATGCTTGTGTGCAAGGTTTCAATCAAATCCAAAGGAATCACATATGATAGCAATAAAGAGGATTTTCAGATATCTGAAGGGCACACTAAACTTGGGATTATGGTATCCTAAGGACACAGGGTTCAATCTTGTTGGTTATTCTGATGCTGATTATGCTGGATGCAGAGTGGATAGGAAAAGCACCTCAGGTAGCTGCCAGTTTCTTGGACAAAGGTTAGTCTCTTGGTACAGCAAGAAACAACAATCTGTGTCAACTTCCACAGCTGAAGCTGAGTACAAAGCTGCTGGAAGTTGCTGTGCTCAAGTGCTTTGGATCAGAAACCAACTTAGAGATTATGGACTTGTGTTGGAAAGAATTCCAATCATGTGTGACAACACAAGTGCAATCTCTATAGTTTCCAATCCTGTCAATCATTCTAGGACAAAGCACATTGACATCAGATATCACTTCATAAGGGAGCATACAACTAATGGAACCATTGAGTTACATTATGTTCCCACAGAGAAACAACTAGCTGACATATTCACTAAGCCAGTAGATGAAGCCACCTTCACAAGGTTGGTTAGTGAGATTGGAATACTGAATTCTTCAAATTCTGGCTGAGTGAATATATCAACTAGATTGTTGCAGCAGTAAATACTTACTTTATCAAATGCTCAATATTTTTAAAGTAAGTATTGGCTGGATTATGATTTATAAATATTCCACAATGCTGCATATGTTGAAAATCATACATCTTTAGCTTGAAATTTCTGTGAAATTTTGAGAGTATCACTATTTAATTTAGTAGAATATTCTTCAGTGAATATTTCTGGTAAATTTTAAAAGATAGTGAAAATTGAATTTTATGAGTGAAAAGTATAGTTCGATAAGTCAGACTTCTCGAATGGTTCATTGTTTTGTCATGGCTCGAGTTCTCGAATAGGCCTATCAAGAACTCTTCTGGGTTCTCGAATAGTGTCTTTTGGAGAAATCGAATAGCACACTTGGAGTTCTCGAATACTATGTTTGAGTTATCGAATCATTTGAAAAGGCTGATTTCTCGCTGACACTTAATCGCTTTTTGGATTTATATTCAAAATTTCATTTCGCTCATAAAAACATATTTTATTTAGCTTAGAATTATTTTCTGAGTTAAATAACTGCCAGCTGTGAGTTACAAACTGCTTGAGATATCGAATAAGCCTTTCTTGACTTATCGAATAGTTGTTTTATACTTCTCGAATGACTGACTTGTCGATACAAAACTTATATCTAATCGACAACTCAAGTCACTCACATATATACAATTCCACAACTGTTCAAATCATTTCATTCGATTTCTCAGGCAGCTAAAGTTCCAAAACCTCTGTAAACCCTAACGTCAAAAGCTAAATTTCTTTTTCAACCTTCATTCTCTTCTCATCTCTCTGTGTAACAATGGCAAATACCCAACTCACAATTCCTACCCACACCAATTTCATAGCAATAACCAACGATGTTGAAGCACCCAATGCAAACTTTAAGTGCTTCGTTCGATGGATGGCTGAATCATACATCAAGGATGCACTCTCAGCCAACCCAACTCTGTATCAAGATTTACTAGAACAGTTTTGGAGAACTGCTACTGTGGAGGTCGTGGCCCTAGAGAATGCAATAACTTCATACGTAATCTATTGCAAGATTCAGGACAAGGAAATCACCATCATTACTGAAAACATGAATCAAGCACTGGGGTTACAACAAGGAGTGTATGACAGTCAAGCAACTGTTCAGGAATTGGAAGACTTCTTTGATTTTATCAACTACTCAGATAGAATCAAGCTTGGAAATTTGAATAGGAAGTACTTGAGGAAGGAATGGAGCTATGTCTTTGCCACTCTTCTTCAAGTCTTCACAGCAAGGAAGTCCAGCTTTGATCAAATCAGCACACCTGTTCAACAAATAGGATATGCTCTAGCATATGGGAGAAAGATTGATGTTGGTTTGATCATAATGCAAGAATTGTATGGGAGACTTGGTAAGAACTCAGCCAAGAGAGGTAATGAAATTTTCTTCCCTCGCTTTATTCAATCTGTACTTAATTTCATAGATGCTAAATTGATTGAATTGCCTGGGTTAGACAAAAATAGAATAGGCTATCCGAAATCCATGACCAAACTCATTTTTGGTAGCTTGGAGACTAGGAATGATGTGGATGTAAGGCTCAAAATAACTCCCCTTATGGAGAGTTTATTTAGGACTTACCCCCACAACATGCCAATATGTGCCTCAAAATCTGAGTTAGCTAGGCCCAAACAAGTAGAGCAAAATGCTAACCCAGGGCCTGCTAACCAACCCTCTCAGCCAAACACTTTACCAAACACAGAGACAACTACATCATCCTCTCAAAAGGGTGATGTTAGTAAAAAGAAGAGAAAACAGGTTGCTTCTGAACCTCTAAAAATCTTAACTGAAGCAGCCTTGGCTGTAGAATTAGGCATAGCAAGTGAGGAACCTGAGTCACCCTTACTAAGGCCAAAGAAGAAGTCTAAAACCACCTCTTCAGTCACCCAAATGGCTGAAGTTGTAAAATCAGGGGGAAACAGCTCACTAGATGTATCCTCTCAACACGGTGCATCTATAGAATCAAGCATCCTCCCCAATGCACCTACTTGTACAGAGTCAGCACATGGGAGTGATAAGGCTGGCACAACACTGAGTGGAGAGCACATCACAATTGAAACTCCCTCTATCTCTCAGGGGGAGTTGCCAAAATCTAATCTACAACACACTTCTCTTCCAGAATCTACCACTCATATTTCTTTGGAGCCTGCAACTCAAGCAATTGAGGAGCAAGGCATTGATCATCAAGAATTATTTTCTCTTGATGAGCCAATGGATTCAAGTGACTTGGTGCATGACACCTTGCTCACCACCCAGGTACCACATTTAGATGGTCAGGGAATGCATGCTGGGGCATCTCCTAATGACACCATCACAAACACAGAGGATTCACTAGTTTTAACTAGAGACTCTGTGCTTGTGTCAACTACTGTTGTAACTCATTCCACTTCTGTGGAGACAACAGTAGCAGAGTCTTTCCATCCGGTTACAAAAGTTGCATCTGTAACTAAGGAGTCTAGCTTGCCTAGCTCTAGCTCTCACTTTTTGTCCCAATGGCTGAAGCCTGTGCAACATGACAGTGCTTCAGGATCAGGGTCTGCTCCACCACAAATGTCCATTGAAGCTCTCCAAAGCTATGTTGTGGATCAGATTCCTGAGTTTGTAAAAATAGCCCAGAACCTTGTCACCTCCAACATCTCAAATCCAGATTATGAAGCCATCCTACTATGCCATAGGGATGATGTGGAGATGCAGAAGGCCAAGATTATTGATGATGCTGAGAGAGATGGCAATGTGGATGCCTGGATGCAAGGAAATTATGATGTAACTCTCAGTGAAGCACTTCAGTATCTTAGAGAGGAATACATCACTTCACTGGGTTCAAATGCAAAATCCCTGTCCCCTAGTGAAGTGTATGAAGCTGTCAATGATTCCTACAAGGGTTTCCTCAAGGCTGCACACTATCTTGGCAAGGGAGTCAAAACTAAAGTCAACAAGGTGAGTGACAAGACAGCCACTTCAGTAGAAGAGATAAAGAGGGCCTTTGATGCCAAATTTCCTCAACTAGACAGTGTGGTCAAAGATCTCAGACACTGCAACACCACCTGCACTAAGATGGATAATAGTCTAGCTCTACTTAAAGATACAGTCACAGGTCTAGGAAGCAAATTTCAAATTCTATCTTACCAGACTACAGATGCCAATGCCATGCTTAGGACATTCTTTGCAAATCAATATGGAGACAAGCTGGTCACTGAGGTTCCTGTGCATGAGCTGTCTAGATTTGAAGTGCAGAGACTTAAAGAACAATCCCTGTCTGGCTTCAAATCTAATGCATTATTCAGTAAGGTAGATGCACTTGAAAAGGAGGTAGCTACTCTCACTCAGTCCAATGCTCATCTTACAGACAAGGTACAAACTCTAACTGAGCAGTTGAACACTCAAGCCACCACCACAGCTGATGTTCTTCTGCATCAACAATCAATGTTGTCTGCAATGATAAAGCATATGGGTCTCCCTCTACCTGAAGAATCTTCAACCCCAAAGGTCAATACTACAGCCTCTGTGCCTGACAACAAGCCTAAGGGGGAAAAGAGGACATCAAGGAACTCAAATACAAAGGGGGAGAAACCACCAGTAAAGGGCATCAAAATCATTGAAGGTGGTCATCAAAGAACTTCAAAATCTCTAATTCATGTGCCTGGCAAAGGAAAAGACAAAGTTGATGAGCAAGGAAAAGACAAAGTTGATGAGCCTCCTACTTCTCTGCCAGTTGTCACTCTACCAACTGTGCACATCACTACTTCCAGTGGTCAAAAGCAAACTATCACAACCACAGTGGTTGCAGGGAGTATGCCATCTGATAAACCTTCACTCTCCATATCTAAAAGTGCCAAGCCTGTAGAAGTGAAGGTGGTCACTGAGGCCAAGCTACAAGAAATTGCAAACTTAGATGTCTATCATGATGACGCATTCTTGGAGTTTTTGAAAGTCTCAAAAGAACAGGCTGGTGACACTCAATTGTATCTAAGGAGCTTGAAGGATCAGATCGATTACTTCACTGTGGTACCTAGAAAAGTTGATAGCTCATGGCTCAAGGAAGTAATGATGGTAGCAAAATCCAGAATCTGGCATCTAACCTACAAAACTCTACAAGCCTTGAAACATTCAGAGATAGATGCGCTGAATGAGCTCATAGAGAAGAGGAATGTAAATGAAAACAATAAGAGTCTGTATGATGACTTGAGGAATGGCCAACCTTCAAGGCTGCCAGAAGTGATTAAGAAGCCATGGACAATCATCTATCAGTCTGGCACCAGAATTGAAGAGATTAAACAATTGGTCATTCCCAATGATCTCACTTCTCGAAATCACAGACTCATTATTGCCATCATTGATCTACTGCAAAAGAAGAAGGGGACAAGTACTGCTGAAGAGATAGAGGCACTGCACATTCTCAGATCATACATTGCAACTGGTGTAATTCCAGAAATGGTCAAGCCAAGGAGGAATAAGGATGATGAAGATGAAGACAAGAGTGATGGGAGGAGAAGTCATCACAGGAGTGATAAGGGGGATGAGGATAAGAAGAAGAAGAAAGACAGCAAGGATAAGAAGGATGATGACTAAGGCAAAGTCTATGAGAGGAAGAATGGAAAACAGCAAGCCTTAGGCATTGCTAACAGTAATCTCACCACAACACAAGACTCTAAGTCCAGGGTGAATGCTGTTAGTAGTGATGTGACGCCCCCAGATCCGGGGTCGGAGATCTAGGCGCTCACGGTCCATTTTCCATTAGTAACATACCTGTTCTTGCACACAATATATATAACACAGCCATCGACCCCACAATAACTCACACCACACTCACACACACAGGTTAGAGCCTCAAAAACGTCACACATTGATTAAACAGTAATAAAGTTATCAGAGTTATTACAGACCGAATTAAATAATATTTATGCTACCAGCAACACTCCGATATGAAGCGAAGCTGGCGGCTTGAAAGTTTGTTACGATACACTGCCTTGCACAGGTCATGCTGATAAATAAAACGTACTAACAAAAGCTGCCAACCAATCCGGCTAATGGGGCCTACCGGTGGAATCTTAAGTGGAGGCTCGGGCCTAGTCACCTGCTTTCGAGCAGTCTGCCTGGGTCTTGCCATTTCGCTTAGCTGTTGTGTTTGTAAAGTTTGAAAACAAGCAAGAGTGAGCAACTATAGCTCAGCAAGAAATATGTATATAAGATAAGCAATATACATCTCATATGATTGGCAGTTGATATATTTGTTTGTATCAATCAGTTATACAATCACTTGTCATAGTTGATAAATCTCGAAGGTGCAACAATATGTGCCCTTGTTTTCAAAATAAACTTGCAGTTCAAGATACTGCATTGAATCAACATCTTTCTCATCAAAATAGAACACTATCGGCAACTTGGCACAAAAGCCTAAGAAGCAGTGTCAAAGCATTTTTCCAAAATGGAGGAATGGGACTTAAAGAAAACACAAAAACCTGACAAGGATTGACGATGATCAGTCGCCACATCCAAGTCCAATAATCCGCGGGTCTTCTCTACCGGTAGAAGGATAGAAACTACATCCGTAACTATCCCTCGGGTGAAAACTACATCCGTAATCACCCTCGATGAAAACTACATCCGTAATCATCCTTCGGCAACACCTGGGCCGGAATAATAAGTGATGGACCGCCTGGCTCACGGCCGCGTACACATCCCGGGAATCGTTCGTCAACGGTTCCCACACCTGCCAGAGTCCCTTTTTCTTTTCTTTTAAAACTTGATTTTGATTGAAAACAGAGTAATTGAGGTTCGACATCAGTCGACCGATGATTCTTGAAATCATACAAGAAGCAGAATCTGACCGGGGGTTTTCGAAAATGTTTTGAGTTCGAAAGAGTTCGAGTTTGAAAGTATTAAAAAGTATCTTGGATTAACTTTGTCTTTAAATAATGAACAGTAATTAATAAATAATATTTTAAGATTTAATATTAATAATTAATAAAATAATTATTCGATAAAATAAACTCTTAATCCAAGATAGGGTTTCGAGTATTTACGAAGATATAATAATAGTTATTTGAGTATACGATACCACCCGAATGACCCTTCGGGTTTTCGCAATCTAGATACGATATAATAATATACCGCTCCCCGGTCAATAGTATATACGGACCGCTACGACCTCTATTGCTAGAGTCGTTGCCCGAAGAAAACATTTCAATCTAAGTTCAAGGGGTAAAAGCATACATGTACTTGTTCAATCTCAATTGCATCAATACTTCGATAAACATAGCATTTGATATAATTTGAAAACTACAAACACAACAGTAAAAGTCCTTGTATATGGATAAGTTTTGAAAAGTAAACTTGCCTTGGTTTGGTTGGGGTGGTCGAGCGTGCGGATTCGAACGATCTATACATAAACAATAATCGTTCGTTAGTACCTTAACAATTTCTCGTTAATTACGGGGTTTTAAGGGGGTACGAAATTAACTTAACGACTTCGTCTTATGACTCCCTGGCCCCACTATAGGTCCATGACATCACTCGTTTACGCTCGTCACTTACTCGACTTAATTTAGTTACCACGTTCGAATCATAACCACTAACCCTAGAATAATGTTCCACTAATCGACCTTTTTCCATTGCGCGAATTTTACTCTAGCATTTTTATAAAATCCAAAAATTCATATTTTATTCCAATTCCTTTTGGGTGGTCTTCACCACTGCATTACCTACATTCTCAAATTTTTCCATGATCCCAAATATATTTTAAGGTGTTTAAACAAGGTTCACAAGGGGGTCACTTAATGCAGTCCCTAGTCCAGAAACAAAATTCACTCCTCCGGCCATAACTAAAAATCCACACATCACCTAGCTATGAATCTTACATATCCAGAAACTAAATTCAATTATCTTTCCAACAATATAAGGTAGGACATCAGGGGACATCATTTGGGTGTTCAAAATCGCGCTAAAACACAGATCAAAGTTCCTGGACAAACTCAGCAAGCTCAAATCACTTAGATCAACCATTTTTCATGCTTCCATAACATAAACACCACTTAAAACACTTAGATCATGACTCATAACACTCATGGAGATATATATATTAACCATAGTCATAAAATTCACAATCTCAATATCAAAACCCAAGATCCATGCTATCCAATACATATACATTCAAGATAACCCCTAAAATACATGGATCTACTACCATATTATATGTACAACACATAATCAAGGGTGGTTTGAGATTTTATACCTTCTTGAGCTCCTAGAGACCTTGAACAATCTTTACACAACTTAAAAACACCTTAGATGGCCTCCTACAACAATCACAATGCAAGATCTAAAAGATAATAAACTTATGTTAACACTTTTCTAACTTTCAACAATTCATAACTCAAGAACCCATGGATGGAAGGCTTTGAAATTGATACCATACCTCTACTAAGATGCAAGGAAGCCCTAGGAAGGTTGTAGATGAAGAAAACTTGGAGAGAAAATCTCTCCCTCTCTCCCAAGTTGGTTCGGCCGAGAGCTTTACTAAGGGGGGGGGAGTGTTTTTTTGCTTTGTTTTGTTTGGAATGGTAAAAAAAGAAATGCTAAGTATGACTTGTATTATTATGGTTAGTAAAGAGTAGTCACATGTTGCCAAGCTAGCCTAGGTTGCATCCATGCCCTATTGTCCCCTAAGTACATCATCCACCATGCTAGTCACTATTCACTTTTGCTTTTATGTTTTCTAGTTCCTTTTTTCTAACTAGCTAGTTACATGGCTCTTGCATGTAATTCCTTTCCTTGTAATATTATTCTCCCACCAATGCTTGTTATTTAATCCTTACTTCGTATCGTATCTTAATTATTCTCTCGTAATAATATTTCATCGCGTAGAGATTTCCCCTATAATTCCTTCAGTACTTATTGTGTAAATTCCTCGAATGTCCAAAATTCCTCGTCATAATTCTTAATAAATCCTTTAATATTCTAACCATTCTCAAATTCCAAATTTTATAAATATTACTAACAGTAAGACTCTTGCCTTCACAATCTCTCTGTATATCTTACATCATAAATGCAACAACGCAGTTTTTCAGACAATCAATTCTATTAATCAACAGGGATGACCAGAAAGGTTCCATAATGATAATGTCACAAGATATTAAATAAAAGGAAATATTACCAAAAATTAGGGTTCTTACAGCCTCCCCTCCTTAAAAGGATTCCGTCCCGGAATCAGGTTGAAAACAGTTGGGGGTGCTTTTCACGCATTGCGCTCTCTAGTTCCCATGTTGATTCTTCGACATTCTGATTCCTCCACAAGACTCTCACTAGTTTGACAACCTTGTTCCTCAGCACCTGTTCTTTTCTATCCATGATTTCTACGGGTTGCTCTACATATGTCAAGTCTGGTTGCAGATCCACTTGATCATGTTCTATCACATGTCGGAAGTCGGTATGGTACGGTCGTAGCATGGACACATGGAACACGTTATGTACTTGCTGTAAGCTCGGGGGTAAAGCCAATTCATAGGCTAACTTCCCAACTCGTTTCAAGATCTCAAAAGGTCCAATTAACCTCGGGCTTAGTTTTCCCTTCTTACCAAATCTCATCAATCCTTTCCACGGCGATACCTTCAACATCACAAACTCTCCTACCTCATATTCTTTGTCCTTGCGGGTCTGGTCCGCATACTTCTTCTGTCTGTCTTGGGCCGCTACCAGCCGTCCTCTTATGAGCTCGATAGTTTCTCTTGTCTGTTGGACCAGTTCAGGCCCTAAAATCTTCCGCTCTCCAACTTCTTCCCAACACAAGGGAGACCGACATCTTCGTCCGTATAAAGCTTCATATGGGGGCATGCCTATACTCGCATGGTAACTGTTGTTGTAGGAAAATTCGATCAACGGCAAGTGGTCATCCCAACTTCCCTTAAAATCAATGGCACATACCCTCAACATGTCCTCGATGGTCTGGATGGTTCTCTCACTCTGTCCGTCTGTTTGGGGATGGTATGCAGTACTCATGTTTAACTTAGTCCCCACACAATCCTGAAAACTTCTCTAGAACCTGGAGTTGAATCTCGGGTCTCTATCTGATACAATGCTCACAGGAACCCCATGTCTAACCACAATCTCCTTTAGGTAAATATCTGCCAGCTTGTCGACAGTATATCTCTCGTTGATTGGAAGAAAATGTGCTGACTTGGTCAACCTATCGATAATTACCCAAATGGCATCATGATTTGTCTTGGTCCTTGGTAATCCGACCACAAAGTCCATCGCAATCTGCTCCCACTTCCACTCGGGTATCTCTAAGGGTTGCAACAATCCACTGGGCCTCTGGTGTTCGGCCTTTACTCTTTGACATGTCAAGCATTTACTTACCCACTCTGCCACGTCCTTTTTCATATTAGGCCACCAATAGTATTCTCTCAGATCTCTATACATCTTAGTGCCTCCAGGGTGAATTGAGTACCTCGAACTATGAGCCTCTTGCAAAATCTCATCTTTTAACTCTTGAACGCTTGGAATCCATATCCTAGATGCGTACCTCATAATTCCATTCCCGTCCTTCTCACACTTAATTTCTTTGCCAGTCAAGATTTTCTCCATCGAATTCTTTTCTTCTTCCATCTTCTTTTCCTGGCACAACTTAATCTTTTCCAATAACGGTGGTTGGACTTTTATTTCCATTAGACTCTCTTGTCCAATTCCTGGTAACCTCACTTCAATCTCCAGTTTCTCAAGGTCCTTGATCAATTCGTCCACTGACGTTATCATCTTAAGCTTCTCCTTTCGGCTAAGTGCATCGGCCACCACGTTGGCCTTCCCTGGGTGATAATGAATCTCACAATCATAATCTTTGATTAGATCTAACCATCTCCTCTGCCTCATGTTTAACTCTTTCTGAGTGAATATGTATTTTAAGCTCTTGTGATCCGTGTAGATTTCACACTTTTCTCCGTACAGATAATGTCTCCAGATCTTTAAAGCAAAAACTATCGCTGCTAATTCCAAATCATGGGTGGGGTATCTTATCTCATACTCCTTAAGTTGTCTGGACGCATACGCAATCACCTTACCGTGCTGCATAAGCACACACCCTAAACCTTTATGGGATGCGTCGCTATAAATCACAAAATCTCCCTTATCATCAGGTAGGGCTAGTACTGGTGCTGTCACCAATCTCTTTTTCAACTCTTGAAAGCTCTCTTCGCATTTTTCAGTCCACACAAACTTCTCGGTCTTACGAGTTAGTCGGGTCAAAGGGGCTGCTATCTTTGCAAAGTCTTGAACAAATCTCCTATAGTAGCCAGCCAGTCCTATGAAACTTCTCACCTCTGTCGGAGTGGTTGGTCTCTCCCAATTTGATACAGCCTCTATTTTGGCTGGGTCCACTAGAATACCTTGTTCGCTAATCACATGCCCTAAAAACTGAACTTCCTTCAACCAAAATTCGCACTTCGAGAACTTAGCGTACAACTTTTCTTCTCTCAATGCTCCCAATACAATCCTTAAGTGCTCTGCATGTTCTTCCCTTGTCTTGGAATAAATCAAGATATCATCGATGAAGACTATAACACACTTGTCCAAGTATTTCTTGAAGACTCGATTCATTAAGTCCATGAAAGCTGCAGGGGCATTCGTTAACCCAAATGACATCACTAGGAACTCATAGTGTCCATACCGGGTGCGAAAGGCCGTCTTTGGTATATCTTCTGGTTTAATCTTTAACTGGTGGTACCCGGTCCGCAAATCAATCTTGGAGAAATAAACTGCATCTTTCAATTGGTCAAACAGGTCATCTATCCTGGGCAAGGGATACTTATTCTTTATAGTCACCTTGTTCAACTCCCGGTAATCTATACATAACCTCATGCTGCCGTCCTTCTTTTTCACGAACAACACCGGGGCTCCCCACGGTGACACACTAGGTCTTATCATCCCTTTATCCAACAACTCTTGTAACTGAGTGGCCAGCTCTTTCATCTCCACTAGGGCTAGCCGATATGGGGCTTTCGAAATTGGGGCCGTACCCGGAACTAAGTCTATAGCAAACTCGATGCCCCTATCGGGTGGTAGTCCGGGAAGATCGTTCGGAAATACATCCGCGAACTCATTGACGACAGGGATTTCCTGTAGGTTTGGTGCCTCTTTCTTGGTATCCTTCACATATGCTAAATAGGCTTCGCATCCTTTACGTAACAGCTTCTTAGCTTGAATCATAGTCAGGAACTTTTGGCTTTGCCGTTTCCCACTAAATACTACTTCCTCGTCCCCTGGCAGTCTCAAACTTACTTTCTTCTTGACACAATCAATCTGGGCTCCATGGGTTGTTAACCAATCCATACCTACTATTACGTCAAACTCCCCTAGTTTAAAAGGTATTAAGTCTACCCGAAAGTGTCGCCCTCCTATTTCTAGGTCGCAACCTGGACATACTCGGCTAACGGGAATAATTTCATGATTAGCTATCTCTATTTGCAATCTGTCTTTCAATGGTTCAGTCTTAAGGCCTAACCGACATACAAAATCTAGAGATATGAAAGACTTGGTAGCTCCCGAATCAAATAAAACATTTGCTTTAACTGAGTTGAGTAATAGGGTACCTGCAATCACATCTGTGTTCCTCACGGCGTCCTGCACCGTCATGTTAAAAGTTCTTGCAGTAGGGGCCTTGTTAGAAGCAGTTCCACTCACTCTTGATGCAGCTGGCCCAGAGGACATACATTCCCTCATTCGGTGCCCTGGTTTCCCACACTTGAAGCAATTACCTCCGACACTCAGGTTGTTACTGGTTCCGCGACAGGCGTTAGCATAATGCCCTGTCAGCCCACACTTGAAGCACTTCACATCTTGCAGGTTGCACACGCCCGCATGTTTCCTTCCACATTTATTGCATTCAGGGGGTTGGGCTCGGGATGGGGTAGAGTAAGACGATCCATGTGGTCGGCCGCCCTGGCCCACACTCCAACTTTCAGCTCTCTTGGTTCCAAAGTTCCCGCTTGGTTGGGACATTGTTCCCCGCTTAAATTTGCTCGGAAAGCTCCCACCAGCAGAGTTTCCCTTTCGGCTATCCAACTTCCTCTTCTTTCCTTCTCTCTCCTTCTGCATCTGTTCACTCCCAGCTTCAACAATTGACGATTTCTGTACCAGGGTGGCATAGTCTGTCAGCTCAAGAACCGCCACACGATTCTGAATCCATTGTTTTAGCCCTAATTGAAATCTTCGGGCCCTCTTTGCCTTCGAGTTCACATACTCCGGCACAAACCTTGATAACTCAGTAAATTTGGCCTCATACTCGGCCACCGTCATGTTTCCTTGCTTCAGCTCCAAAAACTTTAGCTCCATCTGTGTCTCCATGAACCTAGGAAAGTACTTCTCCAAGAACAACTCGCTAAATCTCTCCCAGGTTACCACACCTCTTCCTTCCAAATTCTTCTTAGCTTCCCACCAATAGTTCGCTTCACCCTTCAGAAGGTAAGTGGCGAAAACAGTCTTCTGCTCTTCAGCGACACCTAGTATCTCAAAAGATTTTTCCATTTCCTTCAGCCAGGCCCTTGCCTCGACAGGGTCGGCAGTTCCTTTAAATTCTGGGGGTTTCAGGGATTTGAAGTTCCGGAAAGCATTAGCATTAGCATTCTGGTGTGGTTGCTGAGCTGGGGGACGGTCCAAGTTCTGCCTAAGTAACTCCATGAACTGTTCCATAGGGCCTCCCCTAGGATGTTCTACCTCTCGGGTATCATCACCAGCTTCTTCTTCTTCATACTCGGAGTCATCAAACAGGTTATGATCGTTGCCCTCATTCTCACTCAGGTTGGCATTCTCCCCTTCATGGTTCTGGTGGCCTGCGGCTCCATGGTGGCTACCCTGGCCCTCAGAACTGGTCGGGTGAGCTCGAGTGTTCATTCTTCTGGGTGGCATGATTCTGATAATAAAACAAGAAAGGGGTTAGGGTTTTCCAATTACCTGACAGCGTTTGCACGGGTCAGGAGCGTATCGTTCCTCCTCATAAGGGTGGAAGTGCAAAGTTTTAATAATCCGTTGTTGGAGATAAAATGTCAAACATTTTTGGGGGAAAAGATCCCTTTGGGATGCGAAAACATTTACAAGAGTTTTCAAAATTTCGAAACCTCAAAAATATTTTTCAAAATTTCAAAACACATTTTTTTTTTTTTGAAAAAAATTTATTTTTAAAGATTGTAGGAACATTTTTGGAAATTGTAGAAAATAATTTGAAATCGCATATCGTAAATTTGAAACAGTATGGTTGTATTTGTGGCTTGTAGCAATTGTATAATCACAGTTGTGTATCAAAACAGTAAAGCATGGCATCAGAAAGTAAAGCAGTTGAGGCAATATTAAAGAAACTGAAACTAAATAAGTACGGTACAAGGGTTATCACAAGTTTGGATGTTAGAGCCAAATACATAGTTCCGATGTCAAAGTCTAGTAAAAGTGGAACAAATACGAATACATCATCCGAATAGTCAGGCTACACAAAAGTAGGGCTACATCCATACATACTACCCGAAGTCACATCTACATATCTGTAGGTCAGTCTACTCATCCACTGGTCAGAAAGGATACCACTCCACAAGTCAACTATCCCGCAAAATCGACACACTAATGTCATCTGAACCTAGGGGACTGAGCTATAAGTAACACATCACGGGGCCGCGCCGCGACGGAGCAAGGTCCTCACTCGGGTAAATGCACGACGCACAACACGTCTAGCATCCCTAGCCTGGATCACTCCGCCCCCGCGGATCCCTAAACCAAGAATCCTATCGAGACTCCTCATCTCGATCCTGTGGAGTCGAGCCCTAGTCCTCCTAGCAACAGTGGTCCTCATCTCAGCCTGGATCCTCAAGCACGCCTCGCGCTCCTCCACTAGTGCCCGCCTCGCCTCGTTAAGTCGGGCCTCTGCAGATAGTAAGTCCCGGGTCAGGAACTGTACCACGTAAGCATGCTCAGTACCAGACACTGGGGGTAGGTCCTCCGGTGGAGGTGGTATGACCGGAACAGGAGTAGGTGCAGCAGCAGCAGCAGGAGCAGGAGCTGGGGTAGGGTCAAGCTCCTCCTCGCCAGAAGTGTCATCCTCAGAGTCACCGTCCAATGAAACAGGGCTAGATGTCTGTGGAGAAGGTGGGGGAGACACAACATGACCCTCGCCGGATCTCACACTCTCCTCATCAGTAGCTACATGAGATGGGGTAACAGGCTCTGGCTCGGGCTCAAAGGGCTCCTCAACAGGATCCTCATCATCAGTACTATCTATCACTGTAATCCAGGGGCCAAGCTCGGAGTCAGCACCCATATCCTCCTCAGGGTCCTCGGTCTCTCGCATCAGGGCCTCATCATGCTCCCTCTCGAAAGCCTCAGGGTCTGGTATCTCATCCATCTACACAAGGGAAATAAAGTGGGTCACTAACCATAAAAGAAGGGTTTAGGAGTAGTTCCCTCACGGGCCTTAAAGTCAGGGCTATATCCGATAACCCGACTACCAACTCGATGAGAGTTCTAAGTATTATTAAGTTGTTGTTAAGGTTATCGTTATTGTTATTATTATTAGGGTTGCTTTATTAAATTACTATCGTTTCTGAGAACTGTAACCTCGCTCTGATACCATTTCTGTGACACCCCCAGATCCGGGGTCGGAGATCTAGGCGCTCACGGTCCATTTTCCATTAGTAACATACCTGTTCTTGCACACAATATATATAACACAGCCATCGACCCCACAATAACTCACACCACACTCACACACACAGGTTAGAGCCTCAGAAACGTCACACATTGATTAAACAGTAATAAAGTTATCAGAGTTATTACAGACCGAATTAAATAGTATTTATGCTACCAGCAACACTCCGATATGAAGCGAAGCTGGTGGCTTGAAAGTTTGTTACGATACACTGCCTTGCACAGGTCATGCTGATAAATAAAACGTACTAACAAAAGCTGCCAACCAATCCGGCTAATGGGGCCTACCAGTGGAATCTCAAGTGGAGGCTCGGGCCTAGTCACCTGCTTTCGAGCAGTCTGCCTGGGTCTTGCCATTTCGCTTAGCTGTTGTGTTTGTAAAGTTTGAAAACAAGCAAGAGTGAGCAACTATAGCTCAGCAAGAAATATGTATATAAGATAAGCAATATACATCTCATATGATTGGCAGTTGATATATTTGTTTGTATCAATCAGTTATAAAATCACTTGTCATAGTTGATAAATCTCGAAGGTGCAACAATATGTGCCCTTGTTTTCAAAATAAACTTGCAGTTCAAGATACTGCATTGAATCAACATCTTTCTCATCAAAATAGAACACTATCGGCAACTTGGCACAAAAGCCTAAGAAGCAGTGTCAAAGCATTTTTCCAAAATGGAGGAATGGGACTTAAAGAAAACACAAAAACCTGACAAGGATTGACGATGATCAGTCCCCACATCCAAGTCTAATAATCCGTGGGTCTTCTCTACCGGTAGAAGGATAGAAACTACATCTGTAACTATCCCTCGGGTGAAAACTACATCCGTAATCACCCTCGATGAAAACTACATCCGTAATCATCCTTCGGCAACACCTGGGCCGGAATAATAAGTGATGGACCGCCTGGCTCACGGCCGCTTACACATCCCGGGAATCGTTCGTCAACGGTTCCCACACCTGCCAGAGTCCCTTTTTCTTTTCTTTTAAAACTTGATTTTGATTGAAAACAGAGTAATTGAGGTTCGAAATCAGTCGACCGATGATTCTTGAAATCATACAAGAAGCAGAATCTGACCGGGGGTTTTCGAAAATGTTTTGAGTTCGAAAGAGTTCGAGTTTGAAAGTATTAAAAAGTATCTTGGATTAACTTTTTCTTTAAATAATGAACAGTAATTAATAAATAATATTTTAAGATTTAATATTAATAATTAATAAAATAATTATTCGATAAAATAAACTCTTAATCCAAGATAGGGTTTCGAGTATTTACGAAGATATAATAATAGTTATTTGAGTATACGATACCACCCGAATGACCCTTCGGGTTTTCGCAATCTAGATACGATATAATAATATACCGCTCCCCGGTCAATAGTATATACGGACCGCTACGACCTCTATTGCTAGAGTCGTTGCCCGAAGAAAACATTTCAATCTAAGTTCAAGGGGTAAAAGCATACATGTACTTGTTCAATCTCAATTGCATCAATACTTCGATAAACATAGCATTTGATATAATTTGAAAACTACAAACACAACAGTAAAAGTCCTTGTATATGGATAAGTTTTGAAAAGTAAACTTGCCTTGGTTTGGTTGGGGTGGTCGAGCGTGCGGATTCGAACGATCTATACATAAACAATAATCGTTCGTTAGTACCTTAACAATTTCTCGTTAATTACGGGGTTTTAAGGGGGTACGAAATTAACTTAACGACTTCGTCTTATGACTCCCTGGCCCCACTATAGGTCCATGACATCACTCGTTTACGCTCGTCACTTACTCGACTTAATTTAGTTACCACGTTCGAATCATAACCACTAACCCTAGAATAATGTTCCACTAATCGACCTTTTTCCATTTGCGCGAATTTTACTCTAGCATTTTTATAAAATCCAAAAATTCATATTTTATTCCAATTCCTTTTGGGTGGTCTTCACCACTGCATTACCTACATTCTCAAAGTTTTCCATGATCCCAAATATATTTTAAGGTGTTTAAACAAGGTTCACAAGGGGGTCACTTAATGCAGTCCCTAGTCCAGAAACAAAATTCACTCCTCCGGCCATAACTAAAAATCCACACATCACCTAGCTATGAATCTTACATATCCAGAAACTACATTCAATTATCTTTCCAACAATATAAGGTAGGACATCAGGGGACATCATTTGTGTGTTCAAAATCGTGCTACAACACAGATCAAAGTTCCTGGACAAACTCAGCAAGCTCAAATCACTTAGATCAACCATTTTTCATGCTTCCATAACATAAACACCACTTAAAACACTTAGATCATGACTCATAACACTCATGGAGATATATATGTTAACCATAGTCATAAAATTCACAATCTCAACATCAAAACCCAAGATCCATGCTATCCAATACATATACATTCAAGATAACCCCTAAAATACATGGATCTACTACCATACTATATGAACAACACATAATCAAGGGTGGTTTGAGATTTTATACCTTCTTGAGCTCCTAGAGACCTTGAAAAATCTTTACACAACTTAAAAACACCTTAGATGGCCTCCTACAACACTCACAATGCAAGATCTAAAAGATAATAAACTTATGTTAACACTTTTCTAACTTTCAACAATTCATAACTCAAGAACCCATGGATGGAAGGCTTTGAAATTGATACCATACCTCTACTAAGATGCAAGGAAGCCCTAGAAAGGTTGTAGATGAAGAAAACTTGGAGAGAAAATCTCTCCCTCTCTCCCAAGTTGGTTCGGCCGAGAGCTTTACTAAGGGGGGGGGAGTGTTTTTTTGCTTTGTTTTGTTTGGAATGGTAAAAAAGAAATGCTAAGTATGACTTGTATTATTATGGTTAGTAAAGAGTAGTCACATGTTGCCAAGCTAGCCTAGGTTGCATCCATGCCCTATTGTCCCCTAAGTACATCATCCACCATGCTAGTCACTATTCACTTTTGCTTTTATGTTTTCTAGTTCCTTTTTTCTAACTAGCTAGTTACATGGCTCTTGCATGTAATTCCTTTCCTTGTAATATTATTCTCCCACCAATGCTTATTATTTAATCCTTACTTCGTATCGTATCTTAATTATTCTCTCGTAATAATATTTCGTCGCGTAGAGATTTCCTCTATAATTCCTTAAGTACTTATTGTGTAAATTCCTCGAATGTCCAAAATTCCTCGTCATAATTCTTAATAAATCCTTTAATATTATAACCATTCTCAAATTCCAAATTTTATAAATATTACTAACAGTAAGACTCTTGCCTTCACAATCTCTCTGTATATCTTACATCATAAATGCAACAACGCAGTTTTTCAGACAATCAATTCTATTAATCAATAGGGATGACCAGAAAGGTTCCATAATGATAATGTCACAAGATATTAAATAAAAGGAAATATTACCAAAAATTAGGGTTCTTACAAGTGACCTACCAAAATCTACATCTATGGCTTCTGCAACTGTCTTGCCACCTCAAGAAGAGAAGAAGATTCAAGTCAAGAAACCATCTGTATATTTCAAAAAGCATACTACTAATGGAATACTACAATGGTCCACAAACAAAGGTCACATGCTACTGTCAGGCAACCATGTCAAAAGGATCAAATTCAAACAAGTTGCAAGGAAACCAAAGCTGTCAAAATCAAGGACTCTGACAATCTATCCAGGCTTAAAACTCCAACCACTAGATGAAGATTTTGATGAAGACCAACTGCAATTCTTACAAGCTCAAAGAATCTATCATGTTGCCATTGTTGATAACTGCCTTGAGATCAAATATACTGATGGAAGGGAGGAGAAATTCAAACAAGGAGGATGTCAACACTGGGGCAAACTACATGACATAGAAAGAATCATTGCATTGTTGAGCTCAGAAGATAAAGTGGAAAGAGTATGGAAGCGGGAGCTAATTAATTTTGTGAAGATGAAGAGAGATCATAAGGAGAAAATCAGAAAAGAGTGTCTTGAGAAATGGCTAGCAAGGGAGAAAGAAATTGAGAGACTGGAGATTGAAGCAGAAAAGCTAAGGGCAAAGGGATTGTGTAGAGTTCAGTTTAACCCCTATGTGGTGAAGTATAGGAGGAGAAATGGGGATCAGGTCCACATCAGAATGAATCTACTCAACCACTATCCTGCAAACATTCTGAAACCAGTGCTTGAAGATTTCAAAGATTCAATTTTGCTTGAAGAATTGGATGCTATGACAGAAATAATAAAAGCTATGGATGAGAATACAAGGAAGGGGAAAGAAAGAAGACAGAAAGCATATGATGATTTGCAAGCCAAAGCTATGGAAAGGGAAACAAATGACAATGGCTAGTACTTCATCATAGGCTGTAAGATTACTCACCCTGTAGTTCTATCCACATTGCTAATCAAAATTCATACATGTACTGTCAAGTTTTATCTTTATGTATGTTAGGCTTGTTATCAGACATGAAATTGTGACTAAGGGTCTTACTCACAATTTGGGGGAGATTGTTAGTCACAGAGGCATGCCTGAATACATCTAATAACAAGCCTAAGTATGTGTAATGCTATGCATTACCTACATGACCTCTTAACTGAGGGAACCTCTAGTTGTAGAGTTTCTATTTGTTCTGTACTTGTAATAGGCATCAAATTCTAGTTGTGTTACTGTACTTATAAAGTCAAGAATAATGCTTGAAAGAAGTTCCAAGGTTCATGCCTCAAGCAAGGAGATAAAGACTGCCAAATAATCACAGTTGGGATGTGAAGAAATGAAGAATTTGCCTAAGTACCAATTCGAGAAGTACATTTGTCTATTCGAGAAGTCTAGCATTCGAGAAGTCAGAGATTCGATATCTCAGAAGACACTATTCGATATCTCTGAATACACTGTTCGATGTCTCATTCGATATCTCAGAGATTAGATATGTCTATTACTCTATTCGAGAACTCATGGAGTCAACAAGTCAAAGCATCATTCGAGTTCTCTAAGAGTCAACAAGTCAATGCTCTATTCGATATCTCAAGGACTAAAGAAGCTATTCGACATCTCAAGGATTCGATATGTCAAAATGCTCTATTCGATATCTCATGGAGTCCCAGAGAAAAGAGCTATTCGAGAAGTGATTCGATATGTCAATATAACACTATTCGAGAACTCAGAGTTATCGATTAAGTCAATTCGAGTTCTCGAATCAATCACTTAGCCACTTCTCGAATACATTCTTGGAGACAAAATACTGAAGAATTGTACAAGTCAGAAACCTGCAACAAGCCAAGACGCTTTATTTGACTATGTACTATAAAGCACATTGGAAACCCTACAAAGAAGCTTGGAGAGATAAGACAAAGGGACAAGGAGCTAAAGAAGTGGATCTGAACAGGCTTTGCAAAGTCAAATCTGTAGCCGTTTGGACTCTTACTCAAATAAGATAGACATACTGGAAAGTAGTTTATTTTACCTACCTTATTTGTAGTAAGTAGGTGTATCCATGTCTATAAGGATACAGCCTCACTTCCTTAGCAGATAAGTTTTTCAAGATACATCACAAGAAATATCTCTCTAAGAAAAACGAAGCTGAGAATACTACCATTTGTATTCATAGATTGTAGCAAAATCTTTATCTAATAAAATATTAGATTAAAGTGATATTGTGTTGTGTTTGTCTTTGTTATCTGTACTTACATATTTCACATATTCAACACATATCTTGTTGCAAAGATTCAAGAACAAAGAAAAGTTCAAGAATCCATTCACCCCCCCTCTGTATTCTTTTACTGTATTCAATACTCAACACTTAACACGTCTAGGGGGTGTTTGGTTAGGGTAATAAACAGAGAGAAAGAGAAACAAATGTGCTCATTGCCTTTGTTGATGTTTGGTTTATACCCTTTAACCTGTTTAGGTTTTAGATTTTTCCAATATTGATGAATGCCCATTCCTTACCTCCCACTAGGTATTTCCTTCCTTTTTCCACATTTTCTTTAAATTTGTAATCTATTATCTACTATCTATATAATAGATCACAAATCTATTATCTATTATCTACTATCTATATAATAGATCAGCAATAGATAAATTCAAGAGACATTTTATTCCATTTAAATGGTGAGACATTTTAATGCACTTGAAATGTCTCAATTGCCCTTATGTTCATTACTTCTTGAAAATAAAATGTTGTCAATGGAAATTGAACCTTGATCTTCATTTTATTTCGCACATTGTCATACCACTAAGCCACACACTAATATGTGTTGTTTATCAAACACATCATGTATGTATTTGTGTGATGCGTGAACCTAATTAAAAGCAAATAAAGTTTATCAAGATTGAGGAAAAAATTTAATATGTTTATAAAAAAATTTATTGTATTTTTGTTTGAGATATGAACACAATGTTTATTGATTAATTAGATTAATTATATATTGTGTTCAAATTACGAAATTATGAATTAGATTATGAATACGATTTAAATCATCGTTGTATTATTATTGTAATTGTGTTAACATAACATGATATTGGTAAAAACAATCATGTAATTTCCGTCATTGGAATCTGAAATGATCAAAAATTGAACTAAATTTATTAAGCTTAAACGAATAAAGAATATTGGCTAAAAAAATAAAATGTAATGTTATCGATAATTATACAAAAAGAAAGATTAAAATTTTAAATAAACAAAACTCGACAACGATAGAAATAATGTTTGAACAACGTTAATATAAAATTTATGCACAATACTGAAAAAACTCATGTCTCGCACGAGTTGTTATACTGTTACAATTACAACATAAATTATTAATATAAAATATGTGGTCTACTTATACATATATTCATAAATTATTTGAATTTGTATTAAGTACTCATTTATATTTTAAGATTGATTCTATCAACAATGACAGTTACTATCATTATCGGGTAGTTACCATCATTGTTTGGTATCGTTGTAAAGTTCTATCTTTTAAGTAAGTATTCACCTTTCTCAACCTTATAGAGATCAATGAAAACTATCGAAGCATAGCATGAGCAAATATGTTTCGGTTTCAAGTGTTGGATATTTTAGTGTAATTGGATTGACTAGTTGATCAATGTAATTGTAATGTTACATCGAACAAGTCGGGAGAGTGCGGAGTGCATGCTCTGTTCGAGTTCGTTATGATTTCAGTATTATTGCTTATGAGACATGTCTATTGACATCAAACACATCTGTTAGAATGAGATGAATGAGATGTGTCTGTTGGCAAAAGACACATCTTGAGATGTGTCTGTTAGCATTAGACATGACTGTTGGAATGAGATGTGTCTGTTGGCAAAAGACACATCTTGAGATGTGTCTATTGGCAAAAGACACATCTGTTGACATCTATATATAGGTGTTGCATTGATCATTTTCAGTATGGGTTCATTTTGAAATTCACAACAAAACACATTCTCTCTTCTTGCAGAATTTCTGATTTTATCCGATTGAATTATTTGGGTGAACCACAAATAACTTCAATCTGAAAGTGTTCACTCGACTTCAGAAAAATCCAAGTCATCATCCTATTCCCCAACAAAGATTGAAGTTAACTATTTTTTGAAGATGGCGAACGTAGAATCTGCAAAAGATATGACAAGCAAGTTTGCAAAATTGGACAAGTTTGAGGGTCAAGATTTTAGAAGATGGCAGAAGAAGATGCATTTTCTATTGACGACGCTAAAGGTTGTATATATTTTGAGTACCCCCATTCCAGAAGTGATTGAGGATGAAACCGCTGAACAAACAAGGAAGCGTTGCAAATGGGAAAACGATGACTACATCTGCCACGGTCACATCTTAAACGGTATGTCTGATTCCCTTTTTGATATATACCAAAATGTTGAGTCAGCAAAAGAATTGTGGGATTCTCTCGAATCCAAGTACATGGTAGAAGACGCTTCTAGTAAGAAGTTTCTGGTCAGTAATATTATGAATTATAAAATGGTCGATTCTAGACCGGTGATGGAATAATACAATGAATTGTTAAGGATTCTGGGACAGTTTGCCCAACACAATCTGAAGATGGATGAATCTATCTCAGTTTCTGGTGTTATAGACAAACTACCACCATCATGGAAGGATTTTAAACACTCCTTAAAACATAATAAAGATGATATGACTCTGGTTCAACTTGGAAGTCACTTCAGAATTGAAGAGGCTTTGAGGACTCAAGAAATTGAGAATAATCCTAAGGGAAAGAACCAAGTCGGTAACTTGTGACGCCCCCAAATCTGAGGTCAAAGATTCAGGTCGTCACGCCACCATTCAACCATATCATACCTGTATTAACTTTACAACTCAACAATACATCCATTCATACCTCAATCTTACACACAATCAAGTTAGAGTCTCAGAAACGATAATCAAAAGTGCCACTAAATATTGCAATTCATTTGTATAAATCAGAGTCTTACGCAATTTCACTTATACAACTACACTTGAAGACAAGTCTTACTATTACAGTTGAAAACCTATCAGACTCACTCTGCAGTATTTATCAGGAACTAAATCATCTCCGGGGTAAATCTTCTACTCCTCTTCTGCTGTCGCGGAGTTAACCGACCAAATTCTTCTCTTTCTGAAAAGTTTTTATAAAGCAAGAATGAGCTACATAATGCTCAGCAAGTTCACCATTTTGTAAAATAATAATGTGGTTCATTTCGAAAACGTTCCCAACTATATGGGCATATATCTCAGATTTCAAAACATAATTGGACAATATATAAGTCCGAGTTTGAATAAAACATCTATGCTCACTAAGGAGCTTTAAGAATAACATATGAACCCTTTATAAGGTTCCCATTTCAATATATCTCAAGCTTGAAAATATATACATATGAGTATATCATTTTCGGCAAAACACTCTACGATTAACATACTGTACAAGGAATACATCATTGCAAACCTCTTTCCTTCCATTAGTTTAGAAGGTTTCTCATACAAAAACATTTCATTCTTTGAAACAATTGCAAGAGTGCACTAACACGTGCCAATCTTTATAGTAAATCTTGCAGTTCTAGATACTGCACGATGTCAATATTTTCTCATAAAAAACCACACTATCAGCAACTTGGCACTTAGGCCCAAGAAGCAGTGTTTGAGTATTTTTCCAAAGTGGAGGATGGGACTGGAAGAAAACATAAAAACCTGACAAGGATTGACGATGATCAGTCGCCACATCCAAGTCCAATAATCCGCGGGTCTTCTCTACCGGTAGAAGGATAGAAACTACATCTGTAACTATCCCTCGGGTGAAAACTACATCCGTAATCACCCTTGATGAAAACTACATCCGTAATCATCCTTCGGCAACACCTGGGCCGGAATAATAATTGATGGACCGCCTGGCTCACGGCCGCTTACACATCCCGGGAATCGTTCGTCAACGGTTCCCACACCTGCCAGAGTCCCTTTTTCTTTTTCTTTTGAAAACTTGATTTTGATTTAAAATAGAGTAATTGTGGTTCGACATCAGTCGACCGATGATTCTTGAAATCATACAAGAAGCAGACCTGACCGGGGGTTTTCGAAAATGTTTTGAGTTCGAATGAGTTCGAGTTTGAAAGTATTAAAAAGTATCTTGGATTAATTTTGTCTTTAAACAATGAACAATAATTAGTAAATAATGTTTTAAGATTTAATATTAATAATTAATAAAATAATTATTCGATAAAATAAACTTTTAATCCAAGATTGGGTTTCGAGTATTTACGAAGATATGAACATAATACTTGAGTATACGATATAATAATATACCGCTCCCCGGTCAATAGTATATACGGACCGCTACGACCTCTATTGCTAGAGTCGTTGTCCGAAGAAAACATTTCAATCTAAGTTCAAGGGGTACAAGCATATATGTACTTGTACAATCTCAATTGCATCAATACTTCGATAAACATAGCATTTGATATAATTTGAAAACTACAAACACAACAGTAAAAGTCCTTGTATAGGGATAAGTTTTGAAAAGTAAACTTGCCTTGGTTTGGTTGGGGTGGTCGAGCGTGCGGATTCGAACGATCTATACATAAGCAATAATCGTTCGTTAGTACCTTAACAATATCTCTCTAATTACGGGGTTTTAAGGGGGTACGAAATTAACTTAACGACTTTGTCTTATGACTCTCTAGCCCCACTATAGGCTCATGTCATCCCTCGATTACGCTCGTCACTTAATCGACTTAATTTAGTTACCACTTTCGATTCATAACCACTAACCCTAGAATTTTGCTCCACTAATCGACTTTTTCCATTGCGCGAATTTTACTCTAGCATTTTTATAAAATCCAAAATTTCATATTTCAATCCAATTCCTTTTGGGTGGTCTTCACCACTGCATTCCCTACATTCTCAAATTTTTCCATGATCCCACATATATTTTTATGGGTTTAAACAAGGTTCACAAGGGGGTCACTTAGTGCAGTCCATAGTCCAGAAACATAATTCACTCCTCCGGCCATAACTTAAAATCTATACATCACCTAGCCAGGAACCTTACATTTCCAGAAACTACATTCAATTATCTTTCCAACCATATATCGTAGGACATCAGGGGACAAAATTTGGGGGTTCAAAATCGTGCTACAATACAGGTCAATGTTCCTGGACAAAACTCAGCAAGCTCAAACTACTTAGATCAACCATTTTTCATACTTCCATAACATAATCAACACTTAATACACTTAGATCATGGTTCATAACACTCATGGAGATATATATATTATCCATAGTCATAAAAGTCACAATCTC
Source organism: Saposhnikovia divaricata (assembly GCA_036435485.1). NCBI lineage: Eukaryota > Viridiplantae > Streptophyta > Magnoliopsida > Apiales > Apiaceae > Saposhnikovia > Saposhnikovia divaricata. The sequence continues at coordinate 84,246,044 of CM071598.1, forward strand.
AACATCAAAACTCAAGATCCATGCTATCCAATACATACACAACCAAGATTAGTTCTCAAACACATGGATCTACTACCATACTTTATAAATAATACATAACCAAGAGGGTTTGAGATTTTTATACCTTCTTGAGCACCTAGAGGCCTTGGGTAAGCTTTACACAACTCAACAACACCTTAGATGGTCTCCTACAACACTTACAATGCAAGATCTAAAGGAAAAACAAACATGGTTACTATTCACCCAAGCTTTAACAATTTGTAACTTGAAATTGGGTGGATAAAATGGCTTGAAATTGCTAACATACCTTGTCTAGATGATGTAGATGACCTAGGATTTATGGTGTGAATTATGAGTGATGGAAGAGGGGGAGAAGAATTTTTCTTTTCTCTTTTCTTTGCTTTGGCCGAGAGCACTACAAGAGGGGGGGGTTTGTGTTTTGTGTTTTGTGTTGTGTTGGTGAATAATGCATAAAGTTATGTTAGGTTGGGTGATACATATCATATATGTATAGGTAGTACTAGCAAGGTATGGCCTCATGTACTATGTGTTCCCCCTTTTGAAAAAGCAACCAACTAGATACTATTCACTTCCAATGGATAACTAGTTTGCTTGATTTCTAACCACTTGGTTGCATGGGCTTGCATGCAATACTACTCCTTGCATTATTATTCTTCCACCAATGCTTATTATCTAATCTTTAATTCGTATCGTATCTTAATTAATCTCTCGTAATAATATTTTGTCGCGTAGAGATTTCCCCTATAATTTCTTAAGTACTTAATTGTGTAAATCCCTCGAATGTCCATAATTCCTCGTCATAATTCTTAATAAATCCTTTGATACTCTAACCATTCTCAAATCCCAAGTTTTATAAATATTACTAACAATAAGACTCCTGCCTTCACAATCTCCCTTTATATCTTACATAATAAATGCAACAACGCAGTTTCTCAGACAATCAATTCTATTAATCAACAGGGATGACTAGAAGGGTTCCATAATGACAATGTCACAAGATATTAAATAAAAGGAAATATTACCAAAAATTAGGGTTCTTACAGCCTCCCCTCCTTAAAAGGATTCCGTCCCGGAATCAGGTTGAAAACAGTTGGGGGTGCTTTTCACGCATCGCGCTCTCTAGTTCCCATGTTGATTCTTCGACATTCTGATTCCTCCACGAAACTCTCACTAATTTGACAACCTTGTTCCTCAGCACTTGTTCTTTTCTATCCACGATTTCTACGGGTTGCTCTACATATGTTAAGTCTGGTTGCAGATCCACTTGATCATGTTCTATCACATGTCGGAAGTCGGTATGGTAGGGTCGTAGCATGGACACATGGAACACATTATGTACTTGCTGCAAGCTCGGGGGTAAAGCCAATTCATAGGCTAACTTTCCAACTCGTTTCAAGATCTCAAAAGGTCCAATAAATCTTAGGCTTAGTTTCCCTTTCTTACCAAATCTCATCAATCCTTTCCACGGTGATACCTTCCACATCACAAACTCTCCTACCTCATATTCTTTGTCCTTGCGGGTCTGGTCCGCATACTTCTTCTGTCTGTCCTGGGCCGCTACCAGCCGTCCTCTTATGAGCTCGATAGTTTCTCTTGTCCGTTGGACCAGTTCAGGTCCTAACATCTTCCGCTCTCCAACCTCTTCCCAACACAAGGGGGATCGACATCTTCGTCCGTATAAAGCTTCATATGGGGCATTCCTATACTCGCATGGTAACTGTTGTTGTAGGAAAATTCGATCAACGGCAAGTGGTCATCCCAACTTCCTTTAAAGTCGATGGCACATGTTCTCAACATGTCTTCTATGGTCTGGATGGTTCTCTCACTCTGTCCATCTGATTGGGGATGATATGCAGTACTCATGTTTAACTTGGTCCCTACACAATCCTGAAAACTTCTCCAGAACCTGGAGTTAAATCTCGGGTCTCTACCAAATACAATGCTCACAGGAACCCCATGCCTTACCACGATCTCCTTAGGTACCTCATAAAATTTGACCATTCGAATTAATGGGTTTCGTAAAAAAACTAATGACTTTTACATACACTCGTCTGTACCGTAAAGACGTAATATCCATTCGAAATCTTCGTTTGATAATTCGTACATATCGTGGTTGCAAAGATTTCTCATCCACCCATAGAATTACTATTCGTCCAGGTTTCGAATATTCCCGAAAGTTAGGGTTAATGCAGTCTCCTCTCCTTAAAAGGATTCTATCTTAAGAACCTAAGGATAATAGTTGTGGATACAATTCCAACCTTACCTTTTCCAACTCTCAGGTTGACACTTCAACCCTATTGTCCTCTCCCTTCGTCTCACCAACGCCTTAATGTTGTTCCTCAACGCATACTCTCCTCGACCTGTATTCCTTATCGGTTGTTCTATGATTGAAAATTTCTATCCCACTACTTACACGTTCCTCTTCTACCTTGTTCCTAGTATCCGTGTTGAGTTCCTTTATCATTGGCCCGTGAATACTTTGTGGCCGTGTTTTGTAATCTGAGGCAACGTCACTACGTATGGTATTCCTCATATTCCTTCGCTTGATTAGCAGGCATGTATTGCCTCCCGTCGGCCGTTACCACTTGCTATGGATACTGTATAGTCTTCGGTATACGTCGAACCAGTTCAGCTACTATGTCCCTCGTTCCTTGACTTCTTCGTAACGCAAGAGAAGCGAAACTTCCTCTTTCGTAGCACGCTCTACAGGAGACGTCCTTACGTTCGCATGGCGATGATCGTGATAACAACATTCATTTCATGGATAAGTTTTTTTTTTTATTCTCGATTTCCCTGTGAAATCTAAGGCACGACACTAAATACAACTTCGATCGTCTGGACAATTCTTCTTCCATGTACGTCAGCCACAGATCAAATTAGTACATACGCTCAATCTCTTGGTTAAATATACTTGAAAGCACCTTCAATATTCGAAGTTTAACCTTAAGTCTTTATCTTACGTAATCGTTGCAGAAGTTTTATATCGCACCACCATCTCTTCCGTATATAATTCGATAATCTTCTAAATGGAAAGTCTCTTATAGGTAAATCACTTGGTCCAACAATTATAAATCAACTAGGGCCATCTCTTGGCTCGGTCTTCGGTGACCTACTTATGAAATTCATTATAATTCTGTCCACGTTCAAGATTTTCTACAGGCGGAATTAATCCACTAGATCTCTATCATTCTGCTTTTGGCATGTCGCGTTCGTACTTAATAGTTTGCCAATACCATTCTTCATTTCAGTTTACCAAACATTCCCTTAATTCTCTGTACATCTTTGTCCTTCTCATAATTTAGTCATTTCCTCTAACATTATTCTTTATTGTATATACTCTATTTTCTTGGTCAATACTGACTGAATTCCAATTTCGAATAATTCCTTCTATGGGTATCGGCCACCATACTGGCCTTTCCTGGGAAATAACAAATTTCTCCATTATACTCCCTGCTCTTTTTCGTCACCTTCTCTTTCTTATGTTCAGTCCTAATATGAAGATATACTTATGGCACTTGTGGAAAACTTTCACACTTTTCTCATAAGGTTAACGTCTCAGTTTTATGCGTGAACGCCATCATGACTAATCCCAGACTCACGGTTAGTGCTATCTCATAACCTTTATGTTGTTTAGAAGTATAGGCTATCATCCTTTTTCTACTGCATCAGCACACCTCTTAAACTCTCGAAAGACGCATCATCGTGACTCTCAAAGTCCTCTTTTTATCATCAAGTATAGCTAACAACGAAGTTGTTGCTAATATCTCACTTCATCCCAAAACTTTGTTCATTAATCCATAAAGGCTTCTGACTCTTTAGTCCATTCAAACGATACTACCACAATTTTATAACGTTTATATTAGTGTGAAATGCCAACTTTGGCACAGTACAGAGGTCGATCTTGAGTTGGTAAAACCTTCTCTTCAACCTTATCTTTGAAAAACAACTACTCATTTCAACTAGTCAACAATTCCTCCATTTCCGATAAGGGTATCAGTTCTCGATGGTATATGTAAGATGTCATACGCTCGTCCTCCTTCACAACTGGTGCCAATCAGCCTGAGGCCTGCATGCGGCTGCGATTCCCAATAAACTTGATTAGGTGGTAATCTCGAAGGATCATTGGCATATCTCCATGCATCCATTCGCTATCAGGGGCCTGTTAAGCTATATGTCTCTCTATGTGCATCAATCCCTTTAAGCTAAGTAAAGCTTCTCATTCTTGCCACGATATTTCTTCCTTTCTCGTCCATCTCCCTTCCATGTCAGTTTCCTCCAGGGATATGTTTTACATCGCAATCGATTTGCATTTCCTGGATCAGGAAAAGGCTTGGTAGCTCCAGAATCCATTAATATAACATCCTGACAACGGTTGGTAGGAGCGTGCTCCCAACCACCTCATCATTTCTTATAACTTTCCCCACACCAATATTAAAGGTCTTGTGGTATGCCCTGACATGTTATCTCTACTTCAATAATTACTCGGCATAACGCTCTGGCTGCACAATTACAACATTTGGTTTTTGATCTCATATTGGTGTAACGGTTCACAATTGTACCTCCCGTTCACCTTAGAGTAATCACTTTGAAAGGAACGGTTTCCAAAATAACAAGGTCCAATAGATAATCTCAATAAGAATTCCACATTGGATGTTCCAAGAATGTTGATGGTTCCAAATACTAGGAGTCTCGATTTTTGGAGATGTAAGGATGGACAGAAAGAATACAACAAGGTTTATTCCTTCCCGTCCTGATAATTCTGTAATATGACACCATATAGAATGTTGCACAAGGGAAATGATTGTTGGGTACAAAAGTCATAAAGACGGTCTTTATACAATTCTTACATCGGGTGGATACTTTTCCTCCTGAATAATAAGAGGAAATCTAAATTCGCATTGATGAAGGTCAGCCAATAGAAAGCAATTCTACTCCATGACAATTAAAGAATGAAGGAGTTTGTCACTCAAGTAATCAATGGTTTCAAATGAATTCTCATTGTATGAAATGAAAGAATAAAATATTCAAGTGATATAAAGTCTGATACGAAGATGGGTAGAATTAGAGTTGAGTGGGCGACCTCATTAGGTCTCAATCAAGTTATTCATCGAACTTTCATCATCATGCTTTATCGTAGGCAAAATGCATGGCAGAATTGCTGAATAAATTAAATTGGGAGTTGGACCAGTGAAACAATAACTAGTCCTTTTCAAGAAACACTAGCAACTAGCTAGACAATATTTGCTCATCCACCTGTTTCAGACATCACCACCAGCTAGGACAATTAGCTAGGTATTCTTCACAACATTACAATTTTGAGTAGTTGGAACGATCAACTAGTCATTCATATTGACATAACGACTAGCCAGTTTCAATTGGATAGAACGGAATTTCAACATCGTAGCCACTGAAGAAACTTTAGGCTTCTCGGACAACGAATGAAAATAAGAAGTTGTTAAGTTTGAAAAAGAAAACTATAAAATCTGAAGAGAATGTTCTAGGTATCGGAACAATCGATAACCTTTCATCAAATATTACTTATCAGTGAAACGGTCCACCCAAGGGTGCCTCCGTACACATGCTTTATCAGATCCGACAATAGAATTAAATTCGGAATACCAATATCAAAATGATATCCTTACTATGATTTCAATGTACGATGTACAATCTCATCTTGAATAGAAGAAAAGAATTCATGAGGGATGTCTGGACATTAGATCATCCCTGTCCTCAGTAATTTGTTGAATATTTATGAGCTCACTGAAGAATGCAAGTATGAAAGAAGCAATCAAATATCGATATTCGTTAAGTAGTATTCGTCGATTAATTAAGGAAATATTTGTGGAACATTCCTTGGATAATTGAAAGAGAGTGTAAATAGTCCTGAGCAGAAATAATTATAAACTTCAAATAGAATGCTCGGGCTCAATTAAGATACTTTGGATGAGTCCCGGTTTAGAGAAAGTATATCACTGGTTGTTATTCCACAAGTTTGAAGTAGAAAGCTAGGAGGGTTACCTGATATAAGCTAATCGAGGTAACATGGTTAGTGAACAGTTTAAAATGAAGTAGTGCACCAGCCGGTAGTTATCAAAATAAGTTAATAATCATTCGTGCATCTCATTATCACCACTATGAGGGTAACTCCCTCTCTTCGTCTTCGTAATACAAGACAACAACTAGTGCGTCTCTCAATCATCATCTTAAAGTCATTAATCGAGTTAGGGTTTCACCAATATATCTGTCATTTCCGTGCTTTATCTTGAAGACCAAGCTTCACATCATTCCGGGGACACCTGCTAAGTCTATAGGGTCCTACTTCATGCCTTCCGACATGAATCACAAGTGGCCAGTTCCCCCTGGGAACAGATCAAAGAGATCTCTCAGGGATCTCAATGCAGTCCATAGGTTCGGTGGCGGGTGTGTGTATGTGAACATATACCAAAATATTGAGGTCTACAATACGTATATACATAGTCCCTGCTAACATCTCTATCAAAGGATCCCACTCTAGACCCGCTGGTCTTTCTCTTGGTAGACTCCGAGATCGCTGAATTGCTCGTTGCAACCCTATTCAACTTCTCTTGAGTTCCTTCGTTAATTCTACTTGTTTGTTCTCTAAGTTGAACTACCATGTCCTTGCGTCCGAATCATGCGGGGAATTATCTAACACGCCCGTCTTATGATAACATTCTCGTACAACACATGAAAAATTCACCATCGAGGGTAATGGAATCCACAATGGCATAGTGACCAACCTTCAGGTAAACCCGTTACTTATCGAAAATCGGATCTCATAGCCAAAGTAAAAGACTTTCATTAATCCAAGTACTAAGTACCCTTAATTATGTAGGGAAGTCCAAACTTCTTGATTCTTAAAATGCCGCCTCCTAAACTCTGGAGGACTATGGGCCACAGAATTTATGCCAGCCTAGTCATCCGATCATATTGGCAATATCGCCTCTACATCAGCTGCTCTTGAGATTTCGCTCTGCTTCCTATATCATTACCAATGATAGGTCATGTACGACTCTCAAACCTCCATTCATCATTCTGAAGGTCTATAAGGATTCTATCGACCCTAGTATAATACCTTCAGTCAACACTCCAGTCCATTCTACTCACCGGTACCTCTTCCGGTAGTCCAATCATAAGTTTACTACGATCTCTTATGTCATTCTCCTACTTAGACTTAACTCCCAACACTCTCGTTTCTGAGTACTGTAACTTATTGCTCTGATACCATTTCTGTGACGCCCCCAAATCTGAGGTCAAAGATTCAGGTCGTCACGCCACCATTCAACCATATCATACCTGTATTAACTTTACAACTCAACAATACATCCATTCATACCTCAATCTTACACACAATCAAGTTAGAGTCTCAGAAACGATAATCAAAAGTGCCACTAAATATTACAATTCATTTGTACAAATCAGAGTCTTACGCAATTCCACTTATACAACTACACTTGAAGACAAGTCTTACTATTACAGTTGAAAACCTATCAGACTCACTCTGCAGTATTTATCAGGAACTAAATCATCTCCGGGGTAAATCTTCTACTCCTCTTCTGCTGTCGCGGAGTTAACCGACCAAATTCTTCTCTTTCTGAAAAGTTTTTATAAAGCAAGAATGAGCTACATAATGCTCAGCAAGTTCACCATTTTGTAAAATAATAATGTGGTTCATTTCGAAAACGTTCCCAACTATATGGGCATATATCTTAGATTTCAAAACATAATTGGACAATATATAAGTCCGAGTTTGAATAAAACATCTATGCTCACTAAGGAGCTTTAAGAATAACATATGAACCCTTTATAAGGTTCCCATTTCAATATATCTCAAGCTTGAAAATATATACATATGAGTATATCATTTTCGGTAAAACACTCTACGATTAACATACTGTACAAGGAATACATCATTGCAAACCTCTTTCCTTCCATTAGCTTAGAAGGTTTCTCATACAAAAACATTTCATTCTTTGAAACAATTGCAAGAGTGCACTAACACGTGCCAATCTTTATAGAAAATCTTGCAGTTCTAGATACTGCACGATGTCAATATTTTCTCATCAAAAACTACACTATCAGCAACTTGGCACTTAGGCCCAAGAAGCAGTGTTTGAGTATTTTTCCAAAGTGGAGGATGGGACTGGAAGAAAACATAAAAACCTGACAAGGATTGACGATGATCAGTCGCCACATCCAAGTCCAATAATCCGCGGGTCTTCTCTACCGTTAGAAGGATAGAAACTACATCCGTAACTATCCCTCGGGTGAAAACTACATCCGTAATCACCCTTGATGAAAACTACATCCGTAATCATCCTTCGGCAACACCTGGGCCGGAATAATAATTGATGGACCGCCTGGCTCACGGCCGCTTACACATCCCGGGAATCGTTCGTCAACGGTTCCCACACCTGCCAGAATCCCTTTTTCTTTTTCTTTTGAAAACTTGATTTTGATTTAAAACAGAGTAATTGAGGTTCGACATCAGTCGACCGATGATTCTTGAAATCACACAAGAAGCAGACCTGACCGGGGGTTTTCGAAAATGTTTTGAGTTCGAATGAGTTCGAGTATGAAAGTATTAAAAAGTATCTTGGATTAATTTTGTCTTTAAACAATGAACAATAATTAGTAAATAATGTTTTAAGATTTAATATTAATAATTAATAAAATAATTATTCGATAAAATAAACTTTTAATCCAAGATAGGGTTTCGAGTATTTACGAAGATATGAACATAATACTTGAGTATACGATACTCCCCGAATGACCCTTCGGGTTTTCGCAATCTAGATACGATATATTAATATACCGCTCCCTGGTCAATAGTATATACGGACCGCTATGACCTCTATTGCTAGAGTCGTTGTCCGAAGAAAACATTTCAATCTAAGTTCAAGGGGTACAAGCATATATGTACTTGTACAATCTCAATTGCATCAATACTTCGATAAACATAGCATTTGATATAATTTGAAAACTACAAACACAACAGTAAAAGTCCTTGTATAGGGATAAGTTTTGAAAAGTAAACTTGCCTTGGTTTGGTTGGGGTGGTCGAGCGTGCGGATTCGAACGATCTATACATAAGCAATAATCGTTCGTTAGTACCTTAACAATATCTCTCTAATTACGGGGTTTTAAGGGGGTACGAAATTAACTTAACGACTTCGTCTTATGACTCTCTAGCCCCACTATATGCTCATGTCATCCCTCGATTACGCTCGTCACTTAATCGACTTAATTTAGTTACCACTTTCGATTCATAACCACTAACCCTAGAATTTTGCTCCACTAATCGACTTTTTCCATTGCGCGAATTTTACTCTAGCATTTTTATAAAATCCAAAATTTCATATTTCAATCCAATTTCTTTTGGGTGGTCTTCACCACTGCATTCCCTACATTCTCAAATTTTTCCATGATCCCACATATATTTTTAGGGGTTTAAACAAGGTTCACAAGGGGGTCACTTAGTGCAGTCCATAGTCCAGAAACACAATTCACTCCTCCGGCCATAACTTAAAATCTATACATCACCTAGCCAGGAACCTTACATTTCCAGAAACTACATTCAATTATCTTTCCAACCATATATCGTAGGACATCAGGGGACAACATTTGGGGGTTCAAAATCGTGCTACAATACAGGTCAATGTTCCTGGACAAAACTCAGCAAGCTCAAACTACTTAGATCAACCATTTTTCCTACTTCCATAACATAATCAACACTTAATACACTTAGATCATGGTTCATAACACTCATGGAGATATATATATTATCCATAGTCATAAAAGTCACAATCTCAACATCAAAACTCAAGATCCATGCTATCCAATACATACACAACCAAGATTAGTTCTCAAACACATGGATCTACTACCATACTTTATAAATAATACATAACCAAGAGGGTTTGAGATTTTTATACCTTCTTGAGCACCTAGAGGCCTTGGGTAAGCTTTACACAACTCAACAACACCTTAGATGGTCTCCTACAACACTTACAATGCAAGATCTAAAGGAAAAACAAACATGGTTACTATTCACCCAAGCTTTAACAATTTGTAACTTGAAATTGGGTGGATAAAATGGATTGAAATTGCTAACATACCTTTTCTAGATGATGTAGATGACCTAGGATTTATGGTGTGAATTATGAGTGATGGAAGAGGGGGAGAAGAATTTTTCTTCTCTCTTTTCTTTGCTTTGGCCGAGAGCACTACAAGAGGGGGGGTTTGTGTTTTGTGTTTTGTGTTGTGTTGGTGAATAATGCATAAAGTTATGTTAGGTTGGGTGATACATATCATATATGTATAGGTAGTACTAGCAAGGTATGGCCTCATGTACTATGTGTTCCCCCTTTTGAAAAAGCAACCAACTAGATACTATTCATCTTCCAATGGCTAACTAGTTTGCTTGATTTCTAACCACTTGGTTGCATGGGCTTGCATGCAATACTACTCCTTGCATTATTATTCTTCCACCAATGCTTATTATCTAATCTTTAATTCGTATCGTATCTTAATTAATCTCTCGTAATAATATTTTGTCGCGTAGAGATTTCCCCTATAATTTCTTAAGTACTTAATTGTGTAAATCCCTCGAATGTCCATAATTCCTCGTCATAATTCTTAATAAATCCTTTGATACTCTAACCATTCTCAAATCCCAAGTTTTATAAATATTACTAACAATAAGACTCCTGCCTTCACAATCTCCCTTTATATCTTACATAATAAATGCAACAACGCAGTTTCTCAGACAATCAATTCTATTAATCAACAGGGATGACTAGAAGGGTTCCATAATGACAATGTCACAAGATATTAAATAAAAGGAAATATTACCAAAAATTAGGGTTCTTACATAACTCTTCTGTGAATATGGTTGAAGATGGTGGATCTTCCAAGAACTCTAAGAATGGCAAGGGTGATAAACAAAAGTTTAAAGGAAACAACAACAAATCTTCCAACAAAAGGCCTAAGATGGCATGTTGGAAGTGTGGCAAACCTGGACATTTCAAAAAGGATTGTCGGGTTGGTAAAGGCAAGCAAGAAAAGCAAAATGCTGGTCCAAGTGGATCCAAGGATCCAGAAAAGCAACAAGGTCAGATTTTAATACAAAATTATAATTCTGGTCAGAATTATGTATCACTAATATCTGAGGCATTTTATGTGCAGGATGACAATGTTGCTTGGTGGATTGATTCAGGAGCAACGAGTCATGTATGCAAAGATCTTCGTTGGTTCATAGACTTTCAACCAATCGAAGATGGATCTATCTTAAAGATGGGAAATGTTGCAACTGAACCGATCAAAGGACTAGGAAATGTCAAGATAGTTTTTACTTCTGGCAAATGTATATTGTTAAATAAAGTGTTGTATGTTCCTGGGATTCGGAAGAATCTCTTGTCTGGTGTTGTATTGAACAATTGTGGATATAAACAAGTTTATGAAAGTGACAAATATATATTTTCAAAACATGGCTATTTTGTTGGCTTTGGCTATTTGTGTAATGGTATGTTTATGTTGAATGTAAATACTCCATTTATTGATGAATCTTCTTGCATGGCTTCTACTAGTACTAGCAATAATTTGAATAAACCGGAATTATGGCATGCTAGACTAGGACATGTACATTACAAAAGAATAAAGGATATGTCAAAAATGAGTCACATACCTGCTATTGATTTAGACAATGAAAAATGCAAAACATGCATGTTAACAAAGATAACTAGAATGCCCTTTAAAGAGGTTAATAGGGTGTCTGATGTTTTAGAACTAATACATAGCGATTTATGTGTTTTTCATTCTACACCATCATTAGGAAATAAAAGTATGTAGTTACTTTTATTGATGATGCTTGTAACGCCCCGACTTCCAAATACTGAAAATATACTTTTCATAATAAAATAGACTTTGATATAGGGGAATTTTAGAAAATTTCGGTATGAAGTATTCGTAAATCTGACTATCCACCTGTATTTCAACCCAAACCAAATTCTAATTAACTATTACAAATAAAACTTAATATACCAACGATTCCTCACCAAGGATCGATTCCAGGTTATGGTATGAAACAAGAATCTAAACTATACAAATTATTACAATTTCTATCACTGCTCTGAATACAATTTCTATACCGTCCAATTCGTAGCTCAATCCCAAATCTGTGCTTACCAGCTCTAGCTCCGAAATCTATCCTGTATCAAATGCCTCATCGCTCTCATTCGCAGGGATACATGTAGTAGATCATCCTTAAACCTAACTGCAAAGGGGTTAGGTAAAACAAAGCAAGAGTGAGCCAAAGAACGCTCAGCAAGTGAAAATATAGTGAAACAATAATATAACAATGATTCATTGATGAACAATATCAATGACCAACTTATCTCAATGGAATAATTCAATTATCATCATAGAACAAGGCTTTTCACTTTCTTCAGTCATAGCTTTCAAATCAAAACATTCTTTTCATTAAAACTGTTTTGTCATTGAACATACTTTTCATAAACCTTTTCAAAAACATTTAAGTTGATAGGAGTTTTTCCACGACTCCGGACAATACGGGTGATCAGCCACGTAAAGTCCCCCTTCCTTTGAAATTGGGTTCCCAATTAGGCAACACATTGGCCTTTAATGCTGGACTAGGACCACCCTAGCCTCTTACGCTATATAAAAGTGCTGGACTAGGACCACCCTAGCCTCTTACGGTTTTTCAATTTATAAACAAATTTATTATTAATAATTTAAAACATTTCACTTTTAAGTCCTTTATACTCACTGATAACAAATCAGCCCAGTATAAGGAATTTTTAAAACATCTTTAATTAATCATTTCATTTTCATTTTCAATTATAAGAGACTGAGGGACAAGGAAGCAATTGATATAAGGAATCGTAAAAAGCAAATCAATAAGATTAAACTAACATGGTAGGGTTCAGCAAGACAGAATCGTATATCAACAAGGAAACATAAATCAATGAAATAACGGAACAATTATTCAGGGTCTAGAATTGAACAACAACTTATAAGGAAAATCATGCAATAAAGGAATCTGAAGTTCAACTGAAAATTTAAGCTACTGCACTGATTATAACCACTCATTTCAAAGATTAACAACTTATGAAAATCCGTTGCAAAGTTTGAACTAACATGAAAGATTCAAATAATTTAAAACGAAGATTTAAGAAATTCTCAATTATTTATGGTCTCACTCTTGTCAGCTAAGCACTCATAGGCTTCAGCTGCTAGAACCGGCATGACAATAATGAGTTTAAATAATTAAGAAGATTTCAATTCATTCTTGGCTTTAACCGTCACTGAGCAACACATGCCTCAGCAACAATATAAACCTCGAATTAGATTACATAAATCTGAAAGAAAATATACTTTGAAGAATATTAGCATAGACGAGGAATAGTGAAACAAATTAATTTTAAAATAAATCAACACCTGAACGATAGGTGGGGAAAATAAAAAAATTACAGAATAATTTAAGAATAAATGTTTGTAATTTAATAGAAAAAAATGTCACTGGGAATAAAAATGAAAAGTATAGGCATTAGCAAAATGATTTAAAAGGATTATCGTATAATTAACAGGACAGGTTCACGTTATTCAGAGTAAAAATGAAGAATATAATTGCTTGCAAGAAGGGATTTCGAAAGAACAATAAATAATACAAAAGGTTTCACATCACTTGAACAATAAGTGAGGTATAGTAAACTTGCCTCTATACACGTAGTTTCCAATTCCAACATTTCAATCCTTTACCCACTTTACATCAGTCTCTACCTCTTATTCACTGGCCTTTACTTGGTCGTACATTCGTCTATCTTTTATCATCTTTTTGCCCCTACACGAGCATACCAGTCCAATATGATAATCTTTCCATTCATTAAGATTCCATCTACGCTGGTACTGGCTCTTAGCTGGCCTCCTATGCGTACCTATATACGGGTAAAGTATTACTTCAGTATGCGTATAACCTTAACTGTCAAATTCTATTCTACCCAATCGTGTCCTATTACGCTTTACAATTAACACATATAACTCATACAAATCCTATTCTCAAAATAATAATATATAAAAATCACATAATTCACATAACACTTAGCACATATTATTCACTTACATTTGTACCTTTTAATCCATGTATCGCATTAATTTGTAAATAATACTTATCAAATCACTATACGAATTATAAAACAATTCTAACAAATTTTGGACAGTGCCTCCTTTATAATATAAACTAATCCATCGGAATACAACCGACTCAAAAGCACTTAGGCAATCATTCGCATCAACATAATTCCTCTTGTACATACACTTGACTACAACCTTAACAGTTAACCTAACAACTAGATCACAGTATTGAATAACACCTTACAAATTCACGAGTTACAATTTTATCAATTAAGGATTTAATAATTTCAAATACTAACTCCCTCCTTTATGTTTCATAATTTTGACTCCATTCTTAATCAATTCAGTTCATAATCGAAATTTTAATACACATACCTTAACCCACTAACTACAACAATATTTATCTAATAATTAAAATCAACTAAGTTAAACCATTTACATTACATTTCCCATTCAACAATATAACTTAATTACAACCACACATTTCACCATTACTCCACTCTATATCATTCTTTCTTGTATTTTCTTTTCCCTCTCTTTTTTTTATCACGATACCAGCCTTTCCTGTCTCCTTCCATCATCGGCAAAACCATAATCAAGTACAATCCTCACAACAATTTAATCCGAAGAAAACCCGGCCGGCAATCTAAAAACCAGGCAAACCTCAATTCTTTACAAGTTTAACACCTAACAGTCATAGACTCGGTTATAGGCAAAGTAACACATCTATAAATCTACCTTAAAAACAATTGTCATATTAACATCACCGAAGGATTTAACACTTCCGACTTAACCGAAATTTTAAAACAATTCCAAGACAAGTACAACAATTCTATCAGACCCATTTAGCCATTTGTATCAATTAATAATATAAACACCTTACATGCACAAACATTGCACACAAATGCAGGTCATACAAATGTAGTAACTCACACTCGGAACACAAAAACTCGGCTACAACACAGTGATCAAAACCAGCCAGTTTCAGTGAAAACCCCGAGTCACAACGGCAAATTCAAACTCACGACTCTTACAAAACTCAGCAGCGAACAACAGTAACGAACACAAATAATTCCAACATTACCCAGAATATATCCATAAACTCCAATCAAATACAACAAACTCGATACCCATTCCATACGCACATAACACACGCCTGTTACAACAACATATGGAAGGAATTAAACGGAAACATAAGAAAACAGGGGAGGGGAAAGACATCAATTCGCAGCAATAAGAATAACACCAGTCACCATAACCACTCACACACACGATTCCTACACATACCCACACCTCTACACACCTATATATACCCAACAGTGGATACGCCATATGATGCACACACTGATTTTCACGAACTGCAGGGGAAAAGGGGAGAACTGCAGGGGAGAGAATGAGAGTTTAAGAGAGGCGAGAGAGATTGAAGGATTAAGAGAGAGAGAGAGAGAGAGATCGTATAAGAGAGATTTGTTGGGAGGAATTTGGAGAACTCGAGAGAGTTCTGGAGTTGCTGTGCTGAAAACTCACGAGTTGGGGGAAAAGGAAAGCTGGGTTTTGTGATGAAATTTAAACAAAAAGGATACTTTCTAATTGCTAAAAACAATATTAAATCAATTTAACTAATTTCTAAATTTGAAATTAAATTGAAAAATTGGTGGAAAAATTTAAACTTCTCATTTTTAAAATATAGAGTACAAAATTACGAACCCCCACATATTTTTAAAATATTTTTAGGATAAAAAATGAATTAAATATTAGTTTTACAAGTTTTTGTCCGTTAAAGACAATAAAAATCTTAAAATCATTTTTAAAATTTTAAAACACCCAAAATAATTCATCCAATAATTTTTAAAAACTAATTAATTATACAAAGATAATATTACAAAAGATTTCATGATTTTTAATAACTCCGGTAATTTTATAAAATTCTCAAAAGATCAATAATGCGTAATTCAAATAGATTTAAATCATCAAAAATGCAAATAAAAATACACGACAATTCTGGCACACATAATTCACCACATAACATGTAAACATGACGTCACATATATTTTATCTAAAAAAATAAAATTTTCATACCCTATAATCCATATTTAATATTAAATAATTAAATAATAATAATAAATACGATATTTTCTAGGGCGTTATAATGCTACTAGATATTGCTATGTATATTTATTGCATGCTAAGGATGAAGCTCTTGACTTCTTTAAAATTTATAAAGAAGAAGTAGAGCTACATCAGAGTACCATGATTAAAAATCTACGTACTGATAGAGGAGGTGAGTATTATGATCCGGTTTATTTTCAATCTACTGGTATAATACATCAAACCACGGCTCCTTATACACCACAGCAAAATGGTGTGGCAGAGAGAAAAAATAGGACTTTGAAAGAAATGGTTAATTCCTTGTTATCCTACTCGGGTTTGAGTGGGGGATTTTGGGGTGAGGCTATGTTGACAGCCTGTCATTTATTGAATCGAATTCCTAGTAAGAGGAATAAGATTACCCCTTATGAACTTTGGTATAAAGAGTCACCAAAATTGAGTTTTCTTAGAGTTTGGGGATGTAGAGCAGTTGTAAGACTCACTGAACCCAAAAGAAGAAACTTGGGTGAACGAGGTATAGATTGCATATTTGTTGGTTGCTGAGGTTGGGTGAACGAGGTATAGATTCCATAGCATATAGATTCTATGTGTTAGAATCTAATGACTATGTATCTGTGAACTCGATTATCGAGTCAAGAGATGCTATATTTGATGAAAACATATTTACATTTATACCTAGACCAAGGGACATGCTTCAGAATTCTTCTAGTAAGAACTCAGTTTCTACTGAAAATGTGTATGGACCGTCTGAACCAAGGAGAAGCACTAGAGCTAGAAAAGGAAAGTCTTTTGGAGATGACTTTCATCTTTATCTAGTAGAAGGCTCTAGAGATGAAATTAAATATAAATACCAATATTGTTTTGTTATTGAGGAGGATCCAAATACTTTTAACGAAGCTATGAAATCTAGGGATGTTGCATTCTGGAAAGAAGCTATCCAAGATGAAATGGATTCTATCGTGAATAATAATACTTAAGAATGGAGTGATCTGCCCCCTGGATGTAAAGCATTGGGAAACAGATGGATCTTCAAAAGGAAAATGAAGGTGGATGGTACAATAGATAAGTTTAAAGCCAGATTGGTAATCCAAGGTTTTAGACAAAAAGAAAGGATTGATTATTTTGATACTTATGCTCCTGTTGCTAGAACCTCCACTATTAGGTTGTTAATAGCAATTGCTGCTATACACAACCTTGTCATTCACCAAATGGATGTGAAAACTGCATTCTTGAATGGTGAATTAGATGAAGAGATTTATATGAAACAACCCGAAGGGTTTGTTATGCCTGGTTGTGAGAACAAGGTATGTAAATTGAAGAAATCAATTTATGGTCTGAAACAATCACCGAAGGATTGGCATGATAAATTTGATACTGTGGTCTTGTCTAACGGTTATTTTCTCAACCAAGAAGACAAGTGTGTATATAGCAAATTTGATGCTTCTGGTAAAGGAGTTATAATTTATTTATATGTGGATGACATGTTGATTTTTGAACTGATGAAAATCAAGTGGATAAAACCAAGAAGTTCTTGTCATCTAATTTTGATATGAAAGACATGGGGGAGGTTGAGGTGATTCTTGGTATAAGGATCAAGCGTGAGAACAATGGTATTTCAATTTCTCAATCTCATTATATTGAGAAGATTCTGAAAAGATTTAACTTTAAGGATTGTTCTCCTGTTAGCACTCCTCTTGATCCTAGTATTAAACTCCTACCTAATACAGGTATTGCAGTATCTCAACTTGAATACTCAAGGGCTATTGGTAGTCTTATGTATGCCATGATAAGCACTAGGCCAGATATTTCCTATGCTGTTGGAAAGCTTAGTAGGTACACTAGCAAACCAAGTTCACATCATTGGCAAGTCCTAAGCCGAGTGTTCAAGTACTTGAAAGGAACCATGGATTATGGTTTGTCATATACTGGATTTCCTTCGGTGATTGAAGGTCATTCAGATGCAAGTTGGATTTCCAATAAGGAAGATCATTCTTCCATAAGTGGATGGGTATTCCTTCTTGGGGGAGGTGCTATCTCTTGGGCATCAAAGAAACAGAGTTGCATTATTGATTCAACGATGGAATCTGAATTTGTGGCATTATCAGCGGCTGGTAAAGAAGCTGAATGGCTAAGAAATCTGATTTATGAGATTCCATTGTGGCCTAAACCGATTTCACCCATATCTATCAGATGTGATAGTGAATCTGCCTTGGCTAATGCTTATAGACAAGTGTTCAAAGGCAAGTCTAGACACTTAGGTGTTAGACACAGCATGATTCGTGAGCTTATCACGCATGGTGTTATATCAGTGGAGTTTATAAGAACTCAACATAATTTAGCCGATCATCTAACCAAAGGGTTGAGTAGAGATCTTGTGCACAAGTCGGCTGTGGGGATGGGACTAAAGTCCATCAAAAACCTCTCATGTTGAGATACCCAATTCCCATCTAATATGACATTAGGTGCTGAATTCAATGTGGAAAGCTTAACATCTAGAGATTGGAACACATTAGTATTGTCATCCCAAGGTATGTGTTCAGACCTGCAAGTTGAGGAGGTTGAAGTTTATCATCTTAATAGTTCTTTTGAAAAATTGCATATGCAGGTGCGAGAATAAAAGAACTACCTATTTGAGCATGAAGTTTAGCTGCTTCAAGAAGCTTGGACTTGGCTTTGATATGCTTAAGAAGGATTGGACACTAGGCTAGTAAAATATAGTGTCGAGTAAGAACATTTGAGAATGTAAATTTATGTGTATATTATCTTCATGTATTCACTATGAATAACGAAGGTTCAATCCATAGTGACACCTTGGTATTCGAATATTCGGAATGTATAATATACTAATGTGAAATTCAATCGTCACGATATTTCATTTATGCATAAGTTTATTGTTTGTTGTGATTTTGTTTAGTTAATCGTCACGATATTTCATTTATGCATAAGTTTATTGTTTGTTGTGATTTTGTTTGGTTAATCATGGATTACGCTAAAATGGGGGAGGATTGTTGGATATTTTAGTGTAATTGGATTGACTAGTTGATCAATGTAATCGTAATGTTACATCGAACAATTCGGGAGAGTGCGGAGTGCATGCTCTATTCGAGTTCGTTATGATTTCAGTATTATTGCTTATGAGACATGTCTATTGACATCAAACACATCTGTTAGAATGAGATGAATGAGATGTGTCTGTTGGCAAAAGACACATCTTGAGATGTGTCTGTTAGCATTAGACATGACTGTTGGAATGAGATGTGCCTGTTGGTAAAAAACACATCTTGAGATGTGTCTATTGGCAAAAGACACATCTGTTGACATCTATATATAGGTGTTGCATTGATCATTTTCAGTATGGGTTCATTTTGAAATTCACAACAAAACACGTTCTCTCTTCTTGCAGAATTTTTGATTTTATCCGATTGAATTATTTGGGTGAACCACAAATAACTTCAATCTGAAAGTGTTCATACGACTTCAGAATAATCCAAGTCATCATCCTATTCCCCAACATCAAGTGCTTCAATGGACAATCGTAGGTGTCCCCATCCCCGCTCCTACTACTGCAACAACACACTCAAATGCAACGGATTTCATCACCGCCAATGATCCCAGACTCAACACTACCACCACATACTCACCCATCTCTTTTATTCATCACTTACAACATATTTAACAAAAATCATATCATATCTCTATCTTTCTTTCATTTGCACTAACATATTCAATAATTTATATATCAAAATTCATATGTGCATATATATATATATATATATATATATACAAATATATATGTGTGTGTATGTTTGTGTGTATGTGTGTATGTCTGTGTGTGTATAACAACACCGAATGCGAACAATCGGAAATGAAAAAGTATTATATCAGGGGTTATGCAAATTAAAATTTAGTTTCGTTGAATGTGTCATGGATATTTAAAAATAAAATTTCGGGTATTGGGATTGTGTTAACGAAGGCAATGTATACAAGTACAGGTAAGTCCCATCTTAATAAAATAATGGGCTCATATATAATATTTGATCAATTTATAGATCAAATTAATGTTTGTATAAAAATTGTTACTTAAGTTTTTTCATGTTTTGATTTGTAAATAATGTTAAAAAAAAGTTGTACGATAAAATTTCACATTCATTGATCTATATTATATAATAATGTTAATACAAATTTAAATACTTTTATTTGGTTGATTATCTTAAATTTTCATCGTATTAAAAGTATATACATGCTAAGAATAATATTTTTTTTATAATATTAGTTTATAAAATGTTTAATGCCCCTGTATAATCTTACAACATTTTATATTTGTCATATACATTTTTTTTATTATCTTAATAATTATTAATAATTATCATATTTTGGATACATATATTTAATGTAGGCAAACGATCCAAAGAAAACTATGATAAACTTGAGAATCGAGATATAAGTGAATAATAATTCAACACATAATTAAGTGTAGCATATGTTATTTATCTTTTAGTATTTGATTATTATCGTTAATCTATGCTATTAATGGATGTGGCATAAAAGTTTTAAGATATGTCAAACGTAATTATATTATTAGTATCTTGTATTGTTTTTCATTATATTGATAAGAACACTGTTTAACTTGAATTGTAGGGAACATATAGTTTTTGTTAATCACACGACATAATATATTCGTACAAATAGATCATGATGATATATATTTTGGAAAAACAAACATTTTATAAAATATAATTATACACTTATATGCCCAAATGTTGAGATGATATGATTTATTTTATAAATTAAACATTGATTTACAACCTTTTTGATCAAAATTTCAATAAACTAATAACATTATATTTACGTGTTACACATAAACAATTTTAGAAAATGATTTGTTTCTTGCACGGGCTATTATACTAGTTATAATTTATATCTTAAACCATAACAAAATATATTAACATGTAAATCACTTTTAAAAATTAAAAATAATTTATTTTTATAAATTAAAAATAATTTTGATATAATTTTTCATTTCGTTTCTGGATCGAAACCAAATAGATTAAACAATTCAGGACCATTCCTTTACTTTCTCCTTATTTTCCTTTCTGAATTCTATTCCTTTTCCCTGATAAGAACCAAACGCCTCCTTATTTCTGGAGAACTATGTATAATTTTCCTTCCCATTTCTTAGCTTTTTTTTATTTCATTCCAAAAATTATTTAGCAACAACTCGTAGAAAAAAAAAATCTCCCACAATAAAGAATCTTTGAAACACAGTACAGCTGATTCTAAAACATGAAACTAGAAAGTATATATTAAGATGCGGAAGTTTGTAATGTGTTATAAATATGTAGGACTGTTTTCAAAAATATCCATGTTGCAATTGTTTTAAAAAATATGGTACAATTTTGCATCCAACTTGAAATGTAATTATTACAATCTGTAACTATTATCAACTGCAGTGTAAACATATATGCAACTTTTATCGTATTTTTGAAAAAATTGAAAATATGAATATTTTTAAAAATTTCCCTAAATGTATTTCTTCGAAAAATATCACATAAAATGGGTAAAGTAACATGTGAAATGATACTTCACGGACCATATACATAAATTGTAATTTTTAATATTTAATTAATCAAAAAAAATTTAATATAAAATATAGTGAATCTCTACTTGAAGATTTTTTTTTGGAATAGTATAATAGTTAACGGGATCAAACGCAACTGGTCAGTCGAAAGTAAAGCCGTATAAATCTCCTAAGAGATGACCAATAACGATTAACCAGATCGATAGAAATATCATTATTCATATGAAAGAGTGTCATCCCACATCGACTTTATAAGGAAAGACCTAACAAATTTAATTCTTGCATTACCATGCAAACGTCACAAACCAATTATGGAATAAACACTGAGCAACACGAATCAGAATGATCGAACATCCATCAAAGAATTGGAGAAAGAACTAGTAAAGTTAAAATGAGCAAACCTACAAAAAGGTATCACAACCTACACAAATATTTTATAGTTCGAAGAGGAAGATCCCTACACCTCTGATGTGAGAAAGCGGAGGCACAACCATTTCGCTTCATTTTTACCTAAATGAAAAAAGAGAGCATGAATGCAGATTTTTTTAATATTATGTTTGATTAAATAGTTAGATAAATCAAATGTAAGGCAATAAATCAAAAGAAAATAATAAGTGTAACTATGTAAGGCAATACTAGCGTAACAGCCCGTGTAAGGCACGGGCCTCGATATAAATATCTCTAATTTTGTTCTAAGAAGAAGGTAGCGGTTGGTTTAATAATTTCTGATCTGGAAACTCGTAATTATGAAATTGTAATATGAGTAGTGATATGTGTTAATAGTGAATGCCAATACGGACTGTATATAGACGCCAATAATAATATTGTGGGTATGATGTACAAGTTTGATTTATGAACAGGGACTATGTAATTATAAATTTGAGAGGTTAAGATGATAATTTTTGTCTTTCCATAGTGATAAACACTGCTTTCCATATCAACACGATTACAACCGTCCATAATTAACCGCAAGGGGTAACATACTCATTACAATATGTTAAGTGAAAATGACGTGATTTAACTATAAGATTTTGCTTCCCTTAAAATATGTCAATGTCATCTCTATTGCAAGTCTATAATGCAATGTTCTCACACCAGTCTTGAACCTGTAAAATCAAAATCCCTATAAAAAATAGAATGAGGTTGCAAAGAAAATTTTTAAAAAAAATGATAAATAAAGAAATAATAAAATTATAGTTCATATCATTTTACATCAGATCAACTTGAAAGAAGCATATTACGTTAGTTATATTTATCTTATATCCAAAAGTAGATTAGAAATTACGTAATATTCCGCTAAACAATCACATTCTTTCAAGATAAATGTAAATTTGAATATATATATATATATATATATATATGATTAACCAATTTTTTTTTAAAACTAAATTGTATTTCATTTCAATAATTTAATATATACATGGAGATAAATGTTTGTGAGTTTTTTTTAATCCAAACTTTGAAACATTCATGTATAACCAAGAATTTTATCTTACCATTTTATTTTTCATGTTAATCATTTATAATAATAAAGAAAGTGTAGAATGTGTTTATTTTAGAAAATATAAACAAATGAAGTGTACATTCTAAAAAGAAAATTATTAAGAAACGGATGCGATGAATGTATAAACATGATTATTGTATAATTTTAAAATAATTTCAAAACTAATTTTCTTAATTTAAAATGATAGAAGTAATGAATAATGAAATACATTGCATATACTATATTCCTTATATTGCATCCAATTTCACTATTATTTTTTAGGTATCCATTATCAACCAATTCAAATAAAGTACTTAGCAAAAAAAAAAAACTAATTCAAATAAAGTATGATCAGAGATATAATGTAATATAAATATATGAATTATAAATAACATAATTAACATAAATTGAATCAAACATATACTTGTGTAATAAAATTTATAAGATGATTGAATATATAGATAAATAAAACTGAAAAAATTGAATTATATAAATAATATAAACTAACATTTTATTTACTCAAAACTGAAAATAAAAAGAAAATAAGTTAAGTGAAAGACGTGATTTATCTTATAAGATTTTTAAGGAAACTCGGAAATTAATGTAGTATAGTGGCTGTATCACGAACCTCTTAAAATGAAATTTGTGGCTCGACTCCGAAAGCTAACACAAATTCTTCCATTTTTTACATAGATTATAAAGGGGATGGCACAATTGTTACTTCCAAAAAATGAGGATGAAATAGTAATTTTACAAATAATTTATTTGCACTTTTAGCACTTGTATTGAGGTTTAATATATAGTTGAAATAAAAAAAATGGGACAAAGGGAGATGATGTGGTTTATCTAATAAGTTTTTTTAAACATACTCAAAATTAATTGTAGCCTAATGGTTATGGCATGAGTTTAAGTGGGGAAGGTCAGGGGTTCTATTCTCAACATTAACACAATTTCAACTATTTTTTAAACAAATATTAAAAGAATGACATTTTTGTTAATTTTCAACAAATAGGGGCAAAATAGTAATTTAACAGTCAATAAAATGGCACTTTTTGCCCTTGTGTTGATGTATAATATATAGTAATAGATAGA
This sequence comes from Saposhnikovia divaricata, assembly GCA_036435485.1. Taxonomy (NCBI): domain Eukaryota; kingdom Viridiplantae; phylum Streptophyta; class Magnoliopsida; order Apiales; family Apiaceae; genus Saposhnikovia; species Saposhnikovia divaricata. Next base: position 84,270,496 of record CM071598.1, read on the forward strand.
AATATTATTGGTTTTATTCAAATACAAATTGAGATTAGGGTCTCAGGTAAGTTATACCTATATTTTATATATAAAAATGAAGTGGGCGTTTTAGTAAATTCAGAATTTTTTAATTAACACAACGGATCCAATAAAATTTAAAATTATTTTGTATTATATTTTCCGTTTCTCGTACAAATTATAAAACCTGTGGAACTAATTAGCTAAAAAAATGTCTGTGTGGCGTTTCATGCCACCATAGTGACCACTGAGCCCCCACCATGTAGATAGATTATTATGCAACTGATGACAGAAGCTCTTTTGGACTGGACTTACAAAAAAATCTTGAAAAAGAACAAAACTTTTTATTAGTCATATCCCAAGAAAAACTCAACCATCTTTCCCATTTTTAGGGAAAAAGAAAGAATAATAATCAAGGAAGATGGATGGCCATCATCATGGTGGTGGCTATGGGAGTTCCAGAGTTCCTCTTTTGAATGGAGGGGTAAGTCCTTTCTTCTCATCATTATATTGTAAGCTTCTTTGTTTTTGTAATTTTCTTCCTTTTTCTTTTTTGTCAATATCTGCACTTGGGTTTAATCAGAATATGTTTGCGTGTTCTGATTCTTAATGGACTATATGGTAGTTTAGGTGATGAACTAATTTTATATTGGTTGTTGCTTGAATTAAGCATTTACCTGTTAATCCAACTTGAAGAACAATATATGGTATAGATTTTTTTTTTTTTGGTGATTACAAACCATTTGAAAATGTTTCTAGGAAGACTGGAAGAGGCAGACTTCCTTTGTTGAATAAAATGGTAGCTGATAAGTCTTTTGATTCATAGGGGGTGTTTGGGGAACTTTTTTCCAGAATAAGTCAACTTATTTTAAGACAAAGTTAGAAATTCCTAACTTTCCAACTTATTTTCCAACTTATTTTTGCAACTTATTGAATCTCAAACATATATTAAATATTTGTATAAAAAAAAAGGCTTAATGACCTTTTAACCCTCAAAGTTTCCACTGATATACCCATCAACCCTCAATATTTCAAAACGTTCCTTTTAACCCTCGAAGTATCCATAAAGGTCCTAATAACCCTTAAACCGGTACAAAAAATAAAAAATAAAAAAACGGTATAACTCGGATGGGCAAAAGAGACATTTCACAAACCGATACCGAGGGTTAAAAGGTATACTTTAGATACTTTGGGGGTTAAAATGTATACTTTAGATACTTTGGGGGTTAAAAGGTATAACTCGTACAAATGAAGTTATTCTAGAAAAATGTCACAACAATGTCCATCAGGCTTATGAGAAGCTGAAAGAGCTGTATCCCTGGGCTGAGAATGGTTTAATGGAAGATATCATGGAAGCTGTTAACAATGACATTGATAAGGCCTCAGAACTGTTAAAAGAAATGGTTTCTTCTATGAGCCTACGTGAAACAGAAGTTACGGATTTCAAATATAATGCTGAGAATTTTTACTCAGAGAACAATACCTTTTTGGCTGATATAGATCTGACTTTACGTGAGACCCAAGATCTTGTTAGACTTAGCTATGCGCATCAAAACGGTATTGTATATAAGAATAAAAAACAGGCAGATGTTAATGCTGCTTTAGAAGAAGGCCATCCTGATCATTCAACAAGTGAAATGCGTAGTCTGCATAGCTTGTCTAATATTCCTGTTGAGCCTGAATGGGAAGAGGATGATGTTTACTTGATCAATCGGAAAGATGCAGTGAGAACGATGAGGTCTAATGAGCATCCCTAACCAAACTAAATAAATAAATATATCAATTATATTTTTTTATTAATTGGTTTTAAGAGGTGATGCTTATTTAAGAGGTGATCACTTATCTGCCCAACAATATTACACAAAGGCCAGGGAAGAATGGAAGGAAGCTGAAATGTATAATGCAGTGGCTGCAAAGGAAATCCTAAGAAAAAGGAATTGCGAGAATGATTTGTGGAAACTGGACTTGCATGGTCTGCATGCATCGGAAGCAGTCCAGGCCTTAAAGGAACACTTGCAGAAGATTGAGTCTCAGGTTGCCCCTTCAACCAACACTACAAACATGGTACGATCTGTATCTCTGGACTCATTAGGTATGGATAGGGAGAAGTGCAATTTCCTTCCTACATTCATTCAGATCCAATTCTAGAAACACACAAGACATTCTATTTCAATCTTGATTGATTCTTACCTCTGCAGCTAAGTTCAACACTCTACTAAATTAATTGATTCTTACCTCTCCAGTTGATCCCGACCCTCATTGTTTGTGCTGTAATAATCTTATATTTTCATGACTTGGTAAGGGAGCTGTAGGATATAGAGATACACAGACCTTAGGAATAAATTTGCAAGGCAATTCAAGAATTACGAAGTTGTAAATTAGTAAAATAAACAAAGAGTTGTGAAATTGTACCAAGACTTTATTCACTAATAAGCATATTTTGTTTAAATAAATTTGTGCTGAAATTTCCTTAGATACTCAAAGTCCTTCAAAGTTCCTACTGTTAACCTAGTTTGTGCTTAAATTACCAAATATACTAAAAGTCCTTCGTAGTTGCAACCGATCAAAATTTAATTTGGATTACATGTGTGCATGATATCTTTGAATTTAGGTGATTTCTTTCCCTGCAGGCATAGGACTTCATAGTCGAGGACAAGCTGCACTTCCAAGTGCCATTGAAACATTTCTTAGTGAAAATGTTTTTTAAATAATCATTGAGTATATATAAGATTTGTATATATTTTATTTAATTCATTGAGTTTTAATTGAAATGTCATCCAATAAGGTGTAGTAAAAATATTATTATTGCAATTTTGATAATTATTCACTCAATATAAGTTAATATTCTTATGTACTATAACATTATTCGATAGTCGCCATGAAAAAAAGTTATTATTTTAAAGGAAAATCATATCATGAATAAATTAAATTATTGAGAAATAAATTTTTAAAAAATAAATAGAGTACTTCTACCAAGTATAAATATTAAATTTTTGATGACATAACTTATTTCCCTCATATACTGTACACTTGTATAAACATTTTCTGAGTTATACCTTTTAACCCCCAAAGTATCTAAAGTATACCTTTTAACCCCCAAATTATCTAAAGTATATCTTTTAACCCTCGGTACGGTTTGTGAAATGTCTCTTTTGCCCATCCGAGTTATACCGTTTTTTTATTTTTTATTTTTTGTACCGGTTTAAGGGTTATTAGGACCTTTATGGATACTTCGAGGGTTAAAAGGAACGTTTTGAAATATTGAGGGCTGATGGGTATATCAGTGGAAACTTTGAGGGTTAAAAGGTCATTAAGCCAAAAAAAAATTATCAAAATGTAAAATTTTTACCCGAAAATAAGTCCACAAGTCCTAAAAAAAAGGTACGCCAAACAGGCCCATAATTATGAGGAGAAATGTTGCACTTCGTGATTTTTTGGGTTCAGTTGTTAGCAATTTGGGTTATGGATTATGTGTAATATATATAGTGATTAATGTATAGTTTCTGTGGTTATACTGTAATAATTAAGCATAGGGAAATGTTGATTATAAAGATGCAGAGTTTCTTTGTTGAAATAGTTGCAAGTCTCCATGCATGATTACAAGTAGAAATTTAGCAAGTTTTCTTATTTTTTTGTCAGTCATTAGTACTTTGGATTATGGACTGTGCTGCTACGGATTCTGCAGCTGCCCGTGTAAAATATTGTAGCTGTTGTACAGTTTTAATGGTGGTTTTAGGGTTCACACTTTTCATTTTTGGTTCATTTTTAGTGTTTTGAAAATTTTCTATATCAAGATGGTATAAGAGTTGCTTTGGTTTCATCATAATAAACTTGTTAAACATTGTAGCCAACTTGGGTGTTTGTACTGTATTTTGTAATTATGTAGTGTATTCATGTATTTCTTAATTTATATTGTTATGTAGTCACGTCCCATGATTTACTTGATTTTGGGTTATGCTTAGGGGGGAGGTAAGAGAAACTATGCAGTTGAAAATGGGCAGGCGACAGACCTTGAACATGGAGATGCCGTTCCGGTGATTGTGGAATCTTGTAAATTTTTTTTTTTTGTGGCTCGGGGATTATTGTATTAGGTGCTGACTTCATTAGTAAATATTGCAGGCTGCCAACGTGAGCTTCTTGAGAATACTGTCACTGGTTAGTTAAAATGTTGAAGTATGTTTTTTTTTCATTGCTGGTACATTCCTTTAATTTCTAAGTTGTGAACATTTAATTTCTTTGCAGGCAAAGCCAGAGGCGAAAAACTTGGCTATCGGTACCGTCGCACTGCTGATTGCATCAACAACTGGCTTACTAATAGTTTGTTTTCTCACTCACACTTGATCATCTACTTATCTGCACCTGGTCTTTTGGTTGAAGAAAATTGTAAGTTGAAAATATGGGTCCTAGCAGAGTTTTAATGACCTTATGTTGTTTTTAATGCAGCCAAAGTTTGGTGGGAAGATAATTGATATTGTGTCTGGTGATATTCAAACACCTGAGCAGCAAAGTGAAGCATGGAATGAAGTCAAGAACACTATATTTGAAATATTTATGGTGGTAATTGTTGGGTATGACTATTAATCAGTTCAAGTTTTTGGTGATGGTAAATTGTAGGAATTTAAATACTCAGACCCTACATTCTCTGAGGTTCGAAGCCTTGACCCTTTTCTTGCCAAGAGAAGAGGGGTATCTACTAGGCTAGGGATCAAATGGTTCATTTGAGTTACCAATGAGAAACCAATACCCTAAAAATGTGGCTTGCTTTTGCTTTTAGTACCTTCTGTTTATAATTATATTTTTAAAATCCTGTATCTTCATCACGGTTGTGTTCAGTCCATTTTAAGTCTGAAAACAATTTTCTGGTCTGTGTCTATGACTACGTCATATTACTGTGATTCAGTGTTTGGATACTTATTCTTGCACATGCAAAACTTTATTAACCTTTCTATTGTCTTGAGATCTCCAACATTTGGTCCTTGCAGTTCTGTTTGTGCAGCACTTCGAGCATGGCTGTTTTCTTCATCCAGCGAAAGGGTTGTTGCCCGGTTGCGAAAGAATCTGTTCGGTCATCTTGTGAGCCAGGTAATTATTAGCCGTCTCTGCTCATATTCAAATCCCATCAATGAATTCCATTTTTTGTAAAGGCATACATGTCTTTTCAGCAAATAAAAGTTCTTTCAAATACTAAGATTTGAAAACTCAGTTTACAATCGATTCTGTTGCAGGAGATAGCATTTTATGATGTTACAAGAACAGGCGAACTCCTAAGTAGGCTATCTGAAGATACCCAGATCATAAAAAATGCTGCAACGACCAATCTTTCTGAGGCCCTCAGAAACCTCTCTACTGCAACAATTGGTCTCGCCTTCATGTTTTCAACGTCTTGGAAGTTAACATGTAATATATTTTTTTTGATAGTTGTGCAGCTTTTGAACAGTTACTTTTATCCACAAATTTGCTTACTAAGCCAACTTCTTTACCATTCTTCTGTTTAGTGCTGGCTCTACTTGTTGTTCCAGTCATCTCTGTTGCGGTACGTCAATTTGGCCGATATCTTCGTGAGCTTTCCCACAAGACTCAAGCTGCAGCTGCAGTAGCTGCTTCAATCGCTGAGGTTTGCCAGTGCTTAATTCTCATTTGGCCCAAATCTTTAAATTAGAACACTGCTCATGCGTTACAAAGTTGTGTTATTGCACGACAGTTTCCTAAAAAGTTGATTTGGAAAAACAACAAAAGAACTATATAACAAAGTAACAATATATACGAGGTGTATATATTAATAAGCCTACTGCTTTCAGTATTCAGGGTGGAGATTAAATAGTCAATTGCTTAATTATTTCTTTGTATAATCTTATTTAATTTCCAAAAGGAGGATACAGGTTTAGTTAGCAAAATGTTTTAACAGTCGAAGTTGTAATGAAATTTTTTATGGGATATATATAAATGACTGTAAATGATTGAAAATGTTGGTAAATAAAAGTTAGTATTAAATAAAGACTTAAGGTCCAATGGCGAACTAGGCAAATGTTTTGGAGATGCTAGGTCAACTGTTGTAGTGACTAAACTTACCAAATTTATTTATATTATATCACACTTCACAGAATTTATTCATGGATATTAATTTTCTTTGAAGGCCTCTTTAGTGAATAATTTATTCTCACTATTTCTGACATTTATCCAAAAATGTTGCATCTGCTGATTAGGAAACATTCGGTGCCATACGCACAGTGAGATCTTTTGCTCAGGAAGGTTACGAGACATCGCGGTACTCAGAAAAGGTCAATGAGACCTTGAAGCTCGGACTTCAACAAGCTGTAAGTTTCCTGATCTTCTTTTTCACAGCTTATGCACAGTAGAAGCAGACAACTGCAATAGAGGACCAATTGTGTTATTTCTTATGCTGCAGAAAGTAGTCGGTTGTTTTTCTGGTGGTATGAATGCAGCATCGACATTATCAGTCATTGTAGTAGTGATATATGGAGCAAAATTGACAATTTCTGGTTCTATGACCTCGGGGGCTCTTACGTCCTTCATTCTTTACAGCCTCACTGGTAATTTCACACTCATTTTCTAAATGTTCTTTAAACTAAATTATTGCAGCGAATGATATAATCTTCATATTAAAATTTGAATATTTGGCTTAAAAACTCGAGTCACCTTGATCACTTACCTTTTAGTTTGTCTTCTAACAAGATACCAGGCGCGTAAATTTTATGTAAAGAGTTTCAGGAAATAATAATACTGCTGGACTAATTCATTTAGAATAACAAACAAGTTGGTCTTAACTGGGTGCACACTACGAAAATAGTTACATATAAATATCGTGCTGGTTGCATCTTGTTATGTTTAGGGAAAGTAACTTTAAAAATATCAGGTGACAATACCAGTCCATTTCAGTTGGAGCCTGCATCTTAATGCCGGTGAAAGCGCAGTGATATTTATAGTGCATGGAAGTTCATTTGTAGTGATTTACTTGAGCTAAGTGCATGTATGTCGAATATAGACTTTATTTGCTTAAAATGTTAGAAATCGTAACATCATTACTCTCCAGTCTCCTCCTCCCAATCATTACCATGATGCATTCTCTCTCCATCGAAATACAGATTAGCTCTGTGGGATCTCATATGCAGGCCTCTAATTACAATAAGAATCCTTCCAAAAGCTCACCCTAACCCCATCTGGATCCTAATAACCAAGCATAAGGTCTGATGATATTCTGCTTCATGCCTTCATCAAGAGAATTAGATCTGAACAAAACTTAACTGAGGTCGAGAAATGTCTAATCATGCAAACTCTGGATAATATATATTTTATTATTGCATTAGTAGAATTAAAGTTGTTAGTTTGTCATACTCATACACTACTCACCTTTTGTTAAACCATTCGATTTGCAGTGGGATCATCCGTATCAGGCCTGTCAGGATTATATACCGTGGTGATGAAAGCTGCTGGAGCTAGTAAGAGGGTTTTCCAGCTTCTGGATCGGGTTTCATCCATGCCGAAATCAGGAAATAAGTGTCCACTTGGGTTAGTTTTCCAAAGTTTTAGCTCTGTTTTGGTTTGAACAATCTTTGAATACAACTCAAGAAAGCTAAAATATGTGAGTTAGAAGTTTGAAAGTGTCGGTGATTGTGATATTGATGCCCTCTTTTGTCTGAAAGATTTGTATATACTATACACAAATTTTATTGGCAAAAAGTATGACTACCATGAATTCTATGAGTTTACCCTGAAATTCCTAAAATATGCATGATTGCCTACTACGTTTTGGACATGCTCTCAATCACTAAATTCCACTGACAAATTGAAATTTATTCTGCTGATGCAAAACTAAGTGTTTCTATGTTTAGTTCATTTTCCAAAGTACCGCAATTGCTGTTTGTTACCTGGTGTGTAAAAGATATAAGCTCTATTGCAGACTCTCTTACAGTTAAAACCTTAAGATTTAGTTATCTTACAAAGCTAGATAGATTATTCATGAATTAAAACGAGATTCTAAAAGGTGTTCATGTAATAACTACATTATAGTAACAAAGATGCTGAAGTAGATCTGGATGATGTCTGGTTCGCCTATCCATCCCGCCCTAATGACATGGTGCTCAAGGTAGACATGTTTCACCATTAGCTCTTTTTGTATTTTCCTTGGATTAGTGTTGGTTTCAGTGGAAATTGTACCCCTTTGATTAGATGGACTGATAAGTATGTGAAAATATTGTTGTATATTTCAGGGCATAACACTTAAACTGCAACCTGGGTCAAAGGTTGCACTGGTTGGCCCAAGTGGTGGTGGAAAGGTAATAAATCCTTGACCCTGCAAGTTAAACTTGTCCTCGTGCCTTGTATAACATGCTAGATTAATGTATGTTTGAGTACACCAAACTCGCTGCCAAACACATTCTCCCTTTTGTGGCAGACAACAATAGCAAACTTGATTGAAAGGTTTTACGACCCTATCAAAGGAAAGATTTTGCTTAATGGAGTTCCGCTTGTAGATATATCACACGAGCATCTACACAGAAAGGTACCTTGGTTTCATTTCCTCTTATTCCCAGCAGAACCTTAATTATGTTCTTGAAATTCAGCGTCCATCTTCAGGACTTAGAATCACCGTAGCTAACCAAATATTATTTGAAATATAGATCAGTATAGTAAGCCAAGAACCGGTGCTTTTCAACTGCTCCATTCATGATAATATTGCCTATGGGTTCGATGGCAAAGCAAGCAGTGTTGATGTGGAAAATGCAGCTGTAAGCTTTTAATAAATCAGAATCTTCACATAGCACTGTGCCAAAGAAGTGACTAATTATTGTTTTTTGTGAATTGCAGAAAATGGCAAATGCCCATGAATTTGTATCCAAATTCCCTGAAGGATACCAGACTTTTGTTGGAGAACGTGGAGTAAGGCTTTCAGGAGGTCAGAAACAAAGAGTAGCAATCGCAAGAGCTCTATTAATGAACCCTAGAATTCTTCTGTTAGACGAGGCGACCAGTGCTCTTGACGCTGAAAGTGAATACCTAGTTCAGGTGCACACTTTATCTATAGGAACATGTTATCGGAAAGACTACTTGTCCTTCCCCTCAAAGTTCTGAGGTATCTTCTGATTTTGTAATGTAGGATGCCATGGACTCTTTGATGAATGGAAGGACGGTTCTAGTTATTGCGCATAGGCTTTCAACAGTCAAAACTGCAAATACCGTGGCAGTTATTTCTGATGGTCTGATAGTTGAGAGTGGAACACATGATGAGCTCCTTGACAAGAATGGTATCTACACTTCGCTAGTCAAAAGACAACTACAAGGGCCAAAAACAGAAATTTAGTTATAGATTTAGTTCTGGTGACACGCAGGCTGAGATACTTAAGTCTTATCAGGAAAAAAAACCATTTTCTAGCTTTCTGAATGGTCTTTACAGCTTTTGTTTTGTGTACTTTGGTAAAATACTTGTGTCGGGTACAAAAGGTCTGTGTCTGCACATAGCCTCATACCATATGGCATGGTTAAGATATAGTTGTGAGTATAACAATATGCTTGAAGATTAACCGTTACAAAATGAGATGCAACTCAGGTTATAATAGACATAGCATTTGGTCTTGTGCTGTTGTAACTTGTAAATGAATACCATGTTCAACCTCGTTTTTTTTGTTGGCATGATTGATGTAATTTGACAACTTATGTAGTGCAAATTATTAAACACATACCGATGCAGGCTTTCTTCCCATTCCTGAGTTGCAAGTATTATTTGTGATTATGGTACTGTAGGATAATATGAGTATCATTAGAAGGGGTATTGTATCAAACTGATTCGAAAATCTCATTTAGACCATCAATTTGAAAGCCTTATCATTTAAAACATTTAACTGAATATATATATATATATATATATATATATATATATATATATATATATATATATATATATATATATATCATATATATCATTTCGTTAATTTCCCATATTTCGATTGGATGGAAAGTGCACGAATTTGTACTTAACAATCTAATATTCTTGGGTGTTTTCCAATCTAATATTGCCCTAACTTTGTCATCATCCACGGCTACTCCTTGGGCAGAGATTGTGTGCCCTAAATACGCCACCACATTTCTGCCAAATTCACATTTTTTTCTGTTCACTACCAGCTGATTTTGAACTAAGGTCTCTAGAACCACTTTCAGATGCTCCGAGTGCTCCTTGGTCGAGCGGCTGTAGACGAGTATATCGTCAAAAAACACGAGTACAAACCTCCGTAAAAAAGGCCTGAAAATGTCGTTCATGAGGGATTGAAATGTAGCTGGCCCGTTCATTAACCCAAATGGAAGGACTAAGAATTCATAGTGACCATCGTGCGTGCGAAACGCTGTTTTATGAGTGTCTTGTGGCCTGAGGCGAATCTGATGATAACCCATCTTGAGGTCCAACTTTGAGAAAACCGTTGCCCCATGTAGCTCATCCAATAGTTCATCAATCACTGGAATCGGATACTTATCCGGGATCCTTTCCTTGTTCAATGCACGGTAATCAACGCAAAATCGCCACGAACCATCACGCTTCTTTACCAGTAGTACGGGGCTTGAGTACGGGCTACTTGATGGTTTAATGAGTCCTGCTGCCAGCATTTCTCGAATTAACTTCTCTATCTCGTCCTTTTGACATTGTGGGTACCTATATGGACGGACTCCCACGGGATTTGAACCCTCCTTCAAAACTATTGCGTGTTCGTGGCCTCTCTCAGGTGGAAGTCCTTCAGGCTCTTTGAATACCTCCTCATACTGTCTGATCACCCCTTGCAAAAATCTGGGCTCCTTCTCCTTCACACTCTCTATCCCCACTGATTCCACCACGTTAAGTTCCACATAGTACCCCTCATTTTCTTTTCGCAGTGTTCTGAGCATTGCCTTAAGTGATATTTTAGAGCGTACAAGTGACGCGTCACCCACCAAGGTTACTGTTCTCCCTTCTATCTCGAACTGCATAATCTGAGTTTTCCAATTATTGACCACTGTCCCCAATGTTTCCAGCCACTTCACCCCAAGTATTATATCAGAATTACCTAATTCCAATGGCAATAAGTCCACCACAATCTCAACTGGCCCATCCAAAACTATTCCCACTTTCTTGCACAAGCCCTGCCCTCTAATTGCATCCCCATTTCCTAACGATACCCCAAAACTCCCAGCCTCCGACACTTCCAATCCCAACTCATTAACTACCGACAATGACAAAAAATAATGAGTCGCTCCCGGGTCGATCATGACCACGACTTCCTTCCCCCTCACAATCCCTCGTAATTTCATAGTTTTTGGATTTGATAAACCTATGACTGAGTTCAAAGAAACTTCAGGGTATACATATCTCAGGCGCCACTTCGGTCGTGGGTGACATTGGAGGATTACTCCCCGCATCCTCCGAGCTTTCATCCTCTTCCTCCTCAATCACCAAAACACTCAATTCCATTTTCTTACACCTATGTCCCATAGCCCACTTCTCATCACACCGGAAACAAAGTCCTTTGGCACGTTTCTCCTGCAACTCCTTATCGGTTAGTCGTCTCATTTCTCCACCTGTTTTACCAGTACTCGATTGTGTTACGGACTTGGGAGAACTGATTGAGCTTTGAGATTCCCCCGAGGCCGAACTTCGCACCGATCCTGGGCTGTTTTGCACTTTATGCACAGTCGATCCCCCTTGGCTTGAACCACGAAAGTAACTCGAAGTATACTGGCTTCCCCTGAACACACTTGTCCCTATTTTCTTCCCTCCTTGTACACCATGTCTCTCCTCTACCCTTAGCGCCAGCTCCATGGCCTGTTCTAGGCTTATAGGATTTAGCAACCTGACTTCCGCCCTTATCTCTTCTTTCAATCCGTTCAGAAATTGTCCCAACATTATATCGTCTGGAAGCCTATCCAACGGAGCCACCGTTTCGATGAATTTCCTACGATACTCCGCCACTGTCGAGGTTTGTGCTGTCGCCAACCACTGTTCACACAAAGATCCCCCACTCGACGGTCTAAACTGTCTCAGCATATACTCACTTAACTTGTCCCATCGTCTAATCGGTCGTCGCTTATTCTCAAACTGGTACCACCGCAGAGCGTCCCCTTCTAGTGCTACCACCACTGCCTCTAATTTCTCCACCTCCGACAACCGATAGAATTCGAAGTACCTCTCGATTCGTAAGATCCACCCATCCGGATCGTTCCGGTCAAACAAGGGCATATCTAATTTTCGATACCTCCATCCACCGTTTCCCACCCCCACAAATCCTACCCCACCAAGACCTCTATACCCAGCTCCGCCTACTCCTTTGTAACTTCCCAACCCATCAAAATTCCCCCCATAGTGCATCCCTTCAAACCCAGGTACATTACCCCCCTCTGTCACATTTCCCCCAATTTCTTGGCACAAACTGTCAGCTCCACCTATCGCAACCATTGAATTAGGCGACCCCAACAACTTATTCACACTCCCTTCTGGCTTCTTGGCCACTGGTACCTGGCTCGTTGGTAACCCGGTAATCGTTGACCTAATCTCCGCTTGGAATTTCAGTTGTTCCTCTTTCATCGAATTTACCAACGATTCATGAAACTCTCGAGTACGCTGTACCCTCCCCTCTAGTCTCCCTGCCAACGCGTCTAGATCTGCCCCTAATTGCTTCGTGGCTTTAGTTTGCCCTTCCATCAATAACTCAGACAGCGAGTGATGTAACGATTCCGCTGCCCTTTCCACCGCTTTTTTAACCATCTCCGACATCGTTCCTTCCAGATCTGTTAACTTCTCTTCTAACAACTCTACCCGTTGAGCAACCGTCAGTGGCCCCATCCAGTATCGAATGCTCTGATACCACTTGTGATATACTACTTGAGATTTAAAGTAAATGAACTACGAATTAATCAGCAAAATGAGATCCACAAAGCAATTAATTCGATTACAACTCAGAAATAAGGAAATAACGACAGCTTGCAAGTCTTTCGAGAGGACTGCGCTCTCCCAACCCTAAAATGACTGATTAACAAAATATTTTCATAACCCTAAATTCAGCATCGTATTCTTTTTATATCTCCCTCTTCTGAAAAGACTGTTGTGCCCTGTTCTTTTATTGCGAAGTTACTTCTTGGTCCCCATCCTTTGCAATGACGCTTCTACCCTTGCCTTTCTTTCTAACGTATTTTATTAGCCCTGCATCTTTCATCACAGTATTGTATCAAACTGATTCGAAAATCCCATTTAGACCACCAATTTGAAAACCTTATCATTTAAAACATTTAACTGATATATATATATATATATATATATATATATATATATATATATATATATCATATACTCCCATATTTCGTTAATTTCCCATATTTCGATTGGATGGAAAGTGCACGAATTCGTACTTCACAAATCTTAAATGAGCTTAGATTACATTTTGGATTTACTACAACACCAAAAACGTCTTCCCAGATTTTTTGAGTTTTGTGAAGTGCGAATTAGTGCACTTTTCCGTCCAATTAAAATATGAAAAATTAACGTAGTGGTATATATATATATATATATATATATATATATATATATATATATATATGTGTGTGTGTGTGTGTGTGTGTGTGTGTAGTTGCACTCCATAACAAACACTTTATATAACAAACAATAAAGAACACCTCATATCTAATCTAATATAAGAGTTCCGTCATGGCACCCAATACAAAAAATTGTTATTTTTTTACCCTCTATCCATCCAGCAGAAAAAATAATATATTTTTTTAAAAATTTACTGTTCATGATGACGTCACTGATGACGTCAGCATAACGTCATCATGAACAGTAATTTTTTTAAATTTTTTTTTTATTGTTTTTTGCTGGAGGGATAGAGGGTAAAAAAATAACAATTTTTTGTATTGGGTGCCCCTGGCGGGGCCATTGAATCTATTAGATCTAAGGTATTCTTTATTGTTTGTTATATAAAGGTGTTCTGTATGAAGCAATGACATATATATATTCAGTTAGATTTTTTAAATATTATGATTTTCAAATTAATGATCTAAATGAGATTTTCGAACATGCTGAGTGGTAAGTTTGATATAAACTCTCATTAGAAGTAGAATGTACATATACTTTTTTTTCCCATTTTGAAATGCTACTATTTATGCATTTTGTTATTCCAAAGTCTTTATACCAAATATACGTACAGTTCCCTTCATTTTTTTTTAACATTTCATAATTTACAAATCATAAGGTGCAAAACAAACTAGACTTCAGTAGCAACTAGCAAGTACCCTGAAATATTAAAATACAGTATCACATAAACCCTCAAATGGCACATGTACACCACCTTTTAAGCTTTTTCATGGACATAAATTCTTGACTAGAGATATAGATTCTTTTTTTGAAATGCTAATACTTTATTTATTTTCCCCCAAAATTTACACTAATAAATTAAAATTACATAGAAAATATATTACAAAAACCCCTTTAAATATTTATTAAACACAAATTATAATGTGCAAAACAGATTAAACGTTTGTCAAAGAAAACTGAAAAATTAAGGGAAAACATAAAGTAGTCGATAAACCCTCAAATGGCACAACATAAAAAGTAAAAACCACTCTCTTGTAAAATTTATCCTGATTCTTGATTATACATGCACACATCTACACACACACACCAAGAAACATTTTTTCTGCAAGAATTGAATCAGTATGCAGAGATTGTTGTCTCTGAGATTGCTTACAAAGAAGAATCCCACCAGTAACATCATATCAAAAACAAACCCAATTCATCCCCAAAATGCTTATGGCAATTTAGTATCTCATTACTCCACTGCTTCACTTTCAAATTCACTTATAAAACCCCCCAATTTTAATGGGTTTCTTTCAAAATCACTTCTTGTCAACCAGTTTTTGCAGAAATCATGTGCCCTTTTCAAGGCTCCAAGTAAAGGGCTTGTTGATTTCAAGTGGGTGTTTTCAAGAAGTTACTTTTTGCAGAAAAAATCAAGCTATGATGTGTCATCATTCAAGTTCTTTTCTCAGGGCAGGTAAATAATGAAATGTTATGTTTTTGTCACTGATTTGTTGTTTGATAATGTGATTTAGATTTGTATTTTTTTAAAAAAAAAATATCCGGGCCAGAGGGTTGTTTTCAATTGATTATATATTTTGTACAAAGCCAAGATTGATGACTTGTTTTTTCTGTAGAAGATATTGCAACGTAAATAAATGTTTCAATGTACTTGGTATGTTATGTTATTTGAAGGGGAAAATACAGCTCTGTTATGGACCATGGACCTCACAAATCACAATCTCACAAAGCACATTCCCCCGTTTTTTTTGTGCTGAATGTTTTGGCAATCTCAACCTGATTAGTTTTTTTTCCTTCCCACTCAGTTAACTGGTTTTCGAGTCTGTTGGGTAATATTTCTGACTTGAGCTTGTAATAGTGCTGTTGAATATATGGTTTAAAGAAACCGAAACCTCCCCTGCACTTCCTTTCTTTATTATTAGTGAACCTTAAGTTTGACTGTTTTTTTATTGACTCAGTATCACATAAGGCTTAGCTGTATTTAGTTTCAGGTATCACATAAGTAGTAAACAAATGGTGACCAAAAGTTTCATTTTTGTAAATTGTAGGAAGATCATATTTCACAAACTTGGTTTTCACTCTGTTAATTTTTTAATGAATATTCACTGCATGCCATATACTTTATTTTGCCTCACAGTAATTATTATATCCAGTGTAATTTACAGTTATATTAGGACTAAATGTGAATAAAATTCTCCTCTTAGAAATTGTTAGTCATATTTTGACAGATCCAAAGAAAAGTAGAATATGATGGAGATGTTTCCTACATAGAGTTGGGTGAAAAAAGATCTTGTCAAAGCAAAATCCTAAAATTAATAAATTGGGAAGTTGCTTTTTGTATATAAAATTCGTAATTAAGTTAGTATGCTGAGATCTTTATGCACTTTGCTTCACTAATGATCTATTCATCAGTTCCTTGGTTTTGTTTGACAATCTGATGCACATAACCATTTATTTGTGGAAACAGTACTCTGAAAAATCGAGTTCTCTGTATGATGTTCTGGTTGGTAGCATTGCTCCTTATTAACTATTCAAAAAGGCACAGTAATGTCGAATATAGTATACACATGGATGTTCTCCTAAATAATTTTAACGCATACTTCCATAAATGCTTTCAAATGTCTAATACCAGACAACCCACATTTGCATTCTCAGGAGATGGATTCAAAGGCTTGATTCTGACAATGTGGTTCTCGGTTTGATTGTAGCTAATGTAGCTGTATTTCTTCTGTGGCGGTCAGCTGATTATCAATTCATGGTAAATAACTTCATGGTGAGTTCTAGGTGCAGTGCTGTTTTTTTTTTTTTATATCATATTTGTAAGAGAGTTTATCTTGATCATGACTTCTTCCATCTTGTGTCGCCGTGGATATTCGCTAAGCAGATTTCTTTGGACAATTTTAAAAGTGGACGTGTACACACGATGATAACTTCTGCATTCAGTCATATCGATGCTGGACATATAATCTCAAACATGATTGGTTTGTACTTCTTTGGGAATAGTGTAAGTTCACATGCCAAAATTTAATTTCATTTCAAGGCTCTATTATATGCTGTGGTTAGATTTAAAGTGCAATTTTTTACTTATTGCGATGTGCTACAATAAGATAATAAGATAGCTAGACAACAGGAGCCACTCTCTGAGCAGGGAAGGTAGTGGGCTTAGTCATCCACAGGCCTGTGTAGAAGGGCTGTCTCTAAATGTATAAACATACACTGGGGATATGAGGCTGTACCTTTCTTAGTTACATGTTAACATCATTTCCAATAACACTCTGAAAAGACATGTTTTGGCAATTAGAATACAGTTGTGATCATTTTCTCTTTTTGGAGTTTATGGCCTTTGAAAATCAAGCAAATCTCTATTGCAATAAAGAAAAAACTTATATAGGTCAACAATGTGATGTAATTCTACAGGTAAAAAACAAGAATCAGTATCTGTAAGCATTTAGCATTACAAGTGTGTAACAAGGTTGAGCAAAAAATCTAGACTTATGTTAAAAAAAAGTGATTTTAAAGATATGTGCTTTTAATGAATATCGAACTGGTAAGAATGTTACCTTAATTGGTCTAATGTTAATACGAATTTTAACTGGCTAGATTGGAAGCGCTTTTGGACCAGAATATCTTCTGAAGTTGTATCTGGCTGGGGCACTTGCTGGCTCAGTTTTCTACTTGGTTTACCATGCCTTTCTAATCCCATCGAAGGTACTTTATTCATTCTTATATGTTAACTTTTTTAGCTATAAATATGGGAGCTTCAAATTTTGTATGCGACTGTATCACACCTATGAAGCAAGGGTGCGGGATTACGCGAATTCGGAAAAATATAAAATATGGGGATTCGGGTGCGGGGGGAATATACCTATGCAGCACCGGTGCATAGTGCATACTCTACTGCCGCACCCATGCTACCCAGTATCACACAAAATTAACAGGGAAGAGGGCTGAGCTTCTTTGATAAGTTTTTGGTGGAGTTCTCAGTGATTCCGGAATATTTAATTAATAATTAAACAATGGAAAGTCATCATTGATCATTTATTTATGAAGAGCAGCATTTTCTTAATATATGACACCAAGGTAGAGTTTGAAATGGTGATTTGGTTGTAATGGTTGTAATTAGAGTCTTTCTATACTATACTTATAATAATTATGTAGTTCATGTAAATGCAATAACGTAATCAAGTGCATATGAGTTTCCCTAAATTATTCAATTTAAGGTTGCTATATATTGTGTAATATAAAGAGAAAGGTTGAGCTATAAATCACGAGAAGTTAGGCTCAGTCAGCCACCTTCTCCAAGTTGTGCGTAATAAATATTTCTAAACTGATATCCCATGTCTTTTCCACTATTACAGAGCAATCAGATGTGGGGCAGGAGTCCTTCAAGTGTTTCGGGCTTGGTAAGTAGACATTCCTGTTCCCTTGACTTAACTCTTAAGCGATCATTGGTTGACAATAAATGAAAGAGTATTGTTTCTTTTTGTCCTTTGTCTTTTGCTCGAGGCATGGCTTGAATTTTACATTGTTTTTGACATGTGATTCTAATTGCATCATGTAGGGGGCAAGTGGAGCTGTGAATGCTATCATGCTACTTGATATATTCTTAAATCCCAAAAAGACTATATATTTTCAAATGTTCATACCAGTGCCTGCAATCTTAGTAGTAAGCTTGCTTTCGTATTGCCATCTGTAGAAAATTATAAGGTCTTAAAGGCTAGTTATGGAATCATCTAATATGGTGTTTATTTATGATCCAGGGAATATTTATAATTGGAAAAGATATGTTGAGGATCTTAGAGGTATGGACTCCTTTGAATCTGTTGTCTTATTCGCTTAAAATTATAAGTACTTGTATAGCACTGATTAACCAATTCATCTGTTGATTGAATTGTACATGTGTGTGTTTTTTAACATATCCGGCTTCTATTGTTCTCCTTAAAAACACCAGCCAAATGTTCTACGTCATGAGGACTTGATGCAGTGTTCGACATGGATATGTGTCAAGTGTCGAAGTAGAAAATATTTAAAGATGTTGCATATTTTTCGCCCAAAATGAAGTGTCTAGTGTCCATAGCCATGTTTAGTGTCAAGTATCTCTGATACGGGTACTCAAAGTGAAATTAAGATATTGTAGGTAATAGTTAAAAACCTATAAAGAGTGTATGTGCAATAGAGGAGCCTTCTAACACTAATCAATTAATGGAATACTAAATTGGGCACATGCAACAAGTTTCATTTGTTACCTTAACAATTATAAATTGTGAACTTATAGAGTAGATAATTTGTAGCAGCGCTCTTAATTATGTATTGTGTATTTTGTGTGCCACTCATAATCTTTTACTTATATTCCTCTAATTACCCCCATCTCTATCATCCTATATCAAATATTCTTTTCCTTCCTTTTTTCCTAAATTAATTAAACCACTTAATAAGATTCACCCGTATAAATTGCTTGATAACTGTTTCATATTTGCTCAGTCCTTAATGGCATTAAATGATTTGTGTTTTCTTGCAATTAATTGGCTAAATAATTATTTTGGTACGGAGTTGGTCGGAGCTCGTCAACAGGCTTGTTTGATTGCATTTCTGTTGTTCCCATCGTTTTCAAATTCATTACCATTGATCTCACGCTCTTAAACATCCTTGTCAAGCGGAGCCTTTCATATTCGTCAACCGGAGGCTTTTTTGTTCTTTTCGAATTTCCACTCACACTAGTACTTGTCAGTTGTACTCACAATATCTCAGTGTTCTCAGAAGTCTTTGTGTAGGCCTAATGCCTATATCACAGTAGGCGTACCATGCGTCGCCTAGGGGATCTTTTTATTTTATTTTGATTTTTGTCTTAACTATTCTACAAAAAAACCATCTCATTTGGCCCCGCTTAGTCATTTGGAGCTCTGTCTAAGGTGATGCCCTAACTAATTCCTTGTTGATGGTGGCATCAGACACCCAATTACATCAAGTTGACATTAAAACTCTTGTCCCAGGGTGGGGTGCATGTAGTGACTGCCCCAAGGTGGGGTGCATGGAGATGGAGCTACTGCAACAATGCAAAATAGTATTATTCATCAAAATTGGAATCTCACTAAATATATTTTTCAAGCCATACCATGTATCTACATGTAAACATGTCAAGTGGCATTTCTTTCATGACAAGATCTGTGTGATTAGAAGAACATTTTATTTTTCAGGGTGATACACAAGTATCTGGATCAGCTCATTTGGGAGGTGCTGCAGTTGCTGCGTTGGCATGGGCACGCTATAGGAGAGGTCGTTTTTACTAAGTTTCGTGAAGTTTTAGTTATGAGTCTTATGACAAATAGTGTAGGTCTGTGACTGTAAGCAATTCTACTCTTATAAATGGGGGACTAATGTCTTCAAACTTAGCTTTCTATGATACTATTTGGAAATGTTGAAGAACATTAGGTAATGGATTATTGTAGGTTGGTGACTAGTAGTTTTCTACGAAGATTCGGAAATGGTTCATGTATATGTCCATTAATAACCAGTTTTAAAGATTAGCCATTATCTGCACTATTTTAAAGAAATTTTGAATTTATGCTGAACATCTTTCTCGTTTATCAAGATAATTATAAATCTATAGATAGATGAAAACAAGTTATTTATCACTTGAATGTAAATGTAAACTATTTTGCAATAAGAATTCCTAGCATAACTGATATACACCGTTTCATTTTATCTAAATATATTTTGGTAGACTTATCTAAATATGTTAATGTATCATAGTGTTTAAGATAATCAACTTATGTTTTATTCTGGTCTCTTTTTAAAATATGTTTCTGGTTCAGTCAATACTAATGTATTTTAGTGATTAATTTGTGTTATAGTTTTGGTTGTTTTTTCTAGTTTCTTCGTGTTCTTCACTGTGTGTGTAATCAGTATGTGTTTGATGTTGTAAATTGATTATCAGATGTATTAGTAGTGATTTTGGGGATAATTTATCTTTTAATTGTCATATTTTTAATCTTCATAAATTTGTTAATTATTGCTAATTGACTGCATTTAATTTTCGATTACCGTTTCTATAATAACTTGTTTAATGTTTTCTAACCAATGCAATTAGGAAAGCATTGATTTAGGATTTGATTTAGGGATTAGTGAATTGTCAGTTACTTTTTAATGTTTTATAGGGTTTTTAATTGTCACGGGTTTTATGACGATTCGGTTTGTGTCATTAATTTGTTTTATGATAATTGATTGCTATATTTAATTTATAGTTTCTAATATTTAATTGATGTTTGATAGTGCTCAATTAGTGGATTTTAATGTGTTCTAATTGATGATTGAGATTTTGAATAATCAGTGAATTGATTGATTATACTTTTGATTTGTTTTGTTTCTTATCTTGAAAAGCCTTTATTAGCACTATTATACCATTTTATATGGTTTTGTACCTTTAAGGGTGTGCCATATATTGTGGCTTTTTGGACCAATTTTGGGATTCTTTTGGTGTCTTCTATTTGACGATTTGGATCATTGTTGATTATTATTCTTTAATCATATTTGTAATTGACAATTATTTATTTTTTTAAATATAGAGTTTTAAAATACAAGTTTATTTTATTTAAATTTTTGATCTTAGTTTACATGTCTAACCAAAAGCACCCTATTCTTAGTAGTGTTTGTTTTATATTTTGTTATTTTTCTTTATTAAGAGGAACTTATAAATAGTTGTATGTCTAACCAAAGGTATTCCCTTTGGTTGGGACTTTAGTATAATATTGAGTTAATTTCGAAACTCTAATTAATGGTGTTTTAAATGGATTTTGATATCTGTTTTGTTTTTTTACATCCCAGGAAAGTATTTTTATAGGCGGGTGGAGAATGGTTAGCAACCAATTTTTTGAAGAAAAGGTGTTGACTGGGTTTATTGGAGGGCACTCTTTTCCCACTTGAGTTATTGTCCCAAAGGGTTTTACTCTAGTGGGTTTTTAACGAGGCCCTTCTTTTTTGTTCCCTTGGTGTCCATATTGATTGGGTTGTTGGGCAGATTGACACGTTTTCAAATAGACTGGTGATAAATGATGGAGAAGTTAGGGTCTTAGTGGTGTTGGGGATGTTTGAAGATCGGCCTTTATGGGAGTTCGGTCGTGTAGTTTTAGTTCTCTTTTTCTTTCCAGTATTCATTTTTTGTATTGTACTTACCATTCGGGTGCATCTTCTCAGACATTAAAGTTCTATTGTCTAAGTGTCCGGGGGCAACATGCGTGCCTTTCGGTTAGATGATAAACTTTCTTGAATGAAAGAACACCTTTCGAATTTTGTATTCGTTGCAATTCATCTATGAAATAGATACCCCTGACAAAAAATATATATATATATATATATATTTTGGTAGACTGAAACCACAGTAAAGTGCAACATTCTAAGTGAATATTCGATAAATGAATAACCTTGTTACATAACCTAATTTGGTATAATGTGATAAATTAATAATCACATCAACTACATTAATTAATAATTTTTTTAGAAATCTTTAAAAGTTCCATGTAAATATAAGTGAATACTCACTTAATTTGAAGTAATTTTTTAATAATACATGTCATTTAATAAAAATATTCATATACATGTTTATAAACTCTAACTGTTAACACATACAATCATATAATAATTTTAAGTAGGTGAAAATAGTTTTCAAATATATATATATATATATATATATATATATATATATATATATATATATATATATATATATATATATATATTAGTGAGTGTTATGGAAATGAATGATAAAAGAATTTAAATTTTTTACAATCCTTATACGTGCATTTGGACATTAAATTTAAAATTCTATATTCAATAAAAAATATTATCTAAATGAATAAATATTCATTTATTGATAATTAAATAGTATTTCATTTATCGGTAAATAAATAATTTTTTTTAATCCCAATAATATCCATTTATTGAGATTTTAGTGCATATTGCTTAGTTGAAATATATTTATGCTTAGTTTAGTAATTTTTTTTTCAAACTCAAATGATAATAACTTAGTAAACTATTTTTCTTTTTTTTTTTTGAAAAATTAGGCTTATATGTCTTACAAATGAATATGTGCAGGTGTTGTGGATCTAAAACTCGATTACAATTTGTTATTATTGCTAGGGTGGTTGAGCTTCGCGCTTTAATGGCTGTTTCTGCGTTCGAGACTGTAATCGGTCCTCACAGAGTGCCTACGTATCTCGTATTGAGAATCAAGCCAACGTAGTTCTGAGAATGAGGGGTCAGGCCCTTTATATAGGCTGAGAAGCCTTAGAATTATGGTAGGATTCGGAGACTTGGTGGGCAAGTCTTTGAGGAAGGTTCTAGATCTATTCCTTGTAGGAATCAGTTTCCATATTGAATTGTGCATCTTGGAGGATAAGTCAGGCAAGAGTAATATCCTTGTTTGACTCTTATTTGCTGAGCTGTTTATTACCCTTAATATTAATTACGAAATTAATATTATAATTAGGGTTTTGGGCCCAGCTGGTGGGCCCCACGTTTTGACCATTCTTGGCCTAATTAATGCCACATTAAATGTGTTTTTAGGGCTTATCTTCAGCCCATATCATTTGCCCCCCAACTTCTAGGAAAGCTGATCAGGCTTTCCTTGAAGTTTAACTTGTCTAACTCGAGACTCGGGTCAGGGTTTATCTTTGTACACTAGTGTTTCACGAGTATTGTCTTTATGTGAAGCGTGGAGCGACCGACGCGTTCACGACAATGTTAATTCGATGATAATCGGCACTAATCAGTCTTAACGATGCTTAAACAATGCTTAAACAGTGTTAAACAATGTTTAAAGGATAAATTGGCACTCACGGTGCTTAAACGACACTAATCGGTGTTAATCGGCACTATACGGTGCTTAAACGACACTAACCGGTGTTAATCGGCACTAAACGGTGCTTAAACGACACTAATCGGTGCTAATCGGCACTAATCGGTGCTAATCAGCACTAATCGGTGCTTAAACGACACTAATCGGTGTTAATTGGCACTAACCGACGTTTAAACAATGTTAAACGATGATAAACAGTGCTAAACGGAGGAGATTCTGGAAAATTGTAACCTCTTCCGGGCAACGAGTCAGCCGACAAGGGTCCCGGTCAGCTGCCAGGTGCTCCTGGTCGGCTACCAGGAGATCCTGGTCGGCTGACAGGAGATCCTGGTCGGCTGACCCTCCTTGATGCACCTGGTCGGCTGCCAGGAGATCCTAGTTGCCTGCCGGGTGCTTCTCGATCGTCTGACACGTGCTTCTCGATTATCTGACGTGTGCTTCTCGACCGTCTGACATGTGCTTCTCGATCGTCTGACATGTGCTTCTCGATCGTCTGACATGTGCTTCTCGATCGTCTGACATGTTGACGGGAGATCCAGGTTGACATTAATGATGTCACACGATGCTTAAACGACGTTTTAATGTCTGTGTAAACGACGTTAAATGGCATAAAACGGCACTAAACGGTGCTAATTCGAAGGTCGATGTTTGTCACGGAAAGTGAGAAACCTTCAGCAAAACCATCAAACGATTCAATCAAACGATAGGGGGTGCCAAAATGAGTATCGGGAAGTCAGATTGAGCCTCTTTGTGGCTCCTGGTCAGCTGCCAGATGCTCCTGGTCGGCTGCCAGGAGATCCTGGTCGGCTGACCCTCCTCTGTGGCACCTGGTCGGCTGCCAGGAGATCCTGGTTGCCTGCCAGGTGCTTCTGGTTGCCTGCCGGGTGCTTCTTAATCGCCCGACAGGTGCCTCAAGTTGTTTGGAAGTGTTTAAATGACGTTTCAACTTGACCTTCAATTTAGTATCTTGGTCACCTATGTCTTTCAAGGATCCAAAACCTCGATCTCGATACTAGGGATCCAGAACCTCGATCTCGATCTCGATCTTGATCTCTAATTTAGTATATTGGTCACCCGTGACTTTCAAGGATTCAGAACCTCGATCTTGATCCTAGGGATCCAGAACCTCGATCTTGCAGAACCATCAAACGATCCGAACAACTGACGGGAGGTGCCATGAGGTCGGTTGCCAGGAGATCCTGGTCGGCCTGACCCTCTCCATGGCACCTGGTCGGCTGCCAGGAGATCCTGGTCGGCCAGACCTTCTCCATGGCACCTGGTCGGCTGCCAGGAGATCCTGGTCGGCCAGACCCTCTCCATGGCACCTGGTCGGCTGCCAGGAGATCCTGGTTGCCTGCCGGGTGCTTCTTGATCGCCCGATAGGTGCTCCATCGTTGCTGTGTCGTGCCTCTCGGAGCTTTTCGCAATGCCTGGAGTCTCGTTCTAGAATCACGTCCTTGATCATGAATGTATAAGTCTCGTTCTAGAATCACGTCCTTGACTATGGATGTTGTATACCTCCTTTCAGAGCATAATCAGTCTTTTTAATAGCAAAGACTAACTGATTGTATTCTATCTTCCTTAAACGTAATTAGCTCCTTAAGCTCAGATGAGTGCCTTGGCACAGCTTATTACTATATCTTCACGTAAATCCTTCTTTTCTTTCCCGGAATCATGCATACCGGTATAATTATTGCCGGATATAGCAGATGAAATCCATTTTTCTGTATATGAACGATAGATGACCTGCAAACACGAACCAGGCTGTGTTTCAACCTGATATAGAAGGTCATCCATCATCTATAAAAGAGTGGGGGGAGACTTCATTTTCATTCACTTCACTTCTTCTTACTTCTAAAATTCTCTCTGAAGTTCTCAAGTTCTAAAGCTCTCAAGTTCTAGCTTCAAGTTCGAGCTCAAGATGGCAGATGGCGACCGCGCTCCAGCTTCATCATTTTCTATGTCCGAGGCAATGGCCAAGAGAGCTTTGGCCAAAACACTGCGAGGTAATCTTCGACTGAATCCCCCTAGATATATTGATCGTCGATTTGATTCTTTAATTGACTTATTGAGTACTATGAGGGATGCATTTCCCAACAACTCTGATTTAGCTGCGTATCATAGTCCGTCCAAGTTCGACAAGCAAGATGTCGAAAATATTAAGAAGTTATATGGCTTTCCGGACGTGATCAAGGTTTGCCTTCCTGGCTTAGCTGACAGAACCTGTAATTGGCACCCAGAGAGACTATGTGTCTACGAAGGTGCTCTGGAAGCAGGTCTGAGATTCCCGGTAGACCAGTTCATCATAAGGCTCCTAGCAGAGCTTCAGGTTCATCCATGCCAATTGTATCCCAATGCATGGCGGTTGATTATCATCTTTATGCTGAGATGTCGAGATCTAGGTATCGAGCCTACTACTACCATGTTCAGGAGCATATTCGCCACCAAGAATTCTTCTGAGATTCAGAAGGGATGGGTCACTATTCAGCATAGATCCAATGTTCCACATATTGTGAATGCCTTTTCATTCCCAGATTCCCATCACTACTGGGACAGAGAGTTCGTGATTCTGGTATGGCGTGGTGGCGACTGGGGCCAATTCTTTATGTCTAAGTTTGGGGAAGTGCATGATGCTACACATTTTGTATGTGATCTTGACGAGAAGGAGCTTTTTGATCGTGATCGACTACTTGCTGACGACGGCCATACTCACTACAAAGTTTTCTTAACCGAGAAGAGACTTGTAGAAGCTGGACTTAGCTTACTTTCTGCTGATGGTAATTTTTTACCTTCATGTTATGAACTCTGTTTGTTCTTATTCCGATATCTTTTCTGTTGTCTTTTCAGTTGCTGAGGAGATCGACAATCGGCCCGAAAACCAGCCGAAAGTTACTAGAAGGATGATCAAGAAAGCCGAGGCGGCTTGCATTCAACCTGGGCCGAAGATCCCTCAGTTCCTGTCGGGATGCTCTTCAAAGAGATCGCGGAATGCTGACGGGAGAGTCAAGACCCCCTTCATCCCTGGTTGGGGGATTTGTGAGCAAGATTCTGTCTTGGGATGCCCAGAGTCAGCCTTGGATTGGTCCAAGTTCAGCATCACTCCCCCCGACCTTCTGATTGTAACAGCCGGGGACAAATTCGATGAAGCGGAGAAACTCGGAGCTCAAGCTCTATATCAGGTTTCCCACCTTCCTTGCTAGACATAATGTTTTCACTTAACTTGTGATTATAACTATCTTATTGATTTTTTGTTCCAGGCGAATGCCCAGTTCCAGGCTAGCACTCGGCTAGGTCGTGCATACCGAGATGAGAATGTGGCTTTGAAGAAGGAGAAAGCAACTCTTGATGAAAAATATCAAGACTTGGAGTCCAGGGCCATCCGGGCTGAAGCTGATGCTCATTCTATCCAGAGACAGTATGACTCCTTGTATAACAAGAGGGCAATAGACTGCAAGCAAGTGGTGAAAGCTTACCAGGAGTCTGAGGATTTCTTTGAGCTTATAGATAAGCATGACGATGAAGTACGCCCGGGTATCATGTCTGTTGGCTGGGATCGAGCCATCAATGCTGTGAGTAAGAGGCATCCTACTGTGGTTTTCCCGAGGGACTTTCCAAGTCCGTATTGTCAAGTTGCTTCGGGCGCCGAGGCCATCCCGGTAGCTCAGGCTTCGGGCTCCGGCTCTAAGGGAAGTCATCGTCGTTCTGGTTCCGGTTCTAGGGGTGTCCGAGCAGCTGTGGATGGCTCAGTTTCCTCGGATCCTCGAGGGAAAAGGCCTATGACCGTGCAGAAGGGGAGAGTAGTTCGTGCAGCAGTCCCCTCAAACAAGGTAGTTGAAGATAGCTCATCTTCCGAGGAGGAAGAGGTTGAGGCAATGGAAGTGACAGCTCCACCAGTCGCGGTAGCCGAACCGGGTGAGGGCCATGATGAGGACAGCTCTGAGGAAGAGAGTGACGAGGAGAATAGCGAGGAAGAGACCGATGAGGAGGAGAATGACGAGGAGGAGAATGGCGAGGAGGATTCCTCGGATGAGTAGCTGGGATTGCTTTGGGCCTTGCATGGCCTAACTTAGCCGTATGTGGCTTTTATTTCTAGTATTTCAATCACGGTACTTCGTGATTAAACTTTTATTCGGTTTAAATGATGTAACCCTAACTGTTGGCCCTTCGGGGTCTTTATTTATGCACTCGTTTGTTTTATTCGTATGTTCATTTATTTTCGGTACTTGGTCTTCCTAGACTCACACTCAACAGGTGCTTGGTACATAAACAAAACATAGAATCATAAAAATGGAAAACAAGTTTGCATTAATAACTCAAAAAGGGTTCAACCCTTACACAACTCATTATTGTCCTACTCGGGGCATCAAAACCCTGGGATGGTTTCATCGAACCTTATTTCTACTTCTCCTACTAGATAAATAAAAAGCTACATCCTCGCAGAGGCAACTTAAACATAATAAATCTTGAGGTTCAAGGCATGCCAAGTACGGGGCACCTCAACCCCGTCCAAGGTCTCCAACTTGTATGATCCTCGTCCCAACGTCTTCCTGACTCGATACGGCCCTTCCCAATTTGGGGCTAGTTTTCCTTTCTGGCCAACTCCAGAAGCCTCGATCTTCCTCAGAACCAAATCACCTTGCTGAAAGAACCTCTCCTTAACTCTATGGTTGTAATAGAAGGATGCTTTCTTTTGATGCTCCACATTTCTGGCGTTTGCCTCGTCCCTGACTTCATCAATCAGATCTAGGGCGAGCTTCATACCTTCTTCATTTGTCTCAGGTTCAAATGCCTCCACTCGAGGTGATGCATGCATGATCTCCAGTGGCACAACTGCCTCAGCTCCATAAGCTAGCAGAAACGGGGTTGCTCCTGTGGTCACCTTGCAAGTAGTGCGATAAGCCCAGAGTATAGGTAATAACACGTCTACCCAGGTGCTCCTTGAGCGTTCAACCCTTTTCTTAAGTCCATCAAGGATAATCCGATTGGCCACCTCGGCTTGTCCATTAGCTTGCGGATGTGCTACCGAGGTAAAACGAAGCTCAATAGCATTCTCCTCACAGTACTTCTTAAATTCTTCATTATTGAACTGTGTCCCATTATCCGTCACAAGGATTCGCGGGATGCCATATCTGCAAATTATGTTCTCCCAAAAGAACTGGGAAACTTGCTTGGTGGTTATTTTGGCTAAAGGCTTAGCCTAAATCCACTTGGTGAAGTAGTCAATGGCGACAATCAAAAACTTCCTCTGTGCTGATGCCATAGGGAAAGGACCAAGAATGTCCATCCCCCACATTGCAAATGGAATGGGGGAATTGACTGATGTTAACATCTCAGGTGGCTGCCTGACAATCGGAGCATGCTTCTGGCACCTGTCACACCTCTTGACATAATCCTGTGCATCAACCAGCATCTCTGGCCAGTAGAATCCCAAGCGAGTTATCTTGTGAGCGAGGGCCCTGCCCCCCAGGTGCTGCCCACAGATTCCTTCGTGAACTTCTTCCAAAGCTTCCCTTGCCTCTTGAGGCCTCAAGCACTTCAAGTACGGGATGACAAATGATCTCTTGTACAGAATGCCCTCAATCAAGGTGTATCTCAATGCTCTTACTGAAAGTTTTCGTGCCTCCAAGGCATCGTCTGGGAGCCACCCGGTCTCAAGGTGTGCCTTGATAGGATCTATCCAAGAGCTTCCCACATCAATTGGTGCCACTAATTTCGAGTTGATGGTCGGGGCCTTCAAGACCTGGAAGTAAACACTTCCTTCATAGTTTTCTATCTCGGAAGAAGCAAACTTAGATAGGGCATCGGCCTTAACGTTCTCTTCTCTCGGGATGTGTTCTACATAACATTCGTCAAACTGAGTCATGACAGCTTTCACAACTCGCAGATACTTTGCCATAGTTTCATCCTTGGCCTCAAATTCACCATTTACTTGAGAGACTACTAATCTTGAATCTCCACACACTTTGAGGTTCTTGACTCTCATGATTCTGGCCAAGCCTAAACCAGCTATCAAGGCCTCATACTCAGCTTCATTGTTGGTTGTCTGGAAATCCAACTTCAAAGCATATTCGACTGTGAACCCATCGGGGATTTGCAATACTAAGCCTGCGCCACTAGATTTTGTTTTTGATGCTCCATCAAAATAGAGCACCCAGTATTCCTTTCGATCAGGTTCAAGTTCTCCATCTCTATCTTGCTTCTCAGGGGTTGTTACCATTTCCTGCCCCCCGACTTCTTGGTTGCTAATGGTGCATTCAACCACGAAGTCAGCCAATGCCTGAGCCTTAATGGCTGTTCGAGGCTTATAGGTGATGTCAAATTCTCCAAGTTCAATTGCCCACTTGATTAGCCTTCCACTAGCCTTCGGGCTATGCAAAATGTTTCTCAACTGTTGGTCCGTCAGGACCTCAATCTTATGTGCCTGGAAGTACGGGCGTAACTTCCTCGAGGCTGTTATCAATGCCAAGGCGAACTTCTCAATGGGAGAGTAATTCAGCTCCGCCCCGTGCAACACCTTGCTCACATAATAGATAGGTTTCTGGACCTTCTTCTCTTCTCGAATGAGAACGGCGCTCAACGCTTGCTCAGATACCGCCAGGTATATATAAAGAGTCTCTCCGGGACTAGGTTTGGCCAACAACGGGGCTTCAGCCATGTACTTCTTCAGTTGTTCAAAGGCCTCTTGGCTCTCACGAGTCCACTCAAAATTTTTCACCTTCTTCAATGCTTGAAAGAAAGGCAAGCATTTGTCACCAGACTTGGAGATGAATCTTCCTAAAGCCGCTACTCGGCCTGTCAACTTCTGCACATCTCTTATAGAGCGTGGTGGCTCCATGTCTAAGATCGCCTTGATCTTGTCAGGATTGGCTTCTATGCCTCGCTTTGAAACCATAAGACCCAAGAATTTGCCTGATCCAACGCCAAAGGCACACTTGGCTGGATTCAACATCATTTTATGGTGCCTCAGCACTTCGAATGCCTCTCTGAGGTGCTTAATGTGGTCTGTCTTGAACAGGCTCTTGACTAGCATGTCATCAACATAGACCTCCATGGTTTTTCCAATCAGATGGGCGAATATCTTATTCACCAGTCGTTGGTAAGTAGCTCCTGCATTTTTTAGACCGAAAGCCATAACAAGATAGCAGAAAACACCGAAGTCAGTTATGAAAGATACCTTAGGGACGTCATCCTTGTGCATCTTAATCTGATTGTAGCCGCTGAAACCATCCATGAAACTAAGCATCTCATGTCCAGCTGTGGCATCTATTAACATGTCTATCCTTGGTAAAGGAAAGCAATCCTTAGGGCATGCGTCATTCAAGTCGGTGAAGTCTATACACATCCTCCACTTACCGTTGGCTTTCTTGACCATCACAGGATTAGCCAACCATTCCGGGAACTGAATCTCTTCGATAAACCCAGCTTCTAAGAGCTTGTCCACTTCCTGCTTTATGGCCTCTTGCCTTTCAGGTGCAAAGTTCCTTTTCTTTTGCTGTATTATCTTCCGATTAGGATCGACATTCAACCTGTGAGTTATGAGTTGGGGATCAATCCCTGGCATATCAGCCGCTGTCCAAGCAAACACATCACCATTCTCTTGCAAGAATGCTATCAACTTGCCCTTCAGGGGTTCCTTCAAAGAGGCTCCTATATAAGTCACCTTCTCAGGGTCACCTAGCTCCAGAGGAATAGGTATTAAGTCCTCTGCTGGCTTTCCTCGATGTTCATCATCACCACGAACATCCATGTCTTCGATCGGAAGTACCTGCCCCCCGATTCCATCAGCCCTTAGTGCGGATACGTAACAACTTCTCGCCATCTTCTGATCACCCTTTTGTTCTCCAACACCATTCCGGGTTGGAAACTTAATCTTCATATGATATGTGGAGGCCACAGCCTTGAAGGCATGAAGTCCAGTCCTTCCTAGGATTGCATTATAAGTTGAGGATGCCTTGATCACAAGGAAATTCAGCATCTGAGTAGCTTCCTTAGGTTCCTGTCCAATGGTCATGGGCAATTGAATAGTACCTTCGACCTTGGATTCAACTCCATTAAATCCGTAGATTGGCATGTTGGTGGGGGTCAACTGAGAATCGGTGTACCCCATTTTCATAAACGCATCGTGAAACAAGATATCAACAGAAGCTCCATTGTCTATCAAGACTCGTTTCACCTCCGAGTTTCCAATTACAGGAGTTATGACCAACGGGTCGTCATGGGGGAATTTCACCCCCTCAAGGTCTGAATCATCAAAACCAATCACTATCTCAGTCTTGGCACGCTTCGGGGCTTCTCCTACTATGTGCATCACTTCTCTAGCATAGGCCTTTCGGGAGTTCCGGGTAGTGCCGGCTGCTGTCGGTCCTCCCCAAATCATATTGATTACTGGCCCTCGGGGCTGTGTATTACGATCACGATCACGATTGCCGTCTCTTTTGTCATTGTCTCTCCTGTCATAGTCCCTTCTTTGGGTTCCACGATCATCATTCTTCGTGAACCTGCCTAGCTTTCCTTTCCGGATCAAAAACTCAATCTCATCTTTCAGCTGTCTACAATCATCTGTATCATGACCCACATCACAGTGGTAC